>CM062921.1:72657309-73907309 GCA_031878705.1 Tapirus indicus | reverse complement strand
TTAACAGCACATAATACTGTTACATGTTCATTTGAGAAAGACAGCGCCCTCCATGTCCTGGAAGCCGTCCTTTTTCATTTGGTTAAGATCACTTCTTATGAGAGGCCTCTTCAGGTTTGATTTAAGTATTAGTATTCCAAAAATGACTCATTCACGCTCAGATAACTATAAATAAAGACCATGAAATTTGTTTTTGTTGTTTAGGTTTTTTTGTCCCATTAGTATACTTATTTTTAGTGTTCAACCATTATAACAATTTTGGAATATAATCTTCCAGTTTATTTTTATAATTTCAAATAGACCTAAGGGCAATACATAGTGTTGTGTTCTGAATTTAAAATGTACATAAATGATATCCATTCTTTGTTTTTTTTTCCCCCTCAGGATTATTTTTTAGGTCATTCAAAGAAAACATTGGTTACTCTATTTCATTAGTTGTTTTCAAAGAACCAACTGTAGGTTTCTTTAATCCTGTTTATTATTTCTTTGCTTTCTATTTCATCCATGTCAGTAGTTATCGTCATTATCTCCTCTTCTATTTGATATTTACATAACTAGATTAGCTTTTTTGGGGGTGAATATTTGTCTTCTGCATCACATTTCAATATTCTATATTCCAGATTTCTATATTCTTATGTTTAGGTATTTTTCTTGCAAACATCATCTAGCTTAATTCAGTTTTCATTTTTCTCTGATTTCCTTATTTTCATATCTAGCTTAATTCAGTTTTCATTTTTCTGATTCCCTTATTTTCATATCCTCAAATTATGCAAGCTTATTAATGATTGCTTAGATTTATGCATATTTGCACCAGTAATATACTCACTAAAACTTATTGCTTCCCATTCTTTTTCTCTGATTTGCATTTTTTTTCTCTAATGTATACCTTTAGAAGGTCTTTCAGTGAGGGACTATAAATAAATGTGAAATATCTTTGTTTTGCCCTCACTTTTGAATATGGGATATAAACTCTAATCTCCACTGCACACGAAGCATGAGCTGATTGTGCTAAATTTTCAGTCGAGCAACACCTTCTAAATTGATGTTTATTTTCCGGCAGAACTTTGAATGTTGTATTCCGTTGAGTTATGATCTCTAGTTTTGCTGTTGAGCATTCTAAATATTGTTTCTTTTAAGCATTCTGGCTTTTATCTCCACTTGCTTTTAAAATAGTCTATATATTTTTTTAATGTAGTTTCACTACCATATATCCATATATATCCATATACAAATAGTGGAACTATTTGTGCTTTATGAATCTGTGAATTTACGCTTTTCATCAGTTCTGAAAAACTGAAGTCAACAGTTCTTCAAATATTCCCATTCCATAGTTCATCTACAGTCATGTGTCGCTTAGCAATGGAGATATTTTCTGAGAAATGTGTCATTAGGTGATTTCATCATTGTGTAAACATCATACAGTGTACTGAAGGGAAGTAAAATTTGCCACCCAACAATGTGTCTCTTTAATGTGAAGATTATTTTAGGCTAATTACTTTTAAGAAATAAAAGACTCAGTTTTTCTTGTTGTCTCCCCTTTAACTGCCTAAAAGAATTCAGATTAAAAAAACCCGTCTCAGGAAGTGACCTATCACCTTAACTTAACACGAACTAGATGACAGACAGGGAGGAACCTAGAAAAGCTTGTTTGTTGTCCTCCCCTGTTCTGTTTCTGTGTGGCCAAACAATTGTCTAAACGTTTGCTCCTTTTCACCTACCTGTGAATGGCCCTCCTTCCCTTTGAAGTCCCTAACTCTGCCCACCCCCAACATCTTCTTTTGTCTTTAGCTGAGGATGGTATTTAAAGTGAGGGCTTTGGCCTTTTTGGCAAGTTACTTGATTTTCCTCATTTTCTCCATGTATACTTGTTATTAAACTTTTGTTTCTTTTTCTCCTGTTAATCTGTCTCAGGTCAATTTAATTCTTAGACCAGCCAGAAGAACCTACAAGGGTAAAGGAAAATTTCTTCCTCCTCTACAGTACTTACACAAACCTAGATGGTATAGCCTAATACACACCTAGGCTATATATTAATCTTCTGTGACCACCGTTGTATATGTGGTCCGTCGTTGACTGAAACATCATTATGTGGCACATGACTGTATTCCGTCTTTTCTAGACATCCTATTCAGCATATGCCAGAACTTCTTCTACTATCCCCTAGGTCTCATAACTTTTCTTTTATATTTCATTATCTTTATCTCCCAGAACTGCATTACTGAGTAACTTTCTCAGATCTATGATCCAATCTATTTTCTCTTCAGCTATATCTTACCTGTAACTTCATTAACTCACTGTTTTTAATGTCAATTATTATATTTTTAATTTCTAGAAGCTCTAGCTGGATCTTTTTCAAATCTTCATAGACTTTTTGCACGTCTTATTCCTGGAGAATTTATTTATTCCCTTGCATTTTTAACCATTTTCAATACAGTAATTTTATGTTCTCTTTCTCATATTCTATTATCTGAAGTTCTTTGAGGAGGTGTTCTAACTCCACTATTTATTGTGTCTGCAGATGCTTACTTATGGTGGATTGTTTCCTTATATGCTTTGTAATTTTTGACTGTGGGCTAATCTATGATAGTATTTGGGTTTTTCTTGCAAGATTTCACAGTGACTTCAGATAAGAAAGCAGACCTCCAGGCCAAGTTTTATGTTAATTTCTTAGTTTGGGGATTCTCAGACTATGCATGAGGTATAAAAGTTAACCCCCAAATCCACATGAAGCACAACCTATGACACTGAAGTCTCAGAAGAGTTGTTTTTCTCCCCTGTTCTTTTTTCAAGGCCCAGTAGATAAAAACAAACCTCCTTATGATTTCCTGCTGGTGAATGTTTGTGCCCTCACGGATTTTAATGTGTTTTTATTAACCCATATTTTTATACATGATTATATGTTACTGAGGAATTAATAAAAAAACAAATTCTAAGGTATTTTCTGTGTATCATAGCCACCTTCACATCTAGCTATAAAACTGGTCATATTTTGTTATTAAGCAACTTTCTATCTAGCTTTAAAATATAATCTCTAGAAAAACAACAACGTAATTTAATGATCATATAATCTAGACAGTGTATTTGTATTAATGCACCTACTAATTGGAATAAATAATTTAAAAAATAAATTTATAAGACAAAAGGTTGTAATAGTTAAATAATTTACCCTAATCCACGAATCATAAGCTTCTCTTCTTCTTTGCCCATTCTCACACTCAACAGAGAACGAATCTGACCGAGAGATGCCAGCAGGTTGATGGTATCCTCCACGGAAACACCATTTATAGTGTAGGTCTTGGGCAGAGCCCGAACCAGACCTCCAATGCCATCATACTGTCGATGGAGCAGTACAAACATGGCCCTCACCAACTCAGGGTCTTCAATGACAGACTCTTGAGCCCATCGGACCATGGTCTCAGAAATCAACTGCTGAAGAGTGGCTGCAAAGTCATTTTTAAAAAAGGAAAGTAAGAGAAGACAAATTAGTTGGGCATTTCAACTGCATATCTTATAGCCCCAAACTAGTATTTATATTTGTGCCAAAATTGAAAAGGCTAGGAATATTCTTAATATTTATAATATATTAAATATATATAAAATTATAAAATGTTTAAATGAAGTTTAAACGTAATATATAGTAAATGAATGTTTAATAATAAATAAAGTTTAAACATAATACACGTAGTATTATATGTCATTAAAGATGAGTTATAGACATGCAAGGATAAAAATATATAAGTTTTTCTTTAAAAAACATTCTTATAATTAAAGAATTTAAGCTGTTTCAAAATTGCAGCCACTTTTTCAAAACTACTGTTGGCAATCCATAGGGCAAATCAATATGTGCTGTCCTGTTACTTTTATTTTCTTTGTTCTGTTATTTTCTTCCCAGAAGATGTGATAACATACATCCTTTTAAAGGTCAGTCATGAGCATTCAAGGAGCTATCTATTTATCCAATTGTCTTGTGATTTGAGTCATTTGCAATAGTGACCTCATGTAATTATATTTTTACTTAAATTTGGATCTCCAGTTGTCACTTAAAATACCCTCAAAAGGATTTGATTGTGAAGCCGCATTAAAGTGAAAAGTTATTCCATACATAAAAGATTACCTGCAATGTAATGTGTAATGTAGTACACTTAACAGCAATAGAAATTCCAAACCTCTTAAAATAAATACTAAAATTATCAAAGCTAAGTAGGATTGATGTGAGCAATTCATACACAGTGAAGTATTGAATTCCTATCATCAACACCCTGGCTGATTTTCAAAAGAAGCTGTTTATCCTGTTTTAATCTATACATTATTTAAGGAAATACAAAAACTACCAATTTTAACCAAATACAAAATACAGATAAAATACCAATATACTTCTACATATCTCAAAACCATGCTGTCATTTTTAATAGGTCAAAATCATAAACTTGATAATGACAAAATGTGATTCATAAGAAACTCTCAACTCTGATTTTGAAGAAGACTTGCCTCAAATTTGGTTGTGATACTGAAGAATAAAGTTAAAAGTAATTGCATGGATTAAGGGTTTCCCTTGTAAACTAGTGGAAAAAAAAAACAACCAAAATTTTTGTGTGTTTATTTTTTCTCTTACAGTAAAAGCTGTTAATAAACCAGTGCTGCATCTTAAATTGAATGGAGTCTTAGAAGTGAGATAATAAGTAAGCTGGATGTCACAGACCTACTTCTTGAACCCCTTCTGGATGAGTGTGCTGTGTCTGAGAGACTCATTGCCCTAGGGTGCTTACAGTCATGCACCGCTTAACGATAGGGATACATTCTGAGAAATGTGCCATCAGGTGATTTCCTCATTGTGCAAACATCACAGAGTGTACTTACACAAACCTAGATGGTACAGCCTTCTATACATCTAGGCCATATGGTACTAATCTTACAGGACCACCATTGTATACGCGGTCCGTCGTTGACCAAAATGTCATTAAGTGGCGCATCACTGTATTTGGTTTCATGGAGTAATTGCTGTTACTCTTCAGTTAAATGGGGGACGGATGAACTGGAAATGCATAATGCTTTATAAAATATTTCAGAACTAAAATATAGTTACAGACAATATGTATTTAAACTTTAAGAAAAGTTTTAACGATGTAAGAATAGTTGAAAATCAGTAGCATAATATTTAGATAGGAAGGCTAAATTACTTGTTTATATTTTCTTTCAATAATCTCTGATCAAATACCTAAATTTTTAGTTCTTTAGGGAGCCCATCCACCCTTATAATGCTGCTATCTCTCAATCTCTTCCTACAAATATGGTTTGATATGCTTTCTACTTCTGACGGCTACAGGCATTTACTTAAGAATCTGATTCTTGCACGTCGCAAACTCAATTCTCTCCCTGGCTCATCTAGTATGATATTGGTACAAAGGATGAATAAATGTCAGCATTTGAGTCACTTTGCCAGTGCCCTTTAACGCTGCTTACAGGACTTCTTGGAGTCACTCTCAACTGGTTTTTCAGCTTGTTTCTTCTTCAGGTATGTCACCTTTTCTACCAGGGACAGCAGACGTCCTCTAATTGTTAAATCACTGTTTGCATCCAGAGACCCATCTTCATCAAGCTCAATTCCTAGTGTGAGAAAAGCAAAGAGAAAGAAGAAAAGAAAAATCTATTTTAAAAAATACATTTAAGAGAAATAATTCTCAAGCTTTGTAACTTCTCCGCCCATAGCTTAAAGCAATGCTGCCATGTCTAAAACATTTGACAACACCGACTTAAGCACCCCTGCCCACAAATACTCAGAGATAAGATTCACTTGATGGCCTCTTTTCCTCCTTTCACTTTCCCCTGTTCTTGTGGGCTCAGGGCTGTCAGCAGCCAGCACAAAATAGAAAATTGAGCAGAGAGGAAAAAGACTCTCTTTGGTGTCAAGATCAATTCTGCTACTTTGGCTGACCCTGAGGCATCTCTGCCTTTGGGCACTGTGTGCCTAGACCTACAGTTCTGCCCTGCCTGAAAACTTCCCTGGACTTTCATCCTCCTCACTTGCCTCCAAAAAATGTCAGTGGTATTTTAATAAATTGAGAGACAGAGAACAGGCATAATTAGGTATCCTAAACCAAGGAATGCTTTACATTAGAAGCAATAATTCTACTATTTTAGAGTATTCCTTTATTAATAGTATATATATATATATATATATATATATATATATATATACACACTATTTAGTGCTTATTCATTCATAAACTGAATTAATATACAAAGTGGTGCTTTTATTCTCTTCATTAAAATAAAATAAAAATAATACCCCTGGTGCTATATCTATATATATCTAGAAATGGCTAATGCATTTTCTTTCACTGGAACATAGACTTTATCCACACCACTGCATAAAGAAGGAACTATACAACCAGAACATCCAATCAATTCCATTTTAAAGTTCCTAGAATGAAAGAAGGAGAGAATTCCCTTAATAGGTTTGGGCTACTGACATATAACTTAATGCAAAATTTCCACAGGCATTAATTAATTTCAAAAGATATATGCTGGGTTTCCTAGTTCAGTGCTAAAAAGTGGCCCCTCAACCAGTTTAAATACAACTATTTATGATCAAGTTTCTTCAAAATAAATCAACTTAACCCTTACTTCTCTGCCAAAAGTACCTGGTTACATGTTCCCATTACCTTTTCCTAGTCCCTGCCACTGAGGGAAAGAGGGAAAAGAGAGAAAAATTTTCGTCATCTTCTACTCACTCTTACTGCCTTTCTGATCTCTCTACCCCTCCCGACTTCCCACATGGGGCCAGTTAACGATTTTGCCACAATAAATATTCTTATATGAACTCTTAACAGGCACCATGTATATTTGTGAATCTATTTACACATATCCTTATTTTTGTACCAGTATATGTGTATGAAAAATACACATTTAATAGGAGTTGTAAGTCAAGGAGACCTTACCACAATGTGTCATCAAATCTTCATGAAAATCCAAGAGTTGGTCTCGGATTTCTTCAGGACATGGACATTCACTTTTGTCATCCTTAAAATTGAGAAGCATATTGATCTGAGAGTATGGAAAATCAAGAAAGAGGAAGAACAGGAATAAAGGAAAAGTGAATTTAGGAATGACACACACAGCAAAGAAGAACATAAAAACCAAAAATGTTCAAAATCTGTGTTTGAGTCTTCATAAATTGTTGCCCATGGATGAAAAATCATTATCACTCAACCCAACAAATACCACAAAATAGATCAAATCATGCAAAGCTGAGCATGTGCAAAATACTTATATAATTTGCTTCCTCTTTCTCAATTCCACAATATATTAGACCCTTATATACTTCGAGTTCTTAAATCAACTACAATCCAAATGTCATTTTTAAAAAATATTTTATTATGCTTCTCGTAGATTTCCATTATTTTCTAGCTAATTTCTACACTTTATTGACTATTTTATAGAATTCTTTTTGAGAAGGATACAGCAGCACAAAAGAAGGAAAAATCTAAATATAACTGAAAAGTAATATAACAGATAACTATGCTTTTGCTAACATTAAGGGTTCAATTTAAAAAACTGCCAGATGGGCCACCTGGTGGCGCAGCCGTTTAGTCCACGCTTAGCAGCCCAGGGTTCGCGGGTTCGGATCCTGGGCGCCTGCCGAAGCACTGCTCATCAGCCACACTGTGGCAGTGTCCCATATAAAGTAGAGGAAGACGGGCACAGGTGTTAGCCCAGGGCCAGTCTTCCTCAGCAGAAAAAGAGGAGGATTGGTGACGGATATTAGCTCAGGGCTGGTCTTCCCCACCAAAATAAAAATAAATAAAAAACTGCCAGAAACTTTCTTCCATTTGTTTTAGTTTTAGACACAATAGTATCAAATTTATGAATGAGGAAAAGAAAGGTCTGTTGCTGTTCTATAATTTTCCTTTAGGAAACAATTATAAGTTTTCCTTTTAGAGTTTTTTATGAGAATTTTTTGTTAAACTATTATTTTGAGATAATTGTAGATTCATATGCTATTGTAAGAAATAATACAAAGAGATCCCATGTACCCTTTATCCAGCTTCCCCCACTGGTAACATATCGAAAAACAGTGGTACAGTATCACAACCAGGATACTGACATTCACACAGTCAAAATAGAAAACATTTCCATCACCTCAAGAATCCCTCCTGCTACCCTTTCATAACCACACCCACTTCCCTCCTGCCTGCTCCTCATCCCTAATTCCTGTCAACCACTAATCTGTTCTCCATTTCCATATTATTGTCATTTCAAGAATGTTATATAAATAGAATCATACAGTATGCATGTATGTATTCCCACATGATCCTTTTGAGGTCTGCAGGGTCTGTAGTGATATCTCATTTCATTCCTAATATTGATAATTTGTGTCTTCTCTATTTTTTCCTTTGTCATTCTTTTTTAGAGGTTTCTCAATTTTCTTAATATTTTTAAATAACCGGTTTTGGATTCATTGATTTTTTTTTCAATTGTTGTTCTGTTTTCAGTTTCATTGATTTCTGCTCTTCTATAATTGACATCTTTCTGCTTGCTTTAAGTTTATTTTGCTCTTTTTCTAAATTCTGGGGATGGCAGCTTACATTACTGATTTCAGTGCTTTTGTCTTTTTAAATGTAAGTAGTGTTGTAAATTTCCCTCTCAGCACTGTGTTAGCTGTTTCCACAAATTTTGATATATTATATTTTCATTTTCTTTCAGTCCAATGTATTTTTAAATTTCCTTTGAGATTTCCTTCTCATGGATTATTTACAAGTGTGTTGTTTAGTTTCCAAGTATTTGGAGATTTTCCTGTTATCTTTCCATTATTAATTTCTAATTTGATTCCACTGTGGTCAGAAAAAACATTCTGTATGAAAAAAAATTCAATTCTTTTAAATTTGTTGAGGCTGTTTTATGGCCCAGAATATAGTCCATCTTTGCAAATGTTTCATGGGCACTTTAAAAAAATGTGTATTCTGCTTTTGGGTGGAGTGTTCTACAAATATCCAAACATCCTGTTAGTTGATGATAGTGTTGCATTCTCCTATACTCTTGCTGATTTTCCGTCTACCTTGTCTATCAGTTATTGAGAGAGGGGTGTTGAAGTCTCCAGCTATAATTGTTTGTCTATTTCTCCTTTCAGTTCTATCTGTGTTGACGTCACATATTTCGTAGCTCTGTTGTTTAGTGCATACACATTCGTCTTCTTGATGGATTGATCTTTTATCATTATGTAATGTTCCTGTCTCTGGTAATTTTCTTTGCTCTGATATAGACACTCTTACTTTCTTTTAATTAACTTTTCATGATATATCTTTTTTCATCCTTTTACTTTCAACCAATCTACATCATTATATTTGAAGAAAGTTTCTCATAGACAGCAAATAATTAGGCCAAGTTAGTAAAATTCATTCTGCCAATCTCTGTCTTTTAATTGGTATATTTAAATTATTTATATTCATGAATCTATTGATATGTTATGACTTAAGTCTGTCATTTTCCTTATTTTCTGTTTGTTCTCTCTGATTTGTTTTTCCCACCTTGCTGTGGGTTCCTTGAATAATTTTTAAGATCTCATTTTGAATTATCCATGGTATTTTTAGTGTATCTCTTTGGATAGCTTTTTTAGTATTTGCTCTGGATATTACATTCTATACACATAATTTATCACAATCTACTGATGTCAACATTTTACCAGTTTGAGTGAAGTGTCAATACCTTATTTCCTTTTATTTTCCTTATTCTCCCCCATTTAAAATACACTGCCTTAAATGTTTCCTATACTTACAATGAAAACACATCAGACAGTTTTATCATTGTTGCTTCAACTGTCAGGCATAATTTAGAAAACTCAGAAGGATAATGCATTGTATTTACCCATATTTTAACAGCTTCTGTTGTTCTTCCTTCCTGATTTTCCAAATTTTCTTGTTTTGTCCTTTTCTTTCTGTTTAAAGAACTTCCTTTAGGCATTCTTTCAGGGTAGGTCTGCTGCAGTCAAATTCTTGTATTTTCCTTCATTTGAGAACATCTTGATTTCCCCTTCATTCCTAAAAGACATTTTCACTGCATATAGAATTCTGGGTTGACAGTTCTTTTCTTTGAGCACTTGAAGTGTTGTGCCACTTCCTCCTGGCCTCCATGTTTTCTGAAGAGAAATCCACCATCACTAACTTGATTTTCCCCTATAGGTGTCATTTCTTTCTCACTGCTTTCAAGATTTTTTCCTGCCTTTAGTTTTCAGAAGTTTGAATATGATATGTCTTGGTTTAGATTTCTTTGGGTATCCTGCTTGGGTTTTACTTCTTGAATCTCTTTCTTTACATCTTTTGCCAAATTTGAAAAGTTTTCAACCATTATTTTTTCACTCTCTTTCTTCTATCCATCTGGAACTATGATGCCACAAAGTTAGATCTTTTTTTTATATTTGCACTAGTCTCTGAGGCTTTTTTCCCCCAGTCTATTTTCTCTCTGTTTTTCATGTTGGGTAATTTTTATTGTTCTCTCTTCAATTTAATGATTCCTTTCTCTGTCCCCTCCAGTCTGCTGTTAAGTCCATCCATTGAGGGGTTTTCAATTTTGATTATTGTATTTTTCAGTTCTAAAATTTCCATTTAGTTCTTCTTTATATCTTCTATTTCTTGCTGAGACTTTCCTTTTTTCCATTTCCCCATTTTGAAGCAGTTTTATGATGGCTGCTTTAAAGGCTTTGTCAGATAATTTTAACATCTTTGGTCAACTCAGAGTTGGTATCTATTGATTATCTGTTTTCTTTCCAGTTTTTCCTGATTCTTGGTATGATGAGTGATTTTTAATTGAAACCTGGACATTTTGGGTATCATGTTATGAGACTTTCGATCTTATTTAAACTTCTGGCTTCTTCTGACACTATCTAGCAGGAGAAGGGCTTGGGGTGCCTCGTTACTACCAGGTGGGAGTGGAAGTCCATTTCCCCATTTTGCCTCCTTGAACACTTGAAGGAGGGAGGAGACCTTGTTCCTGCTAGGTGAGGCTGGGAGATCCAGTTCCCCACTAGACCTGGACTGATGCAACCCTGGCTGGAAAGGGTAAGAGTGCCTTGCTACTTCCCCCTCCTTGGTGCCTACTGACACTTTGGAAGGGGTAGGCTCATTTCCTCTCAGCAGGGATAAAGTCCCAGCTCCCTCAGTCCAAGCTGAGGCACCTCAGTACATCGCGGTGAGAGTGGAGGTCTAGGCCCCCCACTCAGAGTGCAGGGGTTAGGGTGGGAGATGGGGCACAGTTTTGACGGTGGTGTTTGGCTGGAGCAGTGGGGTTATTACCTAAAAGTTTTCTGTCTTGCCAGAAAGACAGACAGTTTTCCTGGTCCTTTGGCTAGACATAGAAGGCTTTTGTTGGGGCTTTTCTTGTCTATGCCCATTGGTGTTTCTGGGTTGCCGGCTTCTTTAGCTCCAAGTCTGGGACAGATGAAGCAAAAAGAAAACCTAGGGAACTCACCACCACATCGTTCCTCAGGTCCCAAGTTCTGTGGCCAGTCTCCTTTCTCTTCTCTATCTTTCAGAGTCTTCTTATGTTGTCTTTTATGTAATTCCAAGTATAGTTGTACTTAGAAGGAAGAATAGGGAAAGGCACATGTACTCCAGCTTTCCAGAAGCAGAAGTCTTCCAACAGTAGTTTAATAAATGCAGTTAATCTGGGAGAGCTTGGACTTGTTCTCTGCTCAATAAATGCTGTTTATGGCAATAAACATAATTCCCTGTCCCTTCTCTCAAAGAAATTACATTCTGGTGAGAAAAAATAAATTCTATAATTAGTCCCTACCTAAACACTTTCATTCAGAGGTATCTTGGATATAGAGGGAAATGGTAAGATATTGAAGATGAGATCTGTCAGTTATACCTTTTGACAAATGGTAAGATATTGAAGATGAGATATGTCAGTTATACCTTTTGACAACCATAGCTACATCTTGGTAATTTCCCACACTATGAGTCCCATCCTGAAGTAGATTCCAGAAAACTCACATCCCCAGACTAGCTCATTCTCTGATTCAGGCATGTGTCCTTGGTTCTGCTCCACCCTAAGGAGACCTGAATTTGGAGGTGAGCAACAAAGAGGAAAAACCCCAAACAGGCGATCAGTCTTCCAGCAAGATTGGTGGCAGTGACATTTGGTTCTTCCAGGGAGGGACCAAATAGAAAGTGTCTAGCATTGAGTCCTAGGAGTCAAGGGTTCCTATTAGCTGAGGAGTTGGCGTGCCAACCAAAGAAGACCCACCTGCGGTTGGATATTGTTCCTATTTGCATAACCTCAGGATCGGGCACACTGCCCTACTCAAAGAGTCTATGATACACCTGATACCTTTTAATAAATCTCTTGTTTGTTCAAACTAACGAAGTAGATTCTTTTGGTAAAACTAAGCATACTGACTAAATCAACTTGGCTAGCTTAAAAAGAACAGGAAAAAAATACACTTGTCACTTATGATATCATTTTGCAATGTATGGATCCTGAAGGAATCCAAACCCAAAGTTAAAAGGAAGAATCTTCATTTCATTCTTGTACCTGTTCTTGAGGTGGTGACCTAAATTCCTTTGTTTTCCTGGCTGTGAGTGCTGCCGACATGTTTAAGGCTTGCATAACTTCGTTGTATCGGAAGCGTTGATTGTCTTGGAGCTTAGCTACAAAGTCATCTGAAAAGGCCACGATGGCTTCTATCCGGTGTCGGACCTGGCAGTCACAGAGGTATTGAAGCAGCAGGCACATCTAAGAAGACGATTAAAAAGACACCAAATTTAATTTCTGAATCTTTAAATAGTTAATGTATATCACATCAAATGTAATATACATTTGATGTGATAATGTATATCACATGCTTAGCTGCCAACTCCTCTCCTGTATGAACAGAATCCTGATTTTCTGTCAGCAGCAATGTGCTCGGTCCCAGGGGATGAAATATAATTTGTCTAAGCCAAAATGGCAATACATATCCTTTTGTTGGTCACACTGTCCGGCTTCCTCTGCAGCTAGAGGTGCTATGGCCAATGAAATATATAAGGAGAAGTTTGCCAGGGGTCTTCTGGGAAAGATTTTCCATCATTAGCAACAGACTACAACACCCTCTTTACAACATGAGTGTAACCCATAATGACATGATCATTGGAGAAAGAATGAGGTAACACACCTCAGGATGAAAACCACAGACAGAGGACGACAGAAAAATATTAAGATCTGGGTTCCTGATGACCTCATTGAGCTACCATAGCAATTCTAGAACTGTCTCTCTCCAGACTTTGCATGTAAGTTAATTAAGTGGTTTTACTCCTTATTCATTGAATGGTTAGCTGGGTATTCTCTTACTGGAAGTCAAAAGGATTTTTAGCTGATATTGTACGTCAGCAGAAACATGCCTATGAGAGAATGCTCTGCCCAAGTTTAGGAAAACCATTTAAATATACTTAATACCAATTGTGATATAAATACACAGTAGTGTTAAAGGGGACTTTAAAACCCCGCATGTCACCATCCACACAATAGCAATTTCTGTCAATGCCAGCTCCGAGGTAGCCCAGTGTCCATCCGCCCTCTTCATCTCCTTCGCCCCACCCCAGTGTAAGCATCGTCCCCTCGGGTCTGGACCAGCATGACAGCCTCCTGACCAAGTGGGTTCTGGACCACTCTCCCTTCCTCCCCTAATCTATTGTCCTCACAGCAGGAAAAATATCTACATTAAGATTTTTAGAATAAAATTCTCCTGCTAAAATTCTTCAATGGTTTTAATTGAACTTAGAATAAAATTCAAAATCCATCAAATGGCTGGTTTTAGCAAACAGCTAGATTCTGTACGAACTGCCTTCTTCCTCTCTCACCCTCTCTCTCCCCAGCTCATTAAGCTGCGGCCGCACTGGCCTTTTCCTGCCTCAGAATCCTTGCCGTGCTATGTGCTCTGTGTGAAAAACTCCTAGAACACTCTTCCCGCTCCTTCTTCACACCCACTGAACTCCAGCTCATCAATCTGGCCTCAGCTTGAAAGTCACCATGTCAGAGGGGCCTTCCCTCACATTTCTCACAGTAATCCAGTGAAATTTCTTCCTTCTAGTAATCCATTCTTTTCCCTCAGACCATTTAATGCAATTAGCAACAAGATATTTTAAAAGAAATGCTCAAAGTGTATATCTCTCCCAGAGACCATGAGCTTCTGGAAGACAGGGCCCACACTGGTTTCTTCATGTAGCACCAAGTGCCTGGCTCAGTGGAAGACCTCAATTAATGCAGACCGAGGAATGGAGGGCAAAAAAGCATGTCAGTGATGCAAACATCAAACTGACTCTAATGAACCCAAGAAACGTTAAGAAAGGGTCCTCGAGATACCTTGATGAGCACAAAGACAGGCAATGTCTTTGATTCCTTAGAAACATACATGCAGGAAGTAAAATCTTGCTGTGTGAGAATGGCTGCACCTACTGGTGAACAAGTGTTCTGAGGCTGACGAGAATGGAGGTGGGGGTAGAAAAGGGGTATGGAATGCCTTGTACTTCAGGCATTCCAATACAGTGTCGGTGAAATGCATCTGCAGAAACAAGAGGAGAGATACAAGGAAACTGCTACTAAACAAGAGGCAGAAGAAGAACTGGTAGGACAAAAGCCCATCTCCTCTGCTCCTTTCAGATGGACACACACACACGCATACATACACACACGGAAACAAATAGCGACATGCCATACTTGCAGAGGTGTATGACAGACAAACATGTTTTTGACCAAGGAAACCACCTTGATACTAAATTTGTCTTTTATTAACTACTATCAGTTAACTCAATTGGGAAATTCATTAATTCCATTCCAAATCCAAGAAAATTAGACTGGGACATCCCAAAACACTATAGGAAGTTAGTCTTATGAAGAACACCACTATACAGAAACACTAACAAATACACACACACAGACAGAAAAAGAGACAAAGGCAAATTTCAATACCTTAATACTCAGCAATTCTGAAATTCACTACAATCTTTTTTTCTGATTACCTGCAATTTAACTGGCTCAGGCAGCTTCATTTGGAGCAGGCCTTCCTTGGGCCTCTTACCCCCTTTGGCTTCTTCTTCACCAGCTCCTTCCAGCTTTGAGTCTTCTGCGCAGGGTTCCTTCTCGAGCGCTTCACTCTCCTCCTCTGGAGAGGCAGCTTCCTTGAACACACTGGGCTCAATCAACTGTAGGATGTGTTTCAAGTCCTCGTTGTGGAAGATCCCCATGATGAGCAGGGTATAGAAAAGCTTGATGAGAGGTACGAAGAGGAATTCAGTGGTCCCCCCAACTGGGTCCCGGGCATGAAGGCTGCCCTGTTTAACAGCTTCTGTCAGCATCTGTATGGTTTTGGCCTTTAGGATGTCCAGCGGGAACTCGGGACTGTACTGGTAACATTCATTATTAATGCTTACAAAACTGGGGGAGGAAAATTGCATCCGTGGCCTGAGGGAGGTGCTGAGGCCAATCCCTGGGAGGCCATGCTTTTTGTTCTCATTGGGGAAAAGGGTGATGCTCTTTGTTTCCTCCGTCATGGGCACGATGAACTCACTGTTCATCATGAGCCTGGCAGTGGCATAGGAGCTAAGGTGGATGTCAATCAGCAGGTCATAGTAGCCGGCACGCAGCAAACCAGGCATATACTTGTTTTCGATGGCGTAGAGGAGCTGAGGTTCATCCACGTGGCTGCACAGGGCATGGGCCACTCGGTGGTTCCCAAGAGCACAGACAGCAGAGTAGAGCCGGAGGGTGTGATAGTGGAATTTCAGCAGCTCTTCCTGCTCTGTCAATTCTAATATGTCGACAGATCTGGAGGAGGGAGAAGGATAGTGGCATCAAAGGTAAGCATAGAACTGTTAAAACAATTCTGAATCAGAGGAGAAATCTACGGACCTCATAGATTTCAAAAAGTTATGGAAACAGACACTACCTTTTTTTTTTTTTTTTTTTAGTTTTCTATGGCATGTTTAATGGTAGCATAATTTTTTAAAATCAGTTCTAGATGTTTTACAAGTTTTCTTCCATATAGAATTTTATGTTGAAAATTTCCAACCACTAGTGGTAGGACCTCCTTCATCTTCCATCATTCCAAGATCCTGGGCACCTCTTTTAGATATTTGAGTCTTAATCTGAACCTGGGGACTCCCCTCCTTTCAAAATTTGAGTACTCTTTGGAAAATCCTGAATCTCCTTTCCAACTTAGCTAACTAGGTTCAAGAAGCCAGAACACTTTGCCTTAGGCTATGTTGCCCTTATCTCTGAGCTGTGATTAGCTATTAGCCTAACCAGTCAGAAGTGGGTGAACAAAGGGCTAATTCCTAGGACATAATTTACCTTCTGATACATCCCTCACAGATCCAAACATATACCAGTGCTGCTCTGGTTTCCACCAGGTATGTGCAGCTCATGAAACAAACACTATTAGGGATATTTTCACTTAGGAAAGTTTCTACTGAGAATCAGAGTTTACACTGGGCTCTTAATTCAGGTCACTTTGCTTCTACAACATATCACGCCCTTTCAAAGCATAAAACCTTAAAAATATGGCCAGAATATGCCTAAAGTAAAGTCATTCCTTCTAACATAGAGTCAATTTAAAGAGCACAAAATTCCTTTAGATGTGCTAATTTTTCTAAAACTATTTAAATTATATGGATTGTTCATGGGTGATACTGTAGCATTAAAAGTAGATATGTAAAATATCCATAATCAAGGGAATCATTCATTCATCTAGAAAGTTGTCCTTGGTGAGACTGTAACATAAGCTCATCAAAACAGAGGTTATTATATGTTTTGTTTATTAATACTCATCTAGCACCTAGCATAATACACAGCACATGCTAAATAATTATTTGTGATTATTTGTTGTTAAGCTTTGCTACTATCCTTAGGTACACCATCATCCTATCCATTGTATCTATGCTTTCCAACCTACAGTCACTCTATCAAAAGCTACTGTAGCTTGATGGTGCAGAATTATTACAGACCCCACCTCCCAACTTGCAGAATCAGAAGCTTCATACATTACGAACTAAAAGCAAATGATTACCCACACCATGTACTACCTAGACTTCCAGGAAACCACACAACTGCTGGACCCACTTGCTAGAAGCAATTCTCGGAAAGGTACAATTGAACAAGCTGCCTCCCTCAAAGTGTAGGGGAGAGTGATTCCCACGTCTTATCTGGGCTCTTCAATCTCCCAAGAAGACTATTATTCTACCCCTCAGCCTGGCTGATGGTCAAAATATACAAATCTGTTCATTTTAGCAACACAGAATATCTTCACTCTACATTCTTATTGAAGAACACAACTTAGTCTACTGTTGAATCATTCTCAAAATGTCAATTTCTAGAACCAACATATAAAGACTCTACAGTCTACATTATTGCTGCCACTCCCAATCTATCTCCTAATTATTCACTTTATGATACCACATTCTTTCTGTTAAAGCTCCTCTCTTCCCTACTAGAACAAAGTCTTTTAAGGTAAGGGGCATATCTATTTTGTTCACCATTTTATATCCAGTGCCAGGAACACAGTGGGTGCTAATACATATTTGTGGAATGAATGAATAAGAGAATTCTGAACGATTTATAGTCTATATCTCATAACTTTACACTTAGTTCAAGGCAGAGAATATAAACTTAACTGAATTAGCTTGTCTTCCTGTACCAGCCCCTTGTAGCAACATTCATACTTAATTAACTATGGCTTTAACTGGGGACTGGCAAAAGAAATGACTCATTATTCTATCTGTTATAAGGACAATGCTAAATAAACAATCTAACACCTTCTTAGCACAAGCTGTAGATTATATTGTCATCAGTAAATATTCTTCTTCCTTCTTCCCTGCAGCTTATCTGCCCTACCTACTTTGGGCTTGACCATAGGACTTGCTTTGGCCAACAAAATGTAGGTGGACATAACATCTGCCACAAGCAAAAAGAAACTCTTAGAGGCCTGAAAGTGTCAGTTAGCCCTCTTGTACATCCACCCTTGGCCATGGAACTATATGTCCCAGATCGGGACTGCCCCATTAAGCTGGGTCCCAGGGTAAGAAGGTACATGGGTCACACCTACCATCCATCACCAGCCTGGAGCAGAGCTGCAGTGAACCCACCACCTCATGTAACATGAGCAAGAAATATGTGTTTGTAAGCCACTGAGATTTTTGAGTTGTTATTGCAGTAATAGCTGATACAACTCATACACTTTAATAGTCCTCAGAGAAATTTCTTTCACAACTCAGAATAATTCTTTTTATTCATCAAATATTACAAAGTATCTATTATGTATTAAGCACTGTGCACTGGTGTTATGATGGTGAACAACACAGACACGATTCCTGCCCTAGCTGAGGAGGGAAACCACCCCCAAATAAGTAAATTAAATTATGAACTGTGACATGTGTCATGAAGAAAACAGAGGATTGACGTACATCTACCACCATCCCTATTTTTAAATATTAATTATTTGCCATGTTATTCAGGCATGAGAAAAAGAGTCTACTCAACTACTAGATGGCACTTCCCCTTTGTAGTCTGAATTTTGAAACTCATTAGAGTTTTCTTTGGCTTCTAGGAAGCATGAAACCAGTGTGGGACCTGACTTTAAAACCCCACAGAACGGTGTGGTATGAATGACTGTGTACCAGTCTTACATATAAATTACTTACATATAAATTTATCACAGGTAATTAATATAAATTACAAACTACTATGGCAGGAGCATACGCTGGGTTTATGTCTTTTGAATTATTTTATTTAAAAATATGTAAATAAATATTTAATGCATGAAAAAATTCACTTGTCCAGATTAACTTTTCTTTGGATTTCTTTTGTTTTAAAGCATCTTTATCGAGATGTAATTTACATACTATACAATTTACCTGTTTAAAATATATAATTCAATGGTTTTAATGTATTAATGGAGTTGTGCAATCAGAACCATAACCTAAGTTTAGAACATTTTCATCACTCTAAAAGAAATTCAGTACCCATTACCAGTCACACCTCTGGTCCACTGCCCCCCTCAACCGTAAGTAACCACTGATCTGCTTTTTCTCTTTAAAGATTTGCCTATTATGGACTTTTCATGTAAATTGAAACCTATAATATGTGTGCAATAAGTATAACTACTTAAAAACCTAGTACAATGTTTTTAAGCTTCATCCATTTTGTAGCATGTATCAGTACTTCATTCCTTTTTATTGCTGAGTAATACAGTATGGATATATGACACTTTACTTATCCATGAATCAGTTGGTGGGTATCTGGGTTGTCCCCCTTATTGGCTACTATGAATAATGCTTGTATGAACATTCATGTAAAACTTTTTGTGTGGACATGTTTTCATTTCTCCTGGGTAAATTCCTAGGATTGGAATTGATGGGCCGTATGGTAACTCTGTATTGAACTTTTTGAGGAACTGACAAACTGTTTTCCAAAGCACAGGGTAAATTACAAAGGTATTAAAATAAAAGAAAAATTCCAAGCATGTCTAAATATATAAAAATTAACATAGTGCCTACAAACATTTTAAGATTAAAGACAAAATATAAGAAGGACCACAAATAAGTTTGTCTCTGTATTGTTTTCATGCAATATCTTCACTCAGTTTGTGACTTAATTTTTTCTTTTTTTGGTGAAGAAGATTAGCCCTGATCTAACATCTGCGCCCATCTTCCTCTATTCTGTACATGTGATGCCACCAGAGCATGGCTTGATGAGCAGTGTGTAGGCCCACAGTCGGGATCCAAACCCACAAACCCCAGGCCACTGATGCTGAGCATGCAAACTTAACCACTATGCCACCAGGCCGGCCCCTGTGACTTAATTCTTTATTGATATTTTGGGAGGGAAATCTTGGTTCTAAACATAGAAACTTAGTTTCTTATTGATAATGCGGCTGCTAAAATGAATTCTCTGCAATTTAATTGGCTATTATATGGGAAAACTGAAAATCATAAACAAAGCTACATTTGAATATTCACTGTACTTTATAGTATTAGCATTACTGTCTAGAATGCATATAAACTTATTTCCAAAGCCCTCAGCATATCTTCGCTATAATTTTCTTTCATTAATGTCTCTTAGTCTTCAGTTTTTCACATCTGTCGAATGAAGGGTTGAACGAAGGGATTTCTATGATTCTGCCTCTAATATCTTACAATCCCATGACACTGTATTACCCTGCTAAGTTGTAAGTCAGATTGCAGTTGTACTTGTCTGAATTTTTACTTGCTGTTGGCATCATAAGAAAAATGAGATTGAGAAAAGAAGCAATACATGATCATATCACCTCTTCAACTGCAGTATAATAATTTTGTTTCAGTAAAGAAGTGGTTGAGAAATACATTTAAACTTGGATATGCAAAATAATGTCTCCATTGCCATAAGAAATTATTGTGGCAATGGAGTATAAATTGTGGTAAATTGTATATTTTTTAAATCTCATTTTGTTTCCCCAGTACCACCCCTGAACCCTTGGGCAGCAGTCTAACATGAAGGGTCCCAATGTGACAGCAAGGGACACACAGCACTGACCTGTTCTCCTCTGGGATATGAAGAGACATGAACTGCAGAGGATCCAAACACTGCACCAGCCAGCCTTGGCGTTCACTTATTCGAGAGACATCTACCTTCAAGAATTGGTTAGGCATTCTGCTCCACAGGACATGTGATAGAAATTGGACATGGAGACGCGGGGGGCACTGTGGCACGGGGTTTTTGTGCTCGCTCTTGAATAGTCCCGCAGACAGAGGCATTACATTCTAGGGGATGGGAAAGCAGGAAAACGAATTCATTTTATAACACTTCTTGGGGTTAATAATGACTAGAATTCTGCACAGGAAAGACACAATGGAAGTAAGATACACTACAAATCGAGCAAAGTCAATACAAGAAATAACAGAGATTGGGCTGAAGAGCTCCTGAAAGGAAGAGCAAAGAAAATATTATGAGACAAAATACCTAAAACTTCAGGGCAGGCAAACAGGTTTTGGGATATTTCTTTCCCACATACTCTGTGGCACACCGAGAATGCAAGTGCAACCAAGTATAACCCTATATCCTTCATATTTCCTTACCAAGCCGGGCCCTCAGGGAAATCTGGCAAGTCTTTAGTTGCTTCCAGTGTCAAACTTCCTGAAAGAGAAGTCATATCGCCTTCTCTCTCTCTCTTTCATGGTCTATCCTTTGTCACCAACCTCATCCCTAAACCACTCTCTCACTCATCATCAGGTTTATCAGGTTTTAGTAACCAGAAGTATTCCAGAGATAGCTCAACAGATAAAGCTGACTATCAAACAAGAAAATAGAATGAATCAGGCATTAACTAACACAATTCATTTCTCCTCCACCTTCTTCCACCTCCAATATGAATTGGAGCCATCCTAATTCCTTCTTAATTCAATTCCAATAACAGGGAACAAGAAGTCTCTACTTTGCCAAAGCTTATTCATTCTTTTATGATCATGATACCACCTTCACCTGCCTCTTCTGGACCGTATAAAAATGATTATCTCATCTTTCTCATTATCTTCAGTCTCTCCCTCTCTGCTAGAACTTCTCAACTGCATTCTGTAGACTGCCTCATCCTCAAGTTACTGTCCTATTCTCTTCTGCTAATGGAGAAAAAAAGCCAGGCACTGAGACTATATCAGTCAACAAAACAGACAAAATCCCTGCCCTCACACAGCTTCCATTTTTTTAATTAGAGACATAAAATAAAATCAGTAAGTAAATTACATAGTATATTAGAAAAGAGATCATAGGAAGAAAAAAAAAAAGCCCAAGATGGGGGAACCAGAATGCAGGACAGCAATAATAAACAATAACAGGGTGGTCAGAATGGGTGTGGTCGAGAAGATGACAAGGAGAAGTACCATGTGGATAGGCAGGAAGAAATTTCCATGCAGAGGGGACAGTGAATGCAAAGAACCTGAGAAGGAAGTCTGCCCGGCAAATCTGAGGAAGAGCAGGAGGCCAGTGGGGCTGGAGTGGAGTGAAGGAGGGGAGAGCAGTAGGAGATGAAATCAGAGAGGTAATATGATATCACGTCATTTAGGACTTGAGGACCATTATGAGACCTCTGATTTTTACTCTCAGGGAAACAGGGTTTTGAGCAGTGGAATGACATGACCTGATTTATATTGTAAAGTAATGACAGTCACCCAGATTGTTGTATGACAAACAGATGGGCAAGGATGAACTAAGAAAACTGCAGTAGGAGGGTACTAGAGTAATCCAGATGAGACATGATGGTGACGGAGATCAGTGTGGTGATCAGCAGGAGTGAGGGTGAGGGAAGGCAGAAGGTGGAGGATTTGCTGGGGGATGGAACTGGGATGCGGAGTGTAAAGAAGGGAAGTCAAGGATGACTCCAAGGTTTTGGGCCTGAGCAACTGGATTTGTTAGGAACTGACATGGTGAAGACTATAGATCAGGCAGGTTAGGAATGGGTAGTAGTGGTCAGCAATCCAGTTTTGCACATATTCAATTTGTGATATCTATAAAACACCCCAAAAGAAAAGGCCAAATAGACCAATATATGAGTCAGGGTTCTGAGAAACTACCCCTTCTTTGATCAAATTTTATTTTTAAGAAAACCCATCTAAACTTACTGTCTCCTTTCTCTTTCAATCTTGAATTCACTGTAAAATGACTTTT
Organism: Tapirus indicus; assembly: GCA_031878705.1. Classification (NCBI taxonomy): domain Eukaryota; kingdom Metazoa; phylum Chordata; class Mammalia; order Perissodactyla; family Tapiridae; genus Tapirus; species Tapirus indicus. The sequence goes on along the minus strand of CM062921.1, from coordinate 73,884,650 downwards.
TCCATCATTTCACTGAAATTCTTTTGGCAAGGTCACTAAAGCCCTCTTAATTAACAAAAGTCATGGATTCCTTTAGTCCATATTGTATTGTCCTTTCTGTGGCAGCTGAGAATCTCATATTACAAAGGCAGAAACTGAGCTCACGTGGCTTAAGGAGCACATCCAAGGTTGCTGAGCCAGCATGGTAAAACCGTCTACTTTATTCACCCTGATGTGTGCCCGGCATCTCAATTTTTACAGTTGCAAAATTCAATTCAATTCCTTTCCCTAAATCTCAACAAGTTCTGCTTGTTGTATTAGCATCCCCCAGTTGTCCAAACTAAAAAATTGAAATTAATCCTTGATTCTTCATTCTCCTTGAGTACCTGCATCCAATTCATCAACAAATTCTATTAATTCAATTCACCGTCAAATTCTATTAATTTCTGTTCTGAAAGATCTTATCATTTATCACTGTCTCTCCATTACAACTTTCATAGCCCTCATCATCTTCTCCCATGTATCAAACTATTGATACCTAATTGTTACTGCCTACTCTCATTCTTCTGAGAACAGATATTTCTCCACATTAGCACCAACATATTTTTCCAGAACAGGTTTGATTACACTCAGTCCTCTGCTTCACATTTCCAATGGATTACCACTGTCTATGCAATAGGTGCCAACTTCTTAGTACGGCATTCAAGGCCTGTTCAACTTGGACTTAGTCTACCTTCTATCCATATTAATCTCCAGCCACATCCTGGAAGGCATCCTTTGTTACAGTCACACTGAATTCATGAAACTTCAGCACTTTCCTTCTTATGTATTTTTGCTTTCTCTCACCTTCTGTCTAGAATGCCTTCTCCTAGTAAAGGTACTCTGAGATCTCCTATTCAACAGCTAAGAATCAACCTAAATGTCACCTTTTCTTTTAGCTTTACCTGATCCACCCCATCCAACTTAGTCCTTCTTTCATTTATGTTTCCAGAGTACTCTACACATGCCACTTTTCTAGCACTTACCATAATGTAGCGTAATTTCAGGTCCTTAATCCCATTCACTAGCTCACCTGTGAGTTCAATGATTACTAAACTGTATGTAACTTGGCATTTTTGGTCCATATAAGCCTAGATTTATTGAATAATATATTTATAATGACCAAAGAGAAATTCTTTCTAATAACTATGTTACCCTAGTGACCTGAAAGAGATTATAGAATTTTCAAACATAGCTACCTTTATTTTAAAGAATAACTCTGTGGTTAATATTAGTACTAATAAAATATTGAATTCATTTAAGAAGAAGTAAATGTTATTCCCTAACAGAAAATAACCCAAATATAATATCAGGAATGAGTCTTTCTTACCTTTATTCTTCCTAATTCAAACTGAAAAACATTGGGACTTGTAGCTTGTGCAAAAACTGCAGGAAATAATTTTGTACTTGGCTCCACCTTAAACAAACAAATGAATTTAATAATAGTAATAAAGGAAAGAACACACAGAAAAATATTTTTTTCATAACAACTAAGGAACACTTTATGGAAGGAGATCGGAGACTTTTCCTTCCTCTCGTATGGATATCCTCTTTCAATAATTATTTGGAGTATTTCATTTCATTACTACGTGAACAGTTTGGGAGGAATGTATTGTTTACTCTGAGGAGCTTATGCACTGTTATTCAAACAGAAGTAAAAAAAAAATCATTAACTCATTTCTGTTTTCATTTTCTTCTAATTCCTAGTTTACTTTTTGATCTTACAAAAAGTAAATCTTACAAAATTTTCCTCTAAAGGAGAAAAAAAGGTTTTCCTCCCTAGAAGCCCGGCACCATCACTGACCCCGTACCTGGTAGTACGTGCTCAGTTCTTTGCCATTGGCAGTGAATGTGAGCAGCCCGCTGGCGGCGTCCACCACGCAGCCGATCTCCAGTCCATTATTATTGCGGCCTTGCCCAGGGCTCATGCTCTCGCCCGCACACACCATATAGCAGTTGCTGCGCTTGATACTGAATTTCAAAAAAAACATTTTTACCTTTGTACAAGTACAGATCTAACAGAAAGCATGTATATCTTGCAAACTAAACCTAAATTATGCTGCGCAAGCAACAAGCTCATGCTGTAATGGGAGAGGTATACAATGGGCCCGATTCTGTGATTCTAAGCAAAAACTCCACTGACTTCAGTAGATATTCTGATTCAGGTCTTACATGTCTCTAAATTTCACACCTAATGAGACAGGTCAACCCGTTGGAACCCAGTAAGAACTGACCTGCACCTTCCCTCCAAAAACTCAAACCAAACTGGACCTTTCTCTGAGGTTCAAAAAAGTCTATTTAACAATCATCCAAATTTCTAATTTTCATTCTCTAAGTTTTTTTTAACCACTTGTTCCGAGAAAAGAAGCATTTGTTTCCAAACACTGTCAAAGTCCTTAGGCAAATTCTACATAAGCTATCAGTGATTCAATGCACTTAAAATTTGGCTGAAATGATGCCCCTTCACGGACAATTCCCAGTGATCTGTTATGAGAGACAGACTTAGTAGAATATGCACAAAATCAGTGATGTGAATAACAAACCCCAGCCTGACTTTCACCCTCACCAAAACCTTTACCAGAGATGGTAATAAACTTAAGTGATTTGAGCTTCACCTCCCTTCCCTTCTCTGCCACTACATAGTGAACACATTAATGGCACCATCAAAAAAGCCCAAAGGCAGGCAAGTAGAAAGAAAAGCACAAGATGGCGGAGATAAAGTCAGTTTCTGAATAATCAAAAGTCGCTGGGTTTCTTTGCACTACTGACATAAGATACAACAATCTTTCCATGGAGTCTGTTTCCTACACCAAAATCATCTATCAGGTATCCCATCCCTATATTGAGTCATTTCCTTATATTGTCGCCATCTCTGAAAATCAAACATGGCTCCCAAGAATACTCTTGGAGACAGGTGGTTTGGGGCCCCCCTACTGATTTAAAGCACTCTTCATTGGAGATTTTTGCTAGGCCCACCGGCTCAAGTGCTAAGTTCATTGTGTTTCAGTGCTAAGACCTGTAGGCAGGAGACTGAGCTTCCAGTCACCAAAAATGATGGCGCAGGTATAAAAGTAAAGCAACATATGGAGAACTCTTTCTATGAGACCCGTCACAGCAGATCAGAGAGGATGCATGGGCGCAAAAGGTAGATGCAAATGGTCAGATCTTCTCTTGTCTTATTCTGCAAGGAAGATAGCCTTCTTCACTTTTTTGAAGGTTTGGTTTGAGTTTGGTTTGTTTTACAAATGAAAAAGGATGGCACAGAAAGTGTAACTGACTTACCCAAAGCCACACAGCGAGTCAATGGCAAAGCTGAGGAAAGAACCCACTACTCCTCAGTCTGGGTTCAAATGCGTTCCCCTGGTCTAAACTACTAGCCCACATTGTCTTCACATTTTTCTCCCCACCACATAACCAGTTCCTAAGATACACGTCACACCATATGCTAAATGCCTCACACTGACCCATTCATCTCTCAACCCTAAAACAAAGGTTAAGTTTTGGTAACCTGAGTTGTTAGGCACAATGTCAACTGAAGGAATATACAATTATTATCCAAAAAGGATGCTACTCTTACTTTATCATGTTTTTCACCTTTAATATATTCAGAATCCTTACTGGCTTATATGAGTAACAAAAAGGACACTGACATTAATGGCTTGATTATATTGCTCCTACAAATAAAATATTATCCTGGGCATGAAATCCAAGAAAAACGATGCCTAGGTTTATCAAAATTTTTATCAGATGTCACTCATGTAAAAAATTGAAGAAAACCAACCTTTCATGCACTTTTCCTTTTTCATCTCCTAGAGTAACGGTTACTGTACGAACTCTGTCCAAGTCAAAGCCTGTATCATATTGATGGAAATCGGATGTAATCCAGCCCACCCAGACGTTAGCAGGTTCTTGTCCAGGAAAGATTCTAACTGAGTAATAGTACTGTGAAGATAGCAACACCAAGTATTGGCAAAGTAAAAAGGAACAAAACTTTGATTTGCAATGTCTTTCAACTGGCTAAGAATATATGTCCTTGTTTAAAATCATTTGGCCTAATTAAAATGTTGTAGGCTCAAAGGACTGACCCTGCAAGATAAGAAAAGTCTCAAAACAGAGATCCTGAATTAAATCAGAAGTAATGGGAAAAAGAGAAAAGACTCTACCTGAGAAAACATGATAAGGATTTGAGGCTTTTTATACTCCCAAGTATGTATGTATGTGCATCGTGTGTACACATAACATACATACCATATGTATGGGTACATATACAGTATATTTATGTAACAAAATCATCAATCCATTAGGCAGGTAAGCTTCAGATTCTTCAAGCTTACACAGGTACACTAATCCATGGTAGAGTTTTGTACCTGTCACCAACCTCTGAATATGCTTTGCCTTTCCTATTGCTAACATGTCATATTTTGACGTCTTAAAATCACTTTGAAATCGTTCAGGTCTAATATGTGAAAATCAAGTTTAAACGTGGGGGCACTCTACAAGGGACACAATTATATATTTTTTTTAATTTGGCGTTTTAGGAGAGTTTTTTTGAAAATTTTAAAGGGCAGACAGCAGAACTTGACCTCTAACACAGTATGATAAGTGATATTTCTTTTAGACATATCACTAAGACAAAGAAAATTATATGCACTTGGAAAAATCAAGTGGCAAATTAAAATTTTGCCAAGAAACAGGATAATAAAATCAGGATTAAGGGTGCTATTAAGGATATTTTTCCTAAAATAGCTCTCTTATCACATAATACATCAGAACATACATGTATTTTCAACTTTTCAGTCCCCAAAATATAAGTGAGTAATTATTTTAAAAATAAGCTTGCTAAATATGCTGAACTATTTGAAATGTAAAGCTTAATAACTGACAAATAACTGAAATAAATGACAAAAGCTGCAACAGCATACCGTGGACGTTTGCATCAAGTAATCATAATCATCCCGATCATCCGCGAGGACATCTTCAGTGAGTCTTGCAGAATGGCTTGTGCTGTAATCTGGCTTTGTTCTTCTAAGCAAAAATCTGAAATATATTAGAGGAGAAGGAATAAGCAACATTAAAATGTTCTGCCTACCTCAAACATGAGCATATAATCAATTTAGTAGAGTGGTTTTCAACCAGGGTGATTTTGCTCCCCAGAGGACATCTGGCAATATCTGGAGATATTTTTGGTTGTCACAACTGGCATCTACAGGATGGAGGCCAGGGATGTTGCTAAACATCCTTCAATGCACAAGGCAGACTCTCACAACAAATAATTTTCTGACCCAGAGTGTCAATAGAACTGAGGTTGAGAAATTCAGATTTAGCCCAAGAAAGGATGCTAAAAATAACTTGCCTTCTTATCCGTAAAAAAATAGTATTTAGAGAGAATACTCTAAGTTTCAACCAAAAATGTAAATATAGACATCTAAAAAACTAAATCTTGGGAGAAAATACTTACAAATCATATATTTAATAAGGAATTAATATTCAAATTATATAAAGAATTCCTACATCTCAGCAACCAAAAAGCAAACAACCCAATCAAAAGATGGGCAAAGAACTTGAATAGACATTTATTTCTCCAAAGATGATATACAAATGACCAATCAGCATATGAAAAGATGCTCAACATCACTAACCATCAGAGAAATGCAAATCAAAACCACAATGAGATATCATTTCGCACCCATTAGGATGACTACTATCAAAAAAACAGAAAGTAACGAGGATTGACAAAGATGTGGAGAAACTGGAACCCTTGTGTAGTGTTGGTGGGATCTAAATGGTGCATCTGCTATGGAAAACAATATGAAGTTTCCTCAAAAATTTAAATATAGAACTACCAGCAATCCCACTTGTGGGTATCTATCCAAAACAACTGAAAGTAGGGTCTTGAAAGAATACTTGCACACCCATGTTCATAACAGCACTATTCACAATAGCCAAGAGGTGAAATCAACCCAAATGTCCATCAATGGATAAATGGGTAAATAAAATGTAGTATATATACACACAATAGAATATTATTCAGCCTTAAAAAGGAAGGGAATTCTGACACATGCTACAACACATATGAACCTTGAGAACATTATGCTAAGTGAGATAAGTCAGTCACAAAAAGACAAATACTGTATGATTCCACTTATATGAGGTATCTAAAGTGGTCAAATTCATAGAAACAAAAAGTAGAATGGTGATTACCAGGGGCTCGGGGGATGTGGAAAAGGAGAGTTGTTTAATGGATATAGAGTTTCAGTTTTGCAAGATGAAAAAGTTGTGGAAATCTGTTTCAAAACAATGTAAATATACTTAGCACTACTGAACTGTACACCTAAAAGTGGTTAAGATGGTAAGTTTTATGTTATGTGTTTTTTACCACAATAAAAAAATGCATGAAAAAAGTAACTCTCGGGATAGATTATGTCAGCAGTAGCAAATTAGATGACAAATAGGTTGCTGCTATTTCGTCCCTTGTAGAATCCTTTGTATATAAAGAAGGAGGAGGAAGAACAAACTGACACTGGGAAATACTTCACCCTCTATTACCCTCTACTGAAACTCTTCCCACATAAAATAATTACATATTTAAAATCATTCTGCATATGTCAACGACCTTTGTTTCAGACGAGAGGGCTTTTCCTGAGCATAATCTTTGTGGTTATTAAACTCTGGTTTTGTAGTTTCTTTGTCTTTGTCAACACGATCGGGCACCAGATGGCCATGAGCTGTCTTCATTAGAACCTCAAAGTCAGAATCGGCATCATAATCCTCCAAATCATTCTTGGGCCCGAAAAGGCCGGCACCGGGGATCCCTCCCGCCGCAGTCTTGGAGAAGACCTCTGCGCACTCGATCGGCATGCTCAGGCGATAAAACATGATATCAGTGCTGCTGTTCTGAGAACCAAAGGACTTCTGGGTGACCTTTAAACATGGGGAGCTGTCTATGGTGCCATCTATCCTGGTCACCTAGCAAATGAAGAAGCAGTAGTTCAAATTCTAATCATCACTGTTGATTTCCCAGTTACAAAGATCACTAACACACATCACATCTTTAAAACCCCAAACACAGCCCACACTTGGCATAATTTTGTAAATGAGATGACTAAACATAGGGAGTACAGTGTTAGAGATATACTCATAGTTCTGCTTCTAACTCAGAACATGGTTTGGGAAATTCATGTTATAATTGTATATATTCAGATTGAGCCTGACATTGCCTAAAAAGAGAATTAATGATTGTTAATCAGTCTAAGCAGCTATTCACAAAGCACCTGAAGTCAGAGGGTAATCCTATGCCGAGATTCCACTATTACGTAACACATCAGGGCCACCATTTTAAGTAAATGACAATAACTGTCCAAGTAGGAACTCCCACTGGTAAAGATATTCCACTCCTGGTTTTTGGCAATGGTCTGATTTTTAAAGAAAAAGCAAACCTCAATGTGTTCATGGTTTGATGGAACTTGGAGAAATTGAGGAAGCCTCTTGCTTAGCCACATGGTAATATCCCTGTTTGTATTAACGGCAAATGGTTCATAGCCCTCTTGTAAGCCACAGATGGTGAAATATTTCAGGGTGCTGACATCCTTTCCAAAGTTCATCCTGCCCACTTGAGCCACTCCAAGGCTACATACAGGTATGAATCCTGCGAAAAAGAAAACAAACAAAATTTTCAGTACCATTAGTATAGACCTCGTTAGTGTGGAATTACCAAAGTCTTGCTCCAGAACTCTTATCTTTGTGAAAGACTCCACCTTAAGGTGAACACAGTAGTGGAATAACGAGACCACTGACATGAAGTATTAAATGTAAGGGTCAGAAGACCAAGATTTGATCTTAGCATCATAATTTACTAAAAGTGGCCCCTTCTTTCACCCTGGACTTCTTCTGTAAAATGAGATAACTGCTAAGCAGCCCCTAGTCCTCTAGAGATCTTCGGGTATCCAATCATAGAAGGTGATCCCTGTCCCACAGCCTCCTGGCTCAGGAGTGCATGAGACTCTCTTGCAGAGAGAAAATGAGAGAGAAGCAGGTGCCAAGTGCACTGCTCTTCCATCTAGATAAAGAGCTTGAAATGTACAAACACCAAACACAGTCTGAGCTGTAGATTTCTTAACATATAACTCAAAGCAAAAGGATCAGAGGGCACATTTTTAAAGGTTTTCACTCACTGATAGCAGCTTTTGATCTTTGAAGAGAATTTTGCCTCTTTTTTCTGGGGTACACTAGATCTAAACATGAAGAATATATATAAATAAATATTTGGAAGTAGTTACTGAAATCCTACTGAAATTTCTTCATCGTCCCTTTTCCTTTCATGTCACTACTATTGTAGATTAAGCAGGGCAATGCACACCTAACCTAAATAATTAAGATATGAAATCGAAGAATAAGTTGAAGTAAACAAGAAACTACACCAAAAGCAATAGCAATGAGAATAGAGAAAAAAAACCAAAATACTTCATAAGCTAGTCTAATGTGTAGCAAGATTAGTAAATCTTTGTACTATTGAATAAAAAGAGGAAACTATATATTTTTTTTAATTATTATTATTTTTTTTTTTTTGAGGAAGACCAGCCCTGAGCTAACATCCGTTGCTAATCCTCCTCTTTTTGCTAAGGAAGACCGGCCCTGGGCTAACATCCGTGCCCATCTTCCTCTACTTTATATGGGACGCCGCCACAGCATGGCTGACAGGCAGTGCGTCGGCGGGCGCCCGGGATCCGAACCCGCGAACCCCGGGCTGCCAAGCGCGGACGAAACCGCTGCGCCACCGGGCCGGCCCCAAAGAGGAAACTATATTAATTCTGTTAATTAATTAATTTATTTATTTTTTTAGTTCTTTGGAATCACTTGTCTTTGGCAATGGGACGAGATAATATTTTTCTGTGGGAGAAGGGAATGTTTATGTACTCTTTATTTCTTTCTATAATATTTTAAACAAAAGTTCAACTAGTCAGCACAATAAACAAGGTCAGTATTGGAATGCAGACTACAAATTAGAGGATCTAACTTGTAGTTCAAAAAAGCAATGGATCCTAAGCATAAGCTAACAATTTTCTATCGTTATGACATACTTTCTCCCTTGTTGAAACTAGTGCCAGTAAAAGCAATACATAACCCTGAAAATAGCACAAGATGATAAAAATTACATCCAATAATTCACAATGATTTCACCCAGTTTGTATTCATCAATATATATTCAAATAAATGGTTGCCTAACAGTGTTACCACCCAGAAAGCAAGAACACATCCAGCTGTGTTCAAGGAAGTGTGAATGATGAGTTTCTAGTTAAAACTAAAAACCACAGCTGTGCCTGCAGCTGTGACAGCTCTTGACGCAGTAGTCAAGGAAAGATGTTTTAAATAAGTGTTCCCAAAGTATTCAAAGAAAATAAGTGGATAAATACAATAGACTCAAGACAGCTTGAACTACATTTGCTTAAATTGGCAAATCTAAGGGATTCAGACATAAAATAGAGGATACCAAGATAGAAATATCTTCTTAGATGGTAAACATTTATTTCTTTCTAACCAGTCTATATGTAGAAGGAGTTCCTACCCTATAAATGAAGTTATTGGATACCTATAAATATCTGTGTAGCAGATCTTTGGGTGTTTGTTATATTCATATCTGAACTTTTCTGTATGTTTGAAATACTTTCATTTAAAAAATCAAGTATCTAGTATTGTGACAAAGATTAATGTCCTAAATTGTTCACGATGGCTATGTTTACATTCACAGAATACTGTTTTGACAATAAATACATGTGTTTTTTCATGAGATGGAATGCTATTTAGCCTTTGAAAATCTGGTTTTCAAAGGTTCATTAATATATAGAAAAATAATCACAGTAAATATTATTTCAGGAAAGAAAGATATAACATAAGGTTTATTATTAAAGATGGGAAAACACCAGAAGGTTTTTTATCAAAAAAGTTTCAGAGTGGTAGGATTTTTAACTCTTTTTGTTCTCTCTTTTTATATCTATCAATTTAACAAATTTTCTCCAATGAATAGGTATTTTATTATGAAAAAAGTGACAGCTTTGTAACAATAAAATATTCATTTAATAAAATGGGATATCCCTACATGGTTCTCATATAGAGATGTGTAAGAGCAATGTGGATATAAAATGGTCCAAACAACACGTTCTTCAAGTTGTTAAAGTTCAATTTCTCAATGCTGGGGAGTATTTGGTGAGTTCAGTACAAGAAATCTTGCTAATTTGATCTTTGGCAAGTTATTTAAATTCTCTAAGCTTTAATCTCTTCTTCTGTAACCTCTACCCCAAAGGGCTATGGTTTTAAAAACGAGATACTGGATTGTGCTTAACATGGATGCTCACTCAACTAAATTTAAAATGGAAAAAAAAGGTAAAATAAAGTAAATATCCACAATAAAAGAATGGTTAATTATGATACTACACAAGATTAAATGTGTGCAGTCATTTAAAATCATGTTTAGGGATCATCAAAATAAAACCATAGAGAGAGAAAAAACTCATATGGCAAAATACAAACAATTGGTGATTCCAGGTGAAGGGTATACAGGTGTTCACTGTACTACTCTTGTACTTTTCTGAAGGGCTGACATTTCTCAAAATATAAAGTTAGTAAAAAAAAAATCAAAATTTATGTTTTAAATGTTTTTATGCTTTGGGACATTTATAATATTAAGTTAAAAAGGTGGCAACAGAAAATTATTTTTACATCTCAATTCTTTAAATGGGAAAAAATACATTAGAAGTCAAATTTCTCTCTGGGGAGTGGGAATGTATATAATTTTCAACCATTTTCATTATACTCCTTTGTATTTTCCAAATGTTCAATAAGAATTTATTACTTTTATGATAAATGGATAGATATAATTTTTCATTAGTTTATAGCAGTTATACAGTTGTAGATGGTATTCTTATTGCTTTACTGTTTTGGTCCCCTTTAAAGCATGGTCTACTGGTTAAGATTCCATGCTCTCACTGCCTCAGCCAGGCTTCGTTCCCCAGTCAGGGAAGCACACCACCCGTCTGTTGGTTGTCACACTGTGGCGGCTGTGTGTAGCTGTGATGCTGAAAGCCACGCCATCAGTATTTTATAGATACCATCAGGGTCACTCATGGTGGACAGGTTTCAGTGGAGCTTCCAGACTAAGACAGACTAGGAAAAAGCACCTGGCCACCCACTTCTAAAAAATTGGCCATGAAAAAACTGTGCATAGCAGCAGAGCATTGTCTGATACAGCACAAGAAGGTGAGAGGATGGTGCAAAAAGACCCAGAAGGGTTCCATTCTGCTGTCCACAGGGTCGCTAGGAGTTGGAGTTGACTCAACAGCACTAATGACAACAAAGGAGTGTATTCAGGAAAGTACAGCCATAAGTAGAAATTAGCGTATTTTTTCTCTTCCTAATTTAAAAGAAGTAGAACTTAATAAAAATTCAATCACATTCTGACTTCTGAAGGTGCAGTTTTAATAACTGCTATGATAATAAAACAACCAATATTTCTAAAAACGATATTTCTTAAATTAGCATATACACAGCAGGAACGGCTAGAAGGCAATGGCGTCAGAGAAGATAGAGTGGAGAAAAACTACAGTTACAATCCAGTCACCACATGGCAAAAGGGCCAGGCCTCCGTTGCTTCCGTTTTGCCAATTCTTGGCAAAGTGCCCTGCAGATAAAGGCGCTGACAATAGATGACATGCCCACCACACAAGGCTCCTTTATAGTATGTTCTCTGAGTGTTTACCTGTACACCCCACGCTTCATCTCAGTGAACATTACACACCATTCAGTGAGACAGGAATCATTATCATTTTCCAGATGAGGCAACCAAAATCTTAGCTTAAATCACTTGCTCTCACAGCTAAGTGTCCAGAAAAGAAACCCAGTCTGCCAGATGCCAAGGTCCACAGTTTAAATCAGAGCTGTAAATGACCAGATAGTAGAGATTTGGCAAAAGAGTCCACAGACAGTATGTAAGGAGCATGGGTGTGTTGCAACAAAACTTTATTTACATAAACAGGCGGCAGGCTGGATTTGGCCCTCGGGCATTGGTTTGCCAACTCTTGCTCTAATTTACTATTCAATATCGTCTCCATACAGTATCAAGTCCCTCCATTCAGCAAATTTTAATGAACTGTGCTTGAGAACCGAAGCACTGTTCTAGGCACTGAGGATACAGTTGTGAACAGAATCAAAAAGAGTCCCTGACTTTCTGGAAGTTACCTTTGTGTAGGAAGACACATAACAAGTAAATAAATACATAATTACCATATGCAAAATATAATGTCAGGAAATGATAAATAGTATCAAGACTGCCTGAACATTTGCCATAAATTAAACAAGACGGTTGACAAATGATATCACTCTTAATAACTGCTCCACTACAAAATATGATCGAGATTCAATGCTTCATTAGGATGAGGTAGGCTGAACACATAAATACTCTAACACAATAAAACAGATTCCCATGAATTCATGCCTACACCCCGAGATACATAAAATTTCGGTCCTACCTTCCTGTCCTTCGTGCTCTCGATCTTCTGTTCCAGTTACCTTAACTGACACCCTGCAAATAACAAAGCCTGATGATATCTAAGGGAAGTTTTCTTCCTGGCAGGGGATCTCAAATGAGTACACATGAGTCCAATTCGTTATGTGGGCCTGAGCCAGACCCACCCTAACTCTTTGTAAATCTGTTAAAACAGTAGCTACAGCTTATGGCTCAAGTGCTTCCTCCAACAAAAGACAGATGGCTTCAGCAAATTTTAACCTTCTCTGTGGATGAGCCTCCCTTCTCCAGAGCGGAGGGTTGTGTGATGGGAATGCGAGTCCAGCAAAGGAACTTGGCAGTCACAAGGATGTGGGGGTGTGATGCAGGTGTGAAATCTGTGGTGGGGGCTAAAACGAAAAGAAGATAAAGCAGATCACAAGCGTACCAGCTTTTCCTAAGAACATACGGTTTCAGACTTTGAAATTTCTGAAATACAGATAGGACTCTACATTTATGACCCAAACCAATTGGCCAAAGGCAGATAGAAATGGCCAATACTATACTAAAATGTATAGTTGAATTATTTGATCAGAAGAAAAGGAAGGGTAACACTTATTAGTGACCTACTATGTGCCAGGTAATATATAAGCACTTTCTCATTTATTATTAAATATTAACCCCATTTTTCCAGATGAGAAAATAACTAAGATGTTAAATCATTTGTCTAAGGTCCTGTAGAGCTAGTTACAGGTGATGTGAGAATTTGAATCAAGAATGCAGAGAGGGAGGGAAAAACAAAAACAAAAACACTTGCCTTAGGTTTCTGGGATCTTTGGAACTAGAAGAGGCATGAAGAGATCATTGCCAATTAGTGCTGTTATTTTAAGGAAATGAAAACAGAGAGGCTATTTGCCCAAGGTCATACAAGAAGAATTATTTTCAAAACTGGGTCTAGAGCCCAGGGCTTCAGACATGAAATTTGTTGCCTCCATTCCATTTTGGCTTAGCAAATGAGGTAACAAATATGCTAAGTGAAGTCTTAGGGCATTTTCTATGATGTGAGTGCATCTTTAGTGCATGGACTTTCTAATACCAACTTTGGCACAATAGGGACAATCCCATACTTTCTTCCTGGCTCTTGGTTCATCTCAGATAATCAATATCAACAGGATTTTTATTTTTGACCCTGAATACCATTTTAAAGCCATCACCTTCTCTCCATCAGTCCAAATCTAAAAAAAAGAAAGTTTAATATACAGAAGATTCTTACAACCTTTATTCTAACTGATTCCTTGATCTTTTTAGTGTAATTTAAACCATGCCATGTGAAATCCTCCCAGGCAGTATCTTGCTGTTTGGCTCTACAGTATTCATAGCCAATGAGCTGGTGGTGTTATATGTTCATATCATTCCTTTAGTACCTCCAAAATATATTCACTATATGAAAAACTGCCAATTTGCAGATAAGCTAGTATATATAGAAATTATCTCATTAATCACCTACCAGCTTTATTCATTCTCAAAATGGTCTCTAAAATAGTAAGTTCCTCTGTTCGTCGACATTGTCAATTAACTAGTCAGTTTAAGCTAAGCAGAGGTTGATTTTCACTGAATTCACCGATGATTTCACAATGAATTTCCCCAACTAACATGTTGTTTAGATAACATACACATAAGATCAAAAGAGTTAAATTAGATACTAATCTGAAGTTTAACTCTAAATAAAAATTCTCATTTGTTAAAGTGTTCCGTTAATGTAGTACATATTTAAGAGTTTTATTCCTGGAAAAGTTCAAAGCATTTGTAGGAGAGCTCTCTCTTTTCTGATTCTAGACAAAACTATGAAACTGATTATGCTGGTTTTCAACATCTTCACCCTCTTTAGAATTTGTCTACCACTTTATAACTGTCTTTATCTTCACTCAAAATAGTGTCCAACCCAATTCCTTGGTTGTCTGGATTGCCCTGCAGCAGTGATTCATGGTCCTGACTTCTTCCTTTCTCCTACAATTGCTACTTTTTAATTAGGGAGATTCTCAATAATAAGTTACTTTCCCAGGTCTGATGGAGGCCTGTGTCCTAGGTCTGTGTCAATAGCAGGTTGTACAGAGTGACATGAGTGACAGGAAGAACAGATGTTATGGTGGGGCCAGGAAGGTGGGTATTTGGGTTGGTGTAGACCTTCTAACCTTAATTCACACCATGTTGAAAACTACTCTTCTAGGATGAGCCATAAACATCCCATCTAATAGTTTAATTGCGCAATATTTCAACTGAGAGTAAGAAGAATATTGTAAGTATACACTAATAGTTCTATATTGGTTTTTTTTCAAAAAAGCATCGTGATAAAATCAATAATGGGAAGTTACCCCTCTCTCTCTTTTTCCTTAGAGGTCTTTTCTCCCTAAAGTTATGCAGTTATTTTAATTAGAAAAACATTCTCCTGTTTTTCTGGAATTCCCATGGAAAGGAATTCCATGTGGTCTCAGCACTAGGAATTCAGTTTTGCTCACTGCCCTTTCAGGTGGCAGATAGAGAATCAAAAGCATCATTTCTGGGTTTGATTATAATTGTTATGGGTGTAGAACCTGAGGGCCCTGAGGTGATCTTTACTTACAGAAGAGGTGACAAGCTTGAAAAAGCTCCAGTGTGATGAGGTATTTATACAACACAAGATACGTACCCAAAGCCTAGTTTGTAAAATGCAGGTAATCTTCAGACAAAATAACTATTCTTTCACCATATGGCAAGATTTTAAAAGACTCTCTTACTTGCTTTACATTAAGGATATGATTAGCTCTTCAAACTGTCGGTAACATGAGGTTCTGCCCATAACAGTAAATCGAAAGTGGCATTAGATTGGTAGGAGATGTAAGTTCAGAGCGGGTAGTATATTAGTCTGCTCGGGCTGTCATAACAAAATACCACAGACTAGGTGGTTTGAACAACAAAAATTTATTGTCGTAGTTTCGGAGACTGGTGGTCCAAGATCAAGCTGCCAGCAAGTTTGGTTTCTCCTGAGGCCTCACTCCTTGCCTTGCAGACGGCTGCCTTCTCCCCGTGTCCTCACAAGGCCTTTCCTCCGTGCATGTGCATCTCTGGTGTCTTTTCCTCTTCTCATAGGGACATGAGTCATATTGGGTTAGGGGCCAGCCCTTATGACCTCATTTAACCTTAATTACCTCTTTAAAGGACCAAATACAGTCACATTAGGGGGTTTGTGCTTCAACATATAAATCTGTGGGGGACACAATTCAGTCCATAACAGGTGGGATGAAGACATGGTTTGTATTCAGAATGCCATATTCACCAGCAGACACATCTCTGAGGTCATGCCTGCTGAGCCCCAAGGAACCTCTGGATTAGAAGAATCTGAAGTCTACTCCATAAGAAATTTCATCTAATACTCCTACAAGGCATTTCTTCTTATTTTTCTTAAGTAAGATTTCACACACTTCAGGAGGTGCCAAGCCTCAGCAGAGGTAAGACACACAGTCACCTGTACAGTAGTAAGCATTGGCTCATATCACTCACCACCACTCTTTCGGAATAAGTGTGGAGTACAAGTTATGTATCAGAGAAAATTCTGGGCATCATTTTCCCTATGACATCAACGTGTCAGGTAAATGTCATATCATCTGCATGTTTTCACCAACGTTCCTTTGTCTTTACTGTTTTCTTTTTAACTTTATTGTTACTGTTTTGATTTGCTTTTCTTACATTGAAGATTGAGTTACATAAATATTGGCTATAATATTTATATTTTATGAGAGAATCTGAAGTTTATACTATGTGACAGTTGAGAAAGAGACTGAGTAGAGCAGGTAAACAACCAAATTAAAGAACAAATAAAGAAGTAAATGCTTTAAGTTAGGGTATAACTATGTTAACTACTGCCATAATTTTAGGGGATTTGGTATTGTTTTAGTATAAATGAGTTTTAATTTGGGGGCTCAGGAATGCACACATAAAATTTCCTACTGAAATTAGTGATAATTAATTTTTGACCTATGGAAGTTTGCCCTATGAGTGTGCTTTAAGGGATAACTTATCCTCATAAGGCAGGGAAGAGGGCACAGGGCAAATAAAAATTATAATTTGCCATTAGCTGGTATTTGGGACTCAAATTCTGATTCTTTTTACAGTGGTGAGCTTGTCTAGTTCATGTGTGAACCACAAAATTTCCTTCTGTTTTTCCAGAGACCTAGAGAAAAAGCTGCTGGTTGGGCTTCCCAGCTTCTTTTCTCTAGGCTGGTATCCGCATTTCAGCCCTTGAGATTTTACCATTCTGATGTACAAAAAAGCAAGGAGAGATAAACCCAACCAAAAGCTCACCAAGGAAAAGGTCATTTCTCCCCGTGACCAGGAGTAGCTTAAGCCACTAGATGAAGGACTCTTCCCTTCTCTGAGGTGGTCTCAGACTGATCCTAAGGACGGAGGGCAGAGGGAGACACGGAGGGAGAGAACATGCACCCTACTCCCACCCCCTTATCAAAACTGCAGAAACGGAGAAGAGGTTTCAATGAGATAAATCCCCCCAAAAGGGGTATCATATCAATAAGAATTCCTGTTCGGAAACCTTATGAAAGAATTCTGTTGTGTAGGTATATGCTAGAACATGGAGGGGGGACTTCCCCTCAGAGACAGGATTCCAGAGAAGGAGACAGTGGGAGGCACCAAGATAACATGTAGGATATAAGGCAACCAAGTATTAGGGAGTTGATGAAGATGGAGAAACACAAAGAAAAGAAATTTGGGACTGTGGGAAATACAAAGCCATTGGTTTTGCTTGAAGGGCTCCCCCATAAACATGAGGTACCCTGCTCATAAGACAGAGGTCATTACTATTACTTGTATCGATGCCCATTTTTTCTCTGTTGTAAAATGAAAAATTGTTCTGATTTCATCTACTTGTGCTCAAGATCACACCCCCCTTCACCTTATCAGGAACTTCACCCTAGTAATTATGGTCTCTCAGACCTTTATCATCAACTTCTCCCTCTCCGCTAGATCATTCCCAAAAGCTCTAACACAGGTGCTCATGAATCTCTTATTTCTTCTTTAAGAATTTCAAGTGCATACAAGTGGATGGCAGATTAATTATAACCTTTTGTTTATGATACACGCTCACCATGACCTGCTTTTACTTATTTAGTTGGTCCTTTTCTTAATACTGTGATAAGCATCTGTTAACCCACCACGCAAAGGAAACACTAGAACCTTAACAATAGCCTTCATCTAACCATATTATGCTGATCTTCCCATCTCTCTGCCTCCCTCCACCTGAGGAAATCATCAACCTAAATCCTAAAATCAGCACTCTCTTACTTTTATTTATACATACTTTTAAAAAATATTTTTAAATTGTTGGTTGTTTATAACGTTTATAAAAAGGGTAAAATGCTATATTTTTCTTATATTCATTTCCTGTTGCTGTTGTAACAAATCACCGCAAATTTGGTGGCTTAAAACAAAAACAATTTATTATCTTACACTTCTGAAGGCCAGAAGTCTGAAATGGATTTTGCTGGGCTACAGTCAAAGTATCTGCAGAGCTGTGTTCCTTTCTGGAGGCTCTGGACTCTGGGGAGAATCTGTTTCCTGCCTTTTCTAGATTCTAAAGGCTTCCTGCCTTCCTTGACTCTTGGCCCTTTATTCCATCTTCAAAGCTAGCATCTTCAAATCTCTCTCTCAATCTCTTTCTCTTTGCTACCCCTCCTCAACTCTTGTCTCCCTCTTGAAAGAATCCTTGTGATTACCTGGGGCCCACACAGATACTTCAGGATAATCTTCCCATCTCAAGATCTTTATCTTAATCAAACCTGCAAAATCCCTTTTGCCATATAAGGTAACCTATTCACAGGTTTTGGAGAGTAGGACATGGACATCTTTTCGAGGCATTATTTTTGCCTACCATAGGCATCTTTTAGGACTTACTTCTTTCCTTTAAATATTCATATCATTATCTATCACTGTAGTTACTAATTTATTCATCCACTTTTCTGGGGGTGTGCATTTGGTGTCTGCCTGGCTTTGGCGACTGTGAGCAGTGCTCCTATGAACATTCTTGAACATGTCTCCTGCTGTAGAGGTACATAACTGTCATTGAGAAACTGGAATCGAATTTTTGGGTCATGGGTATGTGAGTATTCAACTTTCAGAGATACCGTCAAACTGTTGTTTAAAGTGAGGGCGCTGATTTGCTCTCCTAAGAGCAATGTAAAAGAGGTCCTGTGAAGAGCCAATGGTTGGTATTGTCAGAACTTTATAGAAATGTTACCAATAGAAAGGATGTAAAATAGCATCTAATTATGGATTTACATTTCCCTGATCATTAATAATAACAAATATTTCCTCAAATGTTTATTGTTTATCTGAATTTCTTCTATGAGATGACTATTCAGGCCTTTCATCCTTTTTCTTATTGATTTCAGAAGTTCTTTATATTTTCTTAACAGTAACATTTGTTCACATTGAAAATAGTACCCTCTACATACACTAATAAATTGTTTTTCTATTTCCTTTAACGTTTTTTTCCATGAATGTCCTTAAATTTGTATAGACAAATTTACCAGTCTTTCATAGTCATTGTTTATAGTTGTTTGTTTGTTTTACTCTTAAGATAAATGTTTCCTATCCCATAGTCTAAAAGATTATTTTCTACCAGCAGTTTCAAAGTTTTATTTTTGACACTTATGATCTCAGTCCATTTGGGGTTGGCTATCATATATGGTGTGAGGAAGTGATCTAACCTCATCTTTTCCATACAGATCACCATTTTTCACAGTCCTCCTTTCCCTAGCATTCTGACATCCCATCTTGTCATATTCTAAATTTCCATACATGTACTGGTGTTTTTCTAGAATCTCTACTTTATTCTATTAGTCATTTTGTCTATCCTTACACTAATACTACTCTATCTTAATGTTTATAGCCTTAAAATAAATCCTGATTTATTCTATCCTTCAAAATAAATCCAGTAGGACATATACCCCATCCTTGCCCTTCCTCATCAGAAGTAACCTAAATAGTTTAGCCTTTTATTCTTCCACATACATTTTGGAATCATCATGTCAAGCCCCACGAAAAACTCATTGAGACTTTGATAGAAAAAGAATTAATATCTTAAGGATATTGTCTTCTTTGTGAACAAAATACACCTCTGATTTATTTAATAATAAATCTCTCTCTCTTTTTTTTGTGAGGAAGATTGGCTCTGAGCTAACATCTCTTCCCATCTTCCTCTATTTTGTATGTGGGATGCCAGCACAGCATGGCTTGATAAGCAGTGCATATGCCCGGGACCCAAACCTGCAAACCCCGGGCTGCTGAAGTGGATTGCGCAAACTTAACCACTACGCCACTGGGCTGGCCCCATAAATCTCTTTTTTTAAACCATTTTATTAAGGTATGATTGACATACAAAAGGCTCTACATACTTAATGTATAGAACTTGATAAATTTAGAGATAAGTATATACCCATGAAATCATTGCCACAATCTATGCCATAAACATACCCATCATCTCCAAAAGTTTCCTCCTGCCCTCTTATTTATTATTTTGTGTGTGTGTGATAAGAACACAACATAAGATCTACCCTCTTAGCAAATTTTTAGGCATATAATATAGGCCTGTAGTTAACTAAAAGCAGAAGATCACTAAGACTTACTCATCTTGTATAACTGAAAGTTTATATCCTTTGACTAATATCTCCCCATTTCTCCCTCTTCCCAGCCCCTAGCAGCCACCATTCCAATCTCTGTTTTCATAAGTTTGACTATTTTAGATCCATCATATAAGTGGTATCATGTAGTATTTTTCCTTCTGTGTCTTGCTTATTTCACCTAATATAATGTCCTCCAGGTTCATCTTTGTTGTTGCATATGGCAGAATTTGCTTCTTTCTTAAGGCTGAGTAATATTCCATTGTATGCATCTTTCACATTTTCTTTATTCATTCATCTGTTCACAGACACTTAGGTTGTTTCCATGTCTTGACTATTGTCAATAATGCTGCAATGAACATGAGAATACAGAGATCTCTTCAAGATCCTAATTTCAACTCCTTTGGATATACACACAGAAGTGGGATTGCTGGATCATATAGTAGTTCTTTTTTAATTTTGGGGGGAACTTCCATACTGTTTTCCATAGTGGCTGCACCAATTTATGTTCTAATCAATAGTGCATAAGGGTTTCCTTTTCTCCACACCATTTATTATCTTTAGTTTTTTTGATTATAGCCATCCTAACAGGTGTAAGGTGATATCTCATTGTGGTTTTGATTTCCATTTCCCCAGTGATGAATGATGTTAAGGTCCTTTTCATACACCTGTTGACCATTTGTATGTCTTCTTTGGATAAATGTTTATTCAATTCCTTTGACCATTTTTTAAATGGGTTATTTGTTTTTTTTTTGCTATTAAGTTTCAGGATTTCCTTACATATTTTAGATTTTACCTTTATTAGATACATGGTTTGCAAATATTTTCTCCCATTCTGTAGGTTGTCTTTTCACTGTGTTGATTATTCCCCTTATTGTGCAGAAGCTTTTTAGTTTGATGGAGTCCCATTTGTCCATTTTTGCTTTCGTTGACTACAATTTTGGTGTCATATCCAAAAAAGTCATTGCCAAGGCCACTGTCAAGAAGCTTTTCCCCTATGTCTTCTTCTTGAAGCTTTATGGTTTCAGGTCTTACAGTTAAATCTTTAATTCATTTTGAGTTGATTTTTGTGTATGGTCCAAAATCATTTTATGTTCAATCATTAAAACATTTTGTGTATGGTCCAAAATTGGGTAAAGGTCCAATGTCATTCTTTGCATGTGAATATCCAGTTTTCCCAGCACCAGTTATTGAATAGACTATTCTTTCCCCATTATATATTCTTGGTATCTTTGTCAAAGATCAGTTGACCATATATAATAAATCTCTTCATAAAGTTAATCTCTCAGTAAAGTGTAATGAGTTTCTCTGTAAAGGTATTGTATACCTTCTATTAGAGTGATAACTAATTACCAAAAATCCCTGACGTTACTGTATATGGTATCTTCTCTTTAATTCAGTTTTCTGTTAGTTTAGAAATGCTACCTTGCTAAATGCTCCAATCATTCTTAGTAATGTCTGTAGATTCTTCAGGGTTTTCTCTGCAAAAAATTACATTACCTGCAAATAATAATAGATTTCTTCCCTTTATTTCACTTCTTATTATTTCCAATTTCTTTTTCTTGTCATATTACTAGTTTTACAAATAATTTAGGACAACAGATCTTTCAGCACAGGCATATACTATGGTTGCTAAAGTACCAAAAGATTTTATAAGTGCTCTATATTTAAATTCTTCTGACATCTAGTCTGTCTTTATATCTGTGCCATGCTTGATTTGGCATGTTTTACCATCTTCATACTTCCTTTTTATTGCTACAGAGACAGCTCAGACAAACATACATTAACTATTAAAGCAATTAAAAGAACCATGTGGTAACATGGTGGAAATATATATATAGGTATACACACACACACACACACACATATATATATATACACTTCCGATCTCTACTAGTGCTGTTCTTGTCCCCACCTAACATGGTAAGTGGTAAGAATCACCTCCACTAGGCTCTTGAGGAAGTATATCAAGGGATGCTCCATATAAAAATTATTGCTTTACAAAAAAAAAGCTTTAGTCCTAAACTTGATGTGGAATAATCTCTGGCTTTGTAAGATGGACTAGACTATGGACGAGTCAGGAGAGCTCCTTTCAGGTTCTTGCTATGGGGCAGGTATCATAGCTTGACTGGCCACCAGCCCTCTGTGAGTAAAAGAATGTCAATGATGTTATAGGCAACGTGGCTTGCGATAAAAATGACGCCTAATTAGTTAACTGCAAATGGACTGGGAGAATTATACATACATCTAAAAAGATCCCTGATGAAGAGGCATGCCTCAGGCTGCCTTGCTGGCAAGTTCCTGTTCTCTAGCCCTCTGAGCAGACTGGCACCAAGAATGGTCCTTGATAGTCTTGTGAGTCTGAAGGTTCAGTTGAACCTAAAAAGGGCCCTTGGTCAGCATATTTGTTTTCTATTGCCATGGAACAATTTACCACAAACCTAGCAGTTTTAAATAATGCTCATTTGTTCCCTCATAGCTCTGTAGGTCAGAAGCCTGGGTACAGCATGATGGGGTTCTCTGCTGAGAGTCTCATGAGGATGAAATCAAGGCATTGCCAGCTATCACCCAGAGGCTGCTCTAGGCTCCTAGAGGCCACCTGCAGATTCCGCCATGTGGCTCTCTCCACACCACAGCAGTTTTCTCCTTCAAGTCCAGTAGAAGATTTTATGTCACACTTTGGACCTCTCTAATTTCAGGAAGGGCCCAATCCCTTTTAAAGCCTCACCTGATTTGTTCAGGCCCATATGGATAATCTCTATTTGATAAACTGAGAGTCAACTGATTAGTAACCTACTCATGAGAGATATATCCCATCATATTCACAGGCTCTTCCCACACTCAAGAGGAGAGGGTTAACCAAGGCATGTATACCAGGATACACCAGGGTGTAGGACTCCTAGAAGCCATCTTAGAATTCTACCTTCAACAGTGGGCATTACAACCTCTTTCCCTGGGCTCTCCCCAATCCTGATCCTGAATGTTTATCAGTCCAATGGTGAGAAGAGACGAGGAAGAATTCACAGAAAAGCTTACCAGGGACTGCTTCTGCACTTGCCCAGCACAATTCCTTTGTTGACATTACAGCCAGAAGGATCTTTTAAACATGACGATTCAATTAATCTGTTTGTTTTACCTAGAGATACTCTGAAGAGATGAAAAAGCCAAGTAGAAGGGAGCATCTTAAAAAAGCATCTGCCACATAAACAAAATACCTGTAGCTTTTAAACTCTGAAAGCTCCACTCAGGTACTATAGATCAATAATGCTCTTGATCTTGACCACGTAAGTTCCAGTCCTTTGAAGAGAGTTGGGGGGATAAAGGAGTCTTGCTCTTCTACCAGAGGCCTGTGTATCTCAGTAATTTGTTCTTTGTCCGGTTAACACACAAGCTGTAAGGTCAGGTCTGTGGTCACTGAGGAATACTGCAGTCCCTATTTGGGGACAAGATCTGTAGCATTTTAGAAAAGCGCTGCCTGCATCTTTATGGAACGACCGTGTCCTCACCTGGATGAGGTCATAACTAGATGGCTATATCTCCAATGGATTTAACTGGATAACTTCATCAGTCTTTTAAAGACTTCTGTGATTTTTCTCTTTAATGTTATCTAGAAACAACTTGTATTGGTCAAGATATTGTTTCATTTGTGTAAATTGTACAAAAGGCAAAGATGTCAAAATACATTTAGCCGTGTTGTCTACCAAGCTGACGAAATAGGGATCTATACTGTGTGTGTGTGCGTGTGTATACATATACATACATATGTATATGTATATATTTTATATATAGAAATTTTTCCATTCATCTTACCACACAGTTCTTTTGATGGCTTTAATAGCCAATGTACATATGACTGAGTTGACTGCCAGTCTGCAGCAATATGACTGTCTCTGTAGCAATAAGAAGGAATTATGAAGATGGTAAAAAACACCAAATTAAACATGGTGCAGATATAAAGACAAGCTAAGTGTAAGAATAATTTGAAAATAGAGCAATTATGAAACCTCTTTAGTATGTTAGCAACCACTTTAAAGTACTTTAGTACTTTAGCACGTTACATTCCTGTGCTAAAAGATCTGTTGACCTAAATTAATGGTTTTTCAAATTTGCTTCTTTGAGCCCTAGCTGTCTCAGGGCACTCTCTCCATGGTGACGGGTAAGTTAAGGAGCTCATCCCACGGCCTCCCACTACAGTTATACTCAGAGAAGTTCCACTGATTTTCTTATTATTTAGGAAGCTATGTAAAATTAATTGGGAGCAAAAGGGAAAATTTCATTCCCAAAAGGCACTTGGAAGTGATGGATATAAATAAACTCTGAAGTTCTTTCTATGGCAGAAAATTTAGAATTATGACTGACCCCCAGAAAGTTAATAGTTAACAATCATGGCTACATAAAACATAACCTACCTTAGAGACCAAAAGGATACTTCCCCAATGCCTCCAACAAAAGCCCACTATGGACCACAAAATTTTCATACAATTCATCAGAATGCTGTAGCAACTCTACAACAGAGACATCAGTTTATACCTATCAAGTCATTTTTTTTTTTTTTTTTGGTGAGGAAGACCAGCCCTGAGCTAACATCCGTTGCTAATCCTCCTCTTTTTGCTGAGGAAGACTGGCCCTGGGCTAACATCCGTGCCCATCTTCCTCTACTTTATATGGGACGCCACCAAAGCGTGGCTGACATGCAGCACGTCGGCGGGCGCCCGGGATCCGAACCGGCGAACCCCGGGCTGCCAAGCGTGGACGAAACCGCTACGCAACCGGGCGGCCCCTCAAGTCATTTTTTAAACCGTGAAAATTATATGAAGTGTAGGGCAGCCCACTGGCATAGTGGTTAAGTTCCTGTGCTCTGCATTGGTGGCCTGGGGTTCACGGGTTTGGATCTCAGGCACAGACCTACACATTGCTCATCAAGCCATGCTGTGGCAGCATCCCACATACAAAAAAGAGGAAAACTGGCACAGATGGTAGTTCAGGGACAATCTTCCTCAAGCAAAAAGACAAAAATTGGGAACAGATGTTAGCTCAGAGCCAATCTTCCTCACCAAAAAAAAAAAAATATATATATATATATATATATATATATGAAGTGCAAAGTCAGAAAACAAAGTTGTTTATATGACTGTGCCACTCAGACTCACCTTGGAGCCTGTCTCATCTCCATGATGGCGACTGGTCTCTGTAACAGCACTGTAGCATTGACATTGTTATGTGCTTAAATAGCATGAATGGGCATTCTACTCTGTTTATCATTCTAACAACATTTTGTGAGTCTATGTGGCATAAACTAAACAAACAGAACTTACACAGGCATTTCAAGATTTTTAACTTCCAAAGAAGGAAAGCATAGTATGCAAGCATTTTTAAATAACAACAAATGAAAAAGATAAATCTCAGGTCTTATCCATAGTATTGTTCAATATAGACAGATAACACAGAAAAAGTCCCTCTCCAACCTTCCCCCTGATATGTTGATGCTCCTAAAGACAATACTAGAGAAAGAAAGAGAGGTGATAGAGGATTAGACTGCCAGTTTTGCCACCCAGAGATATGGGTGTGCAAAATAGAAATTAAGTTATTAAAATACAAAATTCCTATTATTTCTGTAAATCTATATTTGAGAAATGATGGTCATACTACTCAAAAGCTTGTTGAATGAATGAATATTGAACTAAAGGCAAATAATGAGCTGGCTAACTGTTTGAAGATCGGTGACAAGTTTACAGACACTAAAAGTATTGATTGAGGTGTATCTTAAAATCCAAGACCATATATTTTCAAGTAATAGGATGTATTCAAAAGCCATTCTGAAAAAAAGTTACTCATTTTGAAATAAGATATTTATATAATATTTTATTAAATACCTTCATGTTTATATGCCCTAGAGCAACACTATCCAGTAGAACTTTCTGTGATGATGTAAATGTTCTATATCTGTGCTGTCCAATAGGGGCACTGCCAGCCATTTGTGGGTATTGAGCACTTGAAATGTAGTAAATGCCACTAAGAAACTCAATTTTTAGCTTCATTTAATTTAAACTAATGTAATTTCAAATAAACTCATGTGGCCTGTGGCACCTTACTGGGAGTACAGCTCTAAGGAATAAATGCCTTCTCATTTGCTTCACAAAGCGCTTTCATCTTTCTTTTACAACCCTACTCAGGGCTTCTCAGAGCCCCACAGGCAGAGGTATTTGTTCCTTGCATTGTGCTTCCATAGAACTTTCTGCATTTCTTTATTTTAGAATTATCCACTGAACGGAAATTATACGTTTTGACTTCCCCTGGTGTATGTAATCTATGTACAGATAGGACAATGTTTTGTTCATCTTTGTCGTCTCAGCATCCAGCAGAGGGCGTGATACATGGCAGGTTCTCATTACATTTTTGTGAAATGAATGAACAGAAAGAAGCTATAAGCAGTTGATTAAACAGGGAAGTTCTAAATGAAAATTTCACATTTGTGGGAAACTACCCTTCTGCCTGCCATTCATTTTCTTATTCACACTGATAAAAGCCATATCTGCTCTATTGAAATCCTAGTTAAGTAATATAGATAGAGTTTCTGCTAAAGTAATTTCAAGGGGGTCTGATCAAATAAGCCATATGGCACCGTTGCAATTTACAGCTGCAACTCACTGGCTCACTCTCAAACAAAGATGCCTGGTTAAGAAGCAGCAGAACAAACAGCTTCACTGTGCCGCAAATCTGAAAAAAACACAAAGTGCAGTACACTTACCATCACCAACATCAAAGTCCTTGAAAGCGAGTTCTGAACCTGAATCATCAAGAAGGATTTCGCCATTTAGTGTGAACATCATGGTGTGTTCCGTCATGTCAACCATACACCCCACAACATCGCCTGCTTGCCAAGAGCGCCCATAGTGCTCATTGCCCTGGTGCCACCGTTGAGCCTAGGAACAGAAGAGTCATTTGTCATAGAGAAAGCCAAGAGAACAGGTGCCACCCACCACCACTGGCATGACTCACAGCAACCCCTTCCATTAACGCAGCAGGAGGAAGAACTCCGGCCAGCACATTAGTCTACTGCAATGCCCTAAGCAATATGGAGGCAGCTGGGAATTCGAATCCCTAATATTAACATTGTATGTCATTGAATCTTGAGAAAAACTCAAATGCTATTTAATGATTTTGAGTCTGTTATTTAAAAAATCTAACCCCACATACTTTCTATTAAAAGAAAAACTATATGTCTTTAGAAATTTATTTTTCTCACTATAATGAATGCTTCCCAGGATATGGCTTGTTTTTCTCTACTCCCCAAAATATAAAGAATTTGTAGCAGAGAATCAAGCTGGGAAATTACCATTGAAAATGACATCCTAATTTTTATTTATTTCAAAATTTAATTCCATTCCTTGGAACCAATGGCACTGATACTTTAACAAAATAAAAATCTAGAAACATTTCATTATATACTAAACCCTGAAAAGCTTCAAATCAAACTTAAAAATGGTCTTAAGATATTCACTGAAATAAGCCAAAAATTAAACTGTTTTATATATATAGTTGAAACCTCATATTATAAATACATTTCAAACATAGTTTTCATAAAGTTGATTTTGAATCTATAAGTATATTCCACTTATTTATAGGTTCAAAATTAGTTACATTAATTATTTTGTCAGGTAAATCTTTTAACCTTCTCCTTCATTGTGAACCAATACATAATGGTGTATAGCCACCAATGCAAAACAATGATAAAAAATGATATGATTCTTCTCAAGTATAACACATTGTACTTTTAAAAAAATTATTTAACTACATTGGGTATCAAAAGGTGTCAAATTTTTTCAACTAAAATAAAAAACAGGATTCAGGAAGTAGGACGTTTCAGGACAAAATACATCAGTTGTCCTAGAAGACACAACACTAATTTCTAGCCAAGAAATGTTTTCCTATACATGTGTACCTGAGTAGCCAAATGTCAAATCTTTTCATGACTGCATATTTATTCTAATTTTGTTTTTTTTTTTAATTAAAAATAACTTTTTCTGGGGCAGGCCTGGTGGCGTAGTGGTTAAGTTTGCGTGCTCCGCTTTGGTGGCCCACAGCTTCGTGAGTACGGATCCCAGGCACGGACCTACACACCACTCATCAAGCCATGCTGTGGCGGCATCCCACAGATAAAATAGAGGAGGCCTGTCACAGATGTTAGCTCAGGGACAATCTTCCTCAAGCAAAAAGAGGAAGATTGACAACAGATGTTAGCTCAGGGACAATCTTCCTCACCAAGAAATAAATTAATTAATTAAAAAATAACCTTTTCCTTCATATGAAAAGGAATACAAATTCACTGAAGAAAATCAGAGAATAAAAATAAGATAAAAGAATAAAATATCTACAATTTTATCACCCAAAAATAACTACTATTATTCTATGGTGGCTATGTTCATATACACATTATTTTTTATGTTTAATTTTAAAATATTTTATACAGATAACATAATCTTTAAACAATTATATCAGGTATAAATAAATAATAAAATAAGCACCTGACCAGCTTCCACCCAGCTTAAGAAATAAAAATTACAAATAATCTGGAAAATGAAAACTATTTGTGATTATAAATAACAATGCTTAAGCATTCTTGTGGCTATTAATTATTGCTTTTTGTATACCTATCATTAATTATTGTATACCTATCATTAATTATTGCTTGAGGATAAATTCCTTCTACAGAATTGCTGTCTCAAAGTGTATGCATTTTTAATTACTATATGTATTTTTAACACTTTTGATAGACAAGGATGACGCATCTTTTTGATAACAATGGAGAAGCAATGTTTTACTTCTTGAATTTCACTGTATTCATGGGGTGGGGAAAAATGTTTTGAAACTACAAGGATGAAAGTTTTCCTAGGAACTGTTTTCCCAAGTTTGTGCTCTGGAAGGTACTGCTATTACTGTACGACTAAAAGGAAGACCTGGGGAGATCCAGCCATGGCCGTGTGGGAGCCTACAGCACGTAGATGCCCGGTACACAGCAGCCTACTAAACCAGAAGCCTACAGACTCCAGGGTCTGGTGCACAGCAAAGTCCACTCACCTTGAAGCCATCGAAAGCAAAGGCACATTCATCTGAGCCAAGCTCCTGGTCAGGTTGACAACCTGGCCTGCTCCAGCCAACTCTCATGTCTCCAGCAGTGACAGCCTCAAATTCGAAATACCACCTTCCCGCCTTCACAGAATAGGTTTTCTCAGCACGGAAGATTCGGAACCTTTCTCCTGTGCCGCTACACACTTCAGCTCTGGCTGCTGTGAATTTAAAGAGATTCTGGTGATCATTGGATGGGAAATTGAAAGAACAGGGAGGATATCATATAATTTTAGTAATTAAACATACACGGATGATGATAATGATACATTCTATTCTTATCTTGGTTCACACTTTACAAAGCATTTTCATATATCTGAGCAGCCACCATCAGATGAAACCAGCATGGTGAAGTGGAAAGCACAAGGGCTTTCACTGGAGAGGCTGGTTGTTAAATGTCAGGAACACTGTAAGGGTGGGGGATGCTTCCTCCTTTAGCCCCTTTTCAGGAGGGAACTATCTTTCTGTAGAAAAAAACCTACCAGCCAATGGAAGTGAAAGTGAGATGAACTTGGGGACATGGATGGAAAAAAGACAACAGAAGAGATTTAAACTGCTTGGTATAAGAACTGAATAGACATTTATGGGTGAGAGAGAAGAGGGAAGAAGCAGCCAAGAAAGAGAGAGAGCAAGAGAAAGCTATAAATAGCAGAGAACAGCAACTGTTGACAAATTTCCCAGACCAGATGGCTAAGGGCAAAACTCTTCCACTATACCACATCTTCGCTGTAACGTGCTACGCGTACAAATGTTGTGTTTAAGAGGTCTGTGCCAAAAATAAAAGGGTCAAGTCCAACATCAGGATCAGTGTGGTGCAAAGGAGAAAAAAACTATCTGTAGGAGAAGAGATGCACACGAGACTGAGCATGCCAGGAGTGTAAAACCTCAGACCAAGGAACCCGGAGCCAGGAGGACCACCAGAATGTAGGCCCCTATGAAGTCACAGGGCATGAGGCAGGGCCCACTGAACTGACATCTCAAAGGATATGGTCAGCTCAGCTAAGATCTAAGTCAGATACAGAGAAGGAAACTTAATTGACTTGACCAAAGCCACACAGCTAGCAAATGGCAAAATTTGGGAGCTGCCTAATGCTACAGCCTGTGTTCTTTCCACTCTGCCTCCAGTAGCTGGCACAGAGTTAGCACGTACTGGTTAAATATTAGTTCTCATCTGTTCTTTTAAGAGTTGGGAAAGACCTTATGAATAATAAAAGTATAATAACAGTTTAACCACTGATTTGATATGAGCAAATAAGAGCTATAAAAATAATCTAGATAAAGTCTAAGGTTGCCAATAAACACACAGCTAGATCATCTGTATCGATTTAAGATTAGACTGAAGTAAGAAAAATGGACTAAGACGTTTCTGGTGATTATAGGGCACACAGCTGAACTGTATCTGCTGATAGATCTGTCAAAAGCTGGGGTAAGTTTCTGGATGAGAAACACTTCGTTTTTCCACCTTTTCCTCACATTCACACCTAACAACCTAGTCTGCTCCAAGCAACTCTCATGTTTCCAGTAATGACAGCTGCAAATTCAAAATGCCACCTTCCGTGTGTGCTCACGTGTGCACACAAATACACACAAACACACATCATGCAATACATTCAAACGTCTTACTGAAAAATTAAGGCATAGTACAGTTTAAAAATAAGACATTTATTATACTATGTGTAGCATACAGCATGTACAAAATTCTCTGATGAGAAAAAGTTTGCTTTTGATACATTCAAGTTAGAGGCGGAAAGGAGCCTGAATGAGAGAGAAAAACATCTCTACGGTGAAGGGTAAAAAATCCTCATGTCTTCACTTAGGGCTGACTGATTTTTGAAAGATAGGATGGTAAAACACTTTTTGAGGAAAAAAACATTGTCAGATTTTACGGTACTTAAAGATGTTATTGCGATTAAGAAAATAGTTCTAAATGTTGCAATACTGAAAAAATAGGAAAAGTCAAATTTTCAGAGTTAGTATTTCCTCAAGAAACAGTATAGTTGTCTGCTGCTTCCTTAAATCATGGTTATAACCTTCCCTAAACTAAGCTAAGAGAAATAGAATGTGAACTATGAACTACACAAATACTTGGAGATTACTTTTCACGAAAGAAAAAAGCTCTCATGTAGTTATCCTTACTTTTAATTATGTCAACATTTGCAAATAAAATCATGCATTATATTCTAGTCTGCAGTAATAGATTCAACTCCCAATCTCCTAAGTATGGAACAGTTTTTTAGAATACTAAACTACTGAAAAACTCACAGGCTCATTTTCCCTATTTATGATTCCAGGACATCAGATTCCACTATTACACATAGTGTGCTCAAGGATTGCAAACAAATGTAATATTAGCTTAAATCAAATACGTTGGGAGGCAAATTTAGTATAAAAATATAACAGATAATTTCCTTAAAAGTCCATTACCAATTTCTCTTGGTATTCAGATTTACCACTAATCCTCTCCACTACTATAGGTAATAAAAATAGGGCGGGACTACACAAAAAAAATGTGTGGCAATAAGAGGTAATGATGCAGAAGGTCTTAGTCCTGGTTTTTTTTTCCCTGACCTTAAGCCCCTGCACCATTCTTACACTCATTGATGAGACTCAACCTGAACTTGAAGTCAACCTGAAATGAGCATGCTATTCACAGACACCATCACACAAGGGACTTGTAGCCTCCATGGATCCTCCTCCAGATGTCTGCGTGGTTCAGAGCTCACATTCTATATTTCTTGTATTAGTCTAGGGAGCTTGCAACCATGGTTTAAAGAGGCAACAGTTCAGTATTCTGTTCCTTGATAAAATACTAACATTAAATGAAAATCTAGATCTATAAAGTTTAAAAAAAGACCCAGGCAATCCGTAACAAATTTCAGTTACATACCCTGTAGCATCTGGCAGCTGAACACAAAGTAGGTGCTCTATAAATACCGGCTGAACTGAATCCAGGAACAAAGACTCTCCAGAGCCTGGATGCAGGAGCCCAGGGAAATAGCTAGTGGGCAGCACCACTGTCAAAGGCACAGAGCTCTCCCCAAAACATGCACTTCTTATGCTTTGCTTGATTGTAAACACTCGATGTTCTGATATGTTTGGTGGGCAATTCTAGCTCATGTAAATATGGTATATAAGTGATTTTTTATGTTGTTATAATGATTATGGTAATAATTGATATTAAAAATGAACAGTTAGCAGATATATTCCCAACACACTTTATCAAGGCTGCTGGTATTCAAAGAAGAACAAATTCAGGACTTATACCTTTAACAAACAGCCTCAACATTAAGGACAAGGTCTGACAAAATACTGTGTTCCCAGTACCTCGCACATCCTGGCACAGAGAGGGCACACACCAATGACTGATCAGATGGGGCCTAGAATATCTATACACATGGTGTTCCAAACCATACATTGAAAAGACACTTACCACTAGAGGGCAGTGAAGATCTAATTATGTATTAAAGTTGTGTTACATACAGGAAGCTATAAAGGTAGGCAGGCTAGTCTCTTCAAAATTTTATACATATCTAGAATCCTTTAGGTGTATTTATATAATAATTTTTAAAAATTACTGATATTAACCAGTTATCCTTTTAATCTCCTGGTATTATTTCTAATTAAGGAATTCAAATCTTGATAAAACCTTATAATGAATAAGAATAAATTACTTTTTCAAATGTTTTAAATATTATTTAGAACAATACTTCAAAGACAGTACAATTCAAATACTGAGTTCATATTCAATCTGGAATACATAAGCGTTCTGCTGACTAATAGAAAATAAATTATAACCCTGATTAATTACAATGGGATAGATTCAAATTTTATCAAAATTTTTATGCCCTTACCTTTTTTTAATGTCAGCAAGAGCAGTATAGCCAATTATAATGTTTTTAATCTTATCTTAGCGATCACCAGAGTTATTTTGCTTCAGTGCATAAAATCTCTCACCTCTTTTAACTTCCATTTTCATCATCCTTGTTCTGAAAATCACAATTCTTCCAAAACCTCCCAACTGGTCTCTCCATCTCGAAGCATCTCCCCCTCCAATCTGTTCCTTCCGAATGTTGCTATAGCTCTATTGCTGTTGTAAACTGTGATCACACAACAAGCTTTTGCTTTAAAACTTCCTGGGGCCGGAACTCTTTGCACAAATTTATCCACATTTCTTAGCTGGGTTTTCAAGATATTCTATACTTTGTTCTAATTCTTCTATCTTCATCCATTACTGTTCTCTCCCCACTTGTACCCTGTAATTTAGCCTAACTAGACTGTTGATCTTCCCTCAACTCTTTCTGTACTTAATCACATCAGATATACCCTCCTGGCAGGAATGTCTTTTTTCACACTAATCTCTACTTGCAGACATTTTGATCCCTTCAACATCTAACTCAGATGCCTTTTTCTCCCCTTATTGATTCCTCCAATTGGAAAATTAATCTTTCTTGGGTATTTTCCATAAAGATCAACTGAGTCCCTACCAGAGGTAGGCATGCTGTTGCATTCTAGGACACACTGGTGAATCAGAAACAGGATCTCGGCCTCCATTGTGGAATGCACTCCACCAGCCTCACTGTTTATTGCTCACATAGCTTCTGTAAGGTTGAACCTTTTCAATCAACTATCAATGGTTCTACCTCTAAATTCCTAAAATTCAGAAACCATGCCATCCTCTGGTCATTTTTTCCTCCCAGTTTTCTCATTTCCCCATACAAACACAGTCACTCTTCGGACTCACTAACTTCCTCCGGAGCTTCCCCTCCTTATGTATACAGCTTTCCATACCTTCTTGCCTACTACTCTTCTCCTTGCTTGTTCTGTTAGCCCCAGTCCTTGTCTAACTTCACTATCCTCAGTCCTGACAACTACACTTGCTCTTCTGAGTTTGCTGGAAAACACATGCATGCAACAGGCTGACACCACTACCAGCTCATATAGTCTCCAACCTCAACTGGACCATCCATGTCTGTCTGCAATCTTCTCCTGTTTGCAGCCCGCCCTGTTCCATCCCACAAGACAGCTATTTCTAACCTTTACTGCTGAGTGACATCAACAGGAATGGCAGAGTAAGGACCTCCAAAAATCCTTTTCTCCATCAAAGCAACGAGAACACCCAAAAAAATTGTCGAAATCAACTTTTTCAGAGCTCTGAAAATTAACCAAATGCTGGCAATAATAGCAGAGTGTTTATTCAATTAAAAAACAGTTGAATGTCTGTAAGGACAGCAAGCTCAGTGGTGTTTTAAGTTTTCTTAGTTCCATCCCCTTCTCCCTAGCTACATGGTACACTGAAAACCTCCTCAATTATAGTGAAAATCAGCAACCTAGAAGCCTCTGGAGGGGACAGAACAGAATCGGAGCACCCTCAAAGCCCAATTCACAGATAACTGTCATTATTTTCACCTTTCTGGTAGTTCCTCGGAAAATTCCATTTGCAAGCTTTCTCTTTATCTGACCTGACGTAGAGCTTGCCTAATGTAAGCAATCTTTGCCTCAGGGGTGTGGCTGATCAGAATTAACCACCCCAAGATGTGTCTCTTAGGCTTGATTATTTTTAAGAACAAAAGATTCTGAAAGAAACTTTGACCTTCCCCCTAACTGCCTAAAAGAATTTAAGATAGAAGGCCTGTGCCAGGAAGGAGCTAATATCATAAGATAACTGTAGTACAGTGTAAACTAGGTGGATGGAAAGGCACCAGCAAGCCCATTTTTATCAAAGTTCTGTCTCTCAGGTCTCATTGTCTATAGGTGGCCCAGCAAACACTTGTTTAACAAACATTTGCATTTCCATCTCCATGTAAATTATCTTCCTCCCCTCTGAAATCCCAAACCACTACCCCCCAAATCCTCCTTTGTCTTTAGCTGAAGATGGTATTTAAGGTGGCAGCTTCAGCCACTCTGGTGAGTTACTCAGTTTTCCTGGGCTTCTCTCATGTATATATGTTATTAAACTTTGTTTGATTTTATCCTGTTATTCTGTCTCATGTCAATTTATTTCTTAGACCAGCCAGAAGGACCTAGAGGGTAGAAGAATTGTCTTCCTCCCCTACAGGGGCATTTGTTAAAAATAATCAGAGGCAATTTTTTTAACATTGTAGCTGCTTAAGGTGGCAATAACAGCTGAGGCAAACAACAAGCTGACCAAAAAATTTTAAATGAGAATGAGGAATGGGGAATGAGATGTCCATAGCATGCTGTGAAATGTTCCAAAGTAATTGCGGCGATCTAAAAACCCATGGTCATGCCCAGGGCTGTGCACGTGTTCAGGAAAAAACCTGAGAAGGCCCTAAGTTCTCAACTCTGGAAGACCTTGAGGCTCTGCAGAAGCAGTAAGTGCAGGCTGAGGTGAGGACTGCCTGGTTGTGTGTTAAAGGCATGTCCCAACATGTACACAGAGCCCCTCCCTCGACAAAGCCTGGGAGATGTATAACTTCCAGGCATTTAAGGAAGTCTCTGTCCAATCGCTAGCTGACCACTAAGCTGACAAAACAGACTTCAGTGGCCTCACTTGACAGACAAAACAAACTCTAAAAAACTAGTTAAGAAAAGTCATTGGACAAACAACAACAATTACAACAAGCACAATAACAAACCCTGGGTGAGGGGAGAATCCAGAGTTGCCATATTATAGTATTTTAAATGTCCAGTTTTCAACAGAAATAGTGAAACACGCAAAGAGATGAGAAACTATGTCTCATACACAGGGAGAAAAAAAGCAGTCAATAGAAATTGCTCCTGAGGAAGACTATATATTGGACTTACTAGACAAAAATTTTAAATTAGTTTTTTTTAAATATGTTCAAAGAACTAAAAGGAACCAGGTCTAAAGAACTAAGGGAAAGTATGAGAATGATGTCTCACCAAATAGACAATATAAATAAAGAGACTGAAATTATAAAAAAGAACCAAGTAGAAATTCTGGAGTTTAAAAGTAAAATAACTGAAATTAAAATTCACTAGAGGGGCTCAATAGCAGGTTTGAGCTGGCAGAAGAAGAAATCAAGGAATTTGAAGCTAGATCTATTGAGATTATCAAGTATGAAAAACAAAAAGAAAAAAAGGAATGAAAAAAAATAAACAGAACCTCCAAGGCCTATGGGATACAATCAAGTATGCAAACATACACATAATGGAAGTCTCTGGAAGAGAGGAGAGAGAAAAGAGCAGAAGGAATATTTAAAGAAATAATGACCACTTTCCAAATTTGATGAAAAATATTAATGTACATATCCAAGAAGCTCAACAAAATCCAAGTAGGATAAACTCAAAGAAACTCACATGAGACACATCATAATCAAACTATTGAAAGAGAAACAATCTTGAAAGCACCAAGAGAGAAGCAACACATCACATACACAGATCCTTAATAAGAGTAACAGCCAATGTCCCATGAGAAAATATGGGGGCCAGAAGGCAGTGGGATGACATACACAAAGGGCCGAAGGAAAAAAGGTCAACCTAGAATTCTACATTAGGCAAATATGTATTGCTCTCTTCAAGGCTTCTAACACAGTCCACCCCTCTCCCAGTCTTCCACCTTAGCAAAAAAACTCATTCTATATATCAACAGAAAATAGTAATTGCTCAGCAAGAATTCCCTCAGTTTCCTCCTGATTTTCCATGAACAGAGGTTTCTGCATTCTCTTCAGTCCTTACCTCTTTCCTACCAAATTTAGAGGAGCAGGTGTTCTCCCTCTTACATAAGGCCAATCCCTTCACCCATGTTCTGAATTCATGCCCCCCCACCTCCTCAGAAACCTCACTTCATCAAGCTCCTTCTCCTTTATTTTCAACCTCTCCCTTTCTATGGGTTCTTCCCCTTAGCATATAAAATGTCCAAATTTCTCCCACTAAAAAATGAAATCTCTAACCCTCTCTTTCTCTCTAGCAATAGTCTCAGCTTTATATTTATATACATAACTGAGTCCTGGTAGCTCTTCCTAGTTGTCTCACATGCATCTCAAACTCAAAATGTTTAAAATCAAACTCAGAATCTCCCCAATACCCCATCTCTATCTGCTTCAGTTCCTGCGTTCCCTGTGAATGTGGATGTACTTGACATCTATCAAGCCAAAAAGCATCCCAGACAACTCTTTTCTCCTTCTGCTGATTCTATTTCTAAATGTCAAACAATTCTGTCCTATTCTCTCTCTTCACAGTATTGGCTAAGATCAGGCCTTCAACACTCCTCATCTACACTTCTTTTATAGCCACCAAACTGCTGTCCTCACCTCCAATTTTGTTCACATTCAGCCCATTCTCCAAAGAGCCACTAGAATAATTTGTTTAAGTAGAAAAATCTTCTTTTCCAATATCTGCCTCTTCTAATTCATTTCCTGCCACTTCTCAAACTCCACTCTACATCTGGTCATGCAAAGCTATCTGAAATTTTTGTATGCAACCTTCCCTTGTGCCTCCGAGCCTTTGGATATACCATCCTCTCTGCCTGGAATATATGAACCTAGTTGATTCCTACTCATTCTTCTAAATTTCACCCTAGCTTTTCCTACTTCAGTGGTTTTAAAACATGTCTACAAATATTTTGTCACACCTCCCTTCAAAACATGTGGGCTTGAGGGTGGGCTGCATTTAATGACTCACTTCTAACAAACAGAATATGGTAGAAGTAATTATAACAGGCACTGAGGCTTCCTCTTCACTCTCTTAGATTACTCACTCTGGAGGGAGCCAGCTGCTGTGTGAAGGCACTCAAGTATCTCCATGAGGTGGTCTATGTGGCAAGGAACTTAGGCTTCTTGCCAATAGCCAGAGAGAAACTGAGTCCTTTAGCCAACAGTTATGCAAGTGAAGCAAATCCTCCAGCCCCACTGAAATGTTCAGATGACTGCAGCTCTGGTCAACTTGATAACAACCTCCAGAGAGACCAAGATCCAGAACCATCTGACTAATCCACCCACAAATTCATAACCACAGAAACTTTTAGATAACAAATGTTTGGTGTTTTAAGCCATCAAGTTTGGGGGTGAAATTTGTTACACAGCAATAGATAACAAATATATCTCCTCTATGAAGATTTCTCCACCAAGCTGAATTAAACTCTCTGGGCTCTAACAGTTGGGAATTAATGCTTACACCACATAATGTTGTTGACAAGTTAGTCTATCCTTCCTGCCTACCCTGAGAGCTACCTGTGCAAAAATTGTTTTATTCACGTTTGAATCCCCAGAACTAGGCACAGTAGATGGTCAATAACTACGTATTAAAATCAAATAAAAATGAGGATGATTTGAAATATGGAAGTAACATGAAACCCAAACATGGATTTTGTAAATATAAGCTCTTTTTCTTTCTTCTTGAAATTCACGTAAATCACAAGAAAGTAGGTAACAATAAGGTAATACCTTGCCTCACAGGGGCCTTAACAGAGGACGGAATTATATTATGGTTGCAAACAGTATAAAATACTGTCATCAGAATAATATCTTATCCAGCATCATCTTGGAAAAAAGTTCTCCCTAAAAGTGAATATATCAGATGTAACTGACACAGTTTATGCCATTAAGTGATAATGTCTTTAAAAAATAATCATCATTGATTTTTTTTTTCTGTTTTCTGTTTAATTAGCAGGTTGTCATCTATAAATTTAGGACTGAGTCAACTTAGCTTTGGCAGCACTCTCTCTACATAACTTTCAGTGAGTACCAGGAAAGCAATGGTGTGCAAAGTCCCTATAAATGTAGAGCAAGTAACTCCCAAATGTTTAAAATTAAGCAGAGTGGGGAAAGGGAGAGAATAATAGATAATTCTATATTTACTAAGACTCTAGATAACCAAAATATAAATATTCATGTGGAAAGGAATCAATATGAAGATATCAAATAGTTGATATATCAGACTTTAAAAGCAAAGGTAATTTTTTTCCTAAAGCTTTGTTATTATCATTACATCTTTCCAACAGAAAAGATATTTATTGTCATCTCTCCTATCTAATACCCTCTAGAGATACACAAATGTAAGGAAGCATAAAGTTAAAAGGAAGCTCAAAAACTTCTATGACTATTATACTCTTTATATATCTAACAGAGTAGTTGAATCAAATATAAAAAAAGTATGCAAAAACACTGGGGACTGCTATGTTACCATAAGGTATTATATATAAATATTTGTATGCCTGATATATCCAGTTGTTCACTTAATAGGTCATTTCAAAGAGGGCTTGTGAGGTTGTGAAACCAGGAACTCTCAACACTCTCTCTGAAGATTGAAATTCTCCATAGGATACCACAGTCACTCAATATTGCTATGTTTTCCTGAAGAGATGTAAGGCATTGCCACTCATAATCATGATAGTTTATTCATAATAACCTATGACTGGTGATAAATCTATGACTGAAAGATAAATGTCTGAAAGTTTAACCAAAAAACAATACACTTAAGACCAATGAATTCTTTGAAAGATTCATAAAGTCAAGAAATCCCTAAGAAGACTGATCATGACAAAAAGAGAGAAAACATAAACTGTCAATATCAAGAGTGAAAAAGGATGGGGCCGGACTGGTGGCATGGCAGTTAAGTTCGTGTGTACTGCTTCTGGCGGCCCGGATTTTGCAGCTTCAGATCCCGGTAATGGACTGACACACTGCTCATCAAGTCATGCTGTGGTGGTGTCCCATGTAAAGTGGAGGAGGATGGGCATGGATGTTAGCTCACAGCCAATCTTCCTCAGCAAAAAAAAGAGGAGGATTGGCAACAGATGTTAGCTTAGGGCTAATCTTCCTCACACACACACACACAAAAAGGAGTGAAAAAGGAGGTATCACTACCAATCCTACAGGCATTAAAGGGATAATAAGGAGACATTAGAACAGCATTATGCCAATAAATATGGTGACTTAAATGAAATAAACTAATTTATTGAAAAACATAACTTACCAAAACTGACATTAGAAAATCTAAATATCTCCCATCGCTATTAAAGAAATTTAATTCATCATCAAATACCTTTCTTAAAGGATAAAACTCCAGGCCCAGATGATTTTAATGATAAATTCTACAGAACATTTAAGGAAGAAATAAGCAAAATTAACATAAATTCAGAAAATAGAGGAGGAAGGAACATTTCCTAATTTATATTATGAAGCCAGTATTATCCTGATATCAAAATCTGACAAAGATACTGCAAGAAAAGAAAATTACATACCAGTATTCCTCATAAACATAGGTGCAAAAATCCTTAACAAAGTAGCAAATCCAGCTACTTATAAAAAAGGATAATACATTATGATCAAGTAAAAGTTATACTAGAAACGCAAACTTGTTTCAACATTTGAAAATCAATGTTATTCACATTATTAGCAGAATAAAGGAGAAAAATACATAATCTCAATAAATGGCAAATTCAGTACCCATTCATGATAAAAGTTCCCAAGAAACTAGGAATAAAAGGGAATTTCTTCAATGTCACAAAGGACATCTATAAAAAGCCCATAGTTTACATCATACTTAATAGTGAAACATTAAAACTTTCTCCCTTAAGATTGGGAATATGGTAGGATAACCTCTCTCACCACTTCTATTCAACAATGTAATTCTTTATTACAAAAAAACCTGATAGGTAAATTTAGCCAGATAAGGTCAATATATAAGTATCAGTTGTGTTTCTCATATTCACAATGAACAATTGGAAGATGAAATGAAATTAAAACTAATTTCATTTACAGTAGTATCAAAAAATATCAGATAAAGCTTGGGGCCAGCCCCATGGCACAGTGGTTAAAGTTTGGCATGCTCTCCTTCAGCGGCCTGGATTCATGGGTTCGAATCCCAGGTGCAGACCTGCACTGGTCGTCAGCCATACGGTGGCAGCATCCCACATGCAAAATAGAGGAAGACTGGCAACAGATGCTAGCTCAGGGCTAATATTCCTCAAGCAGGAAAAAAAAAAAAGAGGAAGATTGGCAACAGATGCTAGCTCAGGGTCAGTCTTCCTCACAAAAAAAAAAAAAAATCAGATAAATCTAACAAATAATGGGCAAGACCTCTACTCGGAAAACTACAAAACAATGTTGAGATAAACTATTGAGGACCAAAACAAATGGAGGGATGTACAATGTTCATGAATTGGTAGCCTAAATATTGTTAAAATGTCAATTCTCCCCAAACTGATCTATAAATTCAACTGTAATCCCATCAAAATCAAATTTACAAGTTGAATCTAAAATGTATATAGAAATGTGAAGGAAAAAAGAGAGTGAAGAAACTCTTAAAAAAGAAGAAAGAAGTCGGAAGACTTACCCTACCTGATGTTAAGATTTGTTATAAGGTGATAATAATAAAGATGGTGTGATATTATCTTAAGGACAGACATATAGATCAATGGAACAGAATGGTCAATAGATATTTGACAAACATGCCAAGGTAATTTAATGGGAAAGGATAATTGTTCCAACCAATGGTGCTGGGACAGTGGGATATCTATCTGGATAAAAAATGAACCTTGACTTAACCTCACATCATACACAAAAATTAACTCAAGCTATATAGCAGACCAAAACAAAAAAGCTAAAATAATAAAAGTTCTGGAAGAAAACACAAGATAGAATCTTTGGTTTCAGATAGGCAAAGATTTCTTAGGACATAAAACATACAACCATAAAGGGAAACAATCATAAATGGACCTCATCAAAATTAAGAATGTCTGCTGTTTGAAAGATCTCATTAAGAAAATGAAAAAGCAACCCACAAACTGGGAGAAGATATTCCCAATATCTGACATGGTTCTTATATCCAGAATACATACATAAAACTTACATTTCAATAAAAAGAAGACAACATAACCCAATTTTTTCAATGGATAAATAATTTGAACAGACACTTCATAAAATAAGATAAACTAATGGTCAATAAGTATAAGATAAGGTGTCAGCATTATTACTCATGAGGAAAATGCAAATTAAAACTACAATAAGATACCATTTCACATCTACCAGAATGGCTAAAATCAGAAAGATGCACTACCAATTCTTGATGAGGATGTGGGAGCAACTGGCACCCTTATATATTGGTTGTGGGGGTAAATTTGCAGAAATATTTGGAAATTTCTTATAAAGTGAAGCATACATCTGTCCTATGATCCAGCAATTTTACTCCTAGGCATTTACCCTGAGAGAAATGAAAGTATAAATCTACACAAAGACTTGTCTATAAATATTCATAGCAGCCTTATTCATAATAGACAGACAGTGGAATCAACCCACATCTTCAAAAACAGGAGAATGGATAAGCAAATTGTGGTTTATTAGTACAATGGAATACTACTCAGCAATTAATTCCGTGATACATACAAAAAAAATGAATGATCACAAAAACATTATGTTGAGCAAAAGAAGCCAGATACAAAAATAAAATATATTGTAGTGATTACATTAATGCAAAGCACAAGAGGCAAAATTAATCTGTGATGACAAAATTTAGAAAGGGGTTACTTTGTTGGGGGCAGGAGGAAACTCTCCATGATGAAGAAAATGTTCCACATGTTTTGGGTGGTGGTTCTTTTTGTGTGTACATTTGTCAAAATTCACCAAAGTGAACATTGATGATGTGTGCATCTTATTATATGGAAATTATCCCTCAATTTGAAAATATAATAAAAAAAGAATCAATTAGCTTTGCAGGCTTATTCTATACTAGACAGTTGTAGAACTCTTTCTGATTGTCATGTCTTGGTTAGAAGCCTTTTATTGTCTACTTCCAGCCCAGTGGTCGTGTGGACGACATACTCTTTAAGACAGGTATTGTTTCAGTATCTTGCGTACCCAGCAGCATCTGCTTCATAATGAGTCTACCAAATATTTGTTGCTAAAAAGCTGACTTCAAGATAAACAAAAAGTTATATTATGATTATGAATATTACTGTTATGAAGTAGATTCCTAATTTTATTTGCAGCAAATATAAGTATTCATCACCAAGAGCTGTCGAGATGCTAACTACACACTGACTCAACTTCAAGGACTGAAATCTGGAGTCAGAATGTCTGGGGTTGGGATCCTGCATCCACCACTCAGTAAACGGGAAGACATAGGAATCCCTGAATCTCAGTTTCCTTATCTGTAAAATGAGTACAATACACAGACCCTCCTCATAGGGTTACCATGAAGATTAAATGATAATTGTAAAGGTCTTATAAACACTTGCTGCACATGATAAGCACCATATAAATATTAGCTATTATTATATTTAAGGCCCAGATTCCTAGGCACAGATACTACACTGAAAATATGAATCATTAGAGGAAATTTGGGATTGATTTTAAAAACCTTCCTATCAAAAAAATATAGGCACAATGATGAAACACACAGACCTCATTTCATTTTTGCAAACCTTAAAATATGGATATTAATATCAACTCAAACTGCAGGAGCAAAGGATTAAGGAGTTAATCACTTTAAACTATATTCAAAGGTATTATTTAAGGGAAATGTGTTCTTTATAGAACCTTTAAAAATCCATTTATTTAACACATATTTAATCGGGTGCCTATTCTAATGTGGTTTCCTTAAAGCAAAATATTGCACTTATTAAT
Organism: Tapirus indicus; assembly: GCA_031878705.1. Taxonomy (NCBI): domain Eukaryota; kingdom Metazoa; phylum Chordata; class Mammalia; order Perissodactyla; family Tapiridae; genus Tapirus; species Tapirus indicus. Next base: position 73,840,800 of record CM062921.1, on the reverse strand, counting down.
TAATATTGCCTATACGTATGAGGATAAATAATGAAGACTTAGAAAACACTAGTTCCTACTATAGGTTTACTCCCATAAATAACTAAAACCAGCTATTCTGAAGGAGAGGTCCAGAGAGTATCAGAATCAGAGTTAAATGTTCACCTCAGACTCTTTGGGAAAGTAAACCCATTTCTGCCCCCTGCAGAATCACTGCAGAATCACTGCAGACCTGAGCCATTCCACTCAGAGATGGGTCTAATCCTTCAAGTGTCCTTCAGGAAAAAAAAAAAGTCTACTGGCCTAAATTACATACTTAGACTAAAGCACTCTGTCTTGTAGTCTCCTTTTTATTCATTTATTTGGCTTTAAAAAACTACTACACGATTTTGCAACCAGAGGAGAACAAAGCAAAACCAAAATACCATGATCTTGATCCGGCGCCTCCAGGTTGTAGCCATACCCCAGCAGTGTGCGCACGGCCTCACGGAGGCTGTCCTTATTTGATTTCTTGGTCCGGTCATCTAGAAGGGCGTAGGGAACAAGGCGAGGGTTTCTTCTGTTCTTTACATCCTACAGGAAGAAAAAAAGGTGCACGGTCATCAAAGCAATAACAACGGTTTTTGGAAATGAGACAGCCACTAAATACATCAAAATGTAGAGCCTCTGAGGGTAAACACTGCCCCTTCCACATTCCCTTTGTCTTCTCAGGCTATAGAAGTTACTGAACCCCTTTCAATATAAAAGATTTAATCAAATGAATAACTGTATCAATTTAAAGCAGGCCCTCTCTATGAGAAGAAAAAGTAAAAATAACAACAGCAATAACAAAAGCCAAATTGAAGGATCTCTTTAACAATCTTCCATCTGCCATGGTCACAAGACGATGAGCTAACTCAGAGAACATATAATTTCCTTGCACAGTTGACTGACAAGTCTTTGTTACAAAAAGAGTTAAATTAGTTCTGTTCACTTCTCAGTGATTTTTGCGTCAATGGACAACATAAGGCTGCTTTCCCTTAAGAAAAAAAACCAATGTGTCACAGAAGGACATTCTATGATCTCAGATAGCTTGAAAAATATGCATTAAGTTGACTCCATCAAGCAGTGAAACCAGGTGATACCAGGAGGACCTACAAAATTCACAATGTGCCTATAAAAGAGGCTCGAAATTTAAAATGTGGTTAAAGTGGTGTTGACAAAGCAAGAAAACAGGCTATCTCGCTATCTTGGCAAAAAGATGCCTAATTTTAAAGTACAAAACATACTCTAATGGGAGCTGGAGATGCACCAAAGACAGCAAATCTTTGGGGCACTATTTCTTTTCATTAAAAGAAGACATTATTTTCATTTAAAAAAGACATCATTTCTGGGGCCACCCGGTGGCGCAGCGGTTTCGTCCGCGCTTGGCAGCCCGGGGTTGGCAAGGTCGGATCCCGGGCGCCCGCCGACGCACTGCTTGTCAGCCATGCCGTGGCGGCGTCCCATATAAAGTAGAGGAAGATGGGCACGGATGTTAGCCCAGGGCCAGTCTTCCTCAGCAAAAAGAGGAGGATTGGCGACGGATGTTAGCTCAGGGCTGGTCTTCTTCACAAAAAAAAAAAAAAAAAAAGACATTATTTCTTTTCATTCACTCGCTGAGAGTCTGCTGAGTTTTTGTCAAACTTTCCATATTTCAGGCCCATAGTCAATTCTCAATTTACCTCAGCCTGAAGAAGAATTAGGAGGCTGTAGATATTCCCAAACTTTCCCCCAAAATAAGTTTTGTGGTGGACAGGGTTTGTTCTGGTTGAGTAGGAGCAAGGAAAAAACTGTTTCTTCTTCTCTAGCAAATTTGTACTAAATATCTAATCCTGAATACATGCACACCTACTGACATAAAGTCAAAATCAACTGGGTTACTTGTCGGGCAACACCACTCCAAAGCCACCCCAAAATAAACAAGCAGTGTCAACAGAGTGCCTGCATTGCCAGGGAAGCTTCAAGACACATTACGCTGCGCCCCTCCCTTTCAACATAGTTGTTGCCCCCAAACTTTTCCCACACAGAAATTCAGAAGTCTCTAATGAATCGTACTCTCTGGAAACGGCGTCCCAGGAATCTGACTGTTAAAGGAGCTCCCCGGGGGTTTCCATATACACTAAGATTTGAAATCACATGTGCTAGAGAAACAGAGAAGAGGTAGCTGAAGTAAACCCCTGCTCTCAAGGAGTTTACAATCTAGTTCTGAACTAGATTATGTTAACAAGAGGGTGATGAAAAATTAAAGACAACACTCATTCAAATAATCCAGCAAATGTGTGCTATGTCAGTGGGGAATGTGGTGAAGGGACGGGGTGGGAGTCGGGAGAGGGAATGGAGAATGGTTCAAATGAAAGCTTCAGCTGGCTCAGGCAGAGCCTTGTGTTTTTACGAGGAGAAACCACAAGCACAAGGCAGGAGCACCCTCCAGGAAATCCTGGTTTGTCCAACAGAACCACATGGTCTTCAAGGCAAGTAAGCCCTCCGTTGGCAGAGAGCCAGTGTGGACCCCTTATACCTCTGTGCTAGAAGGTTCAGGTTCACGCACTCACAAATGCTTAAGTAGATTTAGTGTTGACATTCTCATCTGTTACACCCAGTTTAATTCAATATAAAAATATCATCTTATGAGGTAAATCAAGGCTATTCAAGATTTCTTTAGCCTTCCGAATGACAAAAGTCACAGGCTTAGAAGGATTTTGGAAATACATTTTCAAAACAATGGGCTTTATACTGAATCATAGTCTAAGCCTATAAATAACAATCCATTTTTTTCCTGAAAATCTTTAAGAAAAGGCGACCCGCCATGAGCTGGCAAGAGGCACTGCATTGTAATAAGGAAGTGAAGAGCTCTGACTCTGGAGTCAGAAGGCTCAATCCCAACCTGTCTCTGCCACCTGCATAGCATTGGGCAAATGGCTTTCTCTAAGGCTCCCTGTTCACCATATGTGCATTGGGAATAAAAATCATTCATCCTTCATGGAACTGTTGTGAGAGTTAAAAAAGAAAATACACATAAAACTCTTAAGCATAGTGACTGGCATCTAATAATAATAACTGTTGTATAGTATTTGTTAGATGCCATGCACTGTCGTAAGCCTTTTTCATACATAAATTATATAATGAAGTTAAATAATTTACTGATGAGGAAACCAGTGGTACAGAGAATTTAATTTAAGTAGCCTGTCCAAGGTCACATGGTCACTAGGAGGTGAGGCTAAAATTTGCTCTTAACCCCTCTGCTGTGCTGCCTCAATATGCACTCAATGACTGTTAGTTGCTCCCATGAGTGCAACCATTAATAGAGATCCATGATTCTGAAATCCAGAAAACTCATTTTTTACTAAGTTTAACAAAAACTCAGTTGGTGGCAAAACATCATCTGAATTGATGCAAGGCTGTTTATAGTCTTTATTTATCCCTCTTGGTATTATCATGCCCACACTGTGCTGAACAAATAATTTATAGTCCGCTGCCCTGCTGAGGCGGCTATGGAACATGTAATATATCATCACATCAGTATTCTGAAAAACGAAAAATATCTGGATTCTGAAATTCATCTGGCTCCAGGGGTTTTAAAGGAGGAACTGTGGAATTCTTTCACTGTTATTTTATCTCAGTCTTCTCACATTTCAAAAATTTCTCCTAAAATACAATCTCAGAGAGAGAAATGCCACAAAACCACATTATAAATCACCATTCTGGTAATATTCACTGTGGCCCTCAAGTCCGGCATGAAACAGGTGCTTTGGTGCATATATACATTAAGATATCTATATAGGTTTTAAAACAGTCATTAGTTAATCTCTCCTGTTACAAATTGTACTAATTCTCCCTTAAGTAAATCTCAGCCTGCGTGCTGCAGACCCAAGTTTCCATGTACCTGCTGGATGCCGTAAGTCCAGCCCTGCCGGATTCGATCCCGGGCCCAAACATTATGAGCATTTTCCGCCAACTTATCCACCATCGCTTCCTGAGACGGGGTGAGTTTGATAAAGCTCAGGTCCATCGGGGCAGGTTTGTATCCACTTGTCAGCTGGTAACTACAAAGCAAAGCAGAAAAAATACATAATTGACCTTTTCATAAAAGTCAAGGTTTACAACTCCCTATAATAGTCTTTCAGGGCCCTGCCTAATTCCAATTGTTCCATAAACCATAGCGGTAACCACTGGTAATGCACCAGTCAGCAAGCTTGGGCCCCTTTCACTTAAGCTCATAACTTGTTAGGTGGAAAGGACACATGATCTTTATGTTTTCATTTTTACACCAATAAAACAGAAATGAGACAACTTACCGCAAATTTGAGGACTTGCCATTGTTTGTGGTCCTAACAATCGAGGCTTTTGTATAGTATAAATCAAAATATCAGTAATTGATTAAAACATTTGATGAATTTCTGTTCCTGTTAAGTCCTCATTTATCTTCAACTTCTAAATGTTACATTAATGTAATATTTATTTCATAAATCTATGCATCCTTTCAGTTTCTATAGGAAAATTTTAATGCCTTTATCAATTATTTCCCTATTGCCATTCCTAGTCACATAATTTAGGAAGCCTCTAGATAAGAAAGAGACTAGAAAATCCCAGGTATATAATCACCTAAAATATTATTAAGGCATGGATTTTAGGAAACTCGTACCAAAAACTATTTCCACATTCTGAGCTGGAGAGGTAAGATACTAAAATGAGTATAAGTTTTAATCTTTTGAAGAAATAGAAAACTGAAAATACAAAATTTTCAACACACACGTTAGAGGAATAGTACCGCCCTGCTACACACACACACACACACACACACACACACACACACACAGTTGTCTCACTCTTTTAACTAAAGAGACCGGCACAAAGGCTATTTTCCAGCTGTTTCTCTTTTATCCTTCTGTCATTGGTGTATTCCCTATAACCACCCATGCCTTGAGGTAAGGATTTGCTTCCCATCCATTTCTCTAACTGCAGTTATACTTAAACCAGTGGCTGGAAGATAGCAGCCTTTCAATCTACAGTTTTTGAAAGAATTAACTTTATTTACCAAATTAATATAAAGAAACATGCTTCATCTCAAAGATTCTCCTTTTGTGTAAACGAAGGAAAGAAAATTCACCAGATAATTATACCGTTAAAAAAATAAATTATCAGAATGTGAGGAAATGGTCTTTACCATAAAACTAAGTAATTTTTCCTCTTTGAATTATTCTGGGCTCTGGCTAGCATGATTACAGGTAAGCTCCTTCACAGCAGGGAGTTTGCCTGCTTTGTTCCTAGCCGTTCCCAGAACCAAGACTAGTGCCCAAAATGTGGTAGGCATTATAAAAATTTGTTAAATGAATCGATGTATAACACCAACAAATAATTATTTAAGGTTGAATAAAGTTGACTTTACCTTAATTACTCCTATTTCATTATAAGACATCTTGTATTTTATAAATGATTTATCTACAGACAAAAGTTCTAGAAATATTTTTTGTTTAAGTAGATTAGACTGGTCTGGTAATTTCAATGATTATGGCTAATTACTGCCTTCTGTCATTCCATTTACATTCACAAGCTAAATTTATAGACATGAAATTTTGTTCTGTTTTAAATCAGAACTCTGCATGTTTGGGTAATTGAAAATATTTTTTCTTTGTTTTGTTTATAAAGAAGCCACGTAGGACTTTTTAACCACTCATACAAATCATTTCATTTTATAGAATTCTGATGTTTAAATAGACAAATCTGTAAACACAGCCTATACACAAGTTCTCATTTGGAAAATATTTTCTTCAAGAAAGTGCTCCCAATACATTCAAGTGCACCAATAGGTGAGCAAGCTAGAACAGCCTAATTTCCAAGTTTAACATTATTTGCTGGAAGCAGAGTTAGGAACAATGGTAAAGGATTGTCTTTTGTACTCTCCCCCCTTCCCATCTCTACTTCTCACCCTCCTCCTGACTTTCCCCACAATCGTCCAGCACAGGGTAGCACAATAGCACACAATTCTTTCTTCTCTCATTTTCCAGTGGCCCTGATGCCTCCTAGTTGTCATAGAGGAGACACATATGACAAAGTTTTGAAATTAATCAATGAATAATTGATTGGAGCCTATGCTAACTTAATGAGGGATATGTGCAATCTAAAAGAAGAAAGACCCTTCCTCTGGCAACCAGTTCCAATGGCAGACTTCCCAGCAATACTTCATATGGAATGAGCAGGTATTTTGAATGAGGGTGGGAAGGAGGTCCTTCCACATAAAAAAATGTTAGATAAGTTCTACTAATGTGTAAAACGGATAATACTGGCAGAAACATTTCTCGTTGTTTTCTAAATTTTCCTCTTGCTATACAGAATATCTACTAGAGTTGCTTTAATTTGTGCTTGCAATGAAAACCCACGGAGAGGCATTTGCATCTGCTGATTTGAAAGAGCACAATAATTAGTTCACGCTCATTTTCAGATGTAAACTACAATTTATTTCACTTGCTTTTCTTCATAACCCTGTGCAAGAAAGGATTTGAAGCTTAAAGTGGTTTTTTAAATGGCTAATAATGCCATCCAAATTAAAGTTACCAACTCCCATTTCACCTGAACCTATTTCTGCACTGTTATACTTCAAATCATTTTCTACAGTAAAAATAAATATAAATATCTTTGAAATTCATAGACTCCAACCTACTGTATTTGATAAAAATGCAGGCATCATGAATGCTTTAACCAAATGAATTAGTGGTATCAATAATGATTTATAAAATCATTTTTCTGTTTTATAGGACATGTTGACAAAATAAGGATCAAATCATATCAAAATAAGGTTTTTTAAAAATATATAGATCTACTTTGGCAAATAATGTCCATTTCATCTTACTGATACAATTTAATTAGTCACATAAAGATCAATCGTTAATATGGACCATTATCTTTTTGTGGTTGAAAAAAAACAAAGAACAAAGCTTTTGAATACATGATTGACATGAATCTTACAAGCTAAAATGGTTTCAAGTAAAGTTTCAGATTGATATCCAGAAATTTAAAAGAAAGAAAGCAAAGGTTGCTAAAACAATTCTTCGGAAGTAGCATTTCATAACACAAATAATAGAGAAAAGTCATGTTGTAACCACAGGCCCTGTAGGACCAGTTCAACTGACCCCATCTCATCAACAGAGTAATCAAGAGTGGTTGTGGGGCCAGCCGCAGTGGCGTAGTGGTTAAGTTCGCATACTCTGCTTCAGAGGTCCAAGGTTCGCTGATTTGGATCCTGGGCATGCACCTACACACTGCTCATCAAGCCATGCTGTGGCGGCATCACACATACGAAATAGAGGAAGACTGACATAGACGTTAGCTCAGCAACAATCTTCCTCACCAAAAAAAAATTTTTTTAATTTAAAAAAAGTGGTTTTTCAGGAACTGAAACCCCTTGTCCAGTTCAGGCCAGGTGAGCCCACCAACCCTTCAACTGGGCCTGCTCAAATACCCGATAAGTGACCTTTTTGACATCAAAGTGCTGAAAACTCCACCCTAAGATCATAATAATACCACCATTTTGTGAACATGAATCCTATGAAGAGCCATGAAGCTTGACCATGCTTGTGCAGATCATCAATTACCTCACTTCTCCTTACCTCCAATCATCCATCTCCACACGTTAGACCACCCTGCCCTTCATCCCATAAATTTTGCCCCAAGCCCTGGATCAGGGAGACAGATCTGAGAGCATATGACTCTTGTCTCCTTGTAGATCAATCTCGCAAATAAAGCTACTTTTCTTTTCCCAAAGGCTATTGCTGTAATAATTGACTATGTGTATTGGGTGGTGAGCCCTTGCTTGGGAACAATGTCATTAGTAATTATATTAATACAGAGTAAGTACAGCTCATATTGGAGACATCTATGTATTACATTCTACCTTCTCACGTTTTCTGGGAAAATCCTGCCAGAATCAGTCAATATATCCCATTCTCCTCCAATCTGTTTGTTTAGTAGGTATAGTTTTTACTTCCCTTACTTTAATATGCAAAGTCTGTGTGGCATCAATCACCTTGGAAATTTAGTTTATGAGGAATATATATGGAATTAGACAAATACACTCAATACATTCACTTTCCAAAGTATCAAAATTCTTTTGTAGTTATTAGGCCTGAGTTCATTTTAACATAGTATATAATTCAATAAATTCTTTTTCAATAGTGAGATTAATACTTTACATAAACTGGGCTTCATTTTCCTTAGAGTAAAATTTCTTTTTTAAATACCTCTTTGCCTGGGAAAAACAAAATGCCAGTTTCCTTTGCATCAAATTACCAACGAAGCAAACAAAAAATTGATAGCACCTGGCCCCACTGATGAGTTGTCACGTTAAGGAGCAATTCAGTTTTGTGCTTCATCCCCCCCCCCCCATCCACATTCTTCCTAAGCAGGTATTCTAAATGCGCCTTCGAGAAGAGTGTTCAGTATGATATCACTAAAGGGCCAATTAAAGTGGTTCAACAAAAATGTGGCAGAATACCAAAAACAGCAGCAAGCCTTTTCGTTTTTTCCAGCCTCTCCCACCTCTCAAGTTTACTCATTTAATATGAATCAAGTTAAATGAAGCTTGGAGGTCGTGCAGTAAACATGAAAAGATTATGTCCAAGTTCAGTGGATGTTAGCTGTAAATTTCAAAACCAAATCAGCCCTTCAAGTACCTTAGAACAAATGGGAAAATCTCAGATGACTGCACACCAGCGATACTAAGAACAAGTTTTGCTGGAAGCACACCTACTAAAAATGACTACTGGGCTGACATTTTCACAGAAACAGTACAGAGAATATTCAAAAACCCTTCTCCAGAAAACAAACACAGAAGAATTAATTTCCATGTAGAAATTAGAAGAGAAAAGAACAAGGGATATATTTCTTCTACTTCACTTCTTTGTTGTGTTTTTAAATAAAAGCGTAATATGATGATGAGCTCTGTGCTCCCACCCCCCCACTCCTTTTTACTTCAAGGTCTTCCTCCAGCCCCCAGTCCCCGTGAAACAAACCATGAGGTCTCCACTGCCCCAAGAAAGGGTCATTTCAAGAGAGAGGCCAAAAAGAGCCATTCTTGCCTTTTGAATTTTTAAAATAGACTTTAAAATTCACTGCAGAGACAACAGTCTTTAGGGAAAGGCCTTCTATTATTAAAGCTCTACTTTTCAATACCAAAGAAGCAAGGCCCTGACCTTGGGACACAAGGAAGACTAGATAAAAGGCCCAGTCTCTCTGGTCCCAATCAGGCTGAAGGTTCCAGAGCAGAGAGGAGAGGAGAGAGAGAGAGAAGCCAGCACGCTCTACTCCCCTGCCCAGGTGGAGAGCAGATAGATCCCAGAGCCAAGATGAACTTCTGTCTTGCTTCCCAGATTGCACCCAGGAAAATGGCCAGGTCCCAGAATCTCCCACACCCAGCCCTGTGCAGCACAGCTTCAGGAGAACAGATATGGCAACAAACCAAGTCTAGGATGACAGGCAAGCCTCCCACCTCCCTCCACCAACAGACTTCATTCCCCAAGTTGTCAGAGAGCATCTTAGGTTTCCAGCACTCGCTAAAGAGGCCTGACTGAAGCTAAAAGAAGAGCAGTGACCTGGAGAACTCACAGAGATGAGGAGGAGAGACACAGTGTACGGACCCATAACCAAAGATCAGCCAGGAAAACATGCATCCCATAATACACCGGCAGAGAAGGATGAAGACAACTGACAGAGACTCTCTCCTCTGACCAAACCTGAGCCGGGCTCCTCTGAGTCCCCTTTCTGACCAGGTTTCTGATCTTGGGCTCTGTCCTTGTTCCCTTTAGTCCAGTTTTAGAAAGAATCTTGCTGATCAGTTTAGTGAAACTCCCCATCCTTGAAATATGGTCAAATTCCTCATCCCCCACCCTTGATATCTTATCACCCTGGTCTGCCTTCAGCAAGAATCCTGTCAAGTCAGTTTTCTCAGAATCCCCCTTATTCTTGATGCTGCCTCTTAGTAATTTCCATCCACTGACCCCCACCCCGCTCCTTGGCTATAAATTCCCACTTGTTCTTATATTCAGAATGGAGCCCAATTCAACAGTGAGCTCTCTCTTCCCCAATTACAATAGTTTCCAAATAAAATTTGCCTTTACTTCTGTAACTTCTGTCCAACTCTGGTTTTCTTTGACATATAATTCAGTCCACGACAGCAAACTCAAATGAGAATGACCAAGCATCCAATGACCCCTCCACATCAGGTTAGTGTCCCAAATATATGTAACCCTAGGAGTAAGAGGGGCTGAATTCAAACTCAACAACAAATATTCATTCAGTTGTAAACTGTCTCAGGCCCTATTCTAGGAACCAATGATACATCACTAAGTAACACGGACAAACAATCTCTATCTTTATGGAATTATGTTTTGATGGAGAATTAGACAGTAAACAAAATAAACACAAAATAATAGTATGTTAGAAGATGTAAGTGCTGTGGGGCAAAATAAAGTAGACAAGGGCACATGGGGAGAAGCACAATTCTAGAGTACAAGGAAGATGACTTTGAGAAGACAGCATTTGAATGAAAACTTAAAGGTGAGAAAAAGCACAGAAACCATTGATTTTAATTGAGTTTGCAATGAACAGACTAGGATCAGGCTTCTACTACCAAGCTGTATCCTGGCTGCAAGGCCCATTGGGTTTAAATACAAAACTTAAGCCTGATCAGAGAAAATGAAGAAGATTACATATTAGCATATTTTTCAATTGGCGGTCTGTGAAATTTACTCACCACACATAAAAAGAGTGTACAAACTTTTTCTTCTTTCACAATCACAGTGCCTCACCATTACAGAAAAACTCCAACTGTATTTTTAATCCCATTTTTCATTTAGGTAAGTATTTACATAAACTGAATTGTGTACCTGTGCTTGGGTCTATTTAACACACTCAGCACATTCAGCATCCATCCAAGCATTCATTTCAGAAAGTCACTTTAAATTTACACATACATATACATGCATCAAGAATATCATTCTTAGCCTTTTAGGTGCCCCTATATGCCCCAACATGCCCAGCTACCACTTAACCTTCCATTTCCCGTCATTACCAGTGGCTTCACAGCATTAGGGGTAAGGAGGCGGTAGAGGAAGGACGGAATTTAGCACCAGTTTTATAAACCTCTCAGACGATGTTAATATGCTTTTTCACAACTCAACACTACCTCTTACTTGCCAGTGATAGATACGGGTAACCAGTTTCTGACCTAATATGTTTAGTGTTGATTTAACAACATAGAAGTGCTAAAGAAAAGTGTAAATAAATGGCATTAATATTCAATGATTTTATTTCCATTTAAACCTATAGATTTTTTTAAAAACCTCAATTACTCAGGCATATTAGATATTAGGGATCACAAGCTCTGGAAATGGATTCCTCTTCAGTAGCATTTTTTTTATTCCTATAGTAACTGGATTCTATGCTCATCGAACTATATGCAGTGGGTCAAGAGTTTAATTTTACAATAAATGTGGGAAGATTTGTGAATTTAAGAATAGATGATAATGTGTTGTACCCTTCAGTTGCCTGCTTGTTCTGAGAGAAAGGAGAGGAGGAAGAACAGGGAGAAAGAGAGAACAGAAATACAAGGAATCACACATTCTACTAAAGTCCTTAAAGATTTTGTGATTTTGTTATAGATGCTCTCCCTTGCGTTCTTCATCTCATTTATTGAATTCTTCAGCTCCAGTATTTCTGTTTGGTTCTTTTTTATAATTTCAATCTCTAATAAAGAACTCCTTCTGTTTATTAATTTTATTCCTGATTTCATTGGATTGTCTTTCTGAGCTTTCTTGTAGCTCACTGAATTTCTTACTAACGGCTATTTCGAATTCTTTATCAGTTAGATAATGGTATCCCGTGCCTTTGAGCTCAGTTGCTGGAGAATTATCATTTTCGTGATGCCACATTTCTTTGATTTTTCATATTGCTTGTAGCTATGCACTTCTGCTTTCACATTTGAAGTAGCAGACACCTCCTTGCTTAAGTCTTCACTGGTTCTTATAATACACCAGGCTGCCTATTAGAAACCTCTCTTTTGTTTTCCAGAAGGTGGCGCTATAGCTCAAGTTTGTGGTTTCTCCCTAGTCCACCAACTGTCATCTGTTTTCTGAGCCCGCTGCTCCCTGTCTACAAAGTTTGCTCTCTCCAATGCACTCCAGAGAGTGCACAAGGAGCTGGCAGCAGAGTGGGGCGAAATGTGGGTTTAGCACCTGGTGAGTTGGGGGTGCCCACGGACCGGTAGGGAGATCCCTGGGGGTGGCACTCCCAGAGGCTCATGCATGGACTTTCTGCTGAATGCAATCACTTCAAGGCCTTTGAAATTCTTATCTGCCTCTTTCCCAATATCCTCCCTGCTCCCTCCGGTTGCAGAGCTCCACCTTAGTACTCCAGGTGCTGGTGGAGAGTAATGGGTTTCTCCAGCTGCATCCCACACAGCTGGGGTAGCTGGGCCCTCCCTCACCGTCCTCCATGTTACCCACAGGAGAGAGAGCCTCCGCCAGATCCATCAGCCCTATAAGCACCTTCTTGGGGGTGGGGCAGCGCTGAGAAAATTTTTCCTACAGCCTCTGCTGCGACCAAACTCATATATATTTTTTTCTTTTTTCCTCCAAGAGTGTGTTGGCATCTCCCTTTGGGAGGGCTGGACTTTGCAAGTTCTCTCTCATGGGTGAATGCCTGCCCAATTCAGCACTCCCCAGATTCTTGCCCAACAGCCCTGAGAGGAGTTCAGAAAGTCTTGCTGGCTCTGCTGAGTCCACACCCCTTATGGGGTTTGTCTTTCTGCTACCGGCTGCACTCATGGGCGACATTCGTCTTGGGTCCCTTGGAGAAAGGTTCAAAGTCTGGAAAGCCCCACAGAGGTGCTCTTGTTTGCATACTGATGTCTAATTCGTTGACTGAAAGGAGGATGTCAAGGAGGAACGTCTTAATGCGTCCAAGTTGCTGACGTCACTCCTGAACCACGTATTTTAGAAACTGGGGGCATTGCAGTAAACAAAGCCCCTGCCCCTTGTTGAGTGCATATTACAGTTAGGAGACAGAGAAATGAACATGAGGTGTAGAAGTGCAATTCAAAAAAATACAGCAAGGTAAAGGAAATGATCAGGGTATGATAGATTGGATGCTGAGAGAAGACCTCTCAGAGGAGTTTATATTTGAGCAAAAACTTAAATGAAGTAAGAGTTCTTTTGTGGTTTGTGTTTTTCCTGATCAAAAAACAAAAAAACCCTTCCCCACCTCATGGTCATGAAGATATTCCACTCACTTGTCTTCAAAAAGCATTTTGTTTTGGGCAATTAGGTCTTGAATAAACCTGCAAATGTTCATGTATAGTGTAAGGTGAAGACCTAAGCTTTTTTTTTTTCTATTTTGCTAATCAATTATTTGAATACTATTGATTGAATAGTTTTCATTTTCCCACTTATGTAATAAGACCTTTTGCATATATCAAATTTCCATGTATGCATGTGTATATTTGGGGGCTTTCTTTGTCTCAATTTGCCCATCCCAATACCATTATAACACTGCCTTAATCACCATAGCTTTATTATAAGTCTTGCTATCTGAAAACGCTTGTTTATCTTCATTTGCAAAAGGCTTCTAGCTATTCTTACACCTTTGTAATTCCATATACATTTTAGAATTAGTTTATCAAACTGCTTGAAAATCTCTGTCAATAGAATCACTAGAATAGTAGTGACTTTACGATTAATTGGGGAGAACTGATATATTAGTCTTATCATCCATGAACATGATCTATCTCTACTTATTTAGATATTCTTTAGATCAAAGTTAAACATTTTGTCCACAGAGGTCTTGTGCCTCTTTTGTTAGATTTATTCCTATGTTTCTCAACTGTCTTGGGGATTCAGGATATTTTTCTTTTCTTTTTTACTTTGCATTTATAAATGCTATCTAAATGGTATTTTCAAAGCTATTGACCTAGCAATATTGCTGGACTTATTGTTAACAAATAACTCTTAGATTCTCCTGAATTATCTATGTAATAATATTACCTGCGATTGATGACTGTTCTCTTCTTTTTCAATACTCATATTCTTTTCATGTCTCATTGCATTGGTTATGTTGACTACATCAGGTAATAGTGGCTTCCATTGCCTCTTTCCAGAATCTTAATGGGAAAACTTTTGGATTTTACCTTATAGATTATTGGTTGCTGTTGGCATTTTGACAGGTTAAAAAGGTTTTCTCAGATTATTGCTTGAGAGAGTTTGTGCATGTGTGTAGATTTTAAATTATTAATTCAATTCCTTTAGTAGTTACTGCTTTATTAATATATTTTTCCTCTTGGGTCAGTTTTGATATTATTGTCCATATCATTTAACTTTAGAAAATTTTGGCATAAATTTATTACATTTTGCTATGTCTTCTGAAAATATCTCTAAAATTGCTAAAAGACATCTTTCTTTTGTCCTTTATCAGTCTTTTCAAAGGTTTTCTTTTCCTGCTTATTAAACTTTTAAAATATGCTTTCTCCAAGTATTGCTTTGTATATGCAACCCGTATGTTTTGATATGAAGTCTTTTCCTTTTCCATTCTTGTGTTTTAAATTTCCATGATATGTTTGATCCATAAGCTATTTAGAACTGTTTTAAAATTTATACATATGTCATGGCTTTATATGACTTTTTGGCTGCTGCTGTTACTCCTTGTGATTCAGTGAATATGATCTTTATGATATCAATGTCCTCATGTAGTAAAGGATTTTAAACTTTATAAATGTTCCACATGTGCAGCGTGCTATATATGTCTAGCTTTCAATTTGTATGCATTTAAATTTTTATTAATCTTTGTTAATATTTGTTATATGTATCAGTTTCTATGAGTTGTATCATCACTATAATTGTACATTTGTCTACTTATTTTTGAAAATCTATTAATATTTTGCTTTTTGAAGCTGTTTTATTTGGTGTATAAATGAGTATTTATAGCATAATGTTTGTTTCTTGATCCTTGTACAGGGACCTTCTTTTCTTAATTGTGCTTTCAGAGTTATTTTGTCTGACATAGGACAACTGATAAAAAGGAAACTGTATCAGTTTCCTTTTGAGTAATATTGCTTGGTACATCACGTTCTCATTTTTTTCAACTTTTCTATGTTCTGGACTTCTTGATGTGTCTCCTATAGCTGGGTATTATTTTTGTGATGTGTATACAACATGAGTTATTTTTTAATCCAATCTGACAATCTCTGTACCTTACCTGGAGAATTTAATCTATTTACCTTTGTTGTGATTAACAATATATTTGGATTTATATCTATCATGATCATTTTTATTTTTAAAAATAACTATTTTTGATTCAAAAGAATAGGCTTTAAAGCATTATAATAAAATGAACTCCATTAATCCACCATCACATTAAGAATTAGAACATTATTAACACCATTATATCTATCTGGGAGCTCCTCCCCATCTGGCACCTTGACTATACTCCATCCCAAAGACAGTTACTATCTAGAATTATGATTCTACTGCTTTAAAAAAAAAACTTATCAAAAAGCATATAGCCCTAAATATATGTGTGTGTGTGTGTGTGTACAATATTTTTTTACTCTTACTTGTTTCTGATCCTCAAAAAATAGTGCTGTACTTTATATAACCTTGTGGGATATGTTTTTATCCACCCTTGACATTATTTTTTAAGGTTCCTCTATGTTGTCATTTATAACTATAATTCATTCATTTTAGTATATGATTATATCCAACTTAATCCATCTTCCTACTGAATAATATTCCTCTTACTCTTTCTGACCTCTTCCTTATTTTATGCTATTATAAATAACATTGCTATGAACAATAGCTTTCATGTTTCTTGGTGTGGACTTTCTCTAGGGAATATCTCTAGGAGTGAAACTGCTGGGTAACAAGGTGGGCAAATGTTTAATTTTACACAATGATGCCAAATTGCTTCAAAAATTGTTGTAAAAACACTCCAACCTTTTAGGCTTGGGCTGATCTGCACCCATATCAATACTTGTTATTAGCAAATTTCTTAATTTTTGCCAATAGAGTAAGAATAAAATGGTATCTCATGGCAAATTTAGATATAGTATAGACTGTCAGCAGGTGTGATTACAGTTTTCATTTAATGACCTCACCTTTTTCATTTCCCCATCTATTCTCAAATAAGCATAACTACTGAGGGCAACACAAACAAAAAGCATCAGTAAAAAGAATAATGAAGACTGAAGACCCTAATTCTTCAATGAGACCAACTTATTACAAACCCTGTGCCCTATTTTTCTTTCTATCTATCTATCTATCTATCTATCTATCTATCTATCTATCTATCTGTCTATCTATCTATCTATCCATCCTAGATTTAGAGATCAGAATTGAGATAGTTATCATAAGGACATATATTAACCAATTTGTTTCAATAGAAATAAGAAAACAGATTTTTTCTGACAAAAGATAATTCTGTTTAAACTGATTATTTTGACAAGTGAAAATTGGCTTACCAATTAGGTTTTATAGCAGATAAATTCCATAAATTGAAAAAGCTAAATTCTGAATAAGTTTTTTGTTTTGTTTTTGTTTTAAGACTTTAATTTTTTAGAGCAGTTTTAGGTTCACAGCAAAATTGAAAAGAAGGTACAGGGAAATTTCACATTCCCTGTGCCCCCGCCCCTCCCCCCACAGTCTGCCCCATCATCAATATTCCCCAGCACAGTGGTACATCTGTTACAATTGATGAAACTATACTAACACATCATTATCATACAAAGCCCATAGTTTACATTAGGGTTCACTCTGGGTGTTGTACATTCTATGGGTTTGGACAAATGTGCAATGACATGGATCCACCATTATAGTGTCACACAGAGTATTTTCACTGATCTAAAAATTCTCTGTTCTCCGTGCATTCATCCCTCTCTTCCCCCTAAAGGCTGGCAACCACTGACCTTTCTACTATCTCCATAGTGTTGCCTTTTCCAGAATGTTGGAATCATACAATATGTAGTCTTTTCAGATTGACTACTTTGCCCCAAGGTTTTGATGAGATACACACTTACATAGAACGACAAAAATAATTTATTAAATATATTATGCTGGCAAAGGTAATTTACAATTACCTTTCCATCTCCTTATCCTTGTGTACATCAGGTTAAATAAGTTATCTTTAAGTGAAAGAATAACAGATATAACTAGTTTTGTTGTTGCTGTTTTTAGTCTTAATATTGCCTTTATGATATACTAAAACTGAGTGACTTAAATGAGAGGATAATGAATTCTTTTGTAAGTAAGAGAGTTTCCAATTTTTTTGCTTTTAAAAAAATGAAAAAGGACATGATTGAGTTGTCACACATGACAGATCATTAATCATGTTTGTTTGTTTTTTGGTGAGGAAGATGGGCCCTGACCTAACATCTGTGCCAATTTTCCTCTTTTTGCTTGAGGAAGATTGTCACTGAGGTAACATCTGTGCCAGTCTTTCTCTATTTTGTATGTGAGATACCGCCACAGCATGGCTTGATGAGTGGTGTATAGGTCTGCATTCAGGGTCCAATCCTGCAAGACTGGGGCCGCCGAAGTGGAGCATATGAACTTAACCACTATGCCACCGGGCCAGTCCCTAAACGTGTTTTTTAATGATTAATAACTATGAAGTTTTGGTTCACTGAACTGAATGACTTTTTAATAATAAAATTATTTATTTATGTGAACAAAATATGCAACTGACTCTGCAACTTGTTTCTTTATAGCAATAAATAATATTTATACATGGATATATGATATAATCAAAAAAAGAATAGCTGAATCCATTTATTATAAGCTATAATCAGTAAAATCTTACATTTTATATTGATTTTTATCAAAAATCAATTTGTTGTTTTGAGCACTTATATATCAAAAATAATTATAATGGTAACTCAGAAGAAAAATTTTAATACTTAGTGACTATGATCATGGAAAACCAACAAACAAAATTCAGTTCAGATATACATTTGTTTATAAAGAAGTATGATAGAGTGAACAATAAAAATATATTTTAATAAGGTAATATTGCATATGGGAAATGAATTAGAAATACAATTCAAAGAGAAAAACAAAATGATATAAAATTCCCTATTATCAACAACACTTACATGTAGCTTTTAAATAGATGATGGTACATATATAATCCTTGTGGATCTGTTTTTATTAGATACACTAAAAATTGATATAAAAGTGTCATTTCAAAATGTAAATATGTGAAATATGCCATAAAATAGCATCCTTTGGAACTATTTAGACTTAAAAACAATTTAAAATCTAAAAATGTGTAAGGTAATTATACGGTTTTTTATAAATTTTTTAATTTAAATTAATGGAGCACCTGAGTAAAACTGTGTTGAACTAGAGGACTTGCTTGAATTTGCATTTGCACAGCAAGCACACGATTTCTATTTTGATTTTATGTTTATCTGGGGCAATTTCAGGCCTGGGTAACTGATCAAGATTATGAGGTGGCTACTTTGTTTTTATCTCCATGATATTACTTAACACATTTCTAGCCTGCTATTAATAATGCATGAGCCTCAGAAAAGTGGCTTGAATACTTAAATGAAAATAAATGAAGAAAAAATAGTAACATGAAATAACTAGCATTTATTGAGCACTTACTCATTTAATACCTAAAACTTTCCTAGGAAGTAGGGATTATCAATACCTGTGAACATAGAAGAAAGCAGAGGTTTTGAAAGTTCAACAGGATCCCAGAACAGAGGTGGTAGCACAGCAGGCAAACTTACCACTAAAGCATTAATTGCTTTAGTTTTCCCATCTTAAAATGGGGATAATACTACTGACTTCATAACTATTCCTAAAATATATTCTTTTAAAAGCAAATAAAATTATAAATATTTTTCTTTTGGTGGAAAGTGGAAAGCCATACATATCAGTTAGGAATATGGGCACACGTGTGTTCATACACACACACATACACACAGACACACGGAAAATAGCACACATTTTATAGCATATCCCAAAGATTTTCTGAGCCTTGTTTCCTCTCTGGACAATGTGATGGAGACTCCTGTTGCACCATAGACTTGATGTAGCCCCTCGTGTAATACAGAAAGTTTCCATTTTAAATCTGAATGTTATAGCTTAAGTGTAAGAAAGGCATCTAGGTCTCCATCAAGAGTTATTTGAGTGCACTAATCAATGGACAGACTATTTGATACTGCTTAGACACTCAACTTACTTCTTGGGTAGCTTCATCTTTTTCACCTTTTCTTCAGCATGTTCATCTGAAATACCCACGTGACATCCTAATGCCAACAAAGTCCTGGAAGACAAAACCAGAGATCAGCTGCAACAATTCCTTCCCCATGTCCAGAATAACCCAACATAACAGCAGTTGGGAATAAGGTATAACAGTCCACCATGAAAGCAGAGCAGAACTTTTGTTTTTAAAGCAAAAGGAAAACATTTATTTATAAATTATTTACTTTTGAGTAATGAGTAAGACATTAAAAATGGAAATGGCACAAGAAAGGAATATATTGAAAAGGAAGTCTCCCTCTAGTCCTCTTTCTTCCCTAAAGGCACTGATTGCTACCAATCCTTAAGTCCTGCTAGAGTCTAGGTATGTTTTGAAGCAGGTAGGGGTGTGTGTGTGTGTGTGTGTGTGTGTGTGTGTGTGTGTGTGTGTGTGTGTGTGTTGTTTTGTTTCTCTTTTACAAAATGGGTATGTACAAGAGACAGTTCTCTGCAATTTGCTATCTTGATTTCACAATATAACTTTGATAGACTGTCTTTCATATAAAGCTGGTTTATTTTCAACAACTCTCAAGTGTTCCACTAGTTGGATGTCATAATTTTACCCAATTCTCTGTTCATAGTCCTTTGTTGTTACAAACAATGTTGCAATGAATAACCTCATACATTTCATACATGTACTAGATCCTTCATCTGTAGGATAAATTCCTAGACATGGAATTACTGGGTCACAGGGTACGTACATTTTAGAGTTTGACAAATATTGTCAAATGTCTATAGAGTTGGTAATAATTCACATTTCCACCAGCAACATATGACATTGCCTGCTTCTCTACCTTCTCCAACAGAGTTATCAAACTGCTTGACTTTTGTCAATTAATAGGTTAAAAGGTATCTCATTATAGCTTTAATTTGCATTTTTCTTTATATAAGTGCATTTGAGCACCTTTTTCATATGCTGAAGAGATATGCATACTTCCTTTTTTCTGTGAAAATATTCTTTTTTCACTTTTCTATTAGATTTGGGTTTTGTTGTTGCATTTTAGAAGCTCTTTAAACGTCTGAGATACGAGTTGCAAATATTTTTCTCCAGTTTGTTGTTTGTCTTTTTACTTTCTTTATGGTGTTCTTTCTATGCAGAGTTTTAAATTTGTTTTTATAATGCTGAACTTTTCCATCTTTTTTTATGGCTTCTGGGTTTTATGTGGTACTTAGAGATTCCCCGTTTGTAAAGTCATTTGAAGGAAAACGTCCATGTTTTTTTAGGGGGTGGGGGAGACTATATGGCTTAAAGTAGGGATTTAACTTTGTACTTTTTTTCAAGATGGATACCCAGTTCTCCACAAAATATTTACTAAATAATCCGTCTTTTACCACTGATTTGAAATGCCACCTTTATCATGTATTAAATTTCCTATATATTTTTTAATCTGTTTCTGGACTTTCTAGTCTAGAAAAGTCTCATTTTCACATGACTTATCAGGGTCCCAATTTGCCAGGAACTGTTCACCCATTTTTTAGATATCCTGTATTTCTTCCTCCTCTGAGTGAACTTTTGTTGATTTTCCGAAGAAACACCCTTCCCATTCACATTTAGAACTTAACCTTTAAAGTCCCCCAGGCTTGGGGCCAGCCCCATGGCGCAGCGGTTTAGTTCAGGCTTTGGCAGCCCGGGGTCGGTGGGTTCGGATCCCCGGCGCCTGCCAATGCACTGCCCGTCAGCCATGCCGTGGCGGCGTCCCATATAAAGTAGAGGAAGATGGGCACGGATGTTAGCCCAGGGCTAGTCTTCCTCAGCAAAAAGAGGAGGATTGGCAACAGATCTTAGTTCAGGGCTGGTCGCCCTCACACAGACACAAAAAAGTCCTCCAGGCTTATACAGAACAACTGGCCTTTAGTACCCATGATGATGAGTGCTTTCTCCTGTCTCAATACAATAAGATATAATAGCATATCCTTTTTGGACTACAGAATTTCTAAGGTCTGGTCAGTTCCAGTGGGGATGTAGCAAGGATTTAAAATCCACCTGTACTTATCCTCCACAACATTTTTAAAATGAAGATCTAGAGATATATAGATATACACATTTGTATGTATATGTACATACATATGTATGTATGTATATACATCCAGTATGTACATATATACACATACACACACTGTTATCAAGTTTAATTTTAGGTTATATACAGCAAAATTAAGATGAACCCATAAAATTACCCTTTAAGTGTTAAACTGCAAAACTGAATAGAGCAAGAACTGACTGAAGCTATAAAATTACCTAAATAATGTGCCAATTAAAATGGGATTGATCAGCCATTGAAGAATAGAAAATTGACTTACAGAACAGACACAGGTTATACTTATTCAAACACTGTCCAGGGGACAGGAAGTTTTTTGCCATCATTCTCCATGCAGTTATTTATCCATTCAGTAACCATCTGTTGAACCCCACTATGTGCCAGGCCCTGTGCTAAGTTCTTGGAGAAAGCCTGCAGGCTAGTGAGGACCACAGACAATAGTTGATTATGATACAGTATCTTTTTGTGCAATGAGATATGTATAGGGCTGTGCAAGTATCAAGGAGGATACCAAACCCAGCTCTGAGGGAATTCAAGGGTTACAATAATATTAGAATTTATCTTAAATTCATGCAATTAAACCTTTGAGTGCATGCCAACCAAGAAATCTTCAGATTATCACGTATAGAGAACCCTGAATAATACATTAAGTGAGGGCATGCTGTGCTGAGGGAATCACACTTATGTGGATGGCTTAGGAGTCACTGAAGGTTACGCTCAGAATGTCATAATTTAAGAAGTCGTCAGGTTGGAAATGTACTTTTTTAGAAGTTTATTTATTATAATTCAGTAAATTTACAGAGTTGTATGATCATCACTACAATCTAGTTTTAGAATATTTCCATCACCCCACCAGGTCCCTCATGCCTATTTGCAGTCATTCCTCATTCCTACCCCTCAAGCAACCGCTAATCTGCTTTCTGTCTCTATCGACTTGCCTTTTCTGGACATTTCATATAAATAGAATCATACAACATGGAGTCTTTTGTGTCAGGTTTCTTTGACTTAGCGTAATGTGTTTTAGGTTTATCCATGTTGCAGTGCATATCCATTTATTTCCTCTTATTGCTGAATAGTATCCTGTTGTATGGCTATATCACACTTTGTTTATCCATTCATTAGTTGATGAACATTTGCACAGTTTCCAGTTTTGGGCTATGATGCGTCATGCTTCTGTGAACATGCTTCTGTGAACATTCATATACAAGTATGTGCATGGACATATGCTTTCATTTCTCTTAGGTAGATGTGTAGGAGTAGGATTGCTAGGTTGTATTGTAAATTTATGCTTACCCTTTTAAGAAACCGCCAAACTGTTTTCCAACCTGGCAGGACCATTTTACACTCCCACCAGTAATACATGTAGGTTTCAGTTTTTCTACATCTGCACCAACACTTAGTATGTCTGCCTTTTTGATTACAGCCATTCTAGTGTGTGTGTAGCGGTATCTCATTGTAGTTTAATTTGCATTTTCCTAATGACTAATGATGTTGAGCATCTTTTAAGGCGTTTATTAGTCATTCATACATCTACTTTGGTAAAATATATGCTCAAGAACTTTGTCCATTTTTAATTGGGTTGTGTCTATTCTTATTATTGAGGTAAGAGTTTTTTATATATTCTGATTTCCTACAAATTCTATAGATATAAACTTATAAAATTCATAAATATTTTCTCCCAGTCTGTGGCTTATCTCTTCAATTTCTTCATGGTTTCTTTTGTAGTGCAAAAGGCTTTACTTTTGATGAGGTCCAATTTATTGATTTTGTTTTCTTTTACGGATAATGATTTTGGTATTATATCTAAGAACTCTATGCCTAATCCAAGGAGGTTTTAAATGAGAGCAATAGATCATTTAAAAAATCTATTTAGTAATGCTATCAACCACACCAAGTTCTTGGAATAAAAACTCTTTGGTCTTTATATTATCTTTATTAAAGCCATTTTATTTGATTTAACACTGTTTAACTCACTTGTTTAAAATTTTAAAAAGTGTGCTGAAGGGCGGGGAAAGAGGAGCACACTACAAACTGTGAACTGAGATGCCTGTGCAGAGGTTAGGTGTTCTGAGCCATGGTAGAGAGAAGAGAACAGGGAAGTATAAAAGGATTAAGGATTAGCTCAGTGTGACTTCTCCATCTTCTTGTTTCTTCCACAGTAACTTGCACATGCATTCGGTAAATATTTACTCTCAGATTAAGCAGCAGGAATTGGTTAAGGTGGCATTTTAGTAGTTAAAGTATATGGCCACAGAAAAGAAGAGTAAACAGACTGGGACAAAGCCCCAGAGACAACATGAAGTACCTTGTAGATGACAAGCATTGGTACGTAATGCTTGGTTAGAGACCGGGCTTTATTGTTTATTCATTCCTTCATTCATTCGACACATATTCACTGAGCTCTATGTGAAGTCTGAAAGATGGTGAATAAAATCAAGTGCGATGCCTGCCCTCAGGAAACTTAGGGTCTGGTGCAGTAGAGAGGGCACCATGTGGTTACACATAAGTTTCTATGCTGTGACATACAAGCCTATAGAAGGAGGCCTTATTGAGTCAAAGAGCTCAGCAAATGTTTCCCTAAGAAGTGACCTGAGATGTAAAGGACGAGAACGGGGCATGGAGGTGAGGGTTCCAGGACGAGGACATATAGAAGGCCCTGTGGTGGAAAGGAACACACAAACAGGAGGGCAAAACAAAGGCTAGAGTGACAGCAAGCAAGAAGAAAAGAGCAGCCTCCCACATGACAAGGCTGGTCAGAGTGGAAGCTTCATCTTCTAGGACCTTTAGGCAAATTAACACACTATCTTTATCTTAAGAGCACTGGAAAGCCATTAAAAGAATTTAAGTAGGGAGAATGACATGGTCACCTAAATGTTCCAAAAAGATCAGGTGGCAGCAAAGTGCAGCATGGATAAGGGAGGAGCTCTGCTAGGAGGGTATTATAGCTTCAGGTGGGAATAATGATCGTTTAGCTAGGGTGGTACAGGGCTCGGGTAGTGTTGGAGGTGATGCTGTGGTAATAACATCATTGTGATGGAAGAAAGGAAAGGAGTAGCTGGGTTAAAAGATGATTAGAAAGGCTTGGGTGAGGGAAAGAGAGGTGTTACCCTGAGCTATCGGGTTTGTGTTATATGGGGCACTTGACACTCTAAGAGAAAGAACACTGAAAAAAAGTCTGAGATTGGAGGGGATAAAAAAAAAATCGCAAAGTTTGAGGCACATTTGCAACAGCCAAGCGAGTTGGAATCGGAGTAAATATTATGTGCTGGACACCGTACTAGAACTAGGTATATGATGGTGAATTAAAAAAAAAAAGTATGGCGCCTGCCTTCATGGAGCTTACTGTCTAACAAGAAAGGCAAATATTAAATAACCTCAGAAAGTAATATTAAAAATTGTGGTGAGAGCTATAAAAATATTATAAGGTGTTAGGAGAGAGAGAGGAAGTGATGGGGAAGGTCTCTTCAAGAAAGTAACATTTAAGTGGAAACCTGAGGGATAGGTAAGAGGGAGCCCATGTAAGAGTAAGGCAAAGAAATTACCAGGCAAAGGGAACAACATATGTGAGGCAGCAAATAGTTTCACTCATTGAAGGGAAGAGACCATCGGGGCTCAAACATTGTGAACAAGGGCAGAAGTGGTGCAAGATATGCTGAGAAATGGGAGTGTCAGATCATCCTGGACTTGTACAGACTCTTGATACCAGATTCTATTTAAGTGCAATGGGAAGTCACTGAACAGTTTTAAGCAACATGTGTATGAATGTGTATGTGTGTATGTGTATAAACTCTGGCTGCCGTGCACAGAATGAATTGGAAGAAGGCTAGAGGGGGGACCAGTTATGAGATTACTATGGTAGTCAAGGTGACAGATGATGGTGGCTTGGCCCAGGATGACTACTGTGGAAATGGGGGGAGGGGACAGACTGAAGATATACTTGGGAGGACTTGGTGATGGGCTGGATATAGGGATAAAACAAAAGCAAGAGTCAAGGATGATTCCCAGATTTCTGGCCTGAGCAGCAGGATGAATGGGGGTGCCATTCACAGGGGACGTAAGGTCAAGGTGCCTCAGATGCATCCAGGGAAAATATCAACTGAAGAATGGGGTACACACTTCCATTGCTCAGAGCAGATGTCTGGGGAGAGACGTATGTCTGGGGAGTTGTCAGCACCTGTGTGGTATTTAAGTTATGAATGTGATGAGACTACCTCCAGAGAGTGTGCACAGTGAGAAGAAAGGGCCCAGGATTGAACATAAAGAAGCACAACATTTAGAGGTTGGGAAAATTGTTGCCAGCAAGAGACTGAAAAAAAGAAGGTACAGAGACAGGAGGAAAACCTGCTCTTTTAGACAAAAATCTTGCCTCTCCCCTGAACAGTCATTTTTCTCCCTTCTGTGCTGCTCTCTTCACTGTCCCTGTGTCCCTATCCCTCCCCACCCCTCCCCTACATATGTATATAAACACATCACATTTCCTAAAAATAATTTTAAGGAAAAAACTACCTGACCAGAAGAAAAATATTGTTGTAGTCTCACTAAATTTTTGTTAACCTCCAAAGAAAGAATCTATGAAAGTACATTATACACTGGTTAAAAATCATTGTAACATTCATTTCCTAAACATGAGTCATTTATTCAAAAATTAAGACCCGGAATTGGGAAAATATTGTTGGACTGAAAACTAACTCAGAAACTAAAACTTGAGCAACACCGGTTAATTTGGGAGGACAGCTGACAGGCACTCTGTCACAAGCTGTGCTGTTCTGAAAGACAGGGTCAGAACTTTGCAGTCTGTACAATATACAGATGACCACTCAAATCTGAAGTAAGTTGTCTTTGTCAACAATTTACGTGACAAAAAAAATCACAGAAAGAGTAGCAAAACTTCACATCACATCACCCCTCCACCCCAAATAAGGGATATTCTGAAACAATCTTTTGCTTATTTGCTCTTTGGCACTCCTCAAGACTTAAATGACTCAAGCTGTTAATCACTTCCATGATATATATATATTTTTTTTAACTTAACTTTTATAGAGTGCTTCCTGTCAGACATGTAGTGCTAAAGGCTTTCTCAACATTATATCATTTAGTCCCACGGCAATTCCATGAAGTAGATACACCATGATCCCCATTTTACTGATGGAAGAAAATCTAAGACTGCTTATGGGAGAGGAAGCAAGTCCCTGAATCCAAACCATCCATCTCCAGAGCCTGTGTCCTCGCCTACTCTGCTCTGGAGCCTGCCAACTAAACAAGGGAATGAAGGAAATACAGAAAGAAAGGGCTGTGCTTTCTCTAAACTACTGGAATTGGGCATAGTGTGAATTTTGGAGAAGTAGGGGCTCTTTCTGCCCTAATTTAAATTTTAAAGAAATAGGTGAAATCAGTTCATCATGAAACCATAAAATATTAAGAACTGGCACATGGAAAGGGTCGTTGTCATTCACCATAGGCAGCAGCACCATGGGACAGGCGTCTGATGATTAATCAAACCAGCCGCCAGCCGCTGGTAGGAGCGAGATGTTGGGAAGGAGAGGAGATTACACAGCAGTCCAAGGCTCAACATACTGAATGCAAATACAGAGAGTTCTACACTTCAGCACTTCCCAGGATTTGCTCTTTGCAAATCTGGCTTAGCTGTCAGCCCCTAAAATTATGGGGAACGTACTGCAAATTTAACTAAATTATCTTAGACCATGACCTTTTAATAAAACATTTCGTTGCAAAAGATGGGCAAATGATGAGCTGCTGTGAATTGCTAAGCTAAATGTGCAAGCCTCACATCAGGACCACAAAGGAAGACAGGAGATCCCGGATCCGAGGTACACAGGTCACAGCGACACAGTATGCATTCCTTATTCCAGGCAAGCTCTGCCATTTTTTACCTTAGGAGGGTCTCAATTTAGTTGATTTGTATATACTCTTTTTCCTTTTAAGTTATTAGTAGAACCTAAACTCATTCTATGCCCAATTTGTTTATTTCCATAATGATAATTACTACTACATCTTTGAAGAAATATAACCTAAACCTAAATCCTAGAATTTGAAACAGTGTTTAAATTTATATTCTGGGTCCTGGGTAAAATAGCTTCAGTAGAAATAACTCCCTACTCTTAACAAAACCGAAACAAACAAAAAGGGCAAAAGTATTGTTTCATACTTTTTATATATGTATTAGGATGAGTGACATATTTGAACAAATCCAGTTCTATAGGCCATCAAGGATGGAAAAAGAACAAAAGAAGTTAGTCTTCTCAAAAATATTTTCTGAACTTTTCTACATTAAAATTTAAAATTATTTCCCTTCCTTTATTTTATACCACTCATTCTTTCATCTGCAATGGTAAGTGGTAAATTTCATGAGAACAGTTGGCAGAGCCATGGAAAAGCAAATCTGCCTTTACAAGATGACACAAATATCCTACAGTGGCTTTTCTCAAAGTGTGTTCCTCAGACAAATGGTCCCGAGGTAGTCTCTGAAACAAAGGATGCTATCGTTAAATAAATTTGGGAACTATCATAAATGGAATCCATCCCGTTTTAGAGATTCACAGTACTGAAAAGTTCATCAACAAAAACAAAAACTTATTTGATTATTTTAACTCTTATATATATTAGATCAGTGCTTCTCAAACTATCTGTGGTGAAGGACCAATTTTCTTTTAATTTCCAGTCCATCATGGTTTGATTCTCTGACAAAATACAATAAAAATTGTCAGAGGAAATTAAATTTTCAAAATGCAGACATACAAAATACAAACCTATATTTTATAAATTTAGATTCACTAGACATAAAATTGCTCCCTTCAATTGGTAAAAAAGTTTCTAAACACTTGTTCTTAATATCTTTACTCATCTTGTCACAAATTAGTAGCAATTTGTGACTGAGCTGGTCCATGGCCCACAGCCCACACTGAGTAGCACTGTATTGGATCACAGAACCCTCGTATTCCATGATACCCAGGAACATCCGTAGAAGACTCCTTGGGAAACACTTGTATAGACATAAAGACAGAAAATAACATGGTCAAAGTCTAATTCCCTACAAACATTAATTCAATCCACCTGTGCATTATGAAAAGCTCTAACTGGAATTAAAATCACAGCTGAATCAGAGTATATCAGTACTTTGTTCCCTTCAGGCAAAGGCAGATTGGAAAATAGGAAAAGTTAAGAAACTCACTTCAGGGTCTCAAGCGACATCTGTAAATTGTAATTGCGTTCCTGCTCAGGCAGCTTGGAGAACTCCACCAGACACGGGTGTTGTCTCTTATTGTCATCTCTAACCTGAAACAGGACAGGAAATCGGCATATAACAGTCTCCAGTAACAGACACCAGCAATGGTAATCCAGTTGTGTAGAGGAAAGTGAAGAGGAAAAGCAAGCAGGAAAACCCAGATCATCACCCCAGCAAAGCTGCTTCTGTCATCTCCGGGCAACGGTTAATGTTCAAGGCAGTAGGAAAAGCTGGCATTATCTGGGCTCCCTCATCTCATCTGTTTGGCAGAGCTCCTGGCAGCAGCTTCCATGCCTGCTCTACCCTATAGCCACATGCTCGCTCCCTCTGCAGCTTTCAGCCTTTGCTCAAAGCATCTGCATTGCTTTCTCAGGAAGGTTCATCCTGCCCACCTTCCCAACACGGCAGTCTGCCCACCCACGCTATTCTTTTCTTTCTTTTTTTTTCTGTAAAAATTACCACCTGCGGGGCCGCCCGGTGGCGCAGCGGTTTAGTCCGCGCTTGGCAGCCCGGGGTTCGCGAGTTCGGATCCCGGGCGCCCGCCGACGCACTGTCTGTCAGCCATGCCGTGGCGGCGTCCCATATAAAGTGGAGGAAGATGGGCACGATGTTAGCTCAGGGCCTGTCTTCCTCAGCAAAAAGGGGAGGATTGGCAACAGATGTTAGCTCAGGGCTTGTCTTCCCCACAAAAAAAAAAAAAAAAAAAATTACCACCTGCTAACAGACTAGACCCTTATTCATTTGGTTATTGTCTGTCTCTCTGCACTCGCATGTAAGAGCAAAGGAACAGGGACTTGGTTTCTTTTGTTCTTTGATGTCTTCCCAGCACCTAGAACAGGCCCGGCACGTGGTAGCAACTCAACACAGGTTTTGTACATTGAAATGAATTCTATGTGAGAAGGGTGTAGCAACAACTTAGTTTCAAGGTGTGGTAATTTTTACGTGTTTAGAGCCAAATGGATTAGAGACATCGATTAACGTGACTGACTGACATCAGCTCTGTGAGGTGGTTCCAGCCACCCGTTTCACCCACCGTAAGTTACTTCCTGCTCTCACAAATCACTCCACTACCTTAACAAAATCGGTTAGCACAATACAGGAGTTTTTCATATTAATCCTTGAAAGTGTGTATTAGCAATCAGATTTTAGGAATTCAAGATTTTAGCAATGAATTAATGAGAACGATGTTCTATATCCTGCATTAGTAACTAGGTTTTTTTAATCTTCTTAGAGAGCTAAATTACACAGGCATTACTGCCATGGTGGCACCTAGATGACAGCCGTATGCTGTCAGGGAACAAATTACTCCAGGGGAATAATTACCAGGTTCTATAAATCCCACATAAAATTATGCAAACACAGGCAAAAAAAAGTTTTAAGTCTTCAGGTGTCACTAAGTTAAAAGTTAGATATTTATTTTCTTTCTGATGATCATTACAAATGAACAGGACTTATACAAAAGCACATATTATTTATACTTATTTAAATGTATAACCCTGGAAATGAAATCTAGAGTTACAAAATTTAACTCTGAATTCTAAACATAAAAGTAAAAATGAACCTGTCCAGGTCCTAAAGTAATCTACCCTCCATTTATGTCATTTCCACTTCCCCTCTATTCTCTACACCAGAGAATAACTGACTCCTCCATCCTCTTGGGTGTCCAAGTTAAAACCAGAAATCTGCCCAGATTTCCTTCCCTCTCTTACCCATGTCCCATACCTGAATTCCAAAACATCTCCTGCATCTACATCTCTCCACCCCACTGCCACGCCCACAGTTGTGAAACTTACCACCTCTCACCTGCGTCACCTGCGCTCCCTGAGCCCTCTCCCTGACTGCTTCCTGCCTCCAGGCTCACTGCTCTTCCACACTAAGAGCCAGAGCTTCCTTCCAATGCAGACTCAAGCTTGCCACCTCCCTCCTAAACATTTTTCAATGCTCTTCACCTCCCTGCAGGATAAAATTGTATTCTGCCAAAAGCCCTTTGTGACACGCTTCCCGTCTACCTGGCCAGACCTCCCACCTCTGCTCCTGCACCACTACACCTTGTTCTTTACCCTCTGACAATGCTGAGCTACTGAAAGGTTATTGCAAATGTCCTGCTCCTTCCACCTCCGTGCATTTACACATGCCAGTTCCCCTGCCTAGAATACTCTCCTGCTCCCTGATTGCTAGTCAACTGTAACTTGTCCTTCAGGCCTCAGACCAAATATTTACCTCCTCCTGGAAGCTTTCCCTGACTTCCCAGGAGAGACCTAATTATTCCTCCTCCACTCTGTTAGCACTTCTGGTATAGTACTCAGCTTGTAATTGTTTGCATGCCTATCAATCAACTAAACTGGAAACTCCTAAAAGGCAAACTGAGTAAAACTCAAGGTCTTTTCAACTTCAGGGCCCTAGTACAAAGCACAAGGCCAGGCAAATACTAGATATATAATAAATGTTAAAGGACAGATGAATGCCTGAATGGATCTGCCTGATGTTATTCCATAAAATAGAGCTCTTGCAGGATGCTCCTGTGAAATATATCGCTGAATCCTAATCCTAGCATGGCTACTTTTAGCTCTGTGACTGCTGTCAAGGCATTTAACAATACTGTGAGACTTCTCAGCCGTGTCATCACCGGAAAACTGAAATAATAACATATAGCCCAGTGTGCTATTATGAAAATTTAACCTAATAACCTGTGAGAGTGTTGCAGGAGAAGATAAAGCTCTAAATAAAAATATAAATATTACTAAGTAGTATGGAGTATCATACGATATTACCACTGACACTAATGATAAGTGTTCTTTATTCAAAGCTCAGTGCAAGAAACTATGACCAAGGTAAATACACTCATTTCTGTATTCAGTCAAACATAAGAAAGTGTTACAACCTTTGGGATATTTAGACTAGTAATATTATAAAAATGAAAATATTGCCACAGTCCTGCTAAAAACAGGTATATGACACACTGGGATTACATAGAAAATTGTTTTGTTTTGTTTTTAATCTAAATTTTATTGACAAACTATAAATTAAGATCTTTAAAAAATAATCCTTTGGAAACATATTTAATTATTTCTCAGCCTGTCTTCTACTTGTGAGACCAACTGTGAACCTCTGTCCACAAGACTTGTACTGCTATGTACGACTGGGACTAAAAGAAGTGAAACACCAGGGGCTGGGGTGGGAGGTGGGGAGTAAATTCACCTCTTTCTTTCCATTTTCAGTTTTCACTTTCAATTTCAATGAGATTTTTTTCTAGGTGGCTTAGAAAGCAATGCCTATTGTCTGTATATGTTAACATTGATTTAAAAATAGAACTTTCAGCCTAAAGATTGATAACTTCTCCATCATCGAGGCATCTAAGCCATCCTTCAATGAACCCGCCAATACTGTCATTCCCTCTAGAAAAGAAGAACTGCACAAAAACTAATGTGTAGAAAAAAACATCAATCTAATCGATTCATGTCACCACATAGCAGGATGAGAGAGAAAAAGTTATGTTTTCAGAAACATGTATTAACAGAATCTGAAAATAAATTTCAAAGTTATGTACCGGACCATACTGCCAGCCAAGTTCAATTTTATTCATAACCCAGAGTTCATGGATATTCTCTGCCAGTTTTTCTCTTATCCTCTCTAGGTGAGGAGGCAACACGATCTAAAATTTCAAAAAAGAAAAAACACACATTAGAAACAAATGCACTAAAACACCGTGCTAATTGTCCTCACTGTGAATTGAACTAAATAAAATTGTTTCATGAACCATTAAAATGTAATAATATAACTAGATTCTAAACCCTCTATTATGACCTAGTTATAAAAATATGACTAGGTATCTAAACATTCTTTATGTAAGTTTGGGGATTTTTTTTTTTTTTTGGATACCTTAGGTTTCCAAGTGAATTTATTAATAAAAGTTAGGAAGAAACAAAATAGAGTGTTGGTGGGAACAACCACTATTAAGAAAGACATCTTAATGGATGTGGGATAACCACCAGAGCATGCATTATTTAAAAAGAGAAATCACCCCAAAGTTCTTAAACTAATCTGGCCAGCATCCACAGGCGAGAATGAAGGCAATCAGTGCCCAAAGGATGGCCCATTGGCTCTTTGAGCCTATCAATACCTGATTGCAGTGACTTATGTTTTCCCTCAACTCTGCCCTGTTACTTCTAGTGGTTTCCAAATGTAAGCCTCAAGGGAAAAGATCTTTACATGTTCCCACCAAAAAGGGGAAGTTTAGTGACCTCTTCATAAAGAACACAAAATGGTTTACAAGGTAAGGCGTGGGTTGTTTATGCCTGGTGATGCACTTATGTGTCACCACACATCTAGTCCCTCAACATATAGAGCAGGCAACTGCCTACCACATCCACTTATGAGGCAGAGCTTCCACAGGGAACAGGCTATCACTGCCTCCTTCCCTGGAACAGCAGAGATTATCTAGGTCTCAGGAAATCCTAAATGTGTTACCTAAATGTGTACATAATCCCACTGTCCATTTCAGTCCACTTCAATCCTCCAAATCCTGTTTACTACTAAACTTTAGTAGCACTGTATATATATCCTGCCACATTCCATCAACAGACAACATAAAAGTGAAGTGTGGCCATAAGCAAAGCTTATTTGTTTATTTTACTACATAATATAAAAAGCAAGCAAGGAAAGACCAGAAAATGATTCAAAGAGCTAAACAAGTGGTTGCTAAACAACTGAAGCTTCTGAGGCCTGGGATTAACTCTACTTCAAACTTTGGAAGCAATGCCTTTGATCTTCAAAAATTAATAAATAAACTTTGACTATCTGACCAACCTTACTGAAGTTACTTCACCATCAAAAGAAAGCAATATTTAATGCATTGTCAATGTTGGGACACTTTCACATCTATAAAACAGGAAAGCAAGAAGAATGGCTCACACTTCTTGGGTGCCTATTGGCAAAGTATTGTGCTAATGCATCACACATTAACTACGTCCAACGGACTCTTAGCATCCCAATCGACAAGATGAATAACTTCCTCAAGGTCCCAGAGTAGGCATCTGATCCCAGGCATTTTGACTCTAGAGCCCACGATCTTAATTTGTACCCAAGATAAAGGTCAGTTAAATTGCTTCAAAATAGGTGTATCTAGATGGGAGAAGAAATTAAAAACTTCATGTCTGCCCTACGTAAAAAGTACCCTCTAAAATTAGTATGCATTACCTCAGGTTGTGACCTATGAGTGCATTGTAAAATCGATTTAGTGGCTTGGGACCACCCTTAAAAAAAAAAAATAGAATAGAATAGAAAATAGGTGAGTGGGCGTGGTAAAGGGGAGCATTATTTTATAAAACTTGTTTCAATTATATATATACACATTGTATTAGTGTAAAATGCATTCCTGTGGGTTACAGTCAAAAGAGTTTGTAAGCCACTGCATATCAGCATGACTCCAATACAAACAGCTGCCATTAGAGCTGATCTGAGTACCTGGCTGGTATCCACAGGGATGGGTGTGAAGGCGGCTTGTGTCAGGGAAACTGTGGGGCCCAGGAGGTCCCGTGTATAAGTTCTTTCTTGCTTGTACTCTCGGCTGTGTTCCACTTTCAACTTTTCCTTTGGCAGAACAGCTTCATAACAAGGAGCATACCCAGGTGGAGGAAGAAATTTAAATTCTCCGTGTCTCCCTCCAAGCAGAAAGCGTACCCTGAAAAGGATGCATGTCAGGGTCAGTTATATCTCTAATGCACGTAAAAGTTTCCTAATCACAAAACACAAGGAATGAATTATTAGTAAAAAATTAACTTTATCAGAAGCCATATTTTTTCCCGATGTACCATGATAATGTTGGCACCTTAGAGTCTAAGAACCACTAATCATAAAAGGTAAAACCTGATTAAATTATGTTAATGGATCAGCAAAACCTTATCATTCACTGGAGAAATAACAAAAGCAATGCATCACATTCCTATGTGAGTGAAATATCTGTCCATAGTAATTAGTCATTCACTGTCTCAAGGTGCCCAAATAATCAACAGAGAAAGAGCAGACATGATCTAAACATCTATATACTTAAAATTACAGGGCCGGACAAGGTATGATAGAAAGGAAAACAATCACTTTCCAGTGTCCAATTTCCCAGGGAAATTCCTTAAAGAGGAATCAAATGATACATCCATTTACTGAAGAAAAAAGGTAACCTTATTTCTTATTCTTATTCAACGACAACAAAAAACTTACTAAAATCTTTTATACATCATACTCATTTAATTAAAAATAATGTAATCTAAGTTTTTGAAACATAGCTAAATGATAATGCTTTCTTGGGGCTCTCAGCCTACAAAAATAAATTCAAATTTTCATTTTCCTCGTAATTCTTTTTCCAATTTTTGTTTCCATTCCAGGCCAAAAATATAAATAAAATAAAAAGCAAAGAACAAAAAGGAGGAAAAACAAAAACTTTAACACATTCCAGAAGCTTATGTATGGAAATATAACTTGTATAAATACACCAGAAAAGGTCCTTGGTACTAATATTTCACGATTACTATGTCCCTTCTTCAATATTGTGCTTTTGTAACTATGAATTATTCATGTGAGTAGAATTATAACAAAAAGAATGGCCAGAATAAATGGGTGGTCAGTGGTAATAAGGGAGCCACTCTCATTAAGTAGGTACATACATATATTAATAGATGACAGTGTGGCTCCTTATCACAACAGACCATCATTTATTAAAGTTCTCTTTGTAGAACTCCAAAGAATTAGCATTTTAATTTCTTTTTCCATCTGGTAGTAGCAAAAAAGCAAAGGGTTAGAGGAAACCATCTTGACCCAGTTGATCACAGGCAGATAATTTACAAGTGTAACAACAGAGGGTAACACGGAGAGGAGCCACCTTGACCTGACCAACAAAAAAACATTTAGTTTTTATAGAAATGAGGGGGTTTGGAGTGGGCTGGGAGAATATGATGAAAAGAAAAGGAAAAGGAATGAAAATAAAGAAAAGAAAATGAGTGGTATTTTTTTACACAAGGTTGTTCATTTCCCCTTATTAAATAAAAAATTGAGGGGCTGGCCCGGTGGTGCAGTGGTTAAGTTGCACACTCCACTTCAGAGGCCCAGGGTTCCCAGGTTCGCATCCCAGGCACAGACCTACACACTGCTCATCAACCTGCGGTGTGGGAATGTCTCACATACAGAGGAGGATTGTCATAGACGTTAGCTCCAGAACAATCTTCCTCGAGCAAAAAGAGGAAGATTGGCAAGGGATGTTAGCTCAGGGTTGATCTTCCTCACCAAAAAAAAAATAATTTAAAAAATTCAAAAGTGAACTTAAATGGACTGGAAATATTTCTGTGCACTAGTTTGAGGGTGAGTTAGTAGACTTTCCGCATCTAAATGGTAGAAGATGTGGACAAAGCATCCAGCCTCCCGAGGTTCCCCTCTTGGGTAAATCTTACCTCTTCCTACAAGGAACAGGCAAATGTCCTGTGGACAGATGCCCAGGAGGGAGAGAGAACAGAACGTCAGTGAAGCAGGAGTAATGGCAGTCCAGAGTCTTCTGTGAAAGTATGAGAAGTGAGAAGGGAAACAGACCAAAAAATATAGAAGTACTAACTTTATTCCTGCAGAGAAACTAACAACTGGAAAGAAGAGGCCATCGATGTTGAAATTCTCAAACATTCCTTGCACAGGTTGTCCGTTAATTCGGAATGAGATGCTGGGGGCACTTAGATCTAAACAGCAACTGATGACGTCATCAGTTCTCAACAGATGTTGATTTGGTGAGCTTACAGTTCGAGCAATACAACCTATGGGAGAAAAACATTAAGGAAGGTACTGTATTTTTATATCAGAGAATCACCTTCGGATCCAAAGGCACAGATTTGAGTAGGTAGTGACAAATCAATGTACGGTGCTAGAATGGACTAAATCTTGTGTGCATGTTATTGTTACATGTTAAATCCTTTGTCAAAAATAGGTTGCTTTTTTCAGGAGCCATGCTATCCTTGTTGTAAAATGGGCCCTCTGATATGCAGAAATTTCTGCATTTAGATGGATGGCATTTGATGCAGGAATCATCTTAGAGCTGATAATAAAATGATGTCAGAGGAAAATCTCCTTGTGAGTTCAAACAGCTACTTTACCACCCACAACTTGTATGACCATCAGCAAATTACTCAACCTCTTGAAACCTTGATTTCTTGTAAACCAAATGCCATCACCTTGTAGAATTGTTGTGATGATTAAATTAACGGTTTACAAGAACACAGAGTCTCAGACACAGCAGGTATTTCATGTCAGCCTCTTTTTCAAATATTAAGTCCCCCTCTTTTTATAAAATAAAAATACATAAGGATAACAAAAACAGAAAATGGGATCATTCATTCGTGCACTGTTTATAGACAGACAAATATATGCCAATTAGTTTGTTTTTGTTTTACAATGTATTTCATATAAGATCTTGGTTGGTTGGCTTCTAAGTACAGCAGGATACAATCTGAGACATGAAAATGATATTTGATAAATGTTGTTTCTTGTCCTGGCCAACTGATGGCCTAAGCCCCTTCTTGACTATATCAAAATTCCTGTGGGCGCACTGGAAGACAAGAAGCTAAGATTCTCCCAAACACACATGCTCACAAGTGCAAACACACAGAATTCCTCAATTTGAGCAAAGACAAAAATAGATTTCATGATACAAGCTTTGCTTTTTTTATAATACCTTTTTTTTCTAACATGCTAAGATTTTTACCAACAGCACATTTGAAATGCCAGTAGCAGAGCATACCAACTTTTTTTTTACGTGCGTACATTTATTATTTTACCAATATGCAAATGTGCAAGCAAAAAATTCACTGTCGAGTGGTTCTTCTAGAATTCCCTGAATATATTAAAGGCAGTTCAAAAAAAATCATATAAAAGCAACGCAGCTCACAGAAAAAGGTCTATATCCTTGTTTGTATCAAGACCTGTAGCTAATAAAAATGTTATTACACAAATACTAACCATAATCCAAATGTATTCCTCAGTCTGAAGGATATTATTAGGCTAATGCTAATTATCTAAAAGTCACAGTGGAACACTGTTTTGCAGCTCCTGAAGCAAACAGGTAAGATACATAAGATCACTAGTGAACAACCTAAGGTCCACAGTTTCAATGGCACTCACGTTGAATCCACTTAGAAGCATTTTCAGGTTGCATTTATATGAACTCATAGCAAATCCATAGGAGAACTATACTCCTCTTCTCTGCATTAGCCTCAAAAGAAGACAGCAGCAGCCTGATTTATAGGTCCTGGATTTTATGTCTGTACCTATCATTCCTGTACTGTTCTATGACATTCCTCCATACTTCCATATTGAAATTCTCCAAAGCACCAAGATTTTTCATACTGTTGGCCCTTATAAACTCTTGGATGTTGGGATGCCCCCAACCCAATTCTGCATTCACAGAGGGGGGATGTAGCAACACTGTGCAAAGTTTAAATTGGAAAGAATAAATGAAGACATAGCCCAAAACTTTTGTTGACGGCCAAATTCTGGTTGCAAGGAACATCTCCACTCTCCAATTACAAAAAAGTTAAGTGGTAAAGAATGTGCTGTATTCCAGAAATCATAGACACTTGATACTTTAAATTCTACTTCAACTATTAAAAAGAAAAAGAATAGGAGAATGACTCTAAGAAGACTATCTGAATTACTATGAATTTGACCTTGGTAAGTCAGTCAGAAGCCAATTAATTTAGATTTGTCTTTGTTGACTACAAATCTAAAATTGGCAAAGCATTTAATAGATCCCAGTGGCTTAAGAGAACACATTTTTCAACTACAGGCACAAGCACATTTTCTTGCAGTTTACAAAAATAGTCAAATAGTTTCTCAACATGAAGTTTCAAGATGATTTTCTCTTGAAATTCCACAACCTACTGTCCTTACTATATGTTCACAGATTCACTGAATTTTTTGTTGTTTTCTTCTTAGTGTTCTGTTTAACAGATGCTTTGTAAAGAAAGGCAAAACGCACACAGCTCAATTCCGTAAGCACTGGGTTCTTTCTACATGTTGAAAGAAAATGCTTCAAACTAAATGCAAAATTAAAAATAGTGAAGTGGTGCTATATGGCTAAAATAACTAGAAGCCAATGAATATTGCTTGAAGTCCATAAAAGGCAAAGTTCAGCTTTTTATAATGTAAGGTACCTTTCTGTATTTTGTATACACTAAATGCATTAAAAAATATATCATGGTCATATGAGAACTATATTCTATACACAGCTTTATGAACACAAGCAGATGTCTGCAGAATCCAGATGAATTCTAGTATCTACATAATCAAGAGCTAAACTTTTAAACAGAGCCAACCAAAACATACCCTTTCATAAATCAGAAAAAAAGAGTATTTTTTAATATACATTACTCATTTTTAATATATACTCAACCATCAAAGCTGCGAGCTGGCAGCTTGTGAAATGAACTATACATTTACTTTTAAACAGTTACATATTTCTGAAACAAAGTGTCATTTGATTATGAACTGACAATACACTTTACAAACATTACATTATCTACCAGGAGGTGGAATTTAGTTTCTTCTTTCAATTATTTGCCAGGGTTTGTTTTGGTTCCCTTTTATATTGGAGGCTAAAGCTTCGCATGTACCAATTAAAATTGAGTAGGAAAAACAAGTTTTTTGCCATTGATTCATGCATCAGAATACCACTTTTTAAAATATATTGTTCATAAACAATATAGTCCTTTGGAAATGTACTATAATTGTGAGAGTTTTCTTTTTTCCCTGGTGAAATTTTGCTTTTTATTTAACGCTGTCACTCATCATTTCAACATTAAATTTCTGAATAATTAATGCATCCGATATAAGCAGCACCAATAGCTTTCAAGAAATGTACAGGAAGGGCAAAAGATTTCCTTCAAGAATGTTGTGAAAGAAAATAGCTAGTACTTACCTGACCAGAGATGAAGGCCATCAAATCCATAGGAAAAAAGATCATCTCCAACACCATTTCCACCCCACTCTTCGCCCCCTCCAGGGTAGGGAGAATACCCTTCAGTGGAAGCCCAGCCCACTCTCAGGTGAGTCGCTTCAGCTGTCACAAACGGCTCTGTGTGGTCCACCATCAATTCATAGTACCATTTCTTATACTGAGCTGACCCTTCACTGACGCCCAGAAAAATGTTGGGTCTCATGCTTTAAAGAAATAGGAATAGCACATGAGAAAATCTGAACAAACCTTTCATTGTTTAATTTACATCTCACTCTTTCGCACATTAGTCCCGCTTCCCTAAGATGCAACATATCAAATTTATGTTTCCTTAAGTACTACAAAATTATTAAAACCACCACTGGGGTAGTATGCAGTGATGGCCAGCCCTACAGTTAATATCCAGTGAATGAGGTTTGCTATTTGGATTACTTGGCAATGTCACTCGAGGGTCTAATACTATTTTTTCTCAATTGCACTTCAGCATATTTTACAGCATTAGTTAAGGTGAGACACTCAGTATAGTAGGCCCTTAGAATTAATTGAGTCATTATTAATCCAGAACTTGCAGACATTTTCCTAAGCTAAGCTTTGTGTCACATAGGCTAAGAGTCTGAATCAAGTCATGTCATTAGTGAGGGACCCAGGTGACTAATCAGCTTTGTTCTCTATGCCTCACTGTGAACAGAATTTCTAGTTAGTCGTATTTAATTGCATTTTATCAGGGGACGTATACCCTCTGTTAATACTAGGGATTAGTGAAGGCCTCAGGAAATACCACTCATTAACAGCAGGTCTATTATACAGTTGAAAGAACCATGAAGGAAGTCTTGAATCAATCCTGTTTGAAAAACACAACATAGAAATACACACTAAACCCTACATTTTTCTTTAAAACAGGGTGAGTTAGCAAGTATTTTCTGGATAGTTGCTAGATACAGTGGACCAAAGTTATTACTATCACACATAATATTTTCTTAATTGCAAGCTGTATTTCATATTATTATTATTGCTATTTTGTATAAGGAAGGAAGTGTGGCATGATGGTTCAGAGATCAGTCCCTGGAGTTAGACCTGAGTTCCATTTCCAGTTCCAATATTTTGATCTATCAGATGTGAATAATAGTAGCACCTTGTACAAACACAGTGTGGAGACACATAAAGCACGTAGCAGAGCAGCTGACACACAGTACTCAATGAATGTTTGAGACCTTGGAAGACAGGTCTAACTGAAAATGTATTTTTATTGGTTAGTGGAATTTTTTATATTTTGGACATTCTAATTCATTTTTTTACTATATATAGTGGGCACTTCAAAGTGGTATTGAAGGGTAGTGTTTTTAGTTATGTTCTAAAAAGCTATAAAACAATTATATATAACTATACCCCTGTGTATCGTCAGCCTGCTCCTGAAGATGTCAGTGATGATCCAGCTCCATAGGAATGTGAACGAAAGCTCCTATACATTTGTCTGATAAATGAGTGTTTTGCTTGATTCATCTATTGTTATTATCTCATCTGATTGCTAGAAAAAACTCTTACACTATTCAGTGGGAAGTAAATAAAAGATCCTAATAAAACAAATAGTCCATATGATGTGTTAGCTACAGAGCGAGAACACGAATTCCTTTGTTATGATATCTATTTGGTGACACTGTCCATCTGAATCTACCTGCTGACATGGTTCACAAGGCGTGTCTGCAATAACAGATCTCTTCCTGGCAGGAGATTGTCACAGATGAGATGCTGGTTAGAACGGACTGCTACTCCATGGCAAACACAGAGAGAGCATAAGACATCCAGAACCTGAAACGAGAAATCACTTTCAGCTGACTCTAATTCCCTTTTCAGATTCAACTCTTGGCAGCACTTTCCACAAACGTTCCCTCCAGTTCCCTCTGACCCAGTCATTTGAACATGACAGCAATATGTCCATTTATTTTACAACTTTCCTTCTTATGCAAATTGAGAACTGCTCATTCTCCTATTGAATAAACACTAAACAATATTACCTGATTGTAATTAAGACATGAAAAACACTCAAGAAAAATTTGACACATCTTGTAAAAGTTATCTTATTTTAAAAGTATATTAAAATGATTCTAGAATTCATTCATGGCAATAAAATGGTTCACTTACCTTGTGATTTCGTCCATGCTTGTCTAAAAGTGAGATTATGGATTTAATATGTCCTTCTTTAATAATATTTAGAGCTTCGGGACTTTCTACTAACACACAGTGTAAAACTTCAAGAATACCTAAAGATAAAACAAAGAAGAGGGAAAAATATGGTTAACCAGTCTACAATGACCAGTATCTTCCCTTTTCTCTATGCATTCATTCAGTTCAACATATAATTACAGTCATGCCTCACTGAACAACGGGGATATGTTCAGAGAAATGCGTCGTTAAGCAATTTTGTTGTTATGTGAACATCATAGAGAGTACTTATACAAACCTAGATGGTATAGCCTACTACACACCTAGGCTATATGGTCCTAATCGTACGGAACTGCTGATGCCGGCCCTGATATCAGTTCCCCTACATTGAACCCAGCACATATGGGGTTAAAACCAAAAGCACTCATCCTCTTTCCCTGCTTCTCTAAGTTACAGTCACACGTAAAGACCGGTTTTTTACCCCTCGTATCCCAGAACATCACAAGGCAAATAGAAGCTACAAATTGTCAAAAACCCAGGTGGCCTCACACTGGGCTCACACTGACGTTTTGGCTAGTTATGGGTCTTTTGACGATTTATTACAGGGAAACTGATATCCAGAGAATATCAAGAAGCTAAAGCTCCCAGACCCCGACTCTTTGGCTTCCTGGCACCAGGATCCACTGC
Organism: Tapirus indicus; assembly: GCA_031878705.1. Lineage (NCBI taxonomy): Eukaryota > Metazoa > Chordata > Mammalia > Perissodactyla > Tapiridae > Tapirus > Tapirus indicus. The sequence goes on along the minus strand of CM062921.1, from coordinate 73,798,407 downwards.
CCGTCATGGAGACAGACAACCACAGGCAGACCACCTGTGGATTCCCTTACCTCGCCATCCTCCCCCACAAGCAGCCTCACAAGGCCAAAACACAGGCTGGTGAGAAAGCACCCACCAGCAAGGCCACAGGCTCCCCCTCCCTACAAGCAGCTGCATTCCTGGCAACCTTTAAAACCCCTTGCCTCCCATCTTTCGGGGAGACAGAACAAGTTTGAGAGCTCTCGTCTCCGGGCTGACGTCACCCGAAATAAAAACTCTTTCCTTGCCGTAAGCCTGGCTTTCCAGTTTTCATTTGGCCCCTCTTGTGTGGCGGGTAAGGAACCTGGATATGTGTATGGTAACAGGACCACCGTCATATATGGGGTCTGTCATGGACCGAAACGTCGCCATGCAGCGTGTGACTGTATTATGTGCTCCATCTGTTTGTGGCAGAGCACTATGAGAGGGGACAGGTGGTGTTTGGGAGAGGGGACTGATAACCAAAGATGATGAAATCACAGTTTACTGAAGAAAAGTCAAACAGTTTAGCGAGGACAAGGCAAAGATTCAGTGTTCAGTTGAGTAAGCAGGTAATTCTGCCTGGCGAGGCGTGAAAGAAAGCAACATTTAAGTGGGGCCTTAGAGAAGACATTCGTGACCGATTCCAGACGGGAAAGTTAGGGCAGTACAGCCCTGAGTGAGGCCTCAAGGGAGGGCATACCTGGAGTATGCCAGGTATAACCCCGCAACAATGCATCCTGACGTTTATAGTAGGAAATGTTTCTTAGTTTGCAAAACAAGAGAAATATACAAAATAAAATAATACAAAAATAAATAGAAATACACAATATAAAAAAGCCTGATTAAGAACAGTGATACTTTTAGGTATTAGCCATCAGAGAAGATAAAATGGAATATATCCTTTCTTATCTTAAAGTTTAAAAAGGAGAATAGAAAATAAATTTCATCATCAGAAGTTATAGCAAGAATTTGAAAAGCTAAAGTGTACGTGTGTATTCATTTTTTCAGAGCAAGCCTGCCGTGTCAATAACGAGAACGCGGGCCCTTTATAGCAATTAGACATAACATTCAGAAAACATGACCTCTCTCTGAGAGCTACATAATATTGGGAAGGGTCCCAGAGGAACCCTGCAGAAAGGATTTTACATCTCAAATGGAGTTCTGCTTCTTGGAAAAGAAATATAAAGTGCTCAGGTTTACAAATGGTAGAATACGGAAATAATTCACTATGGCTGTCACAGTCTATACTTGATCCAAATCCCAATCCATTACAAGACAAGGGCTGTTAGTGCTAACTTCTTTGCTAGTGACTTAATTCTTCAAAATATGAATGTATTTTCAGTCTAAAAAAATACCCAAAAAGATGAGTTAATTTTTGGTGTGGTCCAAAATCATTTGCTGTGTTCTAACAATGCATGCCAGTTAAAACTCAAAGATAGCAGAAAATAATAATACAACAGGCTGATGGCTAAGTTAAAGAAGATGTTTACATAAGGGTACTGAAACTGTATGCTTCTGCTATTATTAAAATGTAGCAATAAAATAAACATATTCATTCTGAGCTAAAATAATAAAAAGGGAAAACATTTTTAACAGATTAATCATGTTATCCTGATGTTTTTTATTTGTTTGTTTTCTCCCCATTACTTATTACCATAGAACACATGGCTGCCTATATTTGTAAATAAAGTTGTACTATGTATCCATGCCCATTCATTCACATATAGCCTATGTGAATGATTTTGAACTAAAAAGGCTGAGCTGAGTGGTTGCTATAACAGAGCTCTGTGGTCCACAGAGCCTAAAATATTCACTATGTGGCCTTTCACAGAAAAAGTTTGCCAATCTCTGCTCTAGAGTGTAAGCATTAAGAAAAAAGACCAAGAAGTTGAGGATGAAGAAAAATAAATTCTCTTTGTAAATAAATACTCATGAAAGCCCACAGCATTCATAAACCTGGATATATCAGAAAAGATTTAAGACTAGATTTTGGGAATGAACAGCACATCACAAAATGCAATATGAAAATAAATTTTTTATTTTTCTCATATTCAGCTGACTCTAATAGAGGACTTTCAGAGTTTTAGGTTTAACTTTAAAACATTTTTTTTCAATGCTGCCAGGTCAAATCCAACAAATCAACAGTTGAAAGGACTGACTGCTTCTAATTCTGACAATAAAAAGTCAGAGAAAATTACTTTTATTTTCAACTACTGGAATAAAGTGCAAATAAATTGTTTTTTTGTAAGAAATTTCCAAAGGGAAAAAACTCGGAAACACCAAAAGACTCATTTGCAAAAAAATAAAGAGCAGCTAGACTGACTGTAGTATGTATATATTAAAATTATGCTGAGATATGCCTCAAACCCTTGGGTAAAAAGTGAGACAGAAACAATGCTTAATAAAGATTATAACAGCAATACTTTACTAAAGATGATTTGACATTTAAATTCTAAAAACACTGAATAAGACCCAGAGATGGCAATAGTGCATAACACTTATTGTCAGATTCTCAAGGGAAAATTTTAAAGCTTTATAGATCATAACAGTATTTCCAGAATAAAATAATTCTGAATGTGCTACAAATTGTCAAATACACACACACACACACAAACTAGTAAAACAAAGCAATTTGATTTTACAAGTTTTAATAAATTTCTAGAAATGATTTTAGTAAAATTTTTAAGAAAATGTATAATGTAAACTTTCAAGAGTAGATACAAAATCGGATATACATTATGATTGCAACCATGTAAAATATACTCATTTGTATAAAATATATATTTCAAAAACACTAGAAGTTAATACATCAGAATGGTAGTGCTGGTTATTGCTGGGTTAGTATACTTCTCTTCTAATATTTCATAAATTCTATGAAATGAGCATGCATAAGTTTTATAGTAAGAATCATTTGTAGAAAGGACCATAACACAATAGGAAGCAATGTCTATTTCCATTTTATTTCTGTCACTAAATCTCAATACTTAATCAATTCACGCAATCTAGTCAGTCCTCAGTTTTCCTAACAGCAAATGGGCAATAACATTCCCTGCCTGTCCTCTATACAGTACATAATCATAATTAGCTTTTAATCCATGGAATGAATCTATATAAGCCTAATTTTATACTTCATCTAAATTACATAAACTTCTTTTCCTTCTCTAAATTTAGAATAGCATAAACAAAACCTACCCCTTCCCACACACACAGCACACAAGTTATAGTACTGAGTTTATATCAGGGCTGCTTAGAATATAGCACTAAACCAGGGTTGTCCTCCAGGTAATGGCCTTTTAACATGACTGCTATGCCTTAGTATGGAGGAGTAACAAGAACTTAGATTGACTATTCCAGGTTGATTTTAAATACCATTTCCTAAGTGCCTTCCAGATGTATTATCCAGAAGGTCTCTAAGTGCCTCCAACTCAACTTTTCCAAAACTGAACATATTACCTTTTTTTGTAAATATACATGTAAAATTGCTTCTCTGGTCCATTGTCCATTCATATCCTCAACCTAAAACCCTCAGGTCATTTTTTGAATTCCCTTCTACTTTCTCATTCCCCCAAATCTAGTCATTAAACTTCATTAATTCTCTGTCATGCTAAACTCATGGTCTCTTTTCATTGAATAGCATCCTATTACTTTCCCACCTCTAGTCTCTCCTCCCTTCCTAAACCATCCTCCAGACTGTGGGAAGTTATTATTCTAGAACATTTAATCAATGTCAGCTCCCTGCTTAAAATCTTCAGAGGCTTCCCAGACCTTCCAAGGTAAAAGTCCACTTCCCGTCACGTGGTATATCATCTCTTCACTAGATGGTTCAGCTTTGCTTTACAGCTTCGGTTCCCACCACTTCCTCCTACATACAAGGATTAATAAGATACTTTTACCTAAATATTAACCATTAATATTTATTAGGCATCTACCAGGCACTGTTCTAGGCAATGAGGATCAGGTGAACGTGGCCTGCAAGGTAGGATCTTTCCCAACTTCCGTCCTTTGCACCTGTTTTTCTCAGACTTAAATACACTCTCCTCTTCTGAGAAACGCAAAATTGCAATCATCTGGCAAAGGTGGAAAGTCAGCTCATTTGTTGAGTTTTTACCAACATCCTGGGATGAATTATTCCTTCTTTGTAGTATTGATCACATTTTATTAAAATTACTTTCCTTTCAATCTCCCATTAGAAAAGGAGATCTTGGGAGCAGGGACTGGTTTATTTTTGCCTCCTTGTCACCCAGCACACACTGGCCCGGGGAGGCCCATCTCATATTTGCCAGATGAGAAAATGAATGAATATAAATGGACCATTAGTACTCACCTTCAGTTTAAACAAAATAAACCTACAATTTGTCTATTCACTCATAACATGATTCATTATTGTGAAGTGTATATAGAATAACTACTTTGACATATTTTATATCTGGAGACATTCATATTAAAATTTTTGATCTTTTTAAAGGTACAGAAGGCATATGATATAGATGAGAATTTATATTGCTTAGTTCTAGGATTTCCTTACCTATGTTTTAATTTCATTGAGGAAAAATTTTACTTGGTAAATTAGGCAAATTTTTGTAGGCTTTACTCTATTTCTGTGGGGGTTGTGCACAGAATGCAAAATTGAGGGTACAAGCATTATATGTATAATACATGAAATATTTAGCTATTTTTGTCTTAAAACTTTTATGGCTGTAACTTTCTGAATAATTTGTATTCTCATGAGAAAGAAAAGTCTCTGAAGATGTAACAAAACATCTGGAAACAACTTAATGGTATTGGGAGCATCCAAGTGCTATATGGTAAAGAATGCTCCTTACCGTGTTTTCTGTATTCAGAGTTCAGTGGCCTAGCTTGCTTTTTACTGATAGATTTATACGTTTGTTACTTGACTTCCAAACTTGTGGCAGCCTCATCTAGGATCAAAGTTGACTGCTATTTTCTATTCATGGATCATGCCTGGGGCTGTCCAAGGTTGCAAAAATTTGTTGAGGGTCTGTATGGAAAAACTGGAAATAAACCACAGAGCAGAGGTACTATATTTGGTCTGACTTTACCTACCAGGAAGAATCTAGCCTGGGGATTTCACCCCATACCAAAGTACAAACTTACTGGTGATCTTGCACATTTGAGAGAAGGAGTGAATAGAATCAGACTGGTAGCCGCTCAGGCATAGGCCAAGGACAGAGCAAGCCATAATACTTGTGCTCCCATTACCATCACTGGAAAACCAATTGACTTGGAAAGCACAATGCCACCACCCAGGATATTGTTTTCCCACCTATGGTTACAACTGTTTGGCAAAAATAAAAGAAAATTTTAAAAATCCCAGATGCCAAGGTGTATGTGAGTTCAGATGGAACCTAGTTCTTAATGCATGAGAGATAGCTGGTGTGATTCAGCTCTGAGAGAAGGGAAGTCTCTCCTACATCTCTACTGTGAGTGGGTGTAATGATGCTGAACTGCAGAAGGAGCACATGGCCTGAGCTGAAAGTTTCAACATGGAAACCCTTGACTATAAGCTAGAGGTGAGCAAACAGGAAGGCTTCAGCCTGGGTGCTAATTAATATGAATCAGACTGCCTCTTAGTGAAGAGCACAGGGCACACATAAAGACACAGAAGAGTGGTGTCCATGACAGGGTCAGTGACAGTTACAGTTAGAGAAACCAGGAGTTCCAAATTATTCAAACCATAGATTGCTCCCCTGCCCCCGATCTGGAAGTCAAAATTCTCTGTGACCTTTTGGTCAGACCTCATTATGAATATCCCAGGGTTCACTGAAGGCAAATGGAAATAAGGAAGTTTGTACTTTAGCCCTGGGTAATTAAATTTGAACAAAGTGACATAACAAGCAAAAAGACTGGGGGAAATACATTGGGAAATGACTGGGAAAGAACATGAAATATAAAGAACACGGAAAACCATGCTCTCCACAGCAGTCACAGGAGATGCAGTAATGAGGTCTGGGATGGACTGTCATCCTTTTAAAAGAGGAACACATATGCTCAATATTTACAAGGCTTAATGTAGGAATATAATAATAAAACGTATTGTTATTATTCTATTCTATTACGTAGTGATTACAAGCATGGACTCAAGCCAACGTGCCCAGATCTGAGTCCTGGCAGATTTTAGGCAAGTTACTTAACCTCTCTGTGCTCCAGTGTCCCCACTTCCAACATGGAGATAATAATGGTACGACCTTGGAGGACTGTTGTGAGGAGTGATACGTGTAAAGCATTTAGAACAGGGTCTGGATCCAAGCAAGCACCCACTATCATTTTATGGTTGTATCAAAATAATATAAAAGACAAGTGAAATGAAATAAAAAGGGTCAACAGCGAAACATTACAAACATTGTTCTTTTTAAACAGATACTAAAATATAAAAATTAGGAAAAGGTAGTAAAATGCTGAATGGACAACACTGATCAGAATAAAATTCAGGGAAAATATTTGTTGATCAACATGAAGAAATGACATCAAGGTTAGTTATTAAAATAAAATTAGTTAAGGTAGTAACTCCAGGAGATATTTAACCGGTCTGTTAGACCTTGGTGAGAGATAGACAGAGACATAGACAAAATGAGAAGGACAAGGAGACTGAACCATAAAAAAAAAAACTTTGCATTCGTGAGACAACAGGATTGTTGAGCCAAAAAGACAGTGAAAGATTAACCAAGTAGACTAAATAAATAATAAATGCTAAAATAAAGCATAAAGCACTTCTGGTTGACAAGAACCCCTTCCCATTGCATTAACATGATGAGAAAAGGAAAACGTACAAATGAAGTGAGCAGCAGGGAGAGACGGCAGAAGACAAGTCCAGCTAGCTCCAGGCTGACGAAACGTTTGAGGAGTTTGCAGGGGGTTTTGCTATACACCGACGTGACAGAAAAATTCTGAGTTATGTGTGAGCGCATTAATTTGTGCCTGGGCCTGTGCATTGGGGAGGGTTCCATAAAGGCACACAATCTGCTGTTTTGTTCCACTGATTTCAATTGAACTGCCAATGAGTGATAAACCATGTATTGCATCCAAGCTGTCCTTCTTTCGTGAGTGGGCATGAACGTGGAACTAGAGATGGCAGAAGCTTCTAGTTTGAGCTGGTTGGGAGCTTAGCTTGCTCTCCCTAACCAAGGAGGGTTGGGCCCACCCAGAACAAGCAGGAGTTGAATAGCGAATCAATATCTAGCATAATTACAACACATCTTTTTCAATGTTTACAGTGAATTTTGCATGTCACAGACTGAAGCCCTGAGAGAGAAAGGAACAATTTTTGTTTGTTTGCTTAAAATGATTATGAAGTTAAAGTCAAGGAACAATTTCAGTTTCAGCATGAGATAAACTGCTGAATTTATTTTTTAGCTTTTTAAAATAAATAGGGAGAAAAGAAGAAAGAAGCAATGTACATTTGCTTTCTTTCCAAAAAAGCAGAGGGCTAACTTGTGAAATAAATAAGTTATCCTAAATAGGGTTTCCATACCTCACCCAAATAGAGAAAGAAAAATAGACTAAACTGACATCAATATTAAAATAGATAAAGGCTTAAAAGTAACGATCTCAAGAGATGTGGTCTCAAGCCAAATTGGGATAACACATAATTGCATATACTTATAATTTTTTATAATGGTTTTGAGGCTGGAGAAGAAAATAATCTCATTAAATCTTGAGCTAACACAAAACTGAAAAGGAGAGAAAAAATGACAGAGGTAAGATTAAAATATAACACAATTTCACAAAAATAGGAAAGTGAGAGAAAAATTAATAAAAATGGAAGTTAGCGAAGATAAAGGTAATCACATTGTTATTCGTATACAGAAAGGTAGAACATCATGGATGCATTAGCAAGATAAGCAAAAAGATGGACCTAGGGGATTATATTGGAAGACAAGATGAATACGAGTCAGAAGTTTCCTGGGGTAAATTAGCTGAAATAAAATGCATAAAATTAGCAATTTAATTATATGTACTATTCAGCCTTAATTAGGCCTCTGATGGTTTGCTGCCTTCAATTTAGGCAGTGATGATTTATAAAAGATGGACAAACTATAGAAGTTAAAGGACAGCTAAAAAAGGAAAGAAAATGTCAATTAAAGACAGTTCATGATACAACAGTTAAACAGTAATGTTAGAAATTTTATGCTCTACAAATATTTATTTGTATCAATTGCTAGTCTCAGAGCCCATAGAGTGCTGAGCACCAGACAAGACATCGTAAATACTTTAAGATACTCTTATCTTGCTATTTACTCATGGGTGTTATTTTTCCCCCAGGTATTTGTTCATTTATCACAGAGTACATAACATGGGCCATTCACTGTGTTAGGTCCTGGGTATGAGCAAAAGGAGGAACAAAAATTGATAGAATCCCTGCTCTTGTGGAGTTTACCGGCCACACAGTTTCAATCCTAGCTCCATTACTTTCGTTTGACCTTGAAAAAGTTACCTCTGAGCTTCTCAGCCTGATTCTTCATTTGTAAATTGGAAACTATAACGGAACCTACCTTATCGAGTACTGTCGGAATCCAGTGAAGTAGTATATATGACTTTCTCAGCACAGAGCCCTAAATTCATTCATTTCCTTGGCCACACAATGCAATCATTAAATTTTTTTCAAAAATCCAAAAACTGTGTGTCTCTCTGTGAAATATTAGTATCTACAGAAATGCTGGCAGATATAATCAAATGCTCTAAATAAATTTTTCAGAAATATATACATTTGAGCATCTTTAAGATAGATCCTCCTGGGCAAGAGAAATATAGATTAATCACTTCTTCAAAAAGATACATACTTCAAAGCAGCAAATATTTATTGAGAACTATTATTTTGGGCAGAAATGTAAAATGATTATAGCATCTGCCTGAGCTTTGTGTCAATTTTAAAATTTCTCTTGGAAAAGACAGTCTCTTCAAGAAATGGTGCTGGGAAAATTGGATATTCACATGTAAAAGAATGAAACTAAACCGCCATATTACACCACTCACAAAAATTAACTTGAAATGGATTAAAGACTCAAATGTAAGACCTGAAACCATAACTCCTAGAAGAAGACAGAGGGAAAAAGCTCCTTGACGTGGGTCTCAGCAACAATTTTTTGGCTATGACACCTAAAGCACAAGCAACAAAATGAAAAATAAACAAGTGGGACTACATCAAACTAAAAAGCTTCTGCACAGTGAAAGAAACAATCAGCAAAGTGAAAAGACAACCTACAGAATGGGAAAGAATATTTGTAACCATATATCTGATAAGGGATTAATATCCAAAATATATAAAGAAGTCATTCAATGCAATAGCAGAAAAAGCAAATAACCCAATTACAAAATGGACAAAAGACCTGAACAGACATTCCTCCAAAGAAGATACATGAAAGGCCAACAGGTACATGAAAAGACGCTCAACATCACTGGTCATTAGGGAAATGCAAATCAAAACCACAATGAGATATCACCTCACGCCTGTTAGAAAGGCTATCATCAAAAGATAAGAGATAAGTGTTGGTGAGGATGTGGAGAAAAGGGAACCCTTGTGTACTGTTGGTGAGAATATAAACTGACACAGCCAGTTGGAAACAGTAGGGAGAAACCTCAAAAAATTAAAAATAGAACTATCATATGATCTAGCAATTCCACTTCTAAACATATAACCAAAGGAAACAAAACACCAACTCAGAAGGTATCTGCACCCCCATGTTGACTGCAGCATTATTTACAATAGCCAAGACAGGGAAACCACCAAAGTGTCCATCGACAGATGAATGGACAAAGAAGTTGTTCTATATATACATATATATAGACACACACACATATATATATTTACACACACAATGGTATATTATTCGGCCATAAAAAAACAAAGAAATCCTGCCATTTGAGCCAACATGGATGGACCTTGAGAACATTATGCTAAGTGAAATAATTCAGAGAAAGACAAATACTGTATGATCTCATTTATATTGTAGAATCTTAAAAAAAATAATAATAACTCATAGAATAAGTGATCAGATTTGTGGTTACCAGAGGCAAGGGACAAGGGGAGGGGGAATTGGAGGAAGATGGTCAAAAAGTACAAACTTCCAGCTATAAGATAAATAAGTACTAGGGATGTAATGAACAACATGATGGCTATAGCTAACACTGCTGTATGATATATAGGAGAGTTGTTAAGAGGGTAAATCCTAAGAGTTCTTATCACAAAGAAAAATTTTTCCTTTTTTTTAGTTTTTCTTTTTATTCTATCTACATGGAATGATAGATGCTAACTAATCTTATTGTGGTAATTATTTCACAATATATGTAAGTCAAACCATAACACTGCACAGCTTAAACTTATACAGTGACATATGTCAATTATATCTCAATACTAGTGAGGAAACAAAAGTTCTTTTGCAGTATGAGGACAAGCCAGGGGCATTTCAAATAACCACAAACAAAAAATAAAATAAAATAAAGGTCCATAGAATAACCTAATTCAGATATTTGGCAAGCGTGGAATAAGAGGAGGGAGAAAAGTTACACAATACATTGTTTAACAAAACCCACAATTTTAGATAGGGTATTACGTGAAGAATGGTATGTGGTCCTGAGATTTATCAATATGTGTAGATTTACAACTTAAAAATGCATTGAAAAGTGGATATAATTTTAGGAAACTGTGCAACTTGCTTCAGACCTGAGAATATCAGAAAGTACTACCAGAAGATATTAAAATACTTTGTCATGTGATGAAGAGTAGTATTTTAAATCACTCACTTTCACTTCTAAACCTGCATTGTGTAACGTGGTTCAAGAGAGCAAATGAGAGAGAGGGGACACAGCATAGCAATGCCCAAGAGAGCCTAGTTGGGTTAAAATACCTCTAAAAATCACTTTCAATGCAGAAATTCTATGAATCTATGTAAACTGAGCTTGCCTATACATGAAAGAATTATTACTCTCCCTCATGACATCAGAAGAACACATATTCAGCACATATTCAGTCATTTGCTTCCCTGCACCTAAGCGGTATATATCATGAAGGAAAGGACATGAAATTCTGAGCCAGAACACCAGAGTTCAAGTTCTGCCTTGGCTGCTTACATGCTGCGTGACGTTAGAAAAGTAACTTCACTGTGCCACTTTCCCAGCTGTGAAACGGGGATACTAATAGTATTCACCTTATAAAGTTATTATGAGGATTAAGTGAGTTAATATATTTAACGTGCTCAGAACAATGTCTGGCACATGGTAAAGCCTATATAAGTGTCTGCTATTATTATTCTTTTCCATCTGAAATTCTCCATACTGAGTCCCAGCAGTGTCAACATGGAAAAACCTAATTTCTATAAGCTACGTTACCCAGTCCCACCAGGGAGCTTTGTTTTATTAGCTTTTTTCCAACCCCTCTTCCCCCTCCTCATCTTTAGTTGAATATCTTTCTGGTCTAGGCTGGGTACACAGACACACGTAGCCTCACAAGCAGAACATCTTCTCAAGTCATTTCAGAAGGAGTGGACGCTCGGGCTCCCACTGGCCCTGCCACGCCTCTACAGACACTGCCTTTAGTCGCACAGCAGTCAGGCTCGGGTTTCCCGCAAGCCTCTTTTAGTTTTAGATCTTTGTTGATCCAAAGGATCCAGCGTAAGATCCAGCACATCTTTTACAATTTTGTTCCTGTAGATTGCATTCCGTTTTGCACAAGTTTTCACATTAAGTCCTTGGCCCGAGGTCTTTGTGTTGTGTGTAGAGTGCAAATTTGCACCTCCACGTTCATGCACAGATTTGGCATTCCAGTTTCTAATTGTTTTCCCATCCTGACCCTTGTGCTGAAGTCCATCTTCAGCACATCTGAGTTCTTGGCAGTTTTCTTTATTTTGATTTGAGTAAGACAGAACACATGTCAAGTTTATTTCTATACTGCAAATACTGTTTTCAGAAAATCGAAATAATCTGATAAGTAGTTATCGACAACCGCTAATTACAAAAGAAAAAGGTGCTAGGTTCTTATTGTGATGGTCTTACTCATTTAATCTAATGAACCCATCAATAGTGTTTACTAACAACCCTCTGAGGCAGGAACCATTACAATCTCCATTTTAAAGGTGAAAATCTAAGGCACAAAAGGGTCAACGTCATGCAGCTATAAAGGACGTAGCTGAAACTGGAACTTAGCCAGTCCAACTCGGAATCCATGCCTGTAACCTGTAAGCAATGCTTCTCCTTAAAAATATAAAAATAAGTAGAAATCAGAAAATGATTAAAAAAAGGAGCTGCCATTTCTGATGAGGCAGTCTTGGCAGAGCGGAACCCTGTTTTTGATGATGAAATGGTAGGAAACACTTTTAGGGGAGCAAGGATAGGGGACAGGCCCAACTGTCTCCACCATTTCTTACTGCACCGACTCCACCCTGAGACCTAACCTTATTTTCCTTTCTCCAGAGCAGCCACATTTGGTAGGTACCAAGGTAGCCAAGCTAATATCCATCAGATTACATTTACTGTATCACATCAATCCTAAGGGAGGATGCCGGGACAGTGGTACATCCTGCCTCGGTACTGAACATTCAGATGGGTAGTGATTGATTTCCTTCTTTTGACTACCGTGTCCAAGTAAACAGAACCAACTTTACCTTGGTACTAAAAAGGCTTAATTCAATCAAGAGGCAAGGTGGCTTGAGAAGATTGGGATACGTTACTCACACTGCAAAGAAACTTTTATGAATTCAGTTCCAGATGGAGGCCTTAAGCCATGATAATGTACCTAAGGTATGTCACAGACACTTAATCTTAAGCCTGACTGAAAGCAAGTGACACAGTGTAATTATTTCACCAAAGATGATGCTAAAAATATTTAATAACCAGAATGTCATGAGCAAAACCCAATCAGACCAGACACTGGCATTACACAGCCACCTCTCAGTAGCAGTGTAGAAGAGCTGAAACTTCAGCCCTGCCCATGACAAGGAAAGCTACATTCAGTGCCCAAAGAGGACTAGAAACAGACCAGGGCAAATGTAGAAATCGCTGTTTGTGAATTTTTTTAATAAGCCATTTTCTCAAGTGAGCCCCTCCTGGATAATGTAGTTTCTCTGAGACAAGACTTCCTTTTTCATTCCTCTAGCTAACTGGGATTTTGTGGAACACCACTCTAAAGGGCTGTGTGCTGGGAGAAATAAAATCAGGAAAAGGAGCAAAGCTAAGGAAGCAGGATGAAAACTGGGATGCCCAAGAAAACCCCTGGGAGACACGGGGCCAGCCTGGTGGCATAATGGTTAAGTTCACGGGCTCTGTTTTGGCAGCCAGGGTTCTCAGGTTCAGATCCCAGGCGTGGACCTACACACCACTCATCAAGCCATGCTGTGGTGGCACCCCACATACAAAATAGGGGAAGATGGGCACAGAAGTTAGCTCAGGGCCAATCTTCCTCACCAAAAAGAGGAAGATTGGCAACAGACGTTAGCACAGGCCCAGTCTTCCTCACCAAAAAAAAAAAAACCCTGGGAGACAAAGCCTCCTGCAAATTGGTGGGCCGTGGAAGGTGGGTGGCTGCAGCCTACATGGAGAGCAGGGCAGGCACACAGGACAGGTCGGGGCAAGTTGAAGTTGTAAACTTCTCTCCCAACTGCCTTAAGACAATTGCTTGTCCTCTGCAGCAGCCCAGGCCACGGGGGCCAGTGTGGAGTAATGTCAGGGGAGCACCTGAGGCCCTCAAGGGCAGGAAAGTGACCAAAATATGTGTCAACTGACCACCTGCCCTTGAGCTCAATCTTCCATACCCTCCTCATCCAAATCTTTAGGTGGCTGGTTAATTAGGGCCTAAGGAGACTGCCTCTGTCAAATTGTACTCCTCTCTGAGATTGAAAGCCCTGGGCAGCATTCCCTCCTATGTTGGCAGAAATGGAGTGGTCAGCACTCTGGCAACTGCGGCTCTCAGACCCTGGGTTCGCCCTCTCCCTGCTCCTTAAACAGACTGGGGTGACACAGACTGAGGCGTGGCATGGGCCCTTCCCCAGTAGCCCCTATCAGAGAAACTGATGCTCCAGGACAACACAGGTTCACTGACCAATATGAACAGACATCTGTGAGCACAACTACCTTAAAAGAATCACAACATGTACCATTGATGCAGAACTGTCAGACAGCTAAGATCAAGAATGTAAAATAAGCGTGACAAACAGACATAAGAATTAAGTACATATGTGTGAATTTGAATTCCTATTTAGTGACAAATCACACTAAAGGAACCACAGGCCTTGCAAATTCATTGTGCAACCCAGAGAGCTACCACCCAGAACAAGCTTAGCCAGACCCCCATCTGTCTATTAAAGCCAGGATGCTCTTAGCCCAGACACTTCTGGTTGCCTTCAAACTTTAATACCTATTGCTAGAAATGAGTGATGTGGTTAAATGAGTAACTATGGAAAATGACTATAAAATCAATCAACTATATTTCACAAAATACTAATCTTTTTCCCTCAAATATGAGATAGTTGAAGATTATTTTTTTCATTTCAAGAACAATTTTCTAGAAATGCACTTTGCCACCTATCCCACATAAAAGCTTTTAGAAAAGCATTCTGAAAAAGACAAAGATTTCAGATAACCCAGCAACTTGGATCTTTTTTTTTTTTTTTCCATTCAGAAAAGAGTGTTCTGTTTCATTTGGACTTTACTTTGGGGGACTTCTTTTTCCAATTTTCACATTGCTGGTAAAATATATCAAAATACATGAAGCTCTCTAAATCCAGATTCTCCATTCTCTCTCCTCTTTTTCTTCCCAGTTACAACTTAATGCTTTGCTGAGAAAGGAAGGAGGCATATGGTTGAATGCTGACTTTTCTAGCATCATTCAAAAATGAGCAATTTTGACAAGGGTCTTAGCTAACTATCAAATTAGTAACCTTTAATTGCTAATACATTATTTCAAACATTTAGAGTGAATATCTTTGAAAAATGTATTCCATGTTTCCCTGTCTACTTAAGTGATCCATCAGCGTTAAACATAATTTATATATCTTGATGACCTGGGATCATTGTTAAAAACATCAATCATTGTAATGTGCTATAGATGAAGCTCTGCAGGCAGATGGATGATTCTGGTGTGGGGTAACAGGGTCAAACAGGTACGGACCCCAGCAGCTATCACGAAAGATTTTCTTTAAAAAGCGTCCAGTGCCATCATGATTCTGCTTTAGCGTTTCCCACAAGGTTCAGGTGCATTATCTCCCAGGTGTACCATAGCTGACTTTCTGAAAAATCAAAAGCTTTGAATCAAAAGCTAAAGTTGTCTTCTCCAAGGCTACCTCTTGGAAAACTCTCTCTTTCTGTTCTCATTCGTGTTGCCTGAATTGTTAGTATCACTCAAAAAGGTTAGCTACGATTTCTGCATCAGTAACAGTGGATCTCATCAATATTCTGTGAATTGATACCCTTTCTCACTCAATTTCTCACACCTAAGTAGATATTAAGAAGGAAGAGCTTCTTGCACACAAGATTCTGGGACAGATTATTCCACAGGTTACAAAACTTTCCCTTTGAAAAATGTTGAGCTTATGCCCTGCAAGAAATAGTTATGACATCTTTGGAAGCTTTAAACTACTATATTTCCAGGTACCAAAAGTTGTATCAAATGTGAGCACATAAAGCTTTGGCAATTCAAGACCACTCAAAGCCTGCTTATTCTGCTTAAACCCAGAGGGAACTTCATTCATAGCACTTATGAAGAGTGGGGAAGAATTGACAGGAATCCCAAAGAAGGCCACTTTCCTCACTACAAAACTATCTGCAGAATAGACTGCACAAAAAATAAGACTCAGAAAAATTATGCAGCCTCCTGACTAGCTGACTGTTCTCAGTTGGCTATCACTTGAAGTGCTATTTGGGCATATCCAAAAGAAAAACCCAGCCTACAGAAATACATCAACTCAATCAACTATACTTGCTCATACACATCTTTTGTCTTTTCAGTTAAATTTGGTTCAGAGACACAGTCACACGTGAAGCCTGGGACAATGTCTAACTTACCTTTCTTCCCATCAAGAAATTCATAGTGGCTGTTCTTAAAAACTGATCAGATACTCTGAAAAAGCTTTATGCTCTAGTGATACTGGTCAACTTCAGATGATGCAGAATGCGAAAAGAAAAAATCTGTCTGGCTGCCCTTTCTGAGCCTTCTATGGTATAATAAGAGAAATAGTAGTGGGCTGGGGAGCAGACCCTGTCAGGGCCCTGCTGAAACTTCATCCTCTCCATTCAGTGAACACTGCCTGACTTCCAACTGCCAGCTCCTGCATTTCTTTGCTTCAAGATTTGCTCTGACCATAGTGGCAGCTAGAGGCGCCCCAGAAATAATGGCCACTGGGAGTGGCACCACCCAATGACAAAGAAAAGTTGGTTATAAACACCCCAACTCCCTCACCCCTCAGGTGGTATAACTCTAAGGCACATGTTCTAGTTTCCCAGAACTCCCTGAAGAAAGCTCCAGGTACTTGTGGCAGTAACTTGCTTGTCAACACACCCTCTCTGCTCCCTTCTCTACTTTGTCTTGTGTCCACTCATGTCCCAATTAAGCTTGCCCTTCAATCCTTGTCTCAAGATCTACTTCTGGTGGAACCCAAGCTAAGGTAAGCTGTTTCATTAACACATCCTTTTGCTGACGCTCTTCAAGTCTTCATCAGATTTCTATTTAAGTTCGCACAAATTTATTTTAATTTTTGTCCATTGCCCTTTATTGAAGGAAATTTAGAGCTCATAGAGCCCCCTTGGCCCTGCCCTGCCACTCACATACACAAACATAGAGACTAGTAATGCAGCTGGGAGACTGATAATCTGAGGGGAGTGTGTGTTCAGCAATCTCAGATAGAAAATAAGATGATGCATATGGAAGCACTCAGTAAACAATAAAGCATGATTGAAGTAAATTTATACATTTATACATATATATGCATATCATTATTGCCACTGTCTCTAAGAACTAAGCAACATTCTACTTCCTCTAGGAAAAAAGCAGTTCATTAAAAGCATAAATGTAACTGCAGGACAGAAAACTGTTTAGTGAAAAATATTTTAGATACTTAAAAACTAGGAGGCTACAAGGTCCCTGATGTAAGGGAGCTAGGTTTCCATCTTGGCAATAATGATTAATTCTAGCATCTCAAATCATTCATTTAAATGTTCTATTCCTCAAATGTCTTCCCTCTAAAGTGAGAATGCTAGGTTAAGCACTGACGTTCACTATGCTTTCTCTGAGCACAGGGCTTCTATTTTAAGTAGAAGTGCCTGTGACCAACAGCTGGATTGGGAAAAGATAATGGCAAATAGCAATTTGTATCCAATGGATTTCTGCCCATAATTGACTAAACTGAAGACCCTGTAAACACTGGGCTCATTTTGGCTGAGCTTAAAGGATACTCAGCCCTGTTCTTTCTTTCTCTCTCTCCTCTTTTCCTTTGAGCATTTTTGCTGTGCATTTTTTTAAATTGCAGTAACACTGGCTTATAACATTATATGAGTTTCAGGTGTACATCATTATATTTCAATCTCTGGCTTTTTTTTTTTTCAGTGAAGCAGCTGATTCATCCAGCATTAACACTGTCCTGAAGGTTGCTCTGCTCGTCTCTCTTTCCAGACACTCTCTGGGGCCAGAAAAAGGGACTGGCATACTTTTTTGTATCTACTGGAGCCTGCCAACAATTCTAGACACTTTGACTCAAGCGTTTATCCATTTTTGCAATGTGCGCCCTCATCTTGTTACCACGAATTTGATCAGTTCCTCCCAATAGTCACTCAGTTTTCTCCTTTCCCAATATATTCTGTATCGATTTGTAGTCATCTCATTCACGTTGTAATACCCTGAAAACCCTCATCCTATAATTCTTGTACCTTTTTTTAACCTCAACAATATCCTTCTCTACTCTATTTCTGCCACCCAACAATCCAGCAATGTCTTAGAGCTCATTGTGACTCAAATTTCTCTTCCTCCTAAATCTTAAACTCTGAAATTTTACTCTGTCACTTAAAATTAGCCTCTTTGACCACAACCATTTGTTCTCCTCTCTCTCTATTGATTCCATTCCAACAAACCTGTCCCCAAATGGGTCTTTCTCATGCAAAAGTCATGGAATTATTGCTGTATTGAAAGGCATTTTTTAAAGTGAATTAAATATTCATTCATTCATTCAACAAATACTATTAAGCACCTACTAGGTGCCAGATGTTGTGGTAGATTCAGAGAATACGAAGATGAATGAAATCACGCCCCTGCCTTCAGGGAGGTCATTACTAGTGTCAGAGATAGAGAGGAAAAATAAATAACATAAAGGGGTATTCGTGCTGTAGAAGGGCAACTAATGAAATACTCTGCAAACAGATGGAAGAATGATAGATTCAGTTTAGGGTGTCAGTGAGGCAGTCCATGGTGCTGGAGAGTTCAGGCAGGCCTGGTGATCACTTGCAAGTCTCCACAACGTAAATAAAAACAGCATTCTTGTTAGAGATGGACATATCAGGCTTATAGCCTATAACCCTTTTACTATGACACAGACTGTTTTTAGTATTTACTAAATCCCTTTAAAACAAAATATTGTGCTACATGATTGGGAAAACTAATTTTTCCCCAAATCCATCCAAATAGTCATTTGAATGCAAGTGAAAAAATGGGAATTCCAAACCAATCATTCTGTTTGTATAGTACATTAGGAGTCATTGATTTGAAAAAAAAAAAAAGGGAATTCTGGCTCTTTAGTGGCTTTTGGAACTTCATTCTTTTTAAAATGTAAATGAACACTAAACTGTTAGATTGCTTTTCAGAAATAACTAATGAAAATACCAATGGTTGTATCAATAAGTAAAATTTTTAACCTATAAAAAGGAAAACATTTATATTCCACCAAACCTGAGGTTTTTTGATGTCTTAAAGAACACAACATAGAAGAAAACAGGAATAATATATCATAACAAGAAAATAACTAGAAAACATACCAGAAGAAGCTTCCAGTCTTTCCAATCGGCTAATCAACCAGTCAAGGGAGCCAGAAAATTGAGCACAGTTTTTACGATTTCCTCTAATTAGAGCCGCTGCAAAAGAAAAAGCACATTTCACAGTTATGTGATTTTCCGATGCAAAATGCAAGGGAAGCTAATAGCAGCCCAAAAATGTTGGATCAAGAACAAAATACCTTTACTTTATATCTAAAACATATACAAATACATACACACACATACATACCCAAAATTGAGACATTAAAAAAAGAATTGACATTTATTAATGGGGACTGAAAAAAGGACTGCTTATTAGAAGGAATATATTTTGAGAAAGAAACATTTCATATTGGGAGGTAATAATGAAGGATAATGGAAAAATCAGTGTCCTGGGAGTTTCCTCGCTTGGGTTGTAATACTCAGTGCTTTTAATTAGCCACAAGACTAAATTATTTAATTTCTCTAGAGCCCAAGTTTTCTCACCTATATAATGAAGAAGTTAACAGCACATCAGTTTTCCTAAAAAATGTAGCACAAAATACAAGGAGACATAACTGGTAACTATAACAGGCATACAGAGAGAGAGAATTAAATGTTACCTGGAAAAAGGGTGGGAGGGTCGATGGCTAGTAAGTTTGAAATCCCTCTTCCCCCGTCTCTCTTCTTCCCATGTAGAGATTCACAACACATATTACAGACTCTGAGAACTCCTGCAGTAAAGTCACCTATTCTAACTTTGCTTAACCTACTGTTTTCTACACTTCTTTGACCAAACAAACCATCTTATATGAAATTCCTACATGACCTTTATGATCTCAGTTCAACCCAATTTATATAATCAATTTAAAACTTTTAATGTGTCAAAATCATTCATTTCTTTCAAAGCAAATCTGGTAAATAGTTTATGTAAATTCTACTCTTATACCCCTGGGATTGTTCAGAAACAATGGAACTGTTTACAAAGAGTTGGTGAGATTCTTACATAATACAATACTTAATGGGAAAAGATGTTGCCATAAGAAAAATCACTATTTACAATGTGGTGCTAGTCATCAGTCTGAAGAACTGACGCTTGAGGACACTGCCTGTTTATCTCCTTCTTAAGAACAAGGTAGAGAAGACCCTACAGTGATAGAGCACAAATAATCTTAAAGACTTCCTTCACATTTCCTCTTTCCAAAAAAAACAAAGTTGTTACCCGACCTGAAAGTAAGCAAAGAAACAATGACAGACACAACAGGAAGGCTTCTATTCTTACAACTGTATGAGGAGAGCACTTTTGTGTACAGAGTTCCCATAACATTTGTACAAAGATTAAAAGATGATGCACTCAATTACTTAGACTCTCCTCCAGCTCTGGGACCAAGAGCCCCCAACAAGAGCCAGCAACCAGCTACACACACACAAGTGATGAGCGTCAGGGACAGGTGTCAGGATGAGGTGTAGCAGAGGAATGAGGAGTTTTATATGCTCAGTAGGACTTCTAATTTTAATCTGTAAGAATATCTGTCCCTGTCTTAGAACAACAACCATTGGGGAGGGGATGTGGTCAAGTTTTTGAATCTTTATAGTCTCATTTGTTTAAAATTTAACTCACTCTTTTCATTTTACCTCTGGTTTTTAAAATTAAAGATATCAAATATTTTCTAGAGGTCAAATGCTAGAGAGAAGGCAATTCTTAAAGAAAATAATAAGGCAAGAATAATAAACCATAGGACATCATATAGTAAGCCACAAAGAAAAGTACTGCAAACAGAAATGGTATAGACCATGTTCTCTGACAATGTAATGAAAATAAAAACTAGTAAGAAAAGTAGAAACAAAAATAAAACCCAAGCACTTAAAATTTTAAACTCTCTCCTAAATAATTTCTGAGTCAATAGGGAATCAATACCACAAGTATAGAATATCTAGTAAATATGAAAAATAGGAATGCTCCTAACACAACCAATGGTAGATGGTCAAAACTGTACTTGGAAAAATTAACTACACATTTTAACTGCAAATCAACATGGTGAAAAAGGTTAACTAAACATTGTTTCAAAATATAGAAAAGAACATCAAATATAAGTAAAATAGGAAAAAGAAATAAATAGCAATAAAAATAGAAATTGACACATTAGAAATAGCTGAAGCAATCTGGTAATAAATTAAAATAGTAGGAGTGATTAACAGAGTCAAGGACTTTTTTAAATATAGCTAAATATCAACTACTTTAATCAAGAAGAAAAGAGAAAAAGACAAAATTAAGAATAAAAAAGGAATCATAAACACAACCATTTTGGATAACTCTGTACTGGAATTTTTGAACATCCAGGAAGAAGAATGGCCTCCAAATATATACATATTCACTAAAACTGACCCAAAAGAGAAAAATCTAAAAGAGAAAATCTAAACAGAATAATAAACCATGAATAATATTGAAAGGTGTGTTAAGATCAAAACCTTTTCTTCTATGTTCAAGAAATAAGTAATTCTATGCTAAACTATTCCAAAGTAAAGAAACTACGGAAACCTCTCTACTTATTTTACAAAGACAGTATAACTTTGATATCGATGCCTAACAAAGTATGCACATAAGAAAACCAGAGGGAACTCTTACTTATGAAAATAAACCTAAAAATCTTAAACAAGGATGCTATTTCATTAAATTTACTGCAAACAGAAATAGTATAGGCCACGTTCATATTCAGAGTATATTAGCAACATTAACTCACATGGAGGTCCATTCCCCCAGTGAGACAGAAATATGCAGGAAACCTGTTAAGTCAAAGATGAAACATATGACAATCTCAACAGACTCTGAAAATGTACATATTTCTAATGAAAAAACAATTTAAACTCAGTAAAATAGAATGCTTCTTGAACATTATCAACGTGTGTGTGTGCACACGTGTGCACATGCACAGAATATTTTACAGACAAATGGAGTGTGTGAAATTTTATAATTCAGCAAGTTGGTTAA
Source organism: Tapirus indicus (assembly GCA_031878705.1). Lineage (NCBI taxonomy): Eukaryota > Metazoa > Chordata > Mammalia > Perissodactyla > Tapiridae > Tapirus > Tapirus indicus. The sequence goes on along the minus strand of CM062921.1, from coordinate 73,776,479 downwards.
GAAGAAATCAGTTGTGAGTTTCTGAAGGAATGGAAGACTATGCAGAGAACTACAAGGAAGTCCATCATAACACTGTTTATGACAGCAAAATATTGGAAACAGCCTGAGTGCAGGCTAAGTAAATGAGGACACATCCCTTCAGGAGGGTAGTACACACCCACCAAAGCCTGACGAAGGTTTACAGTTACTGCCAAGAAAAGATGCCCACAATATCAAAGCCAGTGGAAACAAATACTATAAAAAATATTGATAGTATGATCCCATTTTTGTGAAGTCAATGTATACACTCAATAGAAGAGCATGCACAGCATGGAGGGACTGTTTTTTAGAATCTTTCTCAGAGAACGAGAGCTGACTTTTTGAGAAATACATCCTGATAAGTGCCTGGGATAGGGCAATTGATAAGGGTGAGACTGCTCTCCCTGGGTCAAAGGGGAAATTTTCTTATTCCAAAACAGGAAGGAAGATGAATGGAGCCAGGAGGAAAAAGGGTCATGCTCTGTGATATGATCCTTCACAGGAACTCTGAAGCCACAATAAAATTCTGTAAAAATGAAATTTAAAAAAATCACAAATGCACAATAAGAATGGCAGTTTGTATGAACCTGTGGGGAGGTGATGTTCTGCAGCCACGATATTATGTAACCTTAGAGAAACAACAGATAATAACGAAAAAGCATGAAAGTGGATACAGTAACCAAATAACCTCCAAAATGCACAGACATCAAAGAGAAGCCTTGAGCCAACCCTGATCGCCTAGTGGTTCAAGTTCAGCGCTCTAACTGCTTTGGCGGCCCGGGTTCGCTTCCCGGTTGCAGAACCACACCACCCGTCTGTCAGTTGCCACGCTATGGTGGCAGCTCACATAGAACAAGTAGAAGGACTCACAACTAGGATATACAACCATGCACTGGAGCTTTGGGGAGGAAAAAAAAAAAGAGGAAGACTGGCAACTGATGTTAGCTCAGGGGGAATCTTTCCCTGCAAAAAAAGATAATAGTTTAAAAAAAAAGGGAAGCCTTAAGCCTGCCTCAGTTCATGAAACTGGAATTTGGACCAAGCTAACCAAATCTTCAGGGGAAAAGGGCCACAGCTGACGTCTTAGTGGTGCAGGGATTTGCACAGGCATGCACACACATGTATTGTATACATGTATGTGTATGTCAGTGTGTGAAATGTTTTATATGTGCATAATATTATACAGAAATTCAAAGAAATGTGTTTTAAAAGGTTAGACACTAAAATGGGTGGTTAAGTTTAAAAATAGTTTCCACCTTCTTTTTCTTTTATTATCTAAATTTTTTATAATGAAGTTCTGTTAATTTTAAAATCAAATAACACAATAAAGTTACTTTCTTTTCAAAAAGAAAGGGAAAACAGCAACGTCAATATCTCTAGTGGCAATCACTGTCAGATGTCTCGGAGTGCCACTCTCAAGGCCAGAAAACAATGACAACTTTAATCTATGTGGTGCTTCAAGGTACACAAACAAATTCAAGACAAATGTCCGTTCCTCAGTGCAGGACAAATATGCTAAACCTTAAAATTCTCTTAATTGCTGGCTAACTGACCTTATAGATAGTTAAAACCTTTCATCCTTCATATATCACTATTTTTCTTCATTTATTTAAGAAATATTAATGTAAATGCAACAGGCATTAGGGTTGGCACTGTGAATATGAGCTTGAATAAAATGTGAATATAATAGAGGGTTCGTAGGTCTTCTTCTGGTATATTAAGCTCTTTTAGATCTGACAGTCTGTATTATTACACCTTTGCTCATTTGCCTGAAACTTGGAAGGTTTTTCTTAACACAGTGAATGAATGAACAGCATCCAGTCTCTTATGGAATAGGAATATGAGTAGTTAAGTTGAGTACAACTTAAATACTATAAAAACATTCTGAACTCAGCTCTTATGAAAGAAGTGCTACTTCACTGAACCAATTTTTTAAATGTTGAATAACTAATTAAATCTCTAAACTTTATCCAATCAGAATATGAAATGCAAGTGATATTGGCAATGAAAAGTTATTATTGTAAAAAAATACTCTGCATTTCTTATTAGTATCATAACATCCCTTTATCCTCATGCTTTAGTGTGTTTAAACTCAAAGACTCGAAATTTCCCAAAATAGTCACAGAATCAGAAAATTACAGATGGATTGAGATGTAAAGATCTTCCAAGAAAACTCTCACTTTTAAAATTTATTCAGCAAATATTGATTACTTGCTTTGCATCAGGCACTGTTCCAGGTGCTGGAGATACAGCAGGAAATCAACGTCCCCTCTTGGAGCTGCATTCAAAGTCTGGAAATACTAAGTGAATAGGCCTTAAACAGCACAGACAAATGAGGAGCCGATTGAAGTAGAATCCAGAAAAATTTTTTAAATTTTCAGATTAACAAGTGATGCTCCTAAGTCTTAAAAACCCTAAAAAACAAAACCAAACAAACAAAAACCCAGAACGTTGTTGAAGAATTTAAGAGTGTAGTGCCATGGAAATTTCTTGGAGAGCTTGAGGAGCTGTCCCTGCAGTTGGGGGACCTTGTGACCTCAGGTTTGATGATTTCTGCCCATACAGAGTGAGAGAAGCAGTGACTAAATGCTCTGGGTGGACTGGCTACACAACCTCGTTGGGCCAAGAACGCATGAGTGTTTCCCATGGATCCTGGGGAGGGAGCACCTCTGTGGAGTCATCCTGAGTCCACTCACTAAGGCTATCTGGAAAGTAGGAAGACTTTAGGAAAAAGAGGCTGGAGGTAGACTACTAGCTGCACATGGTCCAAGCAAGGAGCTGTAGGCAGCCATCCAGAACAGAAACGCAGTTGCCCTGTCACAGGAACAGAGACTTGGCTAAGAACTTTCAACATGTCCTCCAGAGAAAGTCAGCTCTCAGCCACTGCCAGGCCCCCCAGGGATGTCAGCTTTAAGCTTCTGGCCAGAGCCAGAGGGCATGCATCCACACAACCAAGTAAGAACCGTGCTAGCTTCTCTCCTCCCTCTTTACCCTGACCAGGAGGCAAACAGCAGCCTTCCTGAGGAGGAGAAGTTAAGTAGAGACGACAGCATGTTCACACTCACAGCTCACAGTGGAGCCAAGACTGAAAGCCAGGCAGTTTTGATTCCAGAGTCTGTGCTCAGGTCCTAGGCTATGCTGCTCCCCACCAGAATCTCTTCCTGCTTGAATCCCCTATGTAGAAGAGGTAAGAAGGGTGAGGTCCCGGTAGCATATAAGCAGATGAAGAAAGTAGGTATCTCGCAAAATTGGTTACAAAATAAATTTCCATTAAAAATACATTAGTGACTGCCATTGTCATTTCATAGACAAGAGATTATTACCGAGTTGAAAAATAATAACGTCATGTTTATAAAGTGTCTTTCCAGGATTTCCTGGAGAAAAAACTAAGAAATATCTGTATGCACAAATGCCAGAACGATACCAGATATGAACGTATTTGAAGACTACGCCCTTCTTTTTCATCTCTAGACTGCCCTTCCCCAGTGTTTTATGGCATTTAGGAAGATCTGCCTTCCCAAGACACTGGGAGGATGCTCTGGATGTGCAAAAATCCTTAATTGCTGTACCCTTTCTTAGGCTTTAAGGATTCAGAAACTGGTAACTTCACCTTCCTAAAAGAGCAACATTCTATCCTGCTGGTTTCATACTTTGAATCTTCATAAAATGAGTCTTCTTAGAGAGAGTTTTCCAAAGAGACATTTCTCAAACATCTTTAGAAAATTATCCTGGCTTGCAAGCCTCTGTAGATTAATTGTGTGGATGTCAGAAAAGATGTATGAAAGCATGCTACAGCCATGCTTTGCAAACGAGGAACATCGCTGTCTATAAGATCCTTAGGTCTTCCAGATGGCAGGCTCATAAATCTACTTTTATCATTCCCTACCTAAAACACATATTAAATATATCCATGTCAAATTTTAAAATTGTTATAGATTATTATTCCCACCTTCTACCTTTTCTCGCCATGGTAAATAAACCCGCTGAAGAAAAAGAAGAAGAAGGCTTATTTCACACATAACCTCAAGAGAGAATCTACTGTCAATCTATTTAGAACAATAGGGAGGAAGCTTAACAAATTTGGAGTTAATGATACTTGAATCAAACTTTTTGATAGGTGGGTAAAGAAGGACAGTGAGATACAAATATCTTTTTTTTTTTGGTGAGGAAGACCAGCCCTGAGCTAACATCCGTTGCTAATCCTCCTCTTTTTGCTGAGGAAGACTGGCCCTGGGCTAACATCCGTGCCCATCTTCCTCTACGTTATATGGGACGCCGCCACGGCATGGCTGACAAGCAGTGCGTCGGCGGGCGCCCGGGATCTGAACCAGCAGACCCTGGGCTGCCAAGTGAGGACTAAACCGCTGCGCCACTGGGCCGGCCCCACAACTCCAATGATCGCCACAGATTTGGGAATTTTCCAGTCAAACTGAAGTATATACTTATATATACATGGCTACGTACTTTATGATTACACTGACATCAATAAAAACTATTGGCAAAAGATGGTTCTTAAATCAACATAACATTTTATTCATTACTTTTTTCTAATCATGACTGTTTATGACAATAAAAAAAGAAAATCAGGAGTAGTCAGAACATTTAAACCACAAAATCTTTCATAATTCTATTCACCTGAAACAACCACCATTGAAACTACCATGTATATATTGAGAGAGATTCTCTTTACTTGCACTGATATATAAATATTCTATTTTATCACTCAACTGGAATTAATATATTAGCTTTTCCTTTCATCATCAATTATCTAGCATTAAACATTTATGTCAACTCCTTTTTTCAATTATAAAAGTAATACATGCAAATAAATTAAGAATAAATATGTACTAGAACACACAAAAAAGTAAAACATCTCTCTCCCAAGAAGCAGCCACCTACCAGTTTTCTGGGGATTCTTTCATAAATGTTCAATGTATAATCAAGAATGTATCTTTCTCTCCATATTTTTAATTTTATGCAACTGGAATCTTATTATGCATATGGTAAGCATCTTGCTTTTTTTAACTTAATGCCATATTCTAGATTGCCATACTAAAAAGAACAGGAATCTAGCCTGTTTCATACAATTTTCCAAGTGATCTATTTATCTTAATTTTCAATGATAACACAGTATTATACTACATAGGGATTCTATCACTTATGTAACCAATTCCCTGTCAATAGAAAAATTGTTTCCAATTTTAAGCTAAACAATTTTGCAGTGGATATCCCTTCCACATTTGTACAAATATATCCTTAGAATACATTTTCTGAGAGTAAAAGGATATGTACATTTAAAGTTTTATGTATACTGTCAACCGGGGTTTGTTTGTTTTTAAATTTCATCAATTTATACTCACCACTAAGAACATATTACCCAACATTTTCCCCAGTGATGGTTATTATCACATTTATTTATCTGTGCCAATCTAATAAGTGAAATATGATCCTTATTTATAATTTTAATTTGCATGTCTTTATTTGCCATGTTGAGAATCTTTTATTATTTTATTTATTGTTCTGTGAACTACCTGTCTCCATCTGCCATCTGTTTTTCTATTAGATGATATTTCTCTTTCTATGGATTTATGAAAACTATATATATTGTAGAAACTGGGCCTTTGTCTTTCAGATAGATTGCATGTTTTACAAAATTCCCATCTGCTTTTTATATTTTGTGATGATATTATTATACAAGTTTAAACTTTTGTGTAGTCATAAAATGTTTTCCATAGTCAGATTTGTCAGTCTTTTATTAATCACTTACTAACATTATTTAACAATAACGTGTCGAGATGGTCATGCCAGTAAAGTCAGTAACTGACTAGCTTTGTTATTGACGTGGTCTGTCTCTCTTACTCAACCATAAGCTCCATAACAGCAGAGACTATATCCTCGTCACAATGTCCCTCATTGTCCAGATTAGGGTATCTCCCATAGGAGGCATTCAATTAATCTTTGATGAATAGCTGAAGTTTCTATTCAAATCCAGGTCTCCTGGACTCCAAGCACATTTTCCCCCAACATGGCACAGTCTCTGTTACAAAGAACGCCCCTTCAGGAGACTACACAAGGAATAAAGAGGCAAGACACTTGGGAAAAACAGACAAAAGGGAAAAGGAAGCTTTCCTGAAGAGAGACATTAAAAAAAAAAAGATATAGATGTGGGAGACTGACAAAAATCCTCTCAGGAGTAACAATGTGAAAATATAAAAGTTAAAGTTAAGAATGTGTGTGTTTGTATGGAAAGTATGTTCAGAATTTATGTCTCTTGATGAAAAAAATAGTTTAAAAGACACAAAATATGCATGTGTCTGAAATCACTCTATTATTTTAGTGACATATATGGTTATTACAGTGTCATCCTCCTTTAAGATGTGAGTCTTAGGGGATTCTAATTATGTTAATTTTAAGCAATAGCTCCCTCAAATCCTTTCTTAATCAAATGAGATGTAAACAATTAAGGAAATGCATACTTATATATATACACACACATTTTATAATACATATATTTTTAAATACAAATATATATTTAATGTATATCAGATCTCTGATATAAAATAATTCCAGACCTTCTGGGAGGATAGTACTGGATTGGAGGAAAGGACTGGAAGGATGCCATGTTGAGTGACTTGGGACAAAGTGACTGAGGTCACAGGTGAGAAGCAACAGACCAGACATGGGTTTGAGTATTTCAAAGACTATAACAAGAAGGGTCTAGACCAAGTAACAGAGTCAACGAAAATTCATGAGGAAGTGTGTGAGGGCTCCCTGGAGGCTGAAATAAAGATTGATGGAGAGAAGGAGTGGAGGCAGAGAGATGCACCAGAAATCTTACAGTATCCAACTACCAACGCTATCTCAAGTACTTATATCTCAGGTATTTACTGAACACCAGCCTTGCCCCAGATGTGGAGGATACAGATGTAGAAGATGTGTGATATTGTGTTCACAGAATGGGTGGAATAATAGAATATAAAATTTTAAAGCTGGAGGGAACTATGAAGAAAACTTTATTTCCTCCATTTTCTGATGAGGAAACCAAGAGCCAATGTGTATCTATAATAATCACGATGCTATGTCTTCTATCAGCTAATCCAGAAGTTTCCTTGTTATAGCCAACAGTTCAAAGTGAAGTTTCTTTTCTAAGACATATTTAAAAGGCAAAAACAACTACAAGAATAAAAACAGAAGTTGGAGAAGAAAGTTTTACTACGATAGTGAGGGAAAGGATGATAACAAAACTATCCAAAAGAAATGGGAACAATGATGAGAAGAAGCACATGCTATGCTAAGCATCTGACATACGTTACTACATTGAAGCCGCCCAACAAACTTATGAGGGGAATCATTATTGCATCATTTTACAGACAATATTTATAATAACAACAGGTGTCACTCACTATGTGTGTAGCATTTTTTAATTCATGGAATAGCACAATAACCCTAAGGAGTAGGCATTACTATTTCCTCTACTTTGCAGCCAAGGAAACTGAGCACAAATTTAGTAACCTGTCTGAAGTCACGTAAGTGGGAGAGCTGGGATTCTGAGACCCTGACTGGCAAAGGGAAGGGTCATTTTCTCAGAGCATTTCTCAGCATTTTCAATCCATGCTATTATCTATGGATTAAATATTAAGTTTTTGTTTTTCAAGAAAAGGACATAATGGTAGAGGAGTAACAGGCCCACTCGTGTGTAATAAAGCAACTCAATGGGCATATCCACCTTACTAAAGAAAATCTAACCTCAGTGGGAATCTGTAATGTACGTATTAAATAATCCAAACAAAAATGTATTGAATGCCAACTCTGTTTAAGCATGGTGCTAGGTAGTGGATAAAAGCATTGTGATTAGAATTCAGTCCATAAAACCTTTCGGATATGTAAAGTATATGAGTTAACATTTGTAGTAGATACTTGAGCTTCTTCTCCAGCATTCTCTGTAATGTTTACCTCTGAATGGCACCAGGCAGTCCAGGGGCTTGGCCCCAGTTTCAGGAGTGGGCCCCTGATCAGTCAAAGCCAGTGTTGGTGAAGGGCCCATCCCCTTGCCAGAATGACTGGCTCAGGAAGGGGCACAGACACAGTTTGGGCTAATGAGATGCAAGGAGTAGTTTGTAAGGTGGTTTTAGGAAATAGTATGCTCTTTTTGAAAAGATAATTTCCAGGAGCAGCCCTTTCAATTCTCCCATGTCAGAGAGAGATCTGCAGCACACTGGGAACTGATGGCAGCCAACTGAGGCCATACAGGGAAGCCAGCACTGGAGGAAGCTGACCCCACAGAAGGCAGAACAGACATAAACAAACTGATTCTGGATGCTCTGATAGAGCCATTGAGTTAAACCCACTGGTAGACTTCCAGTTATGCAAGTCAATAAGTGCCCTCTGTTGTTTGAAACAGTTTGAGTTGAGGTTGTTATTTGCAACTGAACACATCCTAACAGATACATCATTCCACCTACAATAGCTGCTTCTTCCTTCTCTATCTGAATAGGAAAATCATTTTAAAATCACATCTCTAGCCATATTCCCATTAAAAATCAAACCACAAAACCAATTCTGATGAGGAGCTATACTCACACCTCCAAGTCCCCAGTGTTGTGTAAAGTTTATTATTGCTACTCCAGTAGGTTCTAAAATAATCAGATTTAATCCCCAAAGAACTCTGTGAAGTTAAAAGGAGTATAGGCTTGAGGGATAAGTAGCCCAGAAGGATAAAACTGAAGTATTGACTTTGCTGGAATAGACTTTTTCTATGATTATAGAAAAATCATTATAATTGTATTCTATGATTATAGAAAAATCATTATAATCTCTGTACATTTTTATTACTCACGAATACATGACCACATGGACCTGTTGAAGGGAATAACTAATGGACTATGGAAAGAGTTGATATGAAAATATAAGTATAATGCATATTATCTAGATTTATCTACAATAACAATGTTCTGTCTGCACATAACACTTTCTACCCTCAACACACGCCAGTGACATACCTCTTTACCTAAAGCATCTAGTGTATCAAAGGACTGAAGGCAGTGTCATACCAAGTGAAGGTGTTAAACTGTGGCGTGAAAAGCACTACCATATTTAGTCTCTACTACATTCAAAAATTCAGTGCTATAGCTTCTGCACTGGCAAAGACATGCGGTTTTTAGAACTTTGTTGTCATACAATCCTTATCCTGATAATTAATGTGAGTTCAATAAGGAATCCAGATTCCTGGAAAGCCTCAATGTCCTGGGTCCTGTTCAAAGAAATGCTAGCCAATGTTACCCCTTAGTCTGAAAGTACCAAATTGCATATGTTTAATTTTAATGGTGCATCAAAGCCCAACTAAAGGAAGCATACAGAAAATTCTAGCAAACACAAGAGTTCTATTTGCTGAAGAGTATTATGACTATAAATTTTAATGAAGTTCAATTAGATTATAGAGAATTTTCAAATATTTTGACTACTTGTTATTCTTCACAAAAAATGCATTGAGATCTCCTTTCTCTACTTTGGCACAGACTTTCCTATTCTATCAGAACTCAGTAATTTAATTAGTAAACATTTATTTAATTAGTAAATATTGATTGAGTACCTACCACGTGCCAGACATGAAGTTAAATGATAGAGATACAAAAATCAGGAAGGTATTATTCTTGCCCTGGAGATCACAGTCACACATAAAACTGAAGAAGAAATGTGATCAGTGCTATATACAAGTAAACGCTAAGTGCCAAGAAAACAGAAACAGGGAGAAGTGTCTGATCATGCCTAAGAGTTAGGAGAAATGTCAAGAGTAACGTCAAAAAAAAGTGACATGTGAACCGGGCCTTAACGGATATATAGGAATTTCAGAAAAGGTGAAGTAAGAAAATGACAGTGAAGTGTGCACATGTATAAGAGATTCAGAAAATCAGTATGACCAGAGTAAAGGGTAGGAGAAGGAGAGAGGAAAAGACTAGACTGGAAGAGTCAGCTGGGGCCTCACATATCAGGTCAAGCCAGTTGAACTTTACCTTCTGGAATGATGGGAAAATATGAAAAATTCCTTAACAGGGAAGTGATGTGCAGTTGCAATGTACTGGATGAATCTGGGATTTTGGAGGTGAGGGTGAGAGAGAAGGAAAAGACCTCTCTTCAGAGGCCTCATGTTTTTGCACATCTTGTGAATGAGCCACTGAAAGCCTTTGTCTAGGACCTTCCTTTCAAGAATGTTCATAGCAAGAAAAGTAAAGAGAGATGCTTTCTCCATCCAGAGCAAAGGACAGGCAGGTGTATTTCCAGTCTAACTATTTGGGCTCCCTAACTCAAGATTCCTTTCCTATAACTCGGCCCACTGCATGTGCAGCTATCACCTGCCTCCCTCATATTGTCCTGTGAGACTTGAGGCTAAAGAAATTGACACCAAAAATACTGATATTCTGGCTATAGCCATTGCTTTGAGAAATAAACTGTCCCCTGTTATCCTAATTTCAGGCTAACTCACTAGCTTGCAAGTAGGGTAAAATCTCAGATCCTCCACAGTTCTTGACAAGAGACAAGTAGAAGCTACTGGAATAGTTCAGGCCCAAAATAATGAGGACCTGTGTTTGCATACAGCCGACAGGAATGCAGCAGCAACCAGGCAGGTGTTGCTTAACTTATGTCAAGCATACCTAGAAGCTGCAAATGCAGATCTCAAAAAAGACTAGAGAAGGAGATTGAAGGAGATCTCTGACAAGATGGGACTGTGAGGAAGTAAGAGGGACTCTTGTGGAACTAACTTCAGAATCAAAAAGGAAATATTAACATATATCCATACAGAGACCCCTCACCTACAAAACTACACCCGAGATGACTCTCTTCCTTTGACCAAAGGCAAATGTACTGCTCTGGCCACAATCTGCACTCAGAGAAAGATTTAAACACTAAACATCATTGGATTTAGTGCAACTAAAGTAAAAACAGCCTCAATTAGGAAATATGTTATAAAACTGCTATAACTGTTAAGTGATAATTTCAAATGACATAAATCAGTTGCCTTGAAAACCCAGTCACACTTCTTACCCAGCAACTCATACAGAGAATTCAGAATCGATTTCCAAGATTCCCCAGCTTCTCTCCCAGCAACGTCTGCAAAGTGTGCCGCGCTGCTGTAAACGTGTAGCCTGTCTATGCACTCGAGCACGAGGTTGATCATTCCCTGGAAGATTAAAACATCACCATTAGAAACTGTGACTCGGCTCACAGACAAAACATGCTGAATTGATTTAAAAAAAAAAAAAAAAAGCCTGGCTTATAGTAAGTCTGCTAATCATAAAGAAAATGGAGGTCATTTATTCAAAGGACAGGAAGAAACACACTTTCATGTGAAATGAAATGTTCTTGAAATAATTAAGTAGATTTTAAATCCTGAGTACTATTCTCAGACAGAAGCAGAACAATATAAAATTGCATGCTTCATACTTATATTTGAAAGGTTTAATACTAGATTAATGAATCAGTCATAACAGCATTCTATTGTATAAGTGACAGGGTTCAGAGTATGCCACCCCAAAATATGCCACTTGGGCATATTTATTTTGAGCTGAAGCCAATTGAGTAAAATCAGACATAAGAGAAATTCTCTGCCCTTCCCCTCTCCATCAGGAAGGGCAGGAAGATTCTTACTCAAGGGAGAAAATGTGGACTCTTATCAGCCCAGAGACAGCACGGGAGTAATTTACACAACAAACTTTACTAACTAGCCCTTATCTTCCATTAGTTTCCCGCATATATTTACCTCCTCATAATTTGCTGACCCTAGAGGCTCAAAATCCCTTTCCTTTATTTTGTCACTTCTCTACAAATTTATTGTTCTTTCATTAAGATGCCCTATAAGGCCAAGTTCTAACCACTCCTTTGAATTACTCATCACGGAATACTCCTGTGTATGCACAATGCATACATTAGCAAACTTCTATTTGTTTTTCTCTTATAAATCTGTCTTTTCTCAGTCTAATTTGCAGGGCCCCAGCCAATGAACCTAAGATGAGTAGAGGAAAAAGAATTTTTTTCCTCCCCTACCTAAGCATAAGAGCAGATCCTTACTTTTAGGGTAGGCATCATCATGATCATCATTGTCATTATTTTTATTATCAAACTAAAGATCTAATAAATTAAATAAAGAAAAGCTCATGAAAAGATGCCTTTCAAGCAAATCAAAAATTCATTACAAAACTTTGTAAGATGCTGTCTAAATTTGAAACTATGCTTTTATGATTATTGCTAGGTCAAGGTTGTCAAAATGAAGCAAAGCACATCAAAGGAAGAACTATAAAGAGTTGAACTAATCAAATTATCTTATTTCACACAGAGAATTTAAGACACATGGACCTAAGCACATTTCTAGGTCCCCATCCAGATTGTCTTATATGAGAAACTGAAAAAAAAAGTAATCTAAATCAATGTTTTCCATTTTCACAGCCCAATATTTCATTTTACTTTTTCTAGACATTAAATAAATGCAGCACAGTCTAACTATTTGGCATACACGAAAAGAAAAGTTCCCAACAAACACTCCATGTTGTTATTCCCGGTTTATGTTGCCATTTCCTCTGCTTTCATGCCATTAGGGTCTCCAGATAGGTCCTTTCGTTTGTATACACAGTGAAAAAGTCCACAAAAATTAATGTCCGTTTCAAAGGCTTTTGGTGGAAAATTAGGAAACAGTTTTAAAACTAGAAGAACATAGATTTAGGGATTGTGGGAACTCAGCAATGCCCTCTAACCTTTTTTCTGAGACATTTTTACTCAGAAAAATTCATTATTCCACATATAAGGAGCACTGAGAAGAGTAGGTGGGAACACTTGCTGAGCCGGCTGGATTTGCCAGCTCAATTCTGACGTCCTCCCATTGCAACTCTTGAATACATGCTACTAGCTCTGACACCAGCATGAGGACACTAGACATGTCACTCAGTCCTTCTGTTATTCTGTCCATAAAATATGGCACCTGAGCCATTTTTAGCAGTAGAACTTTCGTGAAATAAAATCATACATAGAAATTTAATATATACAAAAGGAAAAAGTGGGGTCGCTCTGTCCAGACAAGGAGCCTAGAGCTCTGCCTCCTCAGGCAGCCCTCTCCAGGGCAACTTTCATCCCCAACACAAAGCTCCCTCTGGATCCTGAGGCATTTTTAAGGTGCCCGAAGAACCCATTGAACAGTATGAAAACCCTCGTGCTTTTCAAGCCTGTATTCATTTAGACACGTAAAGATTCTGTTTTTATATAACTAACATGAAGCAAAGTACAGTATGAATGATTAGTATGGAAGCTGAGCAGACAGTAAAATAAAATGTCTTTTGCCAGGGGAGTGAAGAGTTTCATCTTTTAAAATTAATACTCACTGGCAGAGAAAGAAAAATAATTGCAGGATCCCTCCAAGGCCCGGTTCCCTCGTACCACAGTATGCCTGCTCATCTATATCTCAAAATGCAAAGATGTCAAAGGGAGAATTTTCCCCACCAAGAAGTTGTTCTCCCAAGACAACAGAAAAAAGAAATGAGTGTTGGCAGAAACTCACCTCTTCCTGGAAGAGATTCTGCCGATTCTTCAGAGCTCGCAATCGGTTCTGCTTGTCTTCGTGCTCCAAATGCTCATCCGGTGGATGAAAGTAGCCAATCAGATCCTGCAGACTTAGACTTACAGACTCTATAGGTAAGTCCACGGTGGAAGCCTTCACTTTTTTGCTGAGAGCATCAAGTCCCCTAAAATAAACAGCAAACATTTCTCTACATCAACGATTTACAATTTTATTATTTTTCAGTTTATAGATGATTTAAAGCTTTGTTCTCTCTCCCTATACCACTGCAAAAGAAACATATAACAAAGGTCCTCATTTTCCTTAAATGGCAATAATTAATATATTTAAGTGAGAAATTTAATATTTTTTCATGTGTATATAATGCTACATTAGAAACACCAGTATCGATAGAAATTCATCTAGAGAAAAACCTGAAGGGCCTAGAGGACCCATGCCTATAAAACTAATGGTCTAAATATTTAGAACCCAACTGATCTTCATTTCAAAGGACTACATCCTTTAAGGTTTAACATGCAACTTCCTGGATTCATAATTCTGACGTATACTTGTTCTGTTTTGTTAGTTTCTTGCAGAAGGAACTGTTAACTGCTATGCTATCACTGACATTCACTGCCATTCTGTTTAATTCCTGCCAGTTTAAAAATATATTCTAGGGGCCAGCCCAGTGGCGTAGTGGTTAAGTTCGTGTGCTCTGCTTCGGCAGCCCGGGGTTTGCAGGTTCGGATTCTGGGCGCAGACCTACTCACTGCTTATCAAGCCATGTTGTGGCAGGTGTCTCACATATAAAGTAGAGGAAGATGGGCACAGAGGTTAGCCCAGGGCCAATCTTCCTCAGCAAAAAGAGGAGGATTGGCAATAGATGTTAGCTCAGGCCTAATCTTCCTCACCAAAAAAAATAATATATATATAGATATTCTAAGGATGATTCTAATATAGATATAGAACCATATTCTAATAATGATTCTAATACATACATAGAATACATATATATATATTCCAATGATGTTAATTCAGAAAATTTTCTTATTAATCAGGAAACACTATATTAAAATTCTTTTCTACATTCTGAAAGAAATGTATTTTACAATTAGATTAAGAAACACCATCACGTTGCATTTTCTAGCCTTTGAAGAAAAACATTACTGACATGTAAATGTGTTAATTTGTTGAGCTTTTGGAGATTCTGAGTTTCAAAACTCACAGCTTTGAATGTATCTGGAAAGAACTTTAACACGTGCTGTTTGTAAATCAAAATTATTCTAAAATAAAAAGTTTTTAAAAAATACACAACAGGCACCATAAAAGAATGGGAGAATGCCTATACTATAGTTGATATAGTAATATTCATATTAGTCATGACCAAATTTAAAGCATAGAAAATGATACTTCCTTTCCTGCTCTCTGTATCAGCACAATTGTATGGCAATATTTTATTCCAAGGAAATGTTTCTAGCTAATTATCTGACTATATTGGAATTTACATTTTAAAAAACAATAAAAGTCTTATAAAGAGAATTAGCTTATCTTTGAACTTTACAATGCTCAAAAATATTATGTAAAATATACTATCATTTCCATAAAGATTACTAATAATTTTGGAATATTTTACTTCAGCTTTATAAACAGTAGAAATAGTAAAACTGCACGACTATTCTAAAGTTTTGCCTGAAATTCCACATCAATTACATCAATGGAATTCATCTATTACCTAGTTTATCATCTCTATCAGTTTTTCTACGCCTAAAAAGCAACAGAAATGACTTTTCAGAAGAAAATTATTACTTCCCTTTTAAAATAAAAATTCATATGCAATGAAATATTTCTGTTCTAAACATTTTATTCCACTAACTCTAGTTGAATCATAAATATATTTATAACAAAGTCAAACTCAACCCTCATCATACTAAAGTGAATGAAATTCAAAAGTAACTCAAGTATAATATCTACATTTTGGAACCTAAAGAGAAACAACAGTAAATGTCAATGTTTAGGGTATTGAGTTGAACATATCTGCTACCAGAATCATAATCAGGAGGGAGGGGGAATTGGAGGAAGGCGTTCAAAAGGTACAAATTTCCACTTATAAGATAAATAAGCACTAGGGATGTAAGGTACAACATGATGACTGTAGTTAACACTGCTGTATGGTATATAGGAATGTTGTTAAGAAAGAAAATCCTAAGAGTTCTCATCATAAGGAGGAAAAAGATTGTTCTTTTGCCCTTTCTTTTTATTTTTTCTATATGAGATGATGAATGTTAACTAAACATTGCCATAATCACTTCAGAACATATGTAAATCAAACCATTATGATGTATACCTTAAACTTCTACAGTGATGTATATCAATTATATCTCAATAAAACTGGGAAAAAAAATAGAAACATAAGCATCCAGATACTTTCTAGGAGAAGCTTCTTGTCAGACAAATGCTAACCAAGACTCTAAAATTATTAATTATGCTAAGTTTTAGAGCTTCTATCTAATATAGAGACATTTATCATCTCAATTTATCAAGGACAAAACAAATGGAGAAAAAAAATATTGGGGAAAACCAAAAGTGGTAGAATCACATTATGTCAGAGCAAAAATTAAAGCCATTAAAAAAAAAATTAAATTCCATCTCTACATTTTATAATTTGAAGATTAACCATATTACTACCTAACAAACAGATTCCTCCCTTCCCTCATATAACTCAAGAATACATTTATTAACATACTAGAGGAAAAAAAGAGTTTATATATATACATATATTTTATAGTCTATAAGAATAGAATCCCTTCCTCTATACACAACGCAACACACACACACACACAATCCACCACAACCACTACCCTGACCTGGGAGAGAGAGACCAGAAGGATCACAGAAAATAAACTACATAAGAAAAACACAAATGAACAAAAACTAGTTGATCTTGACCTTCATTCTAAAGAAGGGAAGTCTGAGTATACATTTTTAAAATGAAGCTCGTATTAGTAAATAAATCTACATTAATAAAATGAACAATTAAAAAATAATTTCCTCTGAAAAATACATGGATGCAAATATTGTAAAGATATTGAGATTTTAAAGACTTTTGGTGTGTTCATGAATATGACAGAAGGATCAAAGTAGTTTACTTAAAATAATATACCCTTTACAATGCTCTGTAATTATGTAAAACTTTTCAGTTTCTAAGATATATTAAAGAATTGTATAAATTCAGGAATTCGAATAGTTCAGTAATACTAATGAACAAATAAGTAAAACCTGCATATATAGAAATATACACAAACATAATGGATGAAGTTAATATAACAGGTAAATACTTCAGGAAGAAAAAAATAGAAAAAAGCCAAAGCCTAATTAAATTTAATTTTTGAAAAATGAATACACAACTAAGGTTAGTTAAATGTATGAAAAGGAAACAGACTCATGTCCATCCATGGCATTTGTTCGGTGGTCACAGGTGAGAGAGACACTGTTAAAAGTAGATGACAGATAACTCAGGAAACGATGGCATTTGGTGATGAGTTTGTAAAGAAGAGGAAAGCTAAAGGAGAAAAAAAATATCAATACAGAATTAGCAAAATTATCCTAAACTATGTTTGCTGGGGGAAACATGGAATCTCATCTTGAAATAAGAATCACACATGTCATTTGCAATTTGAGTTGCTTTTGACCAAGATAAAGTAACAGGGACAGGATTTACTCTCTCTTCTGAAACAACCCCCTCGCCGCAAAAAAAAAAAAAAACAGAAAAAATATCTGGGGAAAAAAACACATTTCAAGACACTGGATATCAAGGAATAAAGAATAGGATAGCCTGAGAATCAGGAAACAAAGTGAGTCCTACAACTGCCCCAGTGTACAGTCTTGGGGGAGTTTCTAGGTCATAGAGTAGAAAGGGGAACCCAGGTGAGGCATGGAAAGACTCCCTAAGTTGAGAAGACATTGCTGGGAGTCTGGGAGACCAAGATGCCAGAGTTCACAGGACACGGTACCAGAGAGGAGAGAACTGTACAAAAGTGGACTAGGGAGAACTACAGAGGGTCCCCCTCAAATATTCAGCAAAGTACTGATCAGCACATGCATGTGAGGAAACTATCCAAGGCAGAGAACAGAATCCCCTGAAATGATGAAACAGAACAGTAGTCCACCTTCACACAGGATCTGAAAGAGCACCTCTTCCCAACAGCCCCATTGGAAAACCTCATAATTCATGGGGTAGCAAGTAGAGTATACAGATGGTCTTGCCTCAACAGTGGGAAATAGATTAAACACAGCTCTTCTCCTGCCCAAAAATCCTAAAAGCAAGATCCAAAAGAATCAAAATGTTCCAAGTAACTTAACTGCACCCCAGAAAAAAGCTCAAGAATATTTATAGGAAAACAAAAATATGCAGCACACAACAAATTCGCATGGTCTGGCAACTAAACAAAAATGACCAGGCATGTAAAGAAGCATAAAATACGATCATCAATAAGGAGAAAAATCAACTAACCCAAAGAAAACAATGTCAACCTACAATGTTATACCTGGCAAAAATATCACTTAAAATGAAGGCAAAATAAAGACATTTTCAGATGTACAATAGCCAAAAGAGTCCACCTCCAGCAGACCTGCACTATAAGAAATGTTAAAAGAACTCCTTTAGGCAGAAGAATATGATACTCAAAAGAAATATGGATCCTCAAAAAGGAATAAAGAGCACCAGAAATGGTAACTATATGCCCAAATATGTAAGATATTTTTGTTATTACTTAAATCTCTTTAAAATCTAATTGACCTTAAATAAAAATGATAAAAACATAGTATGAGGTTTGTAATATCTATAAAAGCAAAATGTATGACAAAAATAGCACAAACACTGGGAGAGACGTATACTACTGAGATATTCTTATACTATTCATGGTGATAAAACGACCTGAAGGTAGACTGTGGTAAGTTAAAGAAGTATGTCACAAATCTTAAGCAACCACTAAAATAACTTTAAGAGTTATAGCTAATAAGCCAACAAAGGAGATAAGATGGAATCATGTAAAATATTCAACTAATGTAAAAAAAAGGCAGAAAATGAAGGAAAAGGGACAAAGACTAAGTGGGCCAAATACAAAACAAGTACAAGTACAAGATGGTAGACTTAAAACTACTATATCAATAATCATATAAATATAATGGATTAAACTTCACAATTAAAAGGCAGCGACTGTCAAATTGGAAAAAAAAGCAAGACCCAACTATGTACCTAAAAAAAT
The DNA here is from genome assembly GCA_031878705.1 of Tapirus indicus. Lineage (NCBI taxonomy): Eukaryota > Metazoa > Chordata > Mammalia > Perissodactyla > Tapiridae > Tapirus > Tapirus indicus. The sequence goes on along the minus strand of CM062921.1, from coordinate 73,757,660 downwards.
CCACTTTAAATATAAAGACACAAATAGGTTAAAAGTAAAAGATTTTTAAAAGATATACAATGCTAACACCAAGGAAAAAAGAGAGCTGGAGTGCTATATCAACATCATACAAAGAAGAAGTCATAGCAAATAATATTACCAGGGATTAAAAAATGGTAATTTCAAAATAATGGTAAAGGAGGCAATTCATCACAAACACATAATCCTAAATTTGTATGCACTTAATAACAGAGCTTCAAAATACATGAAGAAAAAACGACAGAATTGCTAGGACCAAAAAGAAAAATCTAATTATAGTTAGGGATTTCAATATCCTTCTCTCAATAATTAATATAAGTAGACAGAAGATCAGCAAGGAAACAGAAGATCTAAGTAACACTATCAATCAACTAGATCAAATGGACAATTTTTAGCACTCCACCCAGTAAGAGGAGAATGGACATTCTCTTCCAGCGCACCCAGAATGTTCACCAAGAGAGAACAAATTCTGGGCCATAAAACAACTCTCAATAAATTTAAAAGCAATCAATCTTATGAAGAATGTTCTCTGACCACAACTGCATTAACTTAGAAATCAGTAACAAAAATCTCTGGAAAATCCCCAAATAATTGGAAACTAAATAACCTATTGGTCAAAAAAGCAATCAAAAGAGAAACTGAAAGACAGCACATCAAAAAGTGTTCAGTGCCACTGAAGACAGAAATTTATAGCACTAAATGACTATAACACAAAAGAAAGGTCTCAAATCAATGATGTCAGCCTTCATCTTATGAAACTAGAAAAAGAAGAAAAAAATTAAACCCAAGGCAAGAAATATTAAAGATCAGAGTGGGAATCAGATAATATTTTTATAGTTAAACATGGGTTATACAGCCATCCTATTTTATCAGGATACATATAATGAAGGAATTTCATTCAAATAACTCAGCTAAAAGTTGAATCTCAATATGAAGCAGCAAATACCTAATTCAGTAAGTATTTCTGCCACAGAATCTAAATTTCTCATGTCTGGACCTCCAACTCCAACCAGTTAAGCAACTGTTAAATTCTAAAATTAATCCTCTAAATCACAGACACTACTTTAAAAAAAAAAAATGAGTGTAGTCTCAAGCAAAGAACAAATGTGCTAAAGCAAATCACACCCAAGATGAATGATAGCATCTCACTCAACACCCACAATGTAACTTACACCACACCATCACTACATTAAGTCTAAACGCTGATAGAGTATACTTCTGACAAAATGCATTTAACAACAAATAATCAGTTTTTTCTCTGTTATTCAGTAAGTTATTGCTTACCAAATGGAATCTCCATAGTGCCATTAAAAACACTACAGAAGTCACACTGTAATAAAAAAAAAGTCTCTTGTATTTGAAGGAGTCAGTAGTAACTGATATAATTAAATCAAAAATTGACTATTTTAAAGATTTATGAGTATTTTCCTCAGTCCTTATAGAACTGAATGGACTGTAGTAAAGAAGAACTAGTAGAAAGAACACAATGGAAAAAAGCTAAGTTGAACTGATTCTAAAGTTATAACTTCCAAGTAGCACTTCTTGATATCACTAATTTTATACTGCATAAAAACATAAATATTATAAAAATTGTATAATAATAAATACAAATAATACTTAAAAGTAATATAAGTAATAAGTACAATATAAAAACCTAATGCCTACCCCATCTCTAAGCCTTACTCCATCTGATAAGGATTAGGGTTTAGATGAGGCAGAGAAATGAGATAAATACTAAGGATATGATGAAGCTGAATGCTGTGTACATTCTTTGGTTACATAAAAGTATGCACACAAATGTGCACACACACAGTGGGATGGTTTATAAAAGAAGCAGAAAATAATTAGGTGACTATTTATATAAGTTTTGGTAGTGAAGGTCTTTTTATGCTGTAAAACCAAAACATGATTTATTGAGTAAACTACTATGAAAAAAACACTTTAAAATTATTTTCCAAACGAATAAATTGGGAAAATATTTGCAATTTATATATGATGAGAGGAAATTAATATCTCTAACATGACAAAAGCTCATAACAGCCTAATAGAAATATCAACAAATAATAGGGTAAATCACACACACACACAAAATGAAGAAATCTGGTTAACAAACACTAAATATACTCATAATATACTCATTCTCACAATTCTCAAATAAATGCAAATTTTAAAAACAATTATAATTATAAATATATATATATATACACACACGTTATTATAAATTTTTTCCCATCAAATTGGCAAAGTTTAAAGAGATACATGATATCTATCACAGATCAGACAGTGTATTAGTAAAATGTTGCCAGAAAACACTTTGGCCACAAGCTGGATTTAGCTTGTAGATATGCAATTGTTTCCATTATTAGGTGGGGAGACTTAGTTATTATAAGAATCACTTTATTTTCTTAACATAGTTCAAAACTCACAAAGTATCCAGGCTTCATTGCCCTCAATGTAAATTAAATAGGTCCAGCACAAGGGTATGTTATAGAATAATCCTGATGCATAGCTATCAATTACAAGTTACACATACAATTTCTGAAAGCATATTCCTTTTTTAAAAGGTCATTTAAAAGAAAGGCATAAAAGGGGCTGGCCCGGTGGCATAGCGGTTAAGTTCACATGCTCCACTTCGGCGGCCCAGAGTTTACAGGTTCCCGGGCACGGACCGACACACTGCTTGTCAAGCCATGCTGTGGAGGAGTCCCATGTAAAGTGGAGAAGGATGGGCACGGGTGTTAGCTCAGGCCAATCTTCCTCAGCAAAAAGAGGAGATTGGCAACAGATGTTAGCTCAGGGCTAATCTTCTTTACCAAAAAAAGAGAAAGGCATAAAATCATCTAACTAGCACTTCCTAATGTATTCTGCTGACCTACCAAATTGTATGAGATTACCACCATAGTAAATCTTAGAACTGTTTATTTGTAAATCCAAGGAGAAAACTGAAACTAAATGTCAAACAACCACAAAATCAAAAGAAAATGTACCTTATAAATCTATTGAAAAGAAAGACTGTGCTCCGGATGACTCGTGCCGTCCGTGACTCTTCATGCTGAGATCTAGATAAATTTAAACCATCATCCATGTGGCCTTCATGATGCATAATAGCCTATAAGAAAGCAGATATAATGCCATTACGCCCAACATCTCTTTTCCAAATGGGGTTTTTTTTGCTGATTAAAAATTCTTCGTGACAGATGTACTTCATAATTCAGAGTTTTCGGATTTTTTTTAAAAAGGTAATATAGTGTATAAACTACCTATTTTTAACACCCTGGTGTGGTCCGTGCATCACTCCGCAATCAATAAATTTATATTTCTGCAGCAAAACATGAATATTCACACTGTGCAATATATAAAAGCTGGGAATAGTGATTTAGACATTTTTTAACTAACCAAGTTTTTATTCATATGAAACGACAACAGAAAGTTTCAAATACGTAAAGATTTGGCAAATATACCATTAACATGCTTTTCTTGAAAAAAAAAGATTCGAAGACACTAGCTAACTGGGAAGTATACAATATAAAAATTAGGAGATATAGATTGGGGAAGTCCTAGTATATCAAGACCACACTGAAATCTCCCTATAAAGATTAATATAGTAGATGATTCTAGAAGTAGTAATAAATTTACAGTACAGATTTTAATTAGATTATCTCTTCTATGGACTTTAAAGTCTGTTTCACATGTTACTTTACTAACTTAAGACTGTTTAGCCTCTTAACACCCTTGTCAAACTATTCTAGAAAGGCAAATCTTACGTTAGCCCATGGTAGAGAATATAAGTTCCATTCTGACTTTGATTATCCATGATTAATGAATGAGACAGCGGGGTACTGACTAAGAACTCTGGCATTACTGCAGTGGACTGAAGACAGGGAGTGGCTGGAGGTGAGATGAGATTAAGTGATTGGGTTTTGTCATGGTAAGGAAACCAGAATTACCATATTAAGTAAGGCTCAGCCAGGAGGGGTTTTAAACAGGGCAGTCACAAAGGCAGAGTGGATTAGAAAGAGGTGAGACTGAAGGCAGAGAAATTGGTTAAGAGGCTATGGAAATGGTGCACATGAGGGATGAAAAAGGCTGAACTAGATCTGTGAGGATGGAACAGAGGAAATTGATATGAGATACACTTAGAAGATTAAATTGTCAGGGCTTGGTGTTTTATTGAATTCAGCAGAATGAAGCAAGGAAATTGCGGAAACTCTTGCTATTTAGTTTCCATATGACATATTTGAAAGACATACGTAGAGTTTGGTTTAAAATGTTCATATTTCGTGTAGACCAGAAATCCTTTTATTTGCAAATATTTAAATTTATAATGAAAAGTATGTCATGAGGTACGTGGTTTTAAAAATTCATTCAAGGGGTACATGTACACAAAAAAAGGTTGAAAACAATTGGTTAATTGGAAAACTGAAGGGCTTTTTTTTTTTTTTTGCATCTACCACTTAAGTATATAGAATGGAGAAATCATACCTGAAGAGTTTCCGATGATTTTCTGATAGAAATTTATTTCTATCTTTACAAAAAAGTGTGTCTACATGTTACCATTTCTACTTATATTTCTCCCATAACCATATGTTATACTCAACTTTTAACAAAAGCTATTAGGAACGTGTGACATTAGACAAGAGTTCTTGGAAAGTAATATGTGAGTTAAGAATTTTCCTTTGTTTATTCTTTCAGTTCTTTATGATTTGTGAAATCTATTTTGAACTTCTACCTTTCTGGTAAATATTGAGGCTTAAGAACATAGAATGCAGTATGGCGAATCCAATAAAATCACTATCGACAAAATGAAAAGCCCAACAACAAAACTCATGTCTGGTATCACAAGCAATGATAGTGTTTATCCTTGAGTGTGGTAGTGACTGGAAGGAATCATGGAGGTGGGGGGCAGAAGGTGTTTCTAAAATATGCAGCTTTGAATTTTCTAGAACTCACATTAAAAAAATTTTTTTAAGGTAAAATTAATTTTAATAATGTATTTGCTTTAACCCAATATATCCAAAATACTATTACTGCAACATGTAATAAATATACAAACATGTTAATGGGATATTTTACCTTCTTTTTTTCATTCTTTGTCTTCAAAATTCAGTGTGTATTTTATACACCCAGAATATGTTCATTTGACACCAAATTATTATTGAAAATACTTGATTTGTTTTAGCATTCATGACATTTATAGCCAGAAAAGTATATCCACATACTTAAGTTGCTTCAAACATGCATAAAAGTTTTTTAACAACTTAATCAAGCACAAGTTTTAAAATTTAAATTAATTAAAATTTAACAAAACTAAAAACTTCATTCCTATAGCACTAGCCACATTCAAGCACCAAACAGCCACATGTGGCTAACAGCTACTGATTTGGCCAGCACAGCCCTAGACTTACTTTCAAGTTTATGGGAATTATAAGGAACATAGGCAATGGCAAAAAGAAGTCAGACACATCTAGAACACAGGACATTCTACAACTGGCCTGGATTCTTAAAAAAGTCAGTGGCATGGCACAAAAATAAGGTAAGGAACTGTTCTAGATTAAAACAGATTAAAGAAGCATAAAAAAATAAACAAATGCATGAAACTTGATTGGATCCGGATTTAAAATGAGCTATAAAAACGACACTCTTGGGACAACAGAGGAAATATGAATATGAACAGGATATTAGATTATATAATGGAATTATCATTATTTATTAGGTATAAGAATGGTAGTATGGATGTGTTTGTGGATGTGTGTATAATAAAGGAAATAAGGAATAAAGGAGGGATGGAGGGAAGGAAAGTAAATATTGCAAGCTATTAATAATTGTTGAATCTAATAAGAAGGTATATGGATATTCATTGAATTAGTCTTCTAACTTTCTTGTATGTTTGAAATTTTTCAAAATAAAGTATTTAGAAAAAAAGATAAAGAAAAAATCTGCCAAATCTGGTAAAAGAGCCATGGTCAAATATCATTATCAAAATAAAAACTTGCTTTGAAGCCCAATCAAACTCTTTTGCTACAATTTGGACATCAGCTATTGACCTTCCAAATGCTAACACTCTGTGTGCTCAAAATCCTGCAAAGCTAACGCCGTTGGAGACCAAGCTAATAAGTGCATGTGGGATCTCATCAACTCAACTGTAACTTATACCCTTGAAAATACAAGTTTTCATTCAAGAAACATTGATTGAGCATCTACTGTACTAGATACTGAGAATACAAAACCAAAAGATGCGGTTCCACTGCCCAGAGTCTAGTGACAGAGACGGATCGTATGTCACAATTATACACCTTTGTTGTGCCTTTTCCTTTCTGTCCCTCCCCCTTAGACTGTGAACTGAACTTAGTCTAACCTCTAGGCTCTCTGGCTTCTGTAGACCTCAAAAGGCAACTTCAACTCTTTGGATCCAAACAAGGATAAAAGTTAGAGACATTTCGCTAAGCGAAAGAAGCGATATACAAAAGTATGGGTGCTGCCTGACTTCATTTATATGAAGTCCTACATCAAGCAACACTAACCTACGGTGGGTAAAGACCACAAGAGAAACTGTCCCTGGAGAAGAAGGGTCAGGGAGAATCTGGAAAAGAATGTTGGGCAATTTTCTGGGGAAATGGAAATGTTCCATATTGTGATATGTGTGGGTCACACAAATTTATTCATTTGTCAAAACTCTACAGTTAATTTTTGCATTCCAGTGTATATAAATTTTACCTCTAGAAATTAAAAATAAGTATAATCCAGTGGAACATGGCAAGGGGGTGGAAATGTAAATGAAACAAGAATAGGAGAGCATTGAAAATGTTGAAAGCTAGTGATGGATACACAATGGTTCTTTGCACTATTTTGTTTTCTTTGTATATATTTGAATTTTTCATAATAAAGTTAAAAACACCCAGGCTCAGTCATAGGAAATAAGGAATGCTTTACAAATACTGAATACAAACAAATGCATTTAAATTTATGAAGCTAGACCAAAGACCTGAAAGACAAGTGATCATCACATTACAAAGATTATAGGGGTCTGCAGGAGAATTGTCCCAGGATCTCCAACCGAAGCTCAGAGGAAGGTAGTATAAGGATGCATTTAAGTCCAATCCCATCAAAGCAAAATCAGCTTCCCATTCACCAAAATCAGCACTGGTCACTCCAAACAAATCACAATAACGTTAAACAATCTATACTGGACGGTGAATATGTTATGATTAATAAATCTACTGAAAATAAAAATTTCTGCCCAGTACAGTCTTCCTTCCCAAGGTCTCCTGTGTGGAGAAATAATATTTGTCTTGTTATTTGGTTCTGTGCACTGTGTTACATGTTGGTGTAAAAACATGAAATACAACCAATCTAGTACTATGTACTTGCCCTAAGGGAGCTCACAAATTAGGAGAAAGAGAGAGAGACAAGTAGCCTAGTAAATAAAATAGCACGGAGGTGTATATTAAATTTAACAACTTATACACAAATATTATGAGAACACAAAGGAGGCTGTAGGGAATGAGCTGATATGGTCAGGAAGAACTTCTAAGATCATCTTTAAACTCAACCTCTGGAGGATGGGTAGGAATTGGGTGGAGGAAAAAAAGTTGTAAAGGGTATTCCAAACAGAGGAAACAATATATGCAAATGCACAGATGTGTAAAAACCATGACTTTTTTTTTCTTGGAGGGATTGCAAGGAATGTGCTGTAAGTGGTGTACTGGGGAAACTGAAGAGGATGCTTAGAGATTGGCCAAAGAACAGGAGAATGGGGCAGAGCTTAGGTGGGAGGCAGGTCAGGAAGGGGATCACTATCAAAAATTGTGATCATTATCTTGTAAGCAATGGGATGCCAGTGAAGGATGCAGAGGTGAGAGTGCAGGAGCACTTCTGCATTTTAGAAACATACTTCCAGCAGCAGCATGGAGGACAAAGTGAATTAGGTAGACTAAGCTAGAATATAGAAGAGAGTGTACCTCTTCATTTAATATTTAAATCAGTGATGTAACATCCAGCAATATTCATCTTATAAAAACCAAAGAGTTTATTAAGGTGGGATTTGACCTTTAGCATGTAAATAATGAAGTTGAGCAGGTGGCTGAAAGTGTTAGCTACCTCTTTTTGTCTTGTGTTTGTGTTTTTTAGTCACCAAAAATGACTGCTATAAACAGCGTTTTTATATAATCTTACCTTGCGTTGTATGGACCCCATTCTCACAGATTTCACATCCACAGACTGGTAAGTGAGCCACAGGCCTGTATTTACATGTTGTATGAAGCATACTGAGTCTCCATATTTTATTTCAGATGTTCCCATGCCATCAACTTCTTTTCTCACCCCTACATCCAATTTTTCCTACAAAGAGAGAAAAAATATATATAAGAAAACGTTTTTAAAATATTAGTTTATATTGAAAGAACTTTGCCTTGTTAATAATATGTTCCTTGAAAAATTCAGCCCTCTGAAATCCCCTGAAATAATAATAGTCAAAATATTTTATTCTGGCAGTTTAACCTCTACTGAAAATCAAAGTGGGAAATTGCAAAAATGAATAAAATTTTCTTGAATTATTCATACTGGTAGAAAATTATTTTGGCCATAACACAAAATTTTATATTGCTTAAGGGCAAACTCCAAAACATAGATTTTAAAATTAGCAGTTGAAGCTTCATATTCTTTCCAGATTATTCTTTTCATTATTGGTAGTTAAGAACACAGGTTTAGGGGACAGAATATCCAGTTTTGAGTCCAATATCTGCCACTTATTACCTCTGTGTCCTTAGGACAAGTTAATTAACCCTTTTAAGCTTCAGTTTTCTCATCTGTAAATCAAGTTAACAAAGGTATCTCCCCCAGAGTATCAGAAAAAATGAGATAATGCATGTAAAGTTTTCAGCACAGTGCCTGGGATAAAATAAACAATTTAATAAATTTTAATGATTTTGACCAGGAAAATGGTGTTGATGATAACGATGACGTTAACAAGGACGTTAATGATAAAGCTTTAATTCAGTTTCTGCTACTGCAATTTCCAACTTAAACTACAGAGTCATAACGCTCCTAAAGGGCTACTATGCTAAGCTCCCTTTGCTGTGAAGAAGCAATCAATCCTCTGATACCAAGTAAATGTTTCTTTCGAATCCTTATTTATCTTAATGCTTCCTCCTTCGACATGCTCCCTTTCAATTTTCCCTCCGATGCTTAATTCTGATCTTCAGGAACTCCATAAGTCTTAAAGTTCTGAATACAGCTGGCCCTCCATAACCTCAGGTTCTACATCTGTGGATTTAACCAACCACGATTGAAAGGGCTAAGATGGTTGCGACTATACTGAACATGTACAGACATTTTTTGTCATAATTTCCTAAACAATGCAGTTTAACAGCTATTTACATAGCATTTACATTGTGTTAGGTATTAAAAGTAATCTAGAGATGATTTAAAGTATACGGAGGATGTGTGTAGGTTATATGCAAATACTATACATTTTATATAAGGGACTTGAGCATCCTAAGATTTTGGTATCCGCAGGGGTCCTGGAACCAATTACCCATAGATACCAAAGGACAACCACAGTCCTTAAAATAACAGTAAAAAAATCTAATGTTCTTTCAGTCGCAGTACCTCCTTTTCTGGTTTCTTATTCTTCCCCTTGGTCTAACTTTCCTTATTAAATTTACTTTGTTTCTTCTATGTCTCTGGTTATCTGACAGCTGACTGAAATTAGCAATGGTTACACAAATGTTTTTGACGATTAGGTTGGAGTAAAAATTTATGTCTGTTATACCAAAAGGAACAATTCAAGTAAAACAAAATTTTGATAGATTCTTCGTGTAATTTGCACACTGTACTAATAACTCTAAAATGATTATGAACACTCCATCAACAATTGAAAATGAAAGTGAGTTGAAATTCTTAATAAAAAAAGGTCAAGATCATATAAGAAAATGAATATAATTATAAATTAAGTTGATTTAATCATTATGCAAATAACTTGAAATACTATTCTAAGAATCTGCAATAAAACAGATAATAAACCATTCCAATTTCATTCTATCAGCCAAGATAAACTACTAATCTACTTATACCCACTCTATCAATGGGAAAATTAAATTCTAGGGAAAAATATAACAATGCAATTATCTCCTCCAAATAAAACAATGAGCCTCTCACATTCTAACTTTTTGTTTTTCTTTTATCCAAGGAAATTAGCTTGTAGTCTTTTTATAGGCTTGTGGATGGTGTTTTGAGAAGTCACAATTACTAATTGTAAAGTTATGCTGTTTGCTTTTTATTGAAGCGGTTCACTTCACTCGCTGGATTAGAAGTTATAATTGCAAAACTTCATGATGATTACATTTTAGTAATTACTCTGATCCTCGAATCAGGTAAGAACTATTAAAGTGACATTAGAAAAGTGTGATTAGTGACATTAGAAAAAAAAAAGTGTGATTATTTTCTGTATGAAAAAACAAAGGCCAGTCATGTTCTTTCCTTCTATTTCCTGTCATTGTTTGTAGCTCAGGCTCAGGAGAAATTCAGGTGAAAATAATCTAGACGTTTTGAACAATCATAAGCATAAGCATAACATGAGTCAAGAATGTGACAGTTGATAAAAGCATCTAACAGAAAATTAGCCTGCATTCCTAGAAATAAAATGTCCAGATTAGGCAAGTAATAATCTTACTAAAAGTTTGTATTACATCTAAATAAGTGGCCTTTAGTTTCAGCATCACTTTTTAGATTTTATTTCTCTTTTGAGTTATTCTGGCTTTGGGAAATAATGGAGTACTTTAGTTGGAATAATCTTCTGATAAATAACAATAGAATTTGGAGAAAATACTTTTCAGACTCTATGGGCCGGGCTGGTGGCACAGCGGTTTAGTTTGTGCCTTGGAAGCCCAGGGTTCGTGGGTTTGGATCTCAGGTGCCCACCGACGCACTGCTTGTCAGCCATGCTGTGGCGGCGTCCCATATAAAGTAGAGGAAGATGGGCACGGATGTTAGCCCAGGGCCAGTCTTCCTCAGCAAAAAGAGGAGGATTGGTAATGGATGTTAGCTCAGGGCTAGTCTTCCTCACACACACAAAAAAAGAATCTATCTGAAGGCTCTTGAGAGGGACCAGGAGCAGGAAGAAATTGGAAAGTAGACTTTTCTCTAAAGAGGAACAGCACCCAGGTAATCTGTAAATTGCCTTTTGCCTCAGGGCATGCCCTACCCAACCTGTCCACAGCTCAGGCAGAAGAAAGTTGCTGTCTTACTGGCTTGAGGTAACAGAGGACACACTTTAGGGCTCACAACCCTAAAATTACATGAGAAACCAGAAAATTACATGAGCTAACTCCTGGACCAGAGATGTATCCACAAAATCTGCTTATAAAATCCACTCAAATTCTCGCTCATCACTAAACTACGCATGCTCAGGGGAGGCTCAGTATAATGGTAGCAGATGGAAACTGAAATAACTGAGCAGAAATATAAGCAATTGCCCACTGAAAAAGAGAGAGACAGAAAGCGGAGTTTTAGGCCAGCAAGATTAACTGCCAGCCAAAACCAAAATCACTCTTCAGAAAAAACTTTAACAAAAATTAGAGTCTTTATATGCCATTTCTAATATCTAATATATTGTCAAAAGTAAGTAGATGTAAAGAGACAAGAAAATGTGATCTATACCACATTAAAACAAAACAAGACAAAATGTGACCTATACTAAGAAAAAGAACAAAACAGGCATTAGAAATTGATGCAAAGATAGCCATTACAATTAGCAGGCAGGAACTTTAGAGAAACTATTATAAATATAAAATATGTTCAAGGACATAAAGGAATATATGAATAATGAATAAACAGATGGGACTCTCACTTAAGAAATATAAATTGTAAAAATGAAATGTAATAAAAAAATGAAAACAATAATTGAAGTATAAAATTAATTGGATCAGATTAACATCAGATTGGAATTATAGACTAAGGAGTCAATGAAGTTTAAAGCAGATCAACAGAAATTTTCCAATCTCAAGATCAGATTGCCATTAAACACACTCTGACATAAGTACTTTGTCATTAAGTGAAAATTTCCCTCAAAAGACCACATAAAATTTAATTCCTCCACCTCCTACATTTAATCAAAGAAATCTTGAGATCCTCACTATTATCTTAACATTCATTAACACACACAAAATTTTAAATTTAATAGTCTAATTCTCCATTCTGTAAGAATAATCTTGAGATCTTGAGAACTATAAAAATGCTCAAAGAGAAAAAACTCTTTTTGACAGTCCAGAAGTATTGAAAAGACTTATTTTTACTGTAAAAAGTTTGTTTGGATAGATATTTTCTCTTTTGATTCATGTAAACTCATAGCATGCTATACTTCAACTATCAGAGAAATGATGGCACTTTATTGAAATTGCTCCTTAACTGCCTTCTTTCCCACTTGACTATCAATTAGTTTTTCAAGGACAGGAACCTGTATGTCTGGTTCCTTCAACCCAATGGCCCATATCCCCAGGACCAGACAGTGCCTGCAAATACTAGATTCTTAACTAAGATTTGTTAAATGAAAGAATGAATTTTTGGAGAGAAATCACATACCCCTTCAGATTTCCCATAGAAAACATGCTTACAAGCTATTCCCAATGAAATAATTCCCCTCACCAATGCTTGGAAAATCTAATTTTTAAATAATATCAAATTAGTTCTAGAGGTAAATAAGATTCGCCTGAAAAATATTAAGTGATGTTTTGGCATTGGGTATACCAATCTGGCTCATTATAAAGCCAAAACTATTTCTAAACAACTGTGGTCTTATTAAGTGATATAAAGGGATTTGATATACCAAACGAGACTCATTAAGAAACTTGAACCAATCCTGTAGAATCATGTTCTTATTATAGGAACCAGGGATTTCAGAGAGATTCTTCTAGCATTAATTGAAATCATCCTTAAATCTAGCCAAAGTATTCTTTCAAGTAGCTGATAGGAAGAAAAAAGGCTTTTAACCTGAGATGATGGAGTACTTGTTTTTATAATAGCCAGTTCTCCTTAAGATAAATAATGGTTAAAGTTAGGAAAGTTAAAAGGTCAAGAGTTTTTTTTTTTTGCTTCTCGATGGTGCCACATTGCAGTATAAAATGGTTTGTCACTGTGAAATATGAATCTAAAAATGCTACAGGGTCAGAGAAGTTACTGTGGCTGACAGGCCAGGCCAAGCTTAGACTGTCTAGGTCAGAGTTGCAAAAAAATATATAGCTCTCTTTATCCCTGGTGTTCAGAAATCTCACGAGGAGACACTGGTGAATGGGTTTGTGGAGAGAAGGGATTTAAGCTGGGAGAGTCTTTGAGAGGTTTCCATAGCAGCAAGGTCACAGGGCCCTGGGAGAAGCCCTCCAATATCTTGTATAACACCCCACCCCCCTTGAGTGTGGGCTGGGACAATGAATATGATGGCATTTCACTCGTGTGATAAGGTTACATTATATGCAAACGTGAAGAGATCTTGCCAATGTACTTAAGATTCCTAATCAAGTGACTTTGAGAAAATCAAATGGGAGATTATCCCGGGTGAGTGATACTTAATCAGAGAGTGGAGGCTTTCCCTGAGCTCAGAGACTACAAACAGCTAGTGCCCATGGGGTTCCACCCTACTCACGATCTTCCTTTCCAGGCCACCTGCACTACAGACTCTCGGCTCACTCAATCAGCCCTCACAATCTTATAAAGCAAATCCACATAACAAATCCCTTAATATATACATATCTCATACTGGCTCTGCTTCTCTAAGTCAACTCTGACTGACAAACCTCATCTTAACCACAGACGGATTCTGTGAGCTCACTCTCATGCTTACTGCCATTAAAAAGGATCAGCATAAAAACTATAACTGAATTTCTACATCTTCCATAAAACCATAGTTGGCATTATTTTCTATTATGCTATCAATACATCTTGAGAAAGTGTTCCTGCAAAAATTTTATTTTGAATTTAATCCTGATTAAATGCAAAATTCAATTCCATTGATAACTTTGTATAACTATTTTGATAAGAAAAAACACAAGTTCTCCATTTTGCTTTTGGTTTTTAGATATTTAATCACTGAACAACTCAAATAGATGATCACAGGTGAACAACATATCTTTTCTGTCTGCTATTATTACTATTAAATCTTTAATTTTCTTATTTAAAAAGCCTTCAGTTTTACTACGTAGGTTCAAAGTCTGGATCTGCCACATACCTTATCTAAGTCTCAGTTTCCTCATCTGCATAAGGAAGATTAAAAACAGTATCTAAGCTTCATAGGGTTGAACTATGATTAAATGAGATAATGCATGTAGGTGCTTAGCACATTATTTGGCACATAATAAATTGTTAACCATTACTCTTATTTCCATTGTATGACTGTGTGTGTTTTAAAACATCTTAAATATTTTTTGAACCAAGAGTAAAAATCTCAAATAAAAATAACATACTAAAAATAGAAACCACGTCCTAAAAACATTTCCTTCTTTCTATTTTTGCCATTTGCTCCATAATCCTTGTAATCTCATTGGCAGTCTGATCTGAGATTGGTATTCCATCATTTCAATAGCAAAAGGTTTCTATTCATGGTGCATGGGAGAGGGAAAACTGGAGGAAATCACCCACAGAGGAATATTTTAGTGGCATTTTAAACTAAAATAATTACATCTTGGGAGAGTAAAATCCATATGTGATTGGCAAAACCTACCTTATGATTAAAACTGACATTTCAACGTACTTGAAAGTGATGGTTAAAAGTTCCAGGAGTAGAGAAAGTGAAGGATAGATCTAAGAAAACCTACACGAATCAAACTGAATTCTTCACTATGTAAAATTTTTTGAGAGGACCAACATAATCATTTTTGCAATATATACGTGTATCGAATCATCATACTGTACACCTTAAACTTACACAATGTTCTATGTCAGCTATATCTCAATAAAGCTGGGGGAAAAAAGAGAGGACCAATATTGTAAACTATTTTCTAGTTTATTCTGAATATATATAGTTATCAACAATTGTTGACTCTTCTGTCAAATCCTGAATTTGAGATTGGCTATTGAATGTTCACATTAGCGTCAGAGACATCTCAACGACAATAAGGGGAAATATTCCTTATGTTAACTAGTAGAATAGGTTTTTAAAGCCATTCTCACTTATAAGTAAGAATGATCTTAATGATTTATAAAATTTCAAAAATATATTTTCAAAGAGGTCTCATACAGTTATAGTTAAGGAAATGCGAGGGTTCATGAGAGATGATTTTCACTTCAAAATTTCCAAAACCGTACTCCTAAATCCAAGATAAAAGTTTGTATTTTCAATTGACCTAGAAAAGTTTAATTTGTCATCAATAATGAAAAATTGATTTGCAACACTGTAACAATGTCAATTAATAATCATTGATTAATTGCACACTAAAAATGAGATAGGTAGTTGATAGACATGAGAGGGGATCATGGCTGGAGACCTTGCTGCATCAGTGAAGCATCTTGCTGGCATCCTACAAGATACAGATAAAGGGGAACTAAGACCCGCCTGGCACCACCCCCAGAGTCTGAGGCCATCAACCACAACGATAAAAATAACAAGTACACAAACAACACATACAAGGCCTTCTGCTATTCACCTCTAGAGGACATTGACCTTTCTTTAATTTACATACAAATTCCACATGCATTAGACCCCCTTCCGGGAGGGATGACTGCCAGGACACATCTGGAGATACCCCTAGAAGGTCAAGAACTCCCCCTCCTGATGGGTGGGTGGAGAAAAAAAACCATTTTTGGCGGATAACCAGATAATGCTAATTCCCTTCTAAACAGCCCAAATAAAAACAAAACTAACCCAAGACACAGGGAAAATGCTTCTCTGGCACTGCCCGCTCCTCCCTTGGAGTGTATCTGACCTTTCCTCTAATACATCTTCGCTTGCTTGCTGTCACCGTTGTGTCAGTGTCTGAATTCTCCTCTTACACTGACCAAGAACCTGGGTGATCGGACTCTTCAGTCCGGTTACAAAAATATACCCAGAATCAAAGAAATATGTTACATTAAAAAAAAAGTCTTTGCCTTCCAGAACTTTAAGTACTCATTATTTTCTTTGGAAATAGTGTAACAAGAAATGTAAAGATATGGCAAGAATTTTTAACATATCAGTGGCACTGAGGGAAATAAAAAGCATTGACTATATCTTTAAGTGAACCCAATATATATTTCAAAGATCAGGGGCCATGACCAAATGTGATATTTAACAAAAAGATGAGAGAAACCATTTAGCTATACCATTTTCTCTAAAATGTTGACAATATAAAAACATTTTATTTTAAAAACATATAATTTCATCTTTAATCAAGGACTCTACTTTTATTCTATTTTAGTTGGTTCTAACTTCAATGCCTCATCATGTGATGGTAGAAAACAATTATCATCATGAATAGATTTTAATTTCACCAGGCTACCTTTCTTCCGATTAAAATGAGTTTATATTTTAAACATTACAATCATCACTATTAATAACTCTTTAATTTTTCACAACGTATTTGTATATATGAGTGTATTTCTGTGCCATTTTTTTCTGGGAAACCAGTTGGTATTGTGTAACTTATTTTCAATAAAACTAAGCTATCAAATTATGATATGTTAATTCCAGCACTTTTTCCAATACCATGTAGTTAGATTTTAACTATTTTTCTAATATTATAAACATCTTCTATTTTTAAAGATATCTTTTACCAAATCAAAATTAATTAAAATATTACACAAGAATCACACACTAATGTGTAAGATATTACACACACACACACACACACACACAGTTTTAATTTCAATTACAGTTTTACTTCCCTTACAGAGTTATTGGTTATCTACAAACTTCTGAAAATCAGGACATAAAAAATGAAACATTCAAAATACAATAAGGAGAGTATTATACATTCTAAAGAGACTAAGTTAGCCAGAGGCATTAACTTGATTTGATAAAGATTACTATTATAATTACAGAAAAAAAATTTTTTTAAGTCACTGTTCTACTTTTTCCTAATAAAATGGGAATCTGAGTCACCAGCTAGTCTTGGAAACCAGGCATTGTTGTGAGCAAAAGTCTCTTTTAAAATTCTTAAGTCATTATATCCCGCCCTAGGCCTAATTAGAAGATGCTCGCCATGATTAGAGAGAGCTCAAGATACGACACAGGGGAGTTTCAACAAATTTGGTAGAGAGCACAGAAAAAGCCCATTCCTCCCCTTCTTCTTCCGAGAGAAGAGAGAGTCAGGAGAATCAAGTTTCTTTACACAATTTCAAGTCATTGAAAAATAAGGAATTTATTTCCATTCCCAACTGAATATATCCATGCTCAGTTTTATAATAAATTTTACCCCAGTAAAATTTGAATTTGAATAAATTCAGAAGTCCACAATCTGGGACATATTATTGCGATTGCTCCTATTTTGATCCATATTAGGATTAGGAGTTCATTTGAAATATATACATATTTCATGAGGAATATACATATAAGATACATATACATTTAAGATACTTAAAATACCTTAAATAATCTGAAATACATTCTCGACTAAATTGCAAAAGTCACATATTAGAAGGGAATTCTAAAGACATTGCCCTAGGAGACAGAGCAAAAACTGCAGGAACGTTTTGTTCAGATTCATTTGTTTGTAAAAGCCACATGTGTTCAGGGAAATGAAAAGAAACAATTTCTAAAAACTGCTTACTGCGGGGGAATACCTTTCACTCAGTAGCATAGTACAAACATTATAATATGCCTTTAAAATTATGTGAGTTTCACAGTAAAAGAGATTAACTTAAAATCCATAGAATATGCAATGAGATACAATTGATCTTTATCAAAGTAGCAAATTTTTAAGAATTATCTGTTGATGAGGTTGCGCAGAAATGAAAACTTTCATATGCTGCTGCTTAGGATGAATCCTAGCACAAATTTCTGAAGGATACTTTGGCTACAAGCGTTCATTCACTGGAGCGTTACCAGTACCTACTAAGTGGCAGGCACCATTGTATGGTGTGTAAAATAGTCACAGTCAATCCAGCCTCTGAGAGCTTCCAAAATCAAAAACCTTATTTAAAAGCTTCATATTATTTAACCAAATAGTTCAACTTCCAAAGAGAAAGCAGTTAGCGATATACAGAAATATTTAGAGACAAAAATGTTCAATTTATGAGAGCAAAACTGAAAATTAAATATTCAAACATAAGGAAGTGGCTGATAAATTATGATAAATCTACATAATAGAACGTTGAATTATTGTCAAAATTCTATTAAATAAGGAAAATAGATATAAAATAAAAAGTAAATATAACAGTATATAATTAGCCCTCAAGTATCAAAATATGTATATATTTGCTAAAAACTGAAATTCACACACACACAATAGAGCTGTTTCTGAGTGATGAATTGTACATGATTTAAATTTTCCCCTCACCACATTCTTGTATTCCCTTTTAAGATTTTCTTTGTGATTATGCATTAAATATATAATAAAAATTAATTTTAGAAGGAAATAATAGAAAGAGTTACTGTCTCTACCTTCTGGGGAAAAAACTTTATTACCTAATCTGCCAATGATTTTAAAACTAAAATTCAGCTGTGATTTTAAAAGTAAAATGTTTTCTTGGATTTCATCTCCACTTTCACTACCCTCGATCATGTTATCGCGTGCAATTATCATGAATTGAACGAGTGGAGTGTGTGACAGCAAGTGATTAACAACCTGCACATTAGAGTGGTTCCACAAATGAGTATCAGGCAGGAGACCAGCTTTAGAGAAAGTGAACAGCATATTCAAAAGTAGTGTTGGGATCCTTGATCTCTGCCTTCGGTATAAGCCATGACGTTACACAGTTGCCAAAAGCCCGAAGCAGAATCCCTGAGCAGAGACCACAGAAGGACCTGACCAGTGAAAATTCTTTAAACGCAAGCTATGCTCTAACATTGACAGAATATTAGCAGAGGTATTTGGAGGAAAGTGTTTCAAGCTTTTGAGCAAGAATTTTTATCGAGAGCTTCTGAAAACATTCACAGCTTTTGAGTCAACATTTCCATTTCGAGAAATCCATCCTAAAAATATAAATCAAAATATGCACAAAACTTAGGTTCAAGAATGTCAGCAGATTGGTTGTTTTTTTAACGGATTTTTTTGTTACAAAAGAAACAGGCTATTGTAACAGGCAAAATAATCCAAAGATTTGCTTTTACAAAGTTAAACAAAAATTTTCCCCTGCAATCATATTCTCATAAACCTTCCATTTTGATCTTTCTAAAGTATTCAAAGTTAAAAGATTAATGTAGATCCTTCCATATTTATCATATAATCGTATATAAACACACACACAAGGATTTCATTTTTAATTAAAAAAATAAGATTTTTTTTATTACATTACAACTTGCTTTTTTTCACTCAACAACATTATCTTGGACATCTTTACTGATCAATATATTCTCATAGCTAATACCACTTAGCTATCAAATATATTTGGTGAATAATTGAGTCTTTTTCCAGATTTTTGCCATGACAAAGAATGATGACAACTTGCACAGGTTTTATTTTATTTCTGTAAGACAACACCACTCAAAAAAAAATAGATTGCTAGATCAATGGCTATATGTATGCAAGAAAGTTTTGAATTATGTTAATATACTTTTCTCATTTGTATTTGCATTTCTATTTGAATAAACTAGCCCCTGTTTTGACAGAGGCATCCCTTTACCTCCTGGAGAATTAGGATTGTTACAGGAAGAATGAAAAGATAAAGACTGTCAGTATTCAGCTTTCTACAAGTAACAATAGGATATTTGGAGATTATAGGAATAGGATTTCTATAGAAATAATGAAAAGAGAAAGATGAACTCAGTGGTCAGCTTTCTACATGCAACAATAGGATTTTTGGAGACCATAGTTAGACAATAGAGTCAGGCTGCTGCCTGGGAGCCTAGGGAGGGGTGATGCTTCTGCTGTGTGAGGCCCTGCGAGGTCAAGGGTGCACCTCCAGGCTCCTGTGGCAGCCCTGACTATCTGGGGGTGAATGAGTGAACTAGCCAGCCCAGGATTCCAGGCCTGGAGCTAAGCCCTGGTTATTTAAACTCACCCTAGTTAGGTGGTTTGGGGCAGAGATAACCTGGCATCCACCGGCTCTTCTGCACTCCCAGCCCAGTGACTTGGACAAGTGGGTTTTGTTTTATGAATGTTAATACTATGTTATTTTACTTGGTACATAGATTTTGTAACCGTTACATCTTCAGTGAATTGTGCTCTTTAATACCACAAAGTATCCTTCTTTGTCTCACTCAGTGCTTCCTTTTGCCTGAATTCCTCCTCATCTGATATTAAGATCAGATTCTCTTCTTTCTTCTTGTTTGTATCTTCTTGGTAGTCCATGGGCCATCTTTTGATTTACAACCTTTCCAGATAAAGTGTTTTAGGTGTGTCTCTTATTGTCAGCATAATTTATACCTCAGGATTCCATATGATATTTTTATTTTAAATTGTGATTTTAGCCCATTTATATATATTGATAAGGCAAATACATTGGGTCTTCACTCTGTCATATTTTTTTCTGTGTTTATATTTATCTTTTCCCCAGTCATTCGCTATGTGGTCTGTTTTCTTTGTTAACTGTGTGTCTCTGTGGCTGTGTGTGTGTCTATGTCCTCTTTTCACAAGGCTGGATTATGTACGATGATAAGGGTAGTGTTTTTCTCTTTCTCTCACTAAATTTCCTCTCTTCCACCACATTATTTAGTAAATTTTTTTATATCTTAGTGTTTATCCTTTTACTGTTAAATATCTTATGCTTCTATTACTTGATCTTTCAGTTTTAAAAAGACATTATTTAATCTCTAACTATTTCATAGGAGGCAATCAGAGCACATACTGTACCTTTCACTTTCCCTCCTTCTCCTCCAATTTTTATGAGATATATTTTGCCTTTTGGAATGTTCTATCTTGAACAACTTTTCCCATGTCTTTCATTGTGATATGCCTATTCAGGTTTTTCTGCTTCTTTGGGATTTTATTTTGGTAAATTACATTTTACGAGGATGCCATGCATCTCTTTTAGTTTTTCTAATTTTCTGCCATAAAGCTGTATATCATTTTAACAGGTACCATCTTTTCTAGCTGACAAGAGCTTCCACCATCAGATAACTGGTTCCTCTGTAGTGAACAGAATTTTTTCCTTTTTGGACTGAAATGCTATCCATTATCAACGGATAACTAGCAAAGTTCCACTCCTGTGCTTAGTTACGCTTGAGGAAGAAGCCCATCAACCCCACGTTTGTTCGCAATGAGATCAACTGTGCTTTCCAACTACAGAGATAAGGAGCAACATCCCACCTGAGGTCCATCGAAGCAGCCCATTCAGAGCCCCCCCTAATGGGTCAACACAACAAGTATAATAGACGAAGATCCTAAGGTTACCCACTGGAGTTGACCAGCTCTGTCTCTCTATTTTCACCATAGAGAACAGGGACTACACTAGCTGTCTTTCCTGGAGATGGAGATCTCTGGGGAAACTTACTGAAGAAAAGCATCTTCCACCATTCTGTTTACTCCAAAGCAGGAGTCCTGAGAGAAAGGCACTAGGGTGTAGCTTCAGGCTACTCTCTTTTCAGAGTTACTCCTGGTCTCACCCAAAATTACCTTTATCTATAACAGGGGCATAAAGTTTTATACTTCTGAGACAAAAGCTAACCAGTAATTCAACCCCCATTCCTATCATTATGCCCAAATTTCACACTCTTTATTAAATTAAGGACAGAAATATAGACAATTATTGCAAAAATGAATACAATAGATGCTTGGCATTTGTCAGTTGAACATGTGCTATTTTCATCTATTCCTGAGACACTTCACAGCTCAGGACATTTGTTATCTTGGTGAGGCATGATTAAGACTCCATTACATTGGAGGGTTGGTGAGTTAGGAAACACTCATGAGGTACTGAGTGGGCAGCTGTGCTGGACCACTAGCCTTCCCACTTGACTTGGAGGTGCATTTATTTTTTCCTATTCTACTCATCATCTGGTTTAGAGAGATTCTCATTAAAGACTCTAAGGGTTCTCTTAGAGGTTTTGTCCTTACAAATGACTCAATAGACATAAGAAGAAAAGTCTGTATATAAGAGTAGATGTGTAAATGTGCCTTTGAGAAAAAGGTTCTGGTATGCTTTGCCATCATATGGTCACATGACAGTAGCATGAGAGGAATGGACAGAAGAGAAACTGGGAATTTAGAAATACATGTAAAACATGCTCACGTCATTTCTTTTTGTATTTCTAACATCAAAGGAAATGTGGTGGGATATACTTACAGGAAATCCAAAATTATATTTCCTGTCTTACCTTGGAAGATCGGAAGGTAAATGCTGTTGATTTTACATCAGCTTTTTCTTTGTCCATGAGTAGAAGGCTTTTGTCTTCCATGAGACTCAAGTACTTTCCTGTTGTGACGTGGCGTAGTCGGAAGGGCTGGCCCCATCTTATGTGGCTTCCACTCCACCTAACGAAAACAATAAAGACTTGATCCAATAGCATCCACACTCACAGGAGAAACAGCAGTAAAAATATACGTGTCAGACAACGAACAAAGGTGCCTTGCCTATATTGTCTTATTGAATGTTCTCAAAAACCTTATGGTGTTGGTGGTGTTAATTTTATTTCAAAAATAACAAAATGGTTATTTGGAATGATTAGGTAATATTTAATGTTAAGCAGCTAATAGTAAGTAGAAGTGAAATTTAACTCAATGTCTTCTGACTTTAAATGTAATCCATCCACGCTATACACTACTCCACGCAAAGATGACTAAGAACTTGTGCTCCAAGTTAATCTCTAATCACTAGTCACAGGTATAGAAATTATAAGTTTAAGTGATACTTTAAAATTTACTCGTTAAAGAGTTTTGTTGCATTTGCACAGACCTGAAAAATAGTGGTATTATATTCAATGCCTAATTATGATTTAATTGGAACTCATATATACAAACTGAAGTATACATTTACCTAAAAAAGGAAACCTATTCCTATGTTTCAAAATTTAATAATGTGGAACAATGGTATCATTAAAAACCAATGCACAAAGAAGACAAACCTAGAAAATGAGAATTCTGAAAAGGTTGAGGGAAAAAAGGAAAGAAACAGAAAATGCAATAAACAGAAAATGTAAACTAAGGTTGTAGAAAAAAGATAAAAAGCAAAGTTATGATCATTAAAATCTGCTTTTAAAAATAATGACTCTCAGATAGGGTAGAAAAGAAAAATCAAGATACGGACCATCCTCGCTTTGCACAGTACTGTGTTAACTCAAAGTCACGCATCTCAGAACCTTGTACTCGCTACGTGCAGAGTGAAAACAAGGTTCTGAGATGCATGACTTTCAGTTAACACGGTAATGTGAGAAGTGAGGACCGTCTCTCATCATTGATAAGAAACAGGCTAAAAATCAAATAATTAAAAAAAAAACTAAAAATAAATGATGGGAAAAGATTTACCACACATATAAAATCAAAGGGAAATAGTGACGGTAAAGTTGTTACTAGACAAATTAGAATTCAAGGCAAAAAGCATAAAGGGGATGCTGTCAGGTATTTTATAAAGAGAAAAGACAGACTCTACAAAGAATGTATGTCATGAAGCTTCATGCGTCAATGACAAACAGAAAATGAAACGAAAGAAACATAAGGATGATTAGTAGAAGATTTTATCACTATATGAGTCAAATAGATAAAAAGTAAAGATATGGAGGATTTCAATATGACAATTAATAAACTTATTTTAATATAGATTCAATAAAAACTTTTGTAGTCTACAAATTGAGAATACTTTTTCAAATTCACCAATCTTAGTAAACCATAAGTCTGTTTTCTGTAACAATAAGCACTGTTTTCCTAACCTTGATTTTTGACTTGAGATATTAGCATGGAGATATAACAGTAGAATGATATTGTAATAAATTCATTTTACATGGAATTGTTTATAAAGACAATTAATTTGGACAAGTTCTCTAAGTTAATAACCATGTACCAATAAACCCTGATAATAACACAGTATTGTCTTAAAAATGAAATTAACATTTGTTTACTAACAACAGCATATTAAAGCATTTCCAGTCTGGTAATAAACAAACTTTATTTATTCCTGTCTTATAAAATTAAGTTTATTCTTTGCAGATGTATGAAAACAGAATTTTTTAAATATTCATTTCCATTATTTGAAGAAGGTTTTAAATATTTTTTCCCAGTAATGACCATCTTAATCATTGTAGAAAACAACTTAATTTTCCAAATAGTCCAATATTTTGACCAAATACATACTTCTTACTAGAATTTCTAGAGGGTATTCTGGATACCAGGTTCAAATCGATTTAATAGGGCTTATATATAGAAGTGCTCCTTTCAAATCACTAAGGAGATTCTGTTAGAAATGGAATGAATTTGGCCAGTTATCAGCAAAGCATTGTGAAGTCTAGGCACACTTTCTTTAGCTTACAGGCGTTCAAATTAGCTGGTCTCATACACTCACGGCCCAGAAGAAAAGAGGACAAGACCGGGAGAATCAAGGGGCAAGAAAATAATATTTAGTAAAAGCTGAAAGTAGTAATAGTAATGGAGTTACATAAAGCAATTTCCTACAGTAACATCAGAAAACTGTTCCCCATCTATTATCTATATTTACTTGAAATTACCTTAAAGGGAATGGGGAGTATTTGCTCACTCTTCATGATATGCCAATCTTTGATTTTGTTTATTTGTAACACAGAAGAAAATGGAACTTGAAATTTACATAATGCATATTTTTAATGGCAATGATAATTCCCATTACAGAAACTAACATATATCCTACTTACAACGTTCTTACAACTTTGCATTGCGGTAAAATACAGGAATGTGTTTCCTATTACATTTAACTCCCTAAATTAAAACTTGCTTTATTAAAATGGTCATGATACTGACAAACTTTTGACATTAATTTTATTTCTTTCAGTATGCTATATAAAACATACAATGACTGGGCTACATAAATTATAACAAATACATAGTTTGGGGCCTTGGAGGAAAAAAACACAGAATATCCCAAATATTATAATATAAACATTGACCTTTGGAAATAAAATTCTGTTATAAACATAAGCAGGATCTTTGACTATCATTTCCTAAGCATAAAGAAAAATTAGTAATTATATGGCCATTGCATATAATAAAACATGTACATTAAATGCAATCTTATTTATACATTTACATTGAAACCAAAATAGTCAAAGATTCAGCAGAATCTAGAAAAAAAGAACTTTAAAATAATTATATTCATTACATATGAGCCTCCTTATTTCCTACTACAGACAGGAAGGTGAAATGGTATAAATCAAGGGCCACAGAATTAGAATAAAAACATCTCTCTTCAATCTTTTAAATGGGTGAAATACTACCTGCTCTGCCTTTTGCTGTCAAGTTCCCTTTGGTGTCATCTGGATTCTGAGAGGCAATCAGCATAACCACAAATCACTGGTATTGCTAGTAACGTGCCCCCTTTCAGCTCTGGTGACCTTGAGACTAGGCGATTTCTATTTATTAGTTATCCAAATTTAAAGTTATAACAAGCTCCAAACTTTCTATTTCAAACTTCAAACATTAGGCAATGGTAGAGAAACAGAATCAAGACAACATAGTCTTAGGTATGCATAGAAAGGTGTGCAGAACAATCTGGATTTATGTAATTACAGTTCATCTATAATATTGTTGACAATAAAAATGAAATCCTGTCAGGTTTTCTGAAGCTCTCATCCTTCCCTTTTTTTCTTTATCTATAAATTGAGACAGATTTAGGACCTCATTTGCTCAGAAAGAAAATCCATTTCTTTAAGCACACAATCATGAAGTGTAGCTATATCTACAGATTTGAAGATACATCTGGAATCTGTTTTATAAAGGCAACAAAACCTCTTTAAACTTCACTTTTATTGACTATTTCATTTCTCTAATTAAGCTTTCTTTTTATAACACACAAGGTAAAGGAAATACATGTGCATATTTAAAGCCCTTTTCCCTAAACTCTGAATAATTTATGAAGTACATAAAAGCTATGTTTTCCTTCTTTTGCTTTATAAGTCTGCCTCTTCTTTTTCCATCTCATTAAGAGATGCATTTCTAATAAAATTTTACTTTCAAGTTCAATATTTATCAAAAGTTTTAATATTTAGGTGAATTTAATCTACTATGTATTTATATAGAAGGAATTTAACATTATCAATTAATTAATATTTAAGGAGGTTAATACAGAAGAACTTTTTGAAATTACACATTTACTATCATAGGAAATATAAAAAATAAATTTAATTTACATACATATTTTTGTTGCATAGGAGTATGATAGAGTGAGCAGGAAAAGTCTTTCAATCACAAAACAATATGATTGGGACAAAATTCTGTCACAGGAGAGTAACAGAAATATGATTTTAATGAGCAAAAGGAATAACATGCAAATTTTACTGTTAAAGAAAACCACATTCAGGTATTTTTAAATAAACAAAGATGGGTATTAAATCACAGCAGTACTTACGAATCAATGGGATACTTTTAAAAGAGTGATGTAACCATTTTATTTTAAAATATCACTGCTTATAATACACTGTTACATTCTATGCATCTCTTTAATAATGAAAAAGTTTCTATGTCAAACCTTACAGTGTTCAAGGATATACAAAGATTTTCAAAATTATTATATGAGATATGTAAGCAAAAACAGCTGAAGACCACTAAACTATTTTAATCATCATTAGATAAGCATTAATCTCAAAATATTAGATCTACAAAGATAATTATTCTATACCAAGATAGTTCCCTACTCCCATCCATGGAGTCTATAATCCTATATCAATAATTTCTTTAAAGTATAATATAATAGGGAACAAATACATTGAAAACTTTTTGCTTCTTAGGTAAAGGACTGAACCTTCCAGTAATTTTTAAAAAAAATTTGACTGATATTTTAATTCTATTTAAAATAGTGCAAAATGACACCTTTATCATCAATATTGCATGTATTTAAGGGAATCAAAAGTCAGTCTCTGGACAGGTTTTTGAATCATCAAAAAGTATATATATATATATATATATATATATATATATAAGTATATATCAAGTGTATATATATATATATAAGTATATATATCAAGTGCATATATATAAGTATATCTATAAAGTGTGTGTGTATGTATATATATATATATATATATACATAAGTATGTATATATATATAAATTCTTATTTCTATAATGAATACACAGTGACTTGGTGTTGTAATCCAGATTTCTTACTGGATTTTCAAGCTTTACGTAAGTAAAGATAGTAACTGCCAGCAACAACTCTTGTACCTTCATTCATGGTCAAGTTTCCCCTGTGTACCTATGCCTTTAGAAGATTAAATCCAGAGTCTGTCAGACCTGAAATGTGTGATGGGCTTGCAAACAATCTGTCCTGTCTCCAAACCTTACATCGCTCTGTCCCAGTAGCACCTCTGTCAGGAGATGCACAGACTGGGATGAGATGATGCTACAAAAACAAATGAGGCCAAAGACAGAAGCAGATTGTATAAAATTATTGCTTACCACCTGGTGAATTTAGGCTAATGAAAGATAAATAAAATAAAGGGAAAGGGAAAGAGGAGAGAGAAACTCTCCACCATTTCCTCAATGTTTCATTTGCTGTTCGTTGTAGTCGTTAGCAAGTCAAGAGCACTAGAAGTATTGTGTACACTTGGCTTATTAGGCTGTATTTAGAAGTTCTACTTACGCAACTCTTAGGGTCTCTAGTCTCCACAGGGAACGTGCGTGAACAGATACTGCACCACCTTCATAATGAACAGTTCTGTAAAAAAAGAAAAAGCCCAGTTTTACCATGTTTCGTTCTTGGATTCAATTTTTCGAGCCAATTAAAAGGGGAAAGCAGTTGGATAAACAGTTAAAAGTCATACTTTTTGGCAGGAGACAATATAGCTGGAAATAAAAATAACCAAAATAACAGTAACAGTGGTCAATGTAAGTTTGCCCTGAGTAAACATTGATGTAAACATATTCTCTCATCATTTTCTCCCTCTAAAACCATTCATTCCCTCTCTTTCTCCCTCTCCCCCACCCACCTCTCTCTCCAGTGAATACATTCACCTTACTCATTTAACTTAGGTCCATAAAAGTACCCAGCTATGACTTTAGGTGTAGTTTAATATATTATTATTTCAACATATGCATATAATTATTTGCAGTTCTAAATTCTGTTCTACATATTTAAAACATTTTAAAGAAATGTAAGAACACATTCATTTTAATGTTTTAATATAACAATCTGCAAAATGGTAAAAGTATGAACATCACCAAAAATATAAATATCAAAAAAAGGTCACACACAAACAAAAAGAAAAATGTCTATGGATGTACATCACACATACCCAAATTCCAAAGCTCTCATAATAATGTGTTACTATGCCAGATGTGAGGCTAAGGAATTTACATTATTCAAATTGGTCTCTGCGCCCACTCCTTGATGTTGCTTTAAGGAAACCAAAGCTAATACATACACCATTTCTTTCCCATGTACTCAGTATCTCCTCTCTGTTGGATCGCTTTCATCATTCAAACACATATAACCCTGTCCTGTCTCAAACATAATGACATGTGTGACCTATTTTCCTCTCCTGCCCCCTCTTCTCTGTCTCATTATCACCTCCTCTCAGTTCTCAGTGACTCCAATCTTGCTCAGACCCACTTCTCTACTGAAACAGATTTTATGAAGGCCATCAAGTGACTTGCACATTCCCAAATCCAATGGATTTATTATTTTTTAACACTGTGGAAACCCCTACTGTCTTGACAGTTTTTCTAACACCATTCTCACCTGCTTTTCCTCTAACCTATTTAGATATTCTTCTCATTCTACTTTTATTGTGGAACTTTTCAAACACACATAAAGTTGAAAGAATTTTATAATAAACCCCCATACACCCAGCACATAGATTCAAAATGATCAACATAGGGCCAATCTTGTTTTACTTATAACCTCTAGTTACCCCTCTGCATGCAACCCTACAACTCTAATATATATATTTATATATAATTTGTTTCTATGAAATATCCAATGTTCAAATTTTCCCAATTGTCTCAAAAAAGTCTTTTTTTTTTCAGTTGTTTATTCAAACCATGATTCAAACAAGGTGCACAAATTGGTTAGGTGTCTTAAATTTCTCTTATTCTAGAACAGTTCTCCCTTCCTCTCTTTTTTGTTCTTCTTGCCATTTACTTGTTGAAAAAAATTTGTCCTGGAGTACTTTCTACATTCTGGATTTTCCTGATGACATTCTTACAGGGTTTTTAAACATGTATCTCTAATCTACAAGCTTTTTCAGATTCAAGTTTGATTTTTTTGGCATGATCGTTTCAGAAGTTGGTGTTTGGCACTTCCTATTACATCACATCAGGAGGTAATAGTGACTACTGTTTATCTTTTTATGTTAAAATTGATCAGTAGGTTCAAGATCATCCTGATCCATCCATTACAACCTAAGAGTTTTAGGTACATCAATGACCAATGTCCACAACAGTAATTTTCAGTCGTGGCTGAGGATATAAGCATATGGTTAGCTTTTAAAAGTCCTGATGCTACGCTTTCACCAATGACCAATTAAACCAAATCTGGAGTCAGACTTTTTTTTTTGGTGAGGAAGACTGGCCCTGAAAAACTTCTTCTTTTTGCTTAAGGAAGATGGTCCCTGAGCTAACATCTGTGCCAATGTTCCTCTATTTTGTATGTGGGACGCCACCACCGCATGGCTTGATGAGCAGTGCAGAGGTCCACACTTGGGATCCAAACCTATAAACCCCAGGCCTCTGAAGAGAGCATGCAAACTTAACTACTACACCACCAGGCCGGCCCCTGGAGTCAGGATTTTTAAAATCTCTCCAGCTGGTTGTAATGTGGATCCAAGGTTTGGAAACCATGGTCTAGGTCAGTTTCTAAGCAGCAGCACTACTGACATTTGGGGCCAGATAATTCTCTGCTGTGGAGGGCTGTCCTGTGCATTGCAGGATGTTTACAGCATCCCTGGCCTCTACCAACTAAATGCCAGCAGTAGCCGTCCCCGTCCCCCTGCCCCAGTTGTGACAACCAAATACGTTTCCAGACATTACCAAATGTCTTCTGGGGGACAAAATCACCCTCAAGGTTAAGCCACTGATATAGATCAGTGGTTCTCAATCTTTAGTGAGTATTAGAATCATCTTGCAGGCTTGTTAAAACACAGATTGCTGGGCCCCACCCCCAGAGTTTTCGATTTAGTACATCTGGGGTGAAGCCCAAGAATTTGTATTTCCAACAAGTTCTTGGGTGATGTTGATGCAGCTGGTTCACATTCTGGGAAAAATTGGCTAGAGCCATTATTTCATTAGGGCAGTGATTCTTAGCCTTGGCTGTATATTGGAATCACCTGGAAAGCTTTAACAACTCCAAGGCACAGATAATTCTCAGACCAATTAAATCAGAATCTCTGGGTATATACTTGAAAAATAATGAATGACAAAATACAGATGTAATATGTGTGTGTGTGTGTGTATATGTGTGTGTGTGTATATATACACACACACATGCATACATATATAGATACACACAAATATAGATTTTTAAATCAATCAGACCCTTAATAAAGATCTTGTACTTGGCCATAAATAAAACTATCACATTTTTAGTAAAAGTAAAGCTATTTACTCATCACATTTTCTGATCACATCCAATAAAATTTGGAAATAAATACTAAAAAGATGAAAAAAATTAACAACTTGGAAAATTAAAACACTCTCCGTAATAATTCATAGGTCAAAGAGGAAATAGAAATTATACCCTATCTAGAATGTAATGAGGAGAAAAACACTTCATAGCAAATCTATGATTCACGGGTAAACTTTGAAAAATTTTAGCCTGCAATTCCTTAATTATTAAAAAACAAATAATGAAAACAAAGGAACCAAATAGTTGTCTGAAGAAATTAAACGGAGAACAAAATAAACCAACTGAAAATAAAAAGAGGAAGAGATTCTATGATGTATTATTAAGATGAATAAGATGCAGGAGTGTAAATAATATACATTTTCTGTATAACAATAAATCATAAATCTATCATACACGTATATATGTATATCTGCAGATATCTTTATGAGCATGGAGAAAGTTGCTGAATAATGAACTCTAAGCTGTTAATTACATGAGAAAAGGCATTTAGGAATAAAGCTTGAAAATAAAATAAAATAGACTCTAAGATACAAATAGCATAATATGTTTATGTAAAATTACATATATTATACTTAAACAATATGAGGAATTATCATTCAAATGTTTTACTCTCTTTCATAACATTTCCATTATTAACTGAGTTTAACAATGAACTTTTATTATTTATATAAGTAGAACTCTACTATTATTTTTAATTCAGGGGGAAATTAATATTTAAAAATGCAAACATAAAGTCAAAAGGAAAGTCGGATCCTCCTTCCTACCTGAAATATTTTTAGCTTTATCTGGTTGACTTTCTTGAATATTTGTCTCCTGAAGAGGCTTTGGCTTTTAATTATTTCTCTTTATTTTTTTTTTTAAATGCTTCACTGGCAGATGCAGAGAATCTGATAACCGCTTACAATGCTTTGTTGCTAACTGGGGAATCTTTGCTATTATATGGAGTTTCCCCATATAAACACAAGGCATGTGCAGAATGTCAGTGGTTGTCTAGTCAAGTATTCATGGGCTATTTCAGAATGAAAATTGGCATAACAAGATGCTAAATATAATGAGGATCTCAGTCCATCATAAATGACACTAAGGGCATTCAAATTTATTTAGAAATCGGTCCACCTGGAGAAATATACCTGTTCTACAAAGGGATCATCCCTTTTCTCTGCTATGCATCTCTAGTATCAAATCAGAGTCCAGGAAAACAATTGTTTTAAAGACAAACAAGTTTATCAAATGGTATTAGAGACCATATTTAAACTCATACAGCTAAATGATCATCTTCATAGCAAGTGCCCTCACCAAAAGGAAGACTGAGAAAGGAGAAAGATTCTCTGAGAAGTTAAACAGACCCATAGCAACAGCACCTTTTGAGCTCATCATCCCAGGAGATTTCAATGCAAATGGCAGCAATGATGCCAAATTCAAGGGAAGGTCAATGGATATGAAAACACAAAAGCACTTGTGCGGCTCTCTGTTCACTGAAGACTATTTTTGTATTGAACCACAACAATATTACAGCTAATGAGAAAAGGAAAAGGTGTTAAAATAACTGGATATTGATATTATTTGTAATGGAATTTTTGTAAAGTATCTTCCACCTTATAAACCAGAAAAAGTCAAAGTCACTATAACTTCAATCAATAGGAACTTTTAAAATATGCACACCTAAGGGGCTAGCCCGGTGGTGTAGTGGTTAAGTTCGTGTGCTCTGCTTTGGTGGCCCGGGGTTCAGGGTTTTGGACCCTGGGCACAGACCTACGTAGCACTTATCAAGCCATGCTGTGGCAGGCGTCCCATATATAAAGTAGAGGAAGATGGGCACAGACATTAGCCCAGGGCCAATCTTTCTCAGCAAAAAGAGGAGGATTGGCAACAGATGTTAGCTCAGGGCTAATCTTCCTCACCAAAAAAAAAAAAAAAAAAAACTATGTACATGTAATAACCAACAGCATGTGCCTTGTTGAACAGTACTTTGAAAAATCCCAGGCTTCAGGCTGTAAGTTAGGTCTACATAACACATTATCCCCCCAAATAATACAATTCATTAAGGAACTCATATTTCAGGCTGAACACACAAAATTCCCTGAAGAGGCCCTTTAAGGTTATTCTTGTAATAAGTACAAATTGTTCCATTAGGTCATCAATTCCACTTCTCACAAAGTATTATAATACTGTCCACCGAAATAAAAGTAGTGAGCTGTATTTTTGGCTATAAAATACAGTTTAAGTCTTATCTCATTGTCAAACCACTTATTTCTCAGTTAAAAGCAGGCACTTTGACAGTCAGGAGAGCTCATCTTCAGAATCTGAGGCCCACAAAAAACTAGCATTCACTTACTAATAAAAGCACGAGTTCTTACAAGCTCTTCACAGCCTGACAGTCTTGCATATATTGGCATATATTTATAAGCAAATTTTACAGGATACACAATTCCAACTAGTGGACTTTGGCACAAAATCATAAAACACATTATTAATAAAAGATTCTCCACTATAAAGAGAACCTCCATCCTTCAGGGAAACTGCTTTCTTTGATTGTGAGTGCTGCCACAGAGCACCGTCACTGGATGGCATCACAGACATTAGCTTTCATTTTTGCACCGAGAAGTTGATAAATCACTCCCACATTTGACGGTTATTAACTTTCTGAAGATGTCACTTCCTTGCATGAACTTGTGCAAAGTTGCTTTTCTGTGCCTCACTTCTTCATATGTAAAATGAAGCTAATTTTCACTGGGTTACTGTGAGGAAGGAAAGGATGATAGAACCCATGTAGAAAACTTGGAGGAGTCTGCACAGCAAATGGTAGCTCTGAGGGTGTGGAGGAGGAGGAGGGGGAGGTGTGATGATCAATCTTTCCATATAGGGAGTTAAGGACTCAGTACTATTTGTTGAATTGAACTGACAATAGTATCATATATTCAAAGGTATATTAAGTCCTAATTATAAAATATAAAATTGCTCGCACAATGTAAATAGGAATTGAAGCCATAACCCAGACCACCTCCTTACTAGCCTCTCCCTACAGTACAGTAGCCTAATTCTAGCATTCCTTTCCAGCCATGATCTATATACTTCGTTTGTTTCCAGTAGTTCTATGTATCAAATAACATGATTCACATACAAATCCATATGACTTTTTTTGGCACCTGCTGCAATACACTTTGAAAGTAAAAGGACACTATAGAAAATGCAAGCTCTGAAAACAATGTATATATTACACAGATTAAAAAGATACTTCTTTTCCTAACCACCTTCTCCCTCTTGCAAAAATCTACCTCCGAAGTCACCTGCTTTGTCATGCTACCTTTGGCTCTCAGCACAGTATTGCCACATGTCTCCAAGACTGATGGGGCTGACAGCCCATCCAAGATTTTCACTGCCACCATGCACGGGTGGTCTAGAACAGGGACTGGCAAATACTCTGTAAAGGGCTGGATAGTAAATACTTTATGTTGCATGGGCCATATGGTTTCTGTCACACTACTGAACTCTGAAAGCAGCCATACACAATTTATAAAAAAATGTTCATGTCTATGTTCCAATAAAACTTTATATCTATAATTATATAGAAAGAGTTTACTATAAGGAGTTGGCTCATGCAATTACAGAGGCTGACAAGTCCCAAGACCTGCAGTTGGCAATCTGGAGACCCAGGAGATCTGATGGTGCAAGTTCCAGTCCAAGTCCAAAGGCCTGAGAACCAAGAGAGCCAAGGTATAGTTCTAGTCCAAAAAGCAACAGGTTCGAGACCCAAGAAGAGCTGATGTTTCCATTTTAGTCCAAAGGCAGGAAATAACTGATGTCTCAGCTCAAAGGCAGTCAGGCAGGAGGAGTTCCCTCTGATTCATGGAAGAGTCAGCCTTTTTGTTCTATTCAGGCCTTTAAAAGATTAGATGAGGCCCACCCTCATTGGGGAGAGCAATCTGCTTTACTCATTCTTTTGATTTAAATGTTAAACTCATCCAAAAACACCCTCACAGATTCACCCAGAATAATTTTGGACCAAATATCTGGGCATTCTGTGGCCCAGTCAAGTTGACACATAAAATTATATATCACAATAAATAATTCAGAGAAAAGTCCAACTTATTTATCTTGATTCATGTTTCTAAATCTAGAATTAATATGCACATTGTGAGTGATTCCTTGTTTTTCTTCCCAAGGTAATTATAGATAAATTCAGTGTTTCAGAGCACTTGGCTTGTCTCAAAAATCTTGAGTTTGATCAGTGAAGTATCAGCAACAGAATTGTCATATACCTGAATTACAAAAAGAACAATTAGGGCATTTTCAATCTACTTTTGCTTTTTCAACCTAAGGAACCCCTAAAGAAGTTAGTATATTATTTTAACACTGAATAGTTTACACAGTCAATTATTACTGCAGTACCACAGACACCACTTTTTTTTCCTCCAAGCGAACTTTTTTTCTTTTTTTTTTTTTTTCACATTTACCAAATGACTTTAAAGCAATGAGGATAAGGGATGCTGCTCTTAGATTCCACTTTTGAACACATTTTGGTTTCATTTTTGTCCAAGAGAGTGGCTAGAGTGTGTAACAAATGCTGAACAACAATAATAAAAGGAAATTTAATCAGTCACATCAAATTTTGATAATGAATTAATTATATAAGTTAAAAACAGAGAAGCGAGGCTGGCCCAGTGGTGTAGTGGTTAAGTTCACACACTCGGCTTCGGTGGCCCGGGGCTCGCAGGTTCGGATCCTGGGAGTGGACCAACGCACCACTTGTCAAGCCATGCTGTGGTAGCACCCCATATAAAGTAGAGGAAGATGGGCATGGATGTTAGCCCAGGGCCAATCTTCCTCAGCAAAAAAAAAAAGAGAGAGAGAGAGAGAAGAGTAGTTTACTAGCCTATAAAAATTGCCTTGCCAATTCAAATGCTTATGACATGTTTATGTAAAATTCGGTAGGAACAACAACAACAAAAAAGCCATAGCAGTGTATTTTAGTGACTGCAATGCAGGGCAGTAAAATAATATCAGAATTCTTCATTTTTCCAAACTTAATGTTCAATGAATAAATGATGGACCACATAATTAAATTCTCTTTTGAAAAATGTCTTTTTCATGTTAACAAAACAGATTATAAAAGTTATAACTGATATCCATATGAACTGCCACTATTTTTTATATCAAAAGAAATGTACTGCTTGAATATAAGTACATAGCAAAAATGATTACTTTTCCCTTTTTGTATAGATAAGTTTATTAATTTAAAATATCACTGAACATTCACAAAATCCATCACAGCAATAGGAAGAAAGGAAGAAAAACCACAGGAGCATATCAATAAACACAAAAAGCATTAGACAAAATCTGCCATCCATTCATGATAAAAATTCTCAGTAAACTAGGAATAGAGGGGAACTTCCTCAACTTGATAAAGATTATCTACAGTTAACATCATACTTAATGGTAAGAAACTAGATGCTTTCCCCCTAAGATCAGGAACAAGGCAAGGATGATCCCCTCAGCACTCCTTTTCAACATTGCACTAGAAGTCCTAGCTAATGCAATAAGACAAGAAAAGGAAATAAAAGGTATACAGATTGAGAAGGAAGAAATAAAACTGCCTTTGTTCACAGATGATGTGATTGACGATGTAGAAAATCCCAAAGAATCAACCACCACAACAAAAATACTTCTGAAACTAAGAAGCAATTATAAGAAGATTACAAGATACAAGACTAATACACAAAGTCAATTGCTTTCTTATATACCAGTGATGAACAAGAATTTGAAATTAAAAACACAATACCATTTATACTACCACCAAAAAGAAAGAAAGAAAATTCTTAGGTATATATCTAACAAAATATGGACAAGATCTACATGAGGAGAACCACGAAAGTCTGATGAAAGAAATCAAAGAATATCTAAATAAATGAAGAGATATTCCACATACCTGTACAGGAAGACTCAAGACTATCAAGATGTCAGTCCTTCCCAACTTGATCCATAAACTGAACTCAATCCCAATCAATATCCCAGGAAGCTAATCAGTTATTGAAAAACTGATTGTAAACTTTACACATAAAGGCAAAGACTGAGAATAGCCAACATAATATTAAAGGAGAACCAAGTTGGAGCACTGACACTACCTGACTATAGGACTTACTATAAAGCTACAGTGATAAGAGAGTGTGGTGTTTGGGAAAGAACAAATAGATCAATGGAACAGAACAGAGAGCCCAGAAATAGACTCATACAAATACAGTCAATTGACCTTTGACAAAGGAGCAAAGGCAATTCAATGGAAAAAGGATAGACTTGAATAGGTGTAGTACAGGGGATTTTTAGGGCAGTGAAACTATTTTTTATGATAATATAAGGGGAGATGTATGTCATTACACATTTACTAAAATCCATATAGTATGCAACACTAAAAGTGAACCTAATGTAAACTATGGACTTTAATTAATACTAAGATGTCCATATTGACTCATCAATTGCAACAGAAGTACCACACTAATGCAAGATGTTAATAATAGGGAAACTGTAGGGGAAGGAGGGTTGGGGGTATGTGGGAAGTATCTGCACTTACACTTCCATTTTTTTGTAAACCTAAAACTTCTCTAAAAAATAAAGTCTAGGGGCCAGCTCAGTGACCTAGTGGTTAAGTTTGGCATGCTCTGCTTTGGTGGCCTGGGTTCAGATGCCAGGCACAGACCTACACCACTCGTAAGTGGCCATGCTGTGGTGGTGACCCATATACAAAATAGAGGAAGACTGGCAACAGATGTTAGCTCAGGGCAAATCCGCCTCAAGCAAAAAGAGGAAGATTGGCAACAGATGTTAGCTCAGGGTGAACTGTTCTCAGCAAAAAAAAAAAAATTAAGTCTATTTTTTTTAAAAAAATCATTAAATTACCCCAATCTCAACAAACATTAATATATTAGGAGGAAATATATTAGGAAAATATTAGGAGGGAAAAGAAGAGAACGGTGGTAAAATTTAGCCCTTTTATGCTTTTCTTTCTCCAGAATGACACAAAATAATACCAGGCTATCTCAAATAACTTTTGGGGCTTCTCTTTACAAAAGAAGAATGAAAGGATAGAAATCTGTACGTGTACATATTGTAAAAGTAAATAGTACTAAGAACTATTATCTTTCTATTCTTTTATATAAATAAAAGTAAGTTAGAATTATAATTATGTTTAGTGGAAAAAAAAACACTAATTACTTATCTTTCATACTCAAGGCACTTGGTTATAGATTTTAGGAGAAGAAAGCAGAGACCAAGTTTCCAGCACCCACAAATGAACAGTTTGATGTGGTAAGAAAGACACAGAGATCGAAAAATAGGCTTTGTGGTTGCATGCTAAAACTACTATACAAAGGGAAGGAAGGAAGGAGGGAAGGAAGGAGCAGAGTAAAGAGAATAATTATTGAGAAAAGCTCTGGAAAGATTTCATGAGGGGGATAACATTTGGGCTCACTCTTGAAGCCAAGCAGGAAGTCAACAGGCAAAGAAAAGAGCAAGGGTACTTTGGCTACCTTGTCAGTGTGAGTGAAAAAGCACGTAGAGTCTTGAAATAGCACTCCCTGTTTGAAGTGGAAGAACAGCCCCAAACGGCTGACAAAAGGGGTGAAAAGATAAAGGAAAAGATGAAATGAAGAAAGATTCCTCACCTACGTTCCTGAATGAGAATCACATAAAGACTTAAATATCATGGTAAGGCGTTTGGACAGCAATTTGAAAGCAATGACGTCATCAAATCACAGTATACAGGAAAACTGCACACCTACAAGTAGCATCAGCAAGTAAAGGGAGTCTAACAGGAAAGAAATTTCAGCTATAAAATCAGTAGGACTTAAAGACCAAGTCTTTACCTTAATGGAAAATTTTAAAAAGAGGGTAAAAGCAAAGTTTTAACACAGTAGACTCGTGTGCATAACCAAGTTGTGGACTCTAAGAAAGAAAACGTCTCTGAAGAATTAAATACGGTTGATACATTTGAATTGCAGTTTCAGAGGAAATTCATGCAGAGATATCCAGTAAGGACTTGAACATTTATGACAGAAGTTCAAGAGAATGAGAATGTGGCAAAAACATTAGACTTGACAGTAAATTCTCATGAAGTTCGTAGTTGAAGCCATAAGAAAGAGAGAAAAGAAAACAATGAAGCCATTTAAATTTTAAGGGCACTTACATTTGTGGATGCGTTTGAGGAGAGAACTGCATCTGACCTAGCTAATCACTCCCTCCCCTGAAAACCTTCTTTCACTATGATTCTGGGAGACTTCTCTTTCCACGTTTTCCTCCTACATCACTGGCTCTTGCTTCTCAGTACCCTTTGCTAGATCCTCCTCATCTCTCCAACACAGGATCAGTCTTTTTCTTTCCCATATATCCTCATTCCTGAGGTGATATCATCCAGGATTTGTTAGTTTTCTATTACTGTGTAACAACCCACCACTGACTTATTGGCTGAAAACAACACCCGTTTATTATTTCACAGACTGTAGGCTGGAAGTCCGGGCACGGTGTAGCTGGGTTCTCTGCTCACGGTCTCACAGGCTGAAATCAAAAATGTCGGTTGGGGCTGTGTTCTTGCCTGGAGTTCAGGGTCTTCTCCTAAGCTCATGAGTGGCTGGCAGAATTCAGTTCCTTGCAGCTGTATGACCAATGTCTCATTTTCTTGCCAGCTGGCAGGTGGGGACCCCTTTCAGCAACTAGAGGCTGCCCTCAGATTGCCACATAGCCCCGTCCATAGACCCTCTCACAACACTGAGGCTTACTTCTTCAAGGCTGGCAGGAGAATCTCTTTCACACTTTCAGTCTCTGACTTCAGGAAGGGCTCAGGTGCTTTTATTAAAGGCTTACCTGATTAGGCCAGGCCCACCCAGGAAAATCTCCCTTTTGATTAACTCAAATTCAACTGATTTGGAATCTCAGTTACATTTGCGACATCTTTTCAGCTTTGTCATATAATGTAACCTAATCATGGGGGTGAAAGTCCACCATATTCAGAGTCCCACCACACAAAAAAGGAGGTGATTATACAGAGTATGTACAGCAGGGGGCGGGGATCTTGGGGACTACTTCAGAATTCATTCTTTTGATCTCTGTTTGTCCTACTTCTAAACTTTCCTGCTTTCTTTTGGATTAAGTATTGTATTATTATTATTATTCTGGTTTCTCCTTAAATTTTACATTCTTTTACTATGTTTTCAGCGATTACTCAAAAGATTTCAACATGTGTTCTTAGCTTATTAAAATATGACCTAATCAGTAATTTTACCACTTCCCAGACAATGCAAGGACCACTATTTGATTCCTTTTACTCTCCTCCTGACAAATGTGCTACCACTGTGATGAATTTTGTTCTCTATAGTATTTTTTTCTTTTTGCTGAGGAAGATTGGCCCTGGGCTAAATCCGTGCCCATCTTCCTCTACTTTATATATGGGACACCTGCCAGAGCATGGCTTGACAAGTGGTGCATGGGTCCACGCCTGGGATCCAAACCTGCAAACCCCAGGCCACCAAAGCGAGGTGTGCGAACTTAACCACTACACCACCAGCCCAGCCCCCTCTGTAGTTTCTAAATCCAAGATTTGTTGTTGTCATTATCATCATCATTTCACTCAGTCAACATTCTGTTCAATTTATCTTCATATTTACCTTTCTTTTGCTCTTTTTTTCCCTTCCTGTATCTCCAAAGTTATATCTGAGATAGTTTTCTTCTCCTTAAAGAACATCCTTTTATATTTCTTTTACTGTGGGTCTGCTGGTAATGAATGCCCTCAGCTTTGTCTTAAAAAAATACCACCATCTTACTGGATAAAATTTTAGGTTGGCAGTTATTGTCTTTAAGCACTTTTAAGCTTATATCCATTGTCTCCAATTGTTTCTTAGCTGAAGTCAGTTGTAAATCTTACTGTTGCCCTTTTAAAGATACTATACCTTTTTTCTATCTGTTTTTAAATGTTTTGTTTTGTGTTTACTTTTCAGCAGTTTTATCTGACGTTCCTAAATGTGGCTGTCTTTTCATTTGTCTTACTCAAGGTTCAAAGTCCTTCTTGAATCTATGGTTTAATATACTTAACCAATTGTGGAGAATT
This sequence comes from Tapirus indicus, assembly GCA_031878705.1. Lineage (NCBI taxonomy): Eukaryota > Metazoa > Chordata > Mammalia > Perissodactyla > Tapiridae > Tapirus > Tapirus indicus. The sequence continues at coordinate 73,716,752 of CM062921.1, read as the reverse complement.
CTCAAACAATTGTGTTAAATATTGCCTGTGCCCTGTGCACTTGTGAGCTCTCTTGCTCTTGCTCTCTCTTTGTCTCCCTCCTCTCTTCCCCCTGTTGCCTCGCTCCCTTCTTTGTCCTTTTATTTGGGGGCTCCAATTACACGTATAATAGACCATTCACCCTTTCCCATATATTTCTCATGCTCTTTTATTTCCCAATCTTTTGACTGTCAGTGTCTTAGTCTGAATATTTCTTCTGACCTAATTTCCAGTTCACTAATTCCTTTTTCAGCTATGTCTAAGCTGACATTAAATCTATATGTTGAGTTTCTAATATCAGCTATTTTAATTTTCACTTTTAGAATGTCTATTTGATTCCTTTTTATAGCTTCCAGTTCTCTACCAAATTTCTTCATCTTGTCTTAATTCTTAGAACATAATAATCATAAATATTTTAAATTCTACTTCTAATAACTTTATTAGAAGACCTGCATGTCCATGACCTGTGCATCTTTTCCTATAGTATGTGCTTGCTCTTGCTCTTCAGTCAGATCCTATCTTCTTATATGCCTGTGTTGTATAATAAAGAATTTATCTGACCTATGTCCCTGGTTCCTGGGAGGGAGACTCTAAATCCTTAAAATTTCCCAACTGATGGAAGTGACTTTGTTATTCACGAGCCCCTAGGGTCACACTTCAGTTTATGCTAACGAGGTCACTGATGGTGGCCCCCTAGTTAGTTTCAACATGGGAGCTGGCCATGCCAGAAAGACCAATCACAGGACTAGAGGGTTGGAATTTGATCCAGCCTGACCTCTGGGGAGTAAAAGGGTGCTGGAGACTGTGTTCAGTCATGCAGCCAACTATTTAATAAATCATTCCTACATAATTAAACCCCAATAAAAACACTCTGGACACCAAAGATGAACTGCGCTTCCGGAAGTGTGAACACATCTATGTGCTGGGAGGGTAAACCATCCTAATTCCATAGGGAGGGGGCACAGAAGCTTTGTATTTAGAATCCTCCCAGACCTCACCCTATGTATCTCTTCATCTGGCTGGCCTGATTTATATTCTTTATAATAAAAGTGGAATCAGAAATATAGCACTTTCCTGAGTTCTGTGAGTCATTCTAGTGAGTTACTGAATCTAAGGGGGTTGTAAGATCCTCAAATTTGTAGCCAATTGGTTAGAAGTGCAGGTGGTCTGAGGACCCGACTTGTGGCTGGTGTCTGAGATAAGGGTAGTTTTGTAGAGAACCAAGCCCTTAACTTGTACAGTCTGCTAACTCTGGGTGGATAGTGCCAGAACTGTACTACAGTACACCAGTTGGGACTGAAACAGAATAGCCTGTTTAATTTTGATTATCATACATTGTATATGTAAAATTATAGAGATCATTTGAGTTCTATGTGCTATTTAACCCAAAAGATGAACATTTACTTCTGGCAGGTAAGGTGGTCCAGCGGCACCAGCAATCCCACATCATTTAAATCCACATGGCAATTAATATTATTTGAAGCTGAGATTCAATTCTTGTGAGGGCTGGTCTATTTCTGGTTCACCATTGCTTCAAGGGTATGGTTCTTTGAGTTCCCTCCTAAAGTGCCTCTTCTTTGTTGGATCCTGTAGTACGATTTTGATCCACTTCCACTCTATGATTCTTCCAGTAGCTCTGCTCCACTTTCCAGCCCCTCAGCCATTGCAAGTGCCTAGAGAGAAGAGGCTGCTCCAAATGTTAAATCACATCTGGTCTCCTCTATTTGGGGACCTTGGACCCACACATTTTCACTGCTTCTTGCAGCTCTCCATTATCTTCAAACAGATTTGGGGGGGCGTCTACCTTCTGTAGTTTTTCTCAATGGAGGAAGGTTGTTTTGAAATAACCTCATCTACTATTGTCATCAATGTCACTTTTAAAAACTATCTTTAAAATACTATTATTCTTGGACATCAGCATCATGGCGGAGTGAGATTCCCTCTTTGAATCTCTGGCCACTAAGACACAATGAAAACATCACTTGCATTCTGACAGAGCTCAATCAAACACTACAAAAGACTTCCAAGAAACCCCTGCTGCCATACATCGGACGGTGGAGGCGCAGGAAGCCCAAAAGGATGTGAGGAGAGATAAGAAGTTGTACTCCCCCTCCCCAATAGATCGGCAAAGACAGCGCGGCTTGCAGACAGAGGGGGTAGGGGTGGCCCACAGTGGGGAAAACTATTGCCCTCCAGGTGCTGTCACAGACTGTTGAGAGATCCCCACCAGGAAGTGACGACGGACTGTTTTGGGGTGTAGTAAACGCCCTAAGAGAGCCAGAAAGGAAACCCCCGGGTCAAGCAGGAGAAAGAGAGAACCCCTCCCCCACACACCCTGCATTTCAGCATAATCGCTCCGGGGGCTGCAGCGGGCTCAGAGCATACCACTCGCGATCTCCATCCAGTGGCAGCAGGGGGAAACTGCAGGACCAACTTCAACATGAGAGGAAAAAATAAAGCAGTCGGATCCATGCAACAGTTTGTTATGGATACAGACCAAAAGGAAAATGACAAACACCCAGAAACCAACCCTGAAGGCACAGAATTCAATAACCTGAATGACAGAGAATTCAAAATAGCTATCATAAACAAACTCAACGAAATACAAAAGAACACACAGAAACAAATCAACGAATTCAGGGATTTCATCACAAAAGAGATTGAAACCATAAAGAAAAACCAATCAGAATTATTAGAGATGAAAAACAAAATGAATGAGATAATGGAAAAAATGGAGTCTTTAAAGAGCAGAACTGACAATACGGAGGAACGAATTAGCATTATCTAGGATAGCCACGCAGAAACGCTCTAGATAGAGGAGGAGAGAGAGCTAAGACTAAAAAGAAATGAAGAAATTCTTTGAGAAATATCAGACTCAATGAGGAAAAGCAACATAAGGATAATAGGTATTCCAGAAGGAGAAGAAAGAGAAAAAGGAGCAGAGAGTTTGTTCAAAGAAATAATAGCTGAGAACGTCCCCAAACTAGGGAATGAGAGGGAAATAACAGTGAATGAAATCAATAGATCACCTAAATATATAAACAGGAATAAAAAATCATCTCGCCACATAGTAGCAAACTTGAAAAATATCCGTGACAAGGAAATAATATTAAGGGCAGCTAAACAAAAAAACAAAATAACATACAAAGGAAACCCCATCAGGCTCTCAGCTGATTTCTCGACAGAAACTCTACAGGCTAGGAGAGACTGGAATGATATATTCAAAATCATGAGAGACAAAAACCTTCAGCCAAGAATACTTTATCCAGCAAAAATATCCTTCAAATGTGATGGAGAAATAATAACTCTCCCTGATAAACAAAAGCTAAGAGAGTTCGTCACCACAAGACCCCCACTACAAGAAATGCTCAAGAAGGCCCTTAGGACTGAAAAAAAAAAAAAAACAAATGAGAAAGGGGATACAAAGATTTCAGCAAGGAGAAAAGCAAGGAGACTAAATCAGAACAAACTACAGTTGGATAACATCAAAAATTAATTCAAGCTCATCACTCACGACACAAGATGGAATAAATAGAGATAACAAATAAGGAGGGGAAGAGGTAAGGGATTGAATCGACCCAGCCTCAGGAAAAAGGAGGCATCTGAAAATGTACTATCTTATCCAGGAGATTGCTATATAAACCTCATGGTAACCACTAAACAAATAACCAGAAGAGAACCACACATGACAAATAAAGAGAAAACCAAGAAAATAAGCATGCAGAAATACCAAATTGAATTTGCAGTCCAAAACACAAGTGACAAGAAATGAAGGAAATGCAAAAGAACCAGAAAATGAAAAATAAAATAGCAACATTAAACCCTCATATATCAATAATCACTCTAAATGTAAATGGATTGAATTCTCCAATCAAAAGACACAGAGTGGCAGGATGGATTAAAAACCAAGATCCAACAATCTGCTGCCTCCAGGAAACACATCTCAGCTCTAAAGACAAACACAGACTCAAAATAAAAGGATGGAAAACAATACTCCAAGCTAATGGCAAACAAAAGAAAGCAGGAGTAGCCATACTTATATCAGACAAAGCAGACTTCAAGATAAAAAAGGTAATGAGGGAGAAAGAAGGGCAATATATAATGATAAAAGGGACACTTCACCAAGAAGACATAACAATCATAAATATCTATGCACCCAACACAGGAGCACCAAAGTACATAAAACAACTGCTAAAAAACCTAAAAGGAGATATTAACAATAACACAATAATAGTAGGGGATCTTAACACCCCCCTTACATCAATGGATAGATCATCCAGACAAAAAGTCAATAAGGAAATAATGGACTTAAACGAAAAGCTAGACACAATGGACTTAATAGATATATACAGAGCACTCCACCCAAAAAAAGCAAAGTACACATTCTTCTCAAGTGCACATGCAACATTCTCAAGGATAGACCATATATTAGGAAACAAGACAAACCTCTATAAATTTAAGAAGATTGAAATCATTACAAGCATCTTTTCTGACCATAACACTGTGAAACTAGAAATCAACTTCAAGGAAAAAACTAGGAAAGGGACAAAGATGTGGAGACTAAACAACATGCTACTGAACAACCAATGGGTCGTTGATGAAATTAAAGGAGAAATCAAAAGCTATCTGGAGACAAATGAAAAAGAAAATACACCATACCAACTCACATGGGATGCAGCAAAAGCAGTCCTGAGAGGGAAATTCATAGCAATACAAGCTCACCTTAACAAGAAAAATCCCAAATAAATAACCTTATACTGCAACTAACAGAGTTGGAAAAAGAAGAACAGACAAAGCCCCGGATCAGCAGAAGGAGGGAAATAATAAAAATCAGAGCAGCAATAAATGAAATTGAAACCAAAAAAACAGTAGAAAGGATCAATGAAACAAAGAGCTGGTTCTTTGAGAAGATAAATAAAATTGACAAACCCTTAGCCAGACTCACTGAGAAAAAAAGGGAGAAGACTCAAATAAATAAAATTAGAAATGAATCAGGAGAAATTACAACAGATACCACAGAAATACAAGGGATTATTAAGGAATACTATGAAAAACTTTACGCCAACAAACTGGACAACCTAAGGAAATGGACAAATTCTTGGATGCGCACAATCTCCCAAAACTGAATCAAGAAGAAATAGAGAATCTGAACAGACCAATCACAAGTAAAGAGATTGAAACAGTAATCAAAAACCTCCCAAAAAATAAAAGCCCAGGACCAGATGGCTTCCCTGGAGAATTTTATCAAACATTCAAAGAAGATTTAGCACCTATCCTTCTCAAACTATTCCAAAAAATAGAGGAAGATGGAATACTTCCCAACACATTCTATGAGGCCGACATCATGCTGATACCAAAGCCAGACAAGGACAATACAAAGAAGGAAAACTACAGGCCAATATCACTGATGAACATAGATGCAAAAATCCTCAACAAAATATTGGCAAACCGAATACAGCAATACATCAAAAAGATCATACACCACAATCAAGTGGGATTTATACCAGGGACACAGGGATGGTTCAACATCCGCAAATCAATCAACATAATACACCACTTGAACAAAATGAAGAATAAAAACCACATGATCATCTCAATCAATGCAGAGAAGGCATTCGACAAGATCCAGCATCCATTTATGATAAAAACTCTCAACAAAATGGGTATGGAAGGAAAGCACCTCAACATAATAAGGGCCATATATGACAAACCTACAGCAAACATCCTACTCAACGGGGAAAAACTGAAAGCCATTCCTTTGAGGACAGGAACAAGACAAGGGTGCCCACTCTCACCGCTCTTATTCAACATAGTACTGGAAGTTCTGGCCAGAGCAATTAGGCAAGAAAAAGGAATAAAAGGACTCCAAATAGGCAATGAAGAAGTGAAACTCTCACTATTTGCAGACGACATGATCTTATACATAGAAAACCCAAAAAATTCCATCGGAAAACTACTAGAAACAATCAACAACTACAGTAAAGTGGCAGGGTATAAAATCAACTTACAAAAATCAATTGCATTTCTATACACTAACGATGAAACAACAGAAAGAGAACTCAAAATGACAATCCCATTTACAATTGCAACAAAGAGAATAAAATATCTGGGAATAAATTTAACCAAGGAGGTCAAAGACCTATACAATCAAAACTATAAGACACTATTGAAAGAAATCGAGGAGGACATAAAGAAATGGAAAAATATTCCATGCACATGGATTGGAAGAATAAATATAGTTAAAATGTCCATTCTACCTAAAGCAATCTACAAATGCAATGCAATCCTAATCAGAATTCCAATGTCATTCTTCACGGTAATAGAACAAAAACTACTGAAATTCGTATGGGGCAACAAAAGACCCTGAATAGCTAAAGCAATTCTGAAAAAAAAGAACAAAGCTGGAGGCATCACAATCCCTGATTTCAAAATATACTATAAAGCTATAGTAATCAAAACAGCATGGTACTGGTACAAGAATAGACACACAGATCAATGGAATAGAATTGAAAGCCCAGAAATAAAACCACACACCTATGGACAGCTAACCTTCAACAAAGGAGCAAAGAACATACAATGGAGAGAGGGAAGTCTCTTCAATAAATGGTGCTGGGAAAATTGGACAGCCACATGCAAAAGAATGAAAGTAGACCATCTCCTATCGCCATATACAAAAATCAATTCAAAATGGATCAAGGACCTGAAAGTGAGACCTGAAACTATAAAACTCCTGTAAGAAAATATAGGCAGTACACTAATTGACATTGGTCATAAAGGGATCCTTTCAGATTCCATGTCTGGAATCTGACATGGAAACAAAAGAAAAAATAAACAAGTGGGACCTCATCAGACTACAGAGCTTCTACAAGGCAAATGAAACCAGGATCAAAATGAATAAACAACCCACCAGCTGGGAGAAAATATTCACAAATCGTTTGTCCGACAAGGGATTAATCTCAGTAATATATAAAGATCTCATACAACTGAGCAACAAAAAAACAAACAACTGATCAAAAAATGGGCAGAGCGGGGCCGGCTCGGTGGCGCAGCGGTTTCGTCCGCGCTTGGCAGCCCGGGGTTCGCGGGTTCGGATCCCGGGCGCCCGCGGACGCACTGCCTGTCAGCCATGCCGTGGCGGCGTCCCATATAAAGTAGAGGAAGATAGGCACGATGTTAGCCCAGGGCCAGTCTTCCTCAGCAAAAAGAGGAGGATTAGCAACAGATGTTAGTTCAGGGCTGGTCTTCCTCACCAAAAAAAAAAAAAAAAAAAAAAAATGGGCAGAGGATATAACAGACATTTTTCCAAGGAAGAGATACAGATGGCCAATAGACACATGAAAAGATGTTCAACATCACTAATCATCAGGGAAATGCAAATCAAAACTACACTGAGATATCACCTTACACCCGTTAGAATGGCTATAGTCACAAAGACAAATAACAACAAATGCTGGAGAGGTTGTGGAGAAATGGGAACCCTCATTCACTGCTGGTGGGAATGTAAACTGGTGCAGCCTCTATGGAAAACAGTATGGAGAGTCCTCAAAAAATTAAAAATAGAAATACCATATGATCCAGCAATCCCACTCTTGGGCATCTACCCAATGGACATGAAATCAACCATCACAAGAGGCGTATGCACCCCTATGTTCATTGCAGCATTATTCACTATAGCCAAGAAGTGGAAGCAACCCAAGTGTCCCTCGACTGATGATTGGTTAAAGAAGATGTGGTATATACAGACAATGGAATACTACTCAGCCATAAGAAAAGACACAATTGTCCCATTTGCAACAACATGGATGGACCTAGAGGGTATTATGTTAAGTGAAATAAGCCAGAGAGAGAAGGACAGACACTGCATGAATTCACTCATATATGGAATATAAATGAACACACGGACAGAGAGAACTGATTAGTGGTTACCAAGGGGAGGGGGGTGGGGGTGGGCACAAGGGGTGAAGGGTTACATCCACATGGTGACGGACGAACAAAAATATACAACTAAAACCCCACAGTGCTATAAACTATTAAGACATCAAAAAAATTTTTTTAAGAATAAAAAAATACTATTATTCTCAGCTTTGAGTCCATTGGGCCAGTGTGGATTCAAGTCCTAATTATTCTTACATAGAGTAGTGTGGTAATTTCAGCCTCTGGGCAAGACGGGTTCACTTGCTAGATCTCCTGGACACAGGGTCTCTATCTACATGCTCCTTTCCAGTTTGAAGGATGCTCCCTTCCATCCACTTGAGATACACAGGACATTGTGCTGAATTAAACATCTCCACAGCCACTCCCCTCTGGGTTCTTGCCATCTCCTCAGAAGCCGGGATGGAATGGGGAGTAGAAAGCCATCAGGGAGCAGAGTGCTGGTCATCCTGAAAGTAGAACCCAGAAAACTCTGCCCCCTCCCCAGTCTCTGTGAATGCCTTAAAAAAATTGAGGCAACTGTAGATTCACACACAGTTGTAAGAAATAATATAGGAAGATTCCTTGAACATTTTATCTAGTTTCCCCTGAGAGTAGTATTTTAAAACTATAGTATAATAGTTTTTCAATGAAGATATTGACTTTGATACAATCTCTTGATCTTATTAGATTTCTCTGCTTCTGCTTGTATTCATATGTGCGTGTGTGTGTGTGTGTGTGTGTGTGTTAAATTCTACACTATTTTACCATCTGTATAAGTTCCTGGATCTCCATCATTGGGAAGGTTCTATACCACAAGGATTCCTAATGTTGCCCTTTTACAACCATACCTACCTCCTTCTCACTCCCCTCTCTTGCATCCCTAACACTGGACAACCACTAATCTGTGCCCTATTTCTAAAATTTTATCATTTCAAAAATGTTATAAAAATGGAATCATACAGTATGTAAGCCTCTGGGACTGACATTTTTCACCCAGTGTAATTGCCTAGAGATTCATCCAAGTTGTCGCATGTTTCAATAGGCCATTCCTTTTCATTGCTGTGTAATACTCCATGTTATGGCTGTACCACAGGTTGTTTAACCATTCACTTGTTGAAGGACATCTGGGCTGATTCCAGTTTTGGCTATTACAAATAAAGCTGCTTTACCCTAAATATTTGTATACAGGTTTGGGTGAACAGCATTTTCATTTCTTTGGAATAAATGCCCAGGAGTGCAATTGCTAGCTTATATGGTAGTGCATGTTTAGTTTTTAAAGCAACAGCCAAAATGTTTTCCAGAGTGGCTGTACCATTTTACAAGCAGTTTATGAATGATCCAGTTTCTCTGCATCATCACCAGCATTATCAATACTTTTTCTGTTTTAGCCATTCTGACAAGCATGTAGTGACAGCTCCTTGTGGTCTTAATTTACATTTCCATAAGGGCTAACAATGCTAAACATCTTTCTATGTGCTTACTTGCGATCTGTAGGTCCTCTCAGTGAAATAGGTGTTCATGTCTTTTGTCCATTTTCTAATTAGATTGTTTTTTCACTGTTGAGCTTTGAGAGTTCTTTGTATATTTTTAGATACTAGTCCTTTGTTGGACATGTGATTTGCAAATACTTTCTGCCAGTCTATAACTTGTCTTTTCATCCTCTTTACATGTACTTTTACAGAACAAAAGTTTCTCATTTTGATGAGGTCCAGTTTATCAATGTTTTCTTTTTATGGACATGCTTTTGATGTCAAGTTTTAAAATTCTATGATCTCAAAGATTTTTTCCTATTTTTTCTAAAAGTTTTAGAGTCATATTTTACATTTATGTCCCTGATCCATTTTGAATCAGTTTTTGTATAAATTGTAAGGGTTAGGTCAAAGTTCAATTTTTTTGCCTGTGGGCCCATTTGTTCCAGGTGAATTTGCTCCTTTTTTTTTTTTTTGAGGAAGATTAGCCCTGCACTAACATCTGTTGCCAATCTTCCTCTGTTTTTTTTTTCTTTTTCTCCCCAAACCCCCAGTACCTAGTTGTGTATCATAGCTGTAGAGTTGTAGCTCTTCTACGTGGGATGCCACCACAACATGGCTTGATGAGTGGTGAGTAGGTCCGTGCCCAGGATCCAAAATGGCAAAGCCTGGGCCACCAAAGCAGAAGGCATGAACTTAACCGCTAGGCAACTGGGCCGCCCCGTGAATGTCTTTTAAGTCTGAGGAAAATCCTTTCTTTTCTTTTTCTGTCAGAGGCAATCTCTGCCTCCTCTCCGTTCAAGACACTAAGCATAACAACCTCCTTGGATTTAGTCTTTAGGGAATAAAAGTCAGGAAGAGAAGTGCCTTGTAGAAACCTTGAGCTTTCTGGCAAGTCTCAGACCTCCCCTGAGGCGAAAAAGTACAGGGACTGCTAAGTACTTGAAGGTAGCATAACACAGAAAATACTGGGAGAAAACGTAAATTAAGATCACAAAAATTACCCCACAGGCAAAATTTTGCAAGTATGCAAATTGTCTAAGAAAAATCTATAACATACATCAGATTGTCAAAGATATCCATACTCCCATCCTCAATTTTTTTAAAAAATCACTGTCTTCAACGTTCAGACTCCTGCTATGGGAATAGGGATGCTTCCCTGTGGAGTGACTTGAAGTCAGGTGCTTCCAATATACAAGGCTCTTAGCCAAGGATGTGGGACTCATAGGCGTCAAAATAGTTTTCCACTCCCTCAGGTTGGTAGGCTGATTTAGTAAGATGGCTTCTCTTCCCATCCCCTTCCCAATCCCATGAGTCATCATGGATTAAAAACAATAATATCCTTACATTCCAAATCAATATTCAAATGTAAGCAGATAACAATCTTTCAGGAGTAACCGAAATAATACAAATGGGGGACCTCAAACCCTTCTGAGTTATCCAGAGTGGTTCTTAATGCAGGCATCTCATTGTTCTCCTGAAACAACCTACAGTGAAATGCATGACTTTTATTTTCTCCATCTATTTCTCTCACAAATACAAAATAATGAACATTTGTGGGCAGATTCGCAGACACGTGTCACCAAGGAAAAGATACACAAAACTGAATGACACAGCCCTGGTTGAAAACTGAATAGAAGAGATGAACACGCATCCCAGTGAAGATAGTAAATGGTGGGATGTGATAAGTGCCATTTGTATGGGGCAGTTAAAGATAGCCTACTACCAACATGGCCGCAACCAAATTAAGTTCAGCTTAATGTAGCACCAGACCCTGCATACTGAAGATTCACCCATGACTCCTCTGAAAAATAACTAGGGTAACAGAAAAATTACTCACACATGATTTCCATTTAGAGTTGATACTGAATAGCAGGTTCAAACCAATTAACTAGAGGAAAGAGAAGCTTGTTTTACCAGCTCTCATAGGCTGACAAAACTACCACCTCAAAATCAAAGGTCTACAAAGACGCCTGCCTTCCCTGGTCTTCCTCCAAGGGTAGAATGGTAAGCTATGTTTTCTACAATCCAGTTTTTAAAAAGATTGTAATTGGCCTCTTCCAGATTAACATTCACTTCTTCCTGAACACAGTGTTGCTGAGATTTTAATAGATTGTGAGTTCCTCAAAGACAGGGGCTGGCTCACATTCACTTTTTTATGGCCAGACACACCAAAATGCCTAGAACGTACAGGTCCCTCCATCAGCATTAAAGGAATTGAGTTGAGGTGATTGAAAAGTAGACCCAGGATTAAAACGCTATTTCAGAGTGAAATTGTGTTTTAGTTTACACACTTTCATAGTAGAATTTCTGCTTCTACAGCAGTCTTCTATGTAAGCGCCTATAAGAGTGTTTGGCTGAGCAGCTGAGCCACAAGCAGGTGCTAAAGCAAGCTGTCAGGAGCTCCTCACAGTACAGAGAAATCAAGGACATGCCTAAACAGCATTTAAAGAAGCATCACATATTTACTCAGGGGCTGAGTTTGGGACAATATTTCCATTCAAGTTGCTGCACAAGGAGAAACAGGTATGGTTTGAGATGACACATCTGTATAAAATGTAAACGAATCATCATGGATTAAAAACAATAATATCCTTACATTCCAAATCAATATTCAAAGATTTATGTAAATAAGACTAGAGCAGAAAACAACAAAATACATGTTACTTTTACTTTTCTCTATATACAGAATACTATACAACCACAAAGGCTTTTGGAAGTTAAAAAGAAGAGGAAGCTTTTCTCTTTTTTCTTCTGAAAGATATTGCTTATATCCAGATTAAGTCAATGAACTAAATGTGGACAAATGGACTAAAAATGGTCTTAAATTTTCATTGAGAAAATAACTGGGGACTTCTTTTTTAACGTTGATTTTTAATCTATTGTCTCTTTTTCAAGACACTCACTTTAATTACATCAAATACCTCCATTGTTTTTTCATTTTTACTGAAATCCAATGGCTCCAATTCCTGTGAATATTTTTAATCCTTTGCCTTCAACACCTATATTTCTGACAACAGTGCACTCTAGCCCAGTCATTCCTTGAGAGTGCAGCTCTACACCAAGTCTGAATGACACAGGCTGAAGGGAGGCCACTGTGTTCTCTGCAATCAGCACAGAATTTAAGTTTGGGGGAAAAAGTGAATCTCTCTCAAGGGAGAAGAGGCAACGAAGAGAAAATAGCTTTCCTTTATGTACTTACTCCTCCATCAAAACTGTTTGGCAAATCCATCCTATTCCCAGACCCAGACTGAAAAGGTATACACAGGACATGAAGGAGAAGAGAAGGAAGAAAAGCCCGAATGTGATAACTTCATCCTTGACCATTTGGAGCACAACAGAGCAGTTTATAAGCTTCCTCCTAAGTAGTGACGGAGGGCATACAAATCCTGCAAGGATATTAGTCATCCAGTTGTGTACACAGACATAAACCATGCATCTCCTAAGCCAGACTGAGAGACACTGAATTCATTATATCAGCCCCTCTCATGCCTTATCAATTATTTACAAGTAAAGCTCATTAAATCATCATAATATTAAAAGGGGCAGGGAGGCAAAAAGATTGTCATGCATATATATGGCATGGCTTTTGCCTGCTGAGTCACATTCTGGAAAGCAAATGTAACATTTATTTCCAGATATTGTCAGAAACAACGACTTAATTGTCCTGCATTTGAAAGTAACAAGACAGAGCAGGTACATGCCAAGAGTAATGCCTGATAAGATAGAAACAGGGCAACCTCTCTCTTCCATGCTCTCTCTCTGTGTCTCTCAAACACACACAAACATGAACACTCTCCACTCCTTTCTTTCCTTTATTTTTCTCCATATTTCTGATCACCACCTAGTATATTTTATCTGTGTGCATGGGTATGTGTGCTCATTTATAAATAAGCACATTTATGTTTTTATTATCAGATATCCCCACTAGAATATAAACTCCATAAGAAAAGAAACTTTCTTTTTATATACTATTATAATCTCTGCACCCAGAACACGATAGTCATTCAACAAATTTTTACGGAATGAATAAAATTTTAGCTTATGAGCTATGTGGCAAAACCTGTTTTAACACACAAATAACGCTTTTCAAAAAATGTTCGCCTAATACTGATTTCCAAATCAGAGATCCTAAATAATAAGTCCAAATAATATTCCCCTAATTTATCCATTTTAAAATTTGTTAACTTAAAAGTATGGCATACTTAATTTAGATAGTGCATATTTAATCCAGAAGTAAGTGTGTGTGCACATAAAGGAAAGGCCTTTGTTGATATTTTACTTACATTCACATAAAACAGACGGAAGTAATAAGATGCAATCCAGAGACAGAATCTAGAACAGAAAATACTCCCCATATAAAATACTCCATGCTTGAATTAAAAATTGGTAATCAAATTTCCAGCATCCAGAATGAAAGCTTGTTTTTTAAAGCAATAATTAAAACACTGTGTTGCATCTGACAAATCCCTTGCCAAGTACCAGAATCTGTTTCTCCTTAATTTATTCTATTGCACTATCTGGAGAGTTTGAGTAAGAACTAAGAGATTACAATTCTACAGTTAATGCTCAATGCATCTCTCCCTTTCACCCAACTGCTCACAACTTTTATAGATTATATTTTTACTACTTTTATTGTTGTTTAGACCAGTTGTATACCAGTAATTTTAGAGCCACACATCTTCCTTAAAAAATCTCAAGATATTTAGAATAAAACAATAGTGATGCTGTCTTTCACGAGCATGTCAGAATTTAATCTATAAAAGCAACACGAGCAGGAAGTATGGGGAAAAATATATATTTAGTTTAACTTTGGTAGACCTCATTCTCCAATTCAATTCCACTTAAATGAAAGGGACACTATATGCTTTTCATTCTAAGAGTTTTATTAACACTCTCATGAGAATGCACAGCTAACCACACACACCTACAAGTATCTAGAGTTATAGAATCTATCATTGAACTGCATTTTCAATGGCTAAAATTATAGTTAAATATATTCAATAATTGTCAGTGGAACAAGGCATGGGCAGACTGACAAATCCATTTAGGAACACAGCATTTATGACCAAAATGTTCCTAAATTATTCACAAGTAAATGTCACTTCTGGCCATCTCCTCAATCATTTCCACTTTTTATAACAAACCTGACTTGACTTTAGGTATTTAACTTCAGTGACAGGATACCATTGACGAGTACAGCCAGATGATAATTACAGCAAAAAGCTATGAGTGACAAGAAATTTTTACATATTTCCCTGGAACTTCCCCAGCTTTCAAATCACTGTCCAAAGGTCAAATTATTTTTACTTCTTTTTTTAAAATTGAATCAAAATATATTTTTTAGGTTATCCTTATGCTTCCTCCCCCAATACAGATTCATATCAATTAAAGAAATGCTGCCTGTGCCTTAAGGCACTGATATGACTTAGGGTGAGAACAGAGGAAGATAAAGACATTTCTGCACAATGATATTAACAAGATTTGAAATAATAAAGTGCTCTATAAATGTAAAATATAGGGAATTATTTTTACCATTATATGCAAATAATTGCTCAATCTCACTGTCTAATCAAGACAAATATAACCCTTCTTTCTTAAGCAACATCCCTTAGGCTCCTGTTGCCTATTTCTGACTCATTTTCTCCCTCAAGTCATGATCTGACATCCATTTAAATCTCATTTCACCCATGTAAACATAACGTACAAAGGGCACAAACAGGTGTGTTCTCACTGACATCACTACCTAGAAAGAGCTGCGATATGTTGATCTGAAAACATACTGAGATTAATTTGACACAGAAATTATCAACATTAAATCAAGAACAATATTGGAGGCAGGCAGGCTTCAACATGCATGCAATGGGAAAGTGGGTCCAGAACAATATTAAAATAGCTTTAAAACTTCCCCTAGTTTTCACTGCAATAATAAACAGCTGTCTAAAGAATTAGCAGGAAATCCGCTCTATAAGTGCCATGTTTAATAAAATACCTCTTTAACATACAGATTCTCTAATGCCCTGGAGAGATGGAAAACTGGAGTAACTGCCAGTGAGCTTAGGCTAGGAAATCTGGGATCTGTCTGACACTGAATATTCTCATTTGAAAATGAAAATATCCAACTATTTAAACTATGCTCATCCATTCCTGGCTTCTAAACCGTAGCAAAAATTAGGAGTCCTTCCTCACCACACACCACTCCATCCAACTCAAAAGAACAGAGGATTTTCTTGGATGGAGTTTAGCCTCTCTTCCTCCAAAGTCTGTGCTCTACCATACTTCCATCCACACGCCCAGGGTCCCTCAAGTTTTCCCATATACGACTAAATGCTGCTCTTCTGTCTAAATAATAATGATTATAACAACAACAATAATAAAAGTGTGTTGATCTCTTACTATGCATCAAGTATGTCCCATGCATTTTCTTATTGAATCTTCACAACAATCCCGTGAAGCAGCAGCCAATATTTAAGCTTCATTTTAAAGAGGAGAAAAACAACATTTAAAGAAATTAAGTCACCTGCACAAGTCACACAACTGGTAAGTGGCAGAGTCGAGGCCCAGACAAGGTCTGTGCAGCTCTAGAGCCCATCCCCTTAACTACAAATCTCTACAGCGTCTGTAGAAAGAACAGAAGGGCTCGAAGAATTACTCGGTCTAAGCGTTTCATTGAACAAATCAGAGACTGAAGACCCAAAAGACTATGACATGGCCTCTTTTCACTCCTAAGTCTATATGAATACATCACAGCATTGAACACATCTATACCCCAATTCGCCTTTGGCTTCCATGACTAACTTCCCTGGTTCTCCACATAACTATCATTCTGACTCTCTAGCTGACTTTTTTGCCTGTCCACATCCTAAATATCAGCATTCTCTAGGATCCCATCCTCAGCCTCCTCTCTGGCTAGTCTATTCCAAGGCTTTGCAGCCTTTTTAAAGCGATGCCCAAATCGATAAACATGTCCCCCTAATCACAGCTCTTCCCTCTCTAGATAGGACTCCCATTCCTTCAACTATGCCCTGTATGCTTGTGATTTATATTCAACCCAAGTTTTGTCTAAGTTAAAGACTCAAAAATTCTAATTTCCTGCTTGATGTCCCAAAGACCCTCTGTACTCACCAGCGTCCAAAATTTAACACAGTCCTTCATACCAAATATGTCCATCTCCTACAACCCTTAGCACCATCTCGCTTCACTGGAGTCAGAAATGTCAGATTGCCCTTGACCGAATACACTCTCTCCATGTCCACACCTAGTTCACCCCTAAACCACCCAATGTGACCTAAAATGTCCCTGGTCCAGGCAGTCCTCTCCACTCTGAGGGATACTCTTCAGGTTACGTTTCTCATTTTCTCTCACATGAAGGACTACAACAGCCTTCTCCTAATTGGTTTCCCTGATTCAGACTCTCTCCACCTCTGATCTAAGCTCCTCTTGCCCACCAGAGCTATTCTTTCACAAGAGATCTGACCATTTCACCCCCACACTCCCCCCTAACTGTCTCAGGAGGAAAGCCAGCCCCTGGGAACGGCACTTCAAAAGCTGACCAAACTACTCTCTCGTCTGGTTTCCACCTTTTCTTCCACCCTGCCCCTCGTCACTCTGGAATAACTGTTATTCCCAGAACACACTGCCATCACTTCGAGTCTTATGTTTATTCTTCTGTTTGGAATTAATTCCTCAAACCATTTCCCCTTTTGAAATCCCCCCCCGCCTTTTATACAAATCCTATCAATACCATCAACATCTTCTTCCTAAACTACTAAAAGCAGCATTTTCAGTTGTGGGAATTTTTCCAGGCTCTGCATTTAACTCTTCCCCATAAGCCAGGTCTGCCTGGGGAGAGAGGTAAGACTAGTACCCAGGTCTCAGAGTGACTTTTCCCAAGGTCAAACAGCTAGTTAAATGGTTATTAACTCACTAAATGTTCCCCATATCTTTGTCTAAATTATAAAAATAAATATTTATTAAATAGTAGTTACCCAAGTATATGTTAATATTGTCAGAAATGTCCACTAAAAGACTCAAAACATGTAATAAATCATCCAGACAATGCCTTCTCTCACAGTAATCTCCTATTTATGGATTCAACTTACTATATTCATCCATTAA
Organism: Tapirus indicus; assembly: GCA_031878705.1. Classification (NCBI taxonomy): domain Eukaryota; kingdom Metazoa; phylum Chordata; class Mammalia; order Perissodactyla; family Tapiridae; genus Tapirus; species Tapirus indicus. Next base: position 73,699,233 of record CM062921.1, on the reverse strand, counting down.
TTCACAAGGCAAAGCAGAGCATTCAGACTATCCTAAATATTTTTATGGTTGTGTATTATTTGTGCACTTTTCCCAGTGATCTGGACTACTTCAACCTTGGCCCAATGCCAAGTAATATTAACATGAGAGAGGTATTATAATCGCATAAAACATTAGGGAAAGTGGTCAATTGTATTATCTATGTCAGTCAATGAAAGGTAATAGAAAAAGGTCCTAAACTTTTGTGCAATTTGAGAACTCTGACTTTGAAACTGAATTTGAGACTAAACATTCCAGAAGGAGAACTAATCAAAACTAACAAACATTAATGAAGTTTAAGTAGTTCAGTTTAATGTGTTCACTTCTCCCACTCCATTTATTTTATTCAATGCTTCCTACTATGTTTTCATTACACAAAAATTTTCAGCAATTCTATTGACAGGTAACAAAAACATAAGAAAGAACTTCTGAGGCCAACAAATGGATCACTTCAGCGGACAGATGAACGTTAGTGGCCCACTTTCGATTACGCTAACGGCCTGCACAGACATATTCTTAATTTGAAAAATTATATCAAGGCAAGAAAATTCAAGGCTCCAGGCACTGGGCTCTAGGACCAACCTCCGCTGCTCCTCCCCGTGTTCTCCTGAAGGGACAGTGAGGCACTCGTCCATGTGTCCGTGCAGCAACCTGAGGACGTCACCACCAATCAGATACCCTGTAAGGATTGAAACCCAGTCACACGTGAACGGCCAGGTCAGATGTTGACAGACAGACAGATCATCTGGAACAAGTTGCTATTGTCATAGAGAAACAGAAGTCTAGCGAGGCTTAAGTTCCTGGCCAAAATCACAGAGATGCATGGTGCCACCTGCCTGCCACCTCTGAGCCCTGGGTTCCTGAGTACCATAGTGAGTGATATTCCCACAGAAAACAACCTCAACCCCACAAAATCCTCCACGAAACACACAAGCATGGATAGGCTCAGCTTTCAACCTATATAAGTGACGTTAATCAGAACAAACGCAGATATGTCCTGGAAAACTGATGCATAAACACTATGGTGATCTAGGTCTAAGTCACCCACCCCGGGAAGATGAGAAATCTTGACATTAGCCTAACTGAGCGATATCCTGAGGCCAAACGTCAGAGAAAAGAACCTTAGAAAGCTAGCACACAAGACACACAAATAAACTAAACCTGACAATAGCATAAAAATAAGGAAAGATACATCTTAACACAAACTTCACTTTTACATAGCAATTAAATCGAGATCCTTAAAAGTCGAGTATCTGCATTACAGAATATTTTGACACAAAAAGCTCTAATTAACAATGAGGTCATGATCACAGTCCGAAAGATGACTGTGAGCTCTGCATTAAGGACGGCCCTCTAATGGAGGTGGCGTTTTTACCTTGGGCTGCTTCGCTTCCGGAGCTGATGGGGGCCACGCTCCAGAGAGTCTGCTGGAAGGCAGCGTCCACGTGTAAGCTCCCGTTGCCGTAGGACAAGTGCTGCATTAGAGGCAAAAGGAGGCATCGCTTCAGGCTCTTGTTAATTCTTAACATGGAAGTGCTTCTGGCAACTCAAACTCCACATTGCAGATTTGGACATGTCTACAGAGAACATCTATTTCAATCCTGTCACTCAACAATTGAGACTAGTAGAAAAAAAATTAGAGTTTCTATTTGACTTGAGTTATTTTTCAGCTTCATTCTAAGAGTTACTAACTTAAGCCACTAATTAGAAAATACACAAATGAATATACTAAGCTAAATTTATTTGTTAAAATAGACTATTTTGTTTTAAGGCTTATCGATGGACAAAACTGTACAGATGGTGGGCACTTACCATTAAAATTAGAATAAAGTTTTCTACATATCACACTGTGACACTTTTTGACAATGAAATAGGTGAAATCTACTGAACCAACATCTTTTATGGAATACTTTAGGAACTTTTATCTGCAATTTGATATAATAACCATTAGATGGCGATATTTCCTAATAAGTATTGAAAACCAGGACACTAAATTTCCTCCAAAATTCAGATAATACAAATTTCAATTTTCCTTCTTAAAAGTAGAAATGTATTAAAATAATATCATATTCCATATCTTTCAGAGCCATAATATATGAGTTATCAAATGATAAGAAAAATAAAATTAGTACAGCCAAATGCCTTGGCTATTTTACTAATTACTACTTGGCTGCCTCTAGAATTTCAAACACACATAGAACAACCACCTGTCTTCTTGGAGTCATCTCAGTAAACATCACCAATGTTCCTGTAATGTTTCTGCAACACTTTTTCCAATGCTGACAACCCAAGCTTTTAAAGACTTTAATTGTGCTAGAACTTTCCCAGAAAGCTGACCCACCTAGATAGATGAAGAGCAATCACAGCACAAAGTAGTCGCACCAGTGTGCTCCACAGGCTTTCCAACACCCTAAAAGTCTCTTCTACCTAAATATATGATTCTCAAGTCACCAACAAAAATAGATATTTCACTATCTGTCCCTTAAAAACAAAACCAAAGAAATTTTTGCCATTTGACATATATGTAGTTATCTTATCAATAATTTTTCCAGTCACTAAGATTAAAAGTTTACCAGGTGCCGCCTCAGATATAGCAATAACTTGCTCGTACCCATCTCCTCATCTCAACCAGCTGTCTGCCTTTTCACAGCCCCTTCTTCACCTCAGGCTGTCAGTTTTACGCAAAATCCCAGCTAAGATTCCTTTATCGAATTAATTTCTTCCCCAATATGTTAAAATTCTTTAACTACTTACAAATAAATCATATGCCATCTGCGTCCACAAATGAGAAAAATAGATTCATTTCATGGCAATCATCACACAATGTAATTGTTAAGTGTTTTTTTCCTTCTCCTTCTTGTAAGCTATCTGACACAGGTTCACAACTGTGTCCTTAGCATCTAGCAGTGTTTTCACTAAACAAGTATGTGGAGAAGCCAAGCAAACCTTTAAGATCAAAGTAGCATAAACCTAAAAATAATTTTAAGTTATTTCATAAATATTCCTACTTCAATGACCTGAATCAAAATAATAGACATACACACAAAAAACTCTATAAAACCATATGGATTTTACCAAACCATGAGAAGATGATGCAAAATACCAATGCTTATATTTTTACTTTTGAATTCAAGTGAAAGCTCATGCTATATTATGATAGATTATCATCATTTGTTAATTCATAATGGTTCATTAAATATACTTGGATTTGGATACGTGTGTTAGTAACAATACTTAAAACGTACCAAAATTTTTGTAAACCAGTTTGGAGACTTTCATTTTTAATACACCGGAAACCTCATAATTGGAAGTGGCCTGGACTGCCCTGGCCCTCTAAGATGCTCTGATAAGGGGAATGATATGGCCAAGAGAAGAGTGTACCCGAAGGGGCAGAAATACCGGAAGATAACGACAGCAGAGAGGTCCGTCTTTGGGGTTTAGAGCATATACTTAGAGACAGAGGGAAAGATAGGCCTGCAGACAAGGCAGGAGCCAGATCAAGGACCTTATACTTCAGGCAACAAGGAACAGCTGCAATGAAAACATAACGGGGGGAGGAGGAGGGTTAAAATGCAATTTTCAGATCATACCTAAGCCTAAAGATAAATAATAAATGAGAAAACCAAAAAATATGAAAGTCAGTCTGTTGGAGAAAGTCCCAAAAATGTCCTTAAGATCATATGACACCGTATAAAGTTATCTAAATAATGTCCACTCTTCTAAAGAAAATATTTTCTAGGCATAACTATTTGGGATGTTTCTATTTAATTTTGCTGCTTAAACAGCACAGGGAAATCTGAGTCGGAAAAATGTCAAGTCAGGGCTATGGTATAAATATTCAGAGTGCAGTAACAGCTTCAATTCCTCAGACGAAGATGAGTTGTCCTCAAAGGAAAAACAGATGTTGTCAGAGGTTGAAAGCAAAGTTGGCCTTAGGCGGAAATCTATAACCACTCTAGAATTTTCACAATAATGTGGTAGCATCAACCCACCAGGAGCAGAGCAGGGGCACTGGGCATCTGTCTGCTCCCTCCTATCACCTTGATCCTTAAATTAGTGACTCTCAAGTTCTGTAACACACAGGAATCATCTGAGGAGCTTGTCAAGAAAAGCAGATTCGAGTTCAGGAGGTGGGGTGGGGGTAACCAAGGCCGCTGGTCCAACAACCGTGTTTTGAGTAACAAGACATTATATGAGAGACGCACAAAATCTCAGAAATAGGATATTATAAGTCACTCCCACTTTGAAACTTTCAGTTTCCTTTGTAATCCTATGTATACATTTTATTCACTTTAAAACATTATGATGACAAGAGGTCAATAAGCGTCATCAGACTGCCAAAATGATCCACGGCATAAAAATTTTTAAGAATATCTGAATTCAACCCTTATCTGATGCATGTATTCACTCATTTGTTCCTCTCATATTAAGAGTCTGGCACTTGGGCCCTGGTGATGCAGCACTCTGGATAAATTATCATCCAGTGACAGGGAACACAAGTAAACAAGACATATCAGCTGTCAGGCTTCCTTTTTTTTCTTCTGAGAAAACAAGAGGGGCACAGAATAGATGCTCCTTCCAAATGTAACATTCTATGATTCCATCGACTGAGACTGATGGAATCAGAAAGAAACACAGGTTCAAGGTAAATAAATGAAAAATACATTGGTTGATACAATTAATAATTTGAAAATATTTACCATTGCCGTCTTTTTAGTTATCAATATTTTACGCAACTTAAGGCAATTCAGCAACTTATTATGCAATCAAAACACCTTATACTTCTTATCAGAAATTCAGAGGTGGGTAGGAGAGAGGTAGAGTCAATTTTTATGAACCCTAGAATAGCATTTTTCGTCACTCTTTAGATTGTGGGGTTCTGCTTTTCCTACATTACTTTCAGCCGTTTGTCTGGCAATGTTTTCGTGCATCTTAAAAAATCTGCCTGTTTCTATAGGTGACCTAATTAAGAGAAAATGGTCAAAAATCAATGTTTCCAATGCAAGAAATCCAATCCATGGATTGAAAACTTCTGTGCATAACGGGGTGCTTTTACATCTTTTTAACACAAGGAAAAAATGTTTTGTATGCTTTACTTTATTTTGTTTAGTTTGAAATAGATTCACAGTCAGTAATACCTACTTGGCCATGTTTTCTCTATTTTAAATTGTATATTTCTCTCATATTTAAGCAGCTTTGCTAAAGTCTTTTTTAAAAGAAAAAATAAGTAGTTCCAATAGGGGCAAAGGAATTTTTTTCCTCTTTGACATTCCTGAAAAAAGGTTTAAGATATTATTTCACATTAGAATATGAAACAGCAAGATGAGAAAAGACATTATGGATGACTGGTTTACAACCATTTCAAGAGATAAGACCCTTTATTCCTATGAAATTCTGTGCAAAGGAGGGCGGAGCCATCCTAGGTGGGGCCTGGGCTCCCGGTGTCCAACACAGTGCCCTCTTTCATCTATGAGGCATCTCCACAGAGGATGGGGTAAAATCAATCCTTTAAATCAGTTTTCATCAATCTTCATCCCAATAGTTGTAAGCTTCATTAGACTAGCGACTGCACAATTAGATAGTTTAACCTTTGCTTAACCATCACCGTTAGTGAAGGAAAAATAGATCAAAGGTCAGTAGACACTAATGACTGAAAAGATATAAAATCAATGACTGGAAATGTTTCTTTTTAGTAGTTAGTTTTAACTAATGTGTTTTCAGCCAAATTTCCTAACTTATTTATTTTTCACCACATCAACGTCTTTTCAGAATATGAACCTTGCTTTCACAGGATTGACCTTTATTTAAATCAGTTATAATATTCCCTTCACTCCTCCCTTCCCAACTTTCTCTTTTTCTGGTTAAATATCTGCAGTTTCCTTAACCATTCTTAATAGGCACAAATGTCCCATGAAAATAATGACAGCAACTTACTAAGCTATTCTTATATGTGCCATTCATACAGCTAAGCGCCTTGTTTGGATTAAAGCATTTAATCCTCTCAACATCCCTGTGAGCGCCGCTCTTTATTATCCCATACCGCAGATGAAGAAACTAAGAGTTTTAAGAGGTTATGTGATTGGCCCTGGCTCATACTTACCAGGCTCTATACTAATAAACAAATATATATACAACCCGTTTTCATTGATTCAGGGTTCAACATGTGGATTATTCCAGCTGCCGCTGTCTATTCCAAAGTCCTTTTACTACCTCACTTCTTGCCATTTCACTTTCTCTAGATCCTTCTCACTAAGCACCATATAGATCCTTGAACCATCAACATAATACTCTCTATAGTTACTGCTAATCAAGCACGGGGCAAATGTGAGATAATTAACCATCCCTGCACCCACAGGAACTTCCTTCAGCATCTCTTATCTAAACTATAAAACTTATTTACTGTCTTATAATACTCTGGTACAGTTCCATATGTGTTTGCTTTGTTTTTTCCATTAATTCTCTGAGGGCAGACACAATGTGTAATGCGTCCTTGGCCTTTCTTGTTGTTTCTACTATATGCTAGATCCAAAGAGATGAACACTGAAAGAACTGACTTCATTACTCAGTGAAAGTGAAATTTCAACAATCTGGTTGGCCACTGTTTGTAGCTCTGTATAAAAGGTTACAAGAAAGGGAACGTAAATAAATTAGCTAAAGTATAACTTCAAAAGTATTTGTGAATTTCATTAATCACGAGGTTTATTTCCAAAGGCATTAGGAGGTGAACCTCATACATTATGATTATTGTTCGTATTTGTATGGTGCTTTTTAATTCAAAGCATATTCAAATTTGTTATCTCATTGCTTCATCACAGTAACCTTGGTGCTTAGTATAATTATCACCCTTTTGCAAGTGAGGAAACCAGAATTCAGGGAATTAACTGACTCCTCTCTCAAACATTTAGTGGCAGAATTGATGCCAGAAGCACTGGTCTCTGTGAGATTCTGATTTTCTACTCCTTCAGTGCATAATGATGCCATCCTGTCAAATAAACTCCGCGATGTAGTGGAAAGTACAAGTTGTACAGCAAAAACATGCAGAGTTATGCCAAAATGAAAAACATGCATAGTTATGCCAAAATCCAAATAAGATATGTGTAGAATTTATATATTGAAAAGCATGCATTAATTATTTTTACTGTTGCTATTGGTTTCCAAGTAAAACTACAATTCAAAATGTTTATCTCCTGATCAAAATATAGCTCTTTAACATACCCAGCACATGCACACAGCAAGGGCTTAATTAATGCTTACAAGCTCACACACTTGTCCTAGAAATGTGCATGGTGCCTGTTTCTACCTACTTTGGTTAAGAGACAAAAAAGGAGAGAAACGCTCCAGGCCTCCCTACAGCTATGCAACATGAGATGCTCCATTTAATTTAATCGTTCCTGTCAGTTACACGAGGCACTGTTTCACCATCTCCCTCTCTCCATCATTACCTCTTTCCACAAAGCAAGTACAACAAAACCGTTCTTCCTAGCAATGTTTCAAAATTGGAACTAAACATGTTGGTAAGCAACAACTGACGTGCAACATGCCCAAACCCACCCTCTTTTCATGTTCATAGAGCAAAGGGGTACCAACTACTTACTTAATCCTAAATCAACAACACACAAAGAATATTTTGATTTATGGCGGTGGAAATACACTTTCTATAAACCAGTGTGTGCTTAACTGCCACAACGCTCTATTGCTGATTTTTGTTTCAATCATCATCCACTATGATGTCTGGGATATTTTTATGTCGATATTCATGTAAAGTTTATAATACCCCATTTCATATTTAATCACTTTTTCAACCTTAAAATAAAAAGAATATTTTGCACTGGCATCCTTCACTTCCATTGAGTTCACTTCCGTGAACTTCTCTATATGATTATTCTTTAGCAAAAATACAATTTACTAAATAAGTTAAATTAAATATATATGAGCCTCATCATAAAAATAAGAAATACCTTCAATGATTAAAAACAAACTTTATTCTTTCATTTCCAGCACCTAACCTTCGAAACAGTGCAATGTCAATGAGAGACTCAAACTGTTTTTTATTTTGTCTATTTCTCCTTTGTTAACATGGCAAGCGTTTATCATATAATAATTTGCTTTCATAAATATCAAAATAGGTCATCACAACCTCATTAACATAGCCTTTTCATTGGGCACAAAATAAAATCCATGGAATTTTGAATTCCTGATTACACTGCATTTACATGCTGTTAATAAAATAATCCAAGAACAGGCACTGTCAACACCATGAACATACACATCAGGGGCACGAGGGACGCCTGTCTAAATGAACCCGGTAAGCCACACTTCCACATATGTCACATGATTCCCCTACTTAGGGAGTTATTTATAACTCATCAAGTAGAGATACAGGCTTGTTTCTAAGCAATTTTCCTAGATAATTTGCAATCTACACTTAAAGAGAGAGTTTTCCAGACCTGTCATTGATCCTATCATCATTACATGATGCTCCTTTCCCAACTTACCAAGTACCTTTCAGAGGACACGCTAACTAAGATGAGGTCATCTCCAACTCGCACTTTTTCTCCTTCTGACCTCTGCTTGGAGGCAGGATGTATTGTCCACCAACAAGCCTCACCTGCGGGAGGATTGAAAAGGGAAACATGAAGATGTGCCTCTTAGTTTGAAATCGATTTTCTTTGCCAATGACTCCAAAATAAAAGAGGGAAATGAAATAAGTCTTCAAAATCTGTCTCCTTAAAATGAAATTGTCCTTGTCACACAACTTTCAGAAATTGAAAATTTAATGCAAATTAATCTCCTGGACCATGAAAATCAAAAGAATTCAGCCAAATTAGCTTAGGAGAAGACATACTGAAATACAAAGATGTTCTCATAGAAACTGGCTGTGACAATATGGCAAGTTTGGTGTCTTTTTCTCCCACTAAGAATTGTTTAAAAAGGATATTTATTTATGCTAACGTAAGGCCAAATTTACCAGTCATGCTGATCTGACCTCATTCTCTATGCAATCATATGTTACTACACTGTTCACATTGCCCTCTGTAATAACATCTAGTTTGTTGCCACTGGATTTACAAAAGAATTTGGGGTTTTGTGATGTGACAGTTGTGTTACAACAATTTTAAAATCTCTGTACTTTTGGGGATGCAGATTCAAAAGGGATGCAAGTGTTGTCACTTAAATTTTTATTGTCCTGTGCCTAGTTTTGTTATTTTAAAATGTTGTAGTTTCTATTAATCTAGGGGTAAAATATAAGAGAATCCTACGATAGGAGGATACATTATAAAAATATCTGAGTATACATTAAATCAAATAATTTCTTCTAGAACAAGTCAAGCATAAGCCTCATGAACCACATTCTTCAGTCCCATTACCTAAGATATAAACTTAAGCATACAATTCCTCAATCTGCTCATAGTTCCTTTTAAAACCTAAATGTAAATTCTATCCAAAAATGAGAATAGTTTTAGTGATATCTGTTATCCAATAATTATCATCCTCCCCTTTGCTCAGCTTTATTCTTTTTCTATAACATTTATTTTTCTTCTTCTTTACTAACTCCCCAATGCCAGAATGTAAGTTCCAGAACAGCAGGGACTTTGTATGTTTCATTTACTGGGGTTTTCCCATCTCCTACTAGAATTTTGTGGGCACTCAGTAAAAATTCATTTTGTATAAAGAGTAAATGAATCAGCAAAAAATATTTCTTAAGCATGCTTACAGCCAATATGTAATCTGTGCCCTAAGCTGCTTTTCTCACACAAACCACAGTTTTACTTGAATGTCACCTTGCAGAATTCCTTATCTTCATTCACTCAATTCACATTTTTAGAGTTTAGCAAGCTTTTCATTCATCCACTCAAACATTTATAAAGCACCCACTATTTGTCCATCATTGCTTTAGTAGCTGGGGAACATCAATGAACAAGGAAGAAACAATTATCTGCCTGTGGGTTTAATTCTGATCAAGGCAGGCACCCAACAAATGGTCAATATAGTAAATAAGTCAGTAATTCAGAAGAAGTAAAGAGCTACGGGGAAAGCACAGCAGCATACGGGGCTCTGGGTGTAGGGAGGAGGATTGCCTTGTTTAGTTGTTTTGACTATTATATAATCATCTGCATGTATGAAAACAAGTTATAGATTGTGCATGTCTTTTACTTCGTTTGAGAGACAGATGGAAGACTTTCTTTTTCATGTCACTGTGTGCTGCAGTAAGTCAATTACAAGAAAACTAAAAAAACTAGCAAAAATACAGAGGAATGACCAAGCCTATACAATGAAATAAAAATTAGGATAATACATTTATCTCTCTGGTGTCTGCGATTCCTGGAATTCCTTGCACAAGGTGATGTGTTGTTATATTAAAAAGTTAACAAGGTTGGTAAATATAGCTTTATTTTTATCCACTTACTGTGTGTGAATTTAGAATATGGGAAAGTATTTTAAAAAGGAGTGGCTTGATCCCACCCCTGAAAGGAACAACTTAATCAGAGTTGGTCTATTTCCTTCCATTCTTTTTTCTACTTGGTCTTTTATTTATTTTAATTCCAAAAGTCACACATGCTCATTATAAAAAGATAAAACAGTCAAATTGTACAGAGATATTTAAAATGCAAAGCCCTCAGAGCACTGAGAACAATATCACAAAGAAAGCTTATGTTTTCCTATTTTGATTCTCCAAAAGGATAAATGTGTTAATATATACATATTTTTTGTTTTAAAAATATGTAAATACATGTCTATTTGGATAGATATGTAGCACAATGCCCTGTGGACAGAGAAATGAAGGAGACTTTCATTTTCTACTTTTTTGTCTGAATGTTGACACTGGGTATATTACATTTTTAGACAAATATTTTTAAGATAAAAGATAAAAAGAGAGATATGCAGTAATACTTCAGAAACTAATCAGTGCACAGTAATATGGTTAAGACCCAGTAAAGCATGTAGCAAGTATTGTTTTTCTATCCAAATCCATCAGAAGAATAAGGTTTGAAGTTGAGTGTGAACATCCAGCTAATTATGTGGGAATGACCAACCAATAGAAACAATGTACACTTCCTCCTTCTACTAAAAACTTTCCTTAGAAAGTCATCTGTTTTTTCCTGACTCCATCTGTAAGAACATTCATCTAATGTATCTTGGATTGTGTCTCATGACGTCTTCCAGTCAAAACCCTGCCACGCTCTCTCTGAACACAGCTTCATCACGGACGAAGGTGCTCACCTGTTGTGTCCTCTTGCAAGCCAACATCAAAGGCCAGTTTATCAGTTGAAGACCGGGAGGTGGACAGACAGCACAGATACTAAAAGACATAGAATCAGTAGTTGTCACTAAATATTTATAGTCCTGTTGGAGTCTAATTCTGACACGTAATTTGGTATCAGTCTATCTCTGCTTCAAATCTGGATGCTTCTGTGCAAAGCCCAGGTTTTTCATTCTGTGGGACAACAGCACGCACACAGCATTCATTAGGAGCAATGTTCTAAAATAAATGGGGTCTTTTTTCCCTCATAAAAAAAAACTAGGGAACTGTGTTCTATCAGTAAAAGAAGACAAGGAACCAGGGATGTGTTTATACATCTCTCACTTCATGTGATATTCATGATCGTAAGCAAAAGTACAACCTGATCTGACAGCTAGAAATCTTTCTTCCAAACAGAAATTTGAAAACTATTCACTTTTATCTTCTAGTTTTTTTTTCATTAAAAAATTTTTAACTCTTGCAAATTCACCCAGAATTGATTTTGGTGTGCAGCATGTCACCTCAGTGAAGTGAGGTTTTATCACGTGTACACATATATGTGTGTGTTTCCCCAAGAGTAACTGAACTCTCGCAATACCATCATCTCCTTACTTCCTTTCCCCCCTCTTAAGTTTTCCTAACTATATGTTCTTGGACATAAAGTTTAGGATAATTTTTCAGGCCAACTCCCCTACGCCCATCCCAACCTCAAAAATCTTGTTAAGTGTTATAAGAATGAGGACACAAAGACGAATGTGGTATGAGCTCAGGATACACTACCATCTACACCAACCAAGTACACTGCTAGCAAAGAGCACTCAGAGACAATTCTGAGGATTAGGCAAGCCCAGACCTCCAGAATCCCTGGACAACTAATGCAAAGCCTAGAAAATTCCTACTATGGAATAGGGTCCATCCAGCTCACTGGGTGTCTGCGAGTGTGAGGAGGCAGGAGATGAACCGACTGGGGATGGATGTGCTGGCACATTAGGTGGAAGTCAGTGCCATGGGGATGTAAAATCAAATTGACTCTGATTCTCTCTCTGGACTGTAAAGCACTGGCTCCCCCAAGGTTGTAGAAAAGATGCTTCGAGGGTCCCCAAACATATTCTTAGCCAGTGCAAGAATGTGAGTCTGCTCTCAAGACAGGCAGCCCATGGTGGTCGCTTAGGTTTATAGACTTTAGATCTAAATTAGGTTAAATATCTCTCTTTATTTGAGAAAAAAATAACAATTTTACAATACTGACTTCCCAGGCAAAAACATAAAGTAATCCCTGTTAAAGTTTTCTGTAATATTTCTCAATAATATTACAGTCCTAGGCACTGTAACTATTAACATACATTCTCTCTTCCTCTAATGTTCACAGCAACTATGAGGTAGATACTATAATTATTCCACTAAACATTAATTAAGTTCCATGAGGAAAAGGACTTAGTCTTATTTACTACTATATCCCGCACCTAGAACAGTGCCTAGCACACAATAGGTGCTAAATAATGTTTATCAAATGAATGGATGAGATGTTTAGATGCAATTACAGGCATAAAGAGGTCCTGCAAGGTATCCAAGGCTGTACAGCATGCAGGAAAGGGAGTCTGAACCCAGATCTACCAACCAGGTCTAGGCTCTTAACCCATCGATTATGTATAGAAAGTTTTCTTAAAACAGACTCCCATATTTATTGGTCCATGTAGATTTTGTGTTTTGATTGCTATTGAAAAAGGAATTCTTTCCATGAAGTTTTAATGTATGATTGCTATACACACTCAGGTTGTTTTTATATATTTGTCTTATATCCAGTTACTTTATTAAAGTGTTTTCCTTTATGTTAATTCATATCTTGCTATGTCAGCCAAGATTTCCAGTATAATGTTAGATTGCATACTCTTGTTTTTGTTTGTTTGAGTTACTTTTGTCAAGAATAGCTTCATGTTTGACAAGTATCATGTTGGCTGTTGATCTGACATTGATATTTTCTTTATCACTGAGGAAATAATCATCAAAACATAGTTTTGATTAGGAATGGGTGTTGAGTTTTATTAAAAACATTTTTCAGCACCTGTTAAGATGATCACAATTTTTCATATTTGACCTATTTATGTGATGTAGCACACTGATAGAAATGATATTATTAAGTCATCATTAAAATGTATACTTTTCCTATACTTCTCTTCCTATACTTTTAAATTCCATTAATCAGACTTTTGAGTCAGATTTTCACAACAGTATTCATGATGGAGATTGACAATGGTTTGTGTTTTTTGCGGTATCTGTATCAAGGCTATGGCTACATTTAGTCTCCTGCTCTGGAACAATTTATATATCTTGAGAATTATCTCCTTAAAAAGAATGAACAAATACATTATACTTCCAGATATTGGACTATCATGCAGTCACTAAACTTCGGTTTATGAAGAATTTGAATAACATGGATAATGCTTATGCTGTGATGATACATTAAGAAAATCAGGACACAAATTTGGTTATGTAGTAAGAGCTCAATTATGTAAAAAAGAATTTTAAGAACAGAAAAGATTGAAATTTTTTAAAAAGTCCTCAAAAGTTTTCTCTCATTAGTGTGATCATGAAGAATTTTTTCTTCTGTAATTTCCAAATCTTATCAAATGAATATGTATTGTTTCATAATTTGATAAAGCCTTTAAAAGAATGAAATAAAACTTTTATAAATTTTGCATATTTACATAAATTATACATATACGATATAAAAATACATATAAGTATATATAAAATACATATGGTAGAGAATGAGAAAATGGCCTGAGAGGAGCCCGATGGGTAATATGGATAATCGGGTGAAAAAAGGAGCTGATATGGAAAAGAAAGAGAACATCTAGTTAAGAAGGAAAAGAAGTCAGTGGAGAACTGACAGTAGAACTCACAGGCAGATTATTTTTACATTATCTTTCAGTAAAGATACTCTAATTCTCTAATACATAAATTGTTTAAAACAAAATCAGAAATGAGAAGAATTTATTTGACTCTTACATCTCTCTCCTTCTAAAACCAGTCTTATGAAAAGTAAGATACTAAAAATAGGAGTCATATAATTATAGAATTGAAGGACCTTAAAGGTCATCTAAGCTAACCCTCATTTTATAAATGAGAAAACTAAACAGGGTTCAAACGTATTAAACACATTCATTCAAGCTCATGAATGTCATCGCTGAAATGCTACTACCAACATTTCCTGACCATGTATGCCCAAATGGATCAGCATGACCACATGAGAGAAGAAATCAAAATATCTACTCACCATGCCACTGTAGGAATGGCGCAGCAATATGGCATGTCCATAGAGGAGTGTTCGATGACTACCACCCTGAGCAGTCTGCAGAGAGAGGAGAGAGGGTCGACAAGAGAAACAAAAAAAGAGTAAACTTAACTAAGCCAATACAATGCCCTCTTGTTCTCAAGGAAAAGTTTAATAAGAAACAATAAAGAGTGAGCTATTGCAGATATTGCAGACAAGTAAAGTGCTGTAGAAAGAATGCCTAAATTGGAATAAAGCTATCAAGAAAACCTCTACTGTGGGGCTAGCAGTTCATCTAGTTCTTAAAGAATGAACTTGATTTCACTAAATACTTATCATAGTTTGTAATTATTTTTCAGAGCTATTTATTGTCTGTATTTCCCATTACGGGTGGTCTGCATTGGGCAAGGACTGCAGTACTTGGATCACCATTGTATTCCAGGTGCCCAGCAAAATGCCTGGCACACAGGATGGACTAATGAATATTTGATGAATGAGTCTTTCTAAAACACAAAATTGATCAAATCATCTCCAGGCTTAGAAACTTTTCATACCTTCTAACTGTTTATAGGAAAGAGTCTAAATCCCTTTACATGAAATAGAGGGATGCTTCTCAAATTTTAGCATGCTTATGCATCACCTGGAGAGCTTGTTAAAACACAGATTCCTGGGCCCTATCCCTGAGATTCTGATTCAGTAGGTTTGGGGTAGATACAGAGAAGTTTCATTTCAAAAATTTCCCAGCTGATGTACGGGCAGTTGTTCTGGGGACCACACTTTGAGTAGCTAAAGCATAGAGGACATTTAGTCTCAAACCTTTCCTGCCTCCTCCCCCAAACCCCCATGCTCCAAACACACACACTTTCCCTGCCCTGAACATGCCATGTTGCTTTCTGCTGCTCGGTCTTAGACCATCATGTTCCCTCCCTGTGTAGCTTTTTCTGCCTTATAAACTGTGTTTTAAAACTCACGTTGAAGGCCACCTCCTCTGCAAAGCCTCATCTGGTTTCCTCAAAGGTAGCGTCTCTCTCAGCATCCCTAAAGCTCTAGATCTACATGGGTACACTGGCCTTATCACTCTCTACTGTAAGCACCTTCTCTCCTGGGCCAGACTGTAAACTCCTCAAGGACAGGGACTTAGCTCTCAGCACAATGTCAGGACATAGTAAGCACTCAGTAAACATTTGTTGAATGAAAAACTGGATGTGGGCGAGCCCCATCCAGGCTGAGTGAGGAATATGAGTTAAGGCGTCATGCATGGTGTACAGCTGCAAGGTATTTAAGAAAGAGGAAGGGACCACGGGAGTGTAGCACTGGGTTGCAGGGAGAAACTTAACAGAAACTATAAAATTAGATGAGGGTAAGATGATGCAAAGTACAAAATGTTATGCCAAGGATTTTGCACTTTTTTCTGCAGGAAAAGGAGGTCTTAATGGATTTTAAGGATGAGACTGATGATACTGACCTATACACACTTTAAGTACAGAAGAAAGTACTTTAGTACCCAGTACTATTATGCCCTTTTTACCAAAAATATATTCCCTCCCTATTGTTCCATATGATGTCTTAAAATAACTTTATTTACATTATGCTTGAAAGACCTCAGAACCATTCTTTAGATATCAAAAGTTATTATAATTATAAAGAAAAACTGCCTTTAAGAAAAAGAGAAAATCACTTTTTAATATACTGAGAGAAAAAGGGAAAAATCTACTTTGCAAAATGATATTCCTCCTCAGAATGAGGCCGTCTTCAGAGAGTACTTTTATTTTCTAGGATACATTTGATTGAGTGCGTCAAGAACAATTTCATTTACCCTGTCTGATTGGATGACTCTGATGGGAGCTTACCTTTTCATACCAGATATTGGTTCCAAAGCTATAAAATCCGGCTGAACTTTAATAAAACTTGACAGTCATACCAATCAAAATAAGATTTTTTTAATGAAGGACAAGGCCTTAGCTTTAACCAAAAAGTATTAAGTTCTCCTTTTACTGTAAAGCTTTGCCTAAGCATTTCATGTGTCCATATGAACATACATATATAAATATTCAAATTGGTTAAGCTAAGAGGAGATATTTCAGTGTTTGAATTTTCTTTCAACTATAGATTTTACACAGTCAATTATAATTTTCACACTATAGATTTCTTTATTACTTAAATGCTAATTTATGCCACAGATTTAGTTTCAATAGAATTCTTGTAAAGTATGAAAATAACCCATACTAACTTATTTTTGTTACTTACAAGAGCACTGTTAACACAAAGTGAATGCAATTTCTGTCACTTGGTCTGTGACAGTACCTTTCCTCCAACTTGTCATTTTAAATGACACTATTCTAATTGGCTTTGATTCAGGAGAAATAAAACGTGTAATTTCCACTCTTGGGCAGGTTGGATAACGTGTTCATTTAACAAACACTTATCAAAAGAATTGTGTATGTGGGATGCAACCAAAGAGGTAGCTTGGTTCTTTTCTAGTTTTTGATTTTGTCAATCATGCCAATTTTCCTATTAAATTTAGCTTGGTCCTTGCTTTAATTTAAGTGAACAAATAATTATGCCCTTCCTCTGTAGGGAGCTACTGGTACTTTATGAGGATGGTTATTCCAAATACTGGCTAGCCACTTCTAGGGTTATTCCTACAAGATTCTACAACATCCTGCCTTAGGTGGACTAAGGGACTCCCCCAGAGCAATTTCAATGGGAAAAAGGTCACCACTGCTGGGTGATATGTAACAAGCAGTAGTAATCCAGTACTCTAGAACAAGGGCCCATTTTCCCTCTAGCCACCCAAACCTAAACCCATAAGCACACAGTAATATAACTGTCGTAAACTGTGGGAATCCAGCCAGGACCAACTAGACAAGAGTCAATCAAGCTCACAGGGTCGCAAGCTCAAGGCTGACCTGCCTTTCAAGATCACACTTCAGAAAAAATAATCTTAGCGTTTCTTGAAGTTAACATGTTAATTGTTGCTTGGAATAGAAAACACAGGCAAGGTAAGCTGTGCTTTCAATTGGACCAATGGAAAGGAGAATTAGGAAATTAAATTCTACGTAACAAATAAACCTCCAGTTCACATTAATGCCATCTGTACTTTAGTCTTGCTAATTCTCCAGTAAATATTACACAAAAGAAACACTCTTTCCTATTCATTCAAAAAATATTTACTGGCTGTCTACCATCTGAGAGGAACAGTACCTGATGCCAACGGTATTATGCATAATCAGTTCACAGTCTGTTGTCCTCTGCCTTGAGAGTGAGCGTTTTCTCTGAAAACTCTAATTATTCATTTATTCAACAATTATATACTGAATCCCATGTGATTTCCTTCAAAATATTTGTACACTAACAGCAAAGAAAATGGAAGTTTATGAACTAATTCTTTGTGTATTTCTTAACACCCCCAACTATATGATGGATTATCAGGTCCTTTTAGTAAAAGTATTACCTGGAACTTACATGTCCTTAAAGTACATTTCCAAGCGTGACTTAGGCCCTATAGTCCCTGAAAATGCAACTCTCAGTCCACTGCACCCCAGCTCCCCACCATGATTGGCTGAGCCTGTGGTATAGTTAGTGAGCTGTCATCAGCCCTTCGGACCCTCTGCAGAACCAGGATCTTGAAGTCAGCTCCAGCTACACTACCGTCATCTCCTATAGACAACAGGGGTCTATGTTAAGGGGCTGCTGCTCTCTTAGGGGAAAAATAAATAAATAAATAAAACTACCATTTTCAAACTACTCCCTCTAAACATTTCTGCAGTTTAATAAAAGGTAAAATTTGACTTTTTGAAAATATCAGCTAAAAACATTTTTCAGTTCTGTGTGTGGATTTGGTCCCATTACCCCAGAGACAACCAACAGGGTTAATGTTACACAACAGTGTAAAAAAATGAACTCATGAACTATAAGTGGATAAAACGGTCCAGAGTACATTCAAACAAAATCTAAGCAACACTGCTGTATGCATTCTAAACCAACCTCACCTCACGTTTTCCACAAATTATTTTAATATCAATTTAGTATTATTAGGCATTACTATGCTTTGAGCTTTTAGGATCTTCCCAAATATGTCCAATTATGGAACCCAGATTGTAAGCAAAAGCTTTGATGTAAATGCATTTACATTTACATTTACATTTATTCAGAATATTATGCAGTCATAGGGCATAATTTATTCATCTGTTATCCTTATCTGTGGGGAGGGGGACACATTGGATCACTGTAGCTACATTTGAGGTATTACTGTAATAAGTTTAAAATATAAAAGCAGAAAAGCATAACATACAAAACCAGAATAGGAATGATTAAGATCAACTAAAGAGGTTTATACACACATAAAAATTACTGGCTCTGTGCTTCTGTTGATTTGGTTTTTTAATTCTTTTTTTTTGTCTCTGTTTTTTAAATATATGTTTGTACTATATATTTGCTTATTAACATGTCTCTAGTATTATTGCTATTTAAAACCATTCAATTTACTAACTATATAATATCTAAATGTTTTAGGGTTTTCTGTTTTTGTAATCATTTTTTCTGAACAAAAATGCTACGTTAAAAAATGTAGAACATTTCTTGAATTCCAGGCCTTCATTATGCAAGAGATTTTTTTCTTTTTAATAAATCAGACCCTGTAGGAGAATTTTCTATATCCCTCGACTGCTATAACATAACATGCCATTTTAGAAGTAAAACAGTGAAATTGTAAAAGGAGTTTATTACTGCAGGTAATACTAAACTACACCATCAAAACTAAAAACAATAGACAACAAAAAGAAATTTGCATGAGAGAACTTCTTTCAAAGCGTCCATATTTAAGTAGAGAAGCTTTCAAGTTTACCTTCAAATACTAATAGTAATACTTGGGAAATGAGTAGTTTCAGGGAGAAAAACAGAAAAACATCTCTACGCTTAGCCTTCACATCATCTAAGAATGACTTAAAAAACGCAAACGTGAACAGCACAAGATCCATAGCAGCAGCACAGAATTGCTAAGCCTGGCGTTTTGGTCCTGTGGTTTGGACCCGTGGGTCCTCAGCAGCAGGAGATATTCAAACAGCCCCGTCACCTTTAATAGTGAATCACATAACAGGTTCACAGGATGATTAGAATAATTAATGAGAAATCTGGCTTCAGTGCAAAATATATTTGTTTGACAAAGCCAGCTGAACATTGTCAAGACAGCCACTTGGCATTGGGGCGCCTTACTTGTGACGGTGTCTTAACCAAAAGTCTCCTAAGGGAACAGATCAGGCCTATGACAGTACTAACTAATCATTGTTTAGTGCCAACAAGCAGAAATGGGCTCCTGCGACAAGGAAGCATCTGTCTGGTTCTAGCAAGTTAAACAATGCCTGTTCAGGTATGAAATCCAAAGCTAATCATGATTGAAAAGTGAAAGCTGAATAAAATTCAGCATCCTTTTCCTTTTAAGTAGCTTAAATTACTATAATTTTATGCATATGCCCACCGCTTAGTCAAATTCTAACCTTTCCAGATCATCCAATGCAGGTATGAAAATAAGCCATTGGGATTCTGGCCTTGCAGTTAAAAGAAATCAGAGCCTAATTAAATTAGTTTAGGTATACCACCAGGTTTAAACTGATTCTACACCATCTTTCTATTTGCATTGATTTTTATATGAATCTGCTGTCATGAAAGAGCTTAATATAAATGTTTTAGGCAACTATTCCATTCACTCTTCTCCAATGGGAAGTAGACATGACATTGGATAAGGGAGTGGGATGGGGTGAGATGATAAAATAAGTATAGTACATGCAGATTTAGCAGAAAAACTGAATTTTTTCAAACCCAATTTTAGTTATTTATTTTCAAGGAGAGGATATATTCATGTTTTGCTGCTATTTATAACATTTTCCCAACGAAAACCCTTGTTTTAGGATATGTCTAATTTAACAATTAATGTCCTCTCTTCCCAATGTAACAATAATATTTTCTACTGAAAAATTATAGCTATAGTTATTTGACATTTTGGAAAATGTTTTGTGACCTTGTTGATAGATGGCTTCAAAGAAGTGCTCTCTGCTCTGTCATCCTAGCCAAACTGTCAAATTCCTAATGTTAATTAATAGATCCAGTTGTTGGTACCCCACAATGTTCCTGGGTCAGTTTTGTACAATATGAATGATAGACTCAGCTAAGTAACTCAGTAGACCAACATGAATACTTTCCCTCCTTTTCTTCTAAGCAGTATTTTCAATCTACATCTAGAATTTTGATTTAACACCTTTCAGAGTTTGTTTTGAAATGATATTCTTTTGAAATTTTAAATTACATTAAGCCTTTATTAACTGAATACAATAAATTTATCTGTATACTATTTCTCAACTTTTATGATAAAAATTAAACCATGAATATGATATGAGAAATGTGGTAGGTATATAAAAATGAAACAAAAACTTTCTACTGTATGTCTCAAAATAATGACATTCTGCTCTTCCTCTCTTTCAATGACATGACCGTGTGTTTTACTCTTCTCTTTTATTTGTCTCCTTTTAAAATCTTTCCATTTTTCTAATTTGCTTGAGAAATGAAAAGGCGTTGAATTATATTCACTTCTCCTGGAGTAAGCAATTCAATAGTAGCTTCTTGTGCCTCTTCTAATTTCGTATTGTATTCATGCAAGAGTGCTTAAACACAAAACAGCAAATATAATCCCCACAGTGAAAATTCTAAATGGAGAGCTATAAAAAAATTCTGTTTTGGGGCCAGCCCAGCTGCATAGTGGTTAAGTTTGCGTGCTCTGCTTTGGTGGCCCGGGATTCACGGGTTCAGATTCCAGGTTGGGACCCACACACCACTCATCAAGCCATGCTGTGGCAGCATCCCATATACAAAACAGAGGAAGATGGGCACAGATGTTGGCTCAGAGCTAATCTTCCTCAGCAAAAAAAAAAAAAAAAAATCTGTTTTAATGGGAAAAATTCCTAACACTGGCTAAATAAAACTGAATATGTTACAATATGACCCAAAGATTTCAAACGTTGTTTGTTAGATTGTCAAATCTAAACATGTAATTTATTTACTTAAATTTAAAAGTTCTAAAATTTAATTTTTTTTTTTAAATTTAAAATGTGAAGAAAAGCGCCAGGAATCCAAAAATTAAACAAATATGTGTAATCAAAGTTAAAATGTACATAGTATTACATATATAGCAGATGATCCAATGTCTTACCTTCATCATGAATTTCTGCAGGGGCATAAGGGAAAGAGAGAGATTATTAAATATATATTATTTCAAACACATTTTAAAATATCTTTTATTTATAAAGACTTCATTTTTCTAAATGATTTATGTGAAAAATAAACAAAAAACACATTCACTGTGTTGTCACAACAAAACTAAATATCAACTACATGCTAGAGAAAAGCTGTAGCAAGCAAAACTTTTCTAAAACGTTTTTACATTAGTTCTTCCTTTTTCTGTGAAAACATGCCACTCTGATGCGTGATTCAAGTTACATCTAAGCCTCCCAAAAAACAAAGATATGATCTTAAAATTATACTCTGAAAATGCTTAAAAATTTTTCATTTTATCTTTTGCATAAAAATGCAGTGATATAAACAGCAACACAACTAATTTTAGTGAAAATAGTGGATTAGAAACAGGTAAGATAGATTGTAAACTAATATGCTGCAATGAGTTGCTCATATTTCATGCAAAATAACAATAAGCAATTCTCTAGACACTACATATCCTGAGATGTGAATTTCAAAGACAAAGCACAAAAACTTTTCTCTTTCTCTTAAAATGACACAACTTCTCATGATTTATAATAGCTTTTTTCTTCTACAAAGCATAATATGTACATATATTCCTTCATTTTCCTTTGGACCCATAAAGTTTCTTTGACTTCTTACTCATAGGAAAGGTACACAGATGAAAAAGAGCTAAGAAGAAAAAAGATACTACATTTTCAAATTTAGGGCTAAATTTAGCTGTTACGAGCATGTAAGTCCTACATAGAAAAGATATACATATCCACATTAGTTTTAAAGAAAACACCAAGGGAAAGTTTTCTAAAACAGATATTTGTAAATACCATAGTTGTTTCCCTGAAACATACATACATAGTAATACGTATATTACTAAATTGCAATTCCATTGTGACTGATATGTTTCATTTTTAATATTATAATTTTAAGGAAAAGTTGTAAAAAGCCATTCCATTCTTGGCTTAGAAATTAGAGCTGTTCAGTTACATTTCTGTAACTGATAGCAATGGTAAATGATATCAGGAAATTTATTTTCCATGTTGAAACTGACCAATCACGTCTACATGTGATCACTAGTGATGTAGATATCACTAAATGAAGAATTAGGAAAAATCATTTTACGTGCTAATTCAAAGAAAAACAAAAATTCAAAATTTTGCTACAGAACATGGTTTATAATAGATACTTTCTTCATGAGATTTTTTTTAAAATTGATCTAGGTTTTGGAGATTTTTCTTTCAGAAATGTTCTCAGCCTGATTTTGTCAGCTATCTAGGTCGAACTACTTTAAAATTGTAGTAAATAGAAAAACAATGGTCAGTAGAATTTCTGAAGTCTGCTATTCATAATTTCTAAGTTGTGTATGACTGTAGGAAGAACAAGTCACAGAGGAGAGTAATCTGTACAAATGATAAAATAGAATGAATACTGCAAATTAGCAAAGCCTAAAATATCCCTCTGTAGAATGAGAAGGAATAGCAGATGTAATAGACACGCGTTATTTTCAAAAGAAAATCAAGAACATAAAAGATCATTTGTGGTATTATTGACATTAACTTTTTGTACAAATCATCGATTGGTCAATTTGGCTTAAATGCTAGATATTACCAAAGTTATAATATGATGAGATATTCAAAAGGGATGATTCAAGGGCAAGGAAGAAAGCAAAATACATTAAAACAAAAAGGATAAATATATTACTTTAATCTCAATGTAAACACTGCTTAGGTATGATAAAAAGCAACAGAAAAAAAATAACAACAAAAACTGTTTAAAAGTTGATGACATGACAGAAAGGAGAAAAAGGAAACTCATGCATAAAGATAAACATTCAAGAAAATAGCCTCAATTTAGGTGTAGAGAATACCATTTTTATGTTTGCAACAAGTTTAATAAAGGAATTAATTATATGATTTTTATTTCCTTTGTGAAAATTTCATTAGATAAGAGCTTAAATTTCATTAGACAAGATACAGAAACAGATGACTCTAAGACAATCACAGACCAGGCACCAGCATGGATTTTAACACTCCTTTCTGTCTTAGAAGAAATTTTTGGATGACGATCAATTTATACAGAAACACAAAGCGGGGAATTTCAGTTCTTTAGGGTGAAACTGCAAATGGCAGTAACTCAGTGTCCCAGGATTAGTTTAACTATTTCAGAATTGACAGGTCAGATGAAGCTTCAAATGTGAGCAAGTATTGTGGGCATAACCCCCTGTTATGCTGCATTAACATGAAAACCAGTAAGAGAAATAGTGATCCTACGTTTTAATTCAAACATAGATGGCACTGGGAGTCTAATGGATAACAAACAGAAGCAGAATAGTCTTTGGTTGATAAGCATATGTCACTTGATCTATTTGATCTGAAAGACTTAAGGGATTTTCTTAGCATATGCAAATGATTATGAGCAGAAAAACAAATCAAATAGCAATATTTTATTCTGAAAATCCTAATCAAACACTGGACATCAAGAGAATACATAATTATATTCAATCTGTTACTGGTACAAAGAAACAGTAATGCAGGTGAAAAAAGTTCCTCTACCATAATTATGCCTTTTAGTTCAACCTCAAATATTTTTTACCTGTTATTTCAGTTTTGTGAAACAAGTGATTAAAAAAATGAATACTTCTATATACGGACCTTTCTTAGAAGTTTTAAAAGAATCTTTACTAAAATGTCTTCTTAAAAATTATATAGATAAGGAATTAGCAACAAAGCAACAAAATAAAACTCTGCAGGCTTGTCATTAAAAAGAATTATCAAATAGGATAATCCAAAAGACTAAGGCAAAATTTTGGCTCAAGACTCCTTCTAACAAGTTTCCATTAAGGGAGTGAAATGTCCTACTCTGCACACAAAATATCCATCAAATTTAAGCCTTTTCTGTCATCTTTTCTCTCCATGTATCAAGATGGAGGATTATCAACTGGTAACCTTTCCTTTGTGAATGAAGATATATCTGGTAAACTTTATTATATTGAGAAAAGGAAAAGTTATTTCACCACCAAAGACTTGGGTTTGTTGGTGGCTATCTTAAATTGATGATACTCCCAACAAATTTTAGGGGACAAGAGAAATTTAAGATTAACAAACATACATCAATATATGCTATCTAATAGCAAACATGGATATTTATTTGTGAAAAACCACAGCTAATTCTCTTACAATGAAAATATCTTATATAAATGCTTAACTTTCTGGGTTCCCCCACTGAAAATATCCAAGACTGTACTGATTGATAGACATGTTGATTGTAGGCGCAGAAAGCACCTAAAAGGGACTTGGCTTTCAGCCCATGAAAGAGCAATTATACATAGAATGATACAGCCATGGAAATGCTCTTGCATGGCTTATATTAACAACCACCACTGGCATCTGGTTATATGTGCATGCTGGTATTTTTTTAAAAAACTCACTATGTTTTGGGGGAAGATTTGCAGCAACAGTTGCCTTTTCAACCTATCAACAACTCTGTACAGGCAGTGTTTAAATGGACTGTCTTTTCTTTTCAGTGTAATAAATTTGACATATATATGTATATATGATTATCTAGTTCTTCTTTAGAATGGTAAAGGAAAATAAACAATACTGATAAGCTACTATAAATCCTCACATTTTATCTCTGTGACACAGGTTTATAAATCACTGAGCTATATGAATGCCTAAAATATGAAGTAGAAGAGTTATCTAGGACTTTCCTCTTTTCCCAGTTTGTCTCAAGAGAGAATTTCTCTAAATCAAATACAACAAATTGATCTCTACAGAGAATATATGGATAACAGTGACCTGAGGGCATGTAAAGCCTGTTCTATACTCAGATCACCACCTACACATAAAAGATCACCTATATCAGGATATAGAGATTCTATATATTATTCTCAAACCATTTCAAACATGAATGAACCTTGATAACATGAAAGCATTTCACAGACTCTCACATAATAGTAGGAGCACGTGATAATGCATTATTTTTTAAAACTACTACTGAGTTAGGAACATTTGAAATGATTTTGTATTTTAACAATTATAGCAGCATCGGGGGAGTATATAATGATAAAAGGGACATTCCACCAAGAGGACATAACACTTATTAATATATATGCACCTAACACAGGGGCACCAAAGTACATAAAGCAACTAGTAACAGACCTAAAGGGAGAAATTAATAGCAACACAATAAAAGTAGGGGACCTCAACACCCCACTTACATCAATGGACAGATCATCCAGACAAAAAGTCAGCAAGGAAATAGTAGATTTAAGTGAATTGCTTGATCAGATGGACTTAATTGATATATAGAGAGCATTCCATCCAAAAACAGCAGAATACACATTCTTCTCAAGTGCACATGGATATTCTCAAAGACAGACTATATGTTGAGAAACAAGGCAAGCCTCAATAAATTTAAGAAGATTGAAATCATCCCAAGCATCTCTTCTGACCACAGTGCTATGAAACTAGAAATCAATTACAAGAAAAAAAAACTGGGAAAGTCAGAAATATGTGGAGACTAAACAACATGCTACTGAACAATCATTGGATCAATGAAGAAATCAAAGGAGAAATTTAAAAATACCTGGAGACAAACAAAAATGAAAACATAGCATACTAACTCCCAGGGGATGCAGCAAAGGCAGTCATAGGAGGGAAATGCATAGCAATACAGGCACACCTCAATCTCAAATAAGTAACCTTAAACTGTGCCTAACAGAACTAGAAAAAGAGGAACAAACAAAGCCCAAAGTCAGCAGAAGGAGGGAAATAATAAAATTCAGAGTGGAAATAAATGAAATAGAAACTAAAAACAGTAGAGAGGATTAATGAAACTAAGAGCTGGTTCTTTGAGGAGATAAACAAAATTGACAAACCCTTAGCCAGACTCATCAAGAAAAAAAGAGAGAAGGCTCAAATAAATAAAATTAGAATTGAAAGGAAGAAATTACAACAGATTCTGCAGAAATACAACGGATTATAAGAGAATACTATGAAAAACTATATGCCAACAAATTGGATAGCCTAGAAGAAACAGATAAATTTTTAGACTCATACAACCTCCCAAAACTGAATCAACAAGAAATAGAGAATCTGAATAGACCAATCACAAATAAAGAAATTGAAACAATAATCAAAACCCTCCCAAAAAACAAGAGTCCAGGACCAGATGGCTTCCCTGGAGAATTTTACCACACATTTAAAGAAGATTTAATATCTACCCTTCTCAAACTATTACAAAAAGTTGAAGAAGACAGAATGCTTCCTAACACATTCTATGAGGTCAACATTACCCTGATACCAAAACCAGACAAGGACAACACAAAGAAGGAAAATTACAGGCCAATATCACTAATGAACACAGATGCAAAAATCCTCAACAAAATATTGGCAAACTGAACAGAGCAATTCATTAAAAGGATCATACACCATGATCAAGAGGGATTTATTACAGTGGTGCAGGGATGGTTCAACATCCGCAAATCAATCAATATGATACACCACATTAAGAAAATGAGAAATAAGTACCATATGATCACCTCAATAGATGCAGAGAAAGCATTTGACAAGATCCAACATCCATTTATGATAAAAACTCTCAAAAAAATGGGTATAGAAGGTAAGTACCTCAACATAATAAAGGGCATATATGACAAACCCACAGCCAACATCATACTTAACGGTGAAAAACTGAAAGCCATCCCTCTGAGAACAGGAACAAGACAAGGGTGCCCACTCTCCCCACTCCTATTCAACATAGTACTGGAGGTACTAGGCAAGAAAGCAATTAGGCCAGAGCAATTAGGCAAGAAAAAGAAATAAAAGGAATCCAAATTGGAAAGGAAGAAATGAAATTCTCACTGTTTGAAGATGACATGATCCTATATATAGAAAACCCTAAAGAATCCATCAGAAAACTATTAGAAATAATCAACAACTACAGCAAAGTTGCAGGGTACAAAATCAACTTACAAAAATCAGTTTGCATTTCTATACACTAACAATGAACTAGCAGAAAGAGAAATCAAGAAATCAAAAATCCCATCTACAATTGCAATGAAAAGAATAAAGTATCTAGGAATAACTTAACCAAAGAGGTGAAAGACCTATACACTGTATTGAAAGAAATTGAAGAAGATACTAAGAAATGGAAAAATATTCCATGCTCATGGCTTGGAAGAATCAACATAGTTAAAATATCCATACAACCTAAAGCAAACTACAGATTCAATGCAATCCCAATTAGAATCCCAATGACATTCTTCAGGGAAATTGAACAAAGAATCCTAAAATTTATATGGAAAAACAAAAGACCCAGAATAGCCAGAGCAATCCTGAGGAAAAAGAACAAAGCTGGAGGCATCACAATCCCTGACTTCAAAATATACTACAAAGCTGTAGTAATCAAAACAGCATAGTACTGGCATAAAAACAGATACACAGATCAATGGAACAGAATTGAAAGCCCAAAAATAAAACCACACATCTATGGGCAGTTAATCTTTGACAAAGGAGCCAAGAACATACAATGGAGAAAGCAAAGTCTCTTCAATAATTAGTGTTGGGAAAACTGGACAGCCACATGCAAAAGAATGAAAGTAGACCATTATCTTGCACCATACACAAAAATTAACTCAAAATGAATTAAAGACTTGAATGTAAGACCTGAAACTATAAAACTCCCAGAAGAAAATATAGGCAGTACACTATTTGACATTGATCTTAGTACCATCTTTTTAAATACCATAGCTGACCAGGCAAGGGAAACAAAATAAAACGTTAACAAACGGAACTATATCAGATTAAAAATCTTCTGCAAAGCAAAGGAAACCACGAACAAAATGAAAAGACAACCCACCAACTGGGAGATAATATTTGCAAATCACTTATCCCACAAGGTGTTGATCTCCAAAATATATAAAGAACTCATACAGCTCAACAACAAAAAAACAAACAACCCAATCAAAAAATGGAAAGAAGGTATGAACAGGCATTTTTCCAAAGTTATACAGATGGCCAACAGACACATGAATAGACGTTCAACATCATTAATCATTAGGGAAATGCAAATCAAAACAACAATGAGATATCACCTTACCCTGGTCAGAATGGCTATAATTACCAACACAAAACACAAAAAATGTTGGAGAGGATGTGGAGAAAAGGAAACCCTTATGCACTGCTGGTGGGAATGCAAACTACTGCAGCCACTATGAAAAACAGTATGGAGATTTCTCCAAAAAATTAAAAATAGAAATACCATACGATCTAGCTATCCCACTACTGGGCATTTATCCAAAGAGCTTGAAATCAACCATCACAAGAGGCGTATGCACCCCTATGTTCATTGCAGCATTATTCGCAATAACCAAGATGTGGAAGTAACCCAAGTGCACATCAACTGATGATTAGATAAAGAAGATGCAGTATATATATATACACACACACACAACGGAATACTACTCAGCCTTAAAAAAAAAGACAAAATCGTACTATTTGCAACAACATGGTTGGACCTTGAGGGTGTGATGTTAAGTGAAATAAGCCAGACAGAGAAAGACAAATACTGCATGATTTCACTCATATGGGGAAAATAACAAATACATGGATAAAGGGAACAGATTAGTGGTTACCAGAGGGGAAGGGGGGTGGAGGGTAGGTAAAAAGGGTAAAGGAAGACATACATATGGTGACGGACAATAATTAGACTACTTGGGATGACCATGATGAAGTCTACTCAGAAATTGATAAACAATAATTTACACCCAAAATTACACAATATTATAAACCATTATAATCTCAATAAAGTTACTGGAAAAAAATGTTTAATGTATATTTCTTTTGAGATAAAAAATGC
Organism: Tapirus indicus; assembly: GCA_031878705.1. Taxonomy (NCBI): domain Eukaryota; kingdom Metazoa; phylum Chordata; class Mammalia; order Perissodactyla; family Tapiridae; genus Tapirus; species Tapirus indicus. The sequence continues at coordinate 73,669,597 of CM062921.1, read as the reverse complement.
ACGATAAATAGTGCAAAAAAATTACAGCAGCATCAACATGTTTTTTTAAAAAGTAACTATAGGTACAAGACATCATTTGGTCTACAGACAAAGCTTCATATACAATAGCATCACAATCCTTTTCCATCCCTTTATTGTCCCCAACTCCACCCATGACCTGCAATCCCAGGTCTCCATGCTAGAAATCAATGCTATAGGTGAGAAGTGCTACAGGGCTGGGGCCAGAGTGGATGAAAATAACAATCACTTCTTAGTCCAGGACTCACAAATGTTATTCTCTCTTGAAGTATGAAGAGCAGCACTTGATTACTCAGTGGGCTCATGATTAAACATTAATGCTCAAAGCTGCTCAAAGAGACACTGGGAAGCAGGTGGAGGGTGGGAGGGAAAGAGGGAGAGAGAGAGAGAGAGAGAGAGAGATTTACTGAGAATGATTGATCAACCTTTGATGAAGTTATCCAGAATTACGACAGCAGGAAATTTATAAAGAAGCCATTTTAATTTCCATACATATTTACGTTTTATAAAGTTCCTACAAGTCTTAATCTGGGGTTGTTAAATGCACTCTGTAGGCAAGCAAATACAACAGGGTGTTAAAATAGGACACCTGTCTCAGAACAAAGTGATGGCAAATACTACCATATTGGAAACCACATTGTAAAACCACCCAAACAGGGAGACCAAAGGGGGTGGCTGAAAATTCACTTGCTGCCCTTTGCTGACCCCCAGCTCCAGCTGTCAGAAGAGACTAGAGAGCAGAGACAGTTTCTCAGAGAGAGGTGTTGTCAGCTTGGAATCCTGCTCCCCACCCACCCCAAGGCTGCCCCAAGGCTTCAGGGATACCCAAGTCCTTGAAACCTGGGACACAACAGTCTGGTGTCTGACTATGCCTAGAGATCGAGTAGCAAGAGACTGGCTGAGTGGACTGTGACAGCAGAGCAAGGCTCCACCTGGGAAGAGACTGCACTACTGACAAGCACATGGGGGCCTCACTAAAGAGAGCCAGCCTGGGACTGTCTTCAATGCCGCCCAGAGACCAGGATGAGGGAGTAATCACCACTGACCAGCTGGAGGAGGTGCATTTGGCTGCAGCAAGAGAACTTCAAGTCAGAGATTTCTGGTGACAGAAGCTCCCCTTTAAAAAAACCTCCCAAGGGCCCTCAGAGAGTCAGCCCAATGATCAACACTATCATCACAAAGAAGATTTTTCCTGCTAAGCTTCCTCTTCTCCCTCATTCCCACTGCACCCTGAGAGGGGCAGAAGCTCCAGGCAATGAGCAGGGGTGTGAAGAAGCTGGCAGGGTGAAGTGAGAAGCAGTTTCCCACACCCCTTCCCCTCCAGGCATCCTGCCTGGAGAGGCCTACGCTGTCAGAGACGAGTTAACTTGAATTAACTTCAGCATCCTCCTATTACACAGGATTGACCATTTTAATGAGACTTGCATGACTTGAAAGGACTCGGGGGTGTTTCACTGTCTGAACATAAGAAAATCCTGGGACCCATCCTAATTTAACTCAAGGGACAGAGGAGAACGAACCCACAGAGCAGGTAGGTAGGCAGGGGGTTAAGTTGTTTTCTGTTACCCTTCAAGGTACCTGTTACAGTAGAATTTCAAAATTCCTATGACAAATGCACAACATTTGACCTATATGGGTCTTCAAAGAAAGAAATAGCTCAAATCTAAAATTTACTGAGACATATACATATAATGATTATCTGTTTTCTAAAACAAATCCAGCAGGATATTTTCATTTTAGAATATCTAAATGAACATATATCTCAGCATCAGTATGTCTTATTGTTAATAGTAATATTTTAGAACAAGAAAGAACTAGGCCAGATTCTAATCCCATAGACAAGGAGATCAATGCCCATAAATAGCCTACATAAGGTGATAAAGCTACTCATTTGCAAAGCTAAACCGCATGATTTTCAGCTCAATGTTATTTCTATCACTTTCTCAGAACTAGAAAGCAATTTCTACTGTAAGGATTTATGAATAAACTTAACAAGAATGAATTTTGAGAGGAGAAATTATTTTAAAAGTAAGAGAGAGAGAAACCACATAGTGAGGCAGTAACCAAATGTACACAGGCACAAATGGGCACAAATGATCAAGAGGGTTTATTCATTTCCATATTCTATTTCCAAAAGAATTAAAGTGGCTTGAGTAGTTGATTCAAGAAATACTGATCTGGACATGGCACAGAAATACTGGAATGGAAGTGAAGGGATACAAAGATGAGAAAAGAGAGAATGACTTGTTTAAGGATGGCTGATATTGGGGTGGGAAGGTGACACAAAAAGGTGACATACATGTTTTTAGAAAGAAATGGGCTTCCATTTCCAAGACAAGAGCAATGTGAAGCCTGGATAAGAATTTTAACTATAGGCACAGAAGAAGATATAAAATTTCAAAAAAAAATAATTGAACAAAATTAGGAATAGCTTAGTTATGGAGAAATAGATGATGAATTGAAATTATTCCCAGAAATATAACATAGAACTAGTAGTTCTCAAAAATCAATATATCAACATCATCATCACGGAAATGGTAAGTTTAAAAACATGAAACTTTTCTTGAATTTAAAGGGCTGAAAGAAGTAAAAAAAAGCCAAGAATCACAAAAATCCAGGCGGACATGCAGTTCTTTGGGAAACACTACTGAAAGGCTACTGAAAAGATCACAAAATTCTCAAAATATTGCAACGAGAGAATTGCATCCCAGAATCAGGAAAAATAATGAAGGTAAAAATGAAGCCATCAGGTAAGCCAATCTTAAATGATTCATCATATTAAGTCACGGAGCAAATAAAAACAAAACACTACAATGAAAAGCCTCGCTGTTTTGCACACTTGGGAAAAAAAGTGGATCAACATCAGTGTTGATGAGACTCTCAATTCCATTCAGCATTATGGGGTATTCAGAATTGGAAGAATCTTCTCTCTCTCTCTCTCTCTCTCTCTCTCTTTCTCTCTTTCCCAGTCTCTCTCTTTCTTAACAGACGAGGAAACCGAGACCAACAGCAGTAACATAACTTGGCCACATCCCATAGTTTGTCACACTGGTGGTCCCAACTTAGCCTCCAGAATCCTGCAACGATATACATCTTTCCTCATGGTATTGTCATTCACCTTCACTTTTTAAGATTGAACGAATACTTAAACAGCCTGTTTCTACAGGACATGGAAAAACATAATAGATAGGCAGTAGGATTTTAAGATTAAACAGTCAAGATTTTAGGGTAAACGATATACAATATTAATAATAAAAGCCTTTCCGTTGACCAGAAGCATATCATAATTACAAAGCCAATTATACAGAAACTACATGGTCCTAGGGATGGAGAGTATTTTTATATACTCCACTTTAGATGAAGCAAAACCAGAAACTTATAAAGTTCTACCTGGAGACTGGTAAAATATTTGTTCAATACAACATAGCAGTTATTTTGAATACTACTAACAGTACAAGCAACACTAGGAAGCAAAACAAAAAGATTAGAGGCAACAGCAAACATGCACTCAATTACATCACAATTTCTTTGTAAATACATGGAAACACATACCCATTTTTCCACATCAACTTGCTGTGGAAAGAAAAAGCCAAAATAAATAACAAGCAAACAAATAAATAGCTAGCAACGTTTCAATTATTGTCATTTAAACGAACTGAAATGTGGTCCCTGCACCAACATCTATTTCCAACTCTAAAGAATAAGAAACAGTATTCAAACTCTTAATAACACTTAATCTCCTCAAACAAATTAACAAAAAAATCTCAATTAATTTAGCAATCAGAATTTCAAAAGGCATTTGGCTGGAAATGCACCAGGTACATAAAATAACAATAATCCAATATATTCACAAAAGCAAACAGAAACGTTTACCTAATTCTCAAACCTAATAGGCTTCCTGATTTAGGAACCACTATTTTCCTGGAACTATAAGAATCTGTTTAATGAAGAAAGTCAATTTAGAAATACAGCCTCTAACCATAAATCTCTCATGAAATAAAAGTAAAATTTCTCTTACACCAATCTTTCTAGTATTATATAAAATTTCACAATATACTAAAAGGCATGCCTTGCCAAATAATTCTGAAATTATATCAGAATCAAATTATTTTTAAAATTGTACTTATTAACGAATGTACATTAGTCTCATAATCATTATGTGACTCTTTAAAAGATAAGCAAATATAATTTTATCCAAAGTGTAAAACAGAACAAATAAAAAAGCCATATGTCAACAAAGACTGCCTTCTACAATGCCCTAGGATTTCTAGTAAATCAATCAAATTGAAAAAAATGTCAACACTGAGGGACATGCTCAGTCTCAAAGGTAAGTTTCCATAACCCACCTCCCTTCTAGAGCATATATGACTGGTTTCCTGTGAGAACTGAGGTTTGCTTCAGACTCTTCATGCATAAACGTTTTTTTTGGTAATTTTTTTCCTTAGAAAATTCATTAATCAGGTAAGAAGCTAATGCTATTTAGGTGAAAATCTTGGGCCATAGCTAAGACTCTCCATCCCTTAGTAAGCAAGGCTCAAGAAGGAAATGCAACATACAGAGTGATTGCTTTTAAAATGTTTTAAAGGGAGATAAAAACATCAACCTAAATATACAGGTGGATTGTTTTGAAGTCCTGGTGAAATTCACTAGGTTCAACAGGTTACTTAAAACAGAGCATTTTGGCCCCTTTAGTAATTTATTTAGTCCTCAGAAAAATCTGTTCTAAGGCTACCATGAAAGAATTTAAAAACACATAATTGTTATTGAAGAAAGAACACTTTACTGAATGGAAAGGCTTGGTTTTCACTATAAATTTTTAAGATATTTAGCGGTTGTATGAAGTTCAAATCCTCATTTTAAACATTAACCTATTCAAGTGATGAATCTGTTTCTTTAGATCCTGGGGCGAAATGAAGCAATTTAGTCAAGTCCAGTATAGTGTAGTTATCATTTGCTTTTCTACCTCCAAAAAGACAAATTCTTATATTTATCCTAGAAAAATAATTCAAGGAAACATGAAATGATTTCCTTTTTGTATTCATCAGGAAAATAGGATATGCTGTACTTTTAGTGATTTCAATGATTAGCAAAGACATATTATCCCATATTTTTACTTCTGTTACACATTCATTCACACACACACACACACACACACACACACACACACACACACCAGTGCAAAGATAAAGGGTTGAGGGATTTTCCTAGAAGAAAGAGAACTTGTAATCAAGAGTCATAGTTACTTGTATTAGTAATAACAGCTCTTTAATGATCTGTATTACAAAAGAGAAACAGTTTCTTCAGTAGCAAGAATTAGTAGCAATAATATAACAGACTCACTATCCAAATACCCAAAGAAAGCTTAGCAACAGCATTGTGCTGGGGGTGAATTATCAGCTAAACACGCAAGACAAGACAAATGGTCCACAGAATTAAAAGGCTGACTAAAGTGCAAGAAAGTTGTAATTATGCATAAGCGATGCAGAGCGATTTCATGACACGTCTCTTATCAATGTCAAAAACAATCATTTAATTAAATGCCTACAGTGAAGAGAAGAATGAGTTATATGGAGCTAATCAAGGAAAGAAAATATAAAGATCACAATAAACTGACCAATTTTATGGTTTAAACAATCACCAAATCCATAAAGCAAATAAGAAAAATGAATATTCATTCCAATAATTTACTATCCAAGTATGTGGTATTTTTAAAAAAATATATTGATTCCATTAATTTAGAGAAAATAAATATTTTAACATCTGTAGGAAACTACATTACATATTTTATCATATTAACACCAAAATAAGAGCAACTTCATTTTCCAAATGAAAACAAAATTCCCCTTAAGGAAAACAAAATAGTCATTTAAATACCAACTTGATTTAGCAGAGAGGACATAAGTTAAGAATACAATACAAAAGTAATTTATTCTAAATTGTATCACATCATCATATGAAAGGTGAAACATTCACATTACTATTTTTGTATTCCTATTTTAATTTAAAACTTTAGGGCACATATACATGAACTATTCCATGCCTTAAAAAAAAGTTTTGTTGTCTCTTCCAAATTGCTTAACTTCTTTTTACTGTTTAAGGTGGAGAATTTTATTATTATTAAATCTATAGGTCACATACTAAGAAGTTACTATGTGCCAGAAGTTACTGTGTTGAGTTAAACACTTTACATGTAATCTTATTGTCTGCATTTTCCATATGAGGAAACAAATGCCATATAAAAGCATTAAGAAGTTTTCACAACAAAAAAATGTCCCATAAACACTAAAAGATGGAGTTTGCCCTTGAAATTGGGTCTCTGATTTCAAAGCCCCACTCTCCTAAGCCATCTCTATGCACATCCATCCTTTTTCTTTTGTTTCAAATTTTTAATCCTCATTTAATTTGGAATTGCTCAACAGCCTATTTCTTATGGTAAGTGCCAACTAATACAATGTGTTAACATCAAGATAAGAGAATATAAAATGCACCTAGAGATCCTTATAACATCAAAGATGTTATTTAGTTTCAGTTGTTCAAACAGCATGTCTGGTTTTTTGCATAGATTTCTACATAATTTCATCACAACAATAAAACATCCATCATGAATATAAAGTTAATATCGAGGCATACATAAGAAAAGTAATTAAAATATGTAATATATGCCTACAATCTATTACCCTGCCATTAAATTTTTTTAAGTAATAAATTAGAGAAAAATGAAAAACAAAAAACTACTCTACACTATAAATAATCCTCCACTGTACATGGTGTTTATTATTAAGATTACGAGGAAAAAACTTGAAAAATTTGCACACTGTTTCAAGATTCAAAACATAATGAAGTCATTAAGATTTTCTAAGTAAAATCATGATTTTGAGTCGCCCCTTTTTTAATGAATATAACAAATTCAAAAAATATATAAATCATATTTTATATATTTATATATAAAAATATATAAATCATATTTTATATATTTATATATAAAAATATATAAATCAGTATATAGCTTGCTAAAATTTTACTAAGTAAACAAATCCATGTAATCAGCACCCAGATCTAAAAAGAGGACAGTACCTACGACCCAGAGCCTGCCTTCATGCCCTCCCCAAAGGTAACCATTATTCTATCACCATAAATTAGTTTTGCCTTTTTTGATTTTGGAAATATAGACTGTTCTCTTTTTATCTAGCTTCTCTAGCCGACATTAGGTTTCTAAGATTCATCATGTAGTAGTAATTAATTCATTTCTCCTGCTTTTATTATTCCATTGTATGAATATATCACAATTTATTTATCCATTCAACAGTTGAACATTTGGGTTGTTTCCTGTTTCAGGTTATTACAAATAATTCTGTGGTGAACATTCTTGCACATATCTTTAGGTGAATACATGAATATATCTGCAGTGGGTATAAACGAGGAGTGGAATTACTCAGTCATGGATTTATAAATATTTAGCTATAGTAGATACTGCCAAAGTGGTTTCCAGAGTGGTGGTTTAAATTTAAACTCTCATCAGCAGGGTACGAGTTTCACTTGCTTCCCATTTCACCAATACTGGGTATTGCTAGTCTTTTTAATTTTAGCTCTTCAGGTGAGTGTGTAGTAGTACCTTATCATGGTTTTAACCTACATGTCTCTGATGCCTACTGAGATGAAGCACCTTTTCATATGCTTTTGGATATTTGAATATCCGCTGTTGTGAAGTATTTCTTCCAGTCTTCTACCCATTTTTTTTCTATTAGGTTGTCTTATCTTTTTTCTTCCTGCTTTGTCAGAATTGTTTATATTTTTCCAAGTATTCTACTCCCCATTCTGCATCTTACATTTTCAGTCTCTTAATGGTAACTGATGACAGACATTCCTACTTGTAGTAAAATTTATCAATCTTTTCCTTCCTGGCTGCTGTTTTTTGTCATGAAAAGGTCCTCCTATATTATTTTCTAGAAAATTTGTATTTTTACCTTTCACCTGAGAGCCACAATATGTTTCGTATTGATTTTTTGGTGTATGGTAGTAGGGAGGGAAACAACACTCATTTTTCCCCTCATTATAGCTATCCAGTTGACCTAGCACCATTTATAATGAGAAAATCCTTTCCCTACCACACTGCACTGCCACCTGCGTCATAAATCAAGTTACTAATGTGTGGATCTATTTATGAACTCTATTCTGTTCTGGCCTATTTTTCTATCTCTGTGCAAATACATACTATCTTCTTAATCATTGTAACATCAAAATAAGTTTTGATACCTGGTATCCAAAGGCCACAACTTTGGTTTTTTTTTCAATATTGTATTTGCTAATACTGACCCTCTTCATTTTCCATAATGTTTAGAATCGCCTTATAAATTTTCATGCACACAAAAAGAAAACCTGCTGGATTTTGATTGAGATTGCGTTGATCCACAGATCACTAGAAAGAACTGCCATCTTCATAATATTCAGTCTTCCAGTATGTGAACATTGCATATTCCTCCATTTTTCCTTTTAGGTCATCTTTCATTTCTTTCAAAATGTTTTTCAATTTTTTATGTAAAGGCTTGTACATCTTTCATTAGAATTTTTCCTAGGTATATGATGTTTTATTATACTAATATAAGTGGGCTTATTTAGAAATTTTTATTTTGTAATTGCTTTTTGCCAGTACATAAAATGTAAATAAAAATTTATATTAAGTAGCGACTTTGCTAAATTCACTGTTTAATTCTAATAGTGTCCACTTTCACAACTTTTAATGAACATTGCACTGAAAGAATTCAAAATTTCACTGGTTTTCCATTTTGTAGATAGTTTCGACTAGATTAAAGAAGTTTCCCTACATTACAAATGTACTAGTCTTATAATGAATGTCTTATTTTTAAAAATGTTTTTAAAGTATCTATTAAAATATATAAAATTTTCCTTTTTTTGTCTTAATATGATGAAAGACATTAATTGGTTTTGTGAATACATTCACTGGTTTTGAATCCCAACTTGGTTGTAATATATTATCAATTTTATATATCCATGGATATGATTTGCTAATATTTTGTGGAGGATTTCTGCATCTATGTCCATGATGGACATCAGTCTCCAACTTTTTTTTCTTGCAAGGTCTTTGTCATGGTTTAGGATCATGGTTATGCTGGCCTCAAAAAATTAGTTGATCAGTGTTCTGAAGGAGTTTAAGATTGGTATTATTGCTTACTTAAATGTTTGGTAGAATCGATCAGTGGGGCCACCTGGGCCCAGAATTTTTGTGATAATACTTTTACTTACCAATTCAATGTCTTTAAAAGATATGACAGTTCATGTTTCCAACTTGTGTGAACATTGGTAAATTGTATTTTTCTAGGAAATTTCAAATTCATTGGAATAAATTTATTCACAATAGACTCTAATTATCTTTTAATTGTCTGGATGTTCTGCAGTGATTTCCTCTTTTTCATTCCTAATACTGTTAATTTTATATTCTCTCTTTTTTGTTTCTTTCAGTCTTGCTAAGCGTTCATTGATTTTATTATTAGTCTTTTCAAAGAACCAACTATTGGCTTTGATGATTTATGTTTCTTTCATTTCATTAATTTCTGCTTTTTTATTATTTCTTCTTCCTATATGTTCTTTCTGTTGTCTTATTAGCCAATTATTTGCTCCTTGTTCTTATGTATTTAGGGCTAAAAATTTCCTTCTGAGCAGTTTTAACTGTATCCACAATTTTAGATATGTCTCTTTTTTCATTATTATCTAATTTTAAATATTTTATAATTTTCCATTGTGATTAACTCTTTCTTTCACAGACTTATTGATTTTCTATTTATCTTTCTGTTACTGATTCTAACTCAATTCCATTATTGTCAAAGAATATAGTTTTACATGATTACCATCCTTTGAAATTTGGTTATATTTGCTCCATGACCAGTTTTGATAAGTGTTCCATCTGCATTTGAAACAAATGTGTATTTTGTCAGCACTGGGTAAGGTATTCCAGATATGTCAATACGTATGTTTATTAATCGTGCTGTCTCGATTTTCTATATCATCACGATTTATTTATCTGTTTATTCTAATAGTTACTGAGAGAGGTGTGGTCTTATACACTGATTGCTGATTGGTTAATTTCTCCTTATAATTTTGTTAATCTTTGTTTTTATAAATTTGAAAACTATTTCATTAGATGAAAAAAATTCAGAATTATTATATTTTTCTTATAAACTCACCTTTCCATCATAATAAATTGTCTCTTTATTTCTACTAATACTTTTTACCTTAATTATTCTTTTTCTGGATAGCTACACCAGCTTTCTTTTGATTCATGTTTTTATATACAACTTTGTCATTCTATTACTTTTACCCTTTCTGTAAATACAGCTTTAAAGTAGATCTCTGGTAAACAGCATATAATTGCTGTTGTTTAATCAAGTCTGACAATCCATAAATTTTAATTGCAGTATTTAGTCCATGTACATTCAGTTTTATTATTAAAATGCAAATTTATATTTACCATCTTATTATTTATATTCTATTTGTCTCATATGTTCTTTCTAATAGCTTTATTAAAATATAATTTATATATCATAAAGTTCACCCATTTAAAGTGCACAATTCAATGCTTTTTAGTATATCTACAGAGTTGTGAACCATCACCATAATCAAATTTTTGAACAGATTCAGTCCCATGTTATTTCTTTTTTCTCCTTCCTTCCATTTTTTACATTAATCAAATATTTTGATTATTCCATCTTCCCTCTAGAAAGATATTGTTTATACTTTATTATTCTTTTAGTGCCCTAAAGATTACATATGCATCCATGACATTTAATAATCTAACACAAATTATTAATTCCACCACATTCCAGGAAAACCGAGAAACTTAGAACACATTTAACAATTTTGCACCCACCCATCTTTTGCATTATTATCATGCATTTTAATTGCACGTATATTTTAAACCCCACAAGGCATTAACATGATTGCTTTGTTTAGTCAGTATTAACTCACATTTGGCAACATATTTATCCTTGGTCTTCTTTTCTTCCTGCATTAACTTTTTTCCAAGTAGTATCATTTCCCTTCTGCCTAAAGAACTCTTCTTCCTATCTCCAAATTATCTCAATTTTCGTTTATCTGGAAATGCCCTTATTTCATCTCCACTTTTGAAGGATATTTCACCTGGCAGAGAATTCTAAGTTAGTGATTATTTGTTTTTCACACATTATAGCTATCAAGCCTTTGTCTTCTGGCTTACATTTTTCTGTTGTGTAGTCAGTTAATAATCTTATTGTTGCCATTTTGGTTTTTCCCCTTTTCTAGCTGCTTCTAAGATTTTTTTCTTCTTCTGGTGTTCAATAGTTTTAATATGATGCACTAAAGTGTGGTTTTCTAGATATTAATCTTACTGAGGATTTACAGTGCTTCTTGAATCTATGAGTTAATGTATTCCATTAATTTTAAAAATTATGCACTACTAAATCTTTAAATATTGTCTCTATCCCAGTCTGGGAATCCAGTCACTTACATGTTAGATTTTATTATCACATCTAATATATCTCATAATTTTTTTTTTATTTTCCATATTCTTTCCTCTGTATGTATCAGTCTATACATTTTTGACTGGCCTATTTTCCACCTCATGAATTCTCTCTTCAACTATGTCCCCGCTGCTGTTAAACCCATCTCTTGAGTTCTTGTTTTACTTAGTGTTTTTTCGTATTAGAATTTCCATTTGATTTTTCTTTGTAGATTCCACAATTATTTTAAGATCTATGACTGATAATGCCCATATCTGGATCACCTATGGGTCTACTTCTATTATCAAGCTTTTTTCTCTTGGTCCTAATTCTTTGTATGCCTAATAATATCTTTTATTGTGTGTCAGACAACATGTGTTAAATTTAAATATAAGCTCAGTGATGCTTTTTCCTCCAGAGAGGATTACCTAAGGCTAGGAGCTAGATGATGAGCAGGTCACTTCAATCCAATCTGGAGTTGAGTAGACTGACAGCCAGATTTGAGACTTGGTAAGATTCAGACTACATCTGGTTCACCCCTATTCATAGTATAAAATTTCCAGGGGTCCCACCTGAGGGCCTGGAGTGATTACCAAGGTCCCTACTCCTCAACAACTTCTGAAATACAACTTTTTGCCTTCTCAGCACAAGAATTAAACCCCATAAGACATTATTAGCATTTATTTGCATAATCAGTATTCAGTCACGTATTAATGCAATGTTGAACTTTTCAGCTTCTTTCTGCTAATCTGCTTAGCTTGTTTCCAAGAGTTAAGGATAATAAAATGCCATGAGGAGGAAAACCTTGCAGAAAATAAGCCTTACTTCTCTCTGTCTCCTTCTCCTTCAAGATCTTGTATCCTCAAGTCCTGACTCTCTTGGCAGGCCCAACTATAACTTTTGTCTCTCCAGGACCCTGAGATTATATAAGCTTTGCAGCCTTCTCTTTCTCAATCTCTGCCCAGTTTAATGCTCAGTAAATGCCCAAAGAGAGAAGTGGTATATGGAATGTTAGGCCCACCTCAATGCACTTCTCTTGTCTCTGGGGTTTTGGCCCTCTCGTGTCCTGGCTACCTCAGAAGTTTCCAATGCCTTCAAACAGATTTCTTTTGTAATTTAATCCTTTTTATTTAAATCCCTATAATTTAATCCTTTTAAAACTTTCCTAGTTTGTTGTTGTTCTTGTTTTTCCTCAGCGAGAGTATTGGTCTACTGCAACTTCAAAGTGGAATTATTGAAATTTTTCTCTAACTTTTCCAAACAAAATCTGACACCAACAATAAAAGATTCAAAATAAATTAAAACTACTTTGTTTTGGGCCTAGATGTTTCCTTCCCTTCCCTCTACCCCCCAAAAAAGTATAATATATAGACTCCTTGTTGCCTAGTTATTTGTTGAATAAGTGGCCAAACTGCCATTTAACAAGGAATTAAAAGAAATCCACATTATACACTTTTATTAAAACACTGGCATTTAGATGGGTCAATTACATTTTAACAAGCAATGAGTTTATCCCTTGACAGTGAAAGGAGAAAGAAACTAATATTTATCGAGACTCTACTATCATAGATATTGTACTAGGTACTTTTATACTTGCTTTCTCTCCTATAACTATTAGTCTTGTTGGTTAGCAAGGATTTTTTTTTTTTCTTTTTTCTTATTTCTATTTTCTTTTTCTTTTTGATGTATATTTAAAAATAACAGAATTAAAGATTCGCTGGACTTCGACTGAGGTATCTAGCTAAACGCTCCCAGGAGCAAAACCAAGTAATTTTTAAATGGAAAATGCAAAGTATTAAATTAGGACAAATAGATGTGGTGTTAATGTTGGGGAAATTATAAATAAGGAAAAAGGCATCTCTTCACACTGCAATATAGAATGTGATTTGTATTTTAAATACGTGAGACCACAAGTCCTTCCTGCCATCAGTTTGAGAAAAAAAACTCATCATAAATTTAATTAAGCAAAAGAAGTCACAAAAGTAAGTCCAGTAACTCACTGAATTATACTTTAGCCCAATTTCCTGGCTTTATTCTGATTTTTGTATTAATCAGGCAAAACGCTCGCATTTTTTGGATTTGTCAAATAATAAAAGTGACTAACAGTACAGTAAACTGGACAATCTCCCACAGTAACACATTCGACTTAATCAAGGAAAGGGTTTAGAATTTTCATTCAGAAGTTAAAAATTTCTCTGTTAAAATTTAAACTAGGTAAGAAAGGACTAAGATCTATTGCTTCCTAAATTATTCCTATTTTAGAATAGGAACAATTCCTGTAATACCATTTAAATTGCCTTCTGAATGTATCCAAATCCTCAGAAACATATACACACTGTCTAACTCAGAAATACCAATACCTCCTTCCTCTAAGCGCAGACTATGTTAAGAAGGCTCTTGTATACACTTTAATGTTAACAAATTCAAATGGATGAGTGCTAAGCAGGTAATATAGTAGTTCTCTTCCACACAGGCTCTTATCAGAATTGCTACGTTCAATTAAATACCACAAGTAAATTCACTTGGGAAAAGTCAAGAAGATTATAAACAATGTGTGAGGGAAAAGAACAATGAGGTGGAACTAGCCCAATTAAATATTAAAACATTTCTAAAATACAGTGATTAAATTAGTGCCGTTTGGGCACAACAATAAACAAACATGTGACAGAATATTTAGCTTACAGTGACCCATCTGGGAATATATGAATATGATGTATGACTAAAAAGGCATCATAATAAATGGAAGGGAATCATCAGTCATGAATAATGATGAAACTATTGGGAAAAAAATCAACTTAATCTTAATTAAACTGTAGATGGATCTACTATGAATAATAATAAACTCCATATAATAATAAACTCTTAAATAACCTCCAGATCTATTCATTATTAAAAAATGATGTGTGCAGAGAGGGATACAATGATTTTAACAAAACAATTCAATGTATTCCCAATCTAAATCCCAGTAAGTTATCTTATAGATATTGACAAACTGATTCTAAAGTTTATATGGGAAGGCAAAAGACCCCGAATAGCCAACACAACACTGAAGGAGAACAATAAAGTTGGCGGACTGACACTACCCAATGGGACCTACTATAAAGCTACAGTAATCAAGACAGTGTGGTACTGGTGAAAGAACAGACAAACAGATTAATGGAACAGAATAGAGAACCCAGAAATACACCCACAAAACATGATCAATCTACCTTTGACACAGGTGTAAAGGTAATTCAATGGAAAAAGGATAGTCTTTTCACCAAATGGTGCTGGAACAACTGGACATCTGCATGTAAAAAAATGAATCTAGACACAGATCTTAAACCCTTCACAAAAGTTTATTCACAATGGATCACAGACTTAAATGTAGCACAGGAAACTATAAAACTCCTAGAAGATAACATAGGAGAAAACCTGGGTGATCTTGAGTTGCCAACGACTTTGTAGATACAACACAAAAAGCATAATCCATGAAAGAAAAATTGATAAGCTGGGCTTCATTAAAATTAAATCTTTTGCTCTGTGAAAGATACTTTCAGCCGAATGAAAAGACAAGCCACAACTGGGAAGAAATCTTTACAAAACACATATGTGATAAAGGACTGGTATCTAGAACATACAAAGCACTCTTAAAATTCAACAAAACGAAAGTAAACAACCCAATTAAAAACTTAGCAACAGATCTCAATAAACACCTCACCAAAGAAGATATCACATGGCAAATAAGCAGAGGAAATGATGCTCAACATCACATGTCGTCAGAGAATTGTGAATTAAAATAACAATGACATACCACTACACACCTACTCGAACAGCTAAAGTCCAAAAATTGACAAGACTAAACGCTGCGAGGATGTGCAGCAACAGGAACGCTCATTCATTGTTAGTTGGAAGGCAACATGGTATAGACACTTCGGAAGACAGTTTGTCAGTCTCTTACAAAAATAAACATACTCTTAACATATGATCCAGCAATCACATTCCTTGGTATTTGTCCAAGAGTTGAAAGTTTATGTCTACCTGAAAACCTGAACGTGAGTTTATAGCAGCTTTATTCATAATTGCCCAAACCTGGAAGCAACCAAGATGTTCTGCAATAGGTGAATGGATAAACAAACTACTGTACACCCATACAATGGAATATTACTTAGTGATACAAAGAAATGAGCTATCAAGCTAGGAAAAGGCATAGAGGAACCTTAAATGCATATTGCTATGTGAAAGAAGCCGGTATGAAAAGGCTACATACTGTAAGATTCCAACTGTATGACATTCTGGAAAAGGAAAAATGATGGAGACAGTAAAAAGATTCAGTGGTTTCCAGTGGTTGGGTGGAAGCAAGGCATGAATATGTGAAGCCCAGGGGACTTTTAGGGCAGTGAAGCTATTCTGTATGACAAAGTAATGGTGGATACATGACATTATACATTTATCAAAACTTAGAATGTACAGCACAAAAAGAGTGAACCCCAATGTAAACTATGGACTTTAAGTGATGATGTGCCAACATCGGCTCATCAATTATAACGAATCTACCACACTAATGCAAGATATTAATAATAGGGGAAGTGCTGGAGGGAAAGGGAGGAGAAGTTGTGGAAACTTTCCAAATAATTTTCTGTAAACCTAAAACTGCTCTAAAAAAATAACTGAAACAAAAACATTTTCGGACATTAAAAAAAACATGTTCTAATGCAAAGAAATTGTATACAATGTATATGAAATCATTATTACCTAATATAAAAGAAGAGAAATATAGGAGAACTTAAAAACCCAGTGACACAGGACTTCATGAATAGAAATATTACTTCTGGCTGGAAGGCTTATAAAAAGATTCAAGGAAGACACCCCCTTGGACATGTGCATAGAAGGATGGGGTAAACTTTTAAAGGCCCAGAATTTTAAGTTGAGGTATTAGTGTGGTAAGAATATGAGAATATGTATCTGAGGAAAATACAGCATATTCAGGGAGTGAGTCTAGTTTGGATAGAGAATGGACAGTAGAAAGAACTAAAGCTAGACCTAAAGAAAAGGTAAAGGCTTAACATCCTTCATAACAACTGAGGTCACATGGTAACAATTAAATTAGGAATAGTCTGCTCAGGGGACAGTTGTGCAACAGTTATAGGGAAGTTAAAAGCCTAGAAAGAAGACGGAATCAAAGACAAAACACCATGAGAGTGATCTAATTATTGGTTGAATCCACCCAGGTGCACAGATTTCTTCCTAAGCAATGCTGGAATTGCCTTGGTTCCGAGGAACCAAAAACTCCTTATGGGGAAACTACCTGTAAATCTACTAAACTTAAATATCTAGGTAGTATCCACCTCAAATCCATTCTGAAAGTATAGAGACTATTCCTCATGAATAAATAAATAATATAATTCATTTCCCTACTCATAACTGTTATACACACTAATACTTCTATTCTGTAAACCATTGGAAACAAAACAAAACAAAATCTCCAGGTCATGGCTGTGTAAAGACACTCGGTTTTTATCTTTGATCCTGGAATTTTGTTTTTAGTTCCTTCACCCCAAGAAAACATCTATTGAGTGTTTATATTTACAGTGCACACACTCCCTTATGCCCTCTTCCCTAGTGCCTCAGGTTTTCTCTCACCATTTACTCTGCACAGAGCCTGGAACATAGCCACTTGTGATACATCTGGAAGGTGAACAAATGCAATGAACAGCAGCTTATGAAGTATTAAATCTTGCTGGGTTACTGTTGCTTCTTCTGTTGTCTCTGCTGTTATTTACCTATCATTTACCTCTCTCTTTGAACTGTCTGATCTCATTGGGACACTTTTCTCTCATGTCAGATAAAGCAACGCTTTCAATATGTTCTTCTTGTCTCATACCAGGCTCGCTCTCTCCAGAACTATGGAAATCAGTGCACTGCAATGCGAAGCCCATTCTGTGGGCCCTTGGCGTGCTGCTCTTTGCACTCTGTCAACAGCCTAAGGACAGTTCTAAGGTTTCCTATTCCAGTAAAGACGGGATCACAGCTCCGTGTGGTCTTAGAACTAATGGCCTCACCATTGTTTCAGAAGCCACATGAACACAATCTGGCTGTACTGCCAGTACTGGCCACATGCTAACTGTCAGAATGTTCCATCTGGTCTCTCGAATCTGCAAAATTATGTAGATCCCACTCTTTTTGTCTTTCTCTGATGGCTCTGAGATCAGCTACAAAAAAGTATAGCTTCTGAGAATGTGTGGCTATGAGTCAAAGGAGTTGCTTGGACTCCTCTTAAGTCTTCAAATCTGAAGCTATATGAAAGATTTTGTATGTGTGCATATTATCTGTATTTTTTTTCAGTGGAAAGGTTCTATAACTTTTATCTGATTCACAAAGGTACCATAACTGGGGATGGCCATATAACTTCTTACCCAGACTGGAACACTTTGGGCAGTGAAAGGGGAAACAACAGGTGTTAACCTGGACTGTGGCAGGCAAACAAGAATGTATGGTTAACTAACCCCAAAGGGTTATTTTCTCATTTTCCCTTCTGAAAATATTCCTTTTCTCCCACAATAGAGAGGCAAGGTGAAAAACAGCTACAACTTAACAGGCAAAAGTTCTACCTTATGTTCAACACTGTTACTATAGTAACAGAAACAGAATTTTTGGCACTTTTCAGTTCCTCAATTTTTGGTTTATAAATTCTATCTTGCAATCCCTTAAGTCTGCAAATATTTACTGAGTATCGAATTCATAACATGCATAGGCCTGGGTGTTAGTGGTCTAGCAAGTGAACACAACAGACCAAAAGCTCTGGCCTCCTGGGGCTTACACTCTGACGGGGATAGCAGTCTACTAAAAATAAATAAAAACAGAAATACATAATATGTAAGTGCTTTGGAGAAAACTCAAGCAACACAAGAAAGAATACTAGTGGGGGTAGGGGAGTAATGGGCAGTGCCATTTGATAAAGAATGGTGAAAGAAGGAAGTAGTCTGTCAAATTAGACAAGAATGTTTTAAGAAAATAAAGTTAGAACTTTAAGAGAACAAAAATTAGAGGATGGTTGGCTCAATAAGTTATAATATCTTCAAGTCACTGGTAAATTCAGGAATCGTTTATCACATAAATTTACCATCTGATTCATTTACTATCAAATATTTACACATGAAAAATGGTTTTTTTATTTTGAATGCAAAAAACTAAGAGGAAGATGTCCAAATTGAATGACACTAATCAAATAAAATAATCTATACCTTCAAAATTCATAATTTAAAACAGTGCATAACTGTGCCACTGTGATTAAATTACATGTTGATTAAATTGACCTCCTTATTGAGTTTGATCTAGAGTCTCTGGAAACCATGCCATTCAAATACAAAGAGATATGCAGTGTCCCCAGCTTCGGAGTAGAAAGTAGTCTTTCTAGAGACAGAAAGACAGTAAAACAGAAAATGTCCACAAATAGAAGACACATATTTCAACCATAGACAAATGTCCACATTCACATAAAGGTAGATAAATAGTTGTTGCTCAGTGAATATTTTTAGCTATAAGCCCTTTAGAAGATTAAATTACATTCACATTTTAAATCACTGCACCAATTTCACAGGTACATAGTTATGTACAGAGGCTTTAGACAAGATGCTGGCTAATGACCACATCAAGTTAGTAAATCTGTTAACTAGTAAGTTAGTATTATAGCTCCATTCCCAAACCTGTATTTATGCTTTACCAGGGTTGTTCCTGAGCAGCAAGGTAAATAGAATCCAGCCTCTTGAAATAAAATGTTAAGTCATAGTAGATATTTGGGAATTGCAGTTTCAATATAAATAGCTAATATTGTCTACCATATAAACAGATTAATCCATAAGCTTTTCAGTTTTCACCTGGGAAGGACATCAGCCATTTATGAAGGGATGTATGCCTTCGTATATGGAGAGTAGTGTTGGGTTAGGAATTAGGAGCTCCCTCCTCTGCACTCTCATTGAACTCTTTACTACCAAACCATGTTTCACACACATTACAATGATTTATTTTCCTTTTCTCTTCACTTCTAGATTGCTAAGTTCTTCAAAAGCAAGGGTGTATTCTTATTTATCTCTAGATCTCCACACCGGAATTCCCAATAGCAACTCAATATACTTTTGTGAAATGAATGCTGCATGAATCACTTGGGTGGAGAAGGGACATGAGTTTCCATCTCTCAGCTATGGGAACAACTGAGCGTAGACTTTAATTTCTCTTCCTAGATAAGGATTAAACTTGCTAGACCTAGTTTGGCTCAAGAACCTGGAGGATCCTAAACACAAATAAATATTTCCAATTAAGGCATAAGAATGCTAACTCCGTGACTGCTATGTATTATAGCAAACAATTATTTATCCAACATTCTTTTACACATATAACTGTCTTCCTTCTTCCAAAAAAGAGAATCTAGGGGCTGGCCCCATGGCCTAGTGGTTAAGTTCAGTGCACCCTTCTTTGGCGGCCCAGGTTCAGTTCCCGGTCACAGACCTACACCACTCGTCAGAGGCCATGCTGTGGTGGTGACCCACACACAAAATAGGAGAAGATTGGCACAGATGTTAGCTCAGGGTGAACCTTCCTGAGCAAAAAAAAAAAATAACCTAATTTTGTAGAGGTATTCTTTTCTCTCTCCCATCCTAAGCCATCTGTGTTGGCCACATTTTTCCCTTGCTAATAAATAATTTAGGCATGAGTATGTGACAATGGGCACGAGGGGAAGTCTACCAGGAGGTTTCTGGGAAAAAATCCTTCTTGTGCTTATGGATGATGTTGAATTTGGATATAATTCCTGAAATTGTTGTACAGTAATCATCAGGGAAATTAGCCTAAGAACCAAGCAAACAGAGAGGAGGACAGAGTAAAGAGAATTATAAAAAAATCTGAGCCAAAGCCCTGATCAATTAAACCTGGATTCTCTTCCTTTGGACTTTTGTGTCCTTTTTTTTTTTTAAACCATATATGATTAAGTTGTAAACGATGATACAACAGTCTATAATATGCTCCTGTTTATGTAAAAATATTTTGATACATGGTGGATATAAAATGGATATAAACTAATTGATATAAACTAGATGGATATAAACTAGATGGATATAAACTAATTGTTCA
The DNA here is from genome assembly GCA_031878705.1 of Tapirus indicus. Taxonomy (NCBI): domain Eukaryota; kingdom Metazoa; phylum Chordata; class Mammalia; order Perissodactyla; family Tapiridae; genus Tapirus; species Tapirus indicus. The sequence goes on along the minus strand of CM062921.1, from coordinate 73,648,985 downwards.
GTTGTGGTTATCTTCAGGGGAAGGGAGGATTATGAAGAAAGTACTTTCATTTTATACTCTTCTATATTACTGTTATGAAAATAAAAGATTGAAATGGTTCTGGAATTTAAATTTAAACTGAAATTTAAGTATATTTTTATATATATTTTTATATTGCATGCATGGTAGGCACTACTTTTTTTTTTTTTTCCAGTGTTGTTGAGATGTAGTTGACATACAACATTGTAGAATTTTAAGGTATACAGTATAATGGTTTCACTTACATATATTGTGAAATGATTACTGCAATAAGTTTAGTTAACATCCATCATCTCATATAGATACAATAAAAAAAGAAAGCAAAAACAAGACAAAAAGTCTTTTTCCTTGTGATGAGAACTCCTAGGATTCACTCTCTTAACAACTTTCATATATATCATAGAGTATTATTAACTATAGTCACTATGCTGTACAATATATCCCCAGTACTTATTTATTTTATAAATGGAAGTTTGTACCTTTTGACCAACTTCCTTCAATTCTCCCTTCCCCCGCCTCTGGCAACAACAAATCTGATCTCTTTTTCTATTAGTTTGGGATTTTTTGTTTTGTTTTTCATTCTACATATAAGTGAGATCATACACTATTTGTCTTTCTCTGTCTAACTTATTTCACTTAGCGTAGTGCCCTCGAGGTCCATCCATGGCAGGATTTCCTCATTTTTTTATGGCTGAATAACATTCCATTGTACATATTTATACTACAACTTCTTTATCCATTCACCCGTTGATGGACACTTAGCTTGTTTCCATATCTTGGCTCTTGTAAATAATGCTGCTATGAACACGGGGATGCAGATATCCTTTCGAATTAGTGTTTTTGTTCCCTTTGGATATATTCTCAGAAGTGGGATTACTGGATCATATGGTAGTTCTATTTTTAATTCTTTGAGAATTCTCCTTACTATTTTCCACAGTGGCTGTACCAATTTACATTCCTACCAACAGTGCACCTGGTTCCCTTTTCTCCACATCCTCGCCAGCATTTATCTCTTGTCTTTTTGGTAATAGCCACCTAATAGGTGTGAGGTAATATCTCATTGTGGTTTTGATTTGCATTTCTCTAATGACTACTGATGTTGAACATCTCTTCATGTACCTGTTGGTCTTTGGTATACCTTCTTTGAAAAACATGTCTATTCAGGTCTTTCACTCACTTTTTAATTGGATTAATTGGTTTTTTGCTACTGAGTTGCATGCGTTCTTTATATATTTTGAATATTAACCCTTTATCAAATATATAGTTTGCAAATATTTTTTTTCCCATTCCATAGGTTGTCTTTTCTCTTTGTTGATGGTTTCTTTTGCTGCGCAGAAGCTTTTCAGTTTAATGTACTCCACTTGTTTATTTTTTATTTTCTTGCTTGTGCTTTAGGTGTCACTAATTACCTTTAGCAATACCATTAATCAAGTAAATAAATAAACAAATTAAGATAGATAGATAGATAGACAGACATATTATTTACTGATTCCCTACCATATTCCAGGCAGGCATCTTGCTGAAGCAAAAATAAAAACAGTGAGTGTGGTATTATTTTTCTTTATTAAAAAGTAGCCCTGTTCAGTCTTTGGCTCTGGTCTCTTCAGTGACAGATATCTACTGCCCTGACAGTACTTAAAAGTGTAATCACAGTTTTACATACTAATTGTTTGATTCTGTATTTTAATGGAGACTTAGGATGTGCAGAGCAGTAACATATTTGAAAATGGGTGAACAATATCAAGTATTTAAGTAAACTGCACTTTTTTACAGTGAGTCATCCATCCAGCTATCTGAGAAACTTATTTTTGATAATGTACAGAACACAAGCTATCTTATATGAACCACAAGCAAGGTTTGTCATCCCTTCCTCTTTCCTCCACACTATCTCAATTCACTTTAAAGAAGAGAAAGCAAATGGAAAAAACAAATGGAAATAAAACTCAACCAGGATGAACACAACATTAATTATTTTAATCTTTGGTCCTTGGCCTGCCTGCCCTAGAGCTTGAACAAATAAGTCTTTTAGATGTAGTGTCACTGAGCATATACCAAAATACCAGAAGAATAAGGTTATAAAAGAAATATTAAGATCCACTTTTGGGACAATCAATAGATACTGAAAACTCAGAAAACTCTTCAGAGAATAAAGTCTTTTAAATGTAAAATGTGTGTGTATCCATGAATTGATACGTATATATGATAGACTGAAATTAATATTGATTTGTTTGTAGGAAAACCAGGTTCCTGTCAAACCAAAGAATGCTTTTCAGTCCTTATTCAACTAGATTTCTCTGATTTTCATCTGATCTTGTCAACAGCATCTAACTGAAACTCTGTACTTCCATGATGTAGTAGGCCAAATAATGGCACCCCAAGACGTCCACATCCTAATCCCCGGAACCTGCAAACATGCTGCAGGACAGTCTGCTGCTGGCTTTGAAGATGGAGGATGGGCCACAATCGATAAAGTAAGCTGGAAAAGGCAAGGAAATGGATTCTTCCCTAGAGCCCCCATAAGGAATGCAGTCCTGCCAACCCCTTGATTTTAACCTGTTGAGACTGATTTTAGACTTCGGACCTCAAGAACTGTAAGATAATAAATTTATGGTGTTTTAAGGCATCAGCTTTGTGATAATTTGTTACAGCAGCCAAAGAAACACACACACAGCTTCTGTGACTATTTTCTCCTGGTTGTCCTCTTATCTCTCAGACTGTTTCTTTCCAGACCCTTCCATGGGATCCTCCTCCTCTTCTTCTCACTGCTTTAATAGTGATATCCCCTTAGGTTCTTCCACTGATCTTCTCTTATTACATGGGATACTCCAGAATAAAGAGCTTAAAAGGATAGACTTCTGAGCCCAGTGGAAAAGGAGTCACGCCCCAGTTCTACTTGCTAATTATGTGATCTTTTCAGCTATTGTAGTTTTCGGGTCTAGAAATGCCATTGTTTCTTTGAATAATTTTTCTTTGTCGAATATTTGTATCCTTTTGTTCCCCTTAAACATATTTTCCTTTATCTCATTGAACATAGTTATAATAGCTGCTTTAAATCCTTGTCTGATAAGATCATCTCTGGGTTATTCTTAGTTGTCTTTTCTCTTGAGATTGGGTAACATTTGCATGTTTCTTTAGATGTCAAGCAATTGTGGATTGTATCCTGTCATTTTGTACTGTCCAGATTCTGGATTCGCTATATACCTCTGAAGAATGTTGACGTATTTGTTTTAACAGGCAATTAATTTTGTAGGACTCAAACTGCAAAGTGTTTGGTGGCAGTGCAAATCTCAGTTTGGTATTGTCCTTAGCAATGGCAACTGAATTGACGTCTGCCCCACACATACATGGTTTAAGCATCAGCCAGAGACTTGGGCAGAGTTTAGGCACAGAATTTGGGGTTCCGCCTCTCTGGATTTCTCTTTTCCAGGATTATTTATTGACTTTCCAAAGGCCCTGAATTCTGTCTTCAGAGAGACTGTGTGTGTTCTTTCAGAGTTTTAGCTACCACTTGGCACTGACTTCAGTCCACCTTCAGGCTAAAAGCCTTAAAAATGGGAAACTCATCTACACCAATCCTATTTTCCAAGTCTGACTCCTCTCCGGAATCTGCCTGCTTTTGTTCAACTCTCTGGAGCCTTCAGATAACTGGGGATTTTGTTGTTGTTTGTTTTTTGTTTTTACTATTTGGTCCCAAGTTTATAGTTGTTTTCTCCAGAAGGATCAGGTCTGGCAGGAGCTTGTTCAGGCATACCCAAAGCAAAAATCGTAATAATAATGATAATAGCATAGCTATAGTGCTTCCTGTGTGCCGGGATTGTTCTACACACTTTAGTTATATTAACTTAGGTTCTCACAACAACACTATGAGGGGGATACTATTATCCCTCCCCCTTTGTAAATGAGAAAACTGAGGCACAGAAAGGTTAAGGAGCTTTCCTAAGATTAGCAGGAACTGAACCCAAGGAGTTTGCCCTAGCATCTGTGTGCTTAGAGATCACTATGAAATACAGCACAGATCTTCTTGAACTTCATCTTCTGCTCTTGCATTTACATAAAATGATCTTAGATGCAATTACTTGCCCGAAATTGGTGCATCAATGTTTGACAAATGTCTTTTTTAAAAACTCATTTATGGTCCTTCAATGTTTAAAAAAATGTATTTTTAAAAAACTCATTTACCAGTAAATTTAGCTAGTTGCTTCTTGATGTATTGTTGAATACTCTCAGAGTACATGCCTTAAAAAGGCAATGGTTTTATAAGAAGAGTGGTACAACTGCATTAATAATACTCCACATTCTGTAACTTCATTTTTCATGAAACCTGGACATGTCTGAGTCTGATGTATATCTCTATTAATAATTGTCACTGTAGTATTTTGTACTTTTAATTAAAAGAGTATATAATTTAGAATATTAAACATTCTTAGGATTTCATATAAAATAATAAACCATTTTAGTAAGTTGAAACATAAAAATCATTTTAAGAATATCTCTGGACAGGTTATGATTGTCCTCCCGGCAAGCACTATTTTCTATTAGAATTCTAAAGACTAGCCTAATGAGATCAAATTGTTTCTTGGAGAAAACTTAAAATGATTTTTATATTAATAGTTTTAACATTATTTCCACTTGTCTTAGAAATGATTGTAGAAGGCCAAAGAAAATTCAAAGGAATAAGTTCCACATACCCAATTCCTTCTGCATGCGAACACTATCATTATATACACGTCTATGGTAATGCACATCAAATTGTATTATAATTGTTTTTCTATATCGGCATTAGACTGTGAACCCACTGATGACAAAAATCATTTATCATTCATCTTTATATCCACAGAACATTGTAAGGTATATCTTATAAATGTTCAAAAAGTTTGCATTAAGTAAATGACAATTAGAACTGAATGATTTATTCATAAGTAATATTTATAGTATTACATTCTGAATTTTATAGATATTTAAAGCATCAATTATAATTTAAATTATAGTAAACTACCAATTGCCTATAATATTGAGGGAAATATATGACATGAATTGAATGAATGATACCAATCACAATCACCTTAAAAATTTCAACCTACTTCCTCACCAAAGAGCAGAATATAATGCAAATATTGGTTTAGTTTTAGGTTTTTCTCTTGGTTCAACTACAATACTCTAACAACAAGGGACTAACAGCCAAATGGCCATAAGCCAAAGTAAAAAAAGACAGGGTCCCAGTTCCCTCAGAAACAACTAAACCAAAAGACAGAAAGGACAATCACTGCTATAATTTTAAAATATACTCTCCTAAATAGAATATACAAGTAAGTCACTTAACATACCATGGCATTATACAATAGCAATGCCTTTTCAACAAACAATACTTATTAAAAATATTATTTGAAAAAGTAAGAATTTTCAATAAACTTCATGGACTCCAAAACTGAAGCTCTTTCCACTATACTGTGTCTCCTCTCCCTTCGTATCTGTGCTCCTATGAAATGAAATCCTTAAATCAATCCTTAAATCAAATCAGACATTAAAAAATAAAATTATATGGAGAAAGTATTCATCAAAAACATTTGTGAATTAAATAAGGTAAAATAAAATAAATAGCCAAAAGCATAGGATCACCTAAATTACTAAAGTTTACTAACTAAAACACACACAGAAATAAGCAAATGCTGTCATTGACTCTGTATTTTAACATAATTGTGTCATCATTAAACTGGCAGAACCACATGCCAGAAGCAGTTGGGATATTGAAGGAGAGGGGAAGGGGGGACTGGACCAGCCAAGATCACAGAGAAGGAAGCTGTCAAGGCCGTCCAGGAAATGGCAGCCAGGGATTAGTGACAATCCAACCAAGGGAGTATATAGGTATGAGATAAAGAATAAGTGAAACAATAATAATAGCCACTGTTAAGTGCATGGTAAATAGTCTACATCCTCCATCACTATACCTAACAATAAAGACTCACCTTCCCTAAAGCTACATGGCAAATATGTGTTAGAGCTGGTACTCTCCAACAGTCCTCTAAGACCACCCAGCCCTACTTTTAGCCCTATGCTATCTCACCAGTATGCAGAATAAATATGAAGAGTGAGAAGAGATAGACAGAGGCAGATTCAGAAGCAGACAAGTTTTCCAGAAACAGAAAAAACTCATGGGAGAATTGAAGGAATAACAGAAGCAGTTTGTGCATATACCAGAGCCCAGACAAAATTCGGCCAAAGGGATGGGCACTGCTCCAGCAGTCATTGTTTCCTCCTTGTTTTATGTGTACTGACTCTACCCTCAGGATTTTAAAGGCTCCATGAGCAGCTACTCAAATAAAGATACACAGGTCTTGGCCTATTTAATATTGATACACTTTGAATAAGATAAAAGCTAAATGACGGTCGGGGCCGGCCGGTGGCGTAGCAGTTTCGTCCGCGCTTGGCAGCCCGGGGTTCGCCGGTTCGGATCCCGGGCGCCCACCAACGCACTGCATGTCAGCCGCGCCGTGGCGGCGTCCCATATAAAGTAGAGGAAGATGGGCACAGATGTTAGCCCAGGGCCAGTCTTCCTCAGCAAAAAGAGGAGGATTAGCAACGGATGTTAGCTCAGGGCTGGTCTTCCTCACAAAAAAAAAAAAAAAAAAGCTAAATGATGGTCAATGGAATTATACATATCGGATCTAGATCTCTGTCTTATCACACCTTTCTTTAATAAACAGATATTTTAGAAAATCCTTCAGAATGCATTTTGATGAAACCCTTCAGAACGCATTTTGTGCCATAAAAATATTAGTTATTTTACTAACAGTCACAATAAGCAACTCTATGGAATCAAAACTTCATAACTTAGTAATATTTTTTCCTGTTTCATCTTATACACCTCCCTTTGTTATCAATCATTTTCATGATATGCTTTGGCACAAATGATGTTGGGAATTTCCCGCAGCTTTATGAAAAACATGCATTTATTCAGTGGGACCCAAGACAAGCAAAATGGTGCTTAGCTACACACAAAAAGGCATGGTTCTAGATGGAAATTTTTTACCTTGTGTTTGGATTGTCAAGTATGTTTATATTACGATGTGCATATGACAGCATTTTGGACATTAAGTAGTATTGGTATTATTCAACTTGTTGAATTATATAAAAAATTTTAGGAAGAATTACTTTAAAAAGAACAAGGCTGCACAAAGAAAGTTAATTATGAAAGAGTGGGGGAATCAGGTAATCCACAGATTCTTTTTGATATACTGTTAATTTTGTAAAAAACAAAAAAAAAGAAATGATTTCATGAAAATGAGCATTAGCCTGCTGATACACTTTATCCTAGTAAAAGTGGATCTTTCTTTAAGCAAATCTACCACATATAATTTATTAAGTTGGAGATAATTTGCTTGATAAAAGGATTTGAATAGAGTCCCCTAATGAAATCAAAGGAGACATTATGAGCCACTAGGAAAGAGAATATGGACACCTATGGAGTCCAAGAAACTTGATTCCTACAAGGGCCAGAAGCATCCATTGATCATGAATAATCAGACATGCTATCTAGCCAGTTTGCACTATTATGATTAAGATGGTTGTTAAAGTGGAAAATTTCTATCCCTCTTGGTAAATAGTTGTGACCCCAAGTCACAAGTGTTCCCTGATCCTGACTACCCCAGGGCTCCTCCAGGATACCCCCAAATTGCTCACACCACCCCCAAATCTCTCCAGGACCTTGCTTCTAGCATTATGGCTGAGGTCCACTCTGATTAATCGATGCCTGTCCCAAATTAGTTGTCAAATATTTTGAATATCACCCCTGGGTATAATCAAAACTTCTCTGCAGTCTAAGAGAATCTTTCTTTCCCCAAAATATAGTATCCCTTTCAGCTATTTGACAGTGGTTTCTCCCTAAAAGTTACTTGTCTGAAAGTGAGATTCAGCTCAATGAAATATGTTCTTAACCTGCAGTGTATTTTTCTTAATTTATGTTTTGTAATTAATGTCTTATAGCAGCTAAGCTGAGCTTTATAAAATGGTGTTCCACACATCACATAAATTACCACTGTATCTTTAATAGAAACTTCTAGATGAAGAACAACTCAAAATAAAATTCAGCTAAATAAAAATACTTGGAGGGTCCAGAAATTCTAACTAATAAACATATTAAAAACATAAATCCTAAAATAGTGTTTCCAACACTTCTTATATACACAGAAAGTTTAGAGCATGCCTAGTCCAACCGTATGATTTTTGGGAGATAAAACATCTTTCCAAAGGTGTTAAATTTAGAACAAGCAGCTTAGCAATATAAAAATTAAATTTATGACAATTTAGCCATAAGTTGATATCTACAAAGATAAGCGAAATGACAGTACACATTTTCCTAGATGCTCATGCAAAACAAAAATGATTTTTCTCTGTAAAGACAGATTTGAATTTCAAAATTGATATGCATCAGTGATGTTTAAAAATCAGGAGGGGTTATTCCAGGTAGAAACAAAATTGGTTGAATTGAAAGATGTTTTTTTCCTCTTAAATTTAAGACTACTCTAAAAGCTTTGCATTAAAGAATAGAAATTTTAAAAGAAGCCTTATATAGTTTAATGAAGTAATTTCAAACTTTTTTGTAACCAAAAATGAATTTGAAAAATTAAAACACACATAACATATTGGGTCTTTTGTAAAATAAGCTTTTAGTCTCTATCAAATAAAAATCACTAAAGTTTCTCCTCCATAATTAGTAGTAAACTATTAAAATTTTAAATTCATTTAGAATTAATGTACAAATCAGTTAAAGTCCTAAGCTGTGTGATACTAAAATTTTTAAAACTACAAGCCTAAGGAAAATACATCATAATCGATCACTTGTTTTCCGTTGAACTGTGTATTATCATTTTTTCATCTCTTTACTTATCCAGACCAGAACAAAGATTAACAACAATAACAGCAACACATAGACCAATAATAGCAAAAGAATTTTCAGTTTCATTCCTGGAAATAGTATAGTTTATTAAACCATACACTGCAGTAATCATAGTACAAAAAAAAACCCAAACAAACAAACAAACCAGGAAACAAAAATTTGACCATTCATCCTCCTGCTTAATTCTAAATTTCAACGAATTGTCTATGTATGGGTAGTAGCCCAGAAATCAGTCATAGTAAGTAATAGCATGGAAAATAATTTAAATTACCAAATAAGCTTTCAAAGAAAAATGTCTGCATTAGGAGACAGATTAAGAATTTCAATTTTCAGAAGAAAATGATTAGCTGTTTGCAAAATTAAATTGACTAAAGCTGTATCACCATAATTTTCTTACTTAAAATATGAGTGCCATGAAATTTTACTTGCCATAGTCACATGGTTAGAGGCATTTGAAAATGAAATAAAGATTAATGACAAATAGCCATGCATAAAGCAATTAGTCAAAAAAACAATAATAGCTCTGAAAATGTAAGAAAGCACACAAATGCTCAAAGAAAGATTCTGTTTTAAACCATAGACATAAGCACGAGGTTCAATGACACAGGTCACCTTGAGGTTGGATTTTTTTTTAAGTTCTTTAAGACATCACAGGTCTGCTGGATAAAGCAAAAAGTCAAACTTAAGGAAATCACAAGTAAAAAAGCATTGACTTATTTCAGCAAGAAGAAAATCTCCAATACCTGTGAATTAAATCGTTTATATAGTAGCTGAGGTCATTAAAATACTGCAAGTCTACATAAATTAAGTACTTACCCCTTCTGACTTCTCCACCGTGTTAGCCAGCATCTCCTGCAGGGCCCGGACAGAGAGGGACTGCTCCAGCACAAAGGTGCAGATGGAGAGGTCTGGGGGGACATTCTGTGAGGAAAGAGGGAAATCCATCATCATCCTCATTGCCATCATCATCATCATCATCAAGCATCCAGACCCAATTACCTTATTATATTTCACAGTTTCTTTCACAGAAAAAGTAAGAGTACTCGTCAATTCTCTGAGTTCCCAAATCATCAAAAGACATTGTCTGTACTGCTCACACTTAATCTATTTTTAAATGTATGTATAACAATAGCTACTGTTTACTGAGTGCCTACTGTGATAGGCACTGCACTCAGCTTTATCAAGAACTCCTGTGGTCGTCTATGCTAAGGATTACTACTATCACTGTGTGGACAAGAAAACAGAGAATACAGGTTATTTTTCCAAAGCCACAATTACTAAAATTTTTAAGCCAGGATTAAAAAGCCAGATTTCTCTTACTCTCATTCATTCATTTCTAACCTACCGCGTGGTTAGCTGATAAAAAATAAAATTGAGGACAGAAAAATACTTGCCTCAAATTAATATTGAAGTTAAGCAAATATAAAATTGGTATAAAATATTCGTTTATACAGGCTTCTCCTTATCAGAAAGATAACAATTACTCTGTTTTACTCAAGTTGGTATTATATTTGGCCTCTAAGTTGGAATATGGTAATTTGACTTCTGTTCCATGCATGTGTTTTGCTTTATTTTCTCATTCGTACTTTTTCTCTTCTCTTTCCTTCCCTTTAACTTTCACTTCTTCAATAATATCATAAATTCTGAAAATCCTGGAAGGTAATTACCAAGGAGGTGAGGGACACAGGATAACAAATGATTGGTGAGTAGCAAGAACCCTCCCAATCAGGAACAAATACATCATCATTCATGTGTGCTTTTGCTTTAGAAAAGCAGGATCCAGTAGGCCATCCAGCAGGGTATGGGAAGATGCTCAAGAGGATTTTCATAATAGAAGAACATTATAAATATATTAAGCAAAAAAATGTAAGCAACAGTATGTCTTCTTCACAAAAAGAACAGTAGGAGGATAAATCTGATAACCCAATGCAATACATCCAAATTACAATTTATAATGTTTAAGTATTTATTAAATTGAACCACTACCATTAGAATGATTCTTAGCAGCAGAGAATAATGCTTTATGGTTTCAAGGAAAGATTAAGTACCAGGGTTCCAGAATTAAAGTTAAAATTATTTTATGGATGAAAGAAGCATATAATCAGGCGACTAAGCTTACTTATACCCACAAACCTTCCTGGCACCCGTGTTTTGTTGTGCTTTGTTTTTTCATGAACTTTTCTTCTCTGGATTTCTCTATCCTATCATGGGCTTCTGTGACCCCAGTCCAATTTCTTTCCATTCCTCCTCAGATTATCTCAGCCAGCAGTCAAAGGAACCTCTCAAATCTGGGTATAGCTACTGCTTTTATATTCTGTAGTCAGCCAGACAAGGACTTTCTTTACAAAATTCTCAGATAAAAGACTAGGAAGCTAAGAAAGAGATTCAATTCGACTGTGAAATTGAGGAATAAATGCTTTTAAATTTAATTTTCTCAGTTCTAACTATACTAATTACAATCTCTCAGATCAAGACAAATGCTACTAAAAAAATCTGCTAATGAAACTGTTTATTTCATTCATATCCATTTAAAATGTGAGGGTTTGGAAGATATACCCTGACAAATAGAGCTGGCAGGGAACTATGTTATTAAATGGTATGTTAGTGAACCAATTCTCAAAAAGAAGAGCCTTGATTTGTAGCATTTGCCCATTTCTGTGGTGTAAATATGCCAATAATTGCTAATTTGAAAGTATCAAAGTTTACAAATCGACTCATGAAATTCTTCCATGTCTAACAATTGACTCTCAGGAGTCTATAAGAGCCATTTCCAGCACACACTGGACTGATTTCAGACCAATATTCATTAATTGCTTTAGAATCAGTATATTATAACAGTGAAGAGCTTGGATTCTATACAGATCACCTAAGTAAGAATCTTGGCCTCACTTCCTACTACTGTTAACTTTTCTGATCTCTCGTTTCCTTCCCTGAAAAAAAGTTACACCATCCTCATAGGTTTGTGGTGAAAAATAAAGGTAATATACGTAAAGAGCTTATCACAGTGTCAAGAACATAACAAGAACTCAGAATCAGTAAGCCATTGTCATTAGTTTTGCATATGGTCATTTCTTTCCATTTGTGGCATTTACGAAAACACTACTCACTGCTCAAAATTGGTTCTTAAATGGATTCTACTTTGGAGAAATAGTGTTTGAAAACACAAATCAATAATTATGCACATCCAAAATGTTCTAGTATTTTCAAGAAAAGGCACTTTCTGGTAACATTTAAACGTTTACATACTGGGTGTATTTAAATTGTTTCATGCTTCCCTTGGATCAAAATGTTAAAGTATGGATTGCTATGTCTTACATTTATTTTCAAGATCCTTGAAAACCACATGGATTTGAAATGAATTAATCCTGCCAAATAATTTTATTCTGCCACAGAGTGACATGTCTGTTACAGATCTTTCTCCAGATAGTGGAAGTTAGCAGGAATAAACAGACAATCCACAAAGGCAATTCTCTGTCTCTTAGAGAAACAAGTTGTCTCTCAACCCAATTTGTTTTGACCCATCTTTATCCTTTCTCTCTGCCCCCTTCCGGCCTCAAAACACACATAAATGTAATAGAAAAGCTGAGACAGTAAAAAAATTGTGTTTACTCCTTTCAGGAAAACTTGAAACAATACAAATGAGAGCTTTGTAACAGTATCTGTTTATTTTGCTCTAAAAACAAAGGTCTGGTTATTTAAGGCAATCGAATCATTACCATAACTTGTTACTTTTAAAAGTATTCCCTAATTTACGGGCCAGCCCGGTGGTGCAGCGGTTTAGTTTGCACTTGGCAGCCCAGGGTTCGCGGGTTCGGATCCCAGGCGCCCGCCGACACACTGCTTGTCAGCCATGCCGTAGCGGCATCCCATATAAAGTGGAGGAAGATGGGCACGGATGTTAGCCCAGGGCCAGTCTTCCTCAGCAAAAAGAGGAGGATTGGCAACGGATGTTAGCTCAGGGCTGGTCTTCCTCACAAAAAATAAAAATAAATTAAAAAAAATAAAAGTATTCCTTAACTTAGATGTATGTTTCTTCAAATAACCTTGATATTTTTATAGCTATACCATACTATAGCATTTATGTTAAGCCTTTGTTCCCACTTCCCAAAAATTAAGTCAATGGAAAATAAAGAGTCTCATTCATTAATCAAAGATCAACTAACTAGCCCCAGAATAGTACCCGAAGCAGGCAGGCAGGAGATGAATAATGCTTTTTATATAGAGACAACGGTTTATCAGGATACGCGCACTTCGGCCAAGGTATCAAACCTTAAGCCAGCAGCATGGCTGTGTGCCTTTTCTTCTTTTTAAAACACAAACTGGCCACCATTCTCCTCTGCCTAATAAACATTACCTAATCTTGAGGAAAAAAATTTTCAAGAATAACCACAATGCAGCATCTGGCTTTGTTGGCACTGGAGAGTCTATGTGAAATCAATTAGGTTTCCAACTGAGGTATTCATTAAACCATTTGGCTTCCACAGATGTATCTGCCTAACTCACTCGAAAACCTATTGAAACATGTCATTACCTTAACTTAACTGCACTCAATAATTTGGACCTATATAAGCCACAATAGATCATCTCTCTCATTATCACTGTGTAAAAATTGCATACTAACTCCTCCATTTCAACATCCTGATGCCTTTTCTCGTATTTTTCTCCCTCAGCCTGAAAAATCCATCTCCAGGTCTCTACCTATGGAAACTATTTCATATTTTTAAATCACACATAAATAAAATCACATATTAAAAAGCATTTTCCTTGTTGAAAATTCAAACAATACTGAAAAATTGAAAATTCTCTCTTTCCAAAATAATTATACTCACTCTCCCTCCCAGGCATAACCACATGGGAGTGTGATGAGCTTTTGGATATGTGTCTTTCCAGGCCTTTTTCTATGCACTTACATGTATATGCACTACATGTATATAGAAGTATCCAGATTGGCCGTTCCCACTAATGGGCTCACTTTGTACTAATTACTTTTTTTTTAATTTACTAATATATCTTGGAGATCACTGTCTGTTAGTAGATATATATCTGCTTCATTCTTCACGACTGCTAGAGAATCGAGATATACCATATTCCTCCTGAAGACTGGGTCACTTTATCTGCCATGCAACATTGTTATTCAGTTTGGACCCTTACCTCCCACACCACCACTACCAGCCTAATACAGTAAATTACAAGAGAAAGTGCTCAATGTCTGTTGAATTGACCTCGGACTATGACTTCATCTATTTCTGGAAAATTAAACAAGCGTGCATATAGGGACATAGGTAGTTACAGTCCTAATGATTACTTTTGTTTTGTTTTAGTAATCCTAGTTTTCTAATAGGAAAACAAGTTAATTTACCTTTTTACATAGCCTTTCCATTGTGCTCCAAATAACCTTGGGGGTAACACAGAGATATCTCTAAATGTATTTTGAAAATTAATAAAGTATTAAATCTTGATAGTTTGACATCATAAGGAGATGGGCAGGTCACTGTTCGAAAGGACATGGAATTGAGGTTCAATGCATAACTAGCCAAGGGATTGCAGGTAAATCAGTCTGAGCTTTCCATCTGTTAAGGGGCAAAATACTCATCGTACTTCAAAGATTTGTTCTGACAAGAAAATCAATGCGTTATAAACTGGAAAATGCCAATAAAATATAATTTTATCTGCCTAATTTAAGAAAAAACCTAAATCAGATTGAAAGCTCAGAATCACAGGGAACTGTGAAGACGGTGTACTTTAGAATGGAGCAGATGGTCTGAAGTGGAGGCAGATTTGTTTTTGCTCAGCCACCCATCTGCTGAGTGGCCTCTGGCAAGGCACTGTCACCACTGAGGGTTAACTTCTCCACAAGTATGGAGATATCAAACTATATCTTCTCCAAAAGTTGTTGCTGTTGTTTCGTAAGTTGCCAACTGGAGACATGAACCAGGCAAAATTTCACCTACCAGATGGGGAATAATAACCTTTAAAATGTTTATATATTCTCCTAGTCCAATAAAATTATGGTGTTGTATCCCATTGACTTATATGAAATACTGTGGAAAAGAAACATCAAGCAGGATATAAGGAAAATCTCAGTTCAATTTTTCCTCTTTGTATTTCTTCAAACTCCCAATCATAACATTTCACCATACTTCCGCCTGGAAACGTGGTTATTACCAGACCTTCACACTTCTCCATGGGAGATCATAGTTCTGAGTAGTTTTTCTTCTCTTATTCTTTTCCCTTTCATCTCACTTTGCACCAAAGGTTAACATGACATTGCCTTGGAGAAGGAAATATGTATCCTAGGTCAATTAATTCTTTCAAATCAGTTTTTTGAAAGACAAGGCTAAACGTGATGGTAACAAATGAAACTGATATGTCTGATTTCCCCAGGTCTAAAGCCTTTGAATCCCTTCCAAAAAACTCAAATCATTCCACTTGGCATTCTTGACAACATTGGTCTAGGTGGGGGAGGATCTATTAGCAGGTTTAAATGAGTGGTAATTAGCAGTACACCACCATTACAAAAAGCCACAGCTCTGCCAATTGAGCAGTTAATTATGAAAATCCCTAGTGAAAGGGTAGGGTTTCATATGATTTGCTCAGTGTTCATTTTGCTCCTTGACATACAATCTTTTGTAATACAGTGTCCTTTAAGCATAATATTAAGTAGGTACGCCTCTCTCTCTTCTTTTTACAATTATTTTAACATTCAGATGACTCAAATGTGTCAATGCAAACCTAGAAGTAAATACACTAGTTTGACATTGCACCCCACCTTACCTCTCTCATTCTAATATCACAACAGGAATATTGTCTCGGGTCAAATCTGTTCACACACATCTTGAGTGGGAGTCATTGTTGGTGAGAACACAAGTACACGACATTTTGAAAGCAAAACAATCAAAGGGAAAGCAGAGGAGAGACTTCCACTATGAATTAAGCCTCAAGAGAATATGCAGGTGTCTTAAAAATCACATAAAACCATACAATGGTTCACAGGAGGATGTAGCCTCCCGCTTCTAACCACTAAGTCAAACCCATCTATCAGTCACAATCTTGATAAAAGAGGATTTTTTTAATGTTTATATATTTTTATATAATATATAACCAACTCTCCAGACTCTAGGTAATGGTCCATTTACCTAGTTTGCATTTAAAGTACAATTTCTAGTCAGATAAGTATATCACAATGATATAAGTTGGGCTCCAAGTCGAGAAATCTGTTTTAAAAAGCTGTGGAGGGGCCAGCCAGGTGGTGTAGTGGTTAAGTTTGTGCGCTCCGCTTCTGGCGGCCCGGGGTTCGCAGGTTTGGATCCCAGGCACAGACCAACGCACCGCTTGTCAGCCACGCCGTGGCGGCGTCCCATATAAAGTAGAGGAAGATGGGCACGGATGTTAGCCCAGGGCGGATCTTCCTCAGCAAGAAGAGGAAGATTGGCAACGGATGTTAGCTCAGGACTAATCTTCCTCACACACAAACACACACACACACACACACACACACACACACACAAAAGCTAAGGAGTCTCACCGCTAAATTCAAAGAGTTTAGAGCTATTTGAGTAAATATATGAGTAAATGCATGAATTTAAGGAGCCACAAAAACAAATAAATTCATGGAAATATTGGAATCACTGCTATAGTTCAAGTAGTCACAGATTACTCTGGAGGAAAGTTTTACTCAAAAGAGATTCTTTTAAGAATTAGCAAAATACATACATGTTCATTACGGATGTAGTAAGCAACTGGCATTGTCATGATAGCAAGCATGCAATGATAACTAATACAAAAATAATGTATGGCCCAAGTATCTGTTGAATATCAGAATCAGTGACATCTCAGCCTTGCTCCCTGCGAGATCCCAGTGAACAACAGATAGTGATCAAACTTGGTAGATCCTCCAGTGAAAATTTATGATGATCTCCAGGGACCTTTGTGAAAAGGAGATTTAGGTAGAACCTAATCATAGGTTCATTCTCTAAAAGTATTTAGGATGAAAATAATTTTTGCCCTAACCAGGTCAACCTAATCATCTGCCATATGACCTTTGCCACAATAGCCATAGTCTTTTATCTCAAAATCTACTTTAAAAAGGGGGAACAATTCACACAAACTTGTAGATGAGGGCAACCACCGGATTCTGACTTACACAGAGCTCCACAGAAAGTCAAAAGGAGAAGAAAAAAGTGAAAACATGAAACTGTGGCTTCTAAATCAAGTTATGTAAGCAATAAGATGATGTCTTCAGATTTAATTAACTATGTAATACAGTGCAGATTTATTCAGGCATAACCATACAAAATACCATCCATCTCACTCTTTGCACATATCTCATTCTGTGAAAACAGGCTGGACAATTTCATCTAAATTAATTTACAATGGCAAGAGCTAAGTTAATTACTCAGTATCAGTCAGAACAAATCAAGCCAGAATCAACCCAGCAACATCACTTGGAACCTCAAAACTGGAACTCCAAGTAGACTCAGATGGAGACACTCAAAACCTTGGAATTCTTACTAAAAATTTTGTTAGCATGGAATTTCTACACAGCTTCAAGAATGGAAAAAGTAATCATGTAGACACATAGGTAAATAATAACGGCTACATCACTTTTTCAGTGTCCTCTGTGTGCGAGGTCCTAAACCTCACAACCCTAAAAGAGAAGTATTATTATCCCCACTTTAGAAATGAGTAAATGGTGAGTGGAAAATTAAATGACTTGATCAAAGCCAGAACTATTAAGAGGTATATCTGCTTAGCCTAAAACCCATATCACATTGTCTCCCTCAAGGTAATATCAGCCTGGTTCCCTTTTTTTTAAAATTTTTATTTTCCTGTCTATTTGTGATAGCAGTTATGATTGATAAATTAAACCTAAATGTGACAGTGTGCATTGCTCTAAAAAGCTCACACACAGAACCAGAGTCATGAATACCCCAAATTCCATGACTGTGACTTGAGCGACATTTTAGAAGCCTATAACCTGGTATGAGCCCCTCTGAGAATGTACTAGCAGGACAAAAGTGTAGTAAGGCATTAAAATAGTGATCCTTTCTAGATGGGATTCCTTGTGGGTATATTTGGATATAGGGATCTTTCTCTTGTTGTCTGAAGATGAGAGTGACCACTTCAATGGGATATACAATATTTTCTGGTTGAAGAATCTTGATGAGAGAGGCATATAGTGGAATTAGAAAACTAAATCAGGGTAGATACTTCAGGTATGTTATATAGAACTGAAACTGAAGCTGTATTCGTGAGACTTAACCCTGACATAATATTAGGCGATCTGGACATACTCCAGAATCCTATTCATCCACATAAAATGTAAACATACAACTGAAGATAACAGAACACAACTACAGTTTGGGTAAACAAAAATTCCATCTCACCTAACACATAATTTGGCTCAAAAGGGGGCTATAGGTAACACAAAGAAATCAAAGGATCATTTTAGGAAGATAAATCTAGCAGCTGGGTTCATGATGAATTAGAGCCACAGTGTGACACTTTTTTACTCAGGAAAGATAGAAAGGTTTATGAGCTACATTTTTTAAAGAAATTACGGGGACTTCCCCTTATAGCCAAGTGAGGAGGTTGGCAAATCCTCTCCCAACAGCAAGCCGGATATAACTGACAAAAATAACCTTTCAGAGCTGTGGAGCTTAACCAAAGGCATAAAAAAAATAAATAAGACAAAATTTTATGCTTGAAAACTCCTGAACTTTAGGAAAGAACAGTAAGAGTCTGTGGTGTTATTTCCCAAGGCTGCACCCACCTCCCTCACCTCAGCGGATGTAGAGGTTCTGCCAGAGTGTGACATGGGATAGGCTGTGAGGACCAAACGCTGTGCCACCTCATGAAAGAGAGCTCATTTGATTTGGAGTAGATGCCATGCACACTGCATTGTCTGTGAAAGTGACACTTTCCAGGGAGACCCAACAGCTCTTCTAGACCGACTCAGTATATTCCGGAATGAAGTGGCAAGCATGCAGAGAAGTCCCTCTGCACACTTCTGGTTAACCCTCAAGTAGCATGTGCACAAGAGAGACAAAAAGGACCCAGCAGAAAGTAAATCTGGGGCAGATTTCAAATGATCTGAACTTCTCATGTACTTCTCTACCCACACGCAGGTCCATTTGCAAGGACAGAAGCCTTACTGCTCGAAGGATCTGAGTGAAACCTCTCTAAAATCATTCCCTTAACTCTAAGCTATGCAGAAAGATGGTAACCTCTAGGAAGCAAGGCTAAAATTAAAACCAGAATTTTAAAAATTGGACCAGCGATATTAGTGGCATCACATCACAGGGGAGGCATATTTCACAGATTTGGCCCAGGGTAGTTACTAAACAAAGAAAAATACAAAAACAGCAACAATAACCTTCAGGAGGGAATATCAGAATTTAGAGTTCTTACAATATATTATCTAAAAAAGTCCAGTTTTCACAAAAGAAAAATATGACACAGACAAAAAACTAAAAAAACCCAGGAAAAGTATAACCTACACTGAAGGAAAAAAATAGTCAAGAGAAACTGTCCCTGAGTGTCCCCAGATGATAGAGTCAGCAGACAAAGGTTTCAAAGCAACCTTTAAACATACAAATATATTTAAAGAACTAAAGAAAACCATTTTTAAAGAAATAAAGGAATATATGATAATAATGAATCTATAAATAGAAATTCTCAGTGAGGATATAGGAATTACACAAAGAGAACTAAATGGAAATTTTAGATTTGAGTATAATAACTGAAGTGATAAATATACTAGAGTGGCTCAACAGTAGATTTAAGATAAAAGGAGAAAGATCCAGTGAACTTAAAGATCAATCAATAGAAATTATTCAATCAGAAGTACACAGAGGAAAAAAACAGGGAAAAAATTTAACTGAGCCTCAGAAACCTGTGGAATAACGTCAAGTATATCAATGTACATGTAATGGGAGTTCCAGACGAACAGGAGATAAAGAAAAGGCCAAAAATATATCTGAAGAAATAATGACCAAAAATTTCCAAAATTTGATGGAAAACATTGGTTAACACATCCAACAAGCACAACAAATCCCAAGTAGAATAAATACAAAGAGATTCACACCTAGACACATCATGGACAAACTATTGAGAGTAAAAGATAAAAAATAAAATATTTAAAGCAGGAAGAGAAAAAAATTACTCATTACATACAATGGAACATCAATATGATTCATTGCTGACTTCTCATTTGAAGCAAGGGAGGACAGAGGGCAGTTGAATGACATATTCAAAGAGCTGAAAGAAAAATCTGTCAACGAAGAATTCGATATCCAACTAAAGTATTTTTCAAACATGAAGTAAAATCAAGACATTCCAAGTTAAACAAGGATGGAGAATTTATTGCTACTACAGCTGCCTTAAAAGAAATAGTAAAGGAAGTTCTTCAGGAGCTTTCTGAAAATCCAAATATGAAAAGCACCATAAATATGTGAATTAACATAAAAGATTCTAGGAAGGTTTTTATTTCATCTCTTAACTTCTTTAAAAGATATAAGATTGTAGGAACTAGAGAAAGAAGAAAAAAAACTAAGCCCAAAGTTAGCAGAAAGAAGGAAATAACAAAGATCAGAGCAGAAATACGTGAAATAGAGACTAAAAAGACACAGAAATGATCAATGAAACTACTGTATGAAAGAATAAATAAAATAGACAAATCTTCAGCTAGACTAACCAAGAAAAAAGAGAGAGGACTCAAATAAATAAAATGATAAATGAAAGAGGAGATGTTATAAGTGATACCACACAAATACAAAGGGTAACAGGCTACTATTAACAATTATACTCCAACAAATTGGACAACCAAGAAGAAATGGATAAATTCCTAGAAACATACAACCTATTAACACTGAATCATGAAGAAATTAAAAATTAGAACAAACCAATGACTAGGAAGGAGATTGAATCAGTAATCAAAGACCTCCCAAGAAAGAAAATTCCAGGACTAGATGGCTTAACTGGTAAATTCTACCAAACATTCAGGGAAGAACTAATATCAATCCTCTCAAACTCTTCCATAGAAGGATCACTTCCATACTCATTTTCTGAGGCAAGAATTACCCTGATACCAAAGCCAGACAAGGAGACCATAAAAACATAAAATTACAGGCCATATCCCTGATGAACATAGATGCAAAAATCCTCAACAAAATATTAGCAAACCAGATTAACAATATGTTAAAAAGATCATACACCATGATCAAGTGGGATTTACTACAGAGATGTAAGCATGGTTCAACATCCACAAATCCATCAAGGTGATACACCACATTAACAAAATATAGGATAAAAATCATATGATCATCTCAACAGATGCAGAAAGAGCATATGAGAAAATTCAACATCATTTCATGATAAAAACTCTTAATAAGCTGTGTGTAAAGGAAAGGTACCTCAATATAATAAAAACCATATATGACAAGCCCACAGCTAACATCCTGCTCAATGGTGAAATACTGAAAGCTCTTCAAGATCAAAAACAAGACAAGGACGCTCACTCACCACTTTTATTCAACATAGTACTGGAAGTCCTAACCAGAGCAATTAGGAAAGAAAAATAAATAAAAGGCATCCAAATAAAAATAAAAAAGAAGTAAAATTGTCTCTATTTGCAGAGAACATGATATTATATTTGGAAAATCCTATAGGCTTCACTAAAAATCTGTTGGAACTAACAAATTCAGTAAAGTTGCAGGATACAATTTCAATATACAAAAATCAGTTGTTTCTGTACACTAACAACAAATTATCAGAAAGAGAAATTAAGAAAACAATCCCATTTACAACTGTATCAATAAAGAATAAAATACTTAAGAATAAATTTAACCAAGAAGGTGAAAGATTTGTACATTGAAAACTATAAGACATTGATGAAAGAAATTGAAGACATAAATAAATGGAAAGATAGTCTGTGCTCATAGATTAGAAAAAAATATGTTGTTAAAATTTCTGTAGTACGTAAAGATTCACAGATTCACAGATTCAGTGAAATCCCTATCAAAATCCCAATGGCATTTTTCACAGAAATACAGCAAATAATCCTAAAATTTGTATGGAACCACAAAAAGACCCCCAACTAGTCAAAGCAATCTTGAGAAAGAACAAAGCTAGAGGCATCAAGCTCTCTGATTTCAAACTACATTACGAAGTTATAGCAATCAAGAGACCCAAGAAATAAACCCATGTATATACAGTCACTTAATTGACAACATTGGAGCCAAGAATATACAATGCGGAAAGAACATTCTCTTCAATAAATGGTGTTGGGAAAACTGGATGGCCACATGTAAAAAATGAAACTGGACCACTATCTTACATCATACACAAAAATCAACTAATAATTGATTAGAGATTGAAACTGTAATACTCCAAGAAGAAAACATAGGAGGTAAGCTCCTTGACATCAGTCTTAGCAATGACTTTTTGGATTTCACACCAAAAGCAAAAGAAACAAAAGTAAAAATAAACAAATGGGACTACATCAAACTAAAAAGCTTCTGGACAGCAAAAGAAGCCATCAAGAAAATGAAAAAGTGAATCATATATCTGACAATAGTTTAATATTCAAAATGTATAAAGAACACATACAACTCAGCACCAAACAAACAATCCAAGTAAAAAATGGGCAGAGGATCTGAATAGACATTTTTCCAAAGAAAACATACAAATGGCTAACAGGTATATGAAAAGCTGCTCCACATCACTAATCATCAAGAAAATACAAATCAAAACCACAATGAGCTATCACCTCACACCTTTTAGAATGATTATTATCAAAAAGACAAGAAGTAACAAATACTGACAAGGATGTAGAGAAAAGGAAACTCTTACACTGTTGGTGGGAATGTAAATTGGTACAGTCACTATGGAAAACAATATAGAGGTTCCTCAAAAAATTAAAAACAGAACTAGCATATGGTCCAGCAATCCCACTTCTGGGTATATATCCAAAGGAAGTGAAAACAGGATATTGAAGAGATATCCGCACTCTCATGTTCACTGCAGCATTTTTCAAAATAGCCAAGATATGGGAACAACTTAAGTGTCTGTCAATGAATGAATGGATAAAGATATGGTATATATATATGTGTGTGTGTACATATAGATATAGATGTATAGATAGAGATATACACACAATGGAGTATTACCCAGCCCTGAGAAAGAGGAAAATATTGCGACAACATAGATGGACCTTGAAGGCCTTGTGCTAAGTGAGATAAGTCACAGAAAGACAAATACTGTATATCATTTGTATGTGGAATCTGAAAAAGCCAAACTCACAAACAGAGACTAGGACAGTAGTTACCAGGAGCTGCGAGGTGGGGAAGAAGGGAGATGTTAGTCAAGGAGTACAAACTTCCAGTTTAAGATGAATAAATTCTGAGGATCTAATATACAGCATAGTGATTATACTTAATAATACTGTATTATATACTTGAAAGTTGCTAAGAGAGTAGATCTTAAATGTTCTCACCACAAAAAAGGAATGGTAATTATGTGGCGTGATGCAGGTGTTTGTTAGGTAATGCTATGGTGGTCATCTTTATGCAATATATAAGGGTATCAAATCAACATGTTGTACATCATAAACTTACACAATGTCATATATTAACTATATCTTAATAAAGATGGAAAAAAAGATGTAAGATTACATAAAGAAATAGTTGTAACTATCATTGGGTTTACAACAAATATGGGTGTAACATATATATACACATATATATATACCATATACATCATATCTTATATTTTTGATAAAAAATGGTACAAAGAGAATAAAGCTATGTGGAGTAAAGTTTCTGTATTTTACAGGAATTAATCAGTATTAATATGAAGTAGATTGTGAAGTTATAATAATGAGTTAAAATAAATTAAAATAATGCATATTGTAATCCCTAGAATAGCTATTAAGAACATACATCAAAAAACATATGGTAAAAAAAAACTCAACAGAAGTTTAAAAATGGCACCTGAACCATTTTACACAAAAAAAGGACATAACCAAGGAACAGGGGAACAACAACAAAAAAGGCAGCATATAAAAAATAATTAAAATGGTAAATGTACGTCTAACAATTTCCTGCTTATTTTAAAAAGAAAATGTGATATATATATATGATATATATTTATATATGTGTGTGTGTATATATATGTGTATATTTAATGGAATATTATTCAGCCTTTAAAAGAGAGGAAATCCTGACATTTGCAACAACATTGACAAAACTTGGTATTATGCTAAGTGAAGTAAGTTGGACTCAGAAAGACAAATACTGCATGATCTCACTTATATGTGGAATCTAAAATAGTCAAACACATAGAATCAGAAAGTAGAATGGTTGTTGCTAGGGGCTGGGGAGAAGGAGAAATGGGGAGACGTCGGTCAAGTGGTACAAATTTTCAGTTATGCAAAATGAATAATTCTGCAGACCTAATATACAGCATGGTAACTGTAGTTAATAACACTGTATTGTATACTTGAAATTTGCTAAGAAAGTTGATCTTAAAAGTTCTCAACAAATAAAAAACAATAACTATGTGAGGTGATGGATATGTTAATTGGCTTGATTGTAGTAATCATTTCACAATGTATATGTATATCCAAACATCACATTTTACACCTTAAATGTATATAATTTTTATTTGTCAATTGCAACCTCAATAAAACTGGAGCCGGGGGGAATCCCACTGCCTAATAAATTAAGTCCAAGCTCCCTACTGGGTATCCATATTCTGGATCCAACCTAATTTTCCAATCTATACTTAATGCTTATTACAATTAGGCTAAATTAGATAACTCTCTACTTTTCACTAACATATTTCCTTTTCCCATCTTTGTCTTTTGTCCAATTTCTACTTATCCTTCAACTCTAAGCTCAAATACTACCTCATCCATGAAGCATCTCTTGATGACTCAAACTGCCATGTACGTTGCATACAAATATGTATAGTATCTTTCACACTGCTTTATAAGCTGAGACTCTGTTACTCTCCAGAACTCCTTACTTGTTATATAGTTTGTTGAATATTCATAATTGTGCTGCATGTACTTCATGTTCAAAGTCCATTAAAGAACAACAATTTTTGTGACATCTGGTTGCAAATTGATGACTGAAAAAATATTTGTAAATAAGCCCTAGAAATATTTTTAAATTAAATTGCTTTTAAAATATTAACTGATAAATTTTAAATAACATATATATGATTTTTCAAAGGTAAACATGTTAAAATAATGCAAAAATTAACTGTAATATTTTGATGATGGCCTAAAAATTCTAATTTATGCTGATTTTGAAAAAACTAATTATCTTCATGAGTCGAACATTAAAAAAAATTAAAATTATCTGCAAAGAATCTAATTGCATGATTTCAGGACCCTCTATTGCAGGAAATTAAATAGATTCATACACATCCAACCCATTCACATGTAGGTTACTAACCTGAAAGAGTGACTGGATCTTTACATGAGTAAATTCTTTAGTGATAAAATTACACACTTCTAAATCTTTTATTTGGCAAATACCATAATGGAATTGAATGTCTGATGCCAGGTTTAATCCTAGCAAAGAAGTTTAATGATAAAATCACCCATTAAAATAACCATCCATCTATTTCCTACAAGCTAATCCCAGCTTACATTAATTTCATCCACATTAACTGCAGTTTATGTCTATACCCATAAGTGGTTAAAGAATGAATGATCTCGTTAAGTTTTTGGTGACTGCTGAAATGCATCTTGTTAGACTGATCTCATTTCCTGCAGAAACCAATTTCATTTCCTTCATGACAGAGCACCATGCCACAATGACAAGTGAAAAGCAAACAACATACTGTCTCAGGGACTTCAGGAAAGCCTCTATCTATGTTCAAAGGAATATTCTTATCGTTAACCATTAAACCGCTCAAACTTTTTCAGTTTATAATACACCTGTAACACTAACCAACTTAAAAAGCTCCCACTGAATTGATATGTGCTCAATAAAACTAACAATTTATTTGTCATAGTATTCTCAAATTCAGATTAGCAATGTGAGCACCAGGAAAACTAGTACCACTTTTTACCCATATAACTTTAAACCTTTAGCTATAAACACATTTTTAAAGGATAGTATAAAAACTCAACCTCTTAAGTAAAGCTTTATTTTCAAGGATGCCTAATTGAGAGGTGTGAACATATCTTTGCCTTTGAAAATTCATGTTGAAATATAAAATACGTTTTTGTTGCCTGAATTTATTTCTAAATTTGATTTTCCTATTAAGTTATTCATACGCTCTTTCAAAACAATTTCAGACATTTTGTTTGAAGTGGAATACAGGGATCTGGTCCAGAAGCTCATGGAGATCAGCATATATGATGGCAGAGAGCTACTGAAAGAAGAAAAATGAAATGAAACACGATGCTAAAAACACCTAAGGTTAATTTCAGTAACTTCGAGCAGAAGCATTTCATTAAGTTGGCAACTGGAGTAGAGATTAATGGTCTCCAAACTCCTTTCATTGTTCACCCTGTGTTCCTTTCCTAATGCTGCTGTAACAAATCACCACAAATACAGGGCAACACTAATTAATTCTCTTACAGTTCTATGGGTCAGAAGTCTGAAATCAGTTCCATTGGGCTAAAACCAAGACATGAGCAAGGTTTGTTCTTCCTGGAGGCTCTGGAGGGAGAATCTGGTTTCTTGCTTTTTTCAACTTCTAGTGGCCACCTGGATTCCTTGACTGGTGGCCCCATCCTCCATCTTCAAAGCACATCACTCTAATCTCCACTTCAGTCATCACATCCCCTTTTCTTCTTCTGGAGTCAAATCTCTCTGTGCCTCCCCCTTATAAGGACACTGGTGATTATAATTAGAATTTACCCAGATAATGCAGGACAATCTCCTCATGTCAAGATCCTTGACTTAGTCACATCTGCAAAGTCCCTTTTGCCATATAATGCATTCATTGGTTACGGGGCTTAGGACCTGGATATCTGTGGCAGCAATTCAGCCTACCACAAACTCCATAAGCAAACATTTTGAACATACATTGGCAAAAAAGAGCACATTAAAATGTTATTTTAATCATATATCTGTGACTATAAAATGTTAAACATGAAAATTAATAAGATAAAATAATATTTTCTATAAATTTGTTTTACTATCTTTTTAAAAGGAGAAATAATTTTTTGCTCAGGTTATGAATGTAATGTGACTAAATATGCTTCATTATTTTTAAAATCTTAGACTGAAACTTTGTGATACAATATGAAAGGCTGGTTTCAAGTTCAGTTTATCTCAATAATTTGTTTTAATGACTTTCAAAGCTGAAAAAGAAATGTCACAAACACGTATAGATCTAAATGGAAAAGGATTCTTATTTTTCATTCTAATCCACCAATTATAAAAGGATTTTGTTGAAATTAAGCTAGGAACTTTCCATTTTCCCTATTGTTAATCAGTTCTTACAAACTAATTACACAACACTTCATTTTTATATTTTTAATAAATGGATTCAAATTTCACTTTACCTCTTTATTTGGACAATTAGAAAATTCTACATTCAAGTTTTAAAGTCTGTTTATGTCAGAGTTTTTATACATGACAAATATCTTATACGTGATCAATTTTCAGCAATACACTGATGTAACGAGAAAACATATCCAAACACCCATTTTCAAAATGTTCTCTCCATGGTAAGATTACCTGGAAAACAGGTACTTTCTCACAGTAAAAATGTCATCTTCACCTTGGAAATATCTCTGGGGGAGTATGCTATGAAAAGCTCCTGATTATCACTGCAAATACGAATACTTAAATTTTTGCAAAATTAAATACTTTAACTATTTTGTCACAAGATTACAAGAAGACTGTCCATGGTATAGTCATTGCATATCTCATTTATAAAGTACTATTAAGATTTTATATTCTGGTTCCAACTTCTTTGCTGCAATAGCTTGCTATGAAGGAAAGTATGAATTCCACGTAAGGAGCTAATTCTGTGAACTTACCCCAAGATTCTTATTTTATTCCCAGTAAGCAGCCACTCCATTAGTGGTATATTTGTCCATTTCCCTTCATGAACACCATCCTCACTCCCAACACATCCTTGCTTTTACAAGAGACTTGGACAGTATTGAGAATATATCTTCTCCTTAATGTTTCAAAATGTTTTTAAATAGTGACTGTTTATGATTTTCATTGTTGAAACAGAATCAATGCAATTCTATAGTTGATTTCCCATGCTGAGTAATGTTCCTAATACTTTCCCTTATTCAAGCAATGTCTTCCATACGTCTTCTGACAATGTTTCCTAGCACAGGTATGCATCTTAGTGTGTGACACTCTGTTTCCTACTATTATTTCAACTAGTTTTATGAGGCTAAGAATAAGTGTTTTTCCCAAAGGAACGAGACTTTTTGTCTTTCATTACTAAAGACGACACACTAAGAAGCTTCTTAATATTTTTCAGGGACATTTTAAGTCATATGATACTCGAACCTCATATTCTAAATGTTCAGTCCTTAAATGTCTTACTAACCGTGATGACTCATATTCTCATCAGCTTATATCTCAAGGGACAATTAACCCATAGGATAAGGTTTGTAATGAACAATAATGTAAATGCATATATACCTCCCTGATAAATTTGAATGTTTTTGGCCATTTTCTTATGAGATCTAATTACTCTCATTGTTTTGACCTCATAACCCAGCTGGCAAAGAATATGTGATAGAAATAAAAATATCAGGTCTTTCTTTTCTTTTTTTTCCTTTGTGCTTACATTACTAGCATAGTTTTCAATTTGTGTGTCTGCAGAATTTCTTTAGATAGAACTAGAATACTTAATAATAATAATAATAAATAATTATAATGGAGAACATTCAATTAGTGCCCACTCAGCCTGTTACTGCTCTAAGCACTTGACATTTACTAACTCAATTCATCTAGAAACTTACATAAGATAACTCTCTACTAAACTAAATTAATATTTTGTTATGATATACTAAAATCAAACAAATTCTAACTGCAGAACCCCCACTCACCCACAGGATATCTTGCATACTTTAGGCAACACATGATGGTGATGTGTAACCAAATGTCATTCAGATCAACCAAGGGAAAGACAGTCAAACTGTGTCATAATTATTAATGAAATTTTATTTCTTTCTTACCTGTTTTTGCATAAAAATAACATAAAGAAGTGTTATAATATTACCTTCTCACAGCCCATTGAATTGCCTTGTACATCCCCTGAAGGCAACACTTGAGACTGGAGACCAATTAGGGATATTAGAAGTCTGTTATTCTGTAGACTACATTAGAATAATAATATTGGGAAGATAACACAGTTAACTGAAGGCTCAGACTTAAAGGTAACTATTAATAGCACAAACATAACTTACAAATATGTATATGATGTGGTATTAAGCTGTATTTAGTACTGGGAGTAAGAGTTCTCAGAATCTCTATAAATATCCTAAGGAATGGAATAAACTAGCTTTACTGCACTGAACATTTCAGGAGTCATGAAGTGTGACAGAATGCTACCAAATTTGAAAAAGAGAAGCCAAGTTCATGTGAGCTTAATAAATAAGATAAATGACAAGTTCAATAAGAAAATAAACTAATAAATACACAGAGAGGCTAAAATCATACTGAGCACACGTTCATGATAGCAATTTCAGAATCATTGTAGAAGTTCTACTTCCGCTCCTTGTGACTTTCTCACCATAATACTATGAAAATCTAGACCAACATTCCCTGTCACTCTTCAGTTTCAGAACATCTATAAATTCACTACTATGTCAAACGGTTAGTTCACGCTGAAGACAGTTTATCATGTTGCAGTGAGAAAGAATTGGGTTGGAATCCTGACTCTGCTCCTCGGCTGCTGTGTGATATTGGGCAAATCACCTAACTCTCTGAACTTCAGATTCGTCCTCACGTTGCAAAGAATAAGCGAAAGAAGGCATGTGTAATGCTGAGCCAAATCTCAGATACACCATGTGCATGTAGAAAGGGGTAGTAACGCTATTATTCTAAAGCTTTTAAGGTAGAAAAGAAAATACTGGCTGGATTCAAGTCCAGTAGACAAATCGTATCCCATGATAGGGAACATGTAATAGAGAAAATAAACTGAAGATGACTCACCAAAGTATTGCTGTTTTCTTAGGTACAAGTTACTGAAGTGTTGGGGTGTAACTACGCATCTCATGAGGGTTAAAATTATCTTTCCACTGATTAAATTGTGTATTTTTCTTGTATGAGTCATCATATTAATGCAGAATGGATACAGAAGAGATGAGGTACTAGAACTCAGAAGACCCAAATTTTAGTCTCGATTTTACCATTATAAGGACCAACTTCTGATAAGTTACTTAACCTCAATGCTCCAATTTCCTCAAGAGGAAACAAGCAGAGGGGTAAAATCATTTCTAAAGCGCCTTCAAGTTCATTTTCTAAACAGCATTCATAGTGACCACCTTGCTTGACTTGGTCACATCCTTAAGAGATCTGTTTCTGCAGTTCTTAATGAAACAAAACCAAATTAAATCTTGAAAATAAAAACCCACACAGAAAAGTCAAAGCATTAGGAGAAAGATGTTTATCACACAAAACAAAAGGCCAAATAAATTCTTTCTAATGTCAATCATATAAAATGTAACCAAGAGAACAAGGTTGAATAGTTATTCTCCATTTTCATTAATTCAGAAGAAATATACTTAAATGTCCTCAAAATGTTTGGATGCACATAAGTGAAATTTGGTATTATAAAAAAGATTAAACAAGGGGCTGGCCCAGTGGCATAGCAGTTAAGTCTGAAGGCTCCACTTCGGCAGCCCAGGGTTCGCAGGTTCGGATCCCAGGCATGGACTGACGCACTGCTTGTCAAGCCATGCTGAGGTGGCGTCCCATATAAAGTAGAGGAAGATGGGCACGGATGTTAGCCCAGGGCCAGTCTTCCTTAGCAAAAAGAGGAGGATTGGCAACGGATGTTAGCTCAGGGCTAATCTTCCTCACAAAAAGAAAAAAACATTAAACAATGGAACAGTTCATAGACTCCTCATACTTCAATAATTTAAAATATCACTAATATCCTACCATTGATTTTTGAGTCATTGACCAATCTAAGGATTAAAAAACCCATGCAACTGGGGCCAGCCCAGTGGCATAGTGGTTAAGTTTGCACGCTCCATTTAGGCAGCCTGGGTTTGCAGGTTTAGATCCCAGCCACAGACCTACACACCAGTCATCAAGCCATGCTCTGGCAGGTATCCCACATATAAAGGAGAGGAAGATGGGCACAGATGTTAGCCCAGGGTCAATCTTCCTCAGCAAAAAGAGGAGGACTGGCAACAGATTAGCTCAGAGCTAATCTTCCTCACCGAAAAAAAAAAAAAACACGCAATTATGTAACTGTATGTTTAACAGGCACATAGATTACCTTTAGTTCAGGCATAGTAAAATTTAAATTTTGTGATAAGATACAAGAATCCATTGGGTTAATTTTTAGCATGGTAAATAGGTGATCAGATAATTATTAAAATGGCATTTAATCCCATCAGCTTTGTTGTTTATGCTGAACAGTCAATGCCAACTCCTAGCAACCCTGTGTACAGCAGAGCAGAACCCCGCCTGGTCTTTTTGTGCCATCCTCTCCCTTTCTGGCACTACATCGGACAGTACTCTGCTATTATTGATAGAGTTTTCATGGCCAATATTTTTGGAAGTGGGTGGCCAGGTCCTTCTTCCTAGTCTGTCTTAGTCTGGAAGCTCCACTGAAACCTGTCCACCACGGGTGACCCTGCTGGTATTTGAAATACCGGTGGCAGAACTTTCAGCATGGCAGCAACATGCAGCCACCACAGTATGACAACCAACAGACGGGTGGTGTGGTTCCCTGACCTGGAAACGAACCCGGGCGTCAGCAGTACCTTAACCACTAGACCACCAGGCTGGCTATCCTGTCAGCTACTGTATGATTATTCAATGGTCCACTCTCAGGAAATATTTTAAGTTTCTCTTCTCAGTTTAATTGTGAGTCATTAGTTTCCTTATCTACATGCTTGCTCTTCTGCTTACTAGTGCAGCAATAGTAAAACAGTAGTTAAGAGAAAAGTTTTCATCTATTGTTAACATTTTCTCTAGGTTATGGCCAACATTTGCAGACTGGGCCCCAACCAGCATCTTCTACACCCTCACAGTTTTATTGAAAAGGTGTCATACACTCAAAAGAATGTACGTGAAGAAATGTACATAAAGAAACCCACAAATACATCAAGCAAGTCAACAAATACAAATTATTTGTAAGGTCCGTGTGTGCCTCTACCCAACAACATTCTCTTGCTTTTCTTTACAATAGTATCCCAAATTTACGTATACCTACACAATATTGTTTAAATTTGCTGGGGTTTGCCCTTTACATAATGAGAAATATAAAGTATATATTCTTCTGTAACTTTTTTTGGTGGTGCAAAATTACATTTTTGAGATTCATCCAAGTTGATGTGAATACTTGTAGTTCACTCATTTTTACTGCTATAGGGTAATCTACTTATACTTATAGCTCAATTTATTTTCTCAGTCTGATGCTGTTTCCAATTTTTTCTTAGCAACAATACTGCAGCAAAGATCCTTATATATGATTCCTTGTGCATATGTGCAAACATCTCAGTAGGATATGTACCTACGAGTAAAAATCCTAAATTAGAGTATATGCACATCTTCAAGTTTACTAAATAATTATAGTTTTCCAGTACATATTCCTACCAGAACTGGTGAAAATTCCTGTTGCTCCACATTCCCATCAACATTAATATTGACAATCTGTGAAATGATACTTCATTGAGCTTTTACTTTTCACTTCCCCAGTTAACAATGAGGCTGATAATGTTTTCATATGATAATGGTCCATTTGTATTTCCTCTTCTGTGAAATGCCTATTCATGCATATCTCTCATTTTTTCTGTTTGGTTATTTGTTAATCTCGTATTGATTGACAGGAATACTCTATGTATTCTGGATTCTTCTAGGTCTTAAATTTTATGTTTTGGCATGTAACAAACCAAATAATAAAAATTGGGTTTTCCTTTGACAGTCTATACTTTTTGCTTTGTTGCTAACATACATTTTCACAAAGTGCATGGCTCTTTAATGGTTGCTATTATTTCCCTTTTTGGTTATTCTATATATAAGAATAATATACATACAAATAAATACCAAGAGAAAAATCTTCATCACTTTTATTCTGAAAACTTGATACCAAGTTCTCCACACCTGGAAATGGAGGATGGCATAAGATAATAGCCAAGTGAGCTTGGGGATGCATATAAAAAATCTGTTAGTAAGTAGCCTTTGAAACAGACAGTTCAGTAGACAGAGCACATATGCATTTCTGGGCACTGAGTACAGAGATCCAGAAAATCAGAGTCAAGATGTTTCCCTTTCCTCAACAGCAACTTACATTTGTGTAGCACTTCATGTGTTTTCAGTACTTTACATACTTTATAGGATGTTCAAAACAATTATAACGGATTGGGAAAAGGAATTATTAGTTCCACTTCACAACAAGAAAATAAAGAAGATGAAGGGACTTGTCCCAAATGGGAAGAGCTTGGAGGCAAGTCCAAGTCTCCTGACCTCTAGTTCTGTAGCCTTCCTCAACATCTTATTTCCTTTCAGGGTAAGGAATGAATGCTTCCAAAGCAGGGAAGATGGCACTTTTTTAAAGTCTGACTCATCCATGTAGTCAGCTTGTACCTACTGCTTATAAAAGGATTATATTGTACTCAGAAAGAATTCTATTGTAAAGTGAGGTCCATTACAGGTGCTGAGAGAGAATTAGAGTATAATCATCTGTATCCCCCCCACACCACTCATTCTCTACTAAGTCAAGATTTTTCCTCAAAACAGATCTCTTACTCCTCACAGAAGACTTACACAAAAGTAAAACCTGGCTATCATGGTGGGAATTACTGAATTATCTGATAACTAGGAATATCTAATTGAATAAAAGACACTTGGATTTGGCCTCACGAGTCTATATTCTCAAGCAATATGATAACCATAGAAAGGAGAGCACGCTCCAATGTATTTGAATCATCACCAAGGCAGTTTTAAAAACTGGAGAAAACCTCTACGTTCAATACGATTACAAAGACTATCATAATTTATATGATTGGCAGAAAAGCGTAAGGAGTAGGTACTACATACATATTTTTAATATCATAAATGCAAAAACTTTTCAGGTAATAGAAACACAGCTTTTCTTTTAAAAATTACAAAGACAACCACAGAGCCATGTGCATATGACTACACACAAGAAAATTTTACATTATTAATGAATTAAACTCTTCAAAACTTTAATAGAGTGATATAATAATATATTCATATTAGTCAGGAGTAGGAGGGAGACTCTCATTGTACCTTTTGAATTTTGTACCAAGTAAATATATCACCTATTCAAAAAGAAATACAATACAAAACTCCTATGTCTTATATCAAAATTAATTCCATAAAGATAAAGAACATAAGAAAACTATGAAAGTACTAGAAGAAAACATAAATAGATATCTTTATAATAGAAAAAAACCCTTATAAAGGCAGAAATATAACAAACAGAATTGAAAAATTTTACCAAATACATTTTTTAAACTTCTTTATAACAAAAACACTATAACCAGGGCCAGTCCGGCGGCATAGTGGTTAAGTTCGCACGCTCCACTCTGGCAGCCCGGGGTTCACAGGCTCGGATCCCAGGCGTAGACCTATGCACCGCTTATCAAGCCATGCTATGGCGGCGTCCCATATATAAATTAGAGGAAGGTGGGCACAGATATTAGCCCAGGGCCAATCTTCTTCAGCAAAAAGAGGAGTACTGGCAACAGATGTTAGTTCAGGGCTAATCTTCCCCACCACACAAAAAAAAACCCACTATAACCAAAGCAATAATGTTAACAAGAAAACTAGAAATTTTTATATACATATGACAGTATGGGTGTGTGTGTAAATGACAACTATATACCAAAAAAGATAAATACTCTACTAGAATAATGGGCAAAGGATATGAACAGGGAATTCACACAAACACAGAAAACATGAGAAATGGTCAGCCTTATCAGTAATCAAAAGAAGTACAATTTTTCTAAAACAGAGACCTTTTGTCTTTCAGATTAGCAGGCTTCTTATTTTAAATTAAAATGCCTGGAATGGATGAAGGAATGGGAAAATGGATGCTCAGAAACACAGCTTGTAGGACTGTAAACTACTCTGGAGGGTAATGTGGCAGTAAATACCAAAAGCCCTAAAAAGTATATGCCTTAAACTTAGAAATTCCATTTCTAGGAATTTTCTCTAAGGAAATAATTGAACAACGCCCACAGATATCTGTACATGGATGTTCACTACAGTGTTGTTTATAATAGCAAAAAAAAAAGATGAAAACAAAAATACATAAATGATAGAGCTGAGATTTTAACCAAAGGCCTTCTGCCTTCAATGTCTGTGCCCCTGATAAATTAAGGTTTAATTCTCTTAGCCTAACAGTCTTCTTGTTATTTCCTAACCCTATAGTAACCAACATACAACACAGATACAACCTGAAGGAGACATCTAGCTGACCACTCTGTAGTAAGGGGAACAATCTGCATAACCCAGGGACATTTGTTAACTAATATAATTAACCCACCCTGGGAACCCACACCTAGAAGTAGGAGTGGACCACTGTGAACACAGTGAGACTTGTATTCTAAGCCTCTCCTAGAATCTGTTAGTATAATGAATGCACCTTGGTCCAAATTCCTGGAGCTCTTAGTTAAAAAGGTATACTCTTTTTGTATTTTTTACCATAACTGTGAGTCATGCTGATACATTTTCTATCATTAAAAAGTTATGTTAAGCTATTAAGTTGGTGGTAAAGAGAAGTCACATACAAAGAGTTTCTGATTTTTAAAATTCAATGCTTACTTATTTGACAGCAGATAAGTTTATGAATCAGTAAAATAACAGAAAAGCTTTTGAGCAGAAACTTGAAGGTCAGTTTTTAAAAAGATACTATCAGTTATCACTAAAAATTTCATGAATTAAGTAAAACATATTACAATAATTTATTTACCACATTATATTTCAATTAAATTATGCCTTTGTTAGAACGGTATGAGCCAGAGTTTGTTGTTCAAAGAGAACAACTTCAAAGGCTTTGATGACAATATTAGTGACAACTAAAGAAGGATCCTCTAGCTAAGATATCTTCAGATGTATGGGCACGGGCCTCAATAGGTGAGGCTACTGGTTTTACCACAAGTATTGTGTCTCTTGACAAACTATTTATCTGAAGATTCCTTCTGTCTTTTGTCATTGGGGGGGCACAAAATTCATCAGACTGGCCTATGTTTTATCAACTTCATTACTATGAAATTGGTGCTATTTAATAATACCAGGAAAAAAATCCTAAATAAGAAAATTTCTACTTGTAACAGGAAGCACTGTTTTTAGTAGAGCGAGCCACTTAACTTTTCAAACACATATAAACTAACTGGAAAGCTCTAGAATTATCAAGATTGCAAATTCTTTCATACAATGAATGGTAACTCTCTTTCTACCATGCATATTAAATGGATTCCTGCAATATGCTCATCACAACTTTGCTTCAATTCTTTAACAGACAGTATGCTATAAACAATATTTATAACCCTCATGAAAACACAAGAAATTACATATTTAAATACTAAATAGTTACAACCATGAGTTTTACAGGGATGAGAGGCGTGTATTCAACTGAGGAAGATCTCAGATAAGTATAAGGTGGAGAATAGCATAGGTATTTTTTCAGTCTCCAAGTAGAATTTTAATTATGAGATTATAATTTTTTAATTTAATAATAATAAATAAATATTAAATAAATTATTTAATTAATAAATTAAATTTATTAAATAATTTAATTAATTAATAATAAATGTTATTTATTTAATAAATTAAATTTAAAAATAATAAATAAAATAATTTATCAGTGTTTAAAGAGTATATGGCAGTTGACTGGTCACTACAAAGTTAGCATATATTTAAATCAAAGCCATGTGTCAAAGCAACATTCACATTTCCTGTAACATATACAACACACCTACTTCCTTCCCCTTGGGGAGCAGAGGCCCTTATCAATTCAATTCCACAAACATTTAATGAATACTTACTACGTGCCCGGAAATCTACTTTTCCATTAAATTCACTTCGATTATTATAAGACAGTTACAAAGACTTGGTTACACCTTGAACTGATTGGCAGAAAACTCAAGGGATTTCACTGATGTCATGATGAGGCAGTATTGAAGGAGTAAAGCTGGGACTCTCCAGCAAGCTCATAGTATTTATTTTATCAAAAATGTGGAAAAGTCACATGTACCCCTGCTGGCACCAACTAATTCTCTACCATCATTATAACTATCTCATGACAAACTATAGGAGCATTATCAGGAAAATTAGGAGAGAAGTGTTTTGCCTAACTCAGCACTGAAGATATTTTGTTTCGTGAATTGCCAGCAATTCATGACAGTCAGCTAACGTACACGACCACTGAAAAGTTGACAGTGGAGTAGGGTTTGACTCAATACTATAACAAGGAGGGTATTGTTTGGGCCTCTTTTATTGTTAGAACCAAGCGATCGGGCAAATACCAAAATTAACATATACCTACATGTCAACTGGGATGCAAAAGGAAGTACAGTTTACTCCCAGACAGCCATGTTTAATAGACTAATGAAATGCAGAAAATTAGATGACTCTAACAGTAATTAAAGGGGGAAAATATTAGCAAAAGTAACCAGATTCCCAACCAGGCAGAGAACTCTTAATGGATCTGTTAGTTATGACTTAAGGCCCCTTAACCAAAACAACAGAGAGAGATCTCTCAAATTTTCACTGTCCGTATATCATCTTATTGCACTCTTTCAGTCATCCTCAGCAAGCCTCCCCTATGTCATAGCTCTTCCCTACGTTATAGCCAAGGCAAATGAAGTGCCTATTGTCAGGTGACTGTTCAAATCCAAACAGAGTAAGTGAAAACCCTGGCCTGAAACCCGGATCTCCCAAAGTCAAGAGCAACACTTGCTCTCCCACCGTGCAGGTGTGAATGCCCCAGTCAACCATATTCTTCAGCTTGAGAAATAAAAATGATAGGCGGAAACTCAGGAAAGGATATTATTTTCCACACATTATTCCAGGTTAAACCCTTGCTTTGTGCTTTCCATCCTAGCAATTTAAAACACATTATGAATGTGTCAGCAGCCCCAGGATCCCCAGCCCTTGGCATAATTAAAACCCATTAGTTCAGTTCACAGTAAAGCGGCACCACATACGCTGTGAAAACATATTCTCCTAAAAGCCCCTAAGAGGACATTAAACATCCACGGCCCACAATAAAAACTTAGCAGAACATGTCAAAGTATAAAACTTTTTATTAACACACAGTGTAACTCACCACTCAGGGATACTATACTTAGATCCAGCCAGTTCTATTTTAAGACTTTGAACTGATGGAGGTGGGAAAGTATCTCGAGTGCCTCAGAAAACCTCCTCTGGCCCCAAAGTCCACCACACCCAAAGTGTCATTACCATGCTGAGAATTACCATGATGCAGAATTCTGAGAGAAGTTGCATGTTCAAAGACCCCAACCTAATCATCTTACTTTGCATCATTCCTTCTCCTTATTATTAACCTTCTATGGCTCAAATCTTATACTTCTCTTCCTCTACAGTCAAATAGGGCAAGTTTCACCCCTAGCTCCTCCTTCTCTAGCAGATCACCTTTTGGAAGCCACATTAGGGTAAAAACACTCTGATCAATGATTACTCTTAAACCCACCAGCAGAATAAAAATGAGGAAATAGAAAAGTCCATAGCATTTTAACAATTTAATCTAAGACTATCTCTGAGTTGACAGCAAAACCTTTGTAGATCTACGTAATAAAAAAACAAAACTCTAAGAATTGTATTTTAAGTGTTTAAAATTTTGACCAAGAAAAACACCTCTGATCACATTTATATAAATGTTGAACAGTTTAACAGTCAGAGGCACACATATGACACAAAAACAAGATAACGGTGAATCTTACAAAAGTATTTTTTTTCTTCTATATAGAAAAATTAGCCTCATTCACACTGTTATGTTGCAGTGGTAGCACTTCTTGCTTGGGGCTGATGGAAGCCCCAAAGAAAACAGAACGAAGCTAATGAAGCCAAGGTTAAGGATTTTGATTCCTTAAGAAGATTAGGAGAATTTGAAAACAAGAACAAAAACAACACTGTGTCTTCCAGTCACGCATTATACTTGTAGAGCCTACACCAATGGTTCTTAGTTCTTTTTTTTTTTTTTTGGTCACAGATATTATTGTTAACCTAATGGAAAATGCATACATTCATAATTGGGGATACAACTTCGAAGGGCTGTGAGTCCTCACAAGCCATCCTTGCATGATTAGAGACCCTGTAACACAACCATCCTTTCCTGAGGTCAGGAACCTCATCTTCATCTTTCTATGCCAGCACCAAGAACTATACCTATGTCCAGATGGTGGCAGAGGTGATGAATGAGAATGTGTGTCCACGGTAGTGATGAATGAATGATTACCATAAAGAATAATTTGATTGGTTAAGGGAATGGTGCAACTTGCTCTTAAAGGAACAAATGATTCAAATGCATCAGTAGCATCACTGTAATATATTAAAAAATATATAAAGAAAAAGCTTGGCCTTTTAAAAGAAGTCAATTGCTGAACTTATACCTGAATGCTCCCAATATATTATGAATACTCTTTCACAGTGAAATTCTCAATATGAGTTCCAGAATACTTTTTTAAACTAAGAAACTTCAAAATCAAAGTTATTGTTGATATTCAAGGGTGGCTACATTGCTTCAAACTTATTCTGAATCAAGCCATCACTTTATATTTCCAATTGATGTGATTCTACTAAAAATGTTTTTAAACTGTTTGAAATAGTTATTCTTCCTGGGTTTTAGAAGTGAACTGTAGTCTTTAGTCTAACACCCACCTTTACCTTACTTTTGTGTAGGCAGGCTATTACAAAAATGTCGGACAATGATTTTCACTTTTACGGAAGTCATTTACTCTGTGTTGAAACAGAAAGTTTTCGCCTTATCTGTTCCTGCAGTTTGTTAGGGTAGAGTACAAAGATTACCTCCAGCCTCTCTCTCTCATTATTTAAATCTATGCATCAGCCTCACGGCTTTGTCTTTTTTTATTCTTCTCCCTTATTTTCTTTACGCATCAAGCTTCCCCCTCTCAAGTATTTCTATTTCTGGGATGGAGTTTTCTATTAGTTACATTCTTCTTTCTTCTCCCACATAGGAAATATTACTATAATTATATCTTGGCTTTTTTTATTTGTATTTTTGACAACTGTTTTGTTGCTTTTACATTCCTTACTTTTTTCAAATACATTCATCTGTTAATTTCCAAAGTGTGATTTTATTTTTGTCTTCATCACGCACTTTTCAACTTTGGCAGCAACAAAATATAGTCACCATTAAAATTCAACTGCATACAGTATTTACATTTTAGTCCCCTTTGGCTTTGTGCATTATTAAACTCATAGTCCACTCTTCTAGTTTATTTAGACAATAAGGGTTTTGAGAAAGATTTTTATATTCCTAGAAGACAAAAAAACTCTCTTTTGCTGAGTCATTCTCCTCTAATCTGTTTCTAAATGTTGGAAGTGCTTGACCTGAGCCCCCTTCTCTTCTATAACTACAAATTGCCCAAGTGATTCTCACCCAAACCCATGGTTTTAAATACCACAATATAACCCAATGACTCTCAAATCTATGTTGCCAGACCTGACCTCTCCTCAGTACTCCTAGTTAACATTAGGCTGCTTATTTGACATCTCTACTCAGGTGTCACAAACCTAGCATAGTCAAAATAGAACTCTTTTTGTGTGTGTGTGTGTGTGTGAGGATGACCAGTCCTGAGCTAACATCCATTGCTAATCCTCCTCTTTTTGCTGAGGAAGACTGGCCCTGGGCTAACATTCTTGCCCATCTTCCTTTACTTTATATGGGACGCCGCCACGGCATGGCTGACAAGCGGTGCGTCGGCGGGCGCCCGGGATCCGAACTCGCGAACCCTGGGCTGCCAAGCGCGAACTAAACCGCTGCGCCACCCGGCAGCCCCCAAAATAGAACTCTTAATATTAATATCTTCCTTTCTCTACGCCTTCTATCAATTTTCCTTATCTCAACTATATACTCAAATCCAAAATCTCTCATTTCTCTTTTTCCCTTACCTCTCAAATCCAACCCAATAAAGATTCTGAATCCAACTACTTCTATTACCTTTACTATCACCTTAGTTCAAGCTACTGGCATTCCCTGTCTTCTCCAATCCCCTCTCCATGCAGCAAACAGTACAATCATTTAGAAACGTAAATCGCATAACATCCTTGCTTACAACCACCCAATAGGTTTCCATTGAACTTAAAAACCAAATCTCTTACCCCAACTTGCAAAGTCCCTAATGATTCGGCCCTGCCTATCTCTCTGACCTCATCTCGTATCACTTACCCACTCCACCTGCTAGACCCCAACCACACTAGCCTCTTTCTGTCCTCCAAACAGTCCACACTCATTCTCACCTTAGGGTCTTTGCACTATCTCTTCTATCTGCCTACAACGCTCTTCCTTCTTCCTCAGTCCAATGGCTGGTTCCTTCTGGTTATTCAGCAATCAGAGAGACTTTCCATGACCAAACTAATCTAATGAAGCCATCCTGTCATTTACTATCACTTTACTTATTTTAATGTTCTCCACAGCGTGTATCACTAACTGTTAACTAAATTATTTGTTTATTTTCTGTCTTTGTCCAGTAGAATGAGAGATCCATGAGATGAAGAACTCTGTCTCAATCACTGCTCTATTCCCATGATTGTGGACCCTGCTTACCACATAGTAGGCACTCAATAAAGTGTTTATTGAATGAATGAAATTAAAGAATTTATTTTAAACACAAACCAAACTGTATAAATATCATGGCATTAATTTTTTTCTCTTTATACAAAGTTATCACATATACTAAAAGAACTCAATTAAATGTATTCATTTTAGATAATTTTCACAGAAATTTTAGCCGGTAAAGAATATTAAAATATTACATTACAATGTTTAAAATATATGAGAAGTTATGGTATCTCCAAATCCTACATGATACTAATTATACAT
Organism: Tapirus indicus; assembly: GCA_031878705.1. Lineage (NCBI taxonomy): Eukaryota > Metazoa > Chordata > Mammalia > Perissodactyla > Tapiridae > Tapirus > Tapirus indicus. The sequence goes on along the minus strand of CM062921.1, from coordinate 73,606,846 downwards.
TCTAAATTATTGTATTTTCAATAATTAATAGAAATGCAGAGAGCGCACACCTCAATGTCTTTTTACGTTATCTAAAACATCACATTTTACATTTCCCAGGGCTTAAAGAATTTTATTTCAACATTATGTGAATTTTACTGGCAACGTGAGATATATCACCAAGGCCTCCTATGGCTTTCTCTCCAAATTTTCTGCACCCTTTTCTTTTGCACCAATACAGATCAGATTTTTCATGACATTATACTTAAGATGACTGCAAGAAGTAATCCTCCCTCCTTTCTTCTTGCTTTTCTCACTCCACTTTTGTTCCAAACACTCTAAGTACAAATTCTAAAAACATATTGAACTCATAGTACAAATACTATGCTGCCAACCCACATGCCTCCCACTCCAAAGCAATATCAACCTTAGAAGTCTCCCTTAATAAAGTAAGTTTTTCTGATCATCAGTCCATTATACACTTTAAACATTAATGGGCTACTTTGATCCGACTAAGGTAAATAATTTTCATATTTTAATTCAACTCACTTTTTACTTGTCAAATGTTAAGAAAGTAAGAAAATAGTATTAAAGATATTACTAAAAGCCTCTATTACCTGACTCTGAAAGGTCTGGTAATTGCTAATACTACTCTCATTAGTACTGATAGAAAATTACTTGAGACTATCTCTAAACCAAAAATGAACACAAAAATTTTAAACATGAATTGAAACACAATTTTTTAGAACACAGGGCTGATCATTTTTTATATATAGATATATAAGGAAAGTCATCATCAGACCATGGTAGTAAATTTATTAACTTATTGATTTTAAACTATTTAACTTATTAACTTATTACCAATTTCACATTATTCATCAGAAAGAAAAATGGGAGACATTCAATACAAGCAGTCAATTCTTTGAGTAGATGATAGTGAAATGTAATATATTCAATGGATATAAAAAGTTAATATTTTAAAAATCCATATCTTAAAAGTTGATCACATTCAAAAATACTTCCAGAGGCCGGCCCAGTGGCATAGTAAAGTTCGCGCGGTCTGCTTCAGCAGCCCGGGGTTCACAGGTTCAGATCCCAGGCACAGACTTATGCACCGCTTATCAAGTCGTGCTGTGGTGGCATCCCATATAAAGTGAGGAAGATGGGCATGGATGTTAGCCCAGGGCCAATCCTCCTCTGCAAAAAGAGGAAAATTGGCAACAGATGTTAGCTCAAGGTTAATCTTCCTCACAGAAAAAAAAACTTCCATTTGTGTTCAATTATCCTTCAAAAATTGACTTACACCAGGGCCGGCCCAGTGGCGCAGCAGTTTAGTTTGCACTTGGCAGCCCAGGGTTCACGGGTTTGGATCCCGGGCACCTGCCGACGCACTGCTTGTCAGCCATGCTGTGGTGGCATCCCATATAAAGTAGAGAAAGATGGGCATGGATGTTAGCCCAGGGCCAGTCTTCCTCAGCAAAAAGAGGAGGATTAGCAACGGATGTTATCTCAGGGCTGGTCTTCCTCACACACACAAAAAAAAAAAAAAACAGGAAAAAAAATTGATTTACACCTTATGTCATCTCACATAGTAGGTAAGCTCTGTAATTAGGAGATGTGAGTCTATTACCATATTTCTGTGTTTGTCCAGAGTACACCCAAAGATAACTCAAACACATGGAAGTTTTATTCCTGCCTAAGGGACTGATCTACTCTCTGTGCAGCTATAATAAATATGCATGGTTGACTAATGCCTCTAAGTTCTTCCCCAAAATAACCCCACTTATTCTTCAGGGCTTAACTTAGGTATCACTTTACCCATAACCCTAAGATTGAGCAAGGTGACCTTCCTGTAGGTTCCAATAGCATCTTGTACTGGACCCTTGATAGCACTTATGACACATAAATAAATATTTATTTCCTGTCTCCATATCAGGCAGAAAAGCTCAACAACAGAGGGATCATGTGTGATTCACCACTTGATCCAGAGAGTCTAAAACTTACTAAATGCTCGATAAATATTTGTTGAATTAATTAGTTACCAAGCTCTTCATAAATTCACAGAACACATATGAAATTTTAAAGAGAGAGAGAAAGAAGAAAGTCCCACTTTCTAACTGAAAACCAGTAAATCTCCAAACTATCTGAGACAATCTCAGTTACCTCTGAAAATATAAAATCTACAACATCATTTGCAGGTTATTTTGACTCTCAATTAACTTTAAGAGAAAGGAACTCTTCTGCAAATCTATCCAAACTCATTTTTAGAATCTATTCACATTTAATTTTCTGTAGTAATGGAAAACAACTGATCAGCATCCTAATCAGTAATAATAGAAAAAATAATAATAAATAGTGAAAACCACTGGTTACGTTTACTGTGCACTTACAAAGGACACTGTTCAAAACACTTTTATTTATCTCATGTAATCATTATAATGATAGCATAATGTAAGTACAATTACATCACACATTCTACAGTTGAAGATACTGAGAAGCAGGAATTATGCTAATAAGGGTCCATGGCCACATAACTTGTAAGTGTCATATGGGTATAAATACCATTTTGGTATTTTTAATGCTATTAAATTGATTCTCTTTGCCAAAAAAGGCAAACTCAAAACTTTAATCTGTTTTTGTTTATGGGACCTATTAGGAGAATCTATTTTCTATTCTTTTTGTTATTTTAATATCCTCTGCTATTTTCTGACAGATATAATGCTAGCAAATAGAGACTATATACAAAGGATTACATAGTTCTAAAATGTTTCCCTTTTCAAAATATTAGCCCAACACTGACAATACACATTCAAGGATGAGGCTACCATTCTCTACATATATCCAACATCTTTGCATATGTTCAAATATAACCAATTTTTGTTACCATTTTTTTTATTATATATGCGTCTGCCCAAAGAATACACTCTTTTTTATTCCATTCTCCCCTCACATCTGTCAATAAGACTGACATTTTCACCATAAGTCTCATACATCCTTTTTACATTTGGTTTCATATGTCTTATCATTTCTGGTGTTATTGTAAATAACTTTTTTATATTAAATTTTCTAGTTATTTATTGCTAGAATATAGGAATGTTATTGTATATTAATCCTATACCCAGCAACTTTGCTGAATGATCTTATTAGTTCTAATCACTAATCTGCAGACTCTCTTGGATTTTCCCTATAGACAATCATATTGTCTATATATATGTTGACAGTTTGGTTTCTTTTTCATCAATCAAGCCCCAACACTGCCACTATCTGTATGCCTTTGAGTGAGTCACTAGGATTCACTTTGTTCATTTATAAAACAAATGATTGAGCCAAGTGATCTTTAAAAACCTTCACTACTCTAAATTTACTAAATTTTATTATATGCACATAGAACACCATGTCATATTCTCTCCTGCCCTTTACCCACTGCAGTTCCATTGGACCGTGCCCTTCTAATCTATAGTTTCAGTCCAAGTGGCAGAAGCACACACTACCTACTGAATAGACATGTGATCCCTAAAATTTCCCAGCTCCCTTGCAGTTAGGTCAGACCATCAGCTCTGAGCAATCAGCTGTAAGCGGAGATGACATGTGTCTCCTTGGGACCACAACACCAAAAAAAGGAAGTTAGTTCTCCATCCTCTTCTCTTCCCCTGTCATGGTAACTGAAGCCATTCTAGCCATGGAGTGTTAATTACCTGGGGCTCCTGAGGGACCCTCTGGAGTAGAGCCCCCAACCAGAGTTAGACATGTAGCATGTACATGAATTAAACCTTTACTGTATAGAACGCTATTGAGATTTGGGGTTTCATTTTTTTTGTTTTAGGTTTTTTCTTTCCTTATAAAAGCATAACTTAACCTATCCTGATTAACCCAGGATGGCAAATCAGTTTCATTTTAGGTTCAACTGATTGGTAGTAGCTACCTGAAACAATGTATGTTAAAAATATTGCGAGGCTATGTCTGGGAAAATGAGAAAGGAATGCCATACATGGTCAACATCGCCGTAAGTATGGGAGACTGGATGACTCCTGGAACCCTGACTTAGGTCATATGTTTTATGCAAACTGGGGCTTATGAATTAAAAGACTGATGGTAAACTTTAACTTACTAGTGGCCTGAACAATAAGTCCAAACCACAGCCCAGTAGTACTCACAGGTGCAGTGTAGTTCACTAGTGCAAATATCCTTAGCTCTTCTCTATTCCTATATTCCTAGTCACCAAGTTGACTATCTTACCCCAATAGTAAATCCTGAATTACAAAATTTCCAGTACAGCAATTTCTGGTGCAGGCTTTTAAGGCATAACCTTGAAAATGTAGATCTAACAAGACAAAAAAATTACTATTCACAACATCAAAACTTCCCAGATTAATTACTTAAGAGTTTACTGCTTATTTTAAGAATGTTCTGGCTACAAATCAAGCATCTTACTTTCCAGAAGCTATTTTCTAGTGGAGAACTTCAGAAATACAAAATAGTACAAAAGTACTATAATAAACACCCATGTTTCAACACCCAGCTAAAAAGTAAATTATTACATACACAGTTGAAGCCAACTAGGTACCAGCCCTGATTTCATTCTGCTTGTTCCCCTGAAGAAGTAGTAACCATTCTGCTGAATTTAGTGTTTATTATTCACATGCATCTTTTCAGAGTTTTACTACATATGTCTATATTCCAATATTAAATTACAGAATCATTTTGCATATTGTAACATGATATAAATGGTATCATACTGTATATGTCCACTGCAACTGATTTTTTATCTTTGCTCAACATTATGTTCTTGGGATTTATTCTTGTTGATATGTATGGTTATAGTTTCACTGTGTGCAGTATAACATTGTTTGAATATACTACAATTTAATTATTAATCTCCATATTGACAAAATTTAGAGATCTTTTGTATGTTTTTTAAATAGACTTTATTTTTTAGAGTAGTTTTAGGTTCACAGCAAAATGGGGCAGAAAGTACAGAAGAGTTCTCATATATCCCTCCCCCTTCCCACACACACACTGCCTCCCCACATCAGAGTGCTACATTTGTTACAACTGGTGAAGCTACACTGACAGCTCATTATCACTCAAATGTTTACACTAGAGCTCATTCTTAGTGTTATACATTCTATGGGTTATGACAAATGTATGATGACATGTATTCACCATTATAGTATCATACACAATAGTTTCACTGCCCTAAAAATCCTCTGTGCTCTGCCTATTCATCCCTCCCTCTTCCGAACACCTGGTAACCATTGATCTTTTCACTGTCTCTATAGTTTTGCCTTTTCCAGAATGTCTAAAAGTTGAAATCATACAGTATGTAGCCTTTTCAGATTGGCCTCTTTCACTCAGCAATATGAATGTAAGATTTCTCCATGTCTTTTCATGGCTTGATACCTCATTTCTTTTTAGTGCCGAATAACAATCCATTGTCTGGATGTAACAGTTTATTGATCCATTCACCTACTGAAGAACATCTTGGTTAAATGTTGAAATGAACACGAATATACATATTTTCATGAGCCCATGTGCAAGAGTTCATCTAGGCCAGATATATTTCTCGGAGTGAATTTGCTAAGCCCCAGATATTACCGTCTTAAACATTATTAGGTATAATCATATTGCTTTCTAAAGTGGTGTATCAATTTACACTCCTAATAGGAATGTATGACTATTTCCACTGGTTCATATCTTTGCCACCATTTGACATTGCCAAACGTATCAACTGTTGCCAATTCCATGCACAAGAATTAGAACATGTCTTTAATTTGCATATCTCTTACTACCAACTATCTTGAGCATCTTTTTAAATATTTGGAAGCCATTTGAGTTTTCTTTTCTGTGGACTACTTCTTCAAACCTGTTGAACATTTTTGTACTTTCTTCCTTATTAATTGGTAGGATTTTTTTTTTTATATTCTGGATAGTAACATTTTTTTGGTTTTATATGCACATGTTAAAAACATATTCTCCCAACCCAAGGCTTGTTTTTTTATGGTATTTGCTGATATCCAGTATATATATATATATATATATATATATATATATATATATATATATATATATATTTTGGTGAGGAAGATTGGCCCTGAGCTAACATCTGTTGCCAATCTTCCTCTTTTTGCTTGAGGAAGATTGTCCCTGAGCTAACACCCATGCCAATCATCCTCTATTTTGTATGTGGGATGCGTCCACAGCATGGCTTGATGAACAGTGTGTACGTCTGCACCTGGAATTCAAATCTGCAAAGCCCAGGCTGCCAAAGCAGAGCACACGAACTTAATGATTGCACCACTGGGTCAGGCCCTAGAAGTCTTTAATTTTAAGATAGTCAAATATATATATATATACATTTTTTTTTTTTTTTGCTCTGTGGTTTGTGGTTTTTTTGGATTTTTTTAAATTGGCTTCATTTATATATAATTTAGTGCAATAAAACTCACCACTTACAAGTATACAACTTAATGAGTTTTAACACTTGTCTACAATCATATAACCATAGAACATTTCCTTCTATTTTATGGAATAAAAATGTTTGCATGTCTCTTCAGTAAATTCCCACCTCCTTTCCTCAGCCCTTGCCAACCACTGATCTGCCTTTTGGCACTGTGGCTTTATCCTTCCACAATTTCATACAAATGGAATCATTCAGTATGTAGTCTTGAGTGTGCTGCTTCTGTCACTTTACTTAATGCTTTTGAGTTGCATCTATGTTGTTGCACAGATGAATAGTTCATTCTTTTTATTGTTATTATTTGATGGAAATCTGGGTTGTTTTTAGATTCAGGCTATTACAAATAAAATTGCTCCAAACATACGAGTACAAGACTGGGCAGAAACATGGGTGAATAACTCTTGGATAAATAACTAAGGGTGAATCGGTGTATTATATCCTAAGTTTGTGCTTAATTGTAAGAAACTACCAAAATACTTTCCAAAGTGACTGTAACTTTTTGCGTTGCCATCAGGATTGCCGGAGTTGCCATTGCTCTTGGTATTGTCAACACTCGGTAGTATGAATCTTCCAGCCATTTGAGTGGGTATGCAGCGGTATTTCATTGTGGTTTTAATATCCATTGCCCTAATAACTAATGACGCTGGTCATCTTTTCATGTGCTTATTTACCTCCTTCACTGACATAGTTTTCAATCTCAGCACAACATTGAAACAATTCTAAGTTCTCCAAAGGAATTCTGAACACATCCAATTGACTCTTCCCAACTCCTCACCCCCTCAGACTCCCAGTTGCAGGTGATATTGTTCATCACTTTGTTCCCACCAAAAATGTTCTCCTCTCTTGGCCTTTTTGACTCTAACCTAGCCTGTCCTCTTCCTGGTGCTCTCCTTGTTCCCATCTTTAGCTCCTTTTTGGCCATCTTCAAGTTCAGATCATAGCCCACTACTCTTCCCTTTTTGCACAAGACACGAATACATTCCTCACCAGTCCAACCTCCACAACTACTTTAGAACCCACCCCTAGCACATCTCAGCTCTGAAACCTTTCTTGACCACCCAATTCATAGTGGCCTTTCCCTTCTGTGATATACTACAGAATCTACCATGATTACTGATTGATCCACTGGTATATTAGATTAAATAAATGTCTTGCATTGTTCTCTGACTGTTTTATGTCCCTTTTCTCTCCAGTGTGAGCTTGATTTTCAGTTTTTCAAGGAAGAAGATATTTTAATAGTAAAATGCATGTTAAGCATTTTATAACTAATTCTGCCTGACCTATACTTTAATTTAAACAAAATAAATAGACATATAATTTAAAGTTCTTTATTACTTACTGATAAACAACATGTAAAATTAAAATATTTCTATGCCAAGATAGAGTTATGCTGGTAAGAAAATCTTAGCATTTCATTCTGTATCAACCTTGTCAATAATTATTTACATATTTAAATTATTTTTCAGTTAAGCATATAAATCTCTGAATTACATATGAGCATGCTAACAAAGATTTATCCTTTATATAAAGTAGCAAATTATTACTGAAAATGCACTGTACCAAGTCCATTATCCATCTATATAGGATTAAGCATTATTATAATCACAAATATGAATATTTTTTCTAGTAACATTAAAGACATTAAATTAATTCCTTGAAGCAAGAAGACAATGTATGTGCATTCTTTGGAAGTTACAGTAGGATAAAAAAATCTAGTGAACTGGTGAACTGTCAAAATATATATATCAATATTAAGTCATCAGTCCAGAGAAGGAAAATCACTTAAAATCAACCAACATTTATTGATCATCTACTTCCTTCAAAAATGTATTATGTACCTGAGATACAAGATGAATGAGATGCTGTATCTGCCTGCAGGTGCTTTCATGATTATTTCATAATAATTTCAAACAGTAAACGTAAAGTAAAGGGGCATGTGATTTAGCAGCAAGAGGTGCAGTAGAAGAAGGAATCCATTTTGCCTGACAGAGAGAGGGAGAGAAGGAGAGAGGGAGGGAAGGAAAGAGAAAAAGGGAGAAAGAGTGAGCAAGAGCAAAAGAGAAAGAGAGTTACCTTTGCAGAGAGGAGGGGGAAGCAGAAAGGTTTTACAAAGGAAGGCATATTTGACAGCTGCCTAAAGGATGAGTAGGCTTCCTTCAGGTGAAGAATTGTGCAAGGGTTTTCCAGGAGAGAGAAGACAGCATATTCAAAGGCATGTTGTCTTTCAGTAAACTCAATCAGGCTGGATTGTTTACAACTCCAGGGAGGTTTATGTGTGTCTAAACATACAAATCACTCAGTAGTGACAAAGATTCACTCCTGACCAAACTCTACCAGGCGTTTCTGAACCATCTTCCTCAACTAGGCCTCAATCTTGGTCTATAAAAACTACCGATACTCAACACAAATTATTTTGTCCATCGCCCTCTCCTCCATATTAAAAGACTTGAACACTAACATAGTTTCTAACAGTTCAAGGCCACGTCCCTAGCATGACCCTAGCCTTCCTTAAAGAGCCTGCCTGAAAAAGCTCAAGGCTGCCAAGAGAATTTAGTTTGTTCTAGCCAACACCCAACAATAGGCCCCAACCACCCTTTCTTGGAGCATTTATTAAAAAGGCCTTAGAACTGTGAATCCTTCTTCTGCCCCTTTGAGATATACGTGCATCTCCTACAACTCAAGAGTATCTTTCTTAAGCACCTGAAAGCCATTCCTTTGAAATGTAATCATCAGGAAGGATATGGCCTCTGTCTCCCAGTCTCCCTGGGAGGACAGAAACTTAACTTCAATAATTGTCAGCTAGCAGATACAGCTGGCCTAATCAGCATTTATACTGACCATCTCTCAGTAAATTTTCACTTGCCTGACTCTACTAAGCCCCTGCTTGCCCCCCTTCCTATTCCCTTATTCTCCCTTTAAAACATCCAGTCACCTCTGTACAAATTGAAGTTGAGTCTCTTTCCTAATCAGTGTTATTACTGATTAAAATCTGTCCTTACCCCTTTAACTAGTGTCTGCCTTTGTTTATTTTTGATAGTAGTAGAACATGAAATAATGCAATGTTCTAAAGCTTTTGGTAGCTCTCTTTATCTTTCAAATAAAGTTGTGCTGGTTACATGGCATTTGAAGCCCTGTCCCTCCTCCCAACAGAACACTTGGGAATTCCCAGTCACAGACAAATGCTTCTTCTCCTCTATTCCTTTGCCCTTGTCCTCTTTATGAAATGTTTTCTTCCACATTACATTCTATTTATCCATATTCATATTTTACTCATTTATTCTCTCATTCATTCAAATACCCAACACCTTCATTAACTTATTAAAAACCATCTGTCAAAGAGTCCTGCTCAAATGCCATGCCTCTACCTTCATAAACCTTCACTAATGCCTCCAGCCAAAAGTATTCTCTTTCCCAACTTCAGGATAGGGTGAGTACATTTAACCCACAGGCAGAAAATTTTTCTTCTATCATATCTTTGATTATTGCTCCTATTGTATTTGTTCTAGCTTCTCCTTTAGGAATATAATATTTTCCATATGTTATATCATGGGTAAACACACCACAGTCCATGAGCCAAATCTGGCCCACTGCCTGTTTCAGTACACCCCATAAACTACGAGTAGCTTTCACATTTCTTAATGGTTGAAAAAAATCACATGAATAAATAATATTTTATGACACATAAAAACCATATGAAATTCAAATTTCAAATTTCATAAAAACAGTTTTTTTGGAACACAATTATGCTCATTTGTTTACATACTGTCTATGGCTGTTTTCATGCTACAATGCCAAAGGTGAATAGTTATAACAAAAAAATATATGACCCACAAAGCCTAAAGTATTTACTATTTGGCTCTTTACAGAAAAAGTGTGCCAATCTCTATTAGATCACCATTTGCTGGAGTGCGTTCACTCCAGTGAAGGTTAAATCATACTCTCAGATCTAGAAAGAAAGATGGTGCAAGACCCTACTGCAGTTTTCAGTTTTTTACAGGCATTCACTTAATTCAGCTCTGATCATCTACATTGGCAGCTTCTCCGTCCCCTACTCTTGGTTCAGTTCTCTATTATTTCAATCAATATACCATAAGCAAAGTCACAATTCCTAGCCTGTACTTCCACCAATGCTGTTCCTATCACTGCATATGCCTTTAGTTCTTTAGTGAGGACTAAAGGCTCCAGAATGCAGTGGGTCATCACCAGCTTCCTGCCTACCAACGCCCATGCCATTTGGTGGGAATCTGATTGATGTGCTAGAGTGGCAGGAGGGTACAGAAAATTGCTGTTCACTTCACTTGTTAGCATGGTGCTTCAGACAGAGGCAGATGGGTTAGGCAGGTTAAAGGGTCTGCCAATCTTTCTGCAGTGTTTGAGGTGAAACTGTGTGTGTCAGAAGTGAACTAGTAGGTTTTTCTCCAACTGCTTCCATCTGCCTTATAATTAGTGGATATCTCTCCCAGATTTTAGATTAGATTGTTTTTCAGTCTTAGATTTCAGTGTTAATTCTTAAGTTTTCATTTCATTTCAAGAAACGTAATGGGAAATCAGAAGCTCATTTTTCACTACAAGAAGAATTCTTTCAATTCTTTAAAATATTCTAAGAATGAGTCTTTAGCTAATAAGATATGTATCAATGCTATATTATTCAAGTATTTCATAAAATGCTTTCTACTTTGGGCATTTGAATTATGTCATCTTTGACTCATCACTCTTTCCTAACTGAGTAGCAGCATCAATTTATGTCTAAAACACTAAGAAGCATGATTTCCACACAACTTAAATAATTTATAATTTAACAAACAGTTCCATTCTGGCCAATATAATAATCTGCCAAAGATTGTTAGACATTTTTTTATAACTCTTATGTTCTACCAGACCTTTAAGTATGCAATCATTTATTCTTTATAAACTGGATATTCATAAATCATTAGGATATTTCCTTTCTGTCACACCTACTATCTACTTTGTTTTCCTTTTGACATATTGGCAGAGAAATAATTATATAACCAAGACACAAGGATTTTGAGAAACAAATATGGCTACTGATAATTTACATTCTTTTCCAACCTCTTTGGTCTTTCTTTTTCCTCCCTTTTGCGCAAACAAAATTCTGTGAAAGTCAAAATGAATAAAGTAAATAGAACAACAAAACAATAATAGTGTTGATATTTATTTTTCTGTAATTATGTTTTGTTACTTCAATTAATTTTTAGGGGAAACATTTGGAAAAAATATCTGTTGTTTAAAATGTTTCATAAACTTTACTTTTAAAGTGAATCTTTCTTACATCATCCAGCATTTATCTTATACTGACATTTTTATTATTCAAAAATCCTCACTTGAATAAGAAGAGCAGTTCATCTGGAATATCACAACTATTATGCATCATTAATATCCTAATGCATTAATTATGGGGTGAATAATATCCTGAAATGAGAAGTCACTGAAGATAAAGTATTGCTATATCATGTTCCATTATGGGAAGAAATACTTTTAACTAAGATGATGCCATAGAAATTGGAAGAAACAGAAGGAGCTCTTGATATTGTTCTATCTACGAGTCCCAACTTCCTTTTTGGAAATCTGATAAAAATCAACAGTGTTGTTTCATACATAACAGTGGATATGGATCAGGCTTAGAAATACAGAATCACTGCAGTGTTGGACTGAAACAAATCTTCAAGATCCTCTTACTATCTGTGTCCTGAGTCCACGAAGAATAACACCAGAAAACTATGCCTGTAGAAATAAGATCATTAAACAGAATTCTTTTCTGTTTTTTAAATGAATTTTCTTTTTTGAGGGACCATTTCATGACTATTGACAAATGATCAGCCTAAGACTATAGTTGGTCCCCTTTCTAACTTAATGTAAACTTGGGTTTGCATATATGTATGTATATATATGTGTGTACATGCCAAGTATTATTCCGTATATGTGTATGTTTCAATACACCTTCTAACTGGTCTATCCATATGAAGGCTATTGATACATTGATTTTATAACCAGCTATTTCACGGATTCTCTCCTAAACCCATTTTTTGAAGTAGTTCTTCCATTGAGTCTTTTGGGATTCTTAGATATATAATCAAATCATCTGCAGCTAGAGATTGTTTTACCTCTTCATTTCCAAACTTAAATCACTATGTCTAACACACTGGCTTGTACCTCCAACACACACATGCACAGCACAGAGATAGGGAACATCCTTCTTTAACTTGTACCTGATTCTAACCCACTAGTGCGCCCCGTAAATAAGGTGCTGACTTTTAAACTGAAACATGTGAGTGTGTATGTGTGTTGATCTGTAAAATAATGTTAAGGAGCTAGCCATCAATTCCTATTTTATTATTTTTTGAAACATAAATAGATTTTGAATTTCATCAAGTAACTTTTCCCTGTTTTTAGAGATATCCAAAGCATTTTTCTCCTTAGCTCTACTAATAGGAAGAATTATATTAATGGATTTTTTTGGTGTTAAGCCACTCTTGGATTCATGGACTAAACCTGACTTTGTCATGACGTATGTTTTAATGCAACATTGCTTTCTTTTTAAAAATATTTTATTTCAGACCTATTCTTCAATATTCATAAGTGAAACTGATCTATGTTTTTCCAAAATAATTTTTTAAGATTTTAGAATCTATGTTATATCTACTTGATGAAATAAATTTCGGAGTTTTCCTTTTGCTATGCTTTGGAATAATTTAAGTAGCATAATTAAGTAGAGGTTATGCAACCCTGGTGTATTTCTTGTCAGGAAATTCTTTTACTACTTAATTTATTTTATGATAATTAATCTGTTTAGACTTTCTGTGGTATACTTAATTTTTCTAGAAAATGATTCATTTCATGAAGATTTGCAAATCCACTTGCATATAATTGAGCAAATGGTCCCTTATGATTTAATTTCCTGTTTTGATCGTTATCCCCCTCCTGCCCTTATGTAACTTCTAATATTAGAATATTTGTGCTTTCTCTCTTTTTCTTGATTAATTAGTGGCCTGCCTATTGATTTTTTTCAATGAAGCAATTTTTAAATTAACTCATCAATTTCCTTTTTATCATTATTAATTCCATCCTGTTGCTTTCTTTCGTTTACTTTATTGTTCTTTTTCGAAGCTTTTTGTTTGTCGTTTAATTCACTTATTTTCTTTTTTACTAATATACGCATTGAATGCTAAAAATTGTATTATGGTAACTCCCTTAGCTGTATCCCACATACTCTAAAACATCATGTATTCACTACCACTGTGATCAAGAAATTCTTCAATTTTATTTGATACTTCTTTGACCCAACATTTATTTAATAGTGTGCTTTTTAATATTCAAGTAAAAGGGACTTTTGTGTTTTTTTGGCTTTTGTTTTTGAAAGTTAACTCCTAATTCTATTTCTTTATAGTCATGCTTGTATTACTGCTACTCTTTGGAATTTACTGAGATTTTCTTTATGGCCTAAAATATGGTCTATATTCTTTAATGTTGTATATGAACCTTTTAAAAATGTTTACTATTTCTGAGGTTCAGATTTTGACATATCTCTATGAGGTCCACCTTCACTGACCTTTTATACTAAGCACTTTACTTATTTTTTTCCAGTTGAAATGTGTTATATCTTCTATCATAAATGTTTTTCTCTTTGCACCTCCTATGGTTTCTGGTTTGTGAAAGCTGTTTCATTATTGGGTGCATACAACTACTTTATCTTCATTGTGAAGTATACTCTTTAACATTATTGAACATCCTTCTTTGTCTCTTTTAAAGTTTTTAGTCTGAATTATACCTTGTCAATAATGAGATTAAGACACCTTCTTTCTTTTTATTTGCACTTTTTGGTATACCCCTGTGTATCCTTACATTTTTACCTTTTGGTTACTACCTATTTGTTCTCTCTATGAGCAGTATTAAAAATAGCTAATAACTTCGTCTTCTTTCATCCTTCTCTCCCAGCATCTAACTTGAAGTTATATCTTTTACTTTCAGACAATACGTATAAGGCTATCAAAAAGTTTGATGTAATTTTTATAAAATTTCCCCATTCTTCTCCCATTTTTTGGTAGTTTTACCAACTCTACATTGTCAAAGAATAGAATATGTGATACTCTCTCCTTTAAAACCACCGTTGAGTCTCAGTCCCTCAGATAAATGTGTATTGCTTGCTCATGTCAGAGTCTCTACTGGAATTTTGGTTGTCTATAGTTCATTCTCCAATAAATTCCTAAAGAAGGGTTCATATAAACCATATCCCTAAATTTTTCCATGTTCATAATAGTTTATGACCTTTATATGAAAAGTCAGGTTAGAGAAAATCCTTGACTCACATTTTCTTTCCTTGAGTTTCTTAATGTATTATTACTCCATTTTCACTTGGCATAAAGCATTGGTGTTAAAAAGTTTGATGACAATATGATTTCTTTTCTTTAAAAGTGACTTGGTCTTTTTGCCAAACTCAAAGGATTTCTTTTTCTTCATCTTTAAACACCAATCACTTTACTAGAATATCTACCTTGGCTTACTAAGAAGTTGATTTTCCCAGGTATGCGCTACGTCTTTTCAATGTGTAATTTCAGGCGAGTGTTCTTAAGCCTTGGTTTTCTTCCCAGGGCCTTTTATTATAAGTACATTTGATGTTTTTCCTATTCCCCCTAACTAACATTTCTGTCATCCCTTTTTTTAAAAAAAAAAATGACTTTTTTACAGCATATTTAAGTTCACAGCAAAATTGAATGGAAGGTACAGAGATTTTCCCATCTACTCCCTGCCTTCACACATGCATAGACTCCTCCATTATTGACATCCTCCATCACAAGTGGTACATTTGTTATAACAGATGAACCTACACAGACACATCTAATCACTCAAAGTCCACAGTTTACATTAGAGTTCACTCTTGGTGTTGGACATTCTATGGATTTTGACAAATGTATAATGACATGTATCCATCACTATAGTATCATTCAGGATAGTTTCACTGCGCTAAAAATCCTCTGTGCTTCATCTGTTCATCCCTCCATCCTCTCTAACCCCCGACAACCACTGATCTTTTTACTGTCTCCAAAGTTTTTACTTTTCCAGAAGGTCATATAGTTGGAATCCTACAGTGTGTAGCCTTTTCAGATTGGTTTCTTTCACTCAGTAATAGGTACTCAAGGTTCCTACACATCTTCTAATGGCCTGATAGCTCATTTATTTTTAGTGCTGAATAATATTCCATCATCCGTATGTAACAGTTTATTTATCCATTCACCTACTGAACGACATCTTGGTTGCTTCCAAGTTTTGGCAATTATGAATAAAGCTGCTATAAACATCCATGTACAAGTTTTTCTGTAGACCCAAGTTTTCAATTCCTTTAGGTAAATAACCAAGGAACATGATTGCTGGATCATATGGTAGTAATATGTTTAGTTTTGTAAGAAACTGCCAAACTGTCTTCCAAAGTGGGTGGACCATTTTATATTCCCACCAACAATGAATGAGAGATCCTGTTGCTCCACATTCTTGTCAGCATTTGGCATTGTCAGTGTTCTGGAGTTTGGCCATTCTAATAGGTGTAGTGGTTTCTCACTGATGTTTTAATTTGCATTTCCCTGTTGACATATGATGTGGAATATCTTTTCATGTGCTTATTCGTCATCTGTATATCTTCTTTAGTGAAGCGTGTGTTAAAGTCTTCGGCCCATTTTTTAACCAGGTTGTTCATTTTCTTACTTTTGAATTTTAAGAGTTCTTTGTATATTTTGGGTAATAGTCTTTTCTCAGATGTGTCTTTTGCAAGTATTTTCTCCAAGTCTGAGGCTTATCTTCTCATTCTTTTGACAGTGTCTTTCTCAGAGCAGAAGTTTTTAATTTTAATGAAGTCTAGCTTATCGATTCATTGTTTCATGGATCATGCCTCTGGTGTTATATCTAAATATGTCATCACCATACCCAAGATCATTTCGGTTTTATACTAAGTAATCTTCTAGGATTTTATAGTTTTGCATTTTACATTTAAGTCTGTGATCCATTTTGAGTTAATTTTTGTGAAGAGTGTAAGGTCTCTGTCTAGATTCTTTCTTTTGCATGTGGATGTCCTGTTATTCCAGCACCACTTGTTGAAAAGACTATCTTTGGTCCATTGTACTGCCTTTCCTCCTTTATCAAAGATCAGTTAATTATATTTGTGGGTCTATTTCTGGGCTCTCTATTCTGTTCCATTCATCTATTGGTCTATTCTTTCACCAATACCACACTGTCTTGATTACTGTGGCTTCATAGTAAGTTTTGAAGTTGGGCAGTGTCAGGCCTCCAACTTTGTTCTTCTTTAATATTGTGTTGTCTATTTCGAGTCTTTTGCCTCTCCAAATAAACTTCAAAATCAGTTGGTCAATATCTTTTGCCTCTCCAAATAAACTTCAAAATCAGTTTGTCAATATCCACAAAATAACTTGCTGTGATTTTGATAGGGATTGCATTGAATCTATGGATCAAGTTGGGAAGAATTGACATTTTGACAAATTGAGTCTTCCTATCCATGAACATGGAATGTCTCTTCATTTATTTAGTTCTTCTTTGATATCTTTCATGAGAGTTTTGTAGTTTTTCTCATATACATCTTATAATATTTTGTTAGGTTTATACCTAAGCATTTCATTTTTTTGCATGCTAAAATAATGATATTGTATTTTTTATTTCAAATTCCACTTGTTCATTGCTGGTATATAGAAAAGCAATTGACTTTTGTATATTAAATTTGTATCCTGCAACCTTGCTATTATTGCTTATTAGTTCTAGGAGTTTGGGGTTCATTCGTTCAGATTTTTTACATAGATGATAATATCACACATGACAAAGTTTCATTTCTTTCTTCCCTATCTGTATGCCTTTTATGTCCTTTTCTTGTCTTATTGCATTAGCTAGGACTTCCAGTAATATGTTGAAAAGCAGTGGTGAGAGGGGACATCCTTGGCTTGTTCTTGATCTTAGTGGGAAAGCTTTAAGCTTCTCATCATTAAGTACAATGTTAGCTATAGGTTTTTTGTAGATAATCTTTATCAAGTTGAGAAGGTTCCCCTCTATTCCTAGTTTATTGAGGGTTTTTATCATTAATGGGTGCTGGATTTTGTCAAATGCCATTTCTGCATCTATTGATATGATCATGTCATTTTTCTCTTCTTGTTTGTTAATGTGATGGATTACATTAATTGATGTTCAAATGTTAAACCAGCCTTCCATACCTGGGATAAATTCTATGCAGTCATAGTGCATAATTCTTCTTATATGTTGTTGAATTCGATTTGCTAACAATTTATTGAGAATTTTTGCATTCATGTTTATGAGAGATATTGGTCTGTAGTTTTCTATTTCTTGTAACTTCTTCATCAGGTTTTGATATTGGGGTGTGTTGGTATCACAGAATGAGTTAGGGAGTATTCCTTCTGCTTCTATCTTCTGAAAGATATTATAGAGAATTGGTATAGTTTCTTCCTTAAATGTTTGGTAAAATTCACTATTGAATCCATCTGGACCTGGTGCTTTCTGTTTGGAAAGTTATTAATTGTTGAATCAATTTTGTTAGTACATATAGGCCTATTCAGATTGTCTATTTCTTCTTGTGTGAGTTTTGGCAGATTGTGGCTTTTGAGGAATTGGTTCATTTCACCTAGGTTAGCAAATTGTGGACATAGAATTGTTCATAGTATTGCTTTATTATCTACTTAATGCCCATGGGACCTATAGTAATGTCTCTTCTTTCATTTCTGATATTAGTAATTTGTGTCCTCTCTCTGTTTTCCTTAGTTAGCCTGGCTAGAGGTTTATGATTTAATTGATCTTTTCAAAAAACAAGCTCTTGTTTTCACTCATTTTCTCCATTGATTTCTTGTTTTCAACTTCATTGATTTCTGCACTAATTCGTATTATTTCTTTTCTTCTGCTTACTTTGGATTTAATTTGCTCTTCTTTTTCTATGGTGGAAGCTTAGATTATTGATTTTAGGTGTTACTTCTTTTCTAATATATGCATTCAATGTTTTAAATTTCCTTCTAAATACTGCTTTTGCTGCATTCCACAAATTTTGATAAGTTGTGTTTTCATTTTCATTTAGTTCAAAATAATTTTTTTATTTCTCTTGAGGTTTCTTCATTGACCATGTGTTATTGAGAAGTGTCCTATATAATCTCCAAGTATTTGGGGACTTTTTCTGCTTTCTAGTTTAATTCCATTGTGGTCCGAGAGCAAATATTGTATGACTTCTATTCTTTTAAATTTGTTAAGATACATCTTATGGCCCAGAATATGGTCTATCTTGGTGAATGTATCCATATGAGCTTTTGAAAAATGTGTATTCTGCTATTGCTGGATGAAATAATTTATAGATGTCCTCTATATCTAGTTGATTGATGTTGCTGTTGAGTTCAACTATGTCTTTACTGATTTTTCGGCCTTTTGGATCTGTCCATTTCTGACAGAGGGGTGTTGAAGTCTCCAACTGTAAGAGTGGATTCACCTATTTCTCCTTGCAGTTCTATCAGTTTTTCCTTCATATAATTTGATGCTCTGTTGTTAGGTGAATACACATTAAGGACTGTTATGTCTTCTTAGAGAATTGACTTCTTTATAATCATGTAATGCCCCTCTTTATCCCTGTTAACTTTCCTTACTCTGAAGCCTGTATGTCTACAATTAATATAGCTACTCCTACTTTTTTTGTTATTGTTAGTATGATATATCTTTCTCCATCCTTTTACTTTTGATCTGTATGTGTCTTTATATTTAAGGGGGGTTTCTTGTAGATAACATATAGTTAGGTCTGATTTTTTGATCCACTCTGACAATCTCTGCCTTCTAATTGGTGCATGTAGACCACTGATGTTCAAAGTGATTACTGATATAGTTGAATTAATATCTAACATATTTGTTACTCTTTTTTATTTGTTGCCCCTGCTCTTTGTTTCTATTTTGCCACTCTTTTTCTGCCTTTTGTTATTTTAATTGAGTATCATATATGATTCCATTTTCTCTCCTTTTTTAGCATACAAGTTATACTTATTTTTTATATTAGTGGTTTCCCTAGAGTTTGCAATATACATTTACAACTAATCCAAGTCCACTTTCAAATAACACTATATCATTTCATGGCTAGTACAAGAACCTTATAATAACAAAATAATCCTAATTGCTCCCTTCTGTCCCTTGTATCATTGCATCTCTTATATCAATTAAGAATCAGAAAAATAGGGGCTGCCTGGTGGCACAGCGGTTTAGTCCGCGCTTGGCAGCCCGGGGTTTGCGAGTTCGGATCCTGGGCGCCCGCCGACGCACTGCCTGTCAGCCATGCCGTGGTGGCGTCCCATATAAAGTGGAGGAAGATGGGCACAGATGTTAGCCCAGGGCCAGTCTTCCTCAGCAAAAAGGGGAGGATTGGCAACAGATGTTAGCTCAGGGCTGGTCTTCCCCACAAAAAAAAAAAAAAAAAAAGAATCAGAAAAATAATGTTTTTATTGTACTTGCACTTATTCCTTCTCCTATGCTCTTCCTTCCTTTACGTAGATTTGAGATTCTGACATATTATTTTCCTTCTTGCTGAAGAACTTCTTTTAACATTTCTTGCAAGGCAGGTCTACTGGCAACAAATTCTCTCAAATTTTGTTTGTTTGAGAAAGTCTTTATTTCTCCTTCACTTTTGAATGATAATTTTGCAAGATACAGAATTCTAGGTTAGCAGTTTTTTTTTTCTCTCAACACTTAAAATATTTTACTCCACTCATTTCTTGCATGGTTTCTGAGAAGTTGGATGTAGTTCTTACCTTTGCTCCTCTGTAGGTCAGGAGTTTTTTTTCTCTGGCTTCTTTAAGGATTTTTTCTTTATCTTTAATATTCTGTACCTTGAAAATTACATGCCTAGGTTTTTTGTTTCTTTGAGTTTTTTTGCATTTATTGTGCTTGGTGTATTCTGAACTCTGTGGATGTGTGGTTAGGTGTCTGACATTAATTTGCAGAAATTCTCAGTCATTATTATTTCAAATTTTTCTTCTATTTCTTTTCTCGTGGTTCTAGAGCTCTTCTGTAGTTGTCCCACAGTTCTTGGATATTCTATTCTGGGGGTTTTTTTCCAGTCTTTTTCCTCTTTGCTTATCAGTTTTGGAGGTTTCCATTGAGATATCCTCAAGTTTAGAAATTCTTTGCTCAGCTGAGTCCCACTTACTAATAAGCCCATCAAAGGCATTTTTCATTTCTGTTACAGTGTTTTTGATCTCTAGCATTTCTTTTTCATTCTTTCTTAGAATTAGCATCCCTCTGCTTACATGGCCCAACTGTTCTTGCATGCTGTCTACTTTATCCATGGGAGCCTTTAGCATGTTAATCATAGTTGTTTTAAATTCCTGGTCTGGTAATTCCAAAATCTCTGCCATATCTGAGTCTGGTTCTGATCCTTGCTCTATCTCTTCCAACTGTGTTTTTGCCTTCTAGTATGTTTGTAATTTTTTTCTTGATAGCCAGGCATGATGAACTGGGTAAAAGGAATTGCTGAAAATGGGCCTTTAGTAATGTGCTGGTGAGGTGTGGGAGGAGGGGAAGCATTTCATACTTTTATTATTAAATATCAGTCTTTTAGAGAGCCTGTACCTCTACTTCACACATGCTTCTCAGTTTTCCCTCTCTCCCCATAGATAGGACAGGATGACTAGAGTGGGCTGGAGTTGGAAATTTCCCTTCCCCCAGGTAGCTTAGTTGCTGATATAATCCCAGCAGGTTAAGCTTTGGTAGAACAGTTTCTCCTGAGTGCAGACCTTCTTAAGAAAACAGAATATCTGGAGTATTTCCAAACAAATGGTTCTTTTCCCCACCCACTGCTAGAAGCACAAGAGGAGTTTTCTCCAAAATTCATCGTGAGAACCTGATAGAACTCCAGGAGGTAAAACTTCCCAAAAGTGTGGGGCCCCTCAATGATTGGTTCCTCCTGAATTTTTAACTTAGAGTTGTCCACACTGAGCCTCTAGCAATTCATTAGTCACAGTTCAGGCTTCCCCATCCCAGCACTGGTTCCTGCTTGCTGTTCCTGTAAGCTGTGATTCTCTGTACCCACTTGTCAGTCTCTCCAATTTGGGGGATAGAGGTTTCCCTGTGACCTCACTTTTCTGATGGATCTAAGAAGAGTTGTTGATGTTTCAGTCTGTTTAACTTTCCCCTGACTGTTAGAATGAAGTGGCAACTTCCAAGCTTCTTATATGCTGGACAGAAACCTGACAGTCTCTCATGGCCTTACATCTCTTACTTCACTTCCTTTGGATTTCCTTTTTTTTATATACAGGTTTTCACTTTTCCAACTTCCATTACTCTGAAGGCATTACCTGTGGGTTTACACACTCTGGTGTTCTTTTGAGTTCAGTCTCCATTTCTAAAATTAGCTCTTCTTTTATTTATAATTCTCTCCTGTTATCTTTCAGCTCTTTTCAAATCTTTCTCTTCTCTACTGACCTTATTTCTGAGTTTATAATTTATGCTATTCTGTCATAGTATCTCCCATTTCCTGAATTTCTTTTAGTTTATTTTGAAACATTAGGTAATGGTTGTAAGTCTGGTAGACCTGCATTACCTATAAATATTATTCTGCTCCTTATTCTCTCTCTTTGACATATAAAATTATATATACATATATAAATTATATGTGTAAAGGACAATTGTAAATACTTATATAAATTAGATTATTTCACTTATACATTATATAAATTAGGCATGACTATATGCAATTATATATGTATATATAATTGTTATATAGTATATAGTAAGGAGAAAGAAAGAGAGAGACAAAAAAGGAGCAGAATTATGTCTACAGGCAATAAAGGCACACCAGATAAACAGACAAGAATTGAGATGAGCTTTCTTGTGACCTTAGGAAAGAAGGGTGGGTCGGTGTGGCTTTTGTAGCTTCACAGCTCTAGACCAACTTGTCCGGTTGTTTTCACCTAGTGTTTGACACACAGCCTTTTACTTTATTAGATTTATTGGCTCTCTTTCCATCCCCTACTTTTACCTGTTCTCTATCATTTTCCCCTATCACCCCTGCTCAATCCAAACTTGATTCCCAACAATTTCTCCTCAGAGCAGGGTTGTACCTAGAAGGGAGCTTTACTTGGTTAGTTTCAAAAGTCTATAAGCCAAGATTGCTCCAGAAATATCCATCCTTACCATGGTTCCTTTGCTCCCTCCTAGTTTTGGCTGCTGTTTTCACATTGGCCCACCATGCTTTCCAACGAGTAATTGTTACTGATTTTCGGAGACAACAGAAATCGTGTTGCCTTTCCTCCACTTGCTTCTATGCACTTACTGATACCACATGTGGGGATAACTTGTCACCTAGTTTGTTTTAGATCTTATATTGTCTGTGGGTTTGAGGTTTGCCAACTTCATAGCTCTATCTGTTTTTATTTGGAGATTCAAAGAGATTAAAAACTATACCTCCCCAATAACTTCTCATTTCTCCTTAAACTTTTAATAATAACAAGGTGGGTCTGTCTGAAAGTGACCAGTTCCTAAGAGCAAAAACCCAACTTCTCAATTCTGAAATATAGAAACAAAAGTGAAAATCATTCATATAAAGAGTGCACAGTACATATCTGCAATTATGAATTATGAATAACTAATTGAAACATCAGATTTAATGTCTACATTTTCTGCAGGAAAATCTATGCTAAAATTATGAACCATTCTCTTTCAGGCAGAGATCAGCCTGACTAGATATCCTAGGAGCACGAAACAGCCTTCTGAAAATGTAAGTCCTGTCTTTGATTAAAAGATTCTGTAGCTTAATATATTTCTGGGATCATTTCCAGGAACACATATATAATTTACAGTGACTGACTACTCACTGCCAGCAATAATTTTGTTCTCCCCACCTTTATAATAAATGCAGGAGACACCAATTTGAGAAAAAAAAGAAAGGCCATCTCCCATTTTCTACCAATGAAAGTCAAATCCAGATATATCTGCATGAAACACATCTGTACCCAGGGTTACATAATTTAAACATGAACTGAGATCTAGAGTTTTGACTCTTTGTTATTATAGAAAATTAAAAGTCTACCTCATAAAAAATATAATTGGCCTAAGACTAGTGGCTCCCTTTCAAACTTAATAATCCACTAAATTTTATGGATCACTGACTAGTTCAAGGCACTGTGCTTGGTACTAAGAGACAGGAAAATAAATGAGAGATGCTCTGGTCCTCAGGGAACTCGGAAGCCCCTGTATGTCTCTGAGAGCACACGTATGTATGTGTTCAAGAAGAGAAGGTGGCACAGACATTATGCAGAACTAAGCCCAACTGGCAACATAATAGAAGGATAAACAAAGCACTTAAGAAGCACAGAGAGAAGAACTCAGAGCATTTGGAAAAAAGCAACCCAGAAGAGGGACTGTTTGAGGTAGGCCCTGAAAGTCAAGCAGCATTTCAGCAGGCAGAAAAGTATAGGAAGGATACACAGTCATGTGTCGCTTGACAATGGGGATACGTTCTGAGAAGTGCGTCGTTAGGTGATTTCGTCCTTGTGTGAACATCAGAGAGTGTGCTTACACAAACCTAGATGACATAGGCTACTACACACCTAGGCTAGACGGTACTAATCCTATGGGACCACCGTCATATGTGCGGTCTGCCATTAACCGAAACATCATTATGTGGAGCATGAGTGTACAAGTCAGGGAGAACAAAGGCAAATGAGGATACGAAAAGAGAAAGCTGACATGGTGGGAGATCTTCAAGTAAGCTGAGTGGGGGAAAGAAACGACAATATTTATGTTGTAAGAACTTAAAAAAAATAAACCATTCAGATTGGTTTATTGGACTTCAATTGCTATTTTATTTTATGTTTGAAAAACAATCTTAATATCTCATCCTATATGCAAATTTTCAGATAAACCAGAAAAGAATAAGATAGCATGACAGCAACAAAAATGATTAAAATGGTCAGTTCATTAGGTCATCAGTAACAACTAGTCTAGTATCCCTGCTAGGAATTAACCAGTTTAAATGGATACCTAGCCCTATTTCAATGCCTCAAATGCTACCTGATAGACCTACTACAGAATTGAGAGCATTCATTTTTAGTATTGGAAACCAGCTCTTACATTAAGCGATCAAGATGACAAAGATAGTATAGTGCTCAATATAACGTGGAAAATCAAAAACCAGCTAACTACATGGCCTGCCTGGTTCTAGCCACTACAGAATATCAGAAACCACAGGGAAAGTGCCAAATATTAAAATGATTAATATTTTCTTTTGAAGAAGAATATTTTCACAACTGACCCGATCACAGTAATTTGTACAAAGAGAATGCTTAATAAACATTCGTCAAATTAAAAATAAATCTAAGCAGGGCTATAAAATACATAATGTTTTGCCACGAACTATTACAATATTAATTATGTTACTTGGCATTATATTATAATAAACAAATCATATGCATACATTGCTCAATATTATTTCACAGGAGAACCAAAGAGGTACTGTGGCATAAAGGAAATAATCAGGGATTTGAAGCCAAAAGAAGGTATAAGTGTTAGCTACTGCTAACACTGTTGCTTCAAATCACATGAAACATTTTAGCTATAGTACCTGACCTCTGCTGGCTCTCCATTTCCTCATCTGCACAATGAATATGACAGTGATAACTATCACAGTCTTATGGTGACAATTAAATGAGATCATGCATGTCAAGGGACTCTGTAAACTAAAAAGTGCTACACAAAAGATAATTAAATTAACTGTTTTCCAGTTGATTTCCTATCCCCAGAGACATCTTTGTTTCCTCTCTTTCCTTTATCCTACACAATTTGATCTATCAGCACATCCTGTAAGTCCCCAAAGCATATTCGCAATCCTCCCACATTTTCCCACCGCCATTCCTTCTAGTCTGAAGAACCATCAGTTCCATCCAGACTTCTGCAGGTACCTTCCAATTAGTCTCCCTGCTTCTCCTCTTGCTCTCTCAACATCCTCTAAATCCATACAAGAGCCAAAACAATCTTTTAAATATCTACATCAAAGTGCTTCACTCACCTACTCCAATGACCTCCTTTCACACTAGGAGGAAACCTCAATTCCTAACCATGGCCTGGAAGGCCCTCCATGACCTGGTCCCTTAGATCTTGAGGTTCCTTTGAGACCTTACCTCCCATCATTAGTCCCTTCATTCATAGTACTTTAGCTGCAGTGGCCTTCTGGCTGTTCCTTAAACACTCTGCAAGCACACTCCTAACTAGGGGTCTTTACATTACTCAGTTCCTCTTTCTGGAGTCTTAAAAAACTTAATACTGCTCACTCCCTCACTTCATTCCAATCTGCTCAAATGTCACTGCCTCAAAAAGGCCTTCCCTAAATGTAACCCTTTGTGAAAGGGTGAGCTCTTGCCTCATCACTATCTTATTGCTCTGCTTTTCTTCAAAGCCCTTAACGGTTCTGAAATTACATCACTTATTTACTGTTTACTTTTCCATTAGAATATAAATATTAGGGGGGCAAGGACTTTGTCTATTTTTGTTAATAATTATACATGAGTTATTTGCAAAGAGTAGGGGCTCAATTAAAAATTTGTTTAATGAATAGTGAAAACATTTTTCATATCCCCTTTAGTTTATGTGTTCTACAGAAAACAGCAGAGTGCCCATAAATAATTTCAATGCCACTAGTAAAACCTGAATCTGTGAATAGCCTCAAAAGGCTTTATCCCACCTTGGAATTCGAAGTGGACTCCAAGAAACAAAGTCTGTTGCCAAATCCTTCTGCTGCCAAACATAGTTTCTGCTGTTCTTTGTGGATGGTGGCGGTACACTGCAGAACCACTTCATCGTCCTGCAAAGGGGAAGGAAAAGAGGAAAAAAAGTGAGACTTGACATGACTAAGTCTAAATCAGATCTAGAAGAATACTATTTTAGTGCATTTTAAAAATTAGAGAAGGGGCCAGTCCAGTGGCATAGTGGTTAAGTTCGCATGCTCCACTTCAGCAGCCCAGGGTTCGCGGGTTTGAATCCTGGGCGCAGACCTATGCACTGCTCATCAAGCCATGCTGTGGCGGCATCCCATATACAAAATAAAGGAAGATGGGCACAGATGTTAGCTCAGAGCTAATCTTCCTCAGCAAAAGGAAGGGGATTGGCAACAGATGTTAGCTCCGAGCCAGTCTCTCTCACCAAAAAAAAAAAAAATTAGAGAAAAATATAAGAATGGCTGTCCAAGAAAAGACACAGAATCAATTCCTAGAGTACTTTTACTTGCAAAAAAGGTCACTGGGTGGTGGAAGGCAGGAGAGGTTATTGCCATTCAAGGCAATCAACAGTCTCACTATCAATACTGATCCTAAGAGGCAACCTGCATGGAGAACCATAAAATATAGGCTTTCCACGTTAGCACTCTTACACACGGTTTTAAACATCGAAATTAATGAGAAATTGTCTGATATATTCCTAGGACATCAAATATCATCAAGAATAGAACAGATTCTAATAGCAGGCATACACATCGTTCCCAAACTAACACAGAAAAATAGGTCAATAATAGAACTTCTGGGTTCAAATCAACCAGAACAATCATCTTAGTTCAACCACACATTGTCTACTTGATTATATTTGAAATGATCCTGGATTGCTTAATAATGTGCAGAGAGATAATTTGTTAGTTCAGTCCTCTGAAATTCAACGCTGGCTTTCAATCAATTAATTAAGCAGGATTACAGGAAAAAATATGCAAGGGAAAAGATGATAAAAGGGATGACTCAGTATAGGCAGCATGAATACTACAAGAAGCTCGGACTCTAGAATGAGCAGTTGCTGAGATTCCCATCCCAGCCCTGCCATGCACAGGGTCAGTGACCTTAGGCAAAGTACTGAATCTCTAAAATGATGATGTAAGTGAGATAAAGAACTTTACACAGTGACTGACATGCAAAAGGCACAAAATAGACAATAAACGGAAGATATCCTTTTTTAACAAAGTATCTCACTTTCACAGATTCTAAGTAGCAAATTCCTAAAGAATCTAACCATTTATATTTTGACACTTCAACCTGAAAGAAACAGGACACTCAACAGAGTAGTAAAATAATATATTCATTGACCTTCTAAATTAGGAACATGCAGGTATATCCTGGAAGACCCTCACCATGGTAAATGGCAGAGTGGAGGTGAAGAGATAATATTCAGAAGCCAAAAATAAGTCTTTTTGGTTAACCCGAAGAATATGCTATATAAATTTTAAAAGTGCAACACTAATTTGCATTTAAAACTCTATGATATTACGTATTTGCTTATTTCCTGTACAGTAGCAGCAATACATAATAGCTGGCTTATAGCACCAGTCACAGGCCAAGTCCAATCTCTTGATAATCACCTCCCAACTATCCCTCCAGGTGCTCATTAATTTCTAGTGAACATTCAATTTTTACCTTTAAAAAGTCACTTGCTAAAAAATAGCATTATTCTCATATAATGAGTATATCTGAATATTAATTCATATTCAGCATGGCTACAATAAAAAAATAATGAAGCATTTTTGTTGTTTATATAATCTGCAAGATCAAAGATATATTGTGCTTTCCAGATATGTAGTGTCATAACAAAGAACTGAATTGTGCTGACGTGCTCAATGCCTTACTAAATCCCCACAGTCCTTTACTGTCTTGTCTCACTTACCCTATGGAGCTAACTCTAGCATGTAAACCTCACTCTTGGGTAAGACAGGCTCCTTTGGATGCTGGAGGCTATCTAAATACCATTTAATAAATAATCGCTTTAATGTACTAATTAAAGACAGTTTGGGAATGAGAATAAGAGAATACAGCAAGGTTACGGACAGGCGAGAATAACAGTGCTACCCAGTAAGCCCCAAAAGAAGAGAGGGCACACTATGTTTACCAAAAGTATAGTGTATGCCAGTCCTGGCACTAACTTATTTAATGCATACAATATCTCTGTAATATAAAGATTATCCACACATATATAGATGAGGAAAATGAGGCTCAAAATAGCATTTTACTCACAGAGGGCTGATCATCTGTATTTCCAGGAACTGACCATTAAACCTAATTTATCTGAATCTAAAAGTTCTCGGCCCTACACTGCTTCTCAAGGTTTAATTATTTTTACTCCGTTTATCTAGAGAAATACTTCTCAGTCTTTAACGTGCGTCCTATAACCTGGAGAACTTCCTAAAAATGCAGATTTTGATTCTGTAGGTCTTGGATGGGGCTGATTCTGCATCTTTAACAAGTATGAGGGCCATGCTCTGAGGGGCTAGGATCCCGAATGGGTCCCAGAAAGGATATGGATCCCAGGAGAGATGTGAGTAGTCTTTTACAAGAATTTGGAGGCAGTCAATAACAGCTGAATATTAAAATAAGTCTGTGTACTTTGGACAGAACCAGAAACGGGAGCACACGCACATGCGAAGCTGCTCTTTACTACATGGTACACACCAACCATACAAGGGGAAGGAACAGACTTCAATAATATATGGAACTACTCTATTCAATTTATAAAACTCACTCACTTGTGCAAAGTTCCTCTTCAATCGAGTGCCTCAACATTGTGTGACGGAGGGCCTGGCCACGAAGCAACGTGAAGTTTGAGAGCTCTGCTACCCCACCGAGGAGAGAGGCTATAACTGCAACCTTCAATCATGATTCAACTTTGAATGATGGAACCTAGCCTGACATACTCATGAGGCTTTTTTCAGTTTATCTGGGAGCTGGTTTTATTTCACATTCCAGCAAGCAAAGGGTTCCTTTTTGACAGAAGGTAAAACATATTGAGCATCGATGGACCAAATACCAGTTCACAAACACCTGCCAGTTCCCTTTAATCAATCCATCATTCACCTCAAAGCACAATTTTCCTCCAGAACCTCTGTGATTTGAGAACCTACTGACAATGTATTTGAGAAGTTGTGCTAAGTAGCTTAATTTTTTATTTATTATAATCCATGTGTAGTAAATCTGCTTATTCTAAACATATACGTGTGTGCATAAGGATACAGGTACACACACACGTGCACACACACACAATCTATTTGCTATTCCAAGAAGAAAGACTAAACACTGCCTATACTGATGGGACCCAAACAGTTAACACTGCTTAGGTAACAGAACAAGAAGAATATAATTAAAGTATGTCTTCTTGGGCCATAAAGCCTCTTCTGAATTAGTCTTTGCAACCCGGGGTACTACTCCATCAATACCTTTCAAATCCATCAGTTTCTCTAGTTACCACCCTAGTTACCATTGTCTCTTGTTTAGACATCTTCAAAATCCGCTGCACAGTTTTCCACACCGAAAAACCCCCTTCCAGTGGTGCTTCACCTTAAGGTCACACCACCAACCCGACTACACTGTTTCCTGGTTTCCTACACTGTTTCCACCTTTTAGTGGCTTCCTATTGTTCTAAGGAAAAAGAATAAAAAAATCCTTTAGCTTACAAGGTCCTGCATTGCACAGTCTGGTGCCAGCCCAACATTTCCTCTAACCAAACTTCCTTCATTCCTATGTTCCTACAGGACTTTTGCACATTCTATTAAACTTCCTTCCCTAGTTAAGACTTATTCATCTTTTAAGCCTCAACTCAAGCATCCTTTCCAGAGATGAGTCTTCCCTGACTCACCAGGCTATGTTGGTTCCTTTGCTCCTAAAGCACTATATTCCTTCTTTCCATTTCCTCAGTTGTCATTATGCATTCATTCATATAACTATTACAGTGTCTAACACTGTGCCTGGCAAATACGACATAATAAATGATCACTTATCATAATGCACTTTATGAGTGCTCATAAATATGTGCTGCCAGGCTGACAAATGGAGTTGCTTTTTAGAATTGCCAAGGTAAGATCCTTTTTAATTTCCAATTAAAGTTAGTGTCGTACAATCCCATTAAATGATTTCATGGTTACACGCAGCCAGGAAATAGGACAATATTGGAGGAAATAACTGTTCCTGTCTATTACATCTATGACAAATTTTAATGTATCCTAAGTATCCATAGCATCAATATAAAACTCAATTTGATCACTGGAAAAAAAGCAATCCAGTCCCTCATTTCCCCCAATTTCCACACAAACATAATAAAACTTAGATTACAACTCTTTCCATATACAATCTAAGCAAATCAAACAAATTATACTCTTGAAAAGTCAAGAAATGCTCCTAGAAGCCCTGGTCATTTAAAAGTCCCTCACATCATGCCAGGTACTTTCCTTAGACTCTTACTATGCTTGTCTTTCAAGATATTTATCCAGGTTTAGACTTTCTGTAACCGGTCCTCTCCCTCAGTTACATCTTGATAATTTCTTCACAGGTAGCTCCAACTCAAAAAGTTCACCATATGTATTGTACCCCAAGGCTATCTGTCAAGCAGGTCAGGTTAAACTCCATGGAAACCAGGTGTCCAGTGAAAATAAATGCTTTACTTAAAACCTGAGGCAATCATATCATCATCCAATTTAGTCTACTGCACATAGTAAATGATCCATAAATATGTGTTGGATTGACTTCTTTTTGTTAGATGTTCTTGTATTCTTCCTGTGACCTTACAACTCTTTAGAACAGAGATGTATTATTTACAAGGGAAAAAGCCAGCAATGGGAGACTGCATTCCAGGTAATTTTGTGATGAGTAAATAAAACGTGATTTCTACAACAAATGCTGCCAAGTCTGCTGGAATAGCACAACATGGAAAATAATTATCAAACAACATCAACTGCTTCTTTCAAAAATTCATTTATCACTTAAATATTTACTGAGGACATCACATGTGCTAGGAATCGTTCTAAGCACTTGAGATAAATCACTGAATAATTCAAAGATCGCTGAACTCATTAGGCTTACATTCTGGCAGAGGGAGAGAGACAATCAACAAAAACACAATAAGTTTATAAATTATGTTAAAGGTGAAAAGTTCTACGAAAAAAAATGAAACAGTATCAGGGGGAGCAGGAGTGCTGCTGCTGGGGGGAGGTTGAAATCATGATGAGAATTGCCAGGCCTCACTGAAGGGATGACTTCTGAGCAAAGAGTTGAAACAGGGAAGGGGAAACAGCCAGGTGAGTATCTGCAGGAGGAGCATTCCAGGCGGAGGGAAGGCCAGTGAAAGCCCCTAAGGCAGAAGAGCACTTAGGACATTCAAGAAAAGGAGAGACCGTCATGGAAGCTGGAGTGGAGTAGGCCAGGGGGAGGATGGTGGGAGGTGAGGTTGGAGATAATAGGGCCGGATCATGAAAGACCTTGAACCCAGTGTAAGATCTTTGGTTTTTAAGAGAATGGGGAGCCTCTGTGTTGTGTACTAAATGCAGGCTGCAGGGAGGCAAGGAAGAGGCAGGGTGACCTAATGGGGGTTACTCAACCATTCAGGGGACATGGTGGTGACTCAGACCAGGAATGGTAGCAGTGGAGGTGGAGAGAAGTGATCAAATTCTGGATATGTTTTGCATTTATCGAGTGCCTACTATGTTTCAGGAACTCCGATAAGTGGCCACAAGTTTATCTCGTTTATTCCATTGTCACGTCTAACTTTTCTGGCATATGGCCAAATAATATATATAGCTAAATATCATTTATTTTTCTTACAGTGAATATGTAGTTATCAGAGTTGTGACAATTCAAAGAAAAGAAACGCATATTTTTCGTCTTGCACTGAGTTTATATTTATTCGTTTAAAAATCACAGGCAGTGCTCCATTTGCATGTTAGTACAGGACCATAAAAATGACCACACAAAGCAATCTTTGGGAAAATTGTTTACGATTGTTCTGTGACCTTTAAAACATTTTGTTCAAACAATAAAAACTTTCCTTAGTATCAGTTATAAAAGTACAGAGAAATGGAAAAAAATAGTAACACTAATATTTGTTTATTGTGCTATAATTTAAAACATTAGAAACATAGAATTAAAATATTTTATTTCTTTGTAAAACACTTATGAAGAGCAGTTTGAACAGGCTTTGCCTGCTTTCTCCTCCTCGTTATATAACTTTCCATGTGGAACAAGCATTTCTTCTATGGCTTGGTGACTTGTCATGCTCCTTCTACATTTGGATCATTTTCAAGCATTTTCAATGTTATGAAATGTCTCAGAGAGTTCCTTTAATGTGAATTTTTTTGCCAGTGTCACGTCCGCTGGGATGTCTTCATCCTTTTTGTCACAACCATCTTCCTCATTTATGTCAATAAGCTCACGTTCACTCAGTTCCTCTGGCTGTGTCTCTACAGTTTCTCAAGCGGCAGCAGTGTCCACACTCCCACACTCACATATCGCTTCTACATCTCCATTTACGGGAATTTCATGTCCAGTATTATCACTCTTTGTTTCTCTTTTTTATTTTGGTGAGGAAGATTGGCCTTGAGCTAACATCTGTGCCAATCTTCCTCTATTCCATACGTGAGTCACCACCACAGCATGGCTTGATGAGCAGTGTAGATCTGTGCCCAGGATCCAAAGCCATGAACCCCAGGCCGCCAAAGCAGAGCACACTGAACTTAACCACTATACCACCAGGCCAGTCCCCCAACTTTTTATTTCTTTACTGCACTTGCATCTCTGTTAGCCAATGCCCATTTATCCAATTTTGTAAAATGCCCCATGCTGATCACAGGGAGACAGGGAGGTAACACAACTACGCACTTGCTGTCTGTGTGTGAAATGAAGAACAGACGTGCAGTGACCAATCACCACAGACTTGGAAAGAAATGACGTGATTGGTCACTGATCATGAAGTGCATCTTGTATATGAGAGTGATTCACAGACTGAAGAGCTAACGGCAAAGTTTGTACTTTATGCAATTACTCAGTTAATATATCATGGTAAATGAAATCTGAACATTATGTTGGGGTACTTATGTTATCTAACTAAACTCTGCTAACTGAAATTGTGCATATCAGAGCCATGCAAAGCACAGGCTGTGTCTGTTTATTAAGAACCTACTATAGACACACCAATTTGAACACAATATATTTTGAAGGTACAAGTTGACAGGATTTGCTGACAAATTATACGAAAAAACAGAAAGCTACTGTTTAATAAATTGTGGTTGTGCAATTAGCAAAATAAAAATTGTCACCCTAGAGAGAAACCCTAAACATGGAATGAATGCAGAAGTGCCTTTAAACTTTATGTCCACCCAAAAACTCACATGGAGGAGACACTCTCTGACTGTGTTCTCTGTGGAACAGCCTTCGGTCATCATTCTTCCCTTAAAGTACATGAGCAAATTCACACTGATAGAATAACATAAGAATGTCATTTCTGTGGAAATGCCGTTAATGTATATTCTGTCCTTAGACAACCTCAGAGACTTTGGACTGAAGGGAAACCCTGTAAGTGCAATGAATATGGAATAGCCTTCAGCCAGAGCACACACTATGTAGACACCAGAGAATCCACACAGGAGGAAAAACTATATGAATATAACAATTATGGGAAAGATTTCATCCAAAAGGCTAACCTTTATTCACACCAAAGAATTCATATGGTAGAGAAAATCTATGACTGTAATCCGCGTGGAGAGGCCTTCGCCAATAAATCAAAACCATGAGTGAATTTGCATCAGAGGGCAGGCCCAGGTCTGTAATCACCGTGGAGGGCCGTCAGGCGAGCTCTTGCCTTGGTGTGCACAAGAAAACTGCGAATGGTTATAATCTTTAAGGCAAGAAAGTCTTTACCAGGAGGTAGAACCCTCTTGAAAAACACCAGATAATCCCTACTAAAAAAGTCTTTCAGTGAAGTAACATCTGAAATCCGTTACTCATAGAACAACACTTGTAAGACATGTAGATTCTCACTGTATAAAACAATCTCAATGTCAGGATGAAAGGCTATCTTCAATGATCACTCACTCCTTAGTCAACATTCAAGATCTCACCTGAGGAGACACCAATCCTAATGTCAAGGTGGAAAAGCCTTCAGCTGCAGCTCACATCAGAAAACTGCTACTGGGAAGACACTCTGTAAAGAACCCCTTAGCACCCAATTCTGCAAACAATTCAGACTCTTGTTGAATGACCTAGTATTGAAAAGATGTAGGATACAGATGTAGTGTTCTGAGAAATGTTGAGTACAGCATTTGGTAACAAGTAATAATCAACTGGAGACGCACTCCTCAATAAATTTGTACTTATGAATATATATGCACTAAAAGTTGAAAACTCTAATACGTTGCTATTTGTCTTGAAAGAACCATGAACATTATGCTGAGTGAAAATGGGCCTTTTCTTCCTTCAATAATCCCTCGTTCATCAGTTAGAGGGATTCTGTCATTTATGCAGCACTAAACATAATTACAAATACTCAGATTAATCAGAAAATAACTTTGAATGCAACTGAAAATGTAGAATACAAAATAATGCACCTTTACTACACAAGTATTAAAATACGTAAGTACATGACAAGAATGAATGAAAACACAGATAACTAAATACATAATTTATTAAAAATAAATGAATAAAATTAGATTCCTATATCATATTACACACAAAAAAACCAATCCTAAGATTTAAAGACTTAAATTATCAAAGGCAAACTCTAAGACTTTCAGAAGAAAATAAGGGTGAATATCAGTATGAGCTTATAATAAGAAAGGATTTCTCAAGCAACACACAAAGAACACAAGAGAAAAGACTGATAAATTCAACTTAATAAAAATTAAGAACCTCTGTTCAATAAGAGCCACCATAAAGTAAAATAACAAACCAAAATCTATGAGAAGATATTTGAAATTCATATAATAGACAAATGAATACATAAAGAATTTATAAAAAATCATTGAGAAAAAGAAAAATAGGCAAAAGACATAAATAGCATTTCATAGTAGCAGAAATGCAAATGGTGAATTATCATATGAAAAAGAGCTCATTAGTAATTAGAGAAATACAGGTATTAGTAATTAGAGGAATACAGACTAAAAGCAAAATAAAATTCATTTTATACTCTCCAGACTGGCAAAACAAAAAAACTCTGACAATACCAAGTGTTAGCAAGAATGTGGAAAAATGGAAACTCTTATATTCTGGTGAAGGGTAATTTGTTAAAAACCACTTTAGAAAATAATTTGACACTGAAGTTGAAAATATGCATGCCCTGCAACCTGGTAGTTCCATTTCTAAATAAATTCACTAGAGAAAATCTCATTTATTTGTATGTGAAAGCATATGTAAGAATGTTCATAATGGCATGAAAATCATGAATGAGAAAATGGTGCTAACCATCAAATTCAGCAGAAGAGGCAAGAAGAATAATAGAACCAGCAATAAGATTGACAACCAAGGTATTCAACTGCAAGGAGTGGGTTAAGGTGAGCACTTCAGAACTGAGGCCACAGTCAACATGTGCTGGAAGAGCTCTCTTTTGAGGGGCCTAGTACGTGATGCAGGGGCAGATGTGGCAACCTCAAGGATCCAAGCAGACCTGGACATGAGCAAAAATGGTCACAAGTCTTGGAAAAAGAGATGAACCATAACATCAGATTCTACTGAAGCAAGCCAGATTCCACAAGGGACTAGTTAGGGACTTCTGCCCAAAAAAACATATGCTTTGCAATAAAACTAAAGGCACTGAAGCAAAAAGTAAAGACATAATCTCTCACACATGCAGAACAAGAGGGTATGTGAAAACCCACTGAAGCATGGGAGGGACCAAGGAATCGACACTACAGAGGCTTTGGGAAAAATCTACTCTTCTTCTTAGTAATATTTTTATTCGCAGTGACATGATCCCATTTGGACTACAGTGTGACTGTCCAGTCCTCAGTTCCTCACCAGCAAATGAACCAAATGTCCTTCAAGGCCCCTTCTGGCACTCACTTTTTATGGTTCTCTGGAAAAAGGCAAAAGGAGAGAAGAGAATCTCTCTCCTGTACGAATTCAAAGAGAAAAATTAAGTGTACCTTGCACATTTTTACTGTATAAGCCTATCTCTAGCCCTGTTTTTTGGGTTTTTTCTGGCAGAGGGAATTAGAGGATATTTCATTAGTATCCTTAACTATTCATGCTGTGTATGTGGTTTATGCAAGATCATAGTAATACCTTTTTTATCTCATAAAATAATACAGCTACAAAAGTAATCTCCTGCTCTCTGCTGATGACTATTAAGCAAAAGTATATATACAAAACGACATAAAAGAGATTATGGGCTATGAGCACGGCATTAGCAATGTGTCTGGCTAATGTCAGCTGAAGGAGAGCTGGACAGAAACACCCAAGTATCAGAGATGATCAAGACATCAGACCCCTCACTTAATTTCCAACAGTCACAAGTGGCAGCTATCCAAACATAAGGCAGAAGGCAGAATGTTTCCTCTGAATATATAAACACTTCATCAATGCCTTTCTATTCCCAGATGACTAGAAATAAACACTTCTATCAGAAAGGAACTTTACCTTTTTCATCTTTAATACACTAAAGCAGGAAATCCATCAGCGCGGAGTAAATGTTCTCCACCAATAAGCTCTAAGTAAACCCTCTGGCATTCCTGAACAGTTTTGCTGTCATCAACCAACCTCTAGAGTCCGATTCTGCTCATCTCCTCACAGGCCAGTGGCAATCTTTAGTGACTTGAAATTTCAGCTTCCTGCCAACTAAGACTTAGCAAAAATAAAAGCTGGAAACTTCTACAGAGGTCTTGAATGCCTTTCTTAAATGTCATAGAAACAAAATGAAACATAAAACAAGATACAGATAAGCTTTTATCTTATGAATAGCCACAAATAATGATCCCCTTTTAATAGGCCTATATTCTCCTCTGAATTTAACACACCCAAAATGTAAATCTTTCTTTAATTCCTTCAAATGTTGCCATCCCTCATTGTTCCTTATCTCCATAGTAGTACTGCCAATCAAAGTAATTAAAACCAGACACCTAGGTGCCATCTCTATTATTTCCTTCTACTAACTGCCTATATTTCTTTTACCTGCCCTTACATCACCCCAGGTCTCATGTACGGCAACTCCTTCCCATGGATTATCAGGCCCTGCACCATCTATTTCCTCCTACCTCTACAACAGTCTCTCATGTCTTTCTCCACTCTGCTCATGACAATCCAGCCATCCATGTCTTCTTTTTACTACTCAAATGTGGAAAGTCCTTTTCTGTCTTTAGGCCTTTGCTTGTTTTTCCAGTTGCCAGAAATGTTCTTCCTCAGGACCTTTGCAAAGTTCTTTCCCATTCTTCAGGCCTTACGTTACAGTCCTCTCCTTACCACCCTGTCCAGCCTTCTCTCTCTCATTCCTTTATAACATGGACCACATTTTATAATTGCTATCTTTATTTAGCTGTTTTCTTGGCCATTGTCTTCTCCCCCAAGTGTGTCCACTCCGTGAAGAAAGGGACTCTGCCTACCTTGTTTCTACTACATCCCCAGTATACATCAAATATCCATAAAGGAGATTTGAAGAACAAAAGAATGAATGAATTCCTTCTATGCCTTTCTAAGGAAAAGGAGCTGCCATTTATTCTATGCTAGAACTACCTCTTCCTTAATGGTAGCTAACAATCTCTAAGTACCTATTTCCCAGAGACTGTGCATTTTCTCAAGGACACATCAAGGGAAGTCCCTTGTCAGTTCTATTTATTGACTTCTACCCATCATAGACCACAGCATCTGGCACCAAATAGACAGTTACTGGATAAACAAATGAATAGCTCTATGAGTTAAGTACTGTTATTATGCTTATGAGAATGAGTAAGTGCTATTATTGTGGTTACTTTACAGATAAGAGAGAAAAACAGACATTGTGAGAGTAAATCATTTGCCCGTGGTTACCCAGCTGGTAAGTGGTTGAATGGGACTCAAATCTGGGCCCATCTGACACTAAAACCTGTACTCCTAACCCCTATGCCTCCTGCAATGCTATAAAAATCACGGCACTAAGAGGCTGGCTAGGGAAATTAAGGAATCCACCCAGAAACTGACCCTAGGATAATCCTCTGAACGCCTTCTAAAAAAAATATTTTGATGATGTAGCTACAGGTAAAGTGAATGAAGTTTCTATACGCAGATTGAATTCTGCTAAAAACAAAACCACATGAAAAATAACTTATAGAAAATAACAAGCAAATTTGTTAGAATGGAGGAGCAACAGGCAATAGTGAGATGAGAAAGAAAAGGTTGGCTGTGTCACTAATAGGTAATTAAAATTTAGTCAATAATTAAAATGTAGAGAAAGAGCAGTCTCAAGTAGTGCTACTTAATGCATTTTTAGGAAAGGACAGAGAAAAAGTAGAAGGAAGACCAACACAGACAGAAGAGGAGAAAGAGATCTTTTTAACTTCCATTTTAGTGATGGAATACTAGTTTAAACCTATTTTCTGGGCTACTGTAGAAAGAATGAATGTATTAACATCTGCGATATCCTTTGGAACTCATTAAAATACTTGATAAAATAAAGTTGTTGGCTTAGAACTCAGCAGAGCACCTTTCCTCTTCAATTACTGCTTTCCCAAGTTTCAGTGATACCCTAAAACCCAGGAAGTAGAAGTAGCGATGAACCAGGACAGGGCAGGGTCATGGGCAGAGTCTGCCCCAGGGACAGGCAAGGAGGTGGTACTCTCTGTAGGGAGCTGTAAGGAAATCCACAAAAAGTTGGCCTGCTTTTTATTGTCACCATGAAGTGGGAATTCTAAACACTGTCAGGGAATACACTCCTACCAACCTGGCTGCCTGCTCCCTCCACCACACCCCCACCCACCTCCTGCATGGTAGGTCACTGAGTATTGTGTGTGTTATCTGCCATGCTGCCAAAGCTCTGATTCTGGTGACCCTATGAATGAGTGATGTCCACAATGTCCTGTCCTCAACAGCCCTACTCAGCTCCTGTAGACCCAAGCTATGGCTTCCTTCATGGAGTCAATCCATCTCATATTTGGTTTTCCTCTTTTCCTGTTGCCTTCTACATTTCCCAGCATTATTGTCTTTTCCTAAGAATCCTACCTTCTCATGACGTACCCAAATTAGGACAGCCTCAGTTTTATCATTTTTGCCTCCAGTGATTGTTCAGGCTTAATTTGCTCTAGGACCTACTTGTTCATCTTTCTGGTAGTCCAGGGTATCTGCAGAGCTCTGCTCCAGCAGCATATTTCGAATGAATCAATTTTTTTCCTGTCAGCTTTCTTCACTGTCCAGCTTTCGCATCTGTACATAGTAATTGGGAACATGAGCACATGGATAATTTTAGCCTTGGTCTCTAATGACACTTCCTTACACAATGATCTTTTCTCATTCTTTCCTTGCTGCCCTTTCGAGACTCAGTCTTCTCTTGATTTTTCGGCTCCATTTAAATTGATGACTGAAACCAGGTAAACAAAACCTTTAACAATTTCAATGTCTTCATTATCTATGTTAAAGTTGTGTAGTTCTTCTGTAGTCATGATTTTTTTCTTCTTTATTTTCAGATAAAGTCCTGCTTTGGCACTTTTTTCTTTCACTTTCACAGAAGTTGTTTCAAGTCATTGCTGCTTTCTGCCAGTAAAATGGTGTCATCTGCATATCTTAGATTGTTGATATTTCTTCCACCAGTTTTCACTCCTGCTTCATCCGAGTCTAGCCCAACCTTTTGTATTAATCTGAGTACAGATTAAACAGTTAGGGAGATAAAATGCACCCTTGTTTGACATCTTTGCCTATAAGAAACCATTCTGTCTCCCCATATTCTGTCCTGACAGTGGCTTCTTGTCCACAATACAAGTTATGGATCAAGACAGCCAAGTACTGGGGCACACCCATTTCTTTCAGAGCAGCCCACAGCTTTTCACGATCCACGCAGTCAGTCTTTACGGTGTAGGTCCATAAAATATAGACTAACCTTCTTCTGAAATTCTTTGGAGCACTCAAGTAGCCAACAAATAATTGCAATAGATCTAGTGTGCCTCTCTCTTTTTGAAATCCGGCTTGGACATCAGGCATTTCTTGCTCCATATATGCGTATGCAGATTGTGGTCCTCACCACAAACTGTTCATATCAAATACCAGAGTAAAGCTGAAAAAGAACACTAAAAGAATTGCAGCACCACAGTATAGCATAAACCACATTCTTACAAATTTAAAGTCTACACAAAAAACATATTTTCATTGTTAAATATAAGTGACCGAGAACTAGAACTATAGACTGAAACCAGAAGTATTAATAAGGAAGAATGCAAAAAAGACAATGCCTGAAGTAAAAAGAAAAGAAAAATCAAGATGGATGACAGAAGAAACACTAAAAATGGTTAAGGACAGGCGAGAAGCAAAAGTAAAAGGTGACAAAAATAGGATTAGAATCCTGAACATAGTTTTTCAATGACTGTGTCGTAGAGATAAAGAGAACCATTCTAACAGCCAGTGCAAGGAGAGAGAAGAGAACCACAAAAAAGGAAGAACAAGAGGTCTCTTCAGAAGATTCAAGAAATCAAAGGGAAATTTAAACCTAGATTAGGAATCCTGAATGACCAGCAGAGAAGCACACTATCTGATCAGGAGAAAAGAGAGGAAAGGAGGAAACAGTACACTGAAGATCTACACAGAAGAGAGAAAAGGATGACAGATTCCTGGGAGGTAGAACCCCTAACTCACTGAATATCAGAGCTGCTAAATTACTAAAAGAAGGCTGTACACACACGCCCCAACATACACACATGCATACACACACCCAGAGGCTGGCATATTAAACAGCACAACCAGAATATCACACAAATAATTGATGGATACAGATATGATCCTGTAAATCTATCCAATCCCAGTGACAGAAGAACTGAGGTAGGTCAGGTCTGATGCACCATTAGACCACGTGAAAAGTCCATTTCAATATCATGATATGACGTATCCCATCTAACCTCTAGTGAAATTTTATTTCAAATGTGTGAAAAAACATTGAAAGTGCCCTCATGAATATCACCTAAGATTTAGTGATGACAAACTATACTTCTTAACAGCCAGTAAGCAAAGAAGAAAAACAGTTTCCCAGAAACCATGAAGTAAAGGAAATTTCTTTGTTCCTACACTATAAATCCTTGAAAATAAGTAAGTTTCTGAAATATTTTAACAGCTGTGATAAAACAAAAATTGGAATTAAAAAAAAGAGAGAGAATTAAAGAACCTAAAATGACTTGGATAATATATGAGGTCATATATGTAGAATCATAATAGTGGAAGCAGCTTACTAAAATTAAGCATTTAATTTGATCTTTATCATAAAAGAATTGACATGCAAGTGAAAAATCAGATCTAGAAAGACTGAGCATATTTCAGACATTCTAACTCAGTGTCTGTTTCTTGTGAAATAGAGATTAAGGTTGACAAATACATTCACCAGCAGTAACGTCAACAGAAATGTATCTGTTTCTCTTTTCCACTTAGAAAATAGCATGCATAAAATCTACACCTGTGTTCCCAGCTCTGAAATGATCTGAATTTCCTACCTGGCGTTGAATATTGCTTCACATATAAAGATCCTTCTTAAAATTCAGCTTAATATATGTGCTGAGTATAAGAATGTTATTCCGACTCTCTCACACCCATGTGTGGAATATGACCAAAGAAACAGCTATTGAAGAAAATGAGTGTTCCTACTTGCACATAACACATTAAAATCAAACACAGAGACAAGCAGAGTAATTTAGCACTCAATAAGGTCTCCCTATTACCTGGATGATGCTCAAGCATTAAGTATTAAGAGACCAAAGAGAGCGCCACATGGGCTGACCCCTTAGAATTCATTCTGCAATTACACCAGAGTGTTACCTATTGCACAAACTGTTTTTGAGATACGATACTTCGCTGAAAAATTAAATATATTTATTCATACTACTCTGAAATATTTAGTATCTATGCAGAGCAGATGAGACTCACATATAAGTATAAATATATAACAAATATACATAATACATTGGTTGAGATTGCATGCATATTTTAGAATGTTGAAAGTTTTCCCCCTCTTCTCTGAAGAATGGCAGGGACCACAGTGAGCAAATGGTATCTCAAAGATCCATACCAGACTCGAATTTAAAACCATGTTAAAATCCTGAAGAGAAAACAACTGTGTACTAATTATGCCAACATTTTAAGGAAGGATCCCAAAAAAGATTATATTTTAAGTAAAAACACTGAAAAGACAAGAAAAAAAATGGAGAAGTAATTTTAGAAGCAATTTTCAAGATCCAAATCTATATATCCAAAACTCTTTATTTCAAGATAAGGCAATTTTAGACTCTTGAGGACACTATGCTTTCTTGTATTACATACACATACACACACACACACACACACACACTCTCTCTCTCTCTCTCTCTCTCTCTCTGTGTGTGTGTCTTTTAGGTGTTACATATACAACTCTATGACCTCCACTAACTGTATTTTTCTTGTATTGCACAACACAAGGACAAATTTTCAAGACTAATCAAAAAATAAATATATAAAAGCAGCCTGGATGGATGCATAGTATACCACCTATAGGAGAATAAACACCAAAGAGTTTTCAGCAAAAACATGGAGCATGGAATAAGAAGGTTCATAGAAACTATTTTACTTTTGTTTCTGGGATATGTTTTGATATGTATCACCCCACTTGCATATTTATACAGCGTTTCATAGTTCAAAATGTATGGACATAAAACATTTATCTATGGATTCAGATTTGCTTTTGAAAAACACAGTGAAATATTAGTTTGCAATTTCAGCCTCCAATTTATTTCTGTAATTGGCAAACCTATTCGATTCTGTTCTTGCTAATTATAAATGTAATTCTTTAATTAAAATGGAGATTACCACCCAGTGTGCTGGCCACCAAAACCTCCGTATTTTTATAGGCTTTCAGTAAATTACCTCTCTTTTCTTGCAGTCAGTAAATATTTCACCTGAGAGCTTTTCTGCGGCCTGGGAATGAATCAATGAACCAGCAAATTATGCCTGAGCATTAAACCATTCCTGATAAGAGTCAGGTACCTTTGCACTATAGAAAGTAAGTACAAGCAAAATAGCGAATTCTAGCTCTGCTGTTGTTTTCACTCAGCCTACACAAGTATTATAAAGATCAGCAAAAGGTTAACTTGTACATGAAGCAAAATTATGATACAAGTTTTAGGACTAGATTTTGAAAAGCTTAGTGTTG
This sequence comes from Tapirus indicus, assembly GCA_031878705.1. NCBI lineage: Eukaryota > Metazoa > Chordata > Mammalia > Perissodactyla > Tapiridae > Tapirus > Tapirus indicus. The sequence continues at coordinate 73,563,309 of CM062921.1, read as the reverse complement.
AAGTGACAAACGCATTTACAAGGGGTCAAATATAATGGATGGAAAACATAACAGTTACCTAGATAAAGAGAGACACAGAAAATATCTGTTACAGAAATCTTGTGGTTGTGCAAAAAGAGCCCACTGGAGCCCAAACAGAAACCGAGGTTCTGAAGCCCTTGTTCAACACTTCCCAGCTGCATGATCCTAGGCAACTCCCTCATCTCTTTATCCTCAGTTGTTTTCATCTATTAGTTGGAAATAATAACGTTAATTAATAATAATAACTTGCCCACTATCCGCAACAATTTAATAATTTTTAATAATAATTCAAATGAATTAAGTGTAAAATGTATTATTTTTGGACTAGACTCACTCAGAGTTTGAATCTCAGCTCTCCAGCTCTCCTTTCATTAGTCACCATGATTCTCAGTATTTTCACCTATGAAGTTAAGATAACACCTACCTTAAAGGGTGGTGGAGAGGGATCGAATTAATCAAAAATATAATATTTAGAAAGTGCCCAGGAGAGGGTGCCCAGAATATAATAGATTATTAAAAATTGTTACTTCATCATTCCTATTTTTGTAAGGATTAAATTCACTCATTCAAAACATATTACCATCAACAAGAGAGAACTAGTTCTTGTACCCATGGAGCTTACACTTGGGGAAGAGATAAATAATGAGCCAATGACCACTTATAAAATTTACCATCAGATAGTGATAAGAGCCAAGAATACAAAAGAACAGGTGGAGGGTATCAAGAGTAATGAAGGGGGTTATATTACGGTCTGGTCAGAATCAGCCTCTCTGATGAGGGGACACTGAACAAAGGTCTGAATAAAGCTGGGAGTGAACATGTGGAATATTCTAGGCAGGGAAGGGCGGCAAACACAAAAACTTTACAATGAGAAAGGGTTTGGTGAGGTCCAGGAAGAGAGAGGGAGCTGGTGGGAGAAGTGGAAGAAATGAGGGTGGAGACTTACTAGGGCTGTATCCAGAGGAACTTGTAGGCCATGGGAAGGACTTGGGAGTTTAGTCCAAGTATGGTGGGAACCATGGAGGGTTATGAGCAGAGGACTGACTTGACTCATTTCCACTTTAAAAGAATCACTCTAGCTTCCAGGTTGAGGGCAGGAATATTAGTTGAGAGGTTATTACTGTAGCTGAAGCAAAAGATGATGGTGGCTTCTATTAGGGTGTTGCCTGGGGAAATGCTGGGAAATGGCCAGAATCTGGATATAATTTAAAGTAGAGCTGGGTAAATGGCAGTACCACGTATGGAAATTGGAAACACTGGGAGAAGGCAGTTTGCAGCAGGGGAGGAGGATGTGAAGTCAAGTTTGAACATATTAGGTATCCGATTACTTTCATCCAAATGAGATGTCAAGTAGGCAGGTGGAGATATAAGTCTGGAATTCAGGAAAAATATCATAGCTAAAAATAAATACTTAGGAGTCACCAGTGTGAGAATGCATTTAAAGGACGTGATACCAGTTGAGCTAACTGAGGGGATGAATGGTCAAATAAAGATAAGAGAATCTAAAAGTGACCCCTGAACCCTGATGCACACCAACATTAGGAGGATGGGAAGAGAACATTAGGACGTCGAGAACAGAGAATTCAATAAAGGAGAATTACAGTGAATTATAGTGAATGGGTTGAAAGGTAGGAGGAAAATCAGGAGCCAAGTGAGATAAATGAGTTACAAAGGAAACAATAGTCAACACAGTGTGGAATGCTACTCAGCAGCTGAGTGAGAAGAAGGCTTAGAATTACCATTACATTTGACAATGTGGAGTTCATCAGCCTCATCAAGTGTCATTTCAGTGGAGAGGAAGGAATGAGATCCAGAATGGAGGGGATTTAAGAGAGAATGGAAGGGGGCTGGCCCGGTGGCACAGCGGTTTAGTTCAAGCTTTGGCAGCTCAGGGTTCACAGTTCAGATCCCCGGCACCAGCTGACGCACTGCTTGTCAGCCATGCCGTGGTGGTGTCCCATATAAAGTAGAGGAAGATGGGCAACAGATCTTAGCTCAGGGCTGGTCTTCCTCACAAAAAATAAAAGAGAGAGAGAAGGAGAGGAAGTGGAGTGGCAGGTATAGACCACTCTTGAATTGTGCTGTAAAGGAGAGCAAAGAAATGGTACAGTAGCTGGAGGGAGATATGGAGTTAAGGAAGGAAATATTTGGGGGCTTCTGTAATATTTCAGGCATTCTTCAGTGCACTCTGAAGAGAGGTGACCAAAACAGACAAAATTCCTGCTCTCCTGCGGAGGTCTAATGGGAGAGACAGACAATAAGCAAAAAGATATATATCAAATAATATTGGGGAAATGATATAAGTAAAATAAAGCAGGCTAGGACAAAGAAATGGTAGGAGTTGGTATCTTAAATGGTTATACAGGGAAGACCCCTCTGATATGATGACATTTGTCTAAATGAAGTGAGAGAGCAAGCCATGAAGACATCTAGGAGAAGGTTCCAAGAAAGGAATTCTTGATATGTTTGAGAAATATATTATCATATGTTTATATGCTGATGGGAATAATCCTGAAAAGACTCAATAAAGAGAAAACCTTGTGATTCGGGGAGCGATGGGATAGGTGCACCTCCACCTGGGGTCTAGTGTACAGGTAGAGGTAGTGGCCTCAGATAGGAGGAGCAAAGGTGGAGTTCCTGGTAGGTTGGTTGATTTAGTGGTGGGAGGATGCAAAGTTCTCTTCTTACTTCTGTTATTTCAGTGAAGTAAGAAGTAAGGTCATCCACTGAGAGTGAGAAGGGAAGAGGGGGTTTGAGGAAAAAAGGACAGTGAACTGCCTAGGGAAATGCAGGTGGACTGCCAGGACCCACCTGAGGTTAGAAGTTCTAAACATTAGTTGATACACATTTAAATGAGAGAATATCTAGAAACTCTAAAATGCTATGGAAATATGTGGTATTATAAAAAATAGAAGAGGCCACCCGGTGGCGCAGCGGTTCAGTCCACGCTTGGCAGCCCGGGGTTCGCGAGTTCGGATCCCGGGCGCCCGCCGACGCACTGCCTGTCAGCCATGCCGTGGCGGCGTCCCATATAAAGTGGAGGAAGATGGGCACGGATGTTAGCCCAGGGCCAGTCTTCCTCGGCAAAAAGGGGAGGATTGGCGACGGATGTTAGCTCAGGGCTGGTCTTCCCCACAAAAAAAAATAAAATAAAATAAAATAAAAAATAGAAGAAGAAAGATAATGGCTGAGTAGAAAAGATAAGATGCACTACTAGTGTAGACATAGGTTGGAGAGGTAAGTATTTTGAAAATGCTTGCAAGAAGCACCCTCAAAGCACTTACAGTCCTCTGGGGAGACAGAAGGAGTAGATAATTGATTATAATAGAGCATACGTGTGGTACAGTACTATGACAGAAGAAAGAGCAGGATGCTAGAGGAGCATACAGAAGTCCCGATGAGCCCCACTGGGAGTGTCACCATGGCCCGCTGCTGGGCCCTTGTCTCTCTACCATTTACATGTAACAACTTCTGCAGAGTTCTTCCCCATCTGCTGTCCAGTTTAATTCATCTCAGCACTACTTGGGGCATATTAGGAAAGGCTGTTATAGTTGCCTAACAAAATGTTACTTTCACACAGTCAAAATGTAAATTACTCTTTAAATCTTGATGTATATTGATGGAATTCCTTATAGGGACCATGATTCACAACACTCATCACACTTCTTCCTATGCCTCTCTTTTCCTAGATTGCACTCTTCAAGGACAAGGACCAGGTCTTATTCTTGCTGCACCTTCTGTCTAGCATCATACCTGGAATATAATAGATGTTCAATAAGCATTTGATGGATTCATTAATTAATTAATTAATGAAAAGGTGCAAATAAAAATAGAAAACTCTAGCCAACATGAGTTAAAACATCAAGTCTCTCACTTTCTAGCTGGTTACCTTTAGAATAATCCACCTCAATAAAACTAAATTATTTCATCCATTAAAAAAAAACTACCCTTACCTACATCACCTGATTATTATAAAGACAGAATTAAATTAAACACATGAAGCCCTTTGTAAACTGTGAAGTACCATACAACAGTTGGCTATTATTAACATCCACATAACTGATAACTTGGACTAGCAACAGATAGAGGTAGTGGCCTCAGATAGGAGGAGCAAAGGTGGAGTTCCTGGTAGGTTGGTTGATTTAGTGGTGGGAGGATGCAAAGTTCTCTTCTAACTTCTTACACAGTTTCATACACAGTTTGAGCAGCATGAGAAACCAACTAAGGGCAAGACCTGATCACCCATGAGAACCTTGCACTGGGTCAATATTATCCATGAAAGACAGACAGCGGCGTCAAAAATTTCAGCTGGCACTTTAAACTCCAGTTATCTATCAAGGATGCTCAATTCAACAACTTTTTTAATCTTTAGATTAAAAAATTGTCTAAGAGGACACTCAGTGTCTAGTCATCTTTATATGTCTTTTAAAAATGCAAATTGAATTTTTTAGAAATCTCTCATTGTTAAGGTAGTGCCACAACTCTATTTTCTTAAGTTTCTTTATCATGAAAATTGGGTTCATTCCTTCATTGCTTTATATGCCTGTTAGAGCAAATACACAGTTATATTAAAACTTCCATTTCTAGCAATCAAAAGGTATAAAGTCTATATTACAAGCAAAAACTAAATTATATACGAATAAAGAAAGAAGGAATTTCCAGCCTGGGATTCTCTGGATGATTACGAATGAGAGGAAATAAAACTAAGAAAATATCCCTCCAATTCATGCTGAAGATGTCTTGGCAAAAGACGATTTGGTCAAATGGTGACTAAAATACAACCCAAAGCAGTATTTCTTTTTTTGAAATAAATGGATTTTTCCAAATTATGTATCATCTTTATATTATTCTAATCAGATTCTGCAAAAACCCATAAGCATCATGATTTATAGTCGAGATTTCAACATTACGGAAACCTCCAAATTCTTTGTTCGGCCTCTCTATATGCCAATTACAGTATAACTTTTTAACTTTAAGACCCACCTAAGATATCCTGGACTCTCTGTTTTCTATCTTTCCTTTCAGCACAACCAGCAGCACATTCTCCTCTCAAAACAATCACTTCTCCCCTCCATTGCCAAAAGGTTCTATCCACCTTTCTCCTATTACCTAAATACCCATGGGGTGGTCTTTGTTCTACAAAATGTTTCTCTTTTGTGTATTCTTCTCCTGGTACAGCACACTCCTGACTTATCTACAATGGCCAGCCAGGGGCAGGTTATTAAGCTGTCACCGAGCCCCTTTTCCTAATCAACTCTGGAAAGAGGAAATCTCTTGTGCAGTTGAACATAATGAAGCTTCCAGCCCACCAGCACCTCACAGGTTCATGACATCTGTGTGGGCTCGATGCTAATGTTTCCTTCACCCTGTAGTTACTGTAACTACCTCTTTTATTAAAGATTACCCCTGACAGGAGCCCTTCTGCAGTAAACGGGCAGGAGAGGGAGAGTGGGCACTCTGAATACAAAAGTCTGTGTAATTTAAAACTCTACAGCCAAAGGAAATGACATGAAAAGTGGAGCTATAGCTAAAATGCTGATTTTAAAGAAATACATTTTTTCAGGAGCTCAAATTCTTACTCTTTCTGGGTTACTTAATAGTTTTGAGGGCTTTTTCTTTTCCCTTCTTCTCAAGCAATCTCACAGAAAAATTAGGAAAGAAAATTGTTGCAGAACTGTTTATGATAAACTGTGAATCATTTAGAGATCTTTTCTTCAAATTAAAATAAAAAGTAGATAAAAGCAATATTTATACAAGTGTCAGTCCTAGACAAAATAAATTTCAAAAAGATATCTTTCGAGCCAGCCCTGATGGCCTAGTGGTTAAGTTCGGCATTGTCTGCTTCAGCGGCCCAGGTTCGGTTCCCGGTCACAGAACCACACCGTGACTCATCTGTCAGTAGCCATGCTGTGATGGCAGCTCACATAGAAGAACTAGAAGGACTTCCAACTAGAATATTCACCTATGTACTGGGGCTTTGAGGAAGAGAAAAAAAAAGGAGGAAGATTGGCAACAGATGTTAGCTCAGGGTGAATCTTTTCCAGTAAAAAAAAAAAAGATATCTTTCAATTAGTACCAATAATCACCTGCAAAATAATATACAGGAAAAAACTTTTCATTCATCTTCTGTTAAAATTGACTATCAAATGTTTTAAATTCTCCATTGCTTGGCTGAATTTATAAATTAAGCTAGTAGTCATTAAATCATGCAATCAAACCATTAAAACGAACAGTATTTGAAAAGTAAAAATCATCACGTGTAATCCTATTTCTGCCTAAAAATCCAATCACATATATAAGAAAACAAAAGCCACAAACTACCAAGCCAAAAAAATATGAAAGTAGAGGGAGGTTCATTTACTTTCAAAATGAGTAAGAAGTTTTCAATGTTATCTGAGGATTCCAACATTTCATAAACAACACTGGTGTCCAAAACTCAAATATGCCTAAAAATGAAGAGCACTGACAAACTCCAGATAATTCAACAAAGCTGCTGGCATAGATAGGGGTCAACTAAAGTGATAAAATAGGACAATGAAAGAAAACAGATTAAAACACTCGGGGTATAACATAACTTCTGATTAAAGTTGCTTCTACAATTGAAGCGAATGTTCAACAATCGTTGACTGACAAACCTGTTCAGAGTCTATGAAGACAGAGAACAGAGATTTCCCAATTCAAAATTAGCCTGTAGATCTTCTCTAATCAGCACTGCCCATTCACAATATTATCTTCGTTGAGTTTTTCCTCCAACTTTGATACATTATTTTAAACTCCTCAATTTACATCAAACTTGCATCTAAACTTATAGTAGACTTGTTTTTGACAGCTCTATGACCTCTGTCTATTTATACGTTTTAATGGAAATGAACTTTTCCCTACATGTGCTAACCCTACATCCCTGACTATTCCAGGACCCTGACAAATACGGAAATAGAGCTGAATTTTATTTCCACATTAACAGCTGCATGTTTGCCTCTCAAAGCCTTTAGAGAAATTGTCTCATTCAGTTGCTCAGTGTGTAGTGAACTATGCCCTGTCCAAGCTCCAAAGTTCAAAGAGAATCATTCCAATAGAAGCAAACAGGCCAATAATAAAACAAATATAGGTTATTTTTAACAAGCACTGGTACAAGATAAAAACAATGAATGATTAAAAATTATTTTTAAAATAAAACAATGAAGCCCTTGGTTTTTATGAGACAAATATACTTTAAAAGCTTTGCTATAAATGGCTTTGAAAAAGGGAGCCTCCACTTGGACTAGTGGGATCAGACTGGAAGCACTAAATGTGGAAAGATGATTTTTTCCTACATTTCTAAATACCACCTTGTGCATGAATGCAAATGGATGGTAACATTTAAGCAGAAGGGAGTGGCAATCTGTTGTTTGGACAGCCCATTAATCACCACCCCTTCTGGTGAGATATTTCAACTTTCCTCTTTGAAGGGAACTTCTCTTTCCAGACTCTCTGTCTAGGTGATTTGGGTAGAGCCGACTATGCCCTCCCACCCCTCTGAGGGGCAGGGGCACATATGTGACCAGTACCTTCCATCTTCTTAGTGACGTGACCCAGGTTAGTGCAATGAGACTCAATCTCAGCAATGGAACTATTAGGAAGGACAAGCTCTCTCTGCCAGTCTCCAAGCCAGTAGAATATGCGCCTGGAGCTGCTGGTGACCATCTTGCCACCTCATGGGGAAAGCCTGTCTGCATATGAAGGCCACACTGAAGAAAGCATAATAGCCAAGAAACAAGGAGACCAGTTGTAATGGCATCATTTGGAACCCTGGAAACGGCCATGCTTGAATTTAAACCTACCCTGGAACTTTCAATTACATGAGTCAATAACACACCCCTCCTTTATTTTGGCTTAAACCAGTTTGAGTTGGATTTCTGCACATACATTCAAAAGAGTCCCACCAGTAACTTGAGTATATCAATATAGCACTGGCAACATTCAAACTTCAAATTCACAGAATCTCATACCTAAAACCTTTTCAATGAAAGGAGATAATTTTCTGCAGGAAATTTCCATGGGACCTTGTGCTGAAGTGACTTTCATAAGGTTACTGCTCATCTGCAAGAATTCATGTGACGTATTTTCTCAATCCCTTACTTCATAGTAACATAATAAGGGTGACCTCACACCAGCAGGAGAACTCAAACTTCTGAAAAAATCTAGGATTCAAATTTTTTTGTGATACCAAGGAATCAAACACCAGATGAAAATAACAGACTACACATGGCAAAAGCCTGTGACTTTCTTTCATGCTTAAGCACTAATGGCAGTTTTCATGAGAATGTTAAATGATCTTTTCACATCATAAAATCCTAAGAGAGAAAGGGAATGATATTCTTTTATCCAAACTCGCTCCCTGCTGGGAATATTTAAATCAATTATTCCTCAGAGTCCCTGCAATCTTGCAGAGTAAGACTGTTGTCATCAACAAGTAAGATGCTTGTTGATAAAAAAGTAAGATGCTCTCTTAGTATAGACACTACATAATGCAGCAATTGCTAAGAAAGAAAAATTAAGAGCCTTGTTCAAGTGCACTACTGTGTGATTATCGAAGGCTAGGCACTTCTGAACCAACTGCAGAGGTTCAGAAGCACTTTTCAAAAGCATAACAAAAAAAGCATACATATATTTACATGTATGGGCAAAAGCTCACCCATCTTTTGCACTATAAATTTTGTAAGTTTACATATGTCTACTTGAAAGAGGAAGCAAGAAGAGAGTCTGATGGGGAAAAGTATGCTGATGTTGACCCGGGTAAAACAATGATTTGCCTGGATGCCCCCAAATCATCCTGATTGGTTTAGTACCCTTTATTGTTGTTTTTCACCATCAACTTACAAATGCCAGTAAATATGCTAGAGAATATCTCACTATCCAATTCGAAACAAAGTCAAACCATTAACTGCAAAGGTCAATAGCAAATCTATTATAGATCTGAGGTGAATCACAGGTCTATTATTAACCTGGACCTACTGGGAAGCTACAGATCAAAAGAAGAGAACTTTAGTGTAGATGGTCTGACTAGTGGTTCCACAGTCCTCATCGTGGCTCCTCATAGTGGAGAAGGAGGTCAAGACCAGGGTACCAAGGGAGGGGTTAGGATTATCAATATTTGATTATCAATATTTTCCTTTTCTGAACTACAAGATCTTCATAGGACACCTTAGTAAATAATCAAAGGATACTGACAGGGCCTCCAACCATTCCCCTCCCACCTTTCAGGAAAGGACCGTACCAAAAAAATCTTACATTGCAGATCTCCTCAAAATAATATCTTAAAGCACCTCATTCCATTATTAAGAGCTTCCATCATCAAAAAACTCTAGCTTAAATTACTTAAACTCAATCTAAGTTCTTTCTCTCTTGTTGATTACTCAAAGGATAAAGAGTTTGCTGCCTGCTCTCTTCAGTATTTTTTGTTACCTATTTTTAATACTGAAAAGAAACTCAGACTTCCTTTCTCTACCAAGACCTATCTGTGCAACCTTGGATAAATCATCTAATTTTCCTAGATCTAAATTTCCTCATCTACAAAATAAAATATCAGGACAAATTTATGGATTCCTAAGACTTTTACTATGTCAATGTTCATCCTGTAACTCTAGGTCAGCTATTGTTCCTTAAACTCTATTCTAACTCTTTAGATATGCCCCATCTCTATTTGTGCTAAATTTCTAATCCTTCTCTGCCACTTCCTAAGAAAAGAATAAGTTATAAAGGTGCAAATAAAAAGAGTCCAAAACAAGAAAACTTCAGTGCTATTCACTGATGCACTATCTCACGAGAACCACCGCAGATGAAGAGGAGGTGAGCTAAGACAGCAACTAACAAGGGTCTGAAACACGGCAGGTACACCCTTCCTTTTCCTACTCGTATCAGGGGTAATGAGAGCCATCAATTTTTTACTAGAAATAAACCTCTGCAATTTGTAAATGAGGTTTTTGGTGTTTTATCGTTGTTATTTTGGAAAAGGGATGGATGATAGGACACTGTGAAGGGAAAGAAGAAGTTTGTGCACATGGACTCACCTTATTCCCTCAGAATTACGCTGAAATGAATGGAGGTTTAAGAAAATTTCCAGTCATATAATTCAAAACAGCATTGAGATAAAGATAAGTATTTGATGAACATGAAGATTTGTTTCAAATGTTTACCTCAAAGATACATACACACGGCACACTGAAAGTTAGCATTTGTCTGTTTAAATGATGGCACATCTATAGCCTACCCTTTGCCCTAAAAATTATTTTAATGACCATGGTGCCTAGCCTTAAAAGATGATGGGAAAATATCTCAGTGGTCTATCATTCTCTTAGACCTTTGTTACTTAGATGATATGAATGATCATAACTTTGGTATCTACACATCTGCTTGGGGAGCCAATCAGTGTTGCAGGTGTAGTAGCCATATCCAAACTTTCCCAACTGTTGGAAAAACCAGAAAATAAATAGTTCACTCCACAATCTCCACTTTGCTTGCTAGTAACTAGAGAAGGAACTATGCCACAAAATCAGATTAACTGGTGTTACTATCTGGGAACCATTTTGAGAAGCACCCCTACAGTTTATAGAAACCATAAAACTAACCGAGATAAAGAATCTGATTGATAACACCAAGATCAGAAGCTATATGGATCCCCATTGTCCTTACCAGCTGAACACCAATTCCCAATTTTACTTTCAGGGCTGCTCTCAGGAGACTCGATGTCAGATCAAGAACAACTGTGGATCGACCACGAGAAGAAGGCAAGTCAGGAAGACCCAGACAGTACTGGGACTTCCCCACACTTAAAGGGCCTTTGGCTAAAAGTAGGAAAGCTCTTCTTATTTAAATTACAGCACTTTAGAATTGTTTCTTCTGCTTTCTGCAAAATTATATGAAGAGGAAAAGTCAACACACATGGACTAGAACGGAGAGAAGAGATCAAAGAGTAAAATCCAATCCACTAACAGTCAGTCAGAATTTTGGAGAGGATGCCTGGGCTTCTGAATCAAGACCCTTCAAAGAAAACACCAACTACACCCTAAATCCCAAGAAGGGCTACGTTAGTGCTTTCAAGTACCTATATCATTAAGAGTAGAGGACGAATTTTCCACAGCATCCAAAGTTACTCTAAAAATTAACTAGATTCTTGAGCACAAAAAAAACCCACAAAATTGTGAGCTTCTTGATGATGGGGGCCATGTACACTAACTGAGTCCCTTACATTTATTGCAATGTCTAGAAATTAGTAGATACCACTAAATGTTACTGAATGAGAAAATGACTGAATATTCTTAATTTCCACATATCTAAATAGGATTTGCTAACTAGCTAGAAATGTTTTCCAATCTCTACAATATTATTCTTGAATCCACAACCTGCTTGATATTCATTGCAAAAAGAAAATTCATTTACAATTATGAGCATGTTTACATTTCAATTTACATATTTCAATTCATCCCCTCAGTTAAGAAATTTAAGGTCATTCCAAAATAGAGTATGTAAAAAAGTATTTTAACACCTGAGATTCAATGACAAGCCAAATCCCACTGAACAGATATTTCAGATGTAAACTTTTGAATATGGAAAGGAATTCATGAAGGAATTAAATACCATAATTCACTAACAGTCAAAACTACTTTCTGGGAAGTATTGTGAATTCTGTCTAGACATAGCCAAGGGGTTGATGGAAGGGTGGGGAGTGACAGAGGAAGGCTGAAAGGCTCCTTTTGAAGGCTCCATCCAGCTGTTATGTTTCTATGACCTTATTATCTAAGAATTTCTCTCTATAGGAGAACAGGCACAAAAGGAAGGAGGAGACTTGATACTTGCTGAAAAAGAAAGGGTTTTGCTCTAAGGTTAACGTTACTTCAGGACACTCTAGAAACAAAATGTCAGTGAGTCTAATAATCAAGGAAAATGCATACTCAGTGCATTCTCTGTGAGGTCAGGTCAGTTACTGAGTATTTCATGGATGTATGCCTAGCAGTGACCAGCAGGCCCAGTATCTTGTGTGTTCTCAGTAAACATTCACTGACTAAATTCAAGACACTGTCACTCTCAGCAAATGTAATGATTTACAAAGTAATTTAAATACAGAATTAACACCAAATAACAAAATAGGCAAAGACAGAGAGTTGAAATGTAACCCATCACAATCAATTAAGAAAAAATGGTCACTGTTTATTTTTTCAATTTAAATTATTTGTTTGCACTAGTCGGTGGGGCTTGAGTTATTTGATGTCTTGACAAAAAGCAAAGATTTAGGAGATTATAGGATCAGCTTCCATCAGAGGGCAGGAGGTCAATCTTCTTCTTAAAAGCAGGTAGTGCAAATTTCAGTAGATGATAGCATCTTCCTCCAAGAAGCTGAAAAGGCTCTGGGGACCGGGAGGGTGGGAGCAGAAGGCTATTATTCCTGCAAATGTTATACAGCTTACCTAGAACTTCTTCTAAAAGAAACTTCAAAAAGTTTCTCACTTTTTGGTACTGTGCTGGTAATTATCTCAGTGGGAGAACATCACACAGAACTCTCCAGTAGGATCTATGACCCAGGTATCTAGCTAGAGGTTGAATGCAAAGGTCTACTGGACCAACTAATACCTCTGACAGAGTTGAATATCCAGCTCTTTTTGATTGGTAGATAACATGCTTATCAACTTACATTCCTGCAGTTGGTATCATTAATGGTTGAGAGAGTTACATTTAAATTTAAGTTTAGATTTGCAGAATTTCTAAACAAGTTACATTAAAAAGGGCCTATCACTTCTAAGGAACACTCCAAGGAACATATAAATAAAAAAATAAGTATAAGAATACCAAGCTGGGAATGGCAAGACTAATAGCCATTACACTTGATTGACGCATGCATATGCTAAGTTTTAGCTATGGAACATGCATACAAATACAGTAAACATTAATCAGAAATTCACCCAATGGAAATAGAGTATAGAAAGTCACCTAAAAAGGGTCTATCAATAATAATACAAAATTACTGGATAAGACCAAGAGAAAAAGAAAAAGCTACTACCTAAATACCTAAAATGATAATTTACATCATAAACTTCTCTCCCCAAAACAACAAAAATTCTATTCAACGGACAGAGTTAAGCTTGCACAAGGGGGAGCTTCAAGATGGATAAGCAATCTATGAACCTGTGAAAACAGCCTAAATTCCAATTTAGTAACGTGTTCTCACAGTATAATTAAACATCTTTGGGGCATTAAAATGAATTAGAGGACAGACACTTACCAAACAGTAATTTATAATATTCATGGGAATAGAGGAATTATCTCAGGATATCTCCTTTTAACAAATGTGCCCTGCCTGATTGCAAGGTGGTGTTTCTTCAATGTTCACGCCCTTTTCCTGTATGCTTCCTGGCTTTCTCCTTCAATATCCTATCCTACTGTGCAAAGCTGATGAAAATATCAATTAGGCATGGCTTTTCCCAAATATCCTATGATGTCACAGTAAACAAAAATGCCTTCAGTGTTGAAGTATATTCAAGCATAATTTCCTATCTTTCTAGCATTCAAAATTTTCTCTGCTCTATTCATTTTCTAATGTGCTATGGTCTGAATGTTTATGTCCCCTCCAAATTTACCTGTTGGAATCCTAATGCCCAATGTGATGGTATTAGGAGGTGGGACTTTCTGGGAGGTGATTAGGTCATGAGGGTGGAGCCCCCATGAATGGGATTAGTGTCCTTATAAAAGAGACCCCACAGAGCTCAGAGCTAGCCCTTTTCATCATGTAAGGACACAACAAGAAGTCTGTGACCCAGAAGAGGGCCCTCACCCAACTATGCTGGCACCCTGATCTCACACTTCCAGCCTCCAGAACTGTGAGAAATAAATATCTGTTGCTTATAAGCCACCCAATCTGTGGTATTTTGTTACAGCATCATGTAGAATACAGAAGTGGCTACCTAAAATTAATTAGTTAGAAACAAGCTACAGAACACTGAATCAGTGAAAAACCTCCTCTCATTTGGCACCTACTGGAGAAAACAGGCCAACTCATCACCTCACCTCAGAGGGATAGCCCATGTGAGGCCCACGGATGCTAAGTGGTTTGTCCATCACCACCCCGACCCATGGCAAAGGGAACAGGTATTTATTGTCTCTCTTTTAAAAAAGGAAAATGGAACAAGATTGGGTAGGAGGGTGTGGGGAGGTGGAAAAGGCATGATAACACACACTGACTTAAGCCACGACTATGGTGTTATGGACGTAAGCATCCTACAGGCCAGTTAGGTCCATACTGCCCGGCTGTGGAGTCTTCTAATGCCACATACATGTCCCTTCGTCAGGAAATATGAAAAAGCATTTTCTGTATTCATAACCATGTACTATGTTATGGAGAGATTAACAAAGTTTCACCCTCGGGGGTAATTTACATGGGTAAAACAAAATACAGGAAAGGTATGATATTTATTTTAATAAACCATGTCCACCATTAATGCTGGGCTCTCCATCATAGATTCATACATGTCTAATAAACATGAACCAAATTTGTGACGAAGTTTTAAAAAGTACTAATTCGCTTTACCCATCCCTGTTTAGCAAGGCATTTAACTGGCTTAAAACATAAACAGGGAAAAACAGTTACAAAAATGACAGAAATATATAGTTCTTTGATTTTTTTATATATAAAGCTGCTTAGAGACAAAACAATTCAATGAGCTACACAGACAAATACCATAATCCTCACTCATCATGCTAAAATCATACTCTTCTTAAAATTACCACAGATTTAACTGGTATACAAGGAAAAGCAAGTATACTCCAAATTACAAGAAGTCATAATTTTAGGAGTATCATTTTAAAAATAAAACATCCTGGTATACAATTGACTTCTATTTAGCCATCTATCAGGGGCAGGACTAAACCTACAGTTGGTAAAAAGATAAACTTGTTTTTTAAAAATTGAATATGTCTCCACTTTTGATGACAATTCCCTAAAATATCTCCACTTGGAAAGAAAATTCATATACTTTTGAGAACCTTGATTATTCATTTTAAGTGATTGTTGGGTGTTGCTTTTATTATATTTTTTTCTAAAACTATTTGCCATTAAATGATTTGATAGCAAGTCTAAAACTATTATAATTGTGATCCATAAAGGAGAGACTTAATTCAACATTCTCTTTTAAATACATCAAATGGCATTAGGAATAATATTAGAAATATTTATTTTAAAATAGGTAGTGAAACTATCACTAAGGTTACATTTTTCCCTCTCTCTGTTAGCCACAATTTGAGTTTAGCTTTTTTTCAGTGTTTCCTCCAGTATAAATAAAAGACAGTTGCTTTTTATGACTACTTTTAGTTATTTTTCTTTGGGTAATGTAATATTTCAACATTTTATTCACCTTTAAAATTAACAACATACATTATGACACTAAAGAAAGCATCCAGATTGCATTGTGAAGGCAGATGGCAGAGCTCTATAAAAAAAAAAAAATCTTCCCAGGCTGGTATTCTTTTATATGAGCAAACAGGGATGGTGCTAGGGCAAATGTTCTGCAACACGCAACAAGCTCATCATCTGCCCTAGTCTGGGCAGATGCAAGGGCAGCGGGAGATCTCATTATGTTTAGAATCCACTGAGGTACACCAAGGCACTTCAGTTTACATGAGTCCAAAGCCTCTGCTTTTTATTTCATTGTGTTTTGAGCATCAAGATGGAATAAAAACCTCTCAGCACATGAACCCTAAGAAGTGCACTAACTGGCATAAAATGCCACCTCCCCGCCCCCAGGTAGCCGTTTTAGGTCCAGTCTGCTGGAGCACCAGGATGGAAGCTGACTCAACACCCTGACCAAGATCTAGGCTGCTCACTCCCATTCAGCCCTTGTGCACAGGCCTTCATTCAGGTAATACTAAAAGACAAATCTGCAGCAGGCACAGTGAAACTCAAAAGGAACAAAAGCACTAACATCGAACCATCTACCTCCAACATGCATAAAAGTCCATAAAGCACTACATTTCTCATGTAGAGTATTATATGAGTTTTCATTTATTAATATATAGGTATTTAAGGATTTTCCAGATTTATCCTCTCAACCAGATTAAAATCAGCTAAATAAAAGCACCACTCATCAACTCTCCCTTACCAGGAAAGATGCCACAACATGTCAACCGAGCTAGGCTTATAGCTTTATCACCAGTCAGCTGCGTGACCATGGGAAAGCAACTTCACCACTGAAAGCCAGAGATTCCACATCTGTAGAATGGTAAATACCTCAAGGAATTAAGTGAAGCAATGATTAAAGTGGTGTGCCATGGTTCTTGGCACATTGGTAAATGCAATAAATATTAGCTATCACTATTCTTTTTTCCTATTTCCTTTGTGTCACCAAAGGCTTCTAGTTCTAGCCATACACCAAATAGCATTCGAAAACCATGAAAAGGAAGAAAACTTGGCAATGCGTTGTAGACAACATTTTATGTAAATTTTGGACAGTACAAGTCCTTACCATTTACACTTAATTGTTACTAAACACTATGTGACATATGTGTCTCCACTACTCCATCCTAGATGACACCTCTAGAAATTAAAATCTGGCCTCCTATACCGTCTTGTCACTTTTAAGTACCACAAATTTCACTAGTAATCACTTCTTGTCTATAGTGCAAAATAGCAATTCAGTTTTAAATACTCTTAAACGGCTATTACAATAGGGAAGAAGTTGGAGGCTAATGATCTACTAAGTTATCCCTCAAAAATGTCTATTCAGATACTGCTTTCTGAGCTCTCTAAATTGCTTTGAGATCTGACAAATTTTTCTAAATAAATAGAATTACTACTCCTATCATACGACATCTGTTAAGACAATAATGCCTTCTAAAGCACAATAATCGGTCACACTGTAATAAAAAATATGTAAGCAATGCCATTGAAAACATAAGGGAAAAGACAAAGCACTTCAAGGACATGAAAGGAAACAGAAGTACCTAGGTCCAGAGGAACACACTTTTCAATGCCAGAAATCAGTGAGAGGTGAGACATGCAGCAATTTAACACAAATTCAGGAGGATTCCAACTATATTTATACTATCATGCAATTTTCCCACAGAACCACAGAACCGTTACTGCTCATCACGCAACTCCTCCCATTTCCTAATTCTAACAGTAATGTTAACTTCTCACCAGATTCCAGGCGTAATCAACTTATAACTCTAACATTAGAAAGGCGCCTTCTTCACCATTCCTGGTTTCCAATAGGAAGGAGTCTCCCTCACCACCCACTTCAGGCCTCTTTCTGTCCCTGCACTCCCTCCACCCCAGGAGATGGCTTGACCTCGCTGACTGGTAAACTTGGGAAAAAGTGGCATGCTTGGCTTAGCTCTGCCCTTTCTTCCTCTTGACAACATGCTGCCCACAAGAACAGGTCACCCTATCAGTAATAAACGTGATGTCATAATCTCTCATCTGCTTTGCTCTTTTCTTTCCCAAATTCTTCAGAACCTAAACAACAAAATGGAGGCTGTTGACTGGGCCTACTCAGATAGACCAAAACCCTACCACCACCCAAGAAGACTCAAACAAAACCTAAGCTCTCCTGATTATACACAGGGAACAAACAAATGTTCTGAAATAAATAGAACCTTTGGGAACACAGCATAGTAGTTAAAAGTGAAAAATCCGGGGCCAGCCTGGTGGCGTAGTGGTTAAGTTCGCGCTCCGCTTTAGCGGCCCGGGGTTTGCGGGTTCAGATCCCAGGCATGGACAGAGGCACCACTTGTCAAGCCATGCTGTGGCGGTGTCCCATATAAAGTGGAGGAAGATGAGCATGGATGTTAGCTCAGAGCCAGCCTTCCTCAGCAAAAAGGAAGAGCATTGGCAACAGATGTTAGCTCAGGGCTACTCTTCCTCCCAAAAACATTTTAAAAAAGAGTGAAAAATCTGAAATGTTTGAGTCCCTCTCTGCCAACTATAAAGTTTGGTGGGCAAATTTCTTAACTTCCCAGGGCCTCACTTTCCTCACCGGTAAAGTGGGGATAATAGTAAAAGTAACTCTTATGATTATTAATATATGTAAAGACCTTAGAACAGTGCCTGGACATAATAAGCTAAGTAAATTTTAGCTATTACCAATATTACCATTTTTCTTATTGTTATTACTATTATTATTTCGCCTCAAAAGATAAGATTTAAAAAAAAGTACTTGTCCATGATATGTTAGATTCCATTGTATAAGTTCATGTCTACAGTAGGACACCAAGAAGAAAGAACTAAGTATAATGGAAAATTTGTAGGAAAATGAATCAAGTTGGTCCACTATGACCACTGTCACCTGAAAAATAGTTTTACTTTACAACAAGAAGAAGAAATTCCGTAAGTGTACACCATTGGTACATACACACAAAAGATCTGTGTGTTTCTGTTTTTATTTTTCATGTCAGTAATTGCTCATCACCTGCTCTCCAAATCTTTGATGTGCGTGAATATGCCTGATAATAGACTGATGGAGGCAAACCTGTGGTGTGGCCAAGTTTTTTCTGGATGACAGAAGAAAAGTCACACACCCTTTGCTCAGGGTTTTCTATGACCCAGGGTGGTTATTTCTCTCCCTCTATCGTGTACCCTAAAAAAATATAAGAGTAGAAAAGAAAATTTTATTTGACTCACCAGAGTACATTTAAACTGACCAAACATGCCCACAGCTAAAATACCAGCTCCAGGAATAAAGTTAGGTTGTCAGAGACCTTTCATCTCATTAGTAACTAAAATTGATTTTATGACTTAACTTAGCATTACTCAGGAACACAAGTGCCCCTTTGCCTGACAGGGCCATACAGAGTACTGTGAACTGGCTCAGATGAATCACCGGCTCTAGTTTTTGGGGCACATGTTATCTTTAGGGGTCAAGTTGCTCTGGCAGCAAGCACCATGACCGCTGCTCAGATGGAAGCTTAAAGGTGAAGAGCATAGAGGCACCTCATTTTTAGCAAAGCACAGTATGCCCATAGTAACTTAGGACAAGCCTGTTCTCATACTTATCCTTCAAACAATAATATGAAAAAGAAACGTAAGTTTGGGGTTGGAAAATGCTGTTGCTCCTGGACTATGAGGAAAATTTCCCAAATCTAAAAGCACAGCTGGGGTCTACGTACATCGCAAGTACTGCTAAAACCTTAAATATAGACTGAAAACCTCAAGGAAGAAGAAAGATATTTCTTTCCAGCGTACTACCAAAAATCTGAGGAAAGACCAGTAACAGCAAAAATGTGGGACTCTGGCGGGGCAAAGAGAAGAGCATTAGAGTATATTTGAAGAGGCACAACATTTAGAGTTTCTCTCTGGCCTATTTATTATGCACTAACATGTCCACCAGCCCCAAGCCTCCATTTTGATACATTCTGAAAGATGATTCAAAATGTCACACAAATGCAACATTCCCAGAATAAAACAGGTGCACAGGTCCTCCCACAGCCTACTAGCAACTCCTCTCCATAGACCTGCCAATGGTTATTTGCAAACTCTTACATTGTCTGCTCTGGAAGAAGCTGTTCCTCACATTTCAAATATTTGTCTTACCAAATAAAAAAGAGCAGGGCCACTAACCATTGGATTGAAAGACCATGATGTCATTTACAAAATGGAAAATGCCAACACAACATTCCCCCAGGGGCCAGGCTGAAAGGGCCAGTACTAACCCTCTGACACGGAAAGGAAAACCCATGTCTGTGGTGACCACCACCCAAAAATGTCACTTCAATGAGCCACTTGATAAAGCGATAAAAGCATCTCCTTTCTTGTTTAATCACATGGATGCTTTATATGTACTTTAAATCAAGGCATAAGGAAGAAATCAGCTACTAATTCCACTTCTGAATAAGTACGTAACAAAGCAAATAGTGAAAGAATTTTCTTCTGGGAAAATTGGCAGTAAATGTGACTAAATCAAATATAAGTGCTATTAGCAAGATGTTTGAGATATCCTGAAACTTCCCAGGATTTTCACGCCCTTCTCTTTTTAAATCAAACCTTCTCCAATCATCTTAACACCTATAAAATATACTGTGTTAGAAATGTCATGATTGTGACCAAAACAAAGTTAATCAAATGGTCATTTCTAATACTGACTGCTTTCTTCAGAAAATCACTCCTCTTCTTGTACATTTCATAAAATAAACTTAACTTAAGTGAGGTTTTTTCCATCAAATCGATGTTTTCATTCAAGTCTTTCATTAATCAAAATAATAATAAATTAATATTTTCCAGAAAACTAATGGATTTTAAAGAATATAAATGTATGAGATACTTTAGCTACCAACTTCCAAGACAAGCAGACATATCTTGAATGTTTACTAATCAAAGAGGTGAGCAGACTTTGACTTGCTGGGTCTCCTTCGAAACAGTGGCAATAGTTCTGACCTCTGAGGTGGTTTCCCCAACCACCACTTCTTGATAATATTCACTTGACTTTCCTATAGGCCTTTCCTCAACTGTAAAATGCCTGCTCTGAGAAGCTATTGTGAGGATCAGAGATACTGCATATGGAATGTATAATAGAGTGTGGGACACAGTAGGTGTTCAATAATACATAATCAATCATACATACAATGCAACACATAATCATAGTTAATAGCACATATATACACATGGGGCAGGTAAGTCCCGCATCTGGTTCCTAGTACAATTCCTAACATGTGGCAGGCTATCAAAAGATAGCTGATAAATGAAAAAAGGGGATTCCAAGAGCGCTTAAAATTGCACAGCTTTAAGTAATTGAGCCTAAGTAGAGGCTATAACTCGTGGCCCTGGTCTCATGATCCTTCAAATTCATGGTAATCTCCTTTTCTGATGCTGATCTTTGGTGCCTGTCCCATTGGACAACCGCAAGAGGTAAGTGTTATACTCCCCCACTTATACATGGGGAAATTAAAGCTTAGAGAGGAGATCAACAACCTTTCCCTCCTTATTCCTTTCTAACAGGATCTCAGTTTTGTGCAGGTATCCATTCCTCCCCTATGGATGGAATAGGGGAGGGGCTCAAGGGGCTACCCCACTCCGAGCTGCAGAGGTTACTTCTACTTTGTTAGTAATTATTTCAGGAACTAGCATTTGACCAAACTCTGGTTAACTAGAAATAAGAGAAATCCTTTGGGGAAAAGGGTTCTGGAAAAATGTTCCCCTCTACTAGGAAAGGGCCACAAGAAGAAATGGTCTTTTTTCTTCCTCTGGACACCATCATGTCTGGATCTGAGCCTGGAGTACTGCAGCCATCTTGCTATGAATTAATAGATGGACTAACACCAAATGTAGGAGAGCAGAGAGATGGATCACCTGGATCAGCCAACTCTGGATGAGCTCTATCTCTAGAGTTAAGTTAATAAATTCCCTCCGGTATAAAGCATTTGGAAATGAGTCTCTTACTTGCAGCCAAAAGCATCCCAAGTGATCTTACTGCCCGAAGTTAGAGAGTGCCACATTCAACCTCAGGTCTCTCTGATACCCCAGCTTTTTCTCTGGATTGCTGCACGCCACTGGACCTCAAAAGGTATGGTGGGAGCCCCATCCAAAGCCAGAGGCTGGGGTAAAGAGAAAGCACTAACTGTGTGACAGATCCCTTCAAGATACTCTATAAACATTTAACTGCATCCCCATAACCCAGCATTTGATTCTAGGACTCAAATGCCAAATTCACCATAGTGAACTGCCTCCTACAGAAGCCTCCATTTTACTAAAGTTGAATTTTTTTTTTTAAAGAATTAGTCAATTGTATCAAAAGCCTTGATTTGCGAAGCATGCCAGAAAGAAAACAAGCTTAGGAGTTGAAACCAACAACACCTTGGGTCAGTTGTTCAACCTCCCCTAGCCTGCATTTCCTCAACTGTAAAATACCTAGTCTGAGAAGCTAATGTAAGATAGTAGGTGTTCAATAATCAATAAATAGTCAGAGTTAATAGTATTCCTGAATCTGTCTACAATAGCACTAGAAAAGAATGCATGAGCATTGAAACATTTGAGTGGTTTCATATTAATCCTGTTATCATAATCAATAAGACACAGTTTTCATTCAGCAAGGACTCCTCTTAATGTTTATCCACCATCAAAATGAAAAATGACCCTTAATAATCTATAATCTTATTTATCTTTCTAGAAATGACAGAGAATTATTAAACTCTATTTATGTTTCCTGAATGGAAGAGCAAAGATGAAAAATGAATGTGCAACAAAAAGCATCCAACCGACTTTTAAATAGCTTAGAAGTGTTAATAGGATAGCCAACCTGCATATCAAGATACAGATTTCATAGGCCACTAAGTTATTAGTACTAAGTGATTTTAAATTTTTCCATTAATCCCCTTGTCCCCATTAACTATTATTTCACATTCTGAATGCCACAGCAATAAGCCCTTTGAGCAAAAGAAATACAGCAGAGCCTCTATATGCAGACCACAATCCTAAGTACAGATCTTTGCTCTCTCTCAGTGGGTACTCAGGGTGCATCAGACAGAATCAGAGGTTCCTTCTGGTGGGCAGAGGGAAAGGGAGTCATTGCTCCCATTTAATCAGAGGAGACAACTACTTCATATCGTGCCTGCCTGGTATCTTGGAATTTGCACACACTTTCTCATCATCACCACCACTAACAGTAGCTCTTTCAGTGTACCAGACACTGCTTAAGGACTTTGCAATCCCATGAACCAGATGCTATTATTATCCCATTTGACAGAGGAGAAAACTGAGTCACAGAGAAGCAACAAGCCCAGAGTCATTCGGCTAGTATGTGGTATGCAGCCAAGATTCAAAGCCAGGCCAACCAATACCAAAACCTCTACTTTTAACCACTACCTAAAGCCCTTGGTAACAATTAGTAGCTATCCAAAACTAAATTTTCCCAAATATTCCTATGGTCACTTTAGGTACATCTCACTTTCCAGCCACATACTTTAAAAAAAAATCTTTTAGGGGCCGCCCGGTGGCGCAGCGGTTTAGTCCGCGCTTGGCAGCCCGGGGTTCGCGAGTTCGGATCCCAGGCGCCCGCGGACGCGCACTGCCTGTCAGCCATGCCGTGGCGGCGTCCCATATAAAGTGGAGGAAGATGGGCATGGATGTTAGCTCAGGGCCAGTCTTCCTCAGCAAAAAGGGGAAGATTGGCAACAGATGTTAGCTCAGGGCTGCTCTTCCCCACCAAAAAAAAAAAAAAATCTTTTAGACTTTAATATCAAGAAAACAAGTAGATCAGCAAGTCATCTGAAGTCTGAGTCACCAACAGGGAAAAGGTTTTATTATAATAATGTCACCAGGAACTAGCATTACACAGAGCAGAGAATGAGAGCAAAGGATCATAAAAGATTTCTTTGAAAGAAAAACCAAGTAAATACCAAATGTCAGATGAGCCATCCTCACTTCCCTTTTGGAGGCCACTTCTCTGACCAGGATGTTCAGTGGCCTGGCAGTCAAGTCCCTGAGACAGGCAGGTTAGCACAGGCACCTGGCACCGTGAGGGAACAGGAGGGTCATGCGGGGGCGGGGAACATCGCTAGGACATTGCTAAGACATAGTGCTGCATTATAGCTTAAGATAGCTTAGGTAACCGCAAGTTTCCTGAACCTCTTTTGACTGTCTGTAGGGGGACAGAACTGCTTGATTTATGGAAGTTGAGGCCCCAGCGCTCTTCCCCTGGCTGCTGCTGCTCTGACTCACCGCTGCCTTCGCTCTCACTTCTGCCCTGTGCAGAAGGACCCCCTACCCAAAACAGGAATATAAAAGATGCGATGGCAAAACCGCTCAGCGTGGCTCCTCCCTTGGAGTGTGCCCACTCTGTCTATGGAGCATATCTTTCTAACAAACTCCTTACTCTTTGTACTCATCCTTGCTGTGGCAGCTCTTCCCTTGGAGTGTGCCCAGCCTGTCTATGGAGTGTATCTTTCTAATAAACTTTTTATTCTTTGTACTAGTCCTTGCTGTTCTGTAAATTCTTTTACAACACAACATCGAGCAACCTGGATCCTCAGTGTGGTAACATCCCCACTGGGGAAGCCTCCCCAAAAGGTCTTATCCCATCAGCCTGCACCCATTATGTGAGAATCCTATTTCCTATAAGAGATAAATATTACAATGTCCAGTAATTGGAATTTCAGATACCCTGGAGGAGCAGGAAAGATTCTGGGGACAGTCCTTCACTTTCACAAACATTAATTGAATATCTACTATGTGCAAGGCACTGTGCTACCATTCATTGAGTATGTGCTACACCGGGCCCCATATTAAATGTTTCAAATTGCAATATCTATATAATGTATTGAATACATTACAGGTTTTGAAAGATACAATTTAACACCCAACATAATGCTTAGAATCTTCATTTTTCTAGGTTTTGTCTTAGGTTCCAAAAATAGTTTATTATTTTATTGACTTTTTCGAAAAAAGCAGAGAAATTTTTGTTTTAAAACCCAATATTCAAGGCTGAGTATTGAATTCAATGTACCCATTGAAACAGGTATATAAGTGGAAAAGACTGAATTCATAGAGCTTCAGATGTCATATGGAATCTAAACTTCATCTATGAACCAGAAAAGTCTTCAAAAGTCAGAACTAAAGTTGAGTTGAAGGCAAGAGGTCCTAATATATGACCTTATTGGACTAATAGTTTTCATTCTATATGTTGTTACAGGATTTATATTGAGAATGATATAGCGTGTTCTTTCCTTAGTTAAATATTTTTATTTTATACTTATCTAAGCTGGCAAATATTGGCTTATTAACTTTTGCAAATATTGGCTTATTAACTTGCACAAACTGAAGTGCCAATAATACTGGCATGAGATGACATTGTGACAGTTCCATATGTTTAATTCCTTAAACTTTGTGACTTAACACAATCTTAAAAATATAATTACTAGAATATAATAGAAAATGTTTGGAGGACTTTCAACAATCTGTACAGTTCAGTCTGTACTTCTACTAAAATGTTAATCAATTAAGATCTGAAACTTTGGCAACATGGGACTGCAGTAAACAGTAGTAACTTGCCAAACTATTGTTGTTATGAATTAATAGAGAAGCTCTTTGGTTATGGAAAGTACCTGTGGTATCGCAAGAACTGAGCTAAATAATTTACATATATATCACCCAGTATAATCCCCATTTTAAAGATGAGGATGTCAACTTAAAAGCAAATTCTCCTGTTATTTTACCCTCAGAATGAGTTTATTTGGGAATAGCCAAAAGAATTGCAATTCCGGATGTGCATGCTGCAGCAAACCACAGGCAAACCAGAAAATAAAGGAGGGGAGCAGCTTTTAAAGAGAAAAAGGGGGAGTAGGGATGAGCTGTTCTAAAGGAAAGTCCTTTGGGGGAAAGTAACAGTTCAGGGTGGCAACAGCTTCTCATTGGCTGAGCTACGGTATTTCTCATTGCTGGGCTATTGCCAGATGAGGAGAGAAATCTTCAGTAGTAAAGTAGTTTTACTTCCTCTAGAAGATTCATGAGTCCATCTCTTCCTGTTTGGTGTAATTGGCAATGTGCGATAGGGCGTGAGAGCGCCCCCTACAGGCCTTCCTGACTCCGATTTAGTTAAGGTTTCTTTTGTTAATTTCCAAAAGGATATAGCAATTTCCCAAGGTTACAACACTAGTAAACCCATATCTACTGGTCTTCAAAACCTAGTCTATTTTCCCTCTTCATTTGTGTATGAACACAATAAAAGTATTTTAATATGTTTACAATGATTACTAGAGAGCCAAAACATCCAGTTAGAAAGAGAATATAAAGAAATACGAAATAATAAAGGGACACATGAAGACATAAATACATAAAGAAAAATACTCTATGATTCCAGGAGTACCAATGAACAAAAATCCTCATTTATAGCATCTTAATTAGTTTTAGAAAAGAATAAGAAATAACAAATATATGCCCCTGAAAAGATGTAACAGCCTAGAGAGTCATACCGGTGCTAATAATCAATATTTAAGTGGCTTAGAGCACACAAATATAGCAATCTGCAAGGTTCTAAAATATGTGTTGTTTTTCTGCACCAAATATGCGTCTGACTTGCAGACTTATGAATTATCAAAAATGATTGTGGGGCTGGGAGTGAGCTGAGCCTTGGCTATTTCACTTTCCAAATTTAAAATCTAGCATATTTTCTCTAGGTTTTGATTTTACTCACTTGAAAAAAATTTAAAATGGCAACAACATGGCAATTCTAAAGGAAATGAATGTCAATGGGAAATGCTATTTGTCTAATCTTTTAACTTCTAATTAAATTTTTACACAATACATGTAAAAAGAACTTGGAGAATATTTTAAAACCAACAGCACTAAATGCTCTCAGAGAGGGCAATTAAAGAGTAGTAAAAGGTTTATAAATACAGAATTAATAACAACTTGACAAACAGTGGGACCTAAAATGAAGTTCAAGAAAGTAAGGGGGGGAAGACTTGGCAAGATGGTAACATACTAGAGATGTGAATGTTAATTAGTTAGTATACCATACGTTGGGAGGGATGTTCTTTTTTAAGCACTGAGTTATAGGTGCCTAGGAAACCATTCAGATCTCAGACACTGACGGCTGATGAACGAGAATCACTACCTCGTCATGTGCACTTTTATTGAGAGAAAGCAGTCTTTCATTCAGATCTTGCCAGTGCTACAGATTTTCCTCCTGGAAAGTTTTTCAATGATTCTGAAAAAAAAAAAATTGTTTTCAAGGTTGCTTTACCCTGAGATTGCTGGCTCAATTTGGGGGCCAAATGAAGGTACAATGGGTGCCAAAATTAAGTTGCCACTTCTTGTTTACAGAACAGAATGAACTTAAACCATATATATCCTCACCTTCTCCAAACAGGCGTCATCTGACGTGAAGAACACATTTTTTTTCTCCTGCTCAAGAATTTCAAACCCTTGCAAAATTTCGAACGTCAATTTCAAACTTCTAGATATATACGTGCTCCAACATGTGCTTTGCTATGAGAATACAATATAACTCCAAGTATATGTCTCACATTGATTTTGCAAATATATTCAATGAATATTTTTATTCTTAAAGTTCATCTGGAAGAAAAAATTAATGAGAAAGCAAAGAAAATACTGGGAAAAGAAATATATTGAATGAAGTTAGCTCTACTATATATTAAAATGGAATATAAAGTTATAGTAATGAAAGAAATATGAAAAAGTTTATAATTTTGTGCATGTACATTAAGGCAGCTAAAATTAACGAGATAATAAATTTGGGGGACAATTGACTAACAATTCAGAAAAAAATAAAGCTCTACCTCATGCTTTACCAGGATAAATTTCAGATCAATTAAAGATTTAGGTCCTAAAAATAGGGAAAAATATAAAATATTTTAATAAAACAGACAAGAAGAGATAAACATATATGACTGCCTAGAAATAAAAAAGTTCTGCACCACAAACCCAGTTAAAGGTAAATTTAAAGCTATGAAAGCACTCATACATATTTCACTAAGGGTAAATATTCTTATTGTATAAACAGCCCTTATACACTGAGAAGAAAAAGAGGAACTCCCCAATAGAAAAATGCGGATATTACATAGAAAACTCACAAAAGAAGCAACACACTCAACCATGTAGAAGTTCAACCTCACTATTAAAATACAAAACTACAAAAATAAACCAATAAGTTCTTTTTTAACCTATCAGGCTAACAAGCGAAAAAGATTAATAATAACCAAAGGTAGTTTACACATGGGAAACAAGCATTATTTTACATGGCTGAAAGTACACATTAATATTACCATTTTTGGCAAAATGTTTCAAAAGACTTTAAAATGTGCATACCTTGATCCAGCAATGCTATTTTTAGGAATTTTTCTTAAGAATTTAATAAGTTTGCAAAAGTATATATAAAAGGATATTCCCTGTAACACTATAATGTTAAAAATTTGGGAACAACCTAGATGTTCATTAATAGGAGGATGAATACACTGGAACCTATTAAAAATGTTGGCAAAAAACTGATTTTATTATTGTCCAGGAAACATGTCCACAATGCAGTTTTAAATGAGAAAAGAAAGTTAATATATATAAGTATCAAAAAAGAAATTTGGAGGCACTTATCTCTAGATTATAGGATTGTGAACTTAATTATTTCTGTATTGTTTTTAGTATCTTTTGAACTTTTTCCAAAAAACATTCTTTTAAACAACAAAACAAACAAAAAACATTGCAAGAAACAGTCAACAAGACAATTTTTTTAATTCTTTGTTACCTGCCAAACAGATTTAAGATGGCACTATCATGAAATTTGCAAATCTTTGTCGCTCTGTAAAAATCTGACTGCAAATATCTTATTTATCTATTTAATTTCCCTCATCCAATTAACTTCATTTGTTTCAGTCATCAATTTTATCCTAAGTATGTCCCACATAAAAGGTGACACTTCCCTCAAGTGGGTATCCTACTTATCAACCATCCTCAGGAGTAATAAATCATGCTAGTTGGAGTGAAATGAAGGAGGGTGAGTCACTAAGAATAATCCTTAAACACATTGCAATTATTCAATACACACTGAAAGCACTTTGGCATTCAGGTAAATCAAGCATGGCATTGTTGATATTTCTTAAAAGTGGGGCAATCGTGGTTCAGAGACCTGTCAAATGGAAAAATGATAAAGCAAAGGATAAATCCACTGCAATGAAATTGCCTTCTAGAAAGTAAAGGATTCAGTAGTTTGGTTTAAAAGTTGGTACAATGGTGGAAAAAGTACTAGACCTGGTATAGGGAAAACGAGGGTTTCATCCCAGTTGTACCATTTACTAGCTAGAAGAACTCTAGCAAGCCTATCTATAGACTTCATTTCCTCACCTGAAAGAATATAAACTCTAAAAAATATCAGAGGATTGTTCAGGGTACAAATGCAAAATTATCATGCTAAAAAGGATGACTCAAAGAGCATAACCAATTCCTACAAATCTTAGCCTCTCTACCAGGTTGCAGAGTAAATTGATATGTTGTATACATATAGTCAAACACGAGTGCTGGCATTGTCCAAGCTCCCTGAGTCAGTGCCATGGGGTGGTACCGCCCTTCAAACAGGCCGTGGTGAGTCTAGAACTGTGTGATCTATGGAACAGATCAAGTTTAAAGTTTCTAGGGGCCGCCCGGTGGCGCAGCGGTTTAGTTCACGCTTAGCAGCCCGGGGTTTGTGGGTTGGGATCCCGGTCGCCCACCGACACACTGCTTGTCAGCCACGCCGAGGCGGCGTCCCATATAAAGTAGAGGAAGATGAGCACAGATGTTAGCCCAGGGCCAGTCTTCCTCAGCAAAAAGAGGAGGATTGGCAACGGATGTTAGCTCAGGGCTGGTCTTCCTCACAAAAAAAAAAAAGTTTAAAGTTTCTATGCCCTATTCCAACAGGGAAGAAATGCACAAACTCATCCCAATCTGTGTCTTCATCCAGGAACACCATCCGACAGCCTCAGCTGTATCCACCGCCAAGACTGAGACTGAACATGGCACTCAAGGAGACCCACTCCCTCAGCAGCATGCAGACTTCTCTGTGGCGATGGGAGCTAACTCACTAAACTCCCTTAGCTCTCCCACAATTTCCAACAGAAATATCCAGGACAACACATAAACGCTGCAAAGGTATAACAGCCCTGGACATTAAGAAAATCAATTAAGTAGTTATCAGTCTCTGAGGAATTATCCCCAACTTTGGCCAGGTGGTCCTAGTCCTGCCTCCCTTAGGGATTGGGGCTGGACTGCTGACCCCAGAGCCTGCTTTCGGAGGTAGTGGGAGCAGTTTCCTCCATCCACGCAGTGTCTGGCTAGCATCAGAACCTGTGCGCAGAGACTCTCACAAGATTACTGTGCCCAGGAAGGCAAACTATCAGCGGGAGCAGGGACTGGGGAAATCAATTTGCTTCAGGACAGAGAGCCAGCAGAATATAATGGTGGAGACAAGAAGAAAAAACAGGGAGCATAGCTTCACAGGAAGAGCAAGAGAAAATGCTGACTCAGTCCAAGATCAACCCCAGAGCCACCATGCAAAGCATCAAAAATGAGACATCAGAAATCAGCCAGGGCTAGACATATCAGTTTGGCCTCCAGATCTGAAGGGAGGTTTTAGGAGCACTCAAGAACAGAGAGACCACGTAAGATGGGCTCTTTTTATTCAAGGATGGGCGCACGGGGAACAATAGTTCCTAAGAAAAGACTCTGCGACATGAAATAGAGAATCCCTAACATTTCAGAAGAAAAACATACTATAACTAGAATATGATAGAGCCGTGTTAAAAGCCATTTTTATAAAGAGTTTATTGATAGAGAAATACTAATGATATAAAAAGTGAAAAAAAACAAGACATGCATTATATGAATATGATTCTGGATTGATTTTTAAAAATAAAAGTAAAGAAGAATATACTCATAGACATATAGAGAAAAGAATGAAGTAAAATATATTAAATATGAACAGCAGTTCATATCTGGGTAGCAAGATTACAAGTAGTTTTTATTTTCTTCTGTACATATTTTTATATTTTCCAAATCTTCTACATGTTACATTTCTAATAAAAAATACCATTATGAATTAAGAGAGAGAAAAAGAAGTACAATCTTTCCAAAATCCTAAGGATGTTTCAGATGTATCACATTCCCTTCTCTGGCATTTTTAATTTACTTGGACTCATACCTCCCAAAGGGAAAAAATATATAAGCTGAATTTACACTATAGCAAAACTAGAGTATCAGAACAAAGTCTTAATATATATGTAAACCTATATACATATATATTATACTTAATTTCTAGAGACTTGAATCATTTATTATATAAAATAAAAATTTGAGATGATGACATTTCCAAAAATCATGTCCATCCAACAAAACGCTATATATTTATATATATATATATATATATATATATATATACACATATCATCTCAAGAAGTATGTACTACTCAGCACTTCTAGTTCAACCACTGTATTATTCAAGCATTTTTCAAAAGAAATCACATTACATATGCATCTCAATATCTTATTTTCTGTAATGGAGTACAGAATGCTTCAGTTGAGGAAAACACACACATACACCCACACAGAAGGAAATCACTCAGCATCTCGTGTTAGCATCATCTTGGACATTCAAAATTGTCACCATTGTAACAAAGTAAGGAGTCAGCAAACTCCTTAATGGTGGCACCTGTTTTTGTCAGTGGCTCAACGGTTACCAGAGATAACTTTGAAATGATTAGCTACTCTACACATACCTTAATCCAACAAGACAAAAATTATTCCCAAAAATGCACACATATGGTGCACTGGTGCTGGCTGCAATAGAGCAGACGTGCCCTGATGTGTGAGCTTTTGCCCATAACTCCAACTGGTCAACCCAACATCAGTCCATCCTGGGTGGTCCAGTTGACTAGGACCACATAGGCCTCACTTAGAGCAAATCTAAATCCTCAAATCTAAATCCTTGTATCCTCCTAGAACCTAATACTCTTCAATTATTTAAAAGATCCTATCTAAGGTGAAAAATAAAAAAAAATTAACATGCTACTATAGTTTGGTAATTATGTGCAAATCCAAAAAGAGTGGAAATCTTTTAGAGTACTGAGGAATGGAGTTCTTTTTCCTAAAATTTAGAAAGGATAGTCATCATATGGAGCTGGGTCAACTAACATAAAATATTTCACAAAAACTACTTTTCCTCTAACAGCTAGTCCCACAGAATTCATCATCACCAGTCTTTGAAATGTTTGGCCTCTTCCATAAAGATACAATACCCAGGAAAGCATCCAGAAATGGATTGACAGGTGTTCAAATAAGGGTTTTCTGAATAAACTAATGTGCATTATTTGTAATAGCTAAAGAATAGATATGACCTAAATAGCTCACAATAGGGGAATAAGTTAAATTAGGGGATAAATATAATAGTAGGACACAATGTTAACTGTAAAAGTCAACAGATAAAAATACGTCTATATTATTATATCTACTTGGACTATAATTAAACAAACATGCAAAAAGTAGGGTGAAAGGACTGTGAAAAGCATTATCTTTTAAGAGAATTTTCATTATATTGCTTTATAAGGTTGTTCCTATAGTAACTATTTCATTTAGAAGGATTTCACACTCACAGTATTGCCCTCCTTGTTTACTTGTCATCCTCCTCCCTTCCCCACATTCCACCATCATAGAGCTAAGAGATCAGCGTAGAGAAAAAACTTTGAGTAGAAGCAACACTCAAAAGATGTAGACAGCCATCTTCAAAATTTCTGAATGAATACTGTTCAAAACAAGTTTTCAGTTAACAAATTATTTTTTAAAGAAAACTCCTTTTTAAAGGAAATTGCGTGTAAAATTTATAAAGGAAATGAAATCGGGGAAAATTTAGATTATGCTAAGAGATCATCAAATCTATTCCCAATGTTGAAATGCTCATAATCAAAACCAGGTAGGAGAAAGTCTTGCAATTAGAAATGAGTGACAAAGAAATGACAGCAGAATATCATCCTACACAAAAATATATCCGTTAGATCCAACACATGTCTATCTTGAGGAAAACTTTACGGCAAGGTTTATAAGTAAATATAGGATTTTTTATGAGTTAAGTCTTTTCTTATGCATAATAAAACTCTGAATAGCCAAGGTTTTTGTCTACCCCAGCCTTATTTCTCCAACTTTTCTATTAACAATATTTTATATCTTTCACTCACATTCACCCAGAGCTGCCTTCTCCAAGAAAATCCATCCAAATTGTGACAGCCCATCTTTTACTCATCTGGCAGGTAATTCAACAAATCAGTAGATATGATGAAATAACTCAGAACTAAATGGTGCTTATCACACTAATTCTGAATATACTCTTTCAGTCCATCACCTGATGAATAATGTTAGTACACAACAGACCTGTCATAAACCTTCCCTATAGTCTAATGCCAGAGTCATCATGCAGCCAAGGGAGGAAACAGACATCAGCACCCTCCAGAGCCCATCATCCAATGAGAATTCCACATGTAAAGCTGGACCTTCTTTTAAACCTCAGTGATGATGATGATGATGGGGGTGGAGGGCGAGAAGGATGCTGATGCCAGTTTGTGAAAAGGAGCTTGCCAAAATTATTGTAGACTCTGAACCTATAAACTAATAATTAATTTCCTTTCTAGTGCATCAAGCTTTTAGGGAAAAGACATCCTACCCATGTCTGTTTGCAATTTCCCTATAATGGTCAGAAACAATGAGATTTCACAGCAAGAATCACAAAGCTATTTCTCTCCAAAATGACAAGTGTGCATCTCATCTGATGCTACAAATCAACATATCTGTCCAGGACTATTAGGGGAAAAAGCAGACAGCTGTCCAGACCAAGTTCTGCCAGTAAAACAAGACCTTGAATAATAGCAAAGGCAGTGTCAGGACCTCAAAGTGACACTAATAGACTGCAGAACTAAGCTAGCATCAAGTCAGGTTGATTTCTTTCATTCAGTTACTAGGGAGTAAGGAAATGACAGACACAGGTCAAATATGTCTTAGTCCAGTCATTTTCAGTTCTTGGCTAAAAGAGGCTTATTTTAAAAACATAACTCAAGAAAATGACACTCTGATTTTTCTTATCACTAAAATTACCATCTTTCTACAATTGGTATACTGTATCATTAAAATCCATGTGGGAAGCCCTGGCAGAAGGAACAGAAATATTCAGATTTGGGAACCCTACATTGATTACTCATATAATTGACATACTGATAAGCCAGATTCCTGAATGATTGATATCCCAGCCCCATTACCATATTGCATACTGGCTAGGACCCCTAAGCAACCAGGTCAGGGAGTAAAAACTAAAAGAAATAGTCATAGAATGTATAACTTTAGCAATTGATGGGAAAATTGAGGTTCCTTTGAACCAAATTCAGAGAAATGAGCACTCAAAACTACATTATCGTTATATAACAAAATGTACCTGCTGTTTTCTATGGTTTCTCTCTTTCTGTGTTTTTTTGGGGGGAAGGGAGGGGTTATACCAAAGTATCAACATCTGAACAACTACTAAAAATATGCTCCAGAATGGCAAAAGTAATCCTCCCCAAATTTACGAACTTTCCACTTATTTTCTGATGAGTATCTATTTCTATTTCATTCACTAAAGGATAACACTGAGAATAGGTGGTAAAGAATAAAACAGAAGAAACTAAAAATAAAGAAGCATATTGGAGCTAAACTGCCAGGTGTCAAATCCTAGCTCTACCACATTAATAAGTCAATGCTGTATGACTTTGAGCAAATTACTTTACCTCTCTGGTTTCCTTATCTTTAAAAGAGAGATAACAACAGACCTATCTCATAGGGTTCCTGTGACCAGTCAAATGAGTTATCAGTTATAAAACACTTAGTACAGATATAGAGCAAGTGCTATAGAAATATTTATTACAATAAAAATCAGTTCATTAACAAATGTTTCTGAAATAAATTCAAATTAGCATAATTTTGAATTTAATTAATATAAATGTAAATATTGATATATCATTTAATTTTTAATAGGAAACTATTTTATATTCAGTTTTTCCCATGTATCAGAGATGTTTGCAGACATAAAATAATTTTTCATAGATCCACAGAGTTGAAAGAATCCTAAGAATTGATGCAACCCAATGCTGTTCTGTATTGTTAGTTTTTACCCCAAGAATGTCTTGCCTCCTATTGTGAAAGTAAAATTTCTTTGAACATGAAGGCCACATCATACTTTCATTTTTATACACTCTGCAGGACCCTCCAAACTACTAGGCATGAAGCTGGCACTTGTCAAATTAACTGGATTAATCACAACTGGATTAATCTGACAATTTTTATGGCATTTACCTGGAATTTAATTAAGTTTGTTAAATTCTTAGTGTAAATATAGAAAACCTGGCCAATTCGGTTAGACTATAATCCTTCAAGTTGTTGAAAACCTTTCTTAGGTCATACATGGGTTACCATTTCTCAAAAAAAAAAACCAAATACATTTCCAAAGAACATTCTTCCATAGCAATTTTCTGAATCCTTTTCCAGTTTTTCAAGGTCCTAAAAATTGTGGATTACAAAATAAATTATGGACACTGGTCCATTCCAAAAAAACAGGAAGAAAACAAATCAATCCTCCAAGTTGAAAACCTATTCTTTTCACATTTTTCAATACTTCTCAGAGTGGAAGGCTATTTGAGAAAACAAAAGGTTTGCTCCTTCTTACTTATAAATGCTAAAGGGATACAAATCAGAAAATAAAGAGTTAAGAAAAAGATCCCACTCTCAAAAATGTGAATCAACATTGTATTCAGACATACTTAATAAAGATCATTAAAAATCTAATTCCTGTAAAATGCAAGGATTAAACAGCATACACCACATTTCATGAAAATGAGGCACCATTCAGGTGGTAATACATTTGTATAATGACAGAAAAACCAGCTCTATACTTTTGTAGACTCAACACATAAACTAAGTAGTCCTATAGTAATAAAGGTCTATTTATTACAGATGGGAACAAGTGGGTCATTTCGTTTGCAGGCAATCCGAGCACAACTGACTCATCTACAGCGCTTTCTGAAAACCATTCTATCAAAAAAATCTGAAATGCATGGCCATAACCTAGACTTGGTCATTACCTCAAAACAATCTTCTTTTGAAATCATATACTCTGATTTCCCCATCGGAAATCTTCTTCCTCTGTCTTTCCCACTGCTTCATTACCAAAAATTTGTCCAGGTGTATAAGACCTGTTCCTGTCTTTAAGCAGCAACCTCACTCACCCATGATTGATCAAATCAACTACTTTTTCAAACCAGTTCCCTCAGTAATTCCCTGCTTCCTTTGCTGTTATGCTACAACCACCTTGCATA
The DNA here is from genome assembly GCA_031878705.1 of Tapirus indicus. Lineage (NCBI taxonomy): Eukaryota > Metazoa > Chordata > Mammalia > Perissodactyla > Tapiridae > Tapirus > Tapirus indicus. Next base: position 73,527,468 of record CM062921.1, on the reverse strand, counting down.
CTCACATCATTGGATCCATCCAGCTCCCTGAGTTCCTGTGTTCTGGCCCCAAACTCCAGTTATGGAGCACTACTGCCTAAAAATCACAAGACTTTGCTAAGTAGTGCTACTAAAAATGTAATTTTAATCTTAGCTGTGTGCTACCACTATTCATTTCACTTCCTATTCTCCCAGCTACAATTTCAGAAGTTAACTACTTCTTCCAGCCCTCTATTCAATCCCTACCACTCTCATTTCTACAAGATGACATCACCTCCCATCCTCTCATCAATTCCATGATATGTCCACATCCCCATACCTACACAAATGCATCTTTCAGAAATTTGCTTGATTTACGATATTTGTTCATGGTCCTCCATTGAGATAATAATGGTCAAGTCCTTTTCATCTGGAAAGTCTTTGCCTCAATATTCTTAGATGATTGTATAACTAAGGAATATATAATTAAGAGATTAAAAGACATAAAAGTATGGTTGATAAACAAAAGCAGAAAAGCATTTAATAAAATTCGACACCAATTAAAAAAAAAACTTAGTGAAATCAGGATGAATGGGAAGTTTCTTAAGAAAGTGTATCAAAATCCTATAGCAAACATCACAGCTAATGCCACTTTGTACCACTTCTACTGAACCCTGTTCTAAAGATCTGAGCTACTGTGATGGAACAAGAAAATGAAATAAAAGATATGAGAATTGAAAGACATTATTCACAGACAATATGATTGGCTACAGAATCTTCAGGCAAATTATTCAAATGAGAGTTTAGCAAAGTGGCTAATACAAGATCAGTATAACAAAAAAATCAATTTACTTCATATACACTAGGAACAAACAGAACATGTAATTTTTTTAAAGATTCCATTTACAACAGCAAGAAAAATAAGTACCTAACAATAAATGTAACAAAAGATACATAAGGCTTTATGAAAAGAATTATAAAACTTCATAGATGCACTTCAAGAGATCAAAATAAATGGAAAGAGATACCATATTCATGGATAGGAAAACTCAATATTTTAAAGATATAAACTGTTCCCAAATTAATCCATAAATTCAATGTCATTCTAATTAAAATACCAACAGTGTATTTCACAGAACTTGACAAGCTGATTCTTAAATCTACATCAAAATGCAAAGTGCCAGAACAGCTAAAAGCATGTTAAAAATGAAGAGCAAGGGAGAGGACTTATTATCAAGGCTTATTATAAAGCCATAGTTAAGACAATGTGATAATGGCACAGAATTGGAAAAGACTTGGAAGGACCAAATGAGACCTGTAAGTATATAGAAACATGAAATATGTCAGAGGTGACATATAAATAATAGGGGTAAAGACGAACAAAAACAAATTATTAATATGGAAAAAATAAACTTCCAAAGGAAATTTCAGGTGAATTCAATAAGTAATTGTGAAAAGCAAAACCTAGAAACTTTTCTTTTGGTGGGGTAGACTGGCCCTGAGTTAACATCTGTGCCAATCCTCCTCTATTTTGTATATGGGACGCCACCACAGCATGGCTTGATGAGTGGTGCGTAGGTCCACGCCCAGGATCCAAACCTGCGAACCCTGGGCCACTGCAGCTGAGTGCACAAACTTAACCACTATGCCACTGGACCAGCCCCACTAGAAACTTTTAAAAGAAGAAACAGGAGAAAATTTTTATCACCTCAGGATAAAAAGGATTTCTTAAATAAGAGAAAAAGAACACAAACGGTAAAATGAAAATTCTGACTTTAGTAAAATTTAAAATTCTGTGTATCAAAAGACATCATAATGTTAAAAGGCAAACCAAAGACTGGGAGAAAATATTTACCATACAGAAGAAAAACAAATATTTCTATCTGTAGTTTAAGAGGAACCAAGCAAAACAACCCCAAATGGTAAATGGGGTTTACCATTATGTATATTCCTACGTATATACATCCTATGTATATTCTTACCAAAGAATATACACAGGAAATTCACAGAAGAGGGAACCCAAATGCCCAATAAATATACAAAAAATGTTCAATCTCACTAATAGTGAGGAAAATGTAAATTTAAAACTTTGAGATAACTTTGTTACATCCTTCAGCTTGGAAAAAAATTAAAAGTGTGACAATACCAACTGTTGGCAAAGATGTGGAGGATCAGGAATTCTATTCATTATAGATGGAAGAATTGGCACAACCATTCAGGATAGCATTTATCAATAGCTAGAAAAACTGAAAATGCACAAGCCCTCAGACTTAGTCATTCCTGCACTAGGTTTATGGCCTAGAGAATCTCTGTATATGTGCCCAAGGAGGCATGAACAAGAATGTTCACTGGAGCAATGTCTCAAATAGAGAAAAAAACACTTGAACACCATAAATACTCAAAGACAGGAGAATGAATAATAAATCATGGCATATGCAATATGCTTACAACGGAATACTGTACAATGACAAAAATCAATGAACTGGATTACATGGATCAATCTGGAGAAATCTCCAAACAATGTTGAAGAAATAAAGCAAGTTACAGAAGAATACAAAAAGTATTATATCACTTTATCATGTTTGAAAACATACAAAAGAATAGCATACAGTGCTTATGTACGGATGCATAAGGAAAGCATGTATGCAAATGATAAACATCAAATTTAGGAGAATGCTTCCCTCTGGGAAAGCAGGGAGGGAATGAGACCAGAGAGGAGACACGGGAAGTTTCAATAATATCTGTAAATGTTTTCTTAATCTGAGTAATGGGTACATGAGTGCTTGTTATAATATTCTTCATACGTTTTTGAATGCCTAAAATATTTCATTATTCTTTAAAAACTTTTAAAAATAGAGAAATCTGAAGAGAGAAGACAGGACTGTGGACTATAGTAATGAGCGAAAATTTCACTAAGAAAAATAAACCTTCACCTGGACCTTAAAAATGAATAGATAAAATTTGCCCAAACTGAGAGGAAGGGAAACAGGCTCCAGATTAGACCAAAGGCTAACCATTTATCTTTTACAATACAAAATTGAGTCAGATTCCAACCTGTGAAAACATCGCCCTGATAGCAGAATCAGGTGAAAAGGATGTTGAACTATCCCTCACTGAATTTTAATCAGTGTGGCTCATGAGTTTCCTTAAGACTGACCCCGCTATAGAAAAGGACACGTACTTAAACAGTAAAGTGATCATAAAGAGGATTGATATTATCCTATGGAACATTATCAATGTGACGTTGTCAGGCAATCAGAAATAAAGTTCTTCAAAATGTAGTTTTCCTTTTCTTCCCCCAGGGATTTCTTAGTCTCTTCCAACTCACAGTATTTACCATTGCCACAATTTTAGCTCTGTTACATCGCCTATGATCCAATCTAGAATGTTCTAACATCTTTGCAGAGACTGCAACAATTTAAACATGTTTTTTGAAAGGATGAATTATATGAATAAATTCAGTCCACAAGCGATATTTTTAAAAACGTGTGATATACATCGAGGTCCCCTATTCCTCAATCCATTTCAATACAAAAATTTTTTTAAATACAATTAAATATTAGTAAAAACAGATGTCTTTCTTCATTATCCCTTAGCTAAATGCTAAAGGATTTTTTCCAATAAGATGTAGGAATGAAATTACAAGGACTTACTGTAAACTTACTGCTTAAGTTTAGATGTTGAGCCACAGTTTCAAACTATGGGAGTTTGGACAAAATAACTCCTAAATTCCCTTATTACACTAAAATTCTGATTCTATAAAATATCACTATCCTTTTCCTAGTAGAAAGAAGTAGGAAAGAGTGGCAACGAGCACAAACTCTGAAGCTTTACCACTTACTAACCAGAGGTGACTTTGGTCATCCCTTAACCTCTCCATGGTTCAATTTCCTCATCTGTCAAACCAAAATAATAATAGTAGGTTGGGTGTTATTATTGTTGCTATCATAGGTAATGAACCTATATAGTTTTCATAAACTGTTACACAATATACAAAGGTGGCACCACTTTCATGAAAATCTTTACAATCACTAGAAATTTTTCCCTCAAAGTATTCATTTGTTTTGGAACTCTCCAAATGGAAAAGCTTAACAGATTTTTTCTAATAAATAATATCTTTAATTTATTTAATACTACATACAAACTTGGGTTAGCCTAGTCCTACAAACTTTTTAAGTTCTGCTGGATGCTCCCTCTGTCTTCCACAGTGTTTTTCTCACCCAGTGATTCTCAACCAAGTGGTTTTGCCCCATCCCCATTCCCCAGGGCTGTCTGGCACTGTCTGAGACATTTTTGATTGTCACAACTGTGGAAGGGGAATGGGGAGGAGCTACTGACATCTACTAGGTGGAAGTTAGGGATGCTGCTAAGCATCCTACCATGTGCAGGACAAACCCCTCCCCCATAGCAAAGAATTATCTGGTCCAAAATGTCAATAGCACCAAAGTTGAGAAGCCTAGATGTAACCCAATTATGATTTTCTCTCTCTACTATTAGTAAAAGTAGTATTGAAATGAAAAGTTTTTACAACTTTTCAAGGGGCACAAGACAACTCTGTGCAAGTGATGTAAAAGTTCTATAAACTGATTTTGGTGGTAGTTACCCTGGTGTATACGTTTGTCAAAACTTACAGAATGGTACACTTAAAAATGGATGAATTTAATTGTATATAAATTATACTTCAATAAAGTTTAGGAAAAAAGTTTACAACTTGCATTTAAAGAATCATTGTATCTAACATGGTCCAAATATTACTGGTCCAGCTCCAATCTGTGTTCCTAAAGATGAAGCCTAAGCTAGATACGGGTAAAATCTTATAAAATAGTAAAAACAAAGAATCATCTTTAAAAAGTAAGCAGTAGTTACTTAAAAGCCTAGAATTAATTTTAATAAGTTAAAATTTAAAATAATTCTAGGGGCTGGCCCAGTGGCCTAGAGGTTAAGTTCGCGTGCTCCACTTCTGGCGGCCCAGAGTTGGCGGGTTTGGATCCCAGGCGCAGACCAACACACTGCTTGTCAAGCCATGCTATGGCAGCATCCCATACAAAGTAGAGGAAGATGGGCACGGATGTTAGCCCAGGGCCAACCTTTCTCAGCAAAAAGAGGAGGATTGGCAACAGATGTTAGCTCAGGGCTAATCTTCCTCACAAAAAAAAAATTTTAATAATTTTAACAAATTAAACTTGGAAAGCTTATTTTTATTATTTTTTATTAACTTGCTAATTATTAGAGTATCAAAAAGTATTAATTTATTTGTTTTTAAAGCCAAAAGATTTTTCTCCATGTAGACAAATGCTAGTAGTCAAATCACAAACATGCTCTCATGGATGACCACATACAATGGTTTTGTTAAAAGGCTACTGAATTAGAGAGAAGACTTTGGTTTTTGAAGATAGAATTTTGTAGAAAATCTAATAAGACAATGCATATGAAAACATTTTAAAAGGCACAGACCATATCATAAAAACATAAGGAGGCAATATTATTAGCATTATAAAGCCAGGTAAGTCTGTTTCCATCTGTTGTTATTCTACCGAGGTCATCCAACTCAAAAACACATTTTTTTAATTTCCCTTGTCTCAATGTATTTATTTAATATGGTTTAAATGCAAGTAAAAATAATTTGTTATTAGAACATTAAAAGCGTACCAAAAGTACATTTCATTATGTATTCTTAGACCACAATATATTCAGTTGTTTCTTACGCTGCCATTTATTTGACACTTGTAATTAATGATTCCTTAGCTTATCCTGACCTTTGCATTATGAAAAAGGAAAGCACTGCTATGGTGTCCTTTAGTCTTGACATTGGAAAAGAAATGAACAGATTCCTTTCAGTAACCAATGGTTTAAACAACCTGCCAGACAAGAAGTACTATTAGATAATTAGGTATTTGAAGACTAAAATGATAAAGGACTTTCCCCCAAAGAATTGTTTCTGTTTCCTCATTAATATTCACAATTCAATAAGAAGAAGCACAGTCACCATTTACTGAGTGATCGCTTCCTGGGTGCTATGCTAAACCCTTCACAGTATTATCTCAAAAAGTCCCCATATCTACACAATGAAGTGAGCAATACCATATCCTTTGACAGGCAAGAAAACAGGCGTAACGAGGTCATATGGCTAAGCAAAGATTATGTAATTACTAATAGTAGACTTGGGGCCGGAACATAGGTCCTGCGTGGTGCCAGATCAGGTATTTCTAACCACTATTCCACACTGTCTCAATATATAAATGCATGTGTGTAAAAGGCAGACTAGATAGAGTTCACTCCCCAATCAATGCAGAGAAAAGACTGAAGGAGACTTACCAAATTCTAATACTGCTTCTTCCTAACTGCCAGAACGTTGGGTTGGGTGATTTAATTTTTTAATGAAATTAATTTTAATAATTGAAGTTTTTAATTTATTTTTCTGTATCTTCCAAAATTTATCCAATAATCACATTCAACTTTTATAGTAAAAGTAAACATACTGGAAAAATAACCTCCCAAAAAATATGTTTATATGCATGAACCTAACAGTTTGAATAATAGCTTAAAAGCTTGGAGAAATCTCAACATACCTACTCACAGACCAGATTCAATAAACATTTGCTGATCACCTGATGGGTGCCAGGCATTGCAAGAGGTATGTGCGCAAATGTCATCTTACGTGCTTACCGAGAAGATCCCCACTTTACCCGTGAAGGAAGTGGGGTTCAGAGAATTTTCAGAGGGCGTGGGATTCCAGCCTAGCACTCCTCTCACATTTCCTCAGCTGCCTCTCCATTAAATCAAAGAAAGCTTTGACTGGGGACAATATGATGTTTGGAAACTAGCAGCTAAAACCACTTCAAACTCCTGGCTCTGCTTGTCAGCCTCAAGGAGGAGCAAAGATGCTTTGTCACCCTTCTCTCCAACAACTAGTTCTGTGGGCCCTGCTCACTCTCCCTAATTCGGTACAGAAGATGAGTGTGGGCCTGCTCCTGGGGCAGAGTCGGGGTCCACGAGGGTGGTCAGTATTGGTTCCCTTAACTCTCTGACCTCAGCAACTACCTGCCTAATCCCACAGGCCCCCCTGATACTTCTCTACCTCAGCCAACCACCCCTCATTCTCCTGGACTTGGCATCAGCACTCAGTGCTTCCAGACTTACCTCTCCTGCACAGTAATCTCAGAGACTGGACTATTAGTACTTTGACGGCTGTGTCTCATTCATATATTGTACACACAGGGTTCAATAAAGGCCATAAGAATAATTAATTCATTAATGATCTTGCCTTTTGCCTGACAAAACTGCCATAGCCACAAAACCTCTTTTCTTCTCTGGATTTCTCATCCAGGTCCCTCCAAGCCAGTCCTGCCAGTGTCCAAGACAAGAAAGGGAAATAAGTAGATACCAAGGAACTATGAAATCCTATCTGTATGCTGCCAGCAACTCCATCAAGGTCAAGAAAAGAAGAAATTATATGCATTTATGCAAAGGAAATATTTGAGAATGCAGAAGAAAGGCATTTCCAAGCAAAATTTCTTTTCAAGTGCTCCAATCAATGGCAAGCACTCAAAGACATCAAAAAGATTCTGCTTCCTCAAAGTTTTCAAGAAAAAAGAGAAGTTAAAGATGGAATGGCAGTTATGAGACAATGTTTGACTCAAGAGAAAGACAATCTTCTCTTCATTAGAGTTTTCTATAAAACTACTAGAAATGCAGTGAGAAAAAAAAGTGACAGGGAGGTAACAAGTACATTCTTCTTGAATTTGGTCGAAGTCCTGATGTCTATGATTTTGTTGTACAGTGTTTTATAATATATTTATGCCTCTTTATAAGGACTTGTCAGTTTTGACATTAGTAGAAAATGTGCATCTCATTTCCACAAAATTCTCAAAATTTTTTGGAAAATATGAAATGTGAGTTACATAAAAATGAGATCCAAATACATCTGCAATTTACAACAGCTTCTTCCCCAAAAAGCAATACTTAGTGTCTAACGTTGGAAGGAGTAAGGATACTGATCTGTGGAGGGCAATGAATTCCCCTTGGATTAATTTTTTTTTTCCTGAGGAAGACTCGCCCTGAGCTAACATCTGTTGCCAATCTTCTTCTATTTTGTATGGGGGTCGCTGCCACAGCATGGCTAACGAGTGGTGTAGGTCAACGCCTGGGATCTGAGCCTGCAAACCTGGGCCACCCAAGTGCAGTGTGCCAAACTTAACCACTATGCCACGGGGCTGGCCCCAGGATTAATCATTTTAATTGGTTAACATTATCATTGTGACAAATTAGAAGAAATCACTCAAAAACATGCAAGAGGCCAGCCCGGTGGTGTAACGGTTATGTTTGAATGCTCTGCTTCTGGCAGCCTGGGGTTCACAGGTTCACATCCTGGGCGTGGACTGACGCACCGCTTGTCAAGCCATACTGTGGTGGCATCCCATATAAAGTAGAGGAAGATGGGCACAGATGTTAGCCCAGGGCCAATCTTCCTCAGCAAAAAAGAGGAGGATCGGCAATGGATGTCAGCTCAGGGCTAATCTCCCTCACAAAAAAAAAAAAAAAAAAAACCAAGAAAAAACATGCAAGATGTTTTAAAGACAGATAAAGGTAATTTTCAGAGAAACTCCACACAGGTGTCATCTTAACCATGGATTTTGGATTTGGGAGAATACTGAACAACAAGTCTGTTTTATCTATGTCATTATGTTTGGGTTCTAAACATCAAATAATTTAATTACATAAAATATCTAGAGTACTAGTGCAGACAATGCATATTGATGGCTATTCAGTTATTCTTTATTTGAAAAAGCACATTTAAATGGAGTGAAATAAAAATTAAGAAAATTGGCTTTTAGTAAGTTATATTTAAAAGTTACATGTCTGTCCTAGCTGAAAATAAATGCCCTCTGCCTTCTTCCCTTTCTTGAATTTTAAGATGATTAATATCTCCCATGATCTTTTGACTCCCATGTAAAGGCACTGCCCAAAGGCTAATTCATTGATCTAGTAGTTGAATGTTTGGTTTCTGCTACAAAAGTGAGTTCACCGAATTTTGAATTACTAATAAATGCTATCTGAAATGATTTTGTTCAGGAGATAGCATAGGATGCAGTATCACAGAGCATGAGGTCAAATCTTGGTTCTGCCCCTGAGAGCCACCAGGCCTTGGACAAGTTGCCCCACTCCTCCAAGCTTAGTCTCCTCACACCGAACACTTTCCAGAAACTCGCATTCCGCCTATTTCACTGCAGTATTCAGATGAGGCTGTGGAAGAAATTTAAAAAGGCATGGCTGTGGTTAATCAAGGACTTACATACACAAAACCCACTTATTCTCACTTAAGGGACCTGACCCAAAAATGTAGCAAATATTACTCAGCAAGTAATAGTAACAACAGCAACAATAGAAAACTCCTATCACCTACTTCTTCCTCTGTAAAAAATTTCCATTAGTCATTTGATATTTACAATTGTTAACTGAGAGTTTTTCACATACAACTGATATTTGTCAGCAAGAATAATAAATGCTCACTGTGTTCATCATTAAATTCTATCATTAAACCTTTTTCTTGTTAAGACTGGTGAACAGTTTTGTCTGATAAAATCTAAGGCAGTCAAGATTCAGTGCAATTCCTATCCAAATCCCAATGGTATTCTTTGCAGAAAGAGAAAAAAATATCCTAAGACTCATATAGAATCTCAAAGGACCCCCAAATAGCCAAAGCAATCTTGAAAAAAAGAATGAAGCTGGGGGTCTCACACTTCCTGATTTCAAAACATACTATAATGCAACAGTGATCAAGATGGTGTGGTATTGGCATAAAGACAGATATATAGACCAATGGAACAGAATAGAGTCCACAAAAAACCTTTATATATATGACCAAATGATTTTCAACAAGACTACACAATGGGAAAAGGAAAGTCTCTTCAACAAATGGTGTTAGGAAAACTGGATATCCACATGCAAAAGAACAAAGTTGGACCTTTACCTTACACCATATACAAAATTAACTAAAAAATGGATTCAAGACCTAAACCCAAGACCTAAAACTCAAAAACTCCTAGAAGAAAACACAGAAGAAAAGCTTCAGGACATTGGATTTGGCAATGGTTTCTTCGATATAACACTGAAAGCACAGACAACAAAAGAAAAAAAAAGATAAATTGGACTATATCACTTAAAAACTTCTGCACATCAAAGGAAACAATCAACAGAGTGAAAAGGCAACCTACCTAATGGGATAAAATATTTGTAAATCATCTGTCTGTTAAGGGGTTATTTACTATCCAGAATATAATATATATGGAACTTCTATAACTCAACAATATAACTTAAAAAAAAAAACTATTTAAAAATGGGCAAAGGACTTGAATAGACAACTCTCCAAAGAAGATATACAAATGGTCAACAAGCATATGAAAAGATGTCACTAATCATAAAAGAAATGCAAATCAAAAACCACAATGAGATACTACCTCACACCCATTAAGATGGCCACTATCAAAAGAACAGAAAATAACAAATGTTGGTGAGGATACAGAGAAGTTGGAATCCTTGTGCACTATTGGTGGGAATGTAAAATGGTGCAGCCATTATGAAGAAACAGTATGGAAGTTCCTCAGAAAATTAAAAGTAGAATTACCATATGATTCCACTTCTAAGTATTTATACAAAAGAATTCAAAGCATGATCTTGAAGAGTTATTTGCACGCCTGTGTTTATTGCAGCATTATTCACAATACAAGAGGTGGAAGCAACCCAAATGTCCATCAACAGATAAATGGATAAAGAAAATGTGGTATATACATACAATGGAATATTATGCAGCCTTAAAATAGAAGGAACTCTGGTCACATGCTAAAACATAGGTGAGCCTAGAGGACATTAGGCTAAGCGAAATAAGCCAGTCAGAGAAGGGCAAATACTATGTGATTCCACTCATATGAAGTATCTAATGTCAAAATCCCAGAAACAGAAAACAGAAAGGTGGCTACTGAAGGCTGAAGGGAGGGAGGAGGAAGAATTAGGTTTTAATGGGTATTGTGTTTCAGTTTGGCAAGATGGAAAAGTTCTGGTACAACTACGACATACAACTATCTACTGGGGCTTTGGGGATAAAAAAGGAAAAAAGGAGGAAGATTGGCAACAGATGTTACCTCAGGGCCAATCTTCCTCAAAAAAAAAAAAGTTCTGGAGATCTGTTGCACAACAATGTCAATATACCGAACACTACCAAACTAACCGTACATTTAAAAATGATGAAGATGGAAATTTTAATGTTATGTGTTTATTGTCATAATATAAAAAAGAAAAAAAAACACAAAACAAAAATGCTGTTAAAAAAAATCAAAGGCAGTCAATATCAAGACTACAAAATATGCTGCCGCACTAGACTCCCCAGATAAAGTCCCCTAAGAATCCATTTTAAATGACATAATGGTAAACATTAACATTTAGCGAACATATACTCCAGCCACTGTGCTAAGAGGTTTACACGTATTTTCTCATTTAATAATCCCAATAGTTAGATAGGAATTATTATCTCCATTTTATACAAAATATTGAGGCTTAGAGACGTTCACTCCAATAAGAGCTGCGTGACTCCCAATCCATGCTGCTGAGTGCTATGCTGCATGTTGCACGACCTCATACCTTCTCTGATTAAACACTTACCGAGACCAGAGAACAAAACCTACAACAGATACCATCTTTTCCTAATTAAATGGAAATGAATAGCCAAAAAAGTAACACTGAGCTTTAGAAAACAACAGACTAGAGGTGGCCCATGTCTATTGCCCATATTTATTATAGAGAACCTGGGATACCTACCCTAGATGAGGAGTCCCTCACTCTTCTCCTTCCTTACTGACCTAAATTTATAAATCAATGCTAGAAAACCACTTTTGGGGAAATATATTTACAGCTGCAGCATGCTCATTTACCGACCATGCACAGCAAAATTACAGCAGGCATATATTATTACATTCCTTCACCAAGAACAGCAGTCAACGAGACCAGATCGATCTCAGTTTTCTCATCTCAAGCTAGTCACTCAAGGCCTGGTCACTGTGAGACACGTTAATGCTGCTGGCTAAATCATATGGCTTTAGTGTTCTGGGCAAAAGGAAGAATAAGTTAAATCAAAGTATGAAAAGAAGAGATCATTTAGAAGTATGCATAATGTGACAGACAGCAAAGAGCTTTAAAATTTTTCATGGACATAACAACTAAAAAGCAAATAGCAACTAAAAAACCAAATATAAGAAATCCCTGCTCTATTAGAGGCAGTTTAGAGAGACATCGGTTCTTAAAATAATCCCCAAAGTCTCTTGGTCCACAGAAGATTGTGCAATTCTGCCATCTGCCTTTTGCCAAGAGAGCAATTTCACAATTAAAGTCTATATGACATTCTTACCACTATATTTCTATTACAACTCTAATCTAAATTTGGGGGGTAGGGCTGCGAAGGATTCCATTGTTTTACTTTGTGAACTGAACGAAGAGCCAGGCTTCAGCAAGGCTGCAGCGAACTCTGCCTCTGGCTTTTGGAAGTGGCGGAAAGCTGATCTCCCTTCCACGGGTTCCCTTCACCTTGGTCAGTGCAGGCCACAGAGCTCCTCCTCAGAATGCTGCAGTGGAAAGAGGCATGTCTCCCGGGGCCAGGCTCTCTGGAGGCCCCACAATGCGGGCTGTATCCTCCTCAGCTTATTAGCTCTGCAGCCATTTGACACAAATACGTCCTGATGCTGAAAACTTACTGCGGGTTTCGGCGACACTCACAACCACAGGGGAAAGCAAATAATTATTTTTTAAAGGCTTTCTCTCTGTTTCCAACAGTAAATCAAGACGATTGGATTTCTGGGGACATAAGGGAAAGGACAGCCTGTACTGTTAGGCACAGTGATGTGGCCTGTTATGCAAATGGGTCTTATTCTGTTTCTGTTGTTCCATTAGAAGGAACACCCAGAATAATCACCCAGAAGATATCTTTCAATCTTGGTCATCAAAGTTGAAAAGAGACAAATGTAAATCAAAGCATCTAACCAAAAATTGGGGATCACTGACACCTTAAAAGTCAAAAAAATCAAAGCAACTTCAATATTCAGGTTCACATGTTTGATTTGTTGACTGCAACAGTGGGAAATCCAGATTTCTCATCATTATACTAAGGATCTCATAGGACCACATATTTGTTTTTACATATGCAATTGTATGTTATAAAAGAGCCAACCATAACCATAACACTTGTGTTAAAACAGCTCTAAATGTACTACTTGTACTAATGGGGAGACTTTGCCACAGGTAGTAATTATGTCTGGAAATTGTATACAGAGAGAGAAAAACATTTTCCTAATTCACCGAAGTCCTGCAAGACAAGATCTCATCTCTCATGAATCAGGGTGCATCATTTACTTACAAGAGGGCTTTGGATTTCAAGGGGAAAGCAGCTCCCAGCTTGCAGCCCCATGAAGTCGTGGAGACCACAGGCCCCTGAAACCTCAGAAATTGAGGGTCTAAGACCCAGAGACAGATTTGTGTCAATACAATCCTAGCAATAAAACCCTTTCATCAGGCACCTAAGGGAGCAGGCACTATTGTTTCCCAAGTTTTACGAACTTCAGGTAAACTGACGATTGTATAACAGAGCTGCCAGAAGCTGTGCTGCATTCCAACTGTGGTGCACAGAGCAGCAAAAGAAGAGGCAAAATGCTTATGCTTCCTCGGCCTTCAGGAGCCCTGGAGTCACACACATGCTGTCTACACAAGCCAAATGGCCCCAGAGAGACGAATCCTGACAAGTGCCTGGACACTTCCACTCACTTTACCCTGAGCATACACAGCCATGAAGCATCACTTCCCTTCCCGACTGGACCAAGAGGTTACGGAAGAAGGGAATCTTGTCTTCTACGTAGTTGTATCCCTATTGCACATAGTAAGTACTTAGAGGTTTGCTGTTTGGTGTTGGACTGACAGCAGGAGGACTGAGAGTCTGAGACACTCCTTTGGAATTCAGAGGTACCAACCTAAGACCACGGGTGAAGGGACTGGTAACATGGGATCTGTGAAGTAAGCGAGTGTTCTAAGGAAAGATAAAGAGCTCTGTTTTATACACATGGAGCATGTCTCAGTCAGTTCAGGCTGATAAAACAAAGTACCATAGACTGGGTGGCTTATCAACCACAGACCTTTATTTAGAGGTTGGAAGTTTCTAGACAGCATAGTCGGGTTCCAGTGAGAGCCTCCTTCCAGGTTACAGACAGCAGAGAGCAGAGAGGTCTCTTTTATAAGGGCACTAATCCACCCTCGTGACCTAATCACTTCTCAAAGGCCCCACCTCCCGATACCATCACCTTAGGAATAAGGTTTCAACATATGAACTTTGAGGGGGACACATTCAGTCCAGAACAGAGCACAAAACCTAATTAAATTTGGGAAAAGATGCCAAAATCTAAATGTTATGCTAACTATACCTATACAAGAGTGATGCTCAGGACGTTTTTGTATGAAGACTTCTTCAGATGGGACTAAGATCCTTCAACTCAACCAAAGAAGAAATTGGCACTGCTTTCAGTGAGACTGCAGGAAGTTCTATACACTTTAAATTAAAAACTATAAATAATTAAAAACTACAAATAAATTTATCATACTAGAAAAGTAGAAGCATTATCATATGAAAAACATTAATGTACAAAAGCAAGACTGAGAACATTCTAGATCATTTATAGACTACCATCATACCCCAAATGGAACTTCAGTAATAGCTGGAGTCAATCATTATCTAATTTTTAAATAAAAGCAGACTATGTAAGTATTATTTTTGGCAAAGACTATCCGTTCCACCAAGAACTTACAAGTCATGCAACTATGCCTACTATTTAACAGAAAATAAATTATGTAAGCCTCCGAAAAAGATATTCTTGATTTAACTAATGGTTCCTGAAAAGGAGTTCTTTTCTTGTAAATTTTATTCCATAATTTGCAAAAACTTGCATCATCTAGAGCAGATAAAGCTGAGCCAGCATCTTCCCATCTCATAATTGGGAGAAAGGGCAGGAGCCACATGTCCTCCCAGGACTGCGGCGAGATGAATCCCTCTTCAGTGGCTTCCTCGCTCCGGCTCCCACTCTCCTCCTTTGCACCCAACATCCTTCTGCACAGCCACCCTGAGTCTTGGAACACAGGCTTTTCTGAGGGAGGCAGGGTGCCCCCAGAGACCCCATGCACTGTGCCAAGCCAGCTCACTGCAGCAACCCCGGTGCTCTGTCACCCCAACTCCCAGCACACCCCATTCAAGGGTTACACATCAACACTAGGACAAGTACTCCCAGAAGGGAATAGTGACAGGCAGCTTCCTAAAGCTGGAAAGTACTGTGTCAAAAATCCTGATCAATTTAACTGCAAGACCTTATAGTGCTTGGAACCTTCTTGCCTTAAGAAGCTGGGGTTTCAGAGTTCTAATCACTGACTCACCCAGAAAATTGACATGCAATAGGAAACTATTTTTTCAGTTGTTAAACTCAAACGGATTGTGGAAAATCAGACTAGTATGAGCTTCCCTTGTTTACAGAAAAAGTCCTCCTTTCTCTTCCATCCTTGTCCCACGTCACTGGTATTTTAGCCAAGGTAAGTCTCTGAATGGAACAAACAATGAGATGTAATATTGGGTCAGCATTCAGGAAGGGCACTGAAAGTTCACCTAGTCTATCACCCTCTTTCTCCATTAACCTAAATATCAACTGTAACATTTTACTTTCTAACATTTCCTTAATAGAGTCCCCACAAGCCATTTCTATGTATATTCCTTATCTTTACCATCTGAAAATTCTCTCTTTCTCCTAATGTGAAGATATCATAGTAACATTTAAATACACTTTCCTTTATTAGGTACTCAGTGGTTTCCATCCCCACATCTTTCCTAAAACTGCTATCAAAAGGTCACTGATGGCCTCCCAACTGGTTAATCCCAAGCACTATTTGAGATTCTGAACGCAAGAGACTTCATTTGATCCTGCTACTCACTGCCTTCTTCATACACTGAGCATGTATACCTTCCCCTCAATTCCTCTTTCCTGGTTCTAGTCCTTTTCTTCTTCCTCAGTCCCTTTTCATAGGTTCTTCTTTCTCCATCAAACTCTTAACCAGGGCTTGCTCTAGGATTCCACTAACAAATACAGCAAATGAATGCAAAGTAGGTTCTACGTGCAAAGGGTTAAGAAACTGGGATGATATATTTTTGAAAAAGAGAAGGATTAGTGGTGACTTGTAACTGTTTTTCAAATCTGCAATTCCTGTAACAGACGACCTGTTATGTGGTGGTTGATCTAGAAGGACTAGGGTCAGGATTTTGCCAGTAAGCAATACCTACTGTCCTTTCCCTAGGACACTGAGGCTGGTCAGTTGGGATGGTTTTGCATCGTTTGTACCACCTTATTTCTAGTTGAGGCACATCAGAGCCAACTGTATGAACATGAGTCCCAGCAGTCCCCAGAGATGAGTCTGACTCATCTCTAAACCAAATCATCTGACACATCCCAGGCAGTTCTGACATCTGCTGATCTGTCTCTGAGGATGCTTGGATGTTAAAGAGCTCTCTGGAACTCCCAGCCTGAGTTCAAATCTTGGCTCCACCACTCACCAACAAGCTTGACCTTGAGTAAAGGACTTAACGTGAGAATAATCATTGGAAACACTCTCTTGGGCTATTGTGAGGATTAGATGAAATAATGCATGAAAGCACCCAGAGCAGTGGCTGAATTTGCTCAGTAAGTGTGAACAATAATAATTATTATTACTGTTGTTTTGTTGTTGTTGTTATTATTATTGCTACCTGAGCTGATCAGAAAGACAAAGCAGAGGAAGAGGAATTTGGGAAAGTCAGTCGCAGAAGGTCATAAAGCCAGTTGTGTTTTAGAAATGAGAGGGCCAGAGGGTCAGTTACCAAAGAGCAATCAAGAGAGAAACCAAGGTCCAAAAAAGAGAAAAATGTGAAATGTAGGCCACACAGAGCAGCCCAGAATCTACCTTGGAAAGGAGAGGAGAATAGACAATGGCTAAGACCCTGGGGGGTGGGCAGCCTGGAATCCTCCCCTGGCATTCATCACTATACTGTGCTCACTCCCTTCCCTCCTCCATCCAGCTCTACAGGTGCCTTGCTTTCCAGACCTGGGGACTGAAACTCAGCGTTCGCCCATCAGGCCATTGTCCCAAGCTCTACCTCCCAACCAGCCTCCACCACTAGGGATCTTGAACTGCCCTTAACACTTAACTGTGGCCCATTGTGGATGACAAGGATATGGCTGGATCTTCTGTCAACAACACACACAGAGTCAAAGCCTTATCACTTGTGGTGTCACAGACCTGAAATGTGGTCAGAAAGTCAGTGCCACTTTGGCACCTTGCCCTATCCTCCAGGCTCACAAAGGGTATGATGACCCTTTTGACTCTCTTTGCTTCTTCTTGGTCAATCAAGCAGAATTCAGTCCCAGTGTGGAGCTCTGCAAGGATGATGGGAATCGTGAGACTCAGACTGAATGCGAAGGGCTGCCCTTACCTCTCCATACATCCCACTGTGCCTAGTCCCAGAGCCCAGTCAGCAACACACAGTTGTTGCTGGGGCAGCTGGTGTGAGTGGGAAGCATGTGGGTTCTGGATATAGAGAGACAGACATGGAGCCCTAGTAAGACACCTGTGAGTGATGTGACGTGCCTTCCAAGTCAGCTTTCTCAGCTATAGGACAAGGAAGAGTAATCCCATCACAGAGATGCTGGGAAGTTAAATGAAACAATGCAGATAAAAGGTTTAATAGAGTAGTTGGAATTCATAGGTCCCAATAAATGTTAGCTCTTCCCCTCTGCTTCCTCCTCCTCCCCACTTCTGGAGGACTATCACAAGAATGTCTGAGGGTACTCCTAGTCTCCTCAATTTAAGGAATTTCCAGCAGGTAACAAGTGGAATCTAATACCAGCTTCTAAATTTCTTGCTAAATTGTTAAGTTTGCCTCTAAAAAATATAATGAGAAAGACTAAGTTAAATACAAGGTGATTAACCTTATCAACAGATAGTAGTTTTAGGGACTCTTTGTCCAACAAACTCTACAAGTATGTCTCTTAACCATCTGAAATATTTCTGAAGATGAGTGAAAGCAATGTAGAAGTCCTGGTACTATTTCTGTTTCTCTGTGACCTGTCATAGGGCAGAGATAAAACTTGCTAATCAGGACACTCTTGAAGAACAGCAAGGATTGACCTAAAAGATATCAAACTTATTATAGTAGCTATTGTAATTCAGGCAGGATAGTACTGGCAGAGGAATAGACAAATTTAACAGAATACAAAGCTCAGAAACACACATTTGACAAAGGTGATAATGGGCAAGATGCCTTTTCAGTAAATAGTGCTAGGATACTATTTTATATATATTCTGAAAAATAATATTGGATTCTACCTCATATCATACCATATACATTAATAAAAATTGATGATTATTAAGAACTTAAAGGTTGAAAATAAAACTTCAAGATTTTTAGAAGGAAATTTTTTTAAAAATCTCTATGCCCTTGGAAGAGAAAAGGACTTAAACCAAATGCAGAAAAGTCCTAACTATAAAGAAAAATAATAGACAAATTCTCCTCCTATAAGAATTAAGAATGCTTGCTCACCAGAGATCTCCAGAGAGAGACAGAAAATACAAGTCAATAATTGGAGGAAGATAAACGTTCATGGTACACATCACTGACAAAGAACTGGCATCTTGAATACACAAAGAAAATAAGAAAAACGACAACTGAATAGACAAATATTTCCAGAAGAAGAAAGACAGACAGCCAATAACCATATGAAAAGATACTAGAGCACATTAGGAATCAGAGAAACACTAACTAAAATCACAGTGATATTTTACTTTATATCCCCCATATTGGCAAAAATTAATGTCTGAAAATATCAAATATGGCAGAGATGCAGAACAAGTAGTATTCTTATATATCACTGGTGAGAGTAAACATTGGAAGACTCTGGAAAACAACTTGGCATTCACTTATAATATAATGTATGTTTGTTCCCCCGGAAAACATTTTTTTCCATATATAAACATTTTATATACATTTCATTGAAAATTCTGGAAAACAATTTGGCATTATCTTGTGAATATGAACATGCCCATACCCCACCACCCAGTAACTTCTCTTCTAGGTATAAATCCTAAAGAAATTCTTGCACATGTACCTCGGAAGACATATACAAGATTGTTCATAGCAGCTATTTTTTTTTAAAAAGAAACAATCTAATGACCATCAGCAGTAGTTTGTATAAGTATGTATTTATACAAAGAGTCCCAAAACATATATATTTATAGTTTGTATAAGTACTATATTTACAAAATGGAATACTATCCGCTTGTGAAAATAAATGATCTGTGGCCAGGTGCATGCGTGTGGATCAATCAGAAACACAATGTTAAGTGAAAATAGCAAGTTGCGATAGAATACATTTACAGCATGTGAAATCATTTTAAAGTTCACAAACAAGCAAGTAACACACTCATATGTGGCTTTAAAAAAAACAGGGAAGCAAGAGAATGAGAAAAACATTCAGGATAGGAATTTCAATTGGGAAATAGGAATTTCAATCAGGAAAATGCTCACAGGGAACTAGTGAAGTTGATAATTCTCCTTACATTGGGGGCTGTGCTCACACATTTTCAATTTATTACTAACTTTTATAACTTACATATCTGTAACATTATTTTAAATATCTAAGTTTAATAATTTTGAAAAAAAATTAAGATCAAATTTGCTATGTCACATCATATCCTAAAAGCATAGAGCAATTCCAAAGTAGACAGCTGACTTTATTGTGCAATAGTCTATTCAGAATGACTCGGGCAAAGGGATTGCCAGCATGAGAGCAGAGAAATACCCTAAGAGTTGCCAAAGCCAGGCTCCATGCTTTATGAGACTGAGAAGGAGGTACTATTTTGAAGAACAACATAACATAGACTAAAGATTACCTTTTTATTTACAAAAAGATCTAGTTATTCTGTCTGGAAAAGCACTGGTAATCTCGATAAATATCAAGATATTATTTCCTCCTCCATAATTAAACATCTGACACACACGTCTGTTTCCAGTATTAACTTGTTTCAGATACACAGTTTTCTTGAAATATATTCTGTGTTCTTGAACCTTCTACTATGCTTTCTACAAACTTAACATCTTCAACAGATACACAGCAGTAAAATGCAAATGAAGGACTTGCCACCAACTCTATCAAATAAAATGTCAATATTTTCACTGCGATCCCAAGCAAAAAGTTAACAACTCCAGCATGAAAAATTTTTACTTTTTTAAAAAACATGTTCCCAAAGTACAGAAAGTACTGCCAGTTTGATCACAAATTTAGGAAAACCAATAGAAATAATAAAGTTCATGTATTACTACAACAAAACCTGTGCTATTAAACTTTGGTTTTTAAAAAAAAATAGCAAGATTTCCAAGTAAAAACCTAGGGTTTACTGAGTTCAAACAATACTCGGTGCCACTAAGTGACAGAACCCAATAAAATCATCTCTTGGCCATTTTTCAGATTTTCATAAGAAGATTACTGTAAATGTTTATATATGATAGTGTATTTTAAAGTAATGTAGGAACCATTGTCAATCACAACGTGACAGAACTACCTGTAAAATTTTTACAATGTGAATGTGAGTGAAATAACATTTGCCACTTGTCCGAGTTAACAAGAAATTATTATAATTTTAAATTAACTTTTCAACCCATCATATCTACAATGGGCCCAACACTGACAGTGTAGAACAAAAGGAGAAGACCTGCTATGGGCTTTCCAAATTACAGCCGCCATACAGGAAAGGACCCCACCCATTACAGGTCCTTCTGTCTGCAAATGAGGAATGCAGGAACAAGACCAGGGTGAACCAGGAACCCCACAGAGGTTGTCCTGGATGGGACTGTCTTAGTTAGCAAGACGCTCTGTTTGGAACCAGAGATATTTTTAGCTTCAAAGTCATTCAAAATTACCTATATAAGATATGCCACAGGCATTAAGAATGGTGCTTTATATTCAAAAGAACGCACATAAATGGTTCCATATCTCTAGTAAACAAGTACAATACAACCAATTTTCTAATATATTATAGATGCACATATGCACATGCAAGCACATGTATACAAGTATGTAGGTATATATAGACAGATGCACAGTGAAAGAAAAAATCGTCCATGGGGTTATGGGTATCACTCTAAATACTAAATGTTCTAAAAGCCACAAAAGAAAAGAAACCTGGAAGCACTTCCAGAAGACTGGCATTCATAACAGCAGATTCCAGAGAAACCATTTTTGCTTTAAGATCCACCATAAGGAAAATAAAGAGAAGAAATTATTTCTCAAAAATACAAAAAGAATTCAAGAACTACAGCATATAATTAAGGTGCCCTAAGGGGACATTATCTAGATTGAATGCAATGTGAAGAGATTATGTAGTACATAATATATCTATAAAATGTAATGCAAATGAGACAACATTTTTTAAATAAACAGAAAAGTATGAGTCTTCAGATGATGAGTATTATAAAATTTGCATATTCAAGTGTAATGCATAAGCACATGATTCATTTGGAAGTTACACATTATTAACAAGACTAAGGCTTTGCAATCATAAAGGTTGACTCATGATAATACACGGAAAATCTGGAGAAAAATATTTGTTAAGAAATGTTGCAAACAGGAAACCCTAATTAACGTAGTGTTTTTTAACCTTCATTGATCAACATACATAAATCAGTGACTTGGTTTTTTTAAATGTGGAGGCTATCACATAGATCACCGTTCCCTCACTAGTCATCGAAATACTTCACAAATACTACTTAATCCTGATCCTGGGTCATTGTTAGACTATTTCTGACAAGAGTCCAAAAGAGTCCCATTATGAAATTACTCCTAAATATTTAGCACAAATCAAATGTATCTCCCATACTCTGCTGACTGCTATTTGAAAAAGCAGTAGGTATATTAGAAAGAACATGAGATTGGTTAATTTCAGATTAGGTTTAAGGGAAAAAAATTAATTGGGTAACTGCAACTCATTCTATTGGGAGCTATCACAGGAAGGTGCAGTAGCTAAGGGAGGAAGGCGGACCTCAAATAGGGCAGTGAGGTCAGCGAAGGCTGAGGTTAGGGCCAGGGGGGCAGCGGGTGGGGAAGGCAAGGTTTGTAAGTAGGAAAGATCAACATCAAGAAAGAGTAGGTGCATTTGAAAATCAAAGTTCATTTCAAATGGAGCCTAGTCTAGGAGGAAGTGACCAAAGATGCTGTTTTAGAGCTAGGCAAGAAACCAGATCATAAAAGATGTTACAAGCAGGTTGATATTAACAAGAACATACTGGTTGTTTACAATTTGTTAACATTGCCACTAACCTGAGCACAGATTAAAACTCAAAATAGTTGAGGAAAACTCCAGGCCACGCTGATTTACTATAAATGTACCGCTCTCTAACCTCATTAAATACCTTCTGTTTAAGTATTAAACTAGATTGAAGAAAAATGAAACATTTTTCTTTAATTCTCATAAGGCTGAACACCTTAATCAAGTATCCTTGGAACTATCTCTTTTAAATTAAATAAAATTAACTATGCTAATCTTTTATCATGAAGGTCAAACTCTCTTTTAATGTACCTATCCAATTTTCTAATGCCGACACGGCAATTAAGAATCATGCATAAAAAATGCCTGTGCACATATATAGACAAGTATTTACAGTGTCTGGATATGTATGTCCCAGCCGATCTATGTGGAGAATTTACGATACAGAGAAAGAGACCAGTCACTCCTGAGGTGAAAGACTGTCACTTGACCCAGCTTCCTTCCCCTGCAACTCTTCTCAGCTCACAGTCACCGTGTTTTCTCAAAGAAGTAACCATAATAATATTATTAGCTAACAATCACAGAGAGCTGACTGCTTGCAGGCACTCATCTTCCCCATTCTCCTGTAACTCTCACCACAACCCAGTGACATGGGTTCTATTCTATTCCTGTTCTTGTTTTACAAATAAGGAAATCAAGGTTTGGAGAGTTTAAGGAATTTGCCCAAGGCACAAAGCTAATCAGCAACAGTGCCAGGCCTCAAACCAACTGTCTTCAGTCACAAACTCCAGTAGGAACAGTTAGCCATGAAGCAAAACACATACAAAAATTGTACTAGTGCTTCCTTTTTTAATTCTCAGAGCCACATCTGACCCTGTCTGGATGCACTGAGCCGCTGAGTGAAGAGTCATGAGTTGAATCTGTAGGCATCTGGTTTCAAATGAATCATACTGAACCTCTTTCTCCTCATCTGAAAAGTCAAGTCAATAATACCTTAGCAGTAATAATAATAACCTTAGAGTTTTTAAGAGGATTAAATGGGTGATATGATTACCCTGATGCACAACAACCAGTCAACAGCTCATACTAGCAGGTTTCTGGCATTTGATGCCCCGAGTACTTGAACACAGCAAACAGCCTGACCTTGGATAGAAGTCCAGGCATCGTTTTATGTATACAGCATGGCGTAAAGCAAACAACTGCCCCAGAAAGGGGAAGGTCTGAGTTCCTCTGGACCCTCCCTGGGGCTCCACAGTCACAGTCATACCCAGATGAGGCCAGCAGTTCCTCCTGCTCCAACATTCTACACACAGTGAGTACTTAAAGAAAAAAGTCAATAAAACTGGTTTTGCCAGAAGCATCCCAGAGCAAAAGAAAATTGGGTAAATTTCTAAAATATTTGCTTGCTTTCACATCTTTTTACCCCTCCTAATAAAACTATTGCATTTGTCTCTGGCTTTATGAGGATATTGGAGCACTGGCTCTCCTCTTTAAAAAAATAGGTATTTAAGATGAAAAATAACGGTTTTTAAATTATCATCTCTTTTGTTTCCTCTGCACACTGGCCTATGAATTAGGTGACATCAGTTTTCTAGATCTCACCTCTGATCTCTTAAATAATGCTTCTCACAGATGGCAACAGTTTGCACATTGTTCCTTTGATGAAAACTAGGTTAATGATAGAAAGCTGTCTGTCTGGATCCTTCCTGGGAAGCATAACGAATTTCACCTACTCAACAGCAAACAAAATTCAAAGTCTAGTGAAAGAGCCTACTGATTAAATTCATCTTTTATGACCATATATTAAGAACTTAGTTAAAGAGGAATAAGATCACCCTAATAGAAAGAATTAAATAGTTATTTAATTATGCCCAAATAATAGTGGTGAGAAGGGAGACCGTTTAGGCCAGACTCTGATGAACGTACTACCGTCTTCTCAAAGGTCTGTATACTTTTAAGGGCACAGCCAAGCTAACTTGCTGCTTAGCAGACACTGATGTAAGGGCAAATTGAGCCAGGTCCAGGGAACACTGCAATGACAAGAATGAAAAGTGCTACTAACCTCTTGGGAGCAAAGCAGAGAAACATGAATAAAAGCATTGATATTCCAGCTAAGAAACTACTTATGTTTGCATAGAGCTCTAAGATCTTCAACCTGTTCGGGAAGCAAAAGCACATTACTCATTGTGCCAATGCAAAAATCTGAGGAAATGAGGCAAGTACAGATGAATCTGTTGCAGCCTTTTTCTAAACCACTGCACTGCATAATTAGAGAAACTCTGATGAAAGCAGGTTTTGAATAATAAGTTCCAGAGGAGTCTCAGGCATTTTTGCTTGTCCCTAGATAATATTTGACAATATTTCAATAGTGCTAGTGGCTAACAGCCAATAGATCAACAGGCAGGTTACCTATGACACTGAGCTGCAAAGGTTTCTAACACCTCGTAAGGAAATGAGTATATGGAAGTGAGATAATATAAATCACAGGTATATTATGATACTAATATCACCCCTGTATTATTTTCTCTGGAGGTGGTCATCAACAGGACAGGCTCAGTGTTTTCATGCCAAAGTTCATATTGTAATTTACATTTTAAAGCAGAGTATTTTAAAACGTTTTTTAATCAGAGGACCTATTTTTAAGCAAAGTCCACCCATTTGGCCTCTCTCCTCTTTACCATAACAATATCTCTTCAGGAACCTCCAAGAAATCCTAGAACTACTTAGAACACAAATTACAATCACTGGTGTCATGCATACACACTCCTACTCCTATTCCAACACCTACACCTACTCCTGCTCCTTCCTACGCCTGCTCCTACACCTACTCCTATACCTAAACCTAACAATACCTACTTCAAGTCTACACCTACACCTACTCCTACACGTACACTTATACCTATACTTACCTATTCTGTTTTCCAGAAATCACTTTTAAGTTCAGGCAGGTTTTGTGTTTTGCATCAGCTATATCTCCATCGAGTTCCACAACACAGTATCTCAGCCTCTCACCATAAGTCATATGTTCCTTCTCATTGCTTTTTTTGAAAGATTTTCTATATCCGTAGGATAATAACCTCTTTTATTTCCTAATTTCCTTCTTGTATCCTTACAAAGAAAGCACTTTAACAAATATTTATCGTGAAGATTAAAAAAATACATAGGCTTGTTAAGAGGGTGAAATGAAATAAAGTACATACTTTTATTAGCTACAAAGTTGTTTCTGTTTAGTCATGTTTTATAATTAGTCCACAAGTCTTCTGTTAGCCCTCAGCATCTCCTGGACCACCTGGCTGAAACTGACAAGAGTTATTGATCTTAATGTTCTGATAGTTCAAGTCCTCATTGGAACCCTGCCTCCTACCTCCCTCCACCTTACACAATGGATATACTTCTACCAGAGTGCCCTCCAACCTGCCAAGTTTCTTCCTGCCTAAAAGCTTGGCACTTGCTGCTTCTCTGTGTGGAAGGCCCTTCCCCTAGATCTTTCCAGGGCTGGCTCCTTTTCATCATTCATGACTCAACTCAAATGGTGCATCCATCGAAAAGAATAATCGGGATCAACCTGCCTAAAATAGCCTCCCCTCTCACCCCCAAACTCCATGTTGCTCTCTTTCCCATTACTATGCTGTTGTTTTTTCTTCAAAACAGTATCCCTGTCTGCAATTATCTTTCTTGCTTATGTTATTTATTATCAGAATCTCTCCGTCTTCCAAGGTAAGCTTCACGACAGAAGGGCATTTGTCGATTTTGTTCACCATTGAATCTCCAGCACCTAGAATAATGACTTTATACAATAAGCACTCAACAAATGAATAAAGGGAAAAAATGTCCAAACACAGCTAAATCAATATTAAACAGCAAATTTTAGAGGAATTTTTAGATATAGTTTTATTTGGTGTCTAAGTTCATACAAGGTAGGAGTTTAAGTGGTATGCATTTCTAGAATTTTCACCAAATAGCATATCATATATATATATAGTATATGAATTATCCATACAGCAAAAACCCACTTAGGTGCAAATGTTACAATTATTTCCAGGGCTCCAAGCAGATCTGCTTACTTTATCATTTTTTGCTTAAAATATTTCAATTATGTTATGCATTTAGAAATGCAAAAGTAAAATTCCAGTCAAATTTATTTAAAAAACCCAGCAAGAAATTAGAAGTATATTTCATCTAGTAAAAAAGCAATCATACACAGCAGCCCATTTATATCATAAACCAAGACAAAAACAAAATGATCTTTTGCGTTTCGGGAGAAAGTAAATTAGAATCTGATTAGATGACATTGAGAAAATGATGAATGCATGTTCACACTAACTACAGTTTAGTAACAATTTCATATTTTATGCAATCACAGACATCTCATTCTATCACTATCAAAAGAAAAAAGAAACCACCATGGAATATCAAAGGTACTCAAAGTTTCCTATTCATATTGTGGAAGACCCAAAGACGAAAGAAAAAATGCCATAGAATAAAATATCTCAAATGAAACATTTCATCAACTCTGTTCTTTTTGGTTGCCTATAAAGAATAAAAAAACAAACAGAAAAATCAACAACCAAATTGTTTCCAAAGGCATGGACCCGATAGGGAGGAAAGAATTGGATAGACTTCAATATTCCTAGTACGTTGAAATCAACATCCTAAAATGTCAAAAGGCAAAATTGTTTTTGACCATCAAATTAAATCTATAGCCAGTGGAGAGCATTTAACATCTGAAAGCTGGGCATATCTAACAGCAGTCAGCTCTGCTATTCTTCCCACTGACATACAAAATTAGCAAAAACAGATAACTGAAATCTAAAAATTTTAAATTGCCCCACCCTTAAATTTTCCCCAAAACTAGAACTCAAATATTACGCGGTACACATTCTTTCACGTCGCTCCTCAGAAGGCACTGAAGATCCTCTCAGAGAAAGGCTGGAGGAGAGATAATGTAGAGGAGCAGAGGCTTGGAAATCTATCAACTTAATAATCGGTCTCTTAAGCAATAACAGACTCTACCCTTAACAGGCAGAGGTATGAGAAGACAGATAACATCAAAGTTCATAACCCTCAAATAACTGACCCAAAGGAAAAATATGTCAAAAATGCTGATATGAAGTTCCTAAACAAGTCTCTCTCTCTCTCTGCACACAGATCAAAGCCATTTTTCCTAAAGCTTCGTCCCTAACAAAACATTTAATGAGTAATGCCAAGGAATCTGAGCAGGACATTACTGGCACAGACTGGGGCTAATATTCACCCTCTACTCGGCAGCTGGCCAGGCCCACTACCCGTGTGGGATCCACAGAGAGCATTTATAGGTGCACTGAGTGAGGCGCCAGGCTTTTCCAAGACACACCATGAGAGCCATAGGTTCCAGCCTGCCCGAACTCCCAGGACTACTGTTCTCATGAGATCAGCACCCCAATAATCAGTTTCCCTTTGGCTGGGTGGGTATCCAAGAAAAGAAGGAACTGTTGTTGCTTGGTTTTTTTGTTTTAAGAGAAAGAAAATCATCCTATACCCTGAATCACAGCTTTCAACCATGGGCTCTTTACATGCAAACTGACATCACAGAACTACACTGATTCCTTCATTTAGAGAAAACTACCACTGACAGACTGCACTGCTTACTCTCTGCCCTACAGGCAAGAACGCTCACACTATCATATTCTTTAAGTTGAAAAGTTATCACAAACAAAAGGATATCCTCCCTATCATGTCCAGAGATATTACTCAGCAAAACTGCCCTCACTGGAGACAAACAGTTGAATCGTCTTTGTTCCTCTAAGAAGAGCTGGACCACTACTCTGTCTGATTTGAGGACCATTACTCTAACCACATGTGGAATTTTAACGGAAGGTAGGAAGTTCTGAGTGTTCACGCATCATGCTAGTGCCTACTCATTTGACTGTAATCATCAGGCTCCTCTCCTCTATTCAACAGATTGAGAATCAACCCCTGGAAATCTCCAAACGGACAGGCTCCTAAAGCTGCCAGCAGGGATTCACCAAAAACGCCAATGCAGATACCTGCAGTCTGTTTCATCAAAGATTCAACAAAGCACAGCTTTGGAAATCAAATAAAAAAGCTTTGGTTATAGCTTTTTTGGACCATCTTAGAATGCTAAGTGTTCATAGCCAATCCGCAGTGAAGAAGTTGGTTTTGTTTGTTAGTTTATTTGTTGCTTCATTATTTTTCAGTATATTTTTGTTCCCACCCAAGCAAAAACATTTAGCCTCGTGTAATTTAATGCCAAGCATACTCTCTGTGACTACTGATTTTCTTGTTAAGTCCTGCTATATAGAGACTGAACCTGAAACCCTAGAACCTAACAAGCACACCCTAATGTTTTTATTTTCCCATCTCCAAACAGACATGCGAGGCAGCAAATGCTCTAAGCTCAATGAGACTTTCTGCACTGCAGTACAGTTTGTAACTAGAATTACAAATACTCTATTATGCCCAACTGCCAACATGAAATTTAGGTTTTCTTACACAAAATAATTTATTATTTTGTTTTTAAGATGACTCGATGATGTAACATATCTAAAGAATAAAATACATTATTAGATTCTATTAGGTTAGATTTTACCTGCTTTTTAACAGTTAACTCTGTTATGTTCATTTGTTTTAAAATATATGGCTAATTTCACTTATTTAGAGTTTCACACTAAAAAAAATTTCCAAATAATTTTAAAACCTAGGTTCTAGCCCTCAGAGACTTTAGTCTAAAGTCATTGTAAACAGTAGCAAATCACAAACTTAAAAAAGATCATCCATGTGTACAAATGTTTCACATGCATCAGGGAACAAAATGTTTAATTGGCTCATTTTTCTGCCTCGAAAAACATTCACGCAGAAAGTATCTGTTTTATTGCTGGTGATGTCTAATATTATTTTCAAAAGACTACTCACAAATAATATCAGAGAAGCAGGGGAAGTTGGCAAAACACCCAGGCATTCTAGGTCAGAAGACTAGAACTTGTCTTTAAGAAGCTAAGTTCCTAGGCTCAGTATGGCCTAATGGGACCAGCCCAATAGAAACGTATGCTGATGCAGAGCCAACTGTGGCCCACAGAAAATGCTCAGCCTGCTGTGGTGCATGGGGCATTAAGACCAACCTCTTAAGTTTTTCATTTTGAAGTTTTAATAATAAATGAAAAAATACAATTTAAAATATATTCAACAACATTGTGTAATTTGAGGATAGGCAGCCCATAATTTACCCCAGCCTTACCCCAGGGCCCAATTTTTGGCAGTTTCAAAAATTTATAATTCACAAATCTTTCTACAGTGCTTTAAATGAAGCAAGTCAAAAGCAAAGAGATTTTGATCCATTTTAAGAATTTTTATCGCTATTAGTTCAGCAGGAATTTGCACATGAATTTGTTAATAATACTTAAGATTTTCTCCTGAAAATAAGTTTCATTTCTATGTTACTGATTTTCAACCACCCACCACTTCACCTCACTGTTCTACCTTCCCCATCAATGCTCTCATTCCAAGAACAAAAAACAAAATGAATAATAAATAACATGAAACCTGAAAGCACTAATATTGCAAATAATTATCTGAAATACATTCTTACAGAGGGCCAGATTATTTCATGATTTTAAATATATCATAAGAGGCACACGAGGTATGGACAGGAGCTAGAGAGAACCCCAGTGGTTCTGGGAAAAAAAGATGGTAGAGGGGATTGCCTTTTAAGAGTTAGCATAGAAAGTAACAGAAACAAAATGGTAAACAAAGATAAGCAAAAGCAACTTGGTGAGCTTTGGCCTGAACTAGACTGTATTTATAAACATAACTACAGAAAGCCTATGTCTGCTAAAAAAGATAGACAGTCGCGGGGTCCTTGATTCCAAGCTCACCAAGCACCCTTAGGCTAAGCTCTCAGAAAGCTTGGCTGGCCAGCCCATGTCAGCCAGCAATTCAGCCACTCGCTGTCACAGTTTCCTACTGTCACCCACTGCACAGCACTCACCATTATCTGATAGTTTTCCTATTCTTTTGTTTATTTGTTACTTGTCTCTGCTCCCTCACCCTGCCTCCCTCTCAGCACACCCTAGAATGTCTTGTTCACACTGTACCCCAAGAGCCTAGAATTATTGCTTGATGAACAAATGAATCACGTGGCTCACCAAGTCTACAGATGGGCAACTGCAGAAATCCAGCCCAGCTGATGGTAACGTTTCTCAGTGTCAGTTAACAAATCGGCACTCTAATGTTACTCCTCAGTTTTGTGAGCTTCTTGAATTTGAAGCAGTGAGTCTGATTCACTCCAGGACACTAGTGAAATTACTTTTCAGATCCTGCAAGAAGCAGAGGCAAACTTCCACTTTCGCCTTTCTTCGTCAGCAACCTAGGAGGGCAGGCGACTTGCTGGGACAGCCCCTCTGCCCCTCAGCTCGCCCCCTCTGCATCTGTCTGTGTGCACATAGATAGGTTCAAACAGTTATGCTTTATGTCCGCTGGCTGAAGCGTATGCCAAAGTCTAGATCTCTCAAAGGTGAATCAACTCTTTGTGGCAAGTTAACGCACTTGGGAGCTAACAAAAACATAGTGTGTATTCCAGCTGCCCCCTAGTTTTCAAAAGGAAAGACCAACTCACCAACCACCACTAACAGGACTTTGAAAACTGAGTTTCCTTTAAAAATGCCACTTTATAAGAAGAGGTAAAGGAAATAATCTTCAAGGGAATTACTTACTTAAACCTAAAGCGATGTAGGCACCAAGGTGTGTGTGGATTTAATAAAAAAGTACAGTCAGAAAACCTGCACTGTTTGCAGTAGTCACTTCCAAGGAAGACCCAAGAGGCCCAGAGCATGCCCCTGTACACCTTGTGCATTCTGGAAAACACTTGCAAGCTTTTTGCAAACTGCAACCTCTCTTTTGCAACGTGAGGGAAATGTTATTGACGGGAATGTGGTGTGGCATATTCCTTAGGTGGATAAAAAGAAGGAACCACTGGTTAACTCTGAGTGTTGTATGGGGTTAAACGCATTTTAGAGGTCCCTGTGGATTCCCAAATTTGGCAATCAGTGGAGAGTTTTGATATGGGTGTTTGTGTATTTCAATTTGATATGAAAAGGTAAAAGAGGAACTCATCTGAGGCCAGAGTCAGCTGTTGCTCAATCTCTGTCCCTATCAAGTAGTGAGTAAATAGTAACCCTAATATCAAATACCAGTGGACTTACCACTGAATAGAGGAGATGGAGCATTTCTGACTGACTCCTATTTCTACTGAAGCAGCAGTTGTAGAAATATGTACTTTTTTATGCCAAAGAAGCCTCTTTCCCTTGGATATACTAAGACTGCTTAGTAGCCACACTCTTGTAACTGACAGATTGGTAGCCTAGAGGAAACTGTAACTCAACCTACAGATAGTGTTTAGATAATGAGATAGTCATTGCACTTTATCTTTCCAACCGGCATAACCATCCTACTGAAATACTGTTCCTCTATATGACAGGGTAGGTACTCTTCTGCTTTACAATATCCCTGTTTCTCTAATTTAAAAGAGCCCTAGAAGGGCCTGCCCGGTGGCATAGTGGTTAAGTTCATGTGCTCCGCTTTGGCAGCCCAGGGGGTCCACGGGTTCAGATCCTGGGCACGGACACACACACTGCTCATCAAGCCATGTTGTGGTGGCATCCCACATGCAAAAAATAGAGGCAGGTCAGCACAGGTGTTAGCTCAGGGCAAGTCTTCCTCACCAAAAAAAAAAAAAAAAAGCCCTAGAGTTAAACTAAGCACACAACTCCCTTTCTACTAGATAAGTGAATGAAAAGGGTATTCTGGAATTCTAGCCTATGCTACCAGGATACTTACTAAACATCAAATGGGTTCAATTCATGATGTTCTATTGATATACTAAGCCTGGAGCCTTTAGGGGTGGTAACTTTTTGTCAAATTAAGTACTTTAGAGTTAAAAACTCAGCAAGTTATAGACTAGAACCATGGTTCTCAACAGTGATCTGAGGATCCCTAGAGGACCCCAAGAATCCACAAGTCATCTCTTTCCCAACCACATATTTATGAGAGGCTATATTTTCTCCATCTATACTTCAACCAGATAAGCACCTTAAGCAACATACCACAATAGACTGAATATAAAAGTAGATATGAGAATCCAGTTGTCTTCTATGAAGCCAAAGAGAAATTTGCAAAAATGTAAGATAATGCCATCCTTCTCTCTATTTTTTAATTTTTCATTAACAAATATGTTACTTATGTTGGGGCCAGCCCCATGGCATGGTGGTTAAGTTCAGCGCGTTCTGCTTCGGCGGCCTGGGTTCGCAGGTTCCGATCCCGGGCATGGACCTACATGACTGATCAGCCACTCTGTGGCAGTGACCCACATATAAAAAGTAGAGGAAGATTGGCATAAATGTTAGCTCAGAGCTAATCTTCTTCAAGCAAAAAAAAAAAAAAACAAGGAACATTGACAACAGATGTTAGCTCAAGGCTAATCTTCCTCAGCAAAAAAAATAAAATTAAAAAATAAAAAATGGGGGCCGCCCGGTGGCGCAGCGGTTTAGTCCGCGCTTGGCAGCCCGGGGTTCGCCGGTTCAGATCCCGGGCGCCCGCCGACGCACTGCCTGTCAGCCATGCCGTGGCGGCGTCCCATATAAAGTAGAGGAAGATGGGCACGGATGTTAGCCCAGGGCCAGTCTTCCTCAGCAAAAAGAGGAGGATTAGCAACGGATGTTAGCTCAGGGCTGGTCTTCCTCACCAAAAAAAAAAAAATAATAAAAAAATAAATAAAAAATAAAAAATGTTATTTATGTTAATATGTACTATGTTGTTTTAAATGAAATAATAATAAACGTTAAAAAGTTCTCAGTTTTAATTTCTAATCCAAAAAATATTGATAAATATAATTCACATAAACAAAAGCTCTTCAGAACTCTCAGTAATTTTTTACCATAAAAGTTTGAGAACCATTGACTTGGAACAACTGTTCAGCAAACTAAGCAAAGCCTGCTCACTGGCATCTCTGGTCGAGAAAATTAGCCCATAGCATTTATGCATCTTCAAGAGGAAATGTGCTGGTTTCCCTTTTCTCATCTTTTTAATAGAAAGAAAAACTTTAAGGATTTTAAAGAATTATATCTTTCTTTGTGAGGTTATATGTTTTTGAAATGGCAAAGAGACTTTTATAACATATTCATGTAATACAAGTACCAAACAGCTAAAAAATTTAGGGCTGGGGCCAATTATATTTAAGACCTTTTATTTTGCAATAAAGGCAACTGATAATACCACTGATTGCAGTGTGAAAAACATTAAATCATCCATGTCATGCATTCCTCAGACAGCTAGCATACTCAGATGATCGTGCATCATGGTACTTGAACATTTCAAAAGTCTGAGAATGGTCATTTGGGCATTTCCCTACAACTTGTGATTTCAACTTCCTATCAAAATTCTACTACTCAACAAAATTTTTTTTCATACAATCCAAACATTTTATTAAAGGAAGACTACAGCAACTTATAATCAGAAACTGCTGGCTAATGTTCGTTAAGTTTAAACATGCTTTTGGTCACCAGATATTTGTTAAGTTTAAATTATTTATGTTTGTTCAATTTAACGTGGACTTTTTTTTTTTTTTTTTTTGCTGAGGAAGAGTAGCCCTGAACTAACATCTGTATCAATCTTCCTCATTTTTTTTTTTCTGAAGATTAGCCCCCGGCTAACATCTGTGTCAATCTTCCTCTACTTTATATGTGGGTCGCCGCCACAGCATCACTGACAAGTTGTGTAGGTCCGCGCCTGGGATTTAAACTGGCAAACCCAGGCCGCAGAAGCAGAACGTGTGAACTTAACCACTATGCCACAGGGCCAGCCTCTAAAGTGGCTTTTGATCATCACATCCCTAATTATCTCTATTTAGCCTTTTTAATCTACTTGATGAGAGAGGTTAAGGTTATTCATGGGGGGGCGAGTTACTTGACACACAGAAGTCCAATGAAGATTTGCTGGATGAATTATGTAATTATATGATGGGATGATTAGTCTATATTAACATTCTATAAAAAGTTATAAATGCCTGACTCATAAATGATCCACCAAAAGAGTAAGCTGGGTAATCTGCTTCCAAACCTCCTCTCCCCAGAGGAAGCTGTGTACCAGTTTAGAAGACCAGTCTCAATACAGTATGATACAGAGGATTAATAAAACATCCAAAGCTCCTCCACTTGCTCAGAAGACGCCCTTGTGGTCACCAGTGCTGCAGGAAGCAGGGAAGGCAAATGCAGCAATGTTCTCCCCCGTTTCCACTTGAAGAAACCCTATTACCCTTCAGCTATCATTGGAGGACATATGACGTACTTCAGGGATGGCAAATGGCTTGGCAGAGGGGCCCCCACTCCTCCCTCCATGCAAACATCTCTTTCAGATCTTGAACTCTTTTCTCCAAAGCCTTCCCTAGAAGAACGTTCTAGGAGTTCCTACCAGTTGATTGGAGTTGGCACATTAGATAGGAGCCAGCTCCTCAGAGAGGGACTGGGAGCCTTGTAAGTTCCTGGCAAGACATTCCATCCCCTCCACCAAAGTCACAGCCTCAATGCCACTATATGAGGCTATCAGCACTAATCTCATTAGGGCCTTTACTTTTTTTTTTTTAATAGAAAGTTTCTAACACAGAGAGAGAACTGTATAACATAGGTATCCACCACCCAACTTTAACAACTATCAGCCCATAGCCAATCTTGTTTTCTTTATATCTCTACCCTGTCCTTCCCCCAAGATCCTTTTAAAGGAAATCCAGGATTTATCACTTAATCTCTAAATACTCTAGAATGCATCCCTAAAAGATAAGGACTCTGCTTTATAAATATAACCACAACACTATCATCACTCCCTCCCATAATCAAGAATGATTTCTCAGATCCCTATTTACATCAGTCGCCAAAAGAAGCCCAAAACTTCCAGGTCCCATCCCACATGCCCCAGACTCTCATCCCCATAGGGTTAAAGTGGCGCCCGCTCCCTGAGACTTTTCTGATCACTTTTTTTTTTAATTTAATTTTTTCAACTATAGTGAGGTATACTTGACAAATAAAATTGTAGGATATTTAAAGCATACAATGTGACGATTTGGTATGTGTATACACATCTGATCACTCTTTAAAACTGCGTCCCCTTCCCTGCCAATACTCCCTATCCCCCTTCCCTGAATAACTAACTGTTGTTAGCACTTATCACCATCTAACATGCTAACTATGTTTGTCTGTGTTCTCCTACTAGAAATAAGCTCCGTGAGGCAAGAATTTCTGTCTGTTCAGTGTTGTGACTCCAGCATCTAGAACAGGGCTGCTCAGTGGAACTCTCTGTGATGACGGGAATGGCCTGTGTCTATGCTGTCCAATGGGGAGCCATGAGCCACGTGTGGCCATTGAGCACCCGAAATGGGGCTAGTGGCACTGAGGAACTGATTTTAAATTCTTACTTAGTTCTAATTCATTTAAATCTAAATACCCATATGTAGCTAGAGGCTATCATATGGAGAGCACAGAAAAACAAATCCTGGCACCTAATAGAGGCTCAACAAATGTTTGTTGCACAAATGAACAAACCTATTTATCATCTTTGTTACAGCAGCAAGAATGTGGGTTTTGGAACCAATAGACTTTCATTTGAAACCTGGTATCACTGTATCACCAGCACCTAATGTCTATGTTTACATTTGAAAAAGAATCTCATTAACAAGTAGATTTGCATGTATCTATGAATGAGTGAAGGAATAGACATGAAAGAAGCTTCAAGTCATCCACAACAACCACTCCTCCAGTACGCAAAAGAAGAGACCTATTTGTAATTTCTCAATGTGAAATATTCTTCTGGATATTTACAAGGAAGAGATATGTAACAAATTATATATTTTTGCTTCAAATTCAAGTAGACAGAATTCTTGGAGTCAAGATTTTTATTAAAACTATTGTATTGATCAATAAGCTGAAAGAACTCCCAGTTGATATAATTATAAAGCACTTCCTTTGGTTATATTTAAACTCATTATCAACTCTGTATACAATGTTTCTTTCTCTTATTTTTCAAAAATTTTAACTGACAGTGATGACAGGTATGTCTTACACAGTGTGAAAGTTACAAAAATCTAAAAAGTAATTGAAATCATTTTGGATTATGATTAGAAAACAGGGCTTCAAATTCATCTTGTTTGTAACTAGAAGTCAAGTCCTAATCAAACACACATTAGAACCCCAACTTCATGTAGTCACACGTGATTTCAGATGCTTAAATGGTTCTTTTCATCCACGATATTTGCATGCATAGTCCACAGTTCAAACAAATGATTCCTAATCTATAAATATCAGAATCTCCTAACACAGCACTCCATTCAGTGCATAACTTAGCAAGTTTAACTTATATAATTTCTTAAAAGCCTGTAAAGAAAACAACTACAGTGGGCAATAAAGCTCTAACTCAACAAAATCCCATCATGGGTCTAACATGCACGAATGTGAATAAGCCCTGTGGAACCTAACTATGTTTCTACATGTACAAATAATTAATAATAAAATACAAATTAAAATGGTTTAGAATTAATTTACAAAGAACAATTCTTTCTTATATCAATTTTCAGAATCAATTCTAAGTTTCTTGTTTTGCTTTCTCTACCATCTATTAGGGGGGAAAACAATCCAAGGTTAAGCCAATCACCTTGAGCTTGTAAAATCTCACCTTCCCAGAAGAGAACTAGAAAGATCAATGAGAGGCTGTCCATAGACATTAGTAAAATGGACAACTCCACTAACAACAGGATGAATATACGTTCAGACACTCGGGGCTACACTCTCAAACATCCCTTCCATTAAAAAAAAATCACAGACATTTGTTCCAAGTCAAAACAAGGAGTCAGAGGTCAGAAAAAAAAATTAAATCTCATTGTCTTTCAAGATGGCAAAATCTGGATAATCTAGTAGAAAATAGCATCACGTGGTATTACTCTCCAGCAGAATTTAAGAATTTAGAAACAATATCAAAGAAATAAGGAAGAAAATGTGATTGAAGGCCACAATAAAACTGTTGAACTATATTGACACCTTTGAAAAACATTTGGTCTAAAAACTAACAATCTTTTGTTTCCATAATATAGTATTAATGTGTACACTCCAGGTCCTAATGAAGTTAATATGAATAACATATAAACTTGTTTTATAATTTGAACTGCTCTATACCAGTATTAAGGTATTCTTCAGTGTTAAAACAATTACTCCAAAGATTCCACTATTACATAGCATGTGTCTGTCAAGTACTGATTGTTAGAGATTTCAGGAATCGTAGATTATTCTATTAACATGTCATATTCATCATTCCATCAGTAAGGCATGGTCCCTGACCTCAAATATTTAATCTGGAGGGGAGAATAAAACTAATAGCCACATAGGAAGCATTTAGTAAATAATATAAGATGACACAAAATTAAGTTTCCAACTGCACATTCATAATTTCACAGGATTCTATTTTCATTGGGGATGATTTCATGGAAGAATAATATGGTGATTGATATGGGCCTTCCAAGACAGATTGGATTTGTATGTTTGGTTTCTCTGTAAGATTGAAAATTTCCCAAAGGATCAATCTACCATAAGCTCTTCGTATCCCTCTGATTCCAAGCCCCTTGCTGAGTATACATTTAAATAAGTATTTAACGAACTAAATCACAAGTGTCATGAAAATACGTGTATTTCTCATTAAAGCAATGATATGGAGCATCTATCTTCACACGTTTAACAGAACTCTCCTGTCTACTCGACTACCTTTTCCTCCCCAGGTGCACCCCCCACAGACCACACTTTGTCCTGAACCAAACATGACTATATAAGAATTGTTACCATTGCTCTTCTTGCTTTTTCTCAGAACTTCTAACACCAACTGATAACCTAGACTACTGTATTGTATATTATGAGCATGCTGCTCTCTGTCAGATCACATCAAGCCTGAAGGAAAGGACTTGTTTTCTAATACTGGCTACCACCTGGCACACACATAAGCTCACTAGAGGTCCATAGCCTCAGCCTGAGGCACACAGAATGAGATCCATTCTTTCTTCGTTCATCCATTCAGTCAGTCAGTCAGCCGGCAATCATTTAGTCCACAACCACTCTGTGTTGAGCATGATGAGGCGACCAAAATGAATGTGATTCTTGCCCTAAAAGAGCTCATAGCCTATTCGTTCAAGTGTTAATCAAAACAGGATAAGAATATCTTGGACAAAAGACACAGCATATCAAAATGCCAAAAGACGAAGGTGAGAAAGCAAAGTCGAGGCATTATTAGGAGTGGGAGAAGAAAATGGGAGAGAGAGGGAAATAAGGCAAAATTGTCTGATTTTGATAGATATGTGCCTAAAGAGAAAAGCATCACCATTTCTTCCTCAAAAGTCAGGGAGAAAGAGCATATGAAACGAATAAAATGTGGAAGTGAACATATTTTTCTTAAGAGTACATGTATGCTACCCTCTTGCCTCTGGATGTTTATTCATCTTGCTCTCTCTCTT
The DNA here is from genome assembly GCA_031878705.1 of Tapirus indicus. Taxonomy (NCBI): domain Eukaryota; kingdom Metazoa; phylum Chordata; class Mammalia; order Perissodactyla; family Tapiridae; genus Tapirus; species Tapirus indicus. The sequence goes on along the minus strand of CM062921.1, from coordinate 73,488,623 downwards.
GAACGTCCTTTCCCTTTACCTCCCATGTCCAAATTCTGTCACTCCTTTAATTCACATGACTATAAAAATTTCCCTGATCCCCACAGCTGGCAGTAATCTCATCCTAAACACCCAGATCACTTTATCTACAAATATTTTATAATAATTTAACTTTCTATGGGAAGAAAAAGGAACTACCATTTATTTGTTACCTTTTATGCCAATACTTACAATCCATTAACTCTTTTAATCCTCACAAGACGTTTTTTATTTCCATCTAATAGATGAAGAAATCAAAGGTCAGAGTCCAAGTAGTCACCGAAAGTCACAATAGCTAAATGTGATAGTGCTAGGATTTAAACCTTGGTCTCTATGCCTCCATGTTTCTTTCACAATACACCATAGCATTCTACACGTTATTATATTGATTTAAGTATTTCGTTCAGCATGTGCTTACTGAAGGTTTATTCTGATCTCTGTTCTAGGACTACAAAAGTAGACCTGTTCGTGCCCTCAAGAAGATCACCATTTAGTGTGGGGAAAGGCACAATTAAGCAGGCAATTGCGATTTATTGTCCCAGAGAATATTAATTAGCTGGACAATAATAGGTAATTGTGCTTTTTATTTTTAAAGTCTCAGCACTGGGAACATTGAGTCAAGCAAAATTAAACAGGTTTTTAAGACTTCTCAGATTCTTTGTAAAATCTCCAGGAGGAGAGTATAATATGAGTTTTCCTAGATTTTCTTTTTTTGTTTATTGTGGTAAAATATACATAACATAAAATTTACCATTTTAACCATTTTTCAGTATACATTTCAGTGGCCTCAAGTACATTTACAATGCTGTGCAACTATCACCATCGTCCGTTCCAGAACTTTCTGACCATGTATTTTGTGGAGAATACCACCAGTGTGGGGTCCCAAAGAACACATTTGGAGAAATAAGTGACATGCTGGTCAGGGCTATGGCAGGGGAAGCATAAAATGCTGAGAGAACACAGAGCCCAAGCCACTGTTGAAGGACCAGGGCAGGTCTCTCCAATAGAGAGAGGCCTAAATGTCTAACCAGACACCTAGAGGTCAAGAGTTGGCCAAAAAAAGATAGATGTGAGGTTGAGCAGAATGAACAATAGGGTAAAGACCCAGCATGGAGAGAGAGAGAGTGCATCATCAGGGCTATGAAAATTACTCACAGGCCCTCAGAGACAGAGTAGCACCATATACACAAATGGTTGGTTAAATGGCAAGGAGATCGGACAAGGTGAAGATTACTCTATGCCTGTGTTACTTTCCTTGTGCCATGGTGATGGTAAACTTTTATAACTTCTGGAGACTCTGAATTCACTTTCTGTTCTCAGGGAGAAGGAAAAGCTACAGTACTAACCATTCTCCTTCATCCCAATCAGATCTACAACGGCATGAAAAATCATTAAACAGTTGGCCAAGCATATAATACTAAATCACTTAGATACAAACCACAGGAACATTTAGGTGACCATTTACATTATTTAATGAAAACTTAATAAGCTGTCTTCCAATAAAAAACTAGAAACATCCACCTTCAGTTTAAAATCAAGCCATCTACATTTTCCCCTAAATAAAATTCCAAAACTGAACCAAATCTCCCTTTCTCTAGTTTAATATACCACTGTCTGATAATAGTTGTCATTTTCCTGTATTAATTTATTTCACTTTCCCTCTTTTATCAGGGAGTTTAATTTGAGGAAACAAAGAGACAACTGTCACCAAAGCAAATCCCAAAAGACCTAAAGACCCCTGAGACTTAGAATGCAACTGGCCCCCAGTGGGATCTGAGGATTAGTAAAAGCAGTAGAAAAGTGTGAACAGTGATGAAGTTCTCTTTTTTCATTCTCAGTAATAGAGCATTCTTCATCTTTATTACTGACTAGAATGGTAGTTTGCTACAGAGGGACTTACATAAACGTTTAAAAAATCCTATTTCATTCTTAAAACCAATGTGAAGAGAGTATGAGGGAAAACATAAACAAGTACAATATACTTTAAACCATGAATGCTATATACACCGAAGTCTATAAAACCTCTCCAGAGAGAGGAAGAAAATCCAGATCCACACAGGTCAGTACTGAATTCGTCAGTTTAAATCCTACGTTATTTTCAGAAAGCTGGGTAAGCAGTTTAGGAATGTTTCATTGGCCAATCAAAAACTGAAAATAACTTATACGTGGAATCTTAAAAAAAAATGCCTAGCTCACAGACACAGAGCTGGTCTGTTGACTGGTGGTTGTCGGTGCAGCAGGGGTAGACGGTGGGTGAAATGGGTGAAGGGAGTCAAAAGGTGCAAACTTTCATTTATAAAGTATATAAGTCATGGGGATGTAATGTACAACATGGCAACTATAGTTAATAATACTATATCGCATACTTGAAAGTTGTTAAGAGAGTAAATTTTTAAAGTTCTCATCATAAGAAATAAACCTCTGTAACCATGTATGGTGCTAGATGTTATCTAGACATTGTGGTGATCATTTCGCAATACGTACAAATATCCAATCATTATATTGTACACCTGAAACTAATACAATGTTGTATGTCAATTATACCTCAATAAAAAAGCAAATAAAAAAATATATAAAAACCCCAAAAAAAGGATAAAAAGTCAAATAACTTTATAAAAAGCCATATATTATATTTCCCAGTTGCAGAGTGCTGCAGTGCATTTTAAACACTCTGATACAGAGCAATAAAGAAATTCATCTATGTTTGCCTATAAAAAAAAACCCTGAAAATAAACTGCAACTAACTTTCCTGAGCCAATAGATCTTCAACCTTGTGCAGGGGATAACCTCATCAGGGAATAGCTGGATAACTGCATCGTCAAATTGCTGCAGATCTCAATAGATCTCAGACTGCCCCACCAGCAACACCTCGTTCCCAAGTCTTCAGAAAAGCAGTGAATCCCTCACTTATCATTGGGTGAACCTTCTTGTTCGTGTCATAGTGACGTTAACAGTGAAGTAACAAACCAGCCCGACTAGGAATGTTCAGAAACGCAAAGTAAGTTGAGGAGAAGCGCAGAATCATATTTTCATGGAAAAGTGCACAACTCATAATTCACAACTCCTGTGATTGCTAACCTCCAATTATAGCCTAGAGGGAAGCAATGTTATCTTGTCACAGCAGTGCAGCCCTATGTCCCTCTCCCAGGCTGCAGTTTTTATTCCCACTCATCTTCCTCTTAAATGGCATCTATCAATTTATGACAAAGCTGTTTCCCAAGGTCATCCACTCTTTAAATATACTGTCCTTTAGAATGGAAATTTTTGAAAGTAACAAGTACCAACCCAGAAAATTTTTAAAGGGATATCATAATTTTAGTCTGTTTTTTTCAGAATCTAAAAACACCCTTTGCCCAGTGGTAAAACAGTATTTGTACAATAGAAGACTACTTCTTTATTTCCAATACAAACATAGCCTTGGGGTGATTTAAACAAAATATATGTAACAACTCACAGAAGCATGATCTAAATTTATGATATTCATTTTCTACCCACGGCCTAAAAAACGGTTTTGCAGGTTGTCTGCAAACTTATTGGAAAAACTAAAAGATATTTATTGAGTTGTAGTTTATAACCTTCAAGAACTACCAAAAAAATGCTCTGCACACACATCCCTCATACTATCTATAACTGTTCCGTGCCAGCCAACTCAACATTTAATTCATTATTCCAAATGTGTTGCATCAGTGCACCAGAATTATTTCACAGAAATCTTATCACCTAATTGGACCTGTCAGAATAACAATGGGCAATGAAGGCCCATCACTATTAAAAAAAAAAAAACACACAGAACAATTTAGGTTTCAATTAAAGAATTCCTAGGAAAGACTGTCTCTTTTCCCATCCTCTATCAACTGGTTCCTTTTCTCCTCTGTGTCCCATCTCCATTAACGAAGTCATCATTTACCCAATTGCCAATGCAAGAAACCTTTAACTTTTTCACAATTCACTCCTTCCCCTCCCCCAACATTTCCCCAATCCAGTTCTTCACCATCTGCCTTCTGTCCATTCCTGCTCCAAATGGCCCCTCATACCCATCAGCTCTTTGTCCAGACCTTCATTATCTCCCCCTGTTTCCAGTCTCTCTACATACACCTTGAATCACCTTTTTAAAACGCACATGTGATCCAGCACCCAGCACAGTGACCATTATAAGGGTCCTCAGGAAATATCTGCCGGATCAATGGCCATGTCTGTCCCATTGCTTAAAAACCTTTGACTCCACACTTGGCCCACCTCCATTTCCTGAAGGGCATCAGTTATAGGAGCACTGCCCTGCTCCATCAGCAGTCATCTTGACATTTTCATCAGTACGCTCAACAATAACAGCAGCAATAACAATGACAGTCACCCATTGAGCTAAATATCACACACCTCAAAATTTTCTAAGGCATTTATATCCTCACTTAGCAGATGAGAAAATCGGGAGTTTATGAGGAAATACAGAAAGATTGTAAGTAGAAAAACTTAACTCAGGTCTTTCTGACTGAACACTACAATCATATGACTATCCTGCTAACAGCTCAGTTATAACAGGAAACACCATTTCATTTGTTATTTCTAAACAACATTTAGAAGTAACCATTCAAAGAACATTTTGAGGGGTGCCTTATGCATTACTGAATGCCATTTTCTCTGAGTCAAAACACCAAAAGTTTGGGCAGCTGCCTCTGGTAGGATAACTATTCCATTCTGACACATCCATCTCTACAGCAGGCATATGCCCAGTTTTTAAGCACGTGACAATGTCTTTAAGAAGAAGCGTGCTTTGGTCTCTGGACAGTTCTGGCAATTGCAGAATTGCATCTGAATACTAATTTCTTGATACTTAGCTTAAAATTAAAAATCAGGCACAGTCCAATCCTAATGGAAAATTAAATAGAACCTAAAACTATTTTCCTGAGAGCAGCATTATTACTCCTAGATCTAAGATTAATCAGAAGAAAAACTAAGATGAAAATTAATCAATCCGATTTATTTTCTCCTGTGATTCTTGTTTATTTGTTAAATCTCACCTTCAAAATCATGACCCTGAGATCTAAAAGAAGAGAGGTTATCAAAGTAAAACTAAAACCACTAAGTTAAACCCTTGACCCTCATGTTAGCAAATTAGAATTTGCTTCTTCCAGCAGCACATGGAGTTAAGTAGACCTCTGACAATCAAACGCAAAATTAAAGCCTTTGAAGCCAAAATCTGTGGGATTTTCTATTAATTCCTTCAGACATGAAATCCAGGAGGATTTTCAGATTCCTCCAGTTAAAATACTCAAGAGCTTCATCCCTGCATTTTCAGATTCCCCAAATCTATTCTTGAAAATCTGAAAAATGTACCATAGGTTCAATATTTCCATTAGCCTATTTTTCACCTGTAGTGTTTTCTTTTACAGAATAAAGGATGTGGTTGTACAGATTATGTTGTCTAAAAAAAAAAAAAAAACCTTTCCAACAGCTAATCCAAGAAAAGTACCTGTCTTACCCACATTCAGGGGCTTTCCACATGCTCGTATTATGTTAAGCACTGAGGATACAAAAATGAAAGGCTTGGTTCCAGCCATATGCAGAAGCTTGCTTTCCAAGAACCTTCCATCCTATGACCTCGCCCTATCAACGACATTGCTAGTTTGAGGGCCAAGTCATGGCCAACATGCTCTCTTTCTTTGTCTGCTGTTTAATTTCAACATCTCATGAAGCAGCTATTACAGAAGTAGAGAGAGAGCAATGATCAGAAGCACAGTCTTTGGAGTCAGGCAGATCTTGTTCAAGTTCCAACTCTGCTACTTACACTTGTATGTCCTTGGAAAAGTTATTTAATGTCTCTAAGCCTTAGGAAAAGAAAGGAACAAAGGAGCTAATGAAAGAACTTACCTCCACGATCGTCATGAGCAAGGATGCACAGAGAATACTTAGCACTGCACCTAACGCACGTAAGTTCTCAGTAGACGCTGCTTGTTGACATGGTAGTAGTAGCGTAACAGTCGTAGTTATTTGGTAAGCCAAACCTTCAACATTTTTACAGAACACAAAAACCTACTAATGAGCTTTCTTGGGTAGAAAACAGGCCAGTGTGTGAATCATAATGGCAATGTCTCTTGGATTTGAAAATATTGGTGTCTATCTTCCTCTCCTAAAAATTCCTAGAGGGTCACCATTTCAAAATATCAAGGAAGTAGCCTGGGCTTTGTGAATGAAACTAGGTCCCCTCTCCCTGGTCTAACAGGCAAATCTGAGCAAGCAAGCTGCATAGGCTTCAAGTCAGTGCAATAAAAATCCATGCTGTACTGTGAAGCAGCCATGCAGGCCATCGTAAGCTGTGTTAGAATGACCTTGCAACGCCATACCTCATGAATGAAGACACCGGCTGGACAGATCCACAACAGGAAAAGATAAAGGGTACCTTGCTCTCACATTTCCCAGCTGCATTTCTTAGAGATTGAGGGAAAAAGTAACTACCCCAGTCCTTGCCTCCCTCCATACATAGATACCACCAAGACTCCAAGCCCTGTCTGATGAACAACCACAAATCTCTTGTTCATGTTATCCTTGAAGTATATGACTATTAGACACATAAGACCTTCCCTGCACACACACTGCTTTGTTAAAAGGTGTAGAAACTGCACTCAGATGGGTAGACCTTGGAACAGTTCCTCAGAATACTCTGTTGGACTGTTTCCTGGGATTTAAATTCCTCACTTTGATGATCGAATAAACTCTTTTAATTAACCTTTACCCAGACTCTTTATTTCAGTCAACAGCTTCATTTCACATGAAAAAAAGGTAGTATGCTAACCCAAAGGTCAGTTATGACATATCTTGATGTTCCAATTAAATTAATGGAGAAGTCAAAATAAAAGTTAAATTAATACAACATATTGTGGTGGTCTATAATAGATGGGGGAGGGGACCTTCATAACATTTCACAGAATAAAAAATCCCTCACCTCACTCTGCATGAGATCTAACAAAATTAATCTGCTACTGTCTTGCACTCTTCCTCTTATAGTCAGAATGCTGCCTGTTCTTAATCTTAACAAATGAATCCGTTATTTTATTTTGTTTATGGCACTTCATTTGCAAGTATGTTTTGGCGTCCTAACTGCGAAATCTCACCAAAACATCCTTGTAAACTAACAAGTCATATCAATTACTTCTTACATCCCCTATTTTAGCTCCCTTAAAATTTTCTTTTAACTCTCAAATATTTCAAGGATAGAGACCGGCAAAGAAAATAATGTGACACCTTCTGAACAAACTATCCAGGTCTAAAAATGTTTCCTTTACCACATTTGGTGTCAATTATTGCCTTAAGTTTTTGAGGTACTGTCTCCCACGACATTTGCCCTCTGAACATTCCATCGATGCTCTGAACAATGTCTCCTACTTGATTTGCTCACTCTAAAGGGAAAGCCAATCTGGAAGAAGCTAGAGCTTGGGGCCAGAAGTGAACACAAAAATGTAAGAACTTGAAGAATCCACAACACTTTGGTAGGGCACTGGATTTCCCACTCTGAAAAATGGGAGTCAAAGGCAATGTTATCCAGATCTTAAAGGGTAGGACAATTCCAATGACAGCAGAAATAACTACCCATTTAATACCTACTGTGCGCCTGGCACTTTATATTCATCATCTCTGATCTTTGTAACAATCCTACAAAGTAGGTATAATTATCACCATTTTTATATGAAGAAATGAAGGCTCAGAGTGACTTATCCAAGACCACACAGCCAGAACCAGGATTCAAACACAAGCCCAGTTAGCTTCAAAACTCTTATTCGTTCCACTATTCCATGCTGCCTTTTCCAATAAACTTCTGCTTACAATAAGCATACCGACAGTCATCCACATATACAGATTTCAAAGAAAACCAATTTCCCAAAAAAAGGAAAAGCTGTTTTTTATTAACTATCTATTTATCCCACTGTCTGATTGTTTTTTTATTAGACCCTGGACACTTCAGCCAAAGCCCATTTACATGTCCACACCATCTCCACTACAAGATATGTGTGACACGATTTGTGGTGGAGCATAGTTCAGGAGAGAAATACCACGTCATATCAAATTTTCCAATGACCCAAACACGGGCTTGCTAACTATAATTAAGCTGGCCTGAATAAAACCAGATAGGGATGTCATAAGAATGCCAAGGTCAATTCAAGGTGAGCAGTGGAAGTCTTTTTAAGAAAACACCATTGAAATTGGCCAACATCACCTGCTTGGTTATTATCTCAACATAGGAAGTCCTTGCAATAACCGACTACATGTTTGGTCTTTGTTATAGTCAGTTAAAACTGTGATTCTCTGAATGCCATAGTGCTCCAGGATTCCAAAACATTCAGTTCAGCAAATATTCAGGTCACAAGGACTCGCCGCCAGATATACCATGAGGAGAATGTACAAGTAGTGAAGAAATGGCTCCTCTTATCAAGGAGCTTATTTTACATTATGTATTATATAAGAGGTAGCAACCTTTTAGTGAAAAGTGACTCACAATGCAATTTAAAAATGTCATCACCAATGAGATCTCACAATTGCATGACTGCCCCCAGATAAGTTCAACTGTTAAAGGTGTAAGATGGTCACCATTTGAGCAGGAGGAAGATATATTAGAGGGGAGCTAAAGTTTAAACGAAAAGATGGTAGAAAGAATACTCCAAGCAGCCAATCATTTGTGTGTATATCCCCTCCCTGCCCCCAGACCCCAGTAATGTTGTATTTCACTGGACTTTGTTAATGTTACCAGAACAGCTGCAGACCCCTTCCCTCTTATAGTAACAGAAATAGGGAAATATTTTTAAATTAGCAAGACTAACAAGGTGCTCACTTGTTTGTTTAATTATTAAGCTAAACTGAAAATGCTCTAAAAGTCCTTTTATCTTTCAATCAAAAAGAAAGATTTCTTAGTTCCTCTTATGTAAGTATATAATTCAGCACAGTATCCTTGATCTTTTTCGGCACAATATTTTTAGGTAAAAAGAGTTTCCTGGGACTTCAAGTCTATTTTCAAGTTGTCTGGTTGACCCCAAAGACTTCTTACTAAGAGTTTTGTTTAGGTATAATCACCCCGCACTCCAAAATAAAGGACATTTACAGCCCCTCAAACTTTAAACCTGATATAAAATTAAGGGTAAATTTAAATTGTAAATTGTATTACGTTTGATGCTAAACTAACTGTAAATGGGTGATTATTCTAGATTTTTAAGTGGAAAAATCTCCAAGAGAAGAAATATCTCCAAACTGTAATCTCTTTTTTCAAAGATTCAACAGGATGATGAATCTGTAGTTTAAAATTCAGAGATTAAACTACTAGAATAGATGAGGGTAATACTTAAAATGCATTCTGGAAATAGATTAACACATTCTGCAAGTGAAAGAAAAAACTGGCAAAATGACAGTTCAAAAAAGCCCAACTCCCAGTGCAGTTTAGAAGGATTTTTACTAGTGGACAGAAACTGGTAAAAAATCAATTTTAAAAGGATTGTCACAATTGAACTAGTCAGGGAAAATAGCAGGCCATACAGCAAAGTGCTATATCCCATAAACAGTGGGAGTTTACTCCAGGAATGCCGCCTGCCACATTATCTACATATTTGAAGTAGGTTCCCAGGAAAGTATGTCAATCATTCTTGGAACTGCTTTCCCATGCATTCCTCTCCATGTCAACTGAACAACTTTCTTGAAGACACAAACCATACACTAAATTCAGCAACACCCCTTTCCAATACTGGAATGTTCTTTAGATAGCTTACTTACAGACACCACACGCTAAATTAAAACATGAGATTAAAATTAGAGGAATCAATGAAGTAAGATTCTAAATCATACTTGGACATCTCCCTAAATTTCCAAATCCTGCCATCTGATAAATTTTTTCCACTCCTTCTAAAAATATGGCTTTTTAAGAGAAATTCAACAACTAATTTTGTCTTCATTATACCAAAGACAACATCACATATCAAATTTGTTATCCAAATGGATTCTAATCTTAAATCCCTCATAAGTCATTATCTATTATCAGCATACCTATCTCTTGGCAAATTTTACTCTAACGTTCTTATTAATATTGACATTATCTTGTTTACCAAGACTTTGAGGCCTTAAACATGATTTTTATTTACTCAAACACAGTGGCAGCTGGAAAAGAAAACGCTTTCAACTTTAACTAATAATAAATCTTGACAGTCAGAAACCCCTACATTTAAAAATACGACTAAGGCATATAATTTCTCTCTTAAAACTTCTATTTTCAGGCTAGCAACCATCAGTTTCCTAGTGTTCCTCATTTTTTTTCTTCACTGCCTTCACCAGAATGGAAAGCTGGTGTTTATCTGGAGGGTCTACTTAGAAAAACCAGTCATCAGGATGTGGGTCACCGGTGTTCAAGTGTATAGCAGGTCTAGACCCAGCGTGTACACAAAGGAGACTGAGACAAAGACCCACTCGAACAGAGATCACACTGTGCAGGAGGACATGAGACAGACAATAAGCAAGGAAAGAAGCAGACGAACAAGATATTTTCAGAGGCAGAAGTACTATCAGGAAAATAAAACAGGGTGCCTAGCAATTCCACTCCTGGTAAACAACCAGAGAAACTTCTACATATGGCGCCAGGAGACACAACAAGAATGTTCATAATCACAAAATAGGAAACAACCCAGTTGTCCACAGACAGGAAAATGGACAAATAAATACTTACATATACAAATAATGGAATAATAGATAATGGCAAGAATGAATGTACTCAGCTGCATGAAACAATAGGTGAGTCTTGGAAACATAATGCTAACTGAAAAAGGAGTCCCAGAAGACTACCTACAGTGTACTTTTTTAAAAAATACAAACATCACCTTCTCATCCCTGAGTTTGAACTTGCATGCATCTTTGTATAAACATTTTGAGCTATCACATCACCAAACACTACCATCAATTCCATTTTGTGAAAGCCCCCATACTTAAAAAACAAAGTATCACAGCATTTGTGAAATTATTTGAAACTGTTAGTGCATTTTGCTCTTGTTATTTATAAAAAATTAATATAAATAGGGGCAGGCCGAGTGGGGTAGTGGTTAAGTTCGCACGCTCTGCTTTGGCGGCCCAGGGTTCGCGGGTTCGGATCACAGGTGCACACCTATGCACTGCTTATCAAGCCAGGCTGTGGCAAGCATCCCATATAAAGTAGAGGAAGATGGGCATGGATGTTAGCTCAGGGCCAGTCTTCCTCAGCAAAAAGAGGAGGATTGGCAACGAATGTTAGCTCAGGGCTAATCTTCCTCACACACAAAAAAAAAGAATACAAATAGAAATATTTTCAAAATGCAACTGCTAGTGATAATTGAGACAAAGAAATCCATTAGGCATTAGGCATGCCAGACAAGATGACCCTCGTCATGGTCAGTGTGGGGCAGGGAACCCGCTGGATACATATCAAATATTGCTCGCAGGGATTTTATTATGGTATTTTTCTCTCAGGAACAGAGTCCTGCCTTTCTGCCTCATGCTTTGTATCATGCAAGAGCATTATCTCACTTTCACACATTCAACTTTTTTATATTGGCTTTATTGATAAATAATGCATTTACCACACAATTCACCTATTTAAAGTATATAATTCAGTGGTTTTTAGTATATATTCACAGAGTTGTGCAACCATCACCACAATCCATTTCAGAATATTTTTATCACTCCAAAAAGAAACCCTGTACCCTTTAGCTGCCACCTCAATCTTCCTATCACCCTCTCAGCACCTGGAAGCCACTAATCTACTTTCTGTGTCTATACACATGCCTATTCTGGCCATGTCATATAAAGGTAATCATACAACATGGTCTTTTGTGTCTGGCTTCTTTCACTCAGTGTAACGTCTTCTAGGTTCATTCACATTGTAGCCTACATCAGTACTTCATCCCTTTTTTATGACCAAATAATATTCCATTGTGTGGATATACCACATTTTGTTTATCCATCCATTATTTGATAGATATTTGGGTTGTTCCTATTTTTGACTATCATGAATATGCTGCTATTAACATTTGTGTGTAAGTTTTTGTATGGACATTGTTTTGTTTCTCTCGGGTATATACCTAAGGTGGAATTGCTAGGTCATATGTTAACTCTATGTTTAACCTTTTAAGAAATGCCAGACCATCTTCAGCTTCACCATCTTACGTTGTCACCAGCAGCGTAAGAGGGTTCCAATTTCTTCACATCTTTGCCAACGCTTCTCTGTCTTTTTTTATTATGGTCACCCGAGTGGGTGTGAAGTAGTATCTCATTGTGGGTTTTTTTGTTTTTTTTTTTTTTTTTTTTTTTGTGAGGAAGACCAGCCCTGAGCTAACATCCGTAGCTAATCCTCCTCTTTTTGCTGAGGAGGACTGGCCCTGGGCTAACATCTGTGCCCATCCTCCTCTACTTTATATGGGACGCCGCCACAGCATGGCTGACAAGCAGTGCGTCGGCGGGCGCCCGGGATCCGAACCCGCGAACCCCGGGCTGCCAAGCGTGGACGAAACCGCTGCGCCACTGGGCCGGCCCCCTCTCATTGTGGTTTTGATTCGCATTTCCTTAATAACTAACAATGTTGAGCCTCTTTTCATGTGCTTATTGGCTATTGCACATTCAACTTTTACAAACACCTTTAAAATGGGATTACATTCAAAATAGGAAACCTCCAGATTACAAATTTTAACACACTAAAGGCTGCCAATGTGCTAATGTGTTCTCATGGATTGATCTTATAATGAGTAAATTTTATAAATCTGAACTTATAAATAGTAATTTAATTTGTCTTTATATTGAAGTTTCATAGACAACCTACAAAAAGCTATGAAACCACTAATCTAATCAAATCTCTCATTTGTTTTTCCACCTGTAAGGAAATAAGCCCAGAGACTTTAAATGACAAAACTAGATTGGACTGCAGAAATAATAATAATAATAATAATAATAATAATAATAATAGTCTCTTGTCTCCCAGGCTATGGCTGTTTCTAGCAGAATCAGATGAACAAGAACAACAACAAAATTAATAAAAACACCTTAGGGATACACTTTATATAATATGCCCAGCCCCAAATTAGTGAACTAGAAAGTAAAGCAAATAAATGGTTATCACAAAAGTCAAGATAGAGATTATCCTGGAAGGGCATAGCATACTTCGAGTTTCCGTGGTGTTGACAATGTCCTATTTCAGGTAATGATTAAACAAGTGTTTGCTTCTTAATTATTTATTATTTATTATCACTTTAACTGTTTATAGATGTCATATGGACTTTATATTTCACAATTTAAAAGTTTAAAGGTAAATTTTTGCTCATGCAAACTTACTGGTAATTAAATGGGAGATTTTGCTTTACAAAAGAAATTGCTTAAAATCCTTCCAAAGCTGACAATTAAAAGGAGAGAATTATCTTCCTTCAGTTCTTCACACCTATTCAAATCAAGACCACATTGCACATCTTAATTTATTCTGTACAGATAAATAGAAGCATTGCTTTCAAAGATAACCCACACTTCTAAGTTGATAAACATCACTTCCTGACAATTTGCTGAAAATTACATGGATTGCAAGGCCATAAAATCCTTGACGTTCCTGTCAACTCTAAACTAAGCACAAGCCCAGGGTCATACCTGTTCTTCCTCATCCACCAAGAAATTATTCTTGACAGGACATCTCACATTAGCTACTAAAAGCCCTAATATTTACACTGCTTAGGAGTCTAGCGCCTGCTCTGTAGTAAATTATTTTAGAGCTGGGAACCAGAGGTCAGCCCAGCAAAACAAACATAAGCCACAAGGTACTAAAGACAATGGCAGGAGTAGGTAATGCTCCCCACTCTCGCTGACTCACTCTCCTACCACTGGCAAAGAATCATTCTATAAGGGAAGAGAAATTAATGGTTACAATGGGGGCCACACGCACACAAAATTATATTACTTGGTGATTCATGAAGCAAAGTAAAATTTTGCAAGCCCCCTAGTATAGGCCATGAACATTAAGGTTGAGACCACTGCCTAGAGGGATCTAGAATATTTTATTCAGCATCCTTTTTTAACCACCAACTTATAACCTTTGGTGTACTAAGAACCATCACTCTGCTTTCACATTGCAGTGTACTTGAACAGGCAAACCCTCTGCCTCCCCCCAATACTTCTCCCTCCCACACACAGCCTGCTCTAGAAGAGCCAATGCATTGAGCACACATCCTAAATAACCATCACTGTGCAAGATGCCAAGCCTGCCCAGGACCTGCTGGAGGAAGCTGGGTATGTTCTTTGTAAGCTTCTTGGGAGTCTGACAACCCATATGGTGGGGAAACGCAAGAGAGAGGGGGAAAGAGGGAAAGGTTTGATCTGGCCCTTTATCATCTGGAGCTCTCAGAAGCCCTCCTGACCAGCATGCGTGCTGTCACACTGCCCATATGACTACAGGGAAGAGGTGATGGGATTTTTCACAGTAAGAATAACCCAAGGTTATTTAGCCCCTTACACAACTCTGCTCTGCACTAGAGATTTTTCCAAGAACCTCTGTATTATAGCGCTATTGCCCTCCAGGTTACTTTCTTTACACAGCAACTGCATTCCAGGCATGTAGCAGAGTATTGCTTCTACTTTATTACTGCATCAAATAGCATTAATAAAATTCAGTTGGCAAAGCTGGTGTTTGGGACAGGGTGGAAGGGTAGTTTGTCATGGACACTGGAGCTATGTTAGTAAGTTAATTATACACATCTCTCCTTCCCAAGAACCAGTGAGGAACACAGCAGCATAAACTAAGTGGGGCTTCTGCTGCCCACCCCTCAGGCCAGGGCAGCTCCCAGTGCTCCCCAAGGACCCTATGACTAAGTGGAGGAGTGGTAACAAGCTAATGTGCCTGCACGCCCCACCTCCACAGTGGAGGCTCTGCTCTCTCTGCTTCATGTCAACTCAAAAGACTGCATTCAGCACAGGAAAGATCCTCTAGAGGTATCCACCTAGTATAATGTATGAAAGCAAAGGCTGTATAAAAGACGAATCTATCAAAATTAAGGATGCTCAATAAGCCATAAATCAAAACTTGATATAAAATACAAGCAGTAAAAACAACCTGAGAGAGGCTGGAGAGTGTGATTTTAGAATCTGTAAGCCAAAAGAGCAACGAGATACCTCTGTTCCCCCATGACATTCTATTATAGGAACTTCTTTTACTTGCTTCATGGTATTATATCACAAAGATAATTGAAAAGTGATGCTACACCATCCTTGGTTGCCGTTGCTAAGACTTCTTGAAGATACCTGAAAATAAACTAAATGTAACTGAGTAACCTTACATAAGGCATTGAAAGCATGAGTCATCTACCACCGAGAGCTTCCATACTAAAGATGTTGCAAACAGCTTACTTGTTAACTAAAAGTTAAAAGTGATCTAAGTTTTATGTTCTCTGGACTCTGCCTCCACTTTTAAGTTCCTGGCATTGTTTTGCTCCATCATTTCAATTTTTCCTGCCACAGTGAGACATAGTATAGCATAGTGAGTGGGGCAAAGAGTGGAGCCAGACTATCTGGGTTTGAATCCCAGCCCTGCCATTTACTTGCTCTATGACTCAGTTTCCCCATTTGTAGAATAAGAATGATAATAACAATCATCAGAGTGTTCTGAGGATTAAAGAAGTTAATAAATGTAGAGTACTTACAACAGTCTCTGGCACTTTCTACAGCTGTTTATTATCATATCATCATTACAGAATCGAAAATTTTGACAGTATCTTTGACCACCTGCTTTGAAACAAAGTATTCAATTCTGTTTTAACCTGCTCATCTTTACATGCAGTATAATTAAAGAGAACATCAGACAAACTGGTGAAAAAATAACTGAACACCAAAAATCAGTTGTTGCTCTTTCCAAGGGGCCAACAGCAGGGCTGGACTGGCTCAAACAAAGTCTGCCAAGCCAGGCAGAGTGGTGATGGTTACCAGAGTAGCATTCTGAACCATGAACTTCTAAGCTTCCCCCAAGATGGTGTCCCAGAAGCAGCCCAATACCCTTCACACGTTCCAAGTGCTGACTTGGAAGTTCCAAGTCCAATCAGTGGATGAATCATGCCGAAGTTATCCTAGTGAGTTTTGTGCTTCAAATCCAAGGAAACACCTCTAACAGCTGCAAATAGAAACGTGAGCAACCCACAGGGCACATGCTTTCTTACCTTTCCTAACTAAAGGATGACCAGCACCTACATAGGTGCTCCCTCCTGCCACTCCCTACAAACAACTGGGGGAATGTCTACTTGCCCTTTGAGGGGCAATCCAACTCTGAACATACAGTATTAAAAGGCTCAAATATACAATGCTGTACACATTTTCTTCTTGTGCCTAAATTATAATAAAGGCATTCTGAATGGGTGGGAATATTAGACTTCTCGACCACAAGTTCAACCCACCTCCTGTTTCAACTGGTTGCAAGCAAAATATTCAGGTCCTTATCAGACTAGGTGAATTATTTACTAACTCCTATCAAATCTCAAGTAAGAAAAGTAGTCTGGAAAACACATTCTAAACCAATGGCTTAAATTCACCTCCAAGAAAGTGGCCTATCACTTTCCTGATTTCTTCTCTTCCAGTGACCTGCCCTCCACCAGATCTCCATCCCTCATACATAGGGTCATTCTCCAGACCTTACTAAGTGTAACTCCTCCTGAACCTCACTTTCAAGCATCCCACTGGCATTCCTGCTAGTACTCTGTCTGCAGGACTTGTCTGACCCCCTGAATCCTACAATCTCTGATCTACAATCTCTGCCCACCAGCCCACTGTCTCCCAACTCCACCCCCACTCCTCCAAAGTCCTCACTCCCCTCACCACTCAGCTGAAGTCTATAAGCCATCATCACACCACTGTCTGGTATACACCCTCAGTTCCCTGTCCTCTCTTCCTTCCTTCTACTTGCCTGACAAAACCGCCCCTGGTAACAGCCCAACGCTATCCGAACACTAAACTAAGTGGGACCCGAGGGAATCCTTAAGCTTTTCCCTGTTCAATCTCACATCACCCTAGAGTATTTCATCGTCCCAATCCTTACACTCAACGGAAGCCCATGCCTCCTATTTCACTGAGAAAATAGAAGCAATCAGAAAAATTGCACAAGCTCCCATCCCGTTCACTCACCTAAGTGCATCTGTGTCCATGTTTTCTGCCTTCTCTCCTGTATATATGGATGACTGTCTTAGCTCCTGGCTAAGGCCGACCCTTAGCTAGAAACAGAAGGTCCTATCCCTTCCTTTCTCCTGTTCAAGGACATTACTCTCCTCTCCTTCCTGCATCATCAAATGTTCCCTCTCAACTGGATCCTTCACATCAGCATACTCATATGCTTTTATTCCTCTCATATTAAAATTCTCTTGATCCTGCTTCCCAATCCAGCTATCATCCCATTTTTCTCCTTTTGAGCCAAATTTTTTAAAGAGTTGTCTACACTCAGTTCCTCTCCTTCCATCTGCGCTTGTATCACTACAATAGTTAAGTTCACCCCACGACCCTATGTCAAGGTCATCAATAAGCTCCACAGTGATAAGTCCAATTCTCAATCACCATCTTACTTGATCAGCAGCATTTAACCTAGCTGGGAGGTAGCATGGCAAAGTGGTTAGGAGCACAGACTCTGGAGCCAGACTTCCTGAGTTCAAATCCTGCCTCCCCCACTTCCTTCTTGGGTGACCCTGGATAAAAGTTAATCTCTCTGTGCCTCAGTTTCCTCACCTGTAAAATGCAGGTGAAAATAATAGTATGTATCTCATAGAAGTTGTTGTCAGGAATAAATAAATTATTACATGGAACGGGTTTAGGAAAATTGGCTGGAACATGGCTATTACCAGTCACATCCTCCTAGAAAGATTTTCTTCAGTAGGTTTTCAAAATATCATTCTCCTGCTTTTCCTCCAGTCCTCTGTTGGATCCTCTTCATCTCCAGGATTCCATCCTTAATCCTCTTCTCTTTTGTCCCTCTAAAGCCCTAACATATATCTCCAGCTCAGACTGCTCCTCTGAACTCCAGATTCACTAATCTCATCTCTGTTTTCATTCAACAATATTTCTTAAGCATGTATTTCATGCCAGGCATAGGCACTGAGTGTACAGCAGAGAACAAAGTAGTAAAAAATCCTGCCCTCATGGAGCTATGGGGCTCATGAGGGAGACACACAATAGGCAAAATAAATAAAACATATTATGGATTAGATAAGGAGGATGCTTAGAAGACAGATAATCAGGGAAGGGGGCCAGGGAGAGTATGTGGGGGAAGGAATGAGTTATAATTACAGATGGGGCAGCAAGGGTGGTCTCACTGGGAAGGTGATGTTTGAGTCAAGACCCGTGCAGGAAGTAATGGAAGAGCCCTGTGTAAAGTAAGGGTGTTCCAGATGCAGGACACCACTGGTGTGCGCCCCTGAGGCAGGCCCAGGCCTGGCCTGTTGCAGTGACACCAAGGAGTCAGTATGGCCAGGAAGAGATCAGCACAGAGAGAAAACAAGGGGGCCAGATTCTGTTAGGCTTCACGGGCCATTGCAGGGACTTTTCCTCCGGGTGAGAGGAGGCCTGTGCAGGTTCCAAGCAGAGGAGTAACATGAACCGACTTGCACTTTTTCAACAGATTTTATTGTGAAATATAACAAACATACAGAAAAGTACACACACAAAAATATGTACACCTCAATGAAACACCCTTGAAATCACAGCCCATGTCAAGAAATAAAACATTACTCCCAAAATCCCTTCATGACCCAACTTAATGACTTTCCCTCATCTCTCTTTACAAATGTAGGCATTCTTCTCACTTCCTTTTCTTGCTTCTCTTTATGGTCTTACCATCTAAGCATGCATCTCCAAACACCACAGTTTATTTTTGTCAATTTTTTAACTTAAAAATAAAATAATATACTATGTACTCTTGAAATACACTTCTTTTACTCAACATATTTTGCTCCATTTTGTTGTCTCTAGCTGTAGTTCATTCATTATCTTCGATACACAGTATTCCACTATATAGGAAAACCACAATTTACTTACCCATACATGCTGCTATAAACATTTTCTCATGTCTCTGTGCACACGTGCAAGCTCTTCTGTTGGGTATATAGCAAGGAGTGAAACTGCTGGGTAATTGAACCACATCTTCAACCTTAATAGATAAGCCAATTGTTCTCTAATTTACACTCCCTCAACAAGGACATTACAAGAAAGAAAAGCTACAGATGAAGCTCACTCATGAACATACATGCAAAATTTCTAAATAGAATGTGAACAAGCCAAAATCAGTAATATATAAAAAGCATAATATATTACAAATAAGTTGGGCTTATTCTAGAAATGCAAGCTTGGTTTAACATTCAAAAATCAATCAACATTATTCACCACATTAACAGGATAAAGATGAAAAATTATAACATCATTTCAGAGATAAAGAGAAAATATTTGGCAAAATTCAATATCTGTTCACAATAAAAACTTTTGGAAAACTGGGAATAAAAATGAACATATTCAATCTGATAAAGAGTACTGACAAAAAAATCAACAGGAAATATTCTTCTTGGTACCATGGAAATGTTCTTCTTCATGTTGCTCAAATATTAATCATTATTAACTTTTGTCCACTTGTTTATCAGTTACTCAGAGAGATATGTTAAACTCTGCTAGGATTGTGGATTTGGTAATATGCTTCAAAGTTCCGCCAATTTTTGCTGCATATATTTTAAGTCTACGTTATTAGTTGCATACAAATTTAGAATTATTAAATGAATCTTCTATCATTATGAAATGTCTCTCGAGCTCTACTAATGCTTTGTCCCTTCAAGTTTACTTCATCTGGTATTAATATATTACACCATCTTTCTTTAAAATAGTGTTTACATAGCATAGCTTTCTCCAATCTTTCACTTACAACATTTCTGTATCCTGTATAAGTGTGTCTTATAAACAATATATATTTAAGTTTCATTTTTTTATCCAGTCTGACAATACTTGTCTCTTAATTGGCAATTTTAGAAGATTTTCATTTAATGCAATTATTGATATATTTGAATCTATATCTATCATCTTTCTACGTGCTTTTTATTTGTCCCATCTCCTTTTCCCTCTTTTGCTACCTTCTTTTGAAATGATTTAGAAATTTTGTTACATTTTTATTCAGTTAAAAATATTTTCTAATTTTCCTTGTCATTTCTTCTTTAGTCTATGGGTTTAGAAGGGTGTTGTTTAATTTCCAAATATTTCAATATTTTGCAGATACCTTTATTATATTGATTTCTAGTTTAATTCCATTTTGAACAGAGAATATACTTTGTGATTTCAATCCTCTTAAATTTGAGATTTTTTTTTTATGGCCCAGAATATGGTGAACCTTGATGAATATCCATGAGTACTTGAAAAATACTAGTGATTGGCCTTGGGTGAGTGTTCCACAGATGTTATTGATTGATAACGCTGTTGAAATCTTCTATACCTTTACTGATCTTCTCTTCTTTTCTATTCATTATTGAGATAGGAGTGGTGAAATACTCAACTATAACTGTGCATTCATCTATTTCTCCTTTCAATTCTACCAGTTTTTCATTCATGTATTCTGAAGTTCTGTTATTAGATGAATGTACATTTAAAATTACATCTTTTTGATGAATTGATGCCTTTATCATTATGTAATATCATTCTTTATCCCTTGTAATATTTCTTTATCTGGAATCTACTTTGGTATTATTATAGCAATTTCAGTTTTCCTTTGATTAGTGTTTGAGCGAAATATTTTTTCAATACTTATCTATATATTTATATTAAAAGTGGGTTTCCTAATGAAAGCATATAGTTGGTTCTTGCTTTTATTATCCAATTGAACAACCTCTGCCTTTTAAGTAGAGTGTTTATTTTATTTACACTAAATGTAATTAGCAACATGCTCAGTGTGTATCCATCATCTTACTATTTGTTGTTTACTTGTTCCATCTGTTCTTTTTTTTCTCCTTTCCTGTTTTTTTATTAAGAATTTTTATTATTTTATCTCTATTTGATTATTAACTATATCTCTTCATTTATTTTTTGCTATTGCTCCAGAGTTTACAGTACACAGTGTTAACATCACCGTCTACCTCCAAGTAATGTTATTCCACTTCACATAAGGTACAGTATACTGTGTTTGCAACCTCCTGCCCTTTGTGCTATTGTTGCCACATATTTTACTTCTACATATGTTATAAACTCCACAATACACTGCTATTATTTTTCTTTAGACAGCCAGTTATTGTTTAAGGAGACCAAAAATTAGAAGGAAAAGTCTGTTTTTATTTGTCCACATTTTTACCATTGCCAGCACTCTTCATTCTTCTGTGTAGATCCAAACTTCCATCTGTTACCATTTTCCATCTGCATGATGAACTTCATTTAACATTTCTTATACTTAGTCTGTGGGTAATAGTTTTCTCAGTTTTTATTTGTCTGAAAATTCCTTTATTTTATCTTCATTTTTGAAAGGTAAAACATTTTGTCTAGGTAAAACATCTAGGTTGACAGGTTTTTTTGTTTTTTTTTTTTCTCTCAGTACTTTAAAGATATCACTCCATTGTCTTCTGGCTTAGATAGTTTATGAGAAGGCAGATGTCATTATTACCTTTATTCTTCTGTTTTAATAGTTTTGTTTTCTCTGTATGCACTTAAGATTTTCTCTTTATCTTTGGTTCTCAACAGTTTGGCTACTATGTGCCTCGTTGTGGTCTTCTATGTACCTGCCCTGCTTGGGGTTCTCTAAATATCTTGGCTCTGTGGTTCATTGTCTTTCATCAATTTTGGAAAGTTCTTACCCATTATGTTTAAACATATTTCTCCCGCACCTTTATCTCTCTCTTTTCCTTCTGTGAGCCCAACTGCATGTATTTGATATTTGCCCCACATATCTCAGACATGCTGTTCTCTTTTGTTTTGTTTTTCCATTCTTTTCATTCTTTGTGTTCTGGTTTGACTTTCATCGACCTATCTTCAAGTTCACCGCCTCTGTCCTCTGAAGTGCCCAGTCTGTTCAAAAGCCCACGTGCATTAGTTACCCACTGCTGTATAATAAATTAACCCAAAACTAAGTGGCTTAAAGCACATTTTCCAGATATCAGGAATTTAAAAACATCTCAGCTGACTGTTCTGGCTCAGGGTCTTTCATGAGGTGGCTATCAATACGTCATCCAGGGCTGCAATCATCTGAAGGACTGGGGGAAGCTGGAAGATCTGCTTCCAAGATGACTCACTCACATAATGCTGGTTGTTGGTGGAAGACCACAGTTCCTCTTCACATGGGCCCCTCTACAAATTGCTTGAGTGTCTTCATCACAGGGTGGGATGGCTTCTCTCAGAACTTGTGACCAGGCAGAGAGCAGATATTTATCTGTTTTTAGGCATTCTGCTATTACCTTTGTCATTTATAGTACATTTCAAGGGCATTAACTAACTAGATATTTTTAATAGGAGCAAATTTTTAGCCTATTTCTTCAACTCTGAGAGCTACTTTTCTAAGGGATAAGACCAGGTATGCATCCGCTCCTCCTGGTACTCAAAGCTTTTTCCTTGAATAACTCTAGATGAGCAGAACATTAATAATATATTTGTAATGTATTTATATTACATTAGCTGAGAACATCATAAAATCAACACAGCCAAGACACATCTCAATATCCCCTTGGCTTTTATCAAAGATCACTAAAAAAAGTGCCACATAAAAAATGTTTTTGGATTTACTGAAGAACTACTGCCAAGGACATTGTTTACATTACTCGTTGTCCTTATATGAAGTCCCATGTAAGAAATTCCTTTAAGAATTTAATGCCAAGAAAAATGTTTCCCCAAAATAGATGAGTGCTTATGGTTAGCATATTTGCTTCCTCCTTTGCTTGATCCTGGTTCTATATTTAAATTTTATCAACATTAACTTATGTAAGTCCTTGATTGAGAGCTACCCCAAATCCTTTGGGAAAAAGATTGGAAATGTCAATTAATAGATATATATGTATGTGCCACACTGGGGTGGACAACTGTTCCACTTTGCCCAGGATGGGATTCATAGGACATGGGATTTTCAGTGCTAAAACCCAGAAAGTCTCAGGCAGATCTGGATACCACAACCTTTGCAAGGGAAAACTGAACAACTTCCTGAAGGGATCTTAAAATTCATTCAGTGATTCTTAACACCTGGACCAGTTCAGGTCCTCCAAGGAACTCACACCAAGGCAGATTTAGACATACAAGCAGTTTTCTGGGGAAATACCCATGAAGGAGGAAGGGAAAACAAAGCAGGAGTAGGCAGGGAGAACTTTCAGACCCAAATGCAGGTCTGATATCTGTGAAAGAGAGAGGAAAGGAAAGAGGATCAGGGAGGAAGAGCCTCAGGCTGGAGTGCAGCTCTGAACAGATCTTGGTAAGACTGATGCAAGGCAGGGGAAGGGAGAGCAAAGACTGCCCATCAGAAGAGTCCTACATAGGGCAGGAACAGCCCAGTTCTAGTCCTTCCATCAGACTCAGTCACTGGATGGGAGCAGCCCAGGGAGAGCATGGGCTAGGCATGAAATCTACAGCATACCTGAAGGTCCAACAGCGGGGCTGTCATCAGCTACCTCTCTCACAGTTCTCCGGAACCGAGAGTTGAGTGGCACACCTCCATTTCTGCCACATGTTTTTTGGCAACGTTTACTTTATTTTGTACATTAGAGAAACTGACGTTTTGAAAAGTGGTATTTTCACTTATAAGTAACAAAGGTCTCTTCTTGCCCAAGCCAAATTAAAACCAAAATAGGCACCAAAGGAAAAAGTAAAATTCCTTTTATTATATATTTATCTTGCTTTCACAAAGGACTTTATTTGAAAACTGTGTCCAAACTGATTTTTCATTCAGTCTGATAACTCCCTAAATGCACTTGAGGAACTGAGTATAGGAACAGTGTTGCTAATACTTTTACGTCATTCCTTAATTTACCTGTTGTCATCTCCCTGAAATGAAGGCATCATCATAACAGCAGAATACTTTAAAGTACTAGTGTTAGCATCTAAAGTAAACTGTTGTAATTTCAATGTTAACAGAATAAAGCAGTAAATCACAGGACCCGCGAGTTTTTTTTTTTAAACAGCCTTTATTAAGCCATCACTTTGCTTAGTTATTTCCCCTCTGTGGCCAAGAGTCACAGAGAGTAGACCAAACTAACATGGCTCAGCAGATTAGAATCTCTAATATAATCAGAACTGCCAAAAATGCCCTATAATCACTCACAAACGGCCGAACCTATGGGCCTGGTAGCACCCACATCGACCAAGTAAAACAGTGCAACTAAGATATTAACCAGCCCAATATCAGACTTTTCTAGGCCTTTTATTCAAGATTCATAGTTTCTCCTCTTTCTTGCAGACACCAAGCAAATATCTCTCTCTATAAAATGGATATGGTAACTCACAGCCAGTAGAGAGAGACCTTACTTCCTGTGAATTAGTTTCCACTATAGTTTTCTTTGTCTCAGCATTCAACACTGCTGGTTTCCTAGAGTTGAAAATCTCCATGTTTCCTTATGCTACTTGTAAAAACTCACGTTTTTGTATGAATAGAAGTCATTGTCATAAGTCAACGCATGTGTGTTTTCCATAATTAGGACCATCAGACAATAGAATGGGCTCTCTCAGAAGATAGTGAGAATGGTAGGCACAGTAATAGCCCCCCCCAAAATGCCCATGTCCTAATCCCCAGAATCTGTGAATATATTACCTTACCTGGCAAGGGGGAATTAAGGTTGCAGGTGGAATTAAGGTTGCTACCCAGTTGACCTTCAAATAAAGAAATTATCCTGTATTATCTGAGTGGATTCAATGTCGACCCAGAGGATAAGGGTCCCTAAAAAAAAAAAAGAGGGAAGCAGAAGATTGAGAGTCAGAGTGATGGGATATGAGAAAGACTCAACTGACCACTGCTGGCTATGAAGATGGAATAGGGCCAAGGAATGCAGGCAGCCTCTAGAAGCTGGAAAAGGCACGAAAACAGATTCTCTCCTAGAACCTTCAGGAAAGAATGCAGCCCTGACAACACCTTGATTTTAGCCCAGTGAGACTCATTTCAGACTTCTGGACTACAAACCTGTAAGACAATAAATTTGCATTGCTTTAAGCCACTAAATTTGTGGTAATTTATTACAGCAGCAATAGGAAACTAATGCAGTGAGCTCCCTGTTTCTGAAGGTAACCAAGCAAGATGCTGAATGGTCCACTGTGAGGATACCACAGAAGTGATCTCTGCACTGAGTGAGAAGTTATTACAGGTGACCTCTACAACTCCTTCCAACTCTAAGAGTCTGTAAGCCAATATTCTCTGCAAATTTCCAGACATGAGATGGCTGACAGGTTCTGGGCAAGTCATCCCAAAATGGACCATAAACCAATGACCAGACTCCAGCTTGTTTCCTGACTATGTCTCACCACTCACTGTAACTGCTCTCCATCTGTAAAATAGAAACTTCCTACTATCAAAAAATATTTCACTTGACACCATTTGTAATGATGCAATATGAGATGATAATATAAGACAGTTTATCCTTGGAAAAAAGGGACAACGATAGTGTTTGAACACATATTGAGGCTCTGAAAGCCACTGTACTAGAAAGGATAGGAGCACATCGTTTTAGTACAAAAGGCACACACACAAATTGCAATTCAGTGTTTAAAACAGTTGCATTACATACAACTGCTATAACATTGACATTTGTTCATTAAGGAACTTCAAGGAAGATGCAAATGCCTTTTCCCCTCAGAGTCTCTGGAAAATTTATTTTAGCCCTTATATACATAGGTTTTCATTTTAAAAAATTTAAAGAGGAAATATGTTAACTTTCAACGAAAATTATTTGAGAAAGTGACAGCACTTGACAAATAGCGTAAACTTGTCTGCAATCACAACAATTAGTACTTCTGCAATACCTAACCAAAATCAGGCAGCATGCCTAAAAGAAAGTTAGCTAACTGCTTCTCCTATCTTTTAATTAGGATCATAGAATTTGCTGAATAAGTCTTTATCCATCCTATATATGCCATCCTTTTTGCGCATGTTCCCCTGTAGCTTCCATCTTTTGGAAAGGAAGGGTCATAATTCTGTTAAGTCTTTCCTTATTTAGATACCCATTTTTCAGTTCAAATCAGCAGTTTATGTGAAGGGACTTTACTGCTAAAATGACCCTCAGCTCTGAATTAGTTCCCTCTTGTCTGGATCGTTCCCATCAGCATCCTTGACCTTCAACTGCAACCCAATTTTTCTGGCTAACATTAACTAATCCTAAGTTTTCCACAAACCTGATAAGCCTATCACCTATGCCGCATTCGAGGCACTGATGAAAATGTTGAACCCAAAGGGGCTAAGGCAGGCTTCCCTCTAGGGTGATCCCAATCCATCAACCAGTACTATGAGGAAACAGACATTGAACTAGTCTTGTCTCCATATTAACGAACCATCATCCATTGTACTTTCTCCCGTAGCTCACTCTTTTTTTCCCACAAGGATACCAAGAAAGACTTTATCAAGTACACCACGTCTGAATCTATATATCCCACAGCTGCATTCTGCTAACGTTTCCAGCGTGGAAACGCTACTTACAAACTCAGCGAGGTCACCCACCATGTTTGTTTGAGTGAACCTATGATGGACTCTGGTGATTACTGCTTCCCTTTCTCACAAAACATACATTTGATTATCAGGCCGGAATTTTATCTGAGACTAATAACAAAAACACCAATCTAAAGTGAGTGGGATTCAGTTCTCCATCTTCTGCTGCCTCTGCTTTTTCTACAGCTCCTCAATGACTAATGACAGTGGTTCAGCAACCTCCACTACAAATTCTGGAAAAATCCTAGGAAATAATTTGTCCAGATCAGGAAACCAGCTCATTTGGAGTTTATTTTCTCTCTACATTTCCTAGGCTTCGATTCTCTTAGAAGTATGTTTTACAACCTTCTCCTTGACCAAGAAAACAGAAGAGAAAAAGGAGTTGAGTGTTCTTTCTTTCTATCTTCAGTTACTCCTAAACTGAAAGAGAGAATTTTTGTAAAATGCCAGCCACAGTGCTTGGCACTAAGTTGGTACTCAAAAACATTTGCTTTCTTCCTTTCCCTATTTCACCAGCAGCTGAAGTAATTCTTTTTCATTTTCCTCCTTGACCTAAATACAACCCAAAGAAGAAGGTGTTTGTTGGTTTGTCTGCATTTTGCAAATTGCATGAACAAACCGCTCTAGGATATTTATCCTTTCTGTCACCATCCTTACAAGCAAGTACCAGGCCTTCTACATATGACCTGTATGTTTTACAGTAGTCTTACTAACTAAATATGCATGTGCGCGCGCACACACACACACACACAGAGCCGTTTAAATCTGTTGCTGTGAGTTCTAACAGAAGAAGGAAGCTCCTCCTTTTTTTGCCTGCATAACTGCCCTCCTGTCTAAGAAGGTCATCTCTTGGATGCAGCCCACAGCCTCAGGAGGGATGTGCATGGCATGAGGAGAGAGAATGCCACTCAGATCTCCAGATCCCCTGGCAATCAGCAGGGCCACAGATGCACCACACAGATTGTTCTCACAGGCACTCAGAACTCCATTTTGGAAAGCCCTTATCCCTCATTAGCCATTATATATTTTAGAGAGCCAGATCAGGGAAAAACAACAATGACAACAACAGCAACAATAATAATCCAGAGCTGTACAAAGCTCCATGAAGCACATTTAGCCTCAGAACAAACCCAAGAGGGTAGGTTCTACTATTGTTTACATTTTACCAATGAGGAAACTGAAACTTGAAGAGCTAAGAGATTTACCTAAAGTCACAAAGCTAGTTAGTAGAAGAGCTGGACCAAACCCAGCTCAGACTCACCTTGACTCTGTAGATTTATAGTCACCGTTCATTGAGCACCTACAAGATTCCACACGTGTTAAACACTTTGCATGCATCATCTCTTTTCAGAATCATAACAACTTTGCATTTTAAAAATGAGTCACCTACATCAAATCTACTGGATTTCTGACACAAATTTAGGCGTAGCTAAATAGTCCAGCATTGTTGGAATTCAAAGCGCATTTCCCAGCCACTGTAATTCCTAAGGTATTTTTTGATGGGATGTTTAAATAATATAATAATAGGAGCTAACATTTGTCAGGCTCTTACTATGTGTTAGGCAACGTGACATGAGCCATAAATAAATTACCTCATTAATCAATCTCCCAATGCTCCTATGATGAAAAAACTATTAAACCACTTTATAGAGAAGGAAACTGAGGGTCAGAGAAGCTGATAAATTTTCTAAAGGATATAAAGCAGAGTGGGGAGACAGGAGGCAAAACAAAGTGGTCTGAGTCCAGAGACCATAAAAACAAATATTATGCTATCCTACCTCTGCTTTTAAGAACTAGCACCTGGGATTTTGGCGTAAAGCATTTGCTTATACTCTCAGAGAAAGGTGAGTGCTCTGTCCTTCAGTAAAACACGTTAGGATAAATAATTAATTTATCACTTAATAGCATACATGTTGTGAACTAAGCTCAAAACTATGAATAAAAGTGACCACAGATGAGATCCAGTGAGGAGATGTGGTACCAACAGACAGACCTTCGGGATCCAGGTGAACAGGGCATCCCTCATCTTCCTGGTACAGAAAGGAAGCAGAAGGCAGGCCCTTCACTTTAGTACAGTCCATTTTCCTAGCCCTGACTTCAACCGATTAAACATGAACAGTACAAGAGCATCAGGCCCACCGCGGCCAACCTAGCCTTTCCTTCCATTCTTCAAATTTGTGTGGATCCCCCCAAAAAACTGACTGTCCTTAGAGAGAGAGACCTGCTGGAGCCTAGAAGGGCCATCTGACACTGCACCTGTAGGTCCATCTCTGGACACCTGGAGTCCAGTCTGTCAAGACCAGCTCCAGTGTTCAGATGCTCGCTCAGGTGCATCAAGATGAGAGTGCACACACTCATGAGTTTTCAGCAACTACCTGCTGTCTTAGTTTGCTTGGGCTGCCATCACAAAGTACTACACACTGGCTGGCTTAAACAACAGAAATTGTTTAAGTTCTGGAGGCTAGAAGCCCAAGACAAAGGTGTCAGCAGGGTTGGTTTCTTCTCAGGCCTCTCTCCTTGGCTTGTAGACGGTCATCTTCCCCCTGGGTCTTCACATGGTCTTCCCTCTGTGTCTGCATCTTGATCTCCTCTTCTTATAAGGACACCAGTCAGACTGGAGTAGGGACCACTCTAATGACCTCGTTTTAACTTAATTGCCTCTTTAAAGAAGATCCTACCTCCAAACACAGTCACATTCTGAGGTATTAGGGGTCAGAATTTCAACCTATTAATTTTGGGGGTACACAATTTGGCCCATAACACCCACATTAAAAATAAACTTCTTTAAAAATAATCAGAACAATTTCATTCTAAATGCATTTGTTACAGAAAGTTTTTTTCTCTTTCATGTGAATTAGGCCCAAAAAAACTTAATAAAGTTAGGCTCCTTTAAATATATAACCACAACTACTTGAATAATGTTGTTGATAATAAGTAGAAAGGAAAAATCCTTAAAAATATATAATCTCTTCGACCCAACAATTCCACTTGTATAGATTTACTCTGAACATTTATATAAAAGCAAGTTCATCATATCATGCTTTATGTTAGCAAACTGTAGAAACATCCTAAATGTCCAATCAACATTTAAAGAGTTGATTAAATACATTATGTTACAATGTCTTATACAGTCATTAAAAATCATGTAGTAGAGGAATGTTTATGACAGAAAGAGCTCACAAAATACTATTAATTAAAAAAATGTGGGTTATGAAACAGTATATTCAAAATGATGCCAATTTTTAATTTTTTTTTTTGGTGAGGAAGACCAGCCCTGAGCTAACATCCGTTGCTAATCCTCCTCTTTTTGCTGAGGAAGACTGGCCCTGGGCTAACATCCGTGCCCATCTTCCTCTACTTTATATGGGACGCCGCCACGGCATGGCTGACAGGCAGTGCATCCGCGGGCGCCCGGGATCCGAACCCGCGAACCCCGGGCTGCCAAGCGCGGATGAAACCGCTGCGCCACCGGGCCGGCCCCTAATTTTTATTTTTAAAGTATATTCACATATAGGCATAGGATACATGCCAAACTTATCTCCAGAAGGGTTAGGGAACATTCATTGCTTCTGTTAGCATTTTTTTTTTAATTTTAATAAAAAGAAAAAATCTTTTTCGTCTTTCCTCCTTTGATTGGCTCTCCAAGTCTCTGAGCCTCAGTTTCCTCATTTACGAAGTAAAGATGGTGAGTCTTTCTGAAGTAGTTACAATGTATTCAAAACCTCGAGAAAAATTAAGTTTCACGTACTCATACACATACAAAGTATTTTTTTCTTTTTAATTGTGGTAAAATCCACATAATATAAAATGTACCATCTTAACCATCTCTGAGTGTACCGTTCAGTCATATTAAGTACATTCACATTGTTGTGTAACCAATCTCCAAAACTTTTTCATCTTGGAGAACTGACGCTCTACTCTTTAAACAACTCCTCATTTTTTCCTCCCTGCAACCCCTGGCAACCACCATTCTACTTTCTGTCCCTATTAATTTGACTACAGAGTAAGAATTTTTGACTAGCTAATGAGCCTGCCCATTGAAGGTAGAGACCACGAATAATTTTATTTTTGCTTCCCCGGGGCCAAGCACAGCATCCAGTGTGTAGTTGAGACAGATTACTGAATGATAAAAATAGCACTGGCTGTACTACATCTACCAAAATGTCTGTGGCTTCCATTGTGAGTATAGTTATCACATGAGATGTGGAAAAACACTTTGTATGAAGTCAGCAGGAAGGACTCTGACTCTCCACAGTGCTGGTTCCCAGCCATAGTTTCAGATGCACCTGGGAAAATCTAATGCTCACACATACACACAAAAAGTAAATACATTCCAATCAACTCCCATTTAAAATATACCTACATATGTACATATTTCTCTAAGTTCTTTTAAAATAAGGGAAAGAGTATTTGCAAGTATTTGTGCGTATGTTGCAAAACCATAGAAGTTGAAAACTGATTGAAACAACAGCCAACCAAGCACAGACTCTAACTCTTCCTAAGGATGGCCAACATCCCAGCCCAGGGCTTGAGGCCCTCCTTAATCTCATTGCAGAAATCCAAAACTACCCAATTTAGGTAGAGAAGCAAAAAGAAAAGAAATGCGTGTCTCCATCCAAACTGTCCATCCTCTACACATTGCTACCATATTTATCTTCCTAATAACACAACCTGATGCTTCTCCTCTACTTACAAACCTCCACTGCCTGGAGAAACAGGTTAGAATCACTTAGTGTAACAGAGAAAGGCTTTTGTGATCTGAGTCTGATCTACCACTCTGCAAACCCCCATCCTGCCCAAGTAGTACCTCACATTCTACTGAACTATACCTCTCATTGTTCCCTACAATTTTCTCATAATTTTCTCTCTCTACTTTTTACATTTGCTATTCTCTCTTCCTCCTTCTTCATCACCTTCTTTATCTGAGAAGCTTCTATTTACCCTTCAAGATACAGCCTCCCATGAGCCAGGCCTTCCTTAACTCTCACACTGAGGGATTCCTCTATGGTCTAGGAGTTCGGACCATTTGCTCACACCTCTACTAGATCAGAGTACCTTCCATTATGTCTGCCTCCTCCACTGGACCTAAACCTTCTGGAGGGCAGAGAAGATGTCTTGGCCAGCTGTCACTCTCCAAGGTCTGGCCACAGTTTCTGACATGAACTAGGTCTCTAATGAAGAAAGGACAGGAACAAATCTTCCCCCATCTCTTCTCTCCCTGAGTGACAACAGTCCCTGCAAGGTGGGTAAGTGGTGGGGCAGGTCACTTGGCATGGCTCACCTTCTCCTGCAAGACAAAGATAATCATCACATCTACTCTCCTTTCTTTGCAGACTTTTGCAAGGATCAACAAAGAAGGCTTGCAAAATCACTCTGAAAGAATTCTAATTCCTAAATAGAAAACAATCAGATTCTGATACCATAATTTCAGACTTTAAGATCAGCTGAAATCATCTTTTGACCCTATTAAATTTTCCTCAGAGTTTTCTTCTCTTTTCTTATGGGTCCACACATTCTTTCATTTTTCAGCCATGGACTAGAAACGTATTGTTCAAAGTAAGGAACTAAATGATCCACTAAGACCAAAAAGGGCAATTTGTTAACAACATTATCACATTCAATCTTCCCATCTAGAATAAAGTTGATTAAAAAAAAAAAAACTTTAGGGGCCGGCCCAGTGGTGTAGGGGTTAACTTAGCGTGCTCCACTTTGATGGTCCAAGGGTTCACAGGTTCGGATCCCGGACGCGGACCAAGGCACCATTTGTCAAGCCATGCTGTGGCAGCGTCCCACATAAAGTAGAGGAAGGTGGGCACGGATGTTAGCCCAGGGCCAGTCTTCCTCAGCAAAAAGAGGAGGATTGGCAACGGATGTTAGCTCAGACCTAGTCTTCCTCACAAAAAAAAAAAGAACTTTGAAGCCAAGTTTCAAAATTTATTGCTAGCTTTGCAGCTTTTGAAGAGAAACATTTCACACCTATGAGAGCACTAAGGCCTATAGTTTGTTCTCACCCAGAGGCACAGATACCTTCACACCTCTTTTTGAATCAAAGCTAAGTTCTAGTATTTGGAGCTTCATCACATTTTCTGTGAAAATGAACCTTTGTCTTTGGTAGTAGTTACTACAAAATTGACTTCATTTCCAAGAAGGAGAACACTTTCTTCCTCACAAGGAAAAACTTCTATCAGACATTCTAAAAAAAAAAAAAAAAAGGCTTAACAATACACTTTCCATTCTTTTTTAACCACTTGAGTATTCCTTTGTGTTGCAGTCAAGGTGAGCAGGGGGCTTTTAAGGGCTTCCAGAAATTAGCCGTGTGGTGTAGAGGTTGCTCTCTGCAGTTCCCTGTGGATCTGGAGAGGGAAGAGGGATTATCCCCCCCGAAGCCTGTCAAAGAACCCTGCTGCCTGCAGAACAGACAGTGCCAGGGAAGAAGCAGACCGACCCTAAGAGCAGAAGGTTGCCAACTGGCCCAGAGCCAGCGGCTGCTCCGAAGCAGCCAGCAGTGGTGCCCACCACAACTCAGGGGAGGGAAACAACATCCTCACTTCACTTCCCTCCTTTCTCTCTCTTCCCCTTTGAATTTGGATCTCGAAGTCTGGGAACCTTCCCCAAGTCCTATCACTTGACAGTGACCACCTTACTCTTTCCAGTTTCCTGGATAATCTTCACGACAAAAGAATCCACAGTTAAGGGCAGATTCAGTCATCACCTTCTGCTTAAGATGTACCTTTACCCACATTAACTCAAGTAATCCTCCCAGCAACTGTAGAAGGCAAATACTGTTACTATTCCCATTTTACAGAGTAAGAAGACACCAAGCTTCAGAGAGGTTGAGTAACTTGCCCAAGGTCACCGTGCGAGTTAGAAGGTGGTGGGGTTGAGATCTGAAGCCAGGCAGTCTGGCTCCAGAGTGTGCGTTTTTACCCGCTAGGCTAGACTGCCCTGCACCCCAGGTATTTTCCTAAATTAACGTTTCTCAGTGGAGTAATGCTCTATCCTCCCTTGGTCATCGTCTTCCCTCAAATATATGATTTCCAAAATGATTTCCCAGAGTGATGTAGATGGAAGAGTAGCAGCTTTTAGATCTAAATATTTACAATCTTCTGACAGAGCTAAAGTGTCCAAACTCAAATATTTTACTCTAACATTCTATAACAGGAACTTCTATAATTCAGTATCATTTGCTAAAGGTGAAGACATCATTTCAATTCCATCACTTTTGAACGCTTTCATGTGGTAGAACATCTTGTTAATCAAAGACTTTCTGTGTAAAATGTTATCTGTAGTGGCTAAAATTTTAAAGAGAAAAGATATTTTATACATCTAATTTAACACAGTTTTCAATAAATAAGAAAATGTAAACAAAATAAGAAAAAAGAATTGTTAGCATTGAGGCCAGTCCTAGTCATACTGACCAGGCCAGTATGTCTTGGAAGTCCCTGGCCCTTTGACCTTTCCCTTCTCTCCACACCCCCGTGAAGATGTCTAACCAAAAAGAATCGCTTCTGTACAATTTGATGTGAATTTATATCCGTTGTATTAGTATTTTTCCAGGGACATCTGTATTTTTAAAATACTCTCTATTTGTGAAATAAAAGTCTCTGCACCCTTTATAAATAAATGCCCAGTTGACCGAGCGTTAGATGGGCAAATAGGTGGGAGAGGAAGAGGGAAGTTTTGTGCATATTTGGAGCAAAAAGGACACTGAGCAGGTGTCACACGGAGGCCACCTGTTCTGCCAAAGCCTAGGGCCCTCCCTGAGTTTTTCATTTCCCTCCCTTCGATAAAGAAGAGTGAACCAGGATTCAACACTATAGTGTTAAGAAGTGTTTATTTTCATGTGATCTTTATAAATAATGCACTCAGAGATGTTGAAATAGATGTGATTGAAATTCACCTCTCTACCATTCAATAGGTGTCAGCCTATGGAATTCCACCTTCTAGCTCTCTCTATTCCTCTGCCTGCAAAATTACAGTTCCCACCTCCCTTTTCTCACACATGTGCTACATGGATTCTCTACCCCATTTCATGACAGTTTCAATTCCATTCCATGAACACTGAGGAAGTCCCCACTCCGGGCCAGGAACTGTGCAAGATGCTGGGAGATGCTTTAATACAACATGATTCCTGACCTCCAGGGAGCGGGCACATCCTTAAACGACCTGGGGCAGAGTCCTATAATGGGAGGCGGGGCTGCCAATGTCCTATAGCCAGGAGGAGGAGAAAAGGTTCCCTTCCAAGCTTATAATAACTGAAGCTCAGAAACTGTTAATACCTGAGGAGCAGGGGTTTATTCTCGATTCCTACAGACTACTGTGTCTAGGATGCAGAATGGGGAACTGCACGTGGGAAGGAGCACACTGCTGGGATATGTGAATACAATTCCTGGTAAGATTCTGTGAAGCTTATTTAATAAATATTTATATAACTCTGAGGCTCTGTGAGGTAAGACACTTAAGCATAAAAAAGCAGCCAACCAAGATCCAGGATTAAGGATAAACCAGCTACACACAAGAATGAAAGCAAACTACACAATGAAGCATAAACTAAATACGAGCCAGAAACTCAGTTGTTATTTTAAAAGTCAGCTACATGTCATGAAAGAATCATGGTCCCCATTCCTAAGAGGCCTACATTCTCGTAGGGAGATAAATCAAATAAACCTGGATCCCCAGAAACGTAAAACTATAATTATTACTCTACGTAGCCTGGAAAGGTGAGCCTTGTATCAGAGGAAGAAAACAATTAAGTCATTTAATCCTAGAAATTTGCCTGGAAGAGGTGAGCCATTAGCATTTTTTTTTTTTTTTTTAATGTTGCAGTTTAGAAAGAAGAGGGGGCTGGAGTTCTTCCTGCCTAAGGCAAAGGCTGGCCAAAACAAAAAACAAAAAATTAATGGAGAAGGTAAACAAATTAAAGGAAGGAATCATTAAGGGTAGAGATGGGGGCAGGAACTGAGTGACAGCGGCCCTTACTCCCCTCTGTAGACACACATAATCTCATTTAATCCTCCCGACCATCCCCTGGGGGCCATCCCACACCCCATCCACTGACTGAGTCACTGGCTAGGTGTCCGTCTGACAGTCCCTGTGTGGGACACAGGGATGCCACAAGGGAACCAAACCCAGTCCCTGCTTTCGTGGAGCTTGCTGCGGAGTGAATTACATTTTGTCATCCCAGTTTTACAGGCTCAGAGACATCCAACACTACAACTGGCCCAAGGGCCCAGGCTAGAGCTCGCACGGGGCAGAATCAGGGCACAGAACAGGTAGGTTTGTCTGACCTCAAATTCAGGAGCTCTCTGTGACCCTGAACGGTCCCTGACAGGACAGGCAAAAAGTGAGCAAAAACTACAGAGAATCCCAAGCACAGCAGTGTCTTCCGCTTGATATTTTCCATCTCTATTTCCACTTCCTCTCCCGAAGCACGCTTCACGCTCAGGACTTCAAACTCGTACTTTCCCTCCAGCTGCCTGAGAGGCCACCTCCTCAAAGCAATGGCTACTGCCTGTGACCACCCACCTCACTGTCATGCACGCGAGGCACCGTGGGAAGTCGGGAGAGGAGAGGAGTGAACTGTAACCATTTCCTCTCAGAAACAAATATAATAACCTCTCCTCCATCCTCTGCTACTTTTGAGAGGAAAAGAAGAAAGAAAAATATAACAGTTGGAATAGGCAATCCTGTAACTAATTCAACAAGGATAGTCCTGTGAATATCCTTCCATCCAAAATTTCTCCCTCTCCTGTAGCAGCCTGACACGGCAGTGTCGGAAATTTCACCAAAGAGACATTCATTTATTTAGTCTCGGTACTCCATCCTCCAAGCATCCTCATACAGGACGCAAATGCTCGAGAGGACTCCATAGCTAGAGGGATGACCAGCGGGCCCGGCACCACAGGCTGCGAGTTTGAGACCCGTCATCACGTTGGACCTTGATAAAGTCATTTAACTGTCTGGTCTTGACAAAGGGAGACTACAAAAGTTACCTCAGGAGGTTGCGGTGAAGATTAAATAACAAATGGAAGTGCCTTGCAGCAGAGCCGATGGAGTACACGTATGTTAGTAACGCTGAATCGACATCTTAGTTCAAATTAATCAAACAGAAAGTTGGATTCCACAACAGGAGGTTCCGGAGCACTGGCACCGAGAGGGAGGAAGGAAGCTGCAGTGACACACAGTGACGAAGGAGCAGAGCTTCCCTCAGAAGGTAGGAGATGCGCCCCTGAGACAAACTGAATCTGCCAGCGTAGCCTAGAGCAGCAGTTCTCAAAGTGTGGTCCCCGGAACGGCAGCATCAGCATTGCCTGGGAACTTGTTAGAGATGCACATTCTCGGGCCTCAACCTGATCAAAAACTCTGGGGGTGGGGCCCAGCGATCTGTGTTTTAACAAGCTCTCCAGGGGATTCTGATGCCTGCTTAAGTGTGAGAACCACTAGTGAGGAAAATCAGAAGCACAGAACATTTAGTTCTCTAGTTCTGTAGTTCTAGAAGGAAAATTAATACAGGATATAGCACGGTCCAACATTTCTACCACTGGAAAGCACAACAGGGGGATTAGACTTGCTCACCTTAGCCAAGAGGGTGCAGCTGGCCATGTGTGTGTTTTATGACCAAACTCTGGAACCTGTTATACTGGTCAATTCTCTCCAAGCTCAACCGGATTACATGCTCAACCATCGCTGAACACCATAAGATGACATTTAAAGAAATAGCCCTCACGGAGGTAATCTTCCCTGGAAAATATCAGTAGGCAGGTCGGCAATCATCTAACCTTCTCTATTTCCTCCAACTGCCCGAGCACATATTTTAAAAATTTCCCAAATCAATCAAGTTGCACCCCCACTGCAGGGAGCTGCAGGGAAGAGATGCTGCCCGCTGCCCCACAGCAGGCGGCAGGAGCCTCCCACTGACCAAGCCCATCACAGAGGCCCTTCTGGAGAATCAATAGTCTCAACATGTTGGTCGTTTCAGGGATGTGAAGCACAGACAATCAAATATTGCTTTTAGATTTTCCAAAACATACAGCTAACATCACAGATAAAAATCAATGCGAAAAAATCTTTCTCTTCAAGGCAATTTTCTCCCCAAGTAACTCTATGCCTGAATTTAACTACACATTCTTTGCCAGCTTATAAAAATTATCTTTCAATCTTAAAAACTATAAATTAGAGGGGCACATGGCACATCGCTGTACATTTCTTTGCAACCTCCGGTGAATCTATAATTATTCCAAAATAAAAGTTTATATATGTGAATATATATACATACACACATATATTCATACATATATATATATACACATACACACATACATGGTTAGGTTCTCCCCTGGCCATTCTGTTACTGGCACATGCTCATGTTCAAGAGGTCACAAGCCAAAATTTTTTTGGTGATTTCAGAAGTGAATCCACTTGCTCAGGTCTGTGTCAACAGTGTGGCCACCACAGGGATAAACTAGTGAGGTAGATCCTTGTCTAACCATCATCAGGTGCACACTCTAGCTGCTCTTAAGAGCCAGCACCCCAAACACAACAGCTGAGTTAGCTCAGAGATGCTGCAAGTGTAAAAGCGGAGCATTCACAGAAGATGGGAGAGAATATTGCAGGGAGCCTAAGACCTGCTTCCCAGTTTCCTGATCATGCAGATCACCTGAGGTGTTGAAGGGAGAAGGCTTTTCCTACTCCTGATTGCCAAGAGGAGAGATTTACACACTCCTGGCCTCTCTCCCCTCCCTCTGCTCCTGGGGGGAGAAGGAGGTTCTCTGACTGATAGATCTGGAAGAATCTCGGGGCCCTGCTCAGCTCAGCTCTGCTCAGCTCTTCCCCTTCTCCTGTTGGAAACGAGCTTCTGCAGGCTGCAAGGCTCTGGTGCAGCTCCAGGGCCTCTGCCCCGAGGGGGAGGTCTGCTCTGGACTCTGCGGCAAATAAGCCTCATTCCAGGAATTCAATTAGCAGGCCTACGAGGCTAGCTCACTTAACACAACATCCTCCAGCCAAGCCTCTATTAGGGAATAAGTGACATTTTGACCTCCCTTTTGTCCTAGTCATTTTTCTTCTAAGTTTGCTCAGAACCTGGGCAGGAAAGAGGACTAGTATACACCGGGCCCCCAGGTATGGTCTAATGCTGCAGATTCCCAGGCCCTCCCCTGGAGCTGCTGGTTGGGTGAGCCTAAATTATCACCTAACGCTTATACGAGGAGCCCAGGAGACTCTCATTATTGGGAGTATTCATATACTGTCCAAAAGAATATTCTAGTATTGAGTTCCCTGTTGCACAAAATTTGGGGGTTTATATAACCAGCTCCCACAGAGGTTTACAGCACTATCAAGAAGTTTAGTTCTAATCACTCCCATGGGAAAATTAGAGAAACCGTGAGATCAAGACTGGAACCTGTCTACCAGGAGGTAAAGCAGCCCCAGCAAAGGAGGAGAGGTTTCCCAATGATGACTCCAGAAAATACAGGAAGATTAGGGAAGGAAAAGCTCAGCCTTGAGAATGTCCAGGGGCCGTGAGGAAAGAGGGAAGAGCCAGCATGTGGGGAAGGCGGTGGCCATCGCCTGCTCTGGTAGAAGTGCTTCTGGGCAGAACCAAGTCCCCATGACATTGAGTATCTGGAAGGAAACTCCCCAAAGTACCTTCCACCTCAAGTACCCGGACTTCTCCACATCCCCACAACCACGTCAGAGCCTGACTGCACTCAGGGGCAAGACATCAGAGATGGAAGTCACCAGCTTTGGGCCAGAAATCAGAAGCACTTGGCTCCTGCTACCTGGAACAAGACAAAGTATATTTATAAGCATCTTAGAAAAACTAACATTGCAGGGAAATGAGATCCTATAATGTTTCCTAATAAGCCAGGAATCATAAATGGGATTCATAGTACAGCACCCATGACATCTAAGAATTATAGGGCATATATTGTCATTGACATTTTGATGTCATTATATAATGTGGTCTGCTTTATTTTCATAAACATAATAACCACCTGCCAGCAGCTTCACTTGACTCTCCAGCAGATGTGGAAAACATCCACGTGTCCAAAATCAACCTCCCGGTGCCCACTCCTGCCAGCTCTGCTACCCCCACAGCTTTCCCATCTCAGGTGACAGCAACCTCACCCAGCTGCCAGAACCTCACAGTGATCCTTGACTCCTCCTTTTCGCTCACAGCCCACACTTGGAACCACCAGGAAATCCTGCCACCTCTAGGTTCAAAACATATCCAGAGACCTGCCACTCTACCCTTTCCACCTGCTGCCACCCTGGTACAAGCCACGTGCGATCCTGTCTGAGGCACAGCAGGAGCTGCTACATTGATGCTGGTCTCCCTGCTCCTCCCTTCCCTGGCCACTGTCTGTTGTCAACACAACAGCCAGAGGAGTCCTTTTAAATTGAAAAGAACAAGTTACCCCTGTGCCCCAAGCCCTGCAATGACTCCCTGGTCAGTACCACCAAGAAGCCAAGTCCTTTCAACAGTCCTCAAGGCCCTGCTCCATATGCTCCAGCCCCTCCAGGTCCCCTTTCCTACCTTCCTGCTCCTGCCTGAACTCTCCAGGCACACTCCCACCCAGGACTTCGCACTGGCTGTGCCTTCTGCCCAGAGGTCCCTGGACTAACCCCCTCACAGCTAAAGAAGACCCATCCTGATGATCATATTTAAAATCATACTCGTTCCCTCTTTTGATGCCCTTATCCTGTCCTACTTCTCATTTTTCCCCATAGTACCCTCGAACATACCATGCAACTCACTTAATATGTTTGCGTGTGTGTGTGTGTGTGTGTGTGTGTGTGTGAGGAAGATTAGCCCTGAGCTAATATCTGTTGCCAATCCTCCTCTTTTTGCTGAGGAAGATTGGCCCCGAGCTAACATCTGTGCCCATCTGCCTTCATTTTATATGTGGGACGCCTGCCAGAAATGGCTTCACAGCAGTGCATAGGTCTGCGCCCGGGATCTGAATCTGCAAAGCCCAAGCCACCGAAGTGGAGCGCGCGAACTTAACCACTACACCACTGGGCCAGCCCCAACATGTTTATTTTTTATTATGTTTCCGCCACCAGAATCTAAGCTCCATGAGGGCAGAGTGTTTGTTCAACAACGTAACCCAGTCACCTAGAATAGTGCCTGGAATATAGTAGGAGCTCAATAAACGTCTGCCCCTTCCCCAAACACAACACGAAGAGAGCAGCTGGGCCAGCTCAGCGTTCCGCTCCACTTCACCAACCATGTTTGCCAGAACTGAGTATCCTACGTCAGGAGGAGGATGACTCACAAGCAGACAGCAGCAACCCTTATTTGAGATCTTATTTGCAAGATTCCAGAAGGCCCTTCTGCACCGAAATTTCTCCCCTGAGAGTCTGCCAGAGTGCCTGAAACTCTCAGCATTATCATCAGACCTTCGGATAGGGCCTCTAGGGAGGACAGAATGTGGTCAGACCTTCACAGCTATTACCATCTGAGCACAAATGTGTCTGCTTGAATATCCATCCACAATAGTAAACATATATAGAGGGCCTGCCATGCACAAGCGCTGTCCTGAGAAACTCAGAACTAAGTTAAGAGGAGACTCCATCCCTACCCTCAAGGACATTGGCGTCTCAGTAGGGAGAGAAGTGTGTACACAGAATAACTGCAGCATTGTAGGGTCAAACCTGCAATAAAAGGTGCACAGCACCCTGAAGCATCACAGAGGAGAGATGGCTGACAAACCACCAGAATTTACCAGGCAAAGAAAGGAGGAAGAGGGAATGGTGCCTGCAAAGCCACAAAACTGCAAAAGTCACGGCACATTTAAACAACAGTGTTGATAAACGGCATGGGCTGGAATATCACATGGAAAGAGCAGTGTAAGATGGGCTGGAGGGAAAAAGTGCTGAGCTAGGACACTGGCTTTGTCTTACAGCTGGGAGAAGGCAGCAGAGTGTGCGAATGGGGCAGATTTCCAGGAAGATAGCCCTTGCAGCAGGCAGGAGGAGGAGTTGCAAGGAAGAAACCTCACTGGCAGGGCCCTTAATGAAAAGGCTGCCATGGGAGTCCCAGTGAGAAACCAGACCGGCTTGAACTAAGGCAAGACCAACGAGGAGACTAAGGAGGATCCATATCAAAGGGTATTTATGAGGTGGAATTATCTAGCCAATCACCTAGGAAGACTCAATGGGAAAAGGCACAGTTTGGTGAAAGAGGAGAAAATAGCCCAGAGCATGATGCAAAACTCCTGGAGAGCTGGGACAGCTGGTGACTACTGAGGGAAGTTTCTGAGCACCAACTGCAATGCAAGAAAGACAAATCCCAACAAGTCCAAGCCACAAGCAGGCACCTTCCAGGGATGACAGATTATTGTTGTTCCCTCCAGGTCCTACTATAAACAACAAGGGTAGGAGATGGACTGGAGAAAAAAGAGCCCCTTCCTAGTCCAGGTGAGAAATGATGAGGGGCTGACCTAATGCACTTGCAGTGAAGAAGGAGTTATGGCCACAAGAGATTAAGAACTCCTTGAGGAACTTCAGCCAGGATGATGTAGACCAGGAAAGGCCTGGGTGACCCAGGGGGACAATCAGACCAAAGAGAGCCAGTCAGAGTTCCTGGTTGCAAACAATAGAAAACAACTGAGCTGGAATGCTGATGGGAGCTCAGAGAATTGACAGGGAGAGTGGAGAACCTGGCTTGGAAAGTGGGCAGGAAGCTGGTGGCCAGAACAAGGCCCACGGCCCCACACAGGAACAGTTAGCATACTCCAGCACCAACAGCGGAGTTAGCTCTATCCTGTCCCCATCCAACTCTTCACATCACCTACTGCAGGTTCAAAGTCCCAGGTCAGACTCTGATTGGTTGTGCTAAGGTGAGGTCTCACACCCTAGGCAGCCTGCCTCAGTAATATCTAACTACTTTAAATGATCAGTATGTAAACCTCCTGGATGTGTTTGTATTTAGAAAGAAGGGGCATTAACTACGGAGGGACTGTTGGTGTGTATATATGTGTGTGTGCATGCATGCAGAGTGGGAGGCGGGGACAAAAGTCTAGTTCTGACTTTCCTGGATGCTTCTCCAGGCTAAACAGTATTATCTCTTCCCTAAACAAACCCTTGACTCCAGGTGGGCTGACCTACTCCCTCCTCCATTCCTTCCTCCCTGTGGGCATTCTCCCCATCTGTCTGTCCTGTTCCCCATCAACCTACCTAAATCCTTTCTACCTCTGAGGGCTCATCTCAGCCCCTGTTTACCATGAAGACTTCACCCACAGTGATCACTCTGGCCTCTAATTCCTATAACACTCACTGTTGAGAGGCCCATGAGGCCTTCATCTGCTACCACCTTATCTCACTAACTCATCTTTTATGAATACACATACTTTAAATAGGATTGAAATCTCACGTTCCTCCATCTTAGCTTAGAAGAAATACTCAATAAATATTAAGTAGCTGATTGAGTAAAAAAGTGAAAAACAGAAGGAAAGTACATTTTGTATAATTCTTTAAGATCTTCCTGGGTTGTGGGGTAATAACTCCCCTATTAACAATGAGGTGCCTGCTTTTGCTTTTGTACAAATAAAGGTTTGTGTGATATTTATAAACCTGTCTGGAGGTCCATGTGGCATTTACCTGGTACTGCCTTATACTATTAATTAGCCTTTTCTATGTATATGTACTTTAAACAAGACTGAAAACATTATATGAGCAAGAATTCTCGCTCTCGCTCTGTGTGTGTTTGCTTTTTACCTCTATAGAACCTAGTAAGTGCTCAATAAATATTACTTAATTTAATAATTAACTAAAAGAACAAAAATGGAAATACAGATGAAGTGTGTTTTCTGTATAATAAAAAAAAATCTACTATTACTCTAAGGAGATAGCTTCCCTTACTAATGGTGAGATTGCATAGCTACATCTATACAAAAAAAAGTTTTGTTTGTGAGGTTTCTTGAATTTTTTTTAACTTATAAAAAGTAGTGGCTGGAATCTGGCAGGTAATTTCCCCAGAGGCATCAAAGGGACGAGTCTAAGAGAACAGAATGGCCTGAGCCAAGTGTCTGAACTCACTTATTCACTGAGCCAGGGACCTGTACGTCATGCTGGCTCTGCCAATAAGCTAAAATGGACATCTGTCCCTCAGACAGACAACAATGCCATTAGGAGATAGGCCAGACACCAAAAGGGAAGCTGTTGGACGCTGAAAGGAAGCAGTCTCATGCAACTCTGAGTTAGCAGCCCCTATGAGACCCCTTTGTCAGCTTAGGAAGTAAGGTGGCAAACACAAGCCATGCGAACAGTCATCTCTGGACAGACCAAGCGGGACAGAGAGAATCAGAGTGAAGTAAGGAGACCTTGGGGCCTGGACAGATGGGATGGAAGGGGTGACCTAGAGTGCAGGAGGGAAGGAAGATGTGGACGGTGCCACATGAGGAAATATCTTATGTACTCAGGGACCAGGGGGCCAGGATAACTTCAGGGGGACCCCAAGGGACCCATACAAAAGATAAGAATCAGTGGCTGACTCAGAAACCCCAAGAATTCCAGGCATATAACACCTTTCTGGCCATGGCTTCTGATCACTCAGCAACTGCCCATTTAAACTCGAGATTAGGAACTCCTTGAAGGCCCAGATACATGCATGAGAGGCTCAACGAACAGTCTAAGGATGAGGGAAAGAAATTTATGCTCTTTAACCTCATTGACTTCCTTCTCTGCTTTTCCATTTTCTTGTTTCTAATTTCATACCATCTTCCTGCCCTGCCCCCCTTTTTATTTCTGTGAGGAAGACCAGGCCTGAGCTAACATCCATTGCCAATCCTCCTCTTTGTTGCCGAGGAAGACTGGCCCCGGGCTAACATCCGTGCCCATCTTCCTCCACTTTACATGGGACACCACCACAGCATGGCTGACGAGCAGT
Source organism: Tapirus indicus (assembly GCA_031878705.1). Taxonomy (NCBI): domain Eukaryota; kingdom Metazoa; phylum Chordata; class Mammalia; order Perissodactyla; family Tapiridae; genus Tapirus; species Tapirus indicus. Next base: position 73,444,101 of record CM062921.1, on the reverse strand, counting down.
GCATCTGTCTGTGCCCGGGATCCAAACCCACAAACCCCAGGCCTCTGGAGCAGAGTGCGCAAACCTAACTGCTATGCCACCAGGCTGTCCCCTCCTGCCCCTTACTTTTCAGTATGCATTTCTTGAAAAGCTCCAAACTTGTCCCAATGAGGACCCAAGAAAAATGGAAACTAACCTATTTCTAAACTAAATCGTTAGCGAGGGCAGGAGGAAGGGCCCAAGAAGGAAGGTGCAGAGGTGGCAGTTACCTTAACCCAGGAACTGACGACAGGAGGGAACAGAACTAAGGTGGATTGCACCACCGAGGTTGAGAGCACGGGTTCTGAGGCCAATCGGCCTGGGTTCATATCCAGTTCTGCTTTTAATGGGCTGCCTAACCTTGGGGAAAGTTACAAAATTTCATCTGCTTCAGTTTCTATATTTGTAAAATGGAAAAAATGAGAATGCTTACTTTATAATATTTTGGGCAAAATTAAATAAGCACTTAGAATAGTGAATGGCACTGAATACTCACCTCTTCCTCCCTTTTTTACCCCCCAAATAAATACCTAAATACCTGTTTCAAAATGCAATGTTTTTTTAAGAGCAAAAGTTTCTATTGATCCACCATAGGGTATGTGGTACTAAACAATTTCCTAGTACAGAGTAGGAGCTTTAATTTATAATTTGTCCCAATATAGTTATGCCCTGTCCTTGGATTCATCTTGCAACCGATGGCAGAGAGCTATAAAAGAAGCCATTGCAGCTGGCTGGCTATCTGTGGTTCTGGAACATGGAGAAAAGAGCAACCTCTGCTGACCAGCTAGGCTGAGTTAACCTAAATATTGTATTTATATTGATATTGCATTTTCTGGGGTTTTTTCCTTAATGTTCACATTATTTTCTCATTGTTAAAAGATGATTGTTACAACCATTAATTTATCAGGGGGGTAATGTGACTCAGAGTCCACGCAGACAAGGAACTTCGGTGGTTTTTAGATTCCTTCTGCATCATATATAATGGGGCACACGATATGTGATTCGGGAGCAGAGATGGCTGAGATGTGTGGTAGGGAGAGACTAGCTCAGGTCCTGGCTGAAGAATTAGCAGGGTCTGTTCTAGGTCTCATGGATTTCTCTTTCGGTCAAGATTGAACCACTGGCCCTTCTTCTGTGTTCAGGAATTTTATGGCACAAGTGACTTTCCCTTCCAAATTTTCTCCATTTTCAAGGTCTGAAATGCTATTTTCTACATGACTAATTGAATTTTTACAATTCCAATGGGAAATGAATAGGGAGTAAAAGAGACCATCAATCTTAATTTTTATCCTCGAGTACAAATATTTTTAATGCATACATTTTCATAAAGAAAATGGTAAAGGAAAGTCAATTGGAAATTCAAATCATGACCCAATATATTTATCTAAAATACAAATGTGCACCCATGAAACCACTGCAACACCAAGGCCAACAGGACTAGGGGCGTTCGCTTGCCAAGAGATCACAGAAATGGAAAGCTCGGTTTCTCCCTCTCCAGGTCTCCAGCCCAATGGACTATTACTAACATCACTGGTAATGGACATACATGGAATATTATCATACTCAGTTTAAAAAAATAAATTCCCAGAAGGAATGAAATAAAGTCTTTTACTTAAGCCCATAAACTCCCTGCCAAAAAAAAATTAAAGTTGCTTTGACTATCTTATAAAAGATATTTTCCTTTTGTCTTATCCTTGTCAATCTCTTACACCAGAGGATGGTGTCCTCAGGATCCCTGAGAAACAGAACTATGTGTTAAGTAGACATCTCTGTAAACATACCAGAGACCCAGAGGCCAGACTTACAAAACAGAATTCTTTCTGATTTAACCTGATTTAAGCAATGGAATAGATTTCAACAGTCACCCAATAAAAGAAAATCAGTTCTGTCATCTGGGGTTCACTTCCTTATTAAACATTAATACACAAGAATGAAGAACTAAACAGATAGATTCTCCTGGATTCCTTAACTCAAGAGCTCAATCTCTTCCCCTTTTAACTCCAAGCTTTGAATCTCTGTACAGTTTTTCAGAGTTTAGTGCTGATGGAAAAGGTCAGTCTGGCAGCTCCAAAGAATTCCACTCTCTATTTATTTATCTACCTAAGGGACATAGTTTGGATCCTTTACTGCACTGGAATACTTGAATCATACCGGTTGGAATATGAGCCACCCTGAAGTTGAGAAAGAAAAGAAAATATATATACAAGCTAAAATCAACCCAATTATAAGAAGGCCATTAGTCAACCCCAATTTTAGTAAGGTTTTGAACATACAGCCTAGACTAAAATAGACTAAAATCACAAGTGCTGCTGAACAGCTCTCACTTGGGACTCTACTCCCACAGCAGACTGTGTGACAGGACTTCAACTCCAATTCCTTCAGGGTGTAAGACTTCTAATTCAACACAGTTTAGGAGAAAGGCTTTCTGGATCACATCCCCACAGATTTAAAGGGGGCAGGAGATGTTGCCCTCTACTGGCTAGGTCATAGAAGACAAGTTCCAAACACGCTAGAGAGCTCACTTTGCACCCTTCTGGAACTTTCATCTTTTGTTCAAGTGGTAAAATCTTGAGTAGCCTTAATTTTTAAGTTAAGTATCTTCAGATTTTTTTTTTTCTGAAGCAGGTTACAGACGGTAGAATGACTAGCATAAAAGTCCCCACTACTCCCAAATACCATTCCTGGGGCTCAAAAAAATAAGATACCCACGTCTAGTCCTTTGTCAAAAGGCAAAGCTGCTCGGGGAAATTGGAATTGAAAACAATGTGGTCCCGAGTACTTTAAGTTTCAGGTCTTGTTATCTTCCACGTGGTGCTGTAGAGAAACCATTCTCAAAGGAACTACACACTAGAAGCGTTCATTCTGGTTTAAAAAAAAACAGAAGAAAAAGTTCACAGTTTAGAAATGATAGGGGAAGAGTAATAGTGTCTCAAGTATAATGACAAGAGCTGGAGAAAAGAGTTCCATGTGATTTAATCCCAAACAAAACAAGTCCAGAAAGAGATTTCCCAGACTGGCAATTGGACAGCGAAGGGCACTCTTTCCTCAGTGGAAAGTATTTGAAATAGAGCATTGCTTAATGTCATAAACTAAAAGGCATGTCCCTCTGTGGTAGGAATAGACTGTCAAATCCGGTTTTTATTCATCCTTCCTATAAATCCAGGACTGTGAAAGTCTAGGAAAACACAAAATAATTTTCAGGATCCCTGAGGCCATGACCTCACCATTTTCCTGTGACTGTTTATAAGTCCAATTCTTCATGATAATTTATTTGAAGATTCAGACTTCTGCATGAAAAAGGAAAACTATTCTAGTAGAATGATTCAAGTGAAACTTGGTTTTCTCAGGGCTCATGCTGTCCCTCCTGCCTGCAATGTCCAGGGTTCAAGGTCAACCACAGTCTACTTCCCTCTATATCCAGCTCACATCCTTATCTCTTGTTGCTGATTCCTCGTCTGAGCTGCTGCCTGAGCAAGGTTGAGCCATGCAATGAGTAGCTTATTACACGCCTATTACATGCTATCTTGTTTTCTGTTTATTCTCCTTCACATATAACTTCTCCCCAGCTGGGAGCACTGTGTGGCAATGGCTGCTTGTTAACATTTCCCAAAGCCTCACAGAAGCAAAGTGTTCCTCACAGATTGAACGCTAAAGGGAAGCTCCTTGATCTCCAGTTACTAGGCTGGCGGGATGCACTGGAGCTTGCCTACTGGGCATTTCCTTTTAGTGAGAAAGGGGTTTCAGCAGTCCTGCTGTCAGCTAAAATTATGATAAATAACACTTTTATTTTGTACAGCACTTTTTGGCTACAAAAATTGATTTCAGTCATGGCGATTTCAGGTAAGGTCCCAGTAAAATGTTACACTTTTCCTACATGCACGGGAGGATGATCATCCCATAACTTCTAGATTATCTTTGTTGGAAGTGTGCTGCACGGCCCCACAGAAGTTGCCATGGAAGTGTGTGGTACATATTTAGAGTATTTATAGTATTCAGTTGAAGACCAAATTCTAGAAATATGCAGTGCCCAACTCTGGCTTACATAATTCCAAGTTTCATAGCTGAAGCCGAGGCTTCCCTTAGCAAGACAAATGATTAAGATAAACTTTATCCTAGATATATTTGACATGCCCCCTGCCCTTTATTGCCTCTAAAACTTAAAGGAAAAATACTGAAGGGAGAAAATGCTCGCTACCTGAATGGTGTTATCTTCAACACTGTAATTTCCTAGAGGCATGTGGTCTAATAGCAACCCCAGCTAACTCGCCATCTTGCTTTTGTGCAGATAGTCCTCTGTTTCTTCTCACAACCGCAGCCTCACTGTGGGGTCTCTCCTGCCCCCCCCAATCTTCCTTTATCTAAGGCCCCCAGTGGTGAGGTGAAGTGGCCCCATAAGGTGAGCCCCTAACCCACTCTATGCTGCTGCTCTCCAACCCAAGGAGAGATGGACCATCACCTTGCTTCCTTTCTCTACTGCCAGCCCACTAAAACTGCCCATCCAGTCCATAAATCCACAAAGTGGAGGGCAAAAACAAGGACTATGAAGTGAGACGAGCCTGGGGGGAACTCCAACTCACAACCTCTAGAATTTGAGGGGAAAATTAGCAAAGGGAGAAATGTTGGTAATATTTCCAACATTTTAATTTGCCACTAGAGTCTAAAGAAGGTACTTAACCTCCCTGAGCCTCAGAAGTCCCATCTGGGACTTTTGTTAGAAGTCCCATCTGTTACCCTATAAAATTAGAGTAACATTTACCACATGAGATTGTTTAAGGTTCATGTGACATAAGCCATGTAACCTGTTTAGCAATGTGCAAGGCTCCCAGGAAGTGCCATCCACTACAGTAGCCACCAGCCTCATATGGCTATTTAAATTCAAATTAATTAAAATTAAATAAAATTCAAAATTCAGTTCCTCAGTGGCACTAGCCACATTTCAAGGATGTAATAGCCACATGTGGCTAGTGGCTATAGTATTGCATAGTGCAAATACAGAAAATGCCCGTCATCACAGAGAGTTGTCCAGGACAGCGCCGTAGCACACCATTGATAGACAGTCGTCGCTCGGTATCCATGGGGGATTGGTTCCAGGACCTCCACGGACACCAAAATCCCAGGATGCTCAAGTCCCTTATATAAACTGGCATAGTATCTGCATATAACCTACGCACATACTCCTGTATACTTTAAATCATCTCTAAATTACTTATAATACCTAATACCATGTAAATGCTATGTAAATAGTTGTTATACTGTATTGTTTAGGGAATAATAACAAGAAAAAAAGGTCTGTATACGTTCAGTACAGACGCGACCATCGTAGGCTTTCCAATCCATGGTTAGTTGAATCTGCAGGTGCGGAACCTGTGAATACAGAGGGCTACAGTATATGTACCCATATACTGCTGCTCTGGCCACAGTCAAGCAAGGTTCTGCATGCAGAGGCGAGAGGCCAATTTGGCTACAGTGGGATTTATACAACAAATGTCATGAAGGAAGTGAGTTTCAAATAGGTTTTGAAATCATGATAACACTATCTTATATCCATATAGTATTTTGCATATACAAGGAATTTTTACATATATTTTAAATAACATGATTTCAAATAGGGTAACATTTTCTATGACAGAATAGCATATTCGAAGACACACAGAAGAAAATGCAAAGCCTGAGAACTCAGTGGACATTCTCTCTCAAGAAAACAAACATTTTTTAACTTGAGGGACTTTTAAGGTCATCAAAAGGCCATTTAGATTCTGTCTAAAGACATTTCAATCCACTTTTATATTCCTTCATTTGACTTTAACAATACTGTAGCATTGTACAATGCTACCAGGTAAGAGCAACCCATTATTAACCCAGATGTGGACAGACTACATTCCATTATACAACAAATCCCGAAGTGCATCTTTTCTATAAAGACTCCTTTCCTCTGAAATCAGTATTATGAAGGTGCTCCATTGCATTTTGATCAGGCAATTGTCATTCCAGCTGTATTCACGTCAAATCAAGACCAGACAGGGCTAGGAAAAAACAGGACAAAATAAAAGGAAAAAAGAACATATGGATATCAAAAACACACTCACCTCCACTTTTAATCCATCCCCTGTCGACTGTCTGCTCCTCTCTCCACATTCCCATCTTCTTAGCCAAGAACCCTGGCATCAAAAGCTGTGCTTTCTGCTTCCAGAGTGCCTTTGATTTAACAATGCTCTGGCTAATGGCTACCATACTAGGCAGCACAAGTCTAGGATTTAAAGAGCAAGGGTGGGGCTCAGAGGAAAGAAAAGTGGGAGCTCAGGTTGGGCCATGGTTTAGGATTTGAAGGACAAGTCTTAGAAGAATGGTCCCTGCTCTGTCCATATTTTCGAGTCCACATCACTAGGAATTTCGGAAAGGAACCCTTCTTAGGGTGAACGATTTCCTACAGGAGCCTAAGCCCGCCATAAGGGTATAAGGGCATGTTTCCATCCCTCAATCAGAACCCAGAAACAACCTGCCCGATGATGAAGTTCATACTACAGCAGCTGCCAATTGTTTTTCTAGATGCTCATAGAGCCCCCCAATAGTTAACAGGGGTGGTTGATCCCAGATTTCTTTCTACTCCATCCACATTTTCAAATTCAGCATCTATTAATACCTTCCTCCAGAACAATAACTTCTTCACCAACCAAAACTCTTACTCCATACAAATATTATGTGAAGATTTTTCCAAAAATAAATGTATAAGCTCAAACACAAGTACATAATCTTTGTTTAACCAGTAACTCAAATTTAGTAATGCACGTGTGGCAATTCTCTCAAGTCAACTGGTTGTAACCATAACACAGTAGGTCTTGACCCTGTAAGTTTCATCATCAACCTTCCTTCTTAAAGCTGAACCTTCCTCTTGAAACATTTGGCCAAGTAAAATATTCTTTCTGTGAGCTTTCTACAACTGAAAGATTTTTCACATTTAAAAGCCAAATCACAGACTACACTTCACTTGGAGATCAGAGAGGACAGTCATTTATAACCAAGGGTACGCAAAGCCCCAAACCATTCAAGCTGATTGCATTAAATGTGCCTATCATAATATCCCAACTGTATTAGTTCCCTATTGCTGTTGTTAACAAATTACTACCAATATAGTTGCCTAAAAAATGCAAAATTATTATCTTATAGTTCTGGAGGCTGGAAGTCTAAAATGGGTTGAGAGGGCTGGGGCTGTTGGCTCGTGGCACCCTCCTCCTTCTTCAAAGCCAGTGGTGTAGCATCTTCAAATCTTTCTCTCTGACCTTTGCTTCCATGGTCACATCTTCTCTGACTTCCTGCATCCTTCTTATAAGGAACCTTGTAATTACATTGAGTCCACCCAAATAACTCAGGATAATCTTCCCATCTCAAGATCCTTAAGTTAATCACATCCACAAAATCCTTTTGGCCTTGTAAGGTAACATTCCATAGATTATGGACATGGATATTTGGGGGAGACATTATTCTGTCTACCATACCAACTTTATAAACTCATCTCTGCAGACTACCTAATTAACAGTAATCTTCTGAAGTACTAGGGATTAATTAAAAATTCATGACATATTGTCTCACCAATTGAAGTCTTATATTTGCATTAAAAACTTCAGCATCAGGAAGATACACTGAGAACAGTTAAGGAATGTGAATTCTTTTTCTAAACTATAGACTATTTACCTTTTCATATTTCTGAATAAGATAATATGCAATTATCATTTGCTAAAACTAGTATGGATTTCACTGTATTCTTTGCGGGGTTTTGGTGACAAAACGTGAGGTCATACACAAAGTTGACATGATACACTTTAATTCACTCTTAGTAGCTTATTTCTTTAAAATCATGTGGCTTTTTGGTTACTTCTTACTGATTCATTACCTCTTAGTGACAAATTTAACCTAGTATGAGACTGAACAAAAAAAAATTTCCAATAAAAAATATATTCAAAAGGAATGAAACAGTATATGGAAAGAGATGGTTATTCCTTTTTACATCACTATCTTATTTGGAAATGCATCTAAAAATCTGACAAAGGAATAGGAAGAAAAGGCTCTGCTTATTGTCAAACATTTCTACGAAGATGCTAGCTTTCTTCATTTACTTCTAAGAAAAACTAGTCTGAGATCCATTCTTGAATAAAGTTCCCCCGTTAGGAATGGGTTAAGTTGGAGGCAGACGAAATAGATAGGATGAGCAGAGATCTCCTGAGAGGTCTGAAATACTTAAAAGGTAAGTCTCAGCGGGTGAAAAGGGAAAAAACTAGAGGGTGCCTCTCCACAAGTTTGGGGCTATTTTTAATGCAAGGATGAGAGGTTCAGCTTCGTGGGACCCATACAGGTTTGGTTGGCATTTAGGAGCAAAAAAGATTTTCCTGTTATAGTGGAAACTCAGTCAAGAAAGGGTTATTTTGGCTTTATAAATAATACAAACTCTTAACTGAAATTCAATAAAATGCTGTCTCTCAGAATGCTGCCCTGTTGTTCCCTCTTTCGAAGGCAAGATATTATGAGCTATATCTTGTATCTTTCACATGACAACTTAATCTAAACATGTCTAAGTACTATGGGAAAAATACTATCTACCACAGAAACAAGGCTGGAACGAATTCACTTGATAGGTAGAAAACTCACTTTAGCCTTCCAATATTTTCTACAACAACATAAAACCAAAGCAGGCTAATTTGTGAGTCGCTCATTTAATCTTTTGCCAAGTAATAGAATCCAAAAACATGGAAGAATGATAAATCATAGATCAGCAATCTTAGAAAAGTCAGGTACAACACAAATGCCCTGGTTTTGGCTTTGGTTTGGTTTTGTCACACATGGCATAGGAGTTTGGGATGACAGATTGAGAAAAGCATTTACTCCAGTGCCCAACATTTAGCAGATATCCAATATACATTTACACATTTGGTGAAGGAACCTATGACTAGGGTCCACTCCTGCAAGGAAAGTATAAGAAGGAACGGACAGGACTAGTACTTGCTTCCATCTCTCCTGACCAGGCACTGAGACGTATGAGTGGTGGTCACAAAGGGTGTGGCGGTGGCCAGGAGGACCTCACTAACCATCTGCATTATGCCCAAATACCAAAGGTCACCAATCCATACATGCATACATGCCAGACACATATGCTGGGCATGTCTCTACAGGTAGTTAATCCCAAGCAATTTGAGAAGGAGTAAATTTAGTGAGTATCACGTCTTCCATCTATTTACATCAATTTCCAGCATTCTCTGAAAGACAGAAATAGCAAACGTAGCCATCATTCTATTTCTAAATTTGAAGGTGTTATTGGGCACAGTTCTCAGCTGGTGCCAGCAGATACCAAATGGGTGGCACATACACCACTAATTTAAGCCAGCATTCACAGAGAAATAATGGCAGTAAATACCATCTTTTTAAAGTGGTCTAAAATGTTTTCTCTATTCTAAATAATTCTGAGATGAAAACCACATAAAGCTGAATGGCAATCTCAAGTTTTTATTAAAGCTCATTTTAAAAACACATCTGAGCCCACTGTGGTAGGGGGAATGTGAGAAGAGAAACCCAGGATGGCCACCCAGATGCAGAGAGGGACATCAATTCTGTCAACATCTAAAATCTGAGAATGTAGTGAGATCCAGTAAGTTTCACTTCTGTGCACTTGGTTTCTGACAAAATGCGTGAACACCATTTTCTGCTTATTGACATCTCTGTGGGCTGAAAACAAAAAATGTGTCCCGGCGCATCTGGTATCAGGAATAAATCTACATCCACAAATGGTACTTGAAGAGTGAATCATTACTTATTACACTTCTCACATTTTGCATCTCCATTTAAACAAAAACATTTACATTTTTTATCCTGACTTTGCTAGACTATAAAATCAGAAGATTCATCACAGGCAGGTAACCAAGTTAGTAAAAAAAGAAGCAGCAGCAAAGGAAAGCTGAAAGAGCAATACATCCTAACCCTGGGATTGAACCTGGAAACAGAACAGTATGTGGCAGAGTTGCTGCTACAAAGACGTTCAATAAAAGCCAAACCCTGTGAATGAAGACTGGTTAGTATATTACTGTCTTGGCCCAGATGCTGGTTCAGGTGCCACTGGGAAGCAATAGCAACTAGTCAGGGAAGAAGAGAAATTCAGCGATTTAAAGTTTGCCCTAAAGCAGTCCCTCCTGCAGGGAATCAAAGCGTTAAGCAACAGCAGTCCTCCTATCTTCCACAAGCGCAAGTTGAGAAGAGCTTTTTCATGGCCAGTGGCCATGAAAATATACCATGCCACCTGAAGACAGAAGAACTCATACGCCACAACAAGACACAACACTATAATTTGAGAGTTGTGGGTATATCTACACACAAATACAGGCAATTCATACTCCTCTGGGCTTAGCATTAACTTGTTCACTGTCATCAATTCTATCTAATCAAAAAGCATAACTTTTACTGCTTTTAGCCAAATTGGTTCCACTGCAGCTGGAGAATGAAGGCCCATATCTTTACACACTCAAACCATAATACTGCCTGTGACCTCTCCTCCACTCCTCCCAAAGCCCCAACACTCCTGGCATCACAGAGCAGAGCGATGTGGCCCTGCCCAGTGCTCCTTGTCACCCTGCGCTACTCACCGCCCTGCACAGGGTACCACCGATATTGCAGGAAATAAATTTCCCCTAAGCAAGCCCTGGCTAGGATGAGTTAACCAACAAGCTTAAGCTCGCTCTTGAGGTCAGCACCTCTCCTTTCTTTCCCACCAAGATACTTTAGTAATTTAAATGTAACAGATGGGGATGGAGGAAAGGATGAATCCAGAACATAGAAGAGTTAAAAAAAATCTTAGTCACTAAGATACGAAGTGTTATGGATTGAACTGTGTCCCCCCCCAGTACCTTAGAATGTGACTGTATTTGGAGACAGAATCTTTAAAGAGGTAATTAACGTAAAAGGAGGTCATTAGGTAATCCAATCTGACTGGTGTCCTTGTAAGAGGAGAAAATTAGAACACAGACACGCATAGAGGAAAGATCATGTGAAGATGCAGGGAGAAGACAGCCATCCCCAAGCCAAGGAGAGGGAAAATAAACCTCCTAACACCTTGATCTCATACTTCCAGCATCCAAAACTGTGAGAAAATATATGCCTGTTGTTTAAGCCACCAAGCCTGTGGTATATTGTTATGGCAGCCCTAGCAAACTAATCCAGGAAGGAACAGAGCATGCCTTAGATTAAAATGTCAGAAGTTGCCTCTTCCTATCCCTTTCCACATAGCTGTCTCCTTCTGGTATTCTCTCCCCTCAAGTCCCCAGGACCCCATCATCCTCATACCGTCCCCCAACTGAAATCAAGTAGTAGAGCATTTCACTCCAAATGCTCCAGGTTCTTGATATTAGGAAAGCAATCTGATTAAACACACACACACACACAATTACACTGTTCCAAAAATACAGCAGCTGTATACCCTACAGCTTCAGTGCATTAATCTTTCCATTGCTTCCCTTCTCCCCCCTCCAGCTTCCAGGAACAGCAGAGAGGAAACTGACATTTACTGAACAAGTTAAGAATTTTATCTTATAGGGTAAATTTTATTTTAGGCAAAAGGGGAGGGACTCAGAGAGGTTAAAGTAACTGTCCCAACAGTAGAACCAGGAATTGACCCAGATATTTCTGAATCCAAAGCCCTTATTTTTCCCACCAAGCCACAGTTTCTTTCCTGCAGCTGAGATGGCCTAATGTTGTATAAAATAGTTCTATTGGGGGAAAAAAGCCACTGTAAACAGTATCCTAATATCCCTAGAGATCAATTTTAAGTTAGTATTAATTAGATGCTTTCTACTATGTAAGCCTGTAGAGAAACTAAAATTTCATTTCAAATTTTATAAATCATGCTGAAAATGAACATAAATGACAATAACACCCTTGAATAGTTTTTGCTGAAAGAACTCAATGAAATATCTACTTTTAAACTATGAAATAATGGCTATAAAACGGCAACGTGCACTCCATGCTTTCCTAACATTATTCAGCAATGGAAGGATATGGATTTGACAAGGTTATTCCGGGCTCTCAGAGGCCACAGTCCACAAGACAGCCAGCCCTGCTCCCCCTGCATGGGTGCAGCGGGTGAAACGAGCAGTTAACTTCACCTTATAATGAGCCCCAAATCAGCCCTTAATTTAATTTTCTTTGCTGAGAACTGCAAAAGGACAAGAGCACATTCAGGAAATGCCTGACTGAAAGAGAAGCACTAGTCCCCAAGCAGTGAAACCGGAAACAGGGAAGGCACCCAACATGGCAGACAAGCTCCGAGGAAGAGAACTAGAGATGGGATGATGAGAACAGAGATCCTAGCAGCAAGGAGGGGAAGGAGGGCCATGAGCGATGCCCTCCCCCACTTTTCCATTTGCTACCCAAAACGCTTGCTCTGCCCATGAATAACAGTACTAACAACCTTAATGCTCATGAATAGCTACATATACCTAGTCACCTTGCTGCCTACAAGAATCATGCACATCATTAAATATATTGGGCTTTCTTATAAGTGCCATTCAATTTCCACAATACCCTCAGCTCTTGGTTCTTAGTATTCACAGCGTTTTGCTTACATAGCCTGACTGTTCTCTTACTGCGTTATAAAATTAGATGGAACATTAGAAACCAGGAAAATAAAAGAAGCATGAATGAAAGCAGAGAAGCCAGCTTTATACAGATGCACTTGATTTTGGACAAGCTGTGTTTGAGGGAACAATGCGGCATCGGGTGAAAATGGAGACAAGGCACTGGGGTAGAGTCCTCGCCACAGTGAGCTGGTGGTTGGCTGTGAATGAGATCTTCAAAAGGGATAACGTGTGGGCAGATGAGGGAGGACCGAGGACCAGACTCTTGAGGCCTTCACATTTGGGCAGTGGGAGAACCAGGGGAAGCCAAAGGAAACCAGGGTAGAGAGTGAAATTATCACTGTTTAGAGCTGCGCTATCCAATACGGCTCATCACATGTGGCTATTGAGCACTTGAAATGTAGCCGGTCCACACTGAGATGTGCTGTAAATATCAAATACACACTAGATTTTGAGGCCTAAATGGACAAAAGGCCCATGTCTACTAGGTAAGTTGAAGAGGACTACGGCTGAGGGAAAGCATTTGAGAGCCCACTGGTAATCTCTCAGGCAGCCGTTTTGGAGAGAGGGGAGTCAGACTACTACTCAGTGAATAAACAAATCATTGCTGTATCTAGACATTTTTGGCAAGGAAACTGAGAAGTAGAGTTAAGGGACATCTTGTTTTGTTGTTTATGAAAGGGAAGACCTGTGAACGTTTGTAACCAGCATACCAGCTCCCCTTTTTTTCCCAGCAAGACATGGACATACTGCCTCCCAAATTCCATTCTCATCCCCATGGAATCATCTGGGAACAGCTCACACACCAACACAAGCAGAGAAGGGGGAAGGAGGTAGAATGGGAGGCATTCTGTGATTTATCTAGAAAGGAGCTTGGGCCTCACTCATTGGGTTTTTGTTTTAATTCCTGAAAGAGATCAAGGAGAGCAAGGCTGGAAGTGCCGACAGAGGGCTGACTGCTGGTTCTGAGAACAGCATGGGATGGGCACCACCAAGCACATCCTGGATCCTGGGATTCCAAGGACTTGTCATCTAGCTGTTGGCTTTCCAACTGCCATTGCTTGAACATACATTTATTGGGAAATGTCTACATGGCTGTGAGAAATTTTATTACTAACTAACTTCAAGCATGTACCTAAATGCCACACAACATTTAGGCTGCTTTTTCCTCCTATTCTCCAGCCCCCAAAAAAATTAGTTTTGAAAAGTGTAACTGCTGATAGCTATCTGTAACTTCTGAATCTCCATTCATGGCAAAAATGGACACCTCTTGCATGCTTGATGCAGGGTCAAGCTATCATTCTGGATAGGCTACAAGTCATTATAAACCTTCACAAAAAAAGAAAATATGCAAGTAGTTATACAAGGTAAGTCATCTGGCAAATTGTTGAAACATCCAGTCTTTGTTTCAGAAACAATTAACGTTATTCAAGCTTTTGTGATTTCTCTAGTATTTTATAAAAACAGCAAGGAGATGCAAGAATTCATGTCACCTGACACTGCAGGTGTGAATGGAAACGTCTATTTCACGCATAAATTGTGTAACTTACAAACTTTCCCTATTAAATTCCTCAAATAATGAACTGTATCAATGGCAGGGTCCAATTGGACACTCCTTACCTATAGAAGAAACTCACAGAGAAGCTACCAAGTGCTCGGCCCACACACGCCTGCTTAGCCAAACCTTTGATGGTTCACCTTATAGTACTGAGAACTTGGAAACCCAACAGGATTGCATGACAGGCAGCTGTAAGAGGCAATTCTCTCTTGGGTATAATACGCAGATAATTCTTTTTCGTAAATGAAGGATCGTAAGACAAGGGTTTTTATTCCACAAGATAATGGGGTAGTGCATGAAAGCAGCACCAACAGACGAATACAAAGGTGCATTGACAATAATAATTTTAAAACTTCATTTCCAGACCACCAGAAATATTGAGCATCTCAGTTCACTGATGGCTCCTACAAAAGACCTTGGTTTTACAGCAGTACAGAGCAGTTATTAGCAGGCAGGCTCTGGTGCAGGTTTTGAGTTCTGGCTCAAAATGATGAGCTGTGCAGTTTAATCTCCCTGTGACTCAGTTAAAGCAGAGATTATAACAGTATAGACTGCACTCTCCTCACATAGGTCTTGTGAGGAGAAAATGAATCAGTACACAAACACTGCTTACAATGGACCTCACCCCTACTAAGTGCTCAATAATGTTAGCTCCTATTTTAATCAGTTACTGCTTAGCAGCAGCTGATCACAACAAACAAGATTCCAGCTGGTGACTTCACAGACACAAATAGTGTGACCAGGACTGAGAGCTTCTCCTCTGAAGAAGTCTTTGCTCCCCCTTTCTTTCTCCCCATCAAAAATTCACAGTGATCTTAATTTTTCCTCTCATGCAGAGCCTGATAACTCCTGCCTTCCAGGGATTATTTCCAAGTACTGCCTGGTGGAGCTCACCTTTAAGAGTAAGAAGAGCCCAATGACAGCAGCCAGGAGAGGAACAGCTGCATCGTGAGAAGAAATCAACAATTTTTCAGGAGTAAAGGTTTTGTGTTTTCAGCCCTTAGCTGGCTCTCTCCTACTGACATAAACAAGGGAAGCCTCTGGGAAGTGCAAGTCTCCAGAGAAGAGCCAATTAAGCCAACTTTCAATTTGGATGGGTCATTGGGGTGGGATACCATGACGAGGGATGTGTGACATGTATGTAACGTGTGCAACACATATGCCACATATATCTTAAACAGAAATTCATTGAGAAATCTCTAAATTGTCGTGACGAATTTTATTTAGTAACTAATTTCAAGCACATATACACATACACAGACGTGTGTGAATGTATGTGCATAGGTATGTATATATATGCATGTGCATACGTGTGTGTGTGTATAGATATATATGTGTATATGTATAATGGGAGGGACCTCTCATAGGTCCAGGCTGTCCCTTTATAACTTGCAGTCCCTCCCTGAAGTGTGGGCCTTTGGGTGTCCACACAAGGAGCTAGGAGCTGGTGCATCCTGGACCAAAGCAAATGTAGATACATTACGTCTATGGCTCAGAACCTTTGCTGACATTCTTTCCCACAAACTTGCTTCCCACATTTCATCCTCTTCTGAAGGTAGAAAAAAATACAAGGGCAGAAAGGGTAGAAAACTCTGAATAGGCAGAATTATGAAACAGGCTTTGCAAAATTTTGCTTAGAGCCTCAGATTTTAAAATCACAGCATTGACAGCCAAGCATGAAACCTAAGTCAGAGTGAGTTTAATTCTTGGGCCTCTATCCTCATAACAATGGGGCAACTCCCACACACCATTCTCCCTAAGAATATGGTTCCAAAACATGCCGTTTTGGCCCTGACCCCTCCTCCAAGGCCCAGCCACACAACTCCAGCTGCATGTTCAATTTGTTTTCTTAAACAAACACCAGCTTAAAAATCAATGACTCATCATGCTAACCTGCAAATCATCTCTCCCCAGTGATGTTCCTCTATCTACTAATAATACAACCATAGTTCCAGTCACATAAATGTAAAACCTCTTGAGCCATCTCTGATGGACTGTTTTCCCTGAGCTTCAGTGTCCAGGCACGCACCAGACTCTACACAGGGCAGAGAAGGTGGCCACCTTGGGTTAACACTGGTCATAGTTGATGTTGCACTTGAACATGCATTATACCTATGGCGAGTGACTAGTCATAAAATAACACCATAAACATGTCCAAGCAGGGAGAAGTTATGTCAAGGGCAGACCGATTGAAATAGGTTACATAAAAAGACAGAAGCAGGTGACTTTGGGTGAATGCAGACGACCTCATGGTGAATCGTGCTCAAGCCCTCTATGTTTTAAAGCAGCTTCTATCTGTCTCCCACCACAGTCACGTCTTCCTCCCCAAGGATCCATCCTTTTTCTCCTGTTCCCATAGCTGTCACATAGGTTAGCGAACTGCTGTCCAATAAAATGTAATATGAGCCACACATATAATTTTAAGTTTTCTTATAGCCACATTAAATAAAAGGTGAAATTAATTTTAACCATATATTTTATATAATTTAATATGTCCAAAGTATTATCATTTCAGTATGTAATCAATATCAAAAAACTATTGATGAGATATTTTACATTCTTTTTGCCATACTAAGTATTTGAAATATGCTGTGTATTTTACACTCACAGCACATCTCAATTCCCACTAGCCATGTTTCAAGTGTTCAACGTGGTGAGTGGCTACCATATTGGACACACATCATTCTCAGTAATGATTATTCAAATACAGATCAAGGCACTAACTCGCCTCATGGTCCCCCTTTCTCTCACTGAGGTTCTTCTCTGCCCCTTACCCACTCTCACCACCATATACCACGTTGCAGCTGCAGTCATCTACTTAACACTGTCTGACTCACTTGCTCAAAGTAGGCGCCCACCCAAAATAGGAGCCATATTCCTATTCTCAACATCTACTACAAACCAGACATTCCATAAATGTTAAACAGTCAATCACTTAAATACTCCAGGATGAAATCCAAATTCCTTAAAATGACATTCAGGTTTATCCTTTAATTCTCCCATCTTCCTCTTGGTAAATCCTCTACTCCAGGCCCCAAAATGTTTAGTGTACAGGGGGTGAAGGTAGAAAAAGGTCACAAAGTGGACGTGCTACATCTTCCTGGAGCACCAGTTATACTAACTGGTGAGTATTTTTAAATGTTTTTGTACTAAAATGCTCTGATATATACTGAAAGAGAAAGCTGAAACCCCTACCGATTGTTAAGATTGAATACAGGTCTCCAAATACATTTTGTACTTACAGTAGCAGGTTTAAAACCAACACTGCAGAAAACCAACCACTCCCACAGGCATTCGCTCCCCTCTTGCTGGTTGGCACATGGATGAAAACACTCTGAAAAGTCCCGGCTGCCTGGTACCACCTGATCACACCTCATGCCTCCTCGTCTGTTCGTTTGGTGGTAGCGTTCTCCCCACCTGTCTCTCCCTCACCCTATCTGCGCATTTAAGATGCCAGGAAACCCATCCTGACTGGTGGGAAGTAGAATTTCCTAAACTCCACCTGACCTCAAAAGCTGCGCAATTCTCTCTTTCTGGCATCGATTATTCCCACTTAACGTTGTTAGGTAGCCAGTTTTCTCTCTCCCCCTCGTTGCGGGATCCTTGAGAGTGGGGACTGTACCTCCCACTGCTTCCAATTCCCTGGAGTGATTTGCTTTTGACTGAAGGACGAACAGAATGTGCAGCCAATTCTGCTTCAAGTCAGCGTGCAAAAGAAAAACATAAAAAAATGGAGAAGTAAAAAGTTAAACACAAACGTGTGTGAAACCATTCCCCAATGGCTTCATGTCGTTCTTAATAGTGAGTGATGACTGCATAGTAATACAATGAGCAATGAAAAATAATTAAAAATTTAGGGTGAGGAGAAAAAAGAAAATGTTTATTAACATCATGCCATACTCTATGTGCATTTCAATTTCAAATGTAAGTTTTTAAGAAAAACTTCCTAATAAAAGCAATGGTTAGGGAAAACCAGTATTAAAGTGAAATATAATAAAGCAAAACATATTCCTTGAGAAATGGCCTAATAAAAATAACCTGAAATAAATAAGTTTGAAAATAAAACACCATTAAAAAATGTTCAAACTCTTGCCTGACACTATTTAGAAGGGAAAAAAATGGACTTTTGTCAAAATCTTAAAGGAAATTATTCACTCTGGATTATTCAGTACTTCATTTAGGTTTAAAAAATTGTGAAAGGCAATAGCATTAACTGATAAAAAGCATCATTGAGGATTTTTCTTGGAAAATATTTCCCTCTTAAGTTAAATGTGGTATAAACATTCCTGATTTTTTGGACTATTTTTAGCCATCTGGATGGCAGACATTAATAATTAAGTCCAGTACAAAAGTCTGCTCTGTACCCAACACACAAGCTATAAATGTCCAACTTGTTGGGCCTATTTTGAAATGAATTACTTATACTAGACACAAATAATTTTAAAAATTATTAAATCTCTTAAAAAGTAAATTTATATATCAATACACATAAGAAAATTACCATTTTAAAATCACTCCCTTTAAATCCTATTGCTAAACATCTGAGTGGTTTTCTTTATTCTTCACTCACTTTCTCTTATCACAAAATAAAGCCAAATTATCAGTAAACAAGGCAAACTGGGATAAGCGTTATCATGTGGATTTTTCTATGGCCTAGAATACATTCACCAACACTCCTCCAGAGCAACCTATAAAGAGCAGACTTTAATTCCATTTTTAAAAATTAGCAGCTCAAGATCATAATGTCCTAAAGAGCCATTTCCCCCCATCCATCATTAAACTTTTCTTACTTTAATAAGCTCTTTACAGAAAAAGGTAGGTCTCCTGGAGTTGCTACAATGATGCCAAACTTTAAGAGATACAAGAGATTTTGCCCCAAAACAATGTCTCTGTTGTATGTATTTTTTTATCAACTGGCTCACCTAGGAGTAGGTTGGAAAAAAATATCAGTTAAAGGCCACATTACAGGGAGATTCTAAAAAGAGTAACAGGAAGTTCATTTTATACATCAAAAGCCAGAAAATAGAGTCAGTGAAACTACTTAAGCTCAAAGTAAAAATGGATTTTGGAGAAGAAGAATTCACTTAAATATTTGCTTTAATCATAACAGAGTAACTAAGGACTTTCTTAAAGAAATTTCCATCCCCAAACTCATTTTTGCAAAAGTCAGGGCAAATGTAATCATCACAAGACTACAGGGTAGATGACACTAAATTAACAAATGGGGAGTTTTTTTTTTTTAAATCCCTAAGAATAGAGACCATCGTCCATCGACCAGTGAAAACAAAGAACTACAGACTGAAACAGAGAATCTATTTACATAAACAGCCATACTGGCAAGGGACAGATGGACAGCCAACATAATCTTATCTATCATAATAAAGGTTTCAACTGCACATATGTAACAATAGCACTTTCAACTGTTCTTAAGCCATGTCAAAAGCTTATGACCTATGAAACTAGTATTTTTGCTGAGGTACAAATTTTGCCTTTGAGACCCCAGCCAGTAGTCCAGTCTTTGCATGTCAGAATTTTTCAGGCATTCAGGTAAGACTCTAGAAGAGCTATGCCTGTGGGTACAGGCAATCTAGAAACAAATAAGCCTCAATTAGGTTAATATGATGTGTCCATACTCTATCTACCTGCAGAACGTTAATATATCTGTGGAAGAATATGGAATATTCTGTGGAATAATACATGTGGAAGAAGATAACATCATCCAGACTGCTACAATTTTTCTTACATAATATCCAGCTTTCAATTAAAAAATACCAGGCATGCCAGAAAATGAGACCAAGTGTCTGAAAACCAAGAGGAAAAACAAAAGACAATAGAAACAAATCTACATGTGAGAAAAACATTGGAATTATCTAGTACAAAATTGCTATAATGAATATCTTTGAAAATAGATGAAAAGAGGAAGAATATCACTAGAAAATTTGAATCTAGAAAATCAAATGCAAATCTTATTACTAAAAAATAAAATTACTGAAAATTTAAGAATTCAACAGAGGGGTTTACCAGTTGACTGGACAAAGCAAAAGAGATTTGTGAATTGGTAGAAAGGTCAAAAGAAAACATCCAGATTGAAGTACAAAGAGAAAAAGGAGTGAAAATACAGGAAAAAATGTAAAAAAGACATGGTGAACAAGAGTAAAATACATATAATCAGAGTCCCAAAAAGAAGGAAGAGAGAGAATAAGGCAGAAGCAATGTTTGAAGAAATACTGGCCAAGAATTTTCCAAAATGGCTGAAGAATATCAAGCCACAAATTCAAGATATTTTATAAATCCCAAAGAGGATAAACAGAATGAAAATACCACCTTTAAAAATAAAATAAAAAAAAAAACTATAAGACTTACAGCTGACTTTTCAAATAGAAACAATGGAAACCAGAAGTGCTGAAAGAAAAACCACCAGCAACTGCCAATTCTATACTCAGACAAGGAGAAATACAGATGTTTTCAACCGAAAACCAAGATAATTTATTATAAGCAGACCCATGATTAAAAAAAATCCTAAGAGAGTTCTTCAGACAGCGGAAAAATGATCCCAGATGTCAGCATGGTAATGCAGGAAGGAAGGGAAGGTACAAGACAGTATAATATACAGATAAATCTAAATGAATGTTGACTGTGAAAAGAATAATCATGTATGGTGGAGTTTAAATACATATATAGAATTAAAATACATGACTGCAATAGCACAAAAAGCAGGAGGGGGTAAATGAAGTTAAAGTGTTATGAGGTCCTTGCAACATTATTTTTGTCCAGAAAAATAAAAAATCATTCATTTAAGATAGACACTAATAAGTTAAAAATATATGTTATAATCTTTACTGTAAACACAAGAATATACACTCACAAGTTAATGTTAATAAATACTTGATTAAAAGAAGGCAAAAAATGAAAAAATAAAAACGTACAAAGAACTAACGGAACAAAAAGTAAGATAATAGATTTCAACCCACATATTTTTAAGCTGCACAGGGTAAAACTCCCAATACCAAGCAGAGTTCAGCTGCTTAAATCAACAAAAGAAAACCTCTTAGCAAACCACAGCAATATCATACATGATGAAATTCTCTGTTTTCCCTGAAATTGAAGGAAAGGATCAAAGATCTGCTCTCATGTCTTCTAGTCCACATCTGCAGAGGTCCTGGCCAGTGCAATGAGGCAAGAACAAAAAATAATAGCTTAGAAACAAAATGACCATTATGCACAGATGACATGACAGGGTACACAGAAAGTCCAAGAGAATCTACATATAAACTATTAGAATTAATAAGTGAACTAGCAAGGTTGCTAGTTCAACATGTAAAGTCAATTACATTTTTACATGCTAGGACACAATTTTTAACTGATACCATTTACATTAATATCAATAAACATCAAACACCTGGGACTAAATCTGATCCAAAAAATGTGCAAAACCTCTCACAGAAAACCAAGTGTAATTACTGAGAGAAATTTAAGAATACCTAACCATAAACGGAAGGATAACTCACATTCATAGACTGGAAGACTGAATATTATGAAGATGTCAGTTCTTTCCAAATCGACCTATAGATTCAATGCTATCTCATTAAAAATTCCAGCAGTTTATTTTGTGGACATTTACAAACTAATTCCAAAATTTAAACTGAAACAAAAGGAGCCAAGAAGAGCAAAGAAAATTTTGAATTAGAGCAAAGCTAGAGGACTAACACCAACATAAAACAAGACCATCTAAAACTAGAGCAATTTAAAAGTTATAGCATCAGAGCAAGAAAAGCCAAATAGAGCAATGAAACAGAATACAGAGTCCAGAAATAGATACCCATGCATACAGTCATCTGATTTACTACAAAGATACCAATGCCATACAATGGGGAAAGGGTGGTCTTTTTAAGAACTGGCGCTGGATCAGTTGGACATCTTTGGGGGAGCAGTGAGGAGACTGATTGTTACCTCAAACTATAAACAAAAAAATCAATTCTAGATGAGTCATAGACCTAAATGTCAAAGTTAAAATAATAAAAGCTCCATAAAATAACATGGGAGAATATCTTTGTAGGCTTTGGGTAAGCAAAGATTTCTTAAGCAGGATACAAAAAGCCAAACCATGAATGAAAAAATGGATAAATTGAAATTCATTAAGATGAAAAACTGCTGTTCAACAACAACAAAAAACAAGTAAAAGAGTAAAAAAAGCAACAGTGTTGGAGAATATATTTGGAATAGACATATCTGACAAAAGGCTCATACGTAGAATATATAAAAACTCCTGACAAATTGATAAGAAAGAGAAAACTTTATTTTAAAAACAGGCTAACACTTGAATAAGTATGTCACAAGAGTATATCCAAATGGCTGTTAAAGATATGAAAAGGTGTTCAATATCATGAGTCATCATGAAATTCAAATTAAAATCACAATGAAGGGGCCAGCCTGGTGGCGTAATGGTTAAGTTCAAGCGCTCCATTTCAGTGGCCTGGGGTTCACAGGTTCGGATCCCGGGCACAGACCAACGCATCACTTATCAAGCCATGCTGTGTCAGTGTACTATATACAGTAGAGGAAGATGGGCACAGATGTTAGCCCAGGGCAGTCTTCCTCAGCAAAAAGAGAAGGATTGGCAAAGATGTTAGCTCAGGGCTAGTCTTCTTCACAAAAAATAAAATAAAATCACAATGAAATATACCATAATGATTACTTTTTCTAGAAACTAACATTTACTTAGTACTGCTGGTGGAAGCATTAATTGGTACAACCACTTTAGAAAACTGTTTAGAAAGCTGAGCATATGTATACCCCAATCAGAAATTCATGGATGTATATATCATAGAAATGTACACATACCTATATTTCAGGCATTCATTTAAATATTCAACATTTGAGAATATCAATACCAGCTTTATTCATAATAGTAAAAACTGGAAACAACCCAATGTCTATCAACAGAATGGCTAAATAAATTGTGATATACAGCAATGAAAATAATGAGCCACCATTTGATGCAACAACACATACGCATCTCACAGACATAATATTAAGCAAAAGAAACCAGACCCAAAAGAGTACATATCGTATTATTCCATTTACATGAAGTGCAAAAACAGGCAGAACTAATCTCTTTTGCTAAAAGGCAGAATAGTGGTTACCTTTGAAAAGGCAGGTAACTACTGGGATGGGGTATGAGGGAGACTTCTAGGAGCTCACAACATTGATCTGAATGATAGTTACACAGGTGTGTTCGCAACACAAAAGTTCATCAAGTTGTGCACTTAAGATCTACGTACTTGACTGTATGTATGTTATATATTACTCTTCGATTTCAATTTTTTTCAATTTACTTAAGAAAAATTTAATAGGAAAAAAGTCTATGAAAGACAAATAAATAAGTCTTAGGAGTAGTTGCTTGTGGGCAAGGACTATGTCTAATACATTTCATTATGTCCATGGAGTCAAGTAGAATGTCTTGCATATAATAGATAATTTGAAATGCTAAGAACACAATAATAATAATACATTTACATACAATTTCTATTTCTATGGATACAAATTCGAGAGCTTTCAGCCAGTATTTGATCATCCTCATCAAATTTCCCTTTAGATAAAATGGAAAAAATGTGGACTGGATGATTATAAAGTAATGAAGAACTGATTTGACAACTAGAAGGAAATCTTACCATCCATCGGGTTCTAGCCTCAGCCCTTCCCTGTTTAGGAGACTTACTAGTGACTCTATGGAAACTATTTTAAAATATGAATGAAGAAGGAAGCTTTAGGATAAGCCCACAGCATCCCACAAATACGTGACATACAGGAGGTAGTGAATACATCTTTGCTGAATGCAGGAATACATGTACATGGATAGTCATGATCCCATCCAGGACATTCATAATACCCCAATCTGTGAAAATAGCAGCCTAATAAATGGTCAATCCAATATTTATAGCACTCATAATGAACTAGAGCAACCACAAAGCCAATCGTATAGTTAAATAAAAATGAATGCCCAAAAACTTACTAATTCAGTACCCAATAAAAATAAAGCCTTGGTCTCCTATAATTTACGGTAGTTTTTTTTCTCTCCACCTCACTCATGTGAAAAACTGCTATGCTCTCAGTATTTAAGTTTATGGCATAGAAGAATCTTATCAAAAACACTACAGCAATAATTTTCCTCGGCCCATAAATATAGGCTGAATTTATTTAACCTTAAAAATAGACTCCATTTATCCACAATATTGGCCCCTTCTTGGAAGTTGTACTGCTAAATTAAGTTGACTCCTTATAGTCTTAACAACAAGCAAAGGAGGGTGCCATTATTCATTTTCTCTCTTATGCAACCATTTGCTACTCCTTCTCCTTGATTTATTTACCAGACTGTTTTGGTCAGATTTTAAATTGCTCCTTTTTATTCATAGCAGAGGGAACAGCATGATCATTGTTAGTGCTGAGGTCTTAAAGTCCATTTCGGTATCCTTAGTCATCTGGGTAATCTATATTCACACCCCTTCTTAAAAAACTCTGGGCTTCAGTCTGCCTATCTGTAGAAGGAAACAGAGAAATGATCTCTCTGTTCCTCCCCTACTGTGTGACTGCATGAAACTGGTGTGATTTATGGAATCACTGGTACCATTCTCTACTGACTTTACTGTAGGCCTTTCCAGAGCAATATTTTTGTTTGTTATAACTTATGCCATGTTTTTGTTCTACCAATCATGTGAAATTCTCAAAATTTTATTCACAGAAAATGTCCTTGGCAGGACTGAGACTAGAAAATGTTTTACTAACAGTAGATATGGCAGTTTCTTATCACTCTATCATGAACATGTTGGGTAGCTATCTCCCCACCTTCTCATTTGTACTTGAGTGTTACCATCCTCTTCATTTCCTCTTCCCTGGACCAATATCCATTGCATTGTAACCAGGTGAAAAGATGGTAGAGTCCCAGGGGTAGACAAGAAGAAGCCTCTAGACCACTTGGTCCAACCCTTCCTACCTACCATTTGATTCCCAAATCTTCTTCTCCATTTGCACAAGAGTAATTTCATTTTCGAAGGAAGGAGTGAGAACTGGATATGTATAGTTTGGTAAGTTTGATTCTGGGCCCATTCTAAAATTTAATTCTGGCACGTGGAAAGATAGAAACTCTGATCTTCAAATTTTAAGAACCTCTGGATGCCCATCAAGTGCTAGCAGCCCTGAGCATAGCTGGGCAAGACCAAGGAGATGGATGACAGGTCTGAATACTTCACCTAGCATATTACTGGCTGAAGCAAGTTCTTAAGAAGTTATTAAGAAGTCCTTAAGAGGATATAAATTTGACTGACATTTGGCATACACATATATATGTACTATATATCCATATACATTAGGGAAGGTAAGATGTATTGTATCTAATTTGATAGGGGCAGAGGTGACACACTTTTATCTTAATTATGTATTTGATGCATAGTAAGCATGTGGTTTGGCTAGTTTTGAGCAGATCCTATAATAATCATCATCTCAAAAACAGTTTCCTTTTAAG
This sequence comes from Tapirus indicus, assembly GCA_031878705.1. NCBI lineage: Eukaryota > Metazoa > Chordata > Mammalia > Perissodactyla > Tapiridae > Tapirus > Tapirus indicus. Next base: position 73,418,399 of record CM062921.1, on the reverse strand, counting down.
AAAGTGTTGTAGGCAGTGATTCAGGGCAGAGAAGAGGTTAAGAGATTAAGATTCTCGGGGCCGCCCGGTGTGTAGCGGTTTCGTCCGCGCTTGGCAGCCCGGCGTTCGCCGGTTCGGATCCCGGGCGCCCGCCGACGCACTGCATGTCAGCCACGCTGTGGCGGCGTCCCACATAAAGTAGAGGAAGATGGGCACGATGTTAGCCCAGGGCCAGTCTTCCTCAGCAAAAAGAGGAGGATTAGCAACAGATGTTAGCTCAGGGCTGGTCTTCCTCACCAAAAAAAACAAACAAACAAAAAAAAAGACATTAAGATTCTCTGTTGTTAAGTGCAGTGGTTCCTTGAAAGCTTTTCCTTTTAAATCACTGGTGTTAAGTATGAAACAAACTGGGATTTACACACTTTAAATGCTATATACATTTCCTGCTTAGATTTTTTTAAAAACAGCTTCACAAGCTATAAATTGTATATGCAGTATAGCGCCAATTACATAAAAATACGAGGAAAAATATCTCAGAAAATGTAAATGGCTTAATTTTCTGAAAAATTACGGAAATTTGTTTAGCCAGATAAGCTATTTATCACAGCAAAAGAGCCAATGGCAGTCATTATCAGTAGCATCATTTTATTTCCTAAGATATTTCAACATGTTCCCCTATCTGAGCTGTCAGAAAATTGTTACTAATATACTCTTAAGCTGTCCATTGGCTAAAAATTATTTGTAAACACCTATATAAACGCTGTAATCTTTTTGAGTCAGTAGCTATGGAAAAAAAAAACACTAGCAGTATGAACTTCTCCCATTTGTCCTAATGATATATGCTTGTTTCAAGCCTAGCTGGATTATTTAATCACCAATGCCACACAACATCCAAACAAAACACGCCCAGCTTAGAACCAACGAAGCTCTAACTGTAATTGCTTACCAAAAGGTCCCCAGCAGAAAATGAAATTGTGCAAAGCTACCCTAAGACCAAATGAAAACAGTGTGTGCTCTCAAATTAGGTAAAGCAATAAATAATTAAGTATCTGCAAAGAGAGGAGATGTATCAGTTTCTCTGTGTGCCCAATGACGGCAGGAGGTGGAGGACAGGGTGGTCTCTATCTTGTCCTGTACCTAGGCCCTTGCTCCATCAATTATCTTTCCTCCCTATAACTTAGATTATGGTCTCTCCCATGAGAAAAGAAGAAAATCATAACTTTCTTTCAAACGTGCTTCCCCCTCAAGCTACCACCTCTTCTCCCTTTTCCTCTTCCTCAGTGTATGAGTTATGTCATGTCATCAGCCTCAGCTTCCTGCCGCCCTCTCACTTTGCAGTCTCCTGCAGTCTGCCATCAACTTTGACCTTCCCCTTGGAGACCACCTCACAGGTCTTTTCAGTCACCTTCCTCTTGGCCTTCACTACAGAATGCTCTACGTGCTCCTTACCTGAGATCACCTCATCCATTTTCGTGGCTTTGCTATCACACCAATGGCATTCAAATCTGCCTCTTTAGGCCCATTCTCTCTCCAAAACTCTAAATGCACATTTCCAGCTTTGTACCTTGTGTTAGTTTCCTAGGGCTGCCGTAACAAACTACCATAAATGGGTGGCTTAAACAACAGAAATTTATTGTCACGGCTCTGGAGGCCAGAAGTCCAAGATCAAGGTGTCAGCAGGGTCAGCTCCTTGGGAGGGCTGAAAGGGAGAATGTGTTCCAGGAGTCCCTCTGGGCTTCTGGTAGTCTTAGGCGTTCCTTGGCTTATACAAGCATTGCTCCAATCCTGTCTTCACATGGTGTTATCCCTGTATGTCTTTACATCATCTTCCTTCTGTGTGTGCCTGAATCCAAATTTCCCCTTTTTAATAAGCACATCAGCCATACTGGATTAGGGCGCACTGTAACGACCTTATTTTAACTTAATAACCTCTGTAAAGACCCTATCTCCAAATAAGACCACATTCTGAGGGTCAGGACTCCAACATATTATTTTGGGGAGGGGACACAAGTCAGTCCATAACATACCTCAAAATCAGTATTTCCAAAACTAATCCTACTGCCTTCCCCTGAAACCTTCACTTGCACCACGTTTCTTCACGTCTCCAAAGCTCATCTCTGTCTTTTTCTTCTCCTTATATCTAATCAGGTACCAATCCTGTAAACCCTTCCTCCACAGCATCTCTTAAACCTCTCCCCTCCTTTTCATTCCCACAACCACTACACAAATTTAGGCTGAAATATCTTGCACCAACTCCATGGTGACTGTCTCCTAATAGGCTTCTTCGCTCCAGTCTCTCTCTGATCTCTCTATATCCCAATTTATCTTATAAATTGCTGCCGCATTAATCTTCCTAACAGACAGCTCTGACCCATTTCCCTCCCTAGAGAGGGGGAACAAAGAAAAAGAAAAAATAATAACTTCAAAGGCCCTCTTACCTTATGAATTAAGTATAAATCCCTGCACCCCGGTGGTCTCAAAGCTTGCAACCCTTCCAGGATTAGCACAGCCCACACTCTCACGGAGTCTTTCTCCCAAACACGTCCCCTGTGTTTCCTAGCTGCTTCAGTCAGGGACCTACCGAGGAAAGAGTTGACACTCTCAAAGAGTTTCACTGAAAGGCATTTAAGAAGGGGCCAAGGAGAGGGCAGGGAGGGTGATGGGGTCCAACAGAGAGGGAGAGACACCTAGTGACCACAACAGTGGGCAGCTGTTACCAGCCCTCTATCTGAGACGACAAGGGGAGGAAACAGTGTTCGCAGCGCCCAGCGAGGACAGGAGCCTCCTGGACACAGAGCAGGGCAGAGACGAGTGAAAAACGCACTAAGGCCAAGAAAACAGAGACTACCAACACACTGCCTCTACTCACCTGAGAGCCTGTCTGCCCACCCTTCTCACCCCAATTCATCAAAATCCTACCCATCTTTAAAAGGCACATTAGTGATATTAAAGATATTTTTAAAGGTAAAAACATAATTCTTAAACAAATATAAAATGAACATGTGTCTAAGATTTTATTGAATTCATAATTAATGAAAGAACCCGTATGATGTTACAGCAGGTTCAAAGGAGAATCCAAAGAACACACAAATATATAAGCCTATCAGGAAAACTGACATGAATTTGCTTGCTAAGTGCAAACCTGCTCAACATCCACACCGCATTCCACCAGGTACAATCTGCATTTTCTGTGGTCAGGAATCAAACATTCAGGAATCATTATCAGTTTTGTACAACTTACAGAGTTGTAAAATAGCTCAAAGACAAATGAAAGGCAGAGATAGAACTCCTTTTTTTGGGCCAAATTCACAGTTTTTCACAACTTTTTCTGACCATCAGAAGGAAAGAAGGAAGGATGGAAGGAAGGAGGGAAGGAATGAGGGAAAGAGAGAAAAGGGCTTTGGCATCAGAAAGACCTTGGGCACACCAATGACATCACTAACTCATTAACTGCCCTTGAGCAACTCATGTCACCTCTCTGCAACTCAGTTTCCTGATCTGTATAAAAGCAATTAACTGTTTTACAGACTAAATGAATTGCTCCAGGAACCAAATGAATTGCGACTATCCTGTCTGAGCTAAATGGTAGCCAAAATATGTGAGATCCTTTTATTTTCCCTCAGTATAAAATCAGAGCTAGACGTGAAGTTCTTTTTCAGTCATGGAATTCTGTGACTGTAAATGCTGCCTCCTTCATGAAGCCTTGGACAATCATAATGATCAGACATGGATCCCTCCGTCCACAACATCCTCTCCCATAACAGTTATCTGCCTCTCATGTCCACTTTGTAGTAGAACATTTGATTTTTCCTTATTCCCCATCCCACCCACCAGAGATATAATAAACTCCTTGAAGGCAGGAACAAGCTCAGATACATTTGAGTCCCAGCACCCAGCATGGTGCTTGGCACACAGCGGGTAGTCAACAAATATTTCAAAATGAACTAAAAGAAAAGACAGATCAAAATCAGAATGAGATATCACCTCACACGTGTTAGAATGGCTATTATCAAAAAGACAACCAATAACAAGTGTCGGCGAGGATGTGGCCAAAAGAGAACCCTTGTGCACTGTTGGTGGGAATGTAAATTGGTGCAGCTGCTATGGAAAACCATATGGAGGTTTCTCAAAAAATTAAAAATAGAAGTACCATATGATCCAGCAATCCTACTTCTGGGTATTTATCTGAATGAAACGAAAACACTAACTCGAAAAGACATCTGCACCTCCATATTCACAAGCATTATTCACAACAGTCAAGATACAGAAACAACCTAAGTATCCATCAATGGATGAACAGACAAAGAAGATGTGGTATATATATATATATGCAATGGAATATTATTCTGCCATAAAAAAGAATGAAATCTTGCCATGTGTGACAACATAGATGGACCTTTAAAGCATTATGCTAAGTGAAATTACTCAGACAAAGACAAATACTGCATGATCTCACTTATATGTGGAGTCTAAAAACAAAAAAAACTGAACTCACAGATACAGAGAACCAGTTGGTGGTTGCAAGACAATACTGTGTTGTCTATTTGAAAGCTGCTGAGAATAGATCTTAAAAGTTCTCATCACAAGAAAAAATATTTTGTAATTCTGCGTGGTGATGGATGTTAACTAGACTTATTGCAATGATTATTTCACAATATATACAAAACATACAAAATATATACAAATAAATATACAATATATGCAAGTTGTGTTGTACATATGAAACTAATATAATGTTATATGTCAATTATACTGTAATAAAATACATACGTATATATATATATACATACTAAAGCAGTCCCATGGGAAAAAAAGAAAAAAGACAAGACGGGGCATTGGAACAGGCAGGGGTGAAACTAACTCTCTTCTCCTTTACCAGTTTATGGATTCTCTTTTGGCTAAGCAGGACTTAAACTGGGCTGACTTTGCAGGCTCTTCTGAGTGATGCTGTTCTTTGCAGCAGCAGTAAGACTTTATACCCAATAATGATGCCCCATCTTCAGAAGACGATGGCCCCCTTTACTGTCACGCAGAGGACAGCAGCAGAACTGGATGCTTTCAGCTTCTTTAACAGCCATCAATCAGAAACAATTCATCTCAGCTTTTCATTTGTCTGCGACTCAACAAGAAACATTTCCTGACATCTCCCTGAACCCACAAGCCAGAACTTGGAAGCTGATCATAGCTCCCAACCGAGGGCACTGTCCTTGAAGACGAATCGTGTCAGTTGAGTCCAGGACCAAAGGGGACAGAGGGAATATTGTAAAAGATAATAAGGAGAGAGGTAAAAGGGCAGCAGATATGAAAACCAGCAAGTGTGAGTGGGTGTGTGTTTCTGCTATTTTTCAAGTGCTGCAATCATCCTTCAATACATTGTTCTTCTCTGAAAGGAAGAAAAAAATTCTGCTCTGCCCTATAGGCTCAGAACTGAATATATCCCTGAAGTACAGTTCTTTAAAATATTGTCTTTTTTTTAAAAAAGACACTTTGAAATGTATTTTCACCCCTTAGCCTATTCCCCCAAATTTCAACTGTTTCAAAAATAAAATGAATCAAAATTTTCAGAAACTGCAAGTGGAATTTGGGGGCATTTTCAGAAATCTATGTGGCATTTTATTGAAGCTTTAATTCCTGCCTTACATGTTGTTCTACATTCTGGATGCTGTCTTTCATGTTATTTTCACATCTTAGAGAATCTAGTCTACTTTTACAGCCATTTAATCCACCTCAGAGAGGTGGAGGCTTTGAGGCCCCTACCACGGCCACAATCATCATATCTTCACCTACTGTCCCCTCTGAATTTACACAGAGCACAATCCTCGCAGGACCATGAGCTTACTGTTCCCAAGCTGATGTGTATAAGGTTCCACTGTTTCGACCCCTCAACCCTACGGGACCTCCAGGGTACCTCCTGTGTACCTGGTATTATGCTGTGAACAAACATCCTGAATTAAGATAACCTGGTAAACTTTGCACACAATTGCTCTATTCTGTATTTATTACCTAAATATTATCTCACAAAATCAGTTCAATTCAATTCCACAAACATTTAATGAGGGCCTGTTACGTGGTACATATCCTGTGAGGCACTGGCGGTTTAAGAAAGTCACACTCGATGCTATAAAGCATGTTCCCACAGAGGGAAGCATGGCATCAAGTTTCCCTCCTGTTTGAAAACACACTAATCTCCAGCAGAAAGGGACCTTGTATGTCTTTAAAGAGTTCAGGTTCCAGAGCCGCCTGCTTGGGTCTGAAACTAGCTCTACCGCCTGTATCTGCAAACCTGGGGCCAGTGACTAGGCTTATTTGTACCCTCCTCTGAGGGAGTTTGTAAGGATTTCATGAGACAATACATGGAAATACTCAGAGCAGACATTCTGGACAACACATATAAATGAACCCACAAGAAATAAAGCCACCAAGAGTAGAAGGTAAATAACTATATAAAATAGGTCTGGCCTCCTGACCACACCAGAGAGGTGGGTATCACACCACTCAGGGCTGCCACTGTACTTCACATGGGAGGAGGAACTTCTGTCAGCCTCTGGAGCTGTTCAGATGTGCCCTAAGAATGCCCCAGACAACCTTGAAAAGACACGTGGATGCCATTTTCCCTACGCACTGAGATGGTGCTGGTTTGTCTTCGGCCCTGCCACTACCGAAATGGCATCTCTCACAGCCAGCTCACCCATGAGCCCTGTCATTTACTCCTTTCAAAAAAACAAAAACAAAAAACCCCAAGTACTGGAAGCAGTAACAGAGACCAACATTTCACTGCTACCCATGAACTAATATAATAGAATTTCACTTTAGGGTCAAAGTTTTGTAAAAAGAAATATGGAGTACTAGCTTTCTTTCATGTGTGCGTGACCAAAATTTCCTCGTGAAAATTTCCTTGAATGTGAAATAAATATAAAATCCAGTGAAATCTAAAAGAAGTTAAATCATATTCCTTTTATTTTAATAATCAGAAACCCACTGTGGAAAATAAGCGAGCACAACTTTTAATGGCTGTAAACTCAGTGTGACATTTAGTACTTATTTTAACAATGTCCCAATTTATTCAACACTAAGGATTTGATTTTTCCTGTAATTTTTCATTTTTCTTTTCTCTTTTTTTTGCCCTCTCAAAATATATCTTTGGTTATGCATTAAATATGAGTGAAATTCATGGATTCACGTGAACATTATAAGTCAGATTCTAAATTCAAAGAGAAATAAAACAATTAAAAATTTCATGAGAAGCGGAAAAAATGTGCAAAAAGTTTTTTAAATCACGAACTTTTTTTAAGGGGAAAAGAAAGCACTTGCCACAACAGAAAAAATAAATTGACCACATAGAGTTGTTCTTCCTGCCTCACTGAAGGGCACGTGTGAGCCTGTGTCGCTCACCAATCATTTCCCCCGCACACTAACAAGTGTGTGTCCCTGCGAACAAGTGTGAGCTCACAGCACCCACTGGTAACTCCCGCCTCAACCCTCCGCAGACCCAGCAGGCCCCATCGCCCTCTGAGCTCCTACAGCACTTTCTGATGTTCCACTCTGCCCTGCATCTGCCTTGGCTCCCCAGCTAAATTTAATGTTTTCTTCAGGTAAATTGGCAAATACTGATCACCATTTGGTGACAGTAGGTGTCCGAGCACAGCCACCTAGTGGAGGTCTCACCCAGGCACAAGTGTCAGTGGCTCTAGCTCTCTCCATCCCTCACTCTGGAGAGAACTCTGCTTGGATGATGAGCATGGAGACAGTTATGTGCAGGTCCTCTGCATACTCCAAGTTAGTAACAGGGAAAGCTTTGGATTTCCATTCCATTGCAGAAACATCACTAATAGAACTGTCACTAATAGAACAGGAACCAGGAAATACACCTTCTATCTGGGCTTTGAGGCCAACTGTAATGTTTTAGGAAACCCCAGAAATATGGGTCACTTCTTCACTAGCCCAAGTAATAATAGGAAGCCAAAGAAGCACTTCAAAGCTAAGACAGTAGAGAGGATTAGCAAAGAAGATTCCTAGGAATTTAGTTAATGACCCTGTGATCCACCAGAATGAGAATTTCCAGGGACCCCAGGATCATTTGAAGTGTGCGTTTCCAGTCCAAGGGCAAGGTTTTATTATACACATCCTTCTAAACGGTTTGAGTCTGGCTGACCCCAGGACTTTTAACAAGACAATGTGGAACATCCTCAGAGAGCCCCTCAGAGATAACTAACTCCCCATTTTATCTTTCCCGAAAGAATTTTTACAGGACACTGCCAACCCCGAAGTCACACAACCACTTATTAGCAGAGCCCCCATCCCAATGTTCTTCCCAGGATTAATAAAGATGAAAGTAAGTGGATAAAACTGCTCCACCGGATGTCCCTGTGATGCTCTGGAAGTCACCTCACCATTTAGAAGCTTCTCATTTGAAATACAAATTCTGACTAGAACCCAGTGTCTCTCTTGGGCAACCCCAATCACTCGGACTCCCTTAATCCTTCACTTACTCTCCTTCTCTCCTTAGTTCACCCGCCTCAGTAGCGGTAACGAACTTCCCTCCCTCAAATTCCCCTCACAAGCCTGAGACCAGACGCCCTTCCCCGCTGGCTCAGGACCCTTCCAAGCCCTCAACCATCTCCTCGCCTCGCCTGTCTCACCCACATGCCTCCTCTCTCCTCTTTCAGAATTTAACCCACCGACCTCCTACTCTTCTGCCTCTAGAAGGCTCTCACTTCCACCCTCCTGCCCCCACTATCTTTGCCTACGTCCCTCATAACAGCTTCCTTCTTTCTGCATTTGAACACATTCAGGTGATCTTCACATTTCACTGGGGGAGAAAAGGAGGAGGAAAGTTTCTCTTGTCCCAGTCTTCCATTTACCTGATTTCTATCAAGCCTGTCCTTGTAGTTAACACTGTGCTAAGCGTCATTGGAAACTAATGCCCCCAACACAGTCACAACCCTCCCATAGAGCGTGAGGAGACCAAAATTAGGATCACAAATAAGTGATAAGATGTGTAGAACTGGGAGGCTCAAGAGATGGTCAGAAAAAGATAAATTCAGAATTGCTTGCAGTGATCCAAGAAAGCTCCACGAAGGATGGGGAACTTAAATAAGGTGTCAAAAATCAGATTATAGAAGGTCATGAGCGAAGTAGAGAAGGTAGACTGGATGTGACAGGAATCTGCAACCGAGTTGTGGTAGCATGAACACAAGGGTTTTAGGAAGATTAAAATGGCAGGAGAATTCAAGGTGGGCTGCAATTGGTTCGGGGAGGGGGGGATGCTGAAGGCTAGAATCTAAGTACCAGGCTATGAAAGAAATCTCAATCTGAGCTAGACTGCCAAGGAAAACATGACAGAAGATGATGACAAATCAGATACAAGGGAAAATAAAAAAGAACTAAATTAATGCATTGAGCACCTACCATGAGCCAGGCACTATGGTAGGTTTTTCACATAAACTCTGTCATACGATCTTCAAAAACTCCTGTGAGATGCCTAACGTTATATTTTTGTTATAAGGGAAATTTTTTAAATTTTCTCAAGTCCATAAGCTAGATACTGGCAGATTCGGCCCTCAGACCCATGTCTTCTCAAGGTTAGGATCACACTGGTGTTTGTAAGCCAGAGCCTGAAATGGCAGGGCCACAGGCCAACACAGAGCCAATGGAAGGAAGAGCCACTTAGGGGACCAAACACATGTGAGCTCAGCACAGTGTATCCAGAGTCCAGAGGTACGTCCAGAGGTAGGAAGGGAGTCAAAACAGAGGCCATGGGGAGCTGAGAATAAGGGGCTGAAGGCTGTCAGATCTGTGGTGGGTTTCTTCTACAGGAAGGAACAGCTTTGGAAGAGTTCCTGTAATTTCTCTGGCTCTCGGAGCTGAATGAAGTCATTGTTAAGTTTTTTTTAATTCTATTATTCCAAGGATCCCAGACTTTGTGGCACAGATAAGCCCAGGGAAGCAGAAGAGACAGAATAGGAAATAGGACAGAATCTTTTGGGATAATCACAGACTTGGAGTAGAAGGAGTGAAAAGAACCTCAAAAAAACATGATCAGAAAAGTATAAAAATAACACAGAATGTGCCATATCTCCAAAGCCAAACAGAAGAGCTTCAAAAAGGAGGGCAAGGTTGGGAGAGTTTGAGGGGTCTAAGGGACAGGGGTGGAGAGGAGCATTTAGATTCCACATGGAGGAGGTTACTGGTAACATCTGGTAAAGTGGTTTTAACAGGGAAGAGAAGCTAGATGACAATTACGAGGAGAAGTGGAGACAAGCAGTGGGTGGAGATCACGTTTGGAGGAATTGAACAGCTGAATCAGGCATCAGGGTCAAACAAAGAAATTTTAAAATGGGAGAAATTAGCATGCTTCAAGCTCATCCAGAAGGAACAAGCAGAGAGGGAGACAAAGCAAGGATGGAATATGTGAAGATTTCCGTCCTGGGCCAGTGAGTCAGTACTGAGATCTAGGGGACACACACACACACACACACACACACACGGGCCAGTGAGTCAGTACTGAGATCTAGGACACACACACACACACACACACACACACACACACACGACTGGAACTTTAGAAAGGAGGAAAGAAACCTCCTCTTCAGTGGCTGGAAGAACAAGCAGGCAGATTCACACAGTGAACCCTGTGAGGGTGAAGATAAGGTTAAATGAGACAGGTGGGTTTAAATCTACTCCACAAAGAAGGGTGTGCTGATAAACTACCGTTTTGGCAATTCTTCAGAGATTTTCACATACTTTGCATTACTCTATGCCACTGTTATGGACTGAACGTTTGTGTCCCCCCAAACTCATATGTTGAAATCCTAACTCCCAAAGGGATGGTACTAGGAGGTGGGGCCTTTAGAGGTAATTAGGTCATGAGGGTGGGACCCTCATGAATGGGATTAGTGCCCTTAGAAGAAAAAACACAAGAGAGATGATTTCTCTCTCGACTGTATGAGGAGACAAGAAGACGACGGCCATTTGCAAACCAGGAAGAGAGCACTCATCACACACTGGATCTGCCAGCACCTTGATCTTGGACGCCCCAATCTCCAGAACTGTGAGAGAAAAATATCTGTTGTTTAAGCCGCTCAGTCTATGGTATTCTGTTACAGCAAACTGAACTAAGACAGCCACTGATTTGGAGTGTGATACTGGGCCAAATTATTCCAGCTCTCTGAGTTTAATTTCCTTATCTGCAAAATGACAGGGGATGGGGAGGCAGGGGTAGACTGGGTAGCTTTTTCTAAAGGTCTCTTCGTATCCTAATTTCCTAGAGTTTTTTCCTTCTACTTGTCCCATGTCAGGCTCTAAGTCTTTTCTTTGTGATTATAATTACAAACCATTTATCTCCTTATTTCAGGTGCTTCCTTAACACCTAACATCATGCCATGCATACAGAAGGTGTTCAACAAATGTTTTTCTGAATTAACAAAATTCCCACAATGTCAGAGTCTCAGGAGACAAATATGTTCTCCATCATCCCTCCCTCTGCCCCAACGGCTATCTACAGAAGCAGTCACCCAGAAGTTGTAATCCTTTGTTGGGTAATTCAGCCTTGATAAAAACACTTATCTCAAGTCAAAGTACAAATAGGAATGAATGTCAAATAAATTAGTGCCCTAAGTGTTTTAGTTCCTGCCCTTCCTGCCAATGTGCGCACACTAATGTCTAAGTAATAAAATAAGCCTGGATGGGCTTTCCATCCGTTCCTTGAAAAAATACCACAGCACGTTTCTATCTAAAGCTCCTCATGCCTTCATTATCAAGGGAGCAAAAGGTGCAAATTCCCACTGCTCACTCAGTCTTTTCATTTGTACCCTGGGACATTCCCACAGCTGAGAGATCTGATTGCATATCCTGTGTTCTGTTTGCTGTAAACCTAAAACATACATGAACAGCTGATAAAGCAGCCTTTCTCTCTCAAAAAGGACATTAGTCTGAGTTTTAGTCTTGGTTCTGCACGGCTGAGCGTCTGACTTCATACAATTAATCTTCCCATACCTTTACAAACTCAGGCTACACATTCCAGCCTCATCTATTTCACAGTGTTGTGCTTTGGCATCTCTATTTTATGATTATTACTATTAATTGCTGAATACTTTCTAAGATGCTTCCTATCACTATCGAGCAAGATGTATAAGCATGGAGAAGTCTGCAGTGAAATACTTCATTCTGCAAAAGAAGGCCAGAGGAAAGCTAAAATCGTTCTTATCGGAATAACTTTTGCAGCCAGGACTAAGTTTTAAGTCTCAGTCTACATATAAATCCAACACTACATGACACAGTATACCCCAACTGTACTTAACACCAATGAAAGAAGGACAAAGTACTTAGAATCAACCCTTGACCAAGCTTATTTTACATGATGGTTTTCTTAAAGTCAAGGAATTCCTTCTATAAAATTCTGTAAGATTGCTTGAAAAAAAGAGGAGCGTAACTAAAAAGATTCATGTTTTTAAGCACCAAATTACAATTCATTGCTATATTGGTAAGTTAATAAAATTTTTAAAATAAAATAAACACCACATTCCAAACCATGGGTATGTTTGGATATGCCAGTGAACAAATGCATTATGGGGCTGAAGGCTTATTTTATGATAGGATTCTTCTAAGTGTCCAGTACATTCAGAGTTTACACGGACACATTCTTAATTTCTCTCAAAGATAAATACATCAGAGTGGGCATGCTTCCAGCTAATGGGGGAGTCATTGAATGGAAGATGATCATTCATCTATGCAACCATTTGAAGGGAATGTTAGCAAAATCACAACTGCATAAAGGAAAAGAGATTAGAGAGGGGCTGGCACAGGCTAAACAGTGAGAAAACTCCCCTTCTCAAATGAAGAATTAATTCACAGCAGCAGACATAATTCACAAACACAGGCCATTAAAGATTTCACCTTTGCTTCTCTTAACAGTGACCTCTTCTAGAAGAAGAAAAAGAGGGGAAAAAAGCTTTCTGTGGACAGAAAGGTGCCAAAGATGCTTCAGTGAGCTGTAGTACTTGAATAAAAATCCAAGATAATACCTAAGGTGCTCTAATCAGAATATAAGAAATGTCTAGTGAACTTCACAGTTACGGTCTCATAATGACTGCTTGATTTTCTTTTTTAAGCACAACAGTTTCATCCATAATCTATAATATTTTATCTACATTTACAGATTATTAATACTCCCTGGGCTATTAAAAAAAAAGAGAAGCGGACCAGCCTGGTGGTGGCATAGCGATTAAGATCACACGCTCTGCTTCGGCGGCCTGGGTTCGCCAGTTTGGATCCTGGGCGTGGACCTAGGCACCACTCATCAAGCCATGCTGAGGCGGCAACCCAAATAGAGCAACTAGAAGGATGTACATCTATGACATACAACTATCTACTCGGGCTTTGGGGAGAAAAAAGGAGGAAGACTGTCAACAGATGTTAGCTCAGAGCCAATCTTCCTCAAAAAAAAAAAGAAGAAATAACTCATATGGACAAGATTGTACACAACAGAGAAATAAATGCCCCCCCAAAAAAGAGATGAATTTACCGTAAGAACTACATTCTGTCCATCACTAACTCCATTACCATTTCTGAATCATTAACATTCTCAGGTTAAGGGAATAAAATGGAAAGGAGGAAAGGCAGTAGACAGAAGAGTTGGTAAAAGATTTGAGAATTTCCATATAAAATTGCAAAATTTAGAGGAAAAGGCCTATTTTCCTTTTGATAATGCTACACCAAAAAAATTCCCCTGCTCCACTGTGCTACCTCCTTCAAGGTCATTTATCATCAGCACAACCACCTACGGATGTTTTATTAAAAGAAAAACCCCAGCCTAGGACTGCCAGATCTCTACCCAGGACCCACTTATCAAAGGTGTTGCTCCGGCTGACAGGCAGCTGTCGAGTGGCAGAGTTAACATTACTTTATATGTACAGAACCCCATCAGCAAGCACATTACCTCGGTCCCCATTAAGTATTCTGATAACACCACCTCCATGAGCTCAGCTTAACATTTAAGCCCGCAGGCAGCCTTTGAGTGCAGGAAGCCTTCCAAAATTTTCTAGCTAATTTTAACCCTATGGAGTTTGAAAAAAAAAGAATCTAAAAATTACACAGTAACTATTTTATCCACCTGAACAAAAGATCTAGCGGTTTTGGGAAACATCTTTTCATGTGGCTTTTAATGTTTTTTTTAAAAACCTTATAAACAGTTTTCCACACTCACAAAAAAATAATAAACTGTATTACCAGTAGGCTTAAAACATTCCCCAGGAGTAAGGTTTTAGTGAACAGTCTCTTCAGAGCTGATCTTGGGCCAGCAGGACCGCCAACAGCATATGCAATGGTGCATAACATGCAGCCATTAGGTCAAATCATTCCCCAACCGATGTGTACCCTGGTTTTTATCCGTTCTAAAGGATTGTTCCCCCTTAACGCAGAAATCAGTGCCAAAAAAAAAAAATTAGAAGAGCAAAAAGGAAAAAACGGTCACTTACAATGTTCTTGGAAAAATTTACTGTTTTCACTTGTTTAGCACCCAGAACCTAAACCGAAAAGTTACTGTCCGGTTAATATTTCAAAATTTAAGTATTTCTGTGACTTTCTGTGGTCGTGAAGGTACTTGCAACTGGGAAGTGCTATCTTTTCCAATGTTGAGAAGTGACAACAGAAGCTGCAGTCTGGGGCGGGAGCAGGGGAATCCAGCCAGGGAACATCGCTGGGAGAGGACAGAAGTGGAGGAAAAGGGCGGAAAGGATGCTGCAGACGCTAACTAGGTTATTCTTAACGCGAAGTTAGGGCATTTTCTTTCGTCTAGAGGCTCTCCAGTCCCAGTTCTGAGGTGAGCAATGCCTCAGCCTGAGAAGTATCTGCAGCGTTCGAACAAATCAGCGAGAGGAAGAAGCAGTGCCAAGAGGTACTTAAGGAGAAACAATTGTATTAGTGTGGAGCCAACCTTTCCCTGCTGCCACCCAGTGTGGAAATTCCGGGCAGCCACCCTGCCCTTACACACATACTCACGCACACACACTTTGCTGCACTCGGCATTTAATAAGCCAGCATTTAGAGAACGACACGTTCGCGCTGTCCTCCCCCCGCCCCCGCGCGCGCGCGTGCACACACACACACACTCGCTTCCCATCCCTTCCACGTTCTGCCAGCAGTCATAGCACCACCACGGCCCCAGCCCGGGGAACCGCGGTGACCACGCAGGCGACTCCCCCTCCCCTTCGCAACACCCTGACTTGGGGGAAATCTCGAGGCAGCGTCTGGCGCCCCCTCACCGGCCCGCGGGCCCCGGCGCGCGCTACGCCAAGTGGGCGAATCCCTGGGTTGCGTGACAGCGCGCGGGTCCAGCCCGAAAGCCGGAGAAACCGCGCCGCGGCGGAATTCCCGGCGACAGCGCGCGTCCCCGCCGGCCCCCGCGCCCCACGGGCCACCCTGTCTGCACCCTTCCCCGGGTTGCCCAGAAGGTCCAAGCCCCGCTGACAAGTCAGGCCGGACCGGCGCCTCCTCCTCCCCCGGCTCCGGGAGCTCCGAGGCGCCGGTCTTCAGTGCCCCGGGACCGAGTCTGTGCGCCTCCCGCCAGCTCGCCGCGCTCTACCCGCCACGGTCCCCTGGCTTTACACACTCGCGCACAGGCACGCACCTTCCCTGGCCCCAACACGCACACCTGCACACACTGGAGGATGTCCGGCTCCTCCTACATCCCCGGTGGGCACCTCCCGCCCCGCCTGCGCGTCCCACTGTCCCCTGTCACTCTGCCCAGACCCCGCTGGTGGATGCCCCGGCTCCCCTGCCCCTGGGGGCACCCGAGACGCGCGGCGCTTACAGTTCGCAGGAACTGGATCTCGTCCTCGCCCTCGCCCCCATCGGCCATGGCTCCGCGCCTTCTCTCTGGGGCCGGCTCCCGAGCCCCGCGGAGCCCGGCGGCGGCTGCGGCTGCCCCTAGCGCTGCCTCCTCCTGCTGCTGCTGCTGCTGCCCGGAGCCGGGGGCGGGAGGGGGCCGCGGCTGCCGGGTGCCGAGCGCCAGGCGGTCCCTGCCTGCAGAGCGGAGGAGGAGGCGCGGGTAGGCGGGCGGGGGCGGCCGAGGCGGGAGCCTCCCTGCGCCGCACTGTGCGGGAGGAGGGCGACCCGGCCCGGAGGACGCGGGGAGGTGGCCCCGCAGCCCCGCCGCGCCTGCTTCGCGCTCCCTGCCTGCAGCAGGAGGACTGCTCGGCCCTGGCTCCTCCGAGCGAGTGCGCCGAACCCGCGGAGCCCGGGTGAGTGCCGCGCTGGGGGTGGGGAGCGGGGGCGGGCGGGCGGGGAGGAGCTCGCCGGCTCCCCTCTGCTGCAGGTAATCCGCAGCCGGCTCCTCCGGGCCGCCAAAGCCGAGGCCCAGCGCCGCTTACTGGCTGCGCTGGGTATCGGGGCCAGAGCGCCGGGACGAGCGCGCACAGCTTTCTCCCCACGCCCTTCTGGAGCGCCGGGGCTTCTTCACCTGCCCCTTCTGCCCTTAGCCCCCCCAGCGCTGGCGTTCCTTCCTCCTGGAGGGGTTATGGCAATAACTTCCACTGCACTTTGGCTCGCGCGCAAGGATCGTCTTTCATCCGGAGGCACCGAGTGGGTATTCTCCAAGTAAAGGTTACTCAACATAGGTTATTTTAAATTTGGTAATCCATTGGTACCTCCATTTCCTATCCACATGAGAATTCTTCAGTAGTATCTAGTTTCGGGATACCATGCTTTTCACAGATTAATCATGCAAAGTTCATGGTGCACAGAACTTTAACAGATTCATTCAATAAATACATGGTTAACGCCTCTGCCAGACGCTGTGGTACAAGAAAGACCCGTGTTTATACTTTAGAAGTGCAAACCTTAATTCAACAAGAAATTGCAATGATTGATGGGATAATATCTGTAAGTCCGAATCACTGATGAGCTCTAAACTCAGACTATGGCACCCATTATGCACACTATAAAGCCATTTATGTCTAAAGAAATTTGAACATTTCTCCACAGATGTCAATAGCTAACTCTTGCCATCCTTCATGGAATAGCCCCCCACATCGCCATTTGACAAACTGTGACTAAGAAAATTCAGGGTCTGAGGCGATTTGGACAAGAATTAGCACTTGTCGCTTGTTCCTAGTCCACAGCTCTTTCATTAAGGATACTTAAACATAGTAGATGCAGAACAAAGTTTCCAAATGTCAATCCTACAAAGATGCAGAAACTGTAAAATGAAGGTTTTTGCATCAGTTTACCTACATTACACATTTTGCCGCATCTAATTTGTTATTAAACTCTACCAGTAAGTTCTATGCAGCTTACATTTTATTTTCAGCTTTTATTAACTTTATACTTACCCAGGTAGTTTTGCCTATTTCCAGGAGAATGAATACCGTAAAGAATGTGTATGTAAGCACTCTCCATCCCTGGTGAGACTAGTAATGCCCTGCTCAATCTTATGATACTAGTCATCTTACCCAAGTACTTGACTTGTTCCTGTGCATTGATCCGTGACAACTAACCAATTCTTAAACCACCATAATTTATATGACTTTTTACTCCTAGGAACCTCTAAATGAGCAATCAAGGACCTCACAAAAGATACAAGTCCTCCATGAGGGATGACTATTTTCTGAAATTGGCTCATAATTTATGTTAAATAATTTTATCTTCCAACCTTATGACTTATCAAATTGACCTTTTCAAGTATTTTATGCAGAACTGCACAGAGACAGTTTCTTAATTAAAATGAACATACATACTCTATGTTTGGAGATTACTCCATTCTACCCATATGGTAGGTAAAATATTATAAAAACTCTCACCAATTTTTCATTTTGGCACTTTAATTAGGCTGCAAACTTTTCCAACAAGATTTATATTTATTATTTCTTTAATTCTCTCAACATAAGTGATATAGTAATATATCATTGGTGATATATATGATATGTATGTATATGTATGATATATGTATGTATATATATGATATATCATTATAATGTTAAATGGCCTAGATAATGATTATGATTCATCATATACAGTCTTCAACAGCAAATAGACTTAGAGCAGAGGATGTTTATAAAACCTACCATTTATGTGGACTGTAAAACACAAAAATAGAATACTGTGAAGTGTATAGATCTCTAATCTGTACTAAAAGTATAAAGACATGTTTGAGAATGATATGTAATATTTATTTTTAAAAGGAAAACTCAAATACAGCAAGTGGTTTAATATTGGTGGTGAGTATATGGGTGTCATAGTATTTATGGTACTCTAGTATTTTTGATATATTTCATAATTACAAAAATTGGGATAATTTTTACAAGAAAACTACTCAAGCTACTAAAAGCTATGGGATTTTATTTACAGTATTTTTTTATTTTGACTGTTTGGTTTAGTTTATGTATGATTTCCCACTTTCTTCTTCCGGTGAACAACTGTAGTAAGAAAAATTGGTTTTGACTGGAAAGATTGTAGAATGACAGGATGAGAACTAATCCTGATTTTAAATGTAATTTTAGTTGAGAAAAAGAAATATTTGGATACAGCTGAAAGTTTATATCAATGTCTTTAATTCTTATTGTGGACTTAAGCTATAAGAGATTAGCAAGTACACATTTTCACAGGCACAAAACTGTAGTTCATTAAAACAGAAAAAAATATTTTTTATTTAGAATTTTTGTAAGCATATACTACTTGATATCTATGGGTTTTGTAATTTTTATGAAAATGTTTGTTATTTTCTAAATGCAAAGTACATATAACAGTTTATTTTGCTTTTTGCTACTGAAATTTGTCATCTTAATATTGCTTTGTTGGAATCTTTACACTCAATACATGTTGTGTTTCCCATAACACTCCATTTTAGAACTTTATTAATCCCATATAAAATAGTTTAGAGGATGATATCTCCATATTTTTTAGTCCAAATTTGGGAAGTGTATTTCTTTGTGACCAATTTTATACCCTGAAGGTGAGGAAAAAAATATTTCCTGTTCTTTTTTTTTGGTAAGGAAGATTGTCTCTGAACTAACAGCTGTGCCAATCTTCCTCTATTTTTTTGTATGTGGTATGCCGCCACAGCATGGCTTGATGAGTGGTGTATAGGTATGTGCCCAGGATCCAAACACGCACACCCTGGGCCACCAAAGCAGAGCACACAGACTTAACCACTACACCACTGGGCCAGCCCCTTTTTTTTTTTTTTTTATTAGAATTTTTCTACAGTCATCTAAGTCAGAATGGGCCAGTGTAGCCCACTATTCACTTGGCAGGACTCTAGACATTCTTAAAGAAGAAAAAATTAAGACAGACGTTAAGACTTCTCATTTTGACTTCCAACTTACTAAGCTCAAAAATGATGTATAGATGAGCATTAGAAAATTAAGTTCTTCCTCAAGGTTTCTACAGAAAGTCTGCTAAATTACTCAGTGTTATTTTAATCCAGTTTCCTTCAGTTAAAGTCACATAAAGACCTTAACGCTGAAGTGAAAACCTCTGGAATTGTCACTAGATCATTATAAAATTAGGATTGGAGAGGCCCTAACATCTCCAGATTCAGCCCATTCCCTGTCAACTCAGGTATCCAGTTTCAATATCTCTAGGAAAGCTTTCATAGCATTTCTTGTTATCCCATTTCAGAACTTAACAATCCAAAATTTTAGAAAATTTCCATTTTATTTACATCTTTATTACATGGATGCTAAAACACTGCAGTTCTGACGTGGACCTGAACTAAAAATAAATGCTAGTAGATCCCAGGTACTCACCTCGAGCTGGCCTTCGAGCAGCACAGCCTGAATCTCTGGGTCTGCGTTAATGCTGGATGGCCAGGAATGACGTCAGAAATGATGATGATGATGATGATGATAAAGGCTCATTTACTGAGAATTTATTGTGCTCAGGCACTTTATTTTTCTTTTCATCTTCAGAGCAACGCCATTTTAGAGAAAAGGAGACCAAGGCTAAGAGAAGTTAAGGAACTTGACGGAGATGACACAGCTGCCGAGCGGTGAAGCCGGGGTCTGAGGTCTCCAACCTCGAGCTCTTTATGCTATTGCCCTTCCCCCACCCCAGCATGGAAAACACAAGTCTAGACCAGCACGAACTAAAAAAGACTCTGGCAGCCCCAGGAGATTTAGTCCTGGTTTCAAGCCAGCCCTAGTGGTCCTGCTAGCTCATGGAAGGCCATGTGAATTCTAGAGAAGGAAGCAGGGATTACTATGTGCTCAGAAATAAAATCCAACTTATGCCCTACTCCGGAGTTCAGATTCTTAGGGGAAATCAGTTTTTTAAGACTTGAAAGTTATTTGTCACTGTCTGATCAGTTCCCTAAATTGATCTAAAAATTATAAAGCCACAAACTATAATTAGTATTCTGATACCCAGAGTCGGGACTGAACTGCATGTGGATGATAAAAGTGAACGTGATCTCTCTCTTGGGGTCAGCAGAGCCCTCGCCGTCACAGAGAGGGTTGACTCTACATTGCTAGAAGTTTGCTAATTAATCACCCTCTCTTCTGAAAGAGATGTTCCTGGGGAGGTGTGGGCTCCCCAGAGACACCCCCAACCCAAATCACCTCAGTGGCTTTACAAGTAGGTCATTGTGGCTGTCACATACATGCTAAGGCAGGTTGTCACACACCCACTAAAGCAGGTCTTCCTCCCGGCTTGCCTGTTTCTATTGTGCCACAACTTGGATCCATCCTCTTTGATTCCTCCCTGGAACTGAATGTTTGTGTCCCCCCAAGTTCATACATTGAAGCCTAACCCCCAATGTGATGGTATTTGGAGGTGGGGACTTTGGGACGTAATTGAGTTCAGATGAGGTCATGGGGGTAGGACACCCGTGATGGGCTTAGTGCACTTATGAGAAGGGGAAGGGAGAGAAAATAGGTCCTATCAGTGCACAGCGAGATGGCAGCTGCCTACAAGCCAAAAGAAGAGGCCTCATAATGAAACCTACCTTGCAAGCACCTTGATCTTGGACTTCCCAGGTTCCAGAACTGTGAGAATTAAGCTTCCATTGTTTAAGCTGCCCAATCTATGGGATTTTTGTTATGGCAGCCTGAGCAGACTAAGACGCTCCCTTCCCTTCACCACCCAACATCAGTGTCCTATTATGGTTCCTTACTTACGGCAGTTCCTTACTGCCGGTAAGAACTAGAACCATTGAAGAATGGCTCCCAGACACCTACCATATTGCATTCAAACCCCTCAGCCTGGCATTTGAGGCCCTCCAGGATAGAGATTTCCACATACCTTTCTAATATCTATTTCCAAATATCCCTTGTTTTGGCCCCAAATGAAGCTACTGTTCCTCAGGTAAAATGTGTGCATTAATCAACCATGCCTTCTTTTGCTGTTTCTTCTGCCACCTAGGGTCACAAAATCCAGTCAAACTCTGCTCCATACTCCAAGGAGTAGTTCAAAGCCTACTTCTGGGCTTGATTACTCTGGCCAGAGATAGTAACTCCCTCCCGTGAATCACAGCCCTTTGTCCCATATTGCCCAGGATTCTCATTATGCATCTAAGGATAGTATCACCCAAATGCATCTGCTTTTCATCTTGCTTGTTCTTCATAGGTAGTAATTAAGAATCTCTTCTCTCCGTGGTCACAGATTGCTAGTGACTGCTACCACTTTGTATATAACTTTCCAGTTTCATTTTCCTGTTAAGAAAATTCCATTTTGAAACACAGTTCTTCTTTCTATCACTTCCCCTACATGGAAGTCATTCACTAATTGCAGGGTACCAACCACCTCGATGTGCTCACAACACAAAAGTAACCTAAAAACCTTTGTGAATATAGTCTGTTCCAGAATAGGACTAATCTCTCTAATGTCTTCCAGGTTTTCACATCATAACATAGGACATGAGCAGTTTCTTTGAACTCTTCATTCATTCATTCAGCAAATATTTATTGAACACCTAGTATGTACCAGGTCTTGTCCTAGTGAATAAAGCACAGGTCCCATGTTCATGGGGCTTACTCTAGGGGAGGAGATAGACATAAACAAATATATTGCTCAGGTGCATTCTGTGCTATGAAGAAATATAAAGCAGGATAAGGGGATAGAGAGCAACAGAAGAGACTGTTTTCTAGATAAAATGGTCAGGGAAGGCATCTCTGATGAAGTCACACGGCAGCAGTGACTTGAATCAAGTGAGCGAGTGAGCCTCATGGGTATCTGGAGGAGGGGCATTCCATGCAGAGGGGCTGGTATGTGCAGAAGCTTTGAGGTGAGATGGCATGTTCGGAGGACAGCAGGAAGGGCAGTGTAGTGGGCAGAGCAGGGGAGCGGGAGGATGGTGGGCAAAAACACGTACATATCCTGCCCCATTCTGAGTGGGAACACGCATCACTTTTTTCAGGAAGAGGCTCTAGTGTGTTCAGTCTGGTTTAAACTAGGCCAGTCGGCTACCCATTTTAACATCTAACCTGAATCTCCATGTTCTGTGCATTCCAAATTCCTGGGTACCAGGAATCTTCCACCTGGGTATAAATTCTCTTTATCTGTCAAATTTTGCTAAGTCCAACTTAATGGATTATATTTATTTACTGTTATACTAGGGCACCCTTCATTCCGCCGCAGTCGCTACTGACAGTAAGTGGCTAAAACAAATGGACCCTTGCTCAGCTGGTCGTGTCCAGGAAATAGGACAAAGTAGTGGTCATAAGTGTGGGCTTTGAAGCTAAACAAACTCAGTTCCACTCCCTTCTTTGCCACTTACTATGAAGTTACTTCACTGTCTAGACATCTGTTTCCCCATGGATAAGACGGGGATAATCAGAATACCTCACAAGACTGCTGCGAACATTAAATGAGACAATGAATATAACTTGCAGAGTACAATGCCTGGAATATGGACACACTCATTAAATTGTGTCTGCGTGTGTGTATGTGTAATGTAACTTTAGAACTGCTGAATTTAGAACTGAAATTATATTCTCTGAAATAAAATCAATCAGATGGCATACTTAGTGCAACTTCAAAAATAAGGATTTTTCTAATTTTTCTTTATTTTGTGAAGAAGACCAGCCCTGAGCTAACATCCACTGCCGATCCTCCTCTTTTTGCTGAGGAAGACTGGCCCTGGGCTAACATCCGTGCCCATCTTCCTCTACTTTATATGGGGCACCGCCACAGTGTGGCTGATGAGCAGTGCATCGGCGGACACCCGGGACCCGAACCCGCAAACCTCAGGCTGCCAAGCGCGAACCAAACTGCTGCGCCACTGGGCAGCCCCTCTAATTTTTCTATGATTATTATTAATATGAAGAGTTTCTTTGGTAAGTTCTCATCTAGAACACAAATGCCCTAACTTGCCCATAAACACCCCATTATCTTTCATAATTTTTTTTTTTTTTGGTTACAAGTAACAAAGACGTAAGAGCAGAGTCTTAAACAACATAGGAGATCATTTCTCTCATGTAACATTAAGTCTAAAACTATGCAGTCCAAAATTGGTACAGTGGCTCTGAGATGTTATCAATATGCCATCCTCCTTCTATCTTTCAGCTCCATCATCCTTAGTTCATGGAATCAAGCCTCACTGTTGCAAAATGGCTGCCGCAGTACCAGCCATCAGATCCAAGTTCCAGATGGGAATGAAAGGTGTACAGTGGGACAGAAGGGCTCATGCCATATGAGTTAATCCACCATTTAAGGAGCTTTCTTGGAATTCCCAACAATAACTTTCACTTCTATGTCATTGGCCAGAATTTAGTCACCTCTCTTTATAGGAGAGGCTATGAAATACAGGTTTTAGCTGGTTATATTGCAGCCCTCAACAAAATCAGAACTCCGTTGGTGAGAAAGAAAATGAAGGTGAACATTGGGTAGGCAACCAGCAAATTTGGCCTCAACCTCCTTACAGTTGTCTTTTCAGATGATGTATGTACATGACTTTACAATTTTATAGTTAAGAAGATGGTCTCAAGAATGTTTACAATCCCTCAAGAAAATAAATATATTTTATGTCATCAGGAAGGATACCCATTTGTTTAATCCCCAAATGGAAATACTTTAGGTATTCCTCAAAAGTCTAAAAAAATTAATTATGTAATTTACTAAAATAGCCTCCTCCCTGTTTTCATTTTCAGTTTAATCAGATTTTCCAATCACACATACTGAGCTTCCTCTACATGTAATATATTGGATTTTTTTTTAACCACAAGTTCATGCCATATCCTAGCTTCACCTTGATTTGACTATAAGAGATCCATTTGTCTGGGGTAGAGGTGATGCTGGGAAAAGAGTGGGTTACACACACATCCAAGATTATAATACTTTTGGAAAAGTATAAAATCCAGGTGAATTTCAACACTGACTTCTACAATGCTTAACAGGATGCAAACCAAATAATGATATGATACAAACAGAATTATGTTTTTAAATTTGTCATTTGATGTCATGATCAAAGTGAAATTGGTGTCCAAAGATGACGGACTAAAGAATGTGAGTTTAAGAAAAGGAGCTATAAACCTCAAGACCAAAATGGTTTATCAACTTCTGTGATGTGATTTGTGGGCATAATTCTGTACAGTCATGTACCACATAACAACGTTTCAGTCAGTGACAGACCATATATATACATAACAGTGCTCCCATAAGATTAGTACCATGTGGCCTAGGTGTGTAGTAGGCCATACCATCTAGGTTTGTGTAAGTATGCTCTAGGATCTTCACACAACAATGGAACCACCTAATGATGCGTTTCTCAGAATGTATCCCCATTGTTAAGTGACCCATGACCGTACTTACACTTCAGGGAGCAAGTGCACTGAGCCACCAATGGGAGCTTCATCCAGCCATGAGGGGTGAAGTTGCCCAAACCAGCACCCTTTCCTTTATATATGTTGGGCTCTAATGAGAGATGAAGGCCAAAGGCCCAGGATAGATCCATCCCTGAAACCCAACCTAGGAGGTTTTACAACTGATACTCTGGTGCCAATCCATTCATTCATTTATGCATTCATTCATTATTACTTACCACCTAGCTCTGTGTCTATTCTTGGAACACAGAGTAAATGAGCCAGTGCCAGCCTTCCTGGAGCTTACAGGGGTACACAGTGCAGAAAGGAGTGCTGTGACAGGTACTTAGGATGGGCGGTGGGGGGAGCCAGCCAATGAGGGCAATAAGGAGGAAGTGATTTATAACCTGAATAGCAAGGAGGTGTCGTCCAGATTTGGGGGAGGGGTGGTCATGGGAAGAGCAGTGGTCCTCATGATTGAGGAGCATAGGAAGGACCAAGGCAGAGGGAGAGATCTCAGGGATGAACCTGAGAAGCTGAGAAGGGGTGACACCATCCCAAAAATCTCCACTTCAACTGAGATGGGCCAAGGCGTTACATAAGAGCCGGTCACTGATGTCATATTGTACTTAGGGGAGCCAGGAATTGAGCAGACATTCTGAATTCCCTCAAGTCTCATCTCACTTCAATTGTGAAATCTCAGCCCCAGGGAAATAGTTTGCCTGAGCTAGACTAATGGATTGTCTGGATTGGGAATTGCCAACCTCCTTTCCTTACTGTAGTTTCTTGTTAATAATTAATTTGTTCAAAAAAACAGTTATTGTGGGGCCGGCCCCATGGCCTAGTGGTTAAGTTCAGCACATTCTGCTTCAGCAGCCCAGGTTCATGGGTTCGTATCCCAGGCGTGGACCTACATCACTCATCAGCCATGCTGTGGCAGCGACCCACATATAAAAAAATAGAGAAAGATTGGCACAGATGTTCTCTCAGGGCGAATCTTCCTCACCAAAAAGAAAAAAAAACAATAAATAGTTATTGAGTGTCTACTATATACCTGGCACTGAGCTGGTGCTAAAAATACAAATGCAGTCATGGATCACTTAACAACAGGGATACGTTCTGAGAAATGCGTCAGGCAATTTTGTCATTGTGCAAACATCACAGAGTGTACTTACGCAAACCTAGATGGTATAGCCTACTACAGACTTAGGCTATATGGTACTAATCTTATGGGACCACCTTCGTACATGCGGTTGGTCATTGACCAAAATGTCGTTGCATGGTGCATGACTGTTTAACAAAAGGTAGTAAGATGGTACTCTTTTCCCTCAGCTTCACATAAGGCGCCAAAGCCAAAACCAACAAAATAAGTGGTAAAGACTCCCACATTCCAAAGAGAAATTCTGGAACACCCATGTAGGAATTGCAGAGAAGGTGCTGGAAATTGATTTTGAAGCCCTTAGTCCTTGAGGATATAAGAGGGTAGACGTTGAAGTGGCTGAGAGAGACGATTTCTTTGGAGAAAGCTGGAGTGCAGTTATACTCCTGAACCTACCCACCCATCCTGGGGGAGGAGAGACAGAGAGGAGCAGAGTGTCCCCCTCACCTGGAGCTGATACAGGTCCTCTGGAGATTCAGACCCGATTCACGTCTGAGAAAGGCAGAAAGTAAGAGGCTTTCCCTGGGGAAAAGACACAGCCACACCTGGAGCCAGCGGCATTTCCACAGACCACAGGTAGTGGTATCTTCCTTCAGCTTAGGATCATTTTTTAAAGGAGCCTATCCAAGAGGGCTTCCTGCCAGAGGCGGGACAACCTCAGCACAAAGAGGCTGAAGGTGTGCTGAGGATGCAGAAGCTGTGGGGAGAGGGGAGAGGCAGGGAGAAGCATCACCATTTACAGGGTGCTGAAGTGGGGAGGGGTGGGCCCCCTGAAAACCTCCCTGAGAGAAAGAATCACCTTTAAGGATCTGGCAAATGCTCGGAATCTAACACCATTCTTCCTTGTGTTCTTCCTCACTCTCACTGACCTCCCCAACCCTGGAGGGTGAGAGGCTGCCTGGTGGGGAGTGGGGAGGAGGAGAGGAGCAAAGTAGGGAAATAAAGAGAAGCTAACCTCAGGGTCCTCCAGCTTTAGGCTTCTCAGCCAAATGCTCCCAAGCTCCAGGAGAGGAGAAATTTTTTATGTGAAGTTTAAAGTCAGGACTATGAAGCTGGACTAAACATTCTAGTATCGAACCAAGACTATTCTTGTGACTAAAAGTGAGAGGAGTGTCCTTTAAATTATGGGCATAAGATTTCATTCATAGAACAGAGCAAAAAACAGGACTTTACGTGGCTTCAAAGGGCCAGTGAGAGAAAAGAACAAAGTAGTCTTCCTCATGTCCCTCTTCAACTCTGGACTTAGAACATAACAGCTGTACAAGGATGCATAACACACAGACTTGCCTGTAGGAAGCACACAAAGTCTAACAGGGAAAAGAAATTTAAAGCAATTATAACCCCACGTGCTAAAAATTAAAGCTATGATTGCGGGACACATGGGATGGAGAAAGATGGCTTAAAATTTTGTAGATGTTGAAGTAGCATTGCCAGATAAAATGTAGAATATTTTAATTAAATTTTAATTTCGGATAAACAGCAAATAATTTTTTAGTATAAGTATGTCCCATGCAATATTTTTATCTGCTAAATCTGGTAAAGCTGTGCTCATGGAGAAGAGATGGGCCCTGGAATCCCTCCTATTGATATAATCTGTCCTCCTCATTGCTCTTGCTCTTCCTGGACTCTGGGTTCCACAGACACACCTGGTCACACTTGGACCACTACATACCTGCCACTCACCTACTGTTACTTATAACTACCTCACAGAGAAATCGTGAGGATCCCAGTGAGGTCATCTCAATATCATCTCTATGCTGTGACTTCTAAATGGTTTAATCTCCAACACTGACCTCTCCACCTAAGCTCCAAGATTATATCCAATGATCTATACAACCCCTTCATGTAGGTGGAGAGTAGGCAGTCAAATACCACCTATCCCAGACAGAACTGACAACTCCCAAATTTCTTCCCTAAACCCCTCCTTCTGGAGTCTTCTCCCATCTCAGTTAATGGTGGACCATTGATCAGGCTGAAGTCCCAGGCATCATCCTTGGGTCAACCCTCTTTCCTCACACCCCATATCTAATCCATTGTCAAGTTCTACCTCTAAATATACTCCAGATCTGGCACTCCTAACTATGCCCGCTGCCAGCATCCTCGTCCAAGTCTGCACTCTCTGCTCTACTTCAACAGTCTCTCTCTGCTTCCCCTCTCGCCCACTCCAGTCCACCCTGCACAGCAGCTAGGGGACCTTTTACAAACCTAAATTGAATCATGTCATTCCCCTGCTTAAAACCCTCAGACCTCTTCCCATTGCTCTTTAACAAAACCCACACCCTTGAGGTCCTGCATTCTCTGTCCCTTCCTACCCCTCTCATCATCTGTACCACCCCACTTTGTTCACTGCACTTCACCCCACTGGCCTTCTCTCCACCCATCAAACAGGCCAAGGTAACCCACTAGCTGCTCCCTCCGTGGGACAATCTCCCTTGAATTTTCACATGATTGGTTCCTTGTCATTATCTGGGTCTCAGCTCAAGCATCCTCTCCAAGAAGCTCAACTGACCATCATCTCTAAGGCACTAGCCTTCACCCATCACTTCCCTCCTCATTATTCTACTTCATTTCCTTCTTAACTGGTTATCACTACCTGAGATTATCTTGTTTATTTGCTTCCCAAATAGAAATCAAAATCCTTGCCGAAGTCATGATAGCTGATATCTGTTACCTCCCCCTCAACCCAACAGACTTGTCATTCTGTCATAGGAGGAGATGATTTTAGTCTGACAGGATTAGTTATTTACAAAGCCATGCTGTGTACTACTGTTCTTATTAAACTATTTATAAAATAGTTTCACAGTTATGTTCTTCCACCTTCGTTCCTGATGTGGAGTTATGTTTATCAATCTGAAAAATCTAGATTTTTTTAAAATAATCTTAAAATTTAAAATAATAAATGTAACATTATTTTTGCGAATATCCAACTTCTCCTCCCCAAATTCTCTAAAATGAAACCAATGCTTGCTCAGTACTTAAAACTGTAAATAACCAAAGTTTGTGGATATGTTAGCGCTGCCTAAATAGCTATGATAGACGTAACCAAAGGTTAGCATAAGTTAGCATAAGGGAAGCCATCTTGTAGAGGGGAATCATGTAGAAGCTATAAATGACCCTGATCCACAAGATACCCTTTGCTTGTCAGCAATGCTGTAGTTTGCATGTAGCCTGGATAGGTCCACACCTGCTTGTGAGAAATATGCATGCTCTGCTACTTTCTGAGCCTTGGCTTATACATAGACCTCCCTATTGTGATGAGCCAGTAACTTTGATCTTTAAGCTTACCCAGGAATGTAATGCACTACAGGAAGAAGCCCTATACTGGTGTCCTCACTGGTGACAGGAAAAGGGATGATCTGGCGTTTCAAAGACTACAACACTAGATGGCCACATTTTGAGACCCTGCCTCTGTTTTCAGCCCATTTGCCCTAAATAACTGCTTCAAAATTTTGTAGTTTTAAGATGGTTTTTTTTAGGACACTAGTCTGCCATCTTCCCCCTTGCTAGCAAGCTGTAATAATAATAAAGACCCTTTCTCTCCTACCACCTTGCCTCTGGACTGTTGGCTTGTCTTTGAGGCAAGTAGAGGACACTTTTTGGCGGTGACAGATACATGTGACTCTGATCTTTTTCCTTACTTTAGATTCAGTCTATACCTGCAAAGTAAAACCGTATAGTGCTGTTTCACTATCAATACGTAGATAGATGGACGGATAAGTAGCCATTTTTTTAATGTCTCTACCCTGTAGGTATCATTCAAAATCAGATTTCTACATCTACCTAATAATTAGAAATACTTTCCTTTGTATATCTCATTACTAAGACATTTAGTCTTTTTCAATTTTCCTTTATAAACTTTGCTTTAGTTTTCTCATTTTACCTGCTAACTTTCAGCATTTCTTCATGTTTCTCCTAGTAAACTGCCCCACTTTCATTCCTGGAACATTCTCATTTATATTCCATGTCCTAGAAAGTATTTTGCTTAGTCAATTAGTTTTCATTTTACATTTTTTTCCATATATGGAAATTACTATTTTCTTCATAATGAAGTATATGTAAAAATGTCCAGTCTTCTTGCTCTGGCTTCAGTTTTTATTTCTTTTTCCATTTCTGCTAATTCAATTTGTGTATCCTTAAAATGCATTTTAATTATTTGCTCATCAATCTTAATTTGTTCAGGATAAGACCTCTTTAGATAGAAAATAAAATCCTCCTTGTTTCCAAACACTGAAAGTCAATCAGTAGCAACAACAACAATCTATTATTCAGGGAACCACAGCCCCACAGGAGGAGTCACTTAACCCTGTACATATGCTGGGTCCTTTCCCTGCTCCCCTAAATCACTCTGGGCCCCTTTTAGTCTGTTTGGGCTGCTATAATAAAAACACCACAGACTGGGGGCTTAAACAACAAACACTGACTTCTCACAGTTCTGGAGACTGGGAAGTCCAAGATCAAGGTACCGGCAGATCCCATACCTCTAAGGACCCTCTTCCTGGTTTGCAGATAGCTGTCTTCTCACTGAGTCCTCACACGGTGGGAGGAATGGGGGAGCTCTCTGGGGTCTCTTTCATAAGATCACTAATCCCATTCATGAAGGCTCCACCCTCATGACCTCATCACCTCCCAAAGGCCCCACCTCCTAACACCATAACATTGGGGGTTCGGATTTCAGCATATGGATTTTGAGAGGACACAGACATTCAGTACATCACACAGCCAAGGCAAGAAGCTCTTGGCACCTATGGCCTCACAATCTGGAGCAAACCTCCGGTTGCTAAGGTTCTAGGTCATTCTGGGCTCAGCACTTTGGGCCTGAGTTCTGTTATGACTCCTTGTCTCTTTCTAGACTGAGATTGTGCCTCGCCTATGTCAGGCTCCACCCCACACATGTGAGCTCTGCCCTGAGCCTCGAGCTAGCTGAATGTTGCTCACTGTCTCCCTACCTATGTTTTCAGCTGCCATCAACCCTAGTTGTTTTCCCCTCTATCCTCTATTGGAACTCCTTGTTATGTCTTGGCTCCCTCCATCCTCTGTCTCTCCTTTCCACTGCACCTCCCCCAACCCTTGGCACTAACTGATGGCCACAATCACCTTTGACTGGACTCTAATGAGTGTGTAGAGCAGAGCTGCCCACCAACCGAGACCCACTTACCTCTAGTTTACCCATGAGAGAGATAAACAAACTTTCATTTTATTTAGGCAATTGTAGTTTTGGTGCCTCTGTGTTACAGAAGCTTGAGTGTGACCCCTAACAAACACTATACCTTAATCTTAAATGAGAATATAAACCTAGGGACAAGCAGAAATTTTGGGGAAACCACTACCATGAAAAAGAAAAACCAGAGTAAACAGGAAAAAGGACCTCAAGAAACAGAGAAAATGTAGGGTGTAGAATAAAGCTAAATAATGATGACAACAACAGCAACCATGAATATCATCATAGAAGTGAAAAGATGTTATGCTCATAAAACAAGAACAGGTGCCTATGCAAAAGGAATAAGAAAACAAATAAGAGTTCTTAGAAATTCAAAATGTTAACCAAAACAACAATTTCTATGGAAGTGTTGTAAGTTAAAATTGAGGCGATTTCCTAGAAGCAGAACAAAAGACACAGATGGAAAGTAGGAGAGAAAGATAAAGAACTGGGAGGCTCTATCTGGCTCATAGTAGTTAACAAAAAAAAAGAATGGAGAAAATAAAAGGAGCAAGTTACCAAACAATAATACACAATTGAAGCCTCTAGGTAGAGAGTCTGAGATGGCATGAGGAATGTTTGCTCCATTCTGTGTTTGAGCTCTGTCTGAGCTTCTGGGAAAAGGGAGTGACTGCTGTTTAATAACAGTGTGCTGATGAAGTAGCTGTAGGCTCCAGGGGGCAGATAGTACTGGGGAAAACCAGGAATCCCAGCAGACCAAGCAGAACCAGTCAGCACACTGACATGAGACCTGCAAAACCACTAAGCAGTAGCATCATTACCATGGAGTATCATCAATACAACGAGAGGAGAGGACCTAGCCCAAACACTCTTGCCCAGTTCTCATAATTAGGACAGGCAAAACCAAGGTAGAATATCAATTATAACCCCCAAAAGGCCAGCAGGTTGTTGGGAGTGATCTACTTCATTGTACTCAAAGCACCCCAGTTCCTGGTGCCTGGCACATAGGAGGGAGGCAATGGACATTGATTGAAAGAAGGAATGAATGAGCAATTGCTTGAGCAAATAACTCTCCTGGAATGGGCAGTATGGGGGGCTGTATGGAAAAAGGAGCAGGTCATATGTGTCAAGCATGTTTGTGCTCTTCCCTTCAGCCAGTGAGTCAGAAGGGCTGGACAGAGAGAGAAGGACAGGAACAGGTTCAGAGCGGCACTGTGAGGAGTAGTGCCATGCCCAGCAGCGCAGCCCCGAAACTGAGTAGAAAAAGCTGGCAGCCCTGGGGAAACATCAAATTAGGTCAGTTAGTAATAACAGAGAACTTCAATAACCCACACACAGATTGGCAGAATGCCTCCTCAAGAGCAGACGTAGATGAGGTGTTGGATAAGAACCAGTCATTTTCAAGCCCACAAGGAAAGGAAATATATTGGGCTGTTCATCGAACCGTCAAGGGAAGTGGGTGCTGAGTAGCTCTGTGTAACAGTAATCACAATTCAATTCAGTGTTCTGAAGATGAGAACAAGCCAATCCCTCCCACCAGAAAATGGAGCCCTGACAATGAAGAAAACAGTCTTTTAAAAAAAAGAGCAAATAACTCACAGAAAATCTCTACATTTTCAAAACACCTTATTAAAAACACAAATGTAAGAGGTACATCGCAAATCCAAAAGGTCAAATTCTCTAACAAAAATCCTATGTGACTAGGTGGCAGAACGTTTTTTCTGAGACTGCAGCAAAGGGTGGGGAGAGAAAGAAAGAAAGGAAAGAAGGAAGTTTTTATTGCTAGGCACTCATTTAGGGTAATTGATTCGTCTTCAGCGTATATAAATTACACTGAGATAGAATTAAACTAATAGTGAAAATAGCTACCATTTCTTGAGAACTTCTCATGAAATGAGCATGGAACTACATGCTGAAAACCTGTTCCCTCCCCCAACTAGATTTAAGTTGTGGGACATGTTGAGTTTGGATTTAAATCAAAGTGCAACGGGAAACTGTTGAAAAGTTTTAAGCAAGGATATAACATGATCTGATTTTTTGTGCAATAAGAAACACATTTTTTTCTTATTTTTCTCATTTTTAAATTTCTTTAAATGATAATTGACTATTTAAAGTAAAACTAATAACAGTGTATATACATTGAATTTATATATATATTGTTAAACATATTACGTTACATTGTATATGCATAGGTTGTATTATGTATATTATGTTATATGTAACAATATAATATATAATGTATATTAACATACATTATGTTACATTTATATACATTGTACATGTATATGCATATGTTATAATGTTATGTAAAATGTTTGAGGGCAATCACACAGTGGGTGGGAGGGGGAAATGGAAGTATACTGTTACAGGTTCTTACCCTGTATGTGAAGTGGTATGATATTATTTGAAGGTTTGAACTGTGATAAGTTAAAGATGTATCTTTTCGATTCTAGAGCAACCACAAAAAATAAATAAATCAATGAATAAAACAGGAGTATGGCTAATAAGCAAAAAACAAAAAAAGGAAAGAAAATACAATATTAAAAATACTCAGTTGATCCAAAAGAAGGCAGAAAAGAGGAAAACACAGAACAGTTGGGACAAACAAAACAAATAGCAACGGTGGTGATTTACACCCAAACTTGTCACTAATTAAGTTAAATGTAAATAGTCTAAACATTTCAATTAAAGGGCAAATTGAATTAAAAAACCTCTCTCTCTACCTCCCCTCCCTCTCTCTTCTCCCCACTCTCTCCACTCCTCTTCCCTCCTTCTCTCTTTCTCCCTTCTTCTTTCTCCCTGCCTTCTCTCACCTCCCTCTCTCTGTTTGTCTCTCTCCCAAGTTTATGTCACATTTTTCATCCATTCATTCATTCATTGAACAAGCGTTTATTGCACACTTACCACGTGTTAGACATAGGAGTTTAGGCTCTTGTAACAAGCATAAGTATTGCTGCTACTCCTGAGTTCTTCATGCCGGTCTTGTATCTCTCCTTTCCAAAGGGAGCTGTCTGCCAAAAAGGGAATTTCTCTCAGACTGGAGTTATTTTCACACTATAGTTTTTAAATTAAAACAATAGTAAAGTGCGCTGACATTTTGTTCCTAGAGCATGTGGAGTAATATTTTTACGTTACTCTGGCAACCGCAGAGGCAAGAGTGGGCAGGAAGAAAGAGCAGAAGGACTGGCTTCAGTAGCAAGGAGGTGGAAGGAGCACCTCTTTGTGGCATGCTGGCGCGGGTCCTATCGGGACAGGGCCAAAAGTCCAGCTACTGCCCAAAAAATGGCCTGGATGCCTGGCTTGAGTCATCATCTTGTGACTGGAGAATGTGGACAGAATATTTTCTCAAGAAACTAGTGATAAACAAAAGGGTGCAGGAATTAAGAAATCGTTCTAAAAAAGAAATGTTTATATAGGGCTAGATGTCAGCGTATGAAGGGGAGTCGGTGGTTGAACCACTATTTGTAGACAACAGGTCCATGCATTGCCAAGTCCACAGCGAGTAATGTGCTGTCAAGAACTTGATTTTGCCGATGGTACCAGATTCTGGGACAAAATCTGAGCTGGGCCCTGCTATCCCCACTATGTTTATGAAACATGGCTTTACCATTAATTAGTCAGTCTCTGTCTACTGTAGACTGACTATGTGCACAGTGCTGAGCCAGGGGCTTTGGAAATATATATATAAGAAAAAGACCTACCCTACTCTGGCCAAAGATATAAAGCGAATGAGACAAATAAACCCATGCTTACATGACTCACTGTCTGAGTCTTAAAGGTGGTTGTAGGAAGGGAAGAAAACCCAAAATCCTGTTGAAAGTCAACATGTCTTAATAGTTAAAAATATGAGCTTGGCTTCATGTGGCCCTGAATTTGAATTCCAAATTTCACTTATTCATTCTATATCCTTGCAAGTTACCTATACTTACTGACCCTGTTTTCTCAATTGCAAAAAGGGGGGGAAATTCTTGCTTCATGAGTTTGTTGTGAGAATTAAATGAGAAAATGTATGATAAGCACTAATACAATATCACTGATACTCAATATATGGTCATTGTCACTATCGCTATCATTCTTGGTGATCATTCACCCTTGTCATAACTTGGGACGTGGGCACAAGGCATGGTGGCTTGCTGCCAGCAATATGGTGTTGGCAGGGATAACCAGGAGCTGGGAGCACCAAGAGACCATGGAAGCTAACTTCTAAGGCCCAGCCTTCCTGGCAAGGCACAGCATCTAAGTGACACTGGAGCCTTCGGAACAGAGCAGGCACAATGATCTGGCTCTCAAGGGCAGCAGCAGCCTAAACATTCAGTCATCAGCTGGGACATATTTGATGGGTGCCTGGCTCCCAGCACATAGCCTGGGATTTACTAGGTTCCTAGTGCTGTACCAGATACCTCACCAGAGGGTGGAGCACATGGCCTGAGTGGGGTCACCAAAACCTACACTGTAGAATTTTCCAACATTGGGAGAAAAAGTGGTGAGGCCAGGGAAGAGTTGCTACTTGTGGAAGCAGCTGGTTTCCCCTGGGGTGTCCTTGCATTACTCATGACCCCACCTCACAGTGTTCATTCTGAATCCTGTTAGAGGAGATGCAGAACCATTCATACCTTCACGCCTCCGGTGTTGGTTAGATGGGAGACAGAAGCTGGGCCTTCAGGAGAATGGTCCAGGGCCCCTTGTGGGAAGTGAGATGACCAATGACAATGTGGGAGGAAGCTGCCCTGCTGTCCTTGGCCATTGCCTCTATTTCACCCTTCTATTAGATTAGTCACCAATTACAATTATTTTTAAGATAGTGTTCTATTTATATACAAAAGAGCTAAGTATGGAACTGTGTGACTCCGCGAGTATTCAAAAATATTCAGACACTAAAATGAAAATGTGAATTATAAAGTAAAGCCG
The DNA here is from genome assembly GCA_031878705.1 of Tapirus indicus. Taxonomy (NCBI): domain Eukaryota; kingdom Metazoa; phylum Chordata; class Mammalia; order Perissodactyla; family Tapiridae; genus Tapirus; species Tapirus indicus. The sequence continues at coordinate 73,382,464 of CM062921.1, read as the reverse complement.
GACCAGTTTACCTCAACTTTCAGATTATCATATCTAGAAAGTAGATAACATTAATATTTAAGTGTTTTTTAATCACAGTCAGAGCCAGAGAAAAATGTTTCCATTTGTCAATCTCTTAAAACAAACTCAAATCTCTGTGAGCATATGAAGTGATTTTGAACATATATAACCACTTTTTGTAAATGTGGTCAAATTGGTTATAAGAACAACCAAAGCCAAACTAGTTTTATTTATTTTCCAGTGAGAAGATATAATTCTGACTTTTCTTGACTAATAGAACTGTTGTTGTCTGGCTAGGCATAGAGAATATCACAGAATTGCGACGTAAGTGCTGTAACTTCTAGAACAATGGCTTTCCTGAGAGAGAATTGGAGACCTGAGTCCTGGTGTCCTCCTCTGGACAAGTCATTTAACCAAAAGTGTTGACATTCACTACAACACAATCCCAAGTAAATAAGGGGTCTGAGAGAAGAGATGGTTCATCCATTCCCTCAAGTGATTTTGCATTTAGTTGGTGTCACAAAATTAAAACCAAAGGTACAGTGGGACCCAGTAAGAAAGTTTGCAATGAGGTCCTATGCTGATACACAATTCCAAGGAATGAGGAAAAGGGAGATCCCACGAGGCCTGGAGGCAGAAGTTAGACTGTTAGGTAAGCTGTGGACAGGGAAAGAAGAGGGCACAGCACCTTCCAGATAAAGAGCCCAAGCTCGGGCCAGGGTGTGGGAGGGAAGACTATCTACGCTGGCTTGTGAGGCCATTGGAAATAAGAGGCATATGGAGAACTTGGTAAGTCAGACAGGGGAGTTCAGATACAATGTGGAAGGATTCTGTTTACCAAAGTTTTGTTCAATCCCTACCATGTGCCAGGCACTGCAGGTATGTCAGAAAATGACATTGACATCAGGAGGAATGAAAGTGGTGTTCAACAGAGGCAGGGTTGGAGGAACCTGATGGGAAGTGAAAGACCTCAGCTAGGGGACTCTGGACAATTAGCCAAAAATTAGGCCACAAGCACCTGTGCTGGAGAAGGAAGTGGTGAGAATGGAGAAGAGAAACGTGGAACCTCAAAAGAAGTGGGAGACACCTCCCGGAAATTGAAGGCACAAAATTTAAATGATTCAGAAAGGAGTAGGTCCCCAACCTGGGTGAGCGGGGGATCATTGGTCCCAAAGGTAGAGACAGTTGTCAGGTGACCTGGGCAGGGCCCTTGTCAATGTCATACTGGTCAAATGGGGGTGTGAATAATTTCCTTCCTACGTTATAGGATTGTTGTGAAATTAAGTGAGAAATTGTTTTTAAAATAATTTCAAATCTATATTTGACATAGAATTACAAAATGTTTTACTTAGTATGCTGGTTAGTGGGCCGCTGTTCTTTTGGTGGTGACTTCATTTCTTTATTATTAATTTCAGACATCCATAGTTGTTTTCTGACTCTAGATTATACCATTTTAAAAAATCTTAATAATAAATGCCAACACTGAAGCCACAGCCCTATTGCTTACGTGCTAAGACTGTCCTCTGGGCTATGGCCAAGATTACTGCGTGTGAAGCCCTTTCTATTTGCAGCTTTATCTCTCTGCCTTGTGCATTCCTAATCTCGACAAGGGCTTCTCTAGCCCTGATTGGCTAGGTCAACGTGTTCTGTCTAATTCTGCTGCTTACCAGCAGACAAGGATAGCCACATGATGGATGTTGGGTGTCAACGCAGCCCTAGGGCATTTCCACCTTCCCTGCTTATAGTCCTCAGATGGTTAGAGGCTGAGCATCCTGTTTTATCTTGCATACTTATTTTGCATAGATAAATTGACTTTCAGCAACTGGATTTTAAATGCTATATTAAAGAGCCTCTGCGGTTGCACTTGCAAAAGCTGGCAGTGTGGAAAAACGCAATGGACCAGTAAAGGGAGCAGAGAGAGGAGAAGGAACTGAATAGTTTGAGTAAGAACCAAGCCCTCCCCTTCTGTCTCCCCTGTTTTGATATCTCAAGCCCCAGCAGCTCTCCCGCTCACCGTCCCTTTCCTGTTGCTGACATGGAGGCTATAAAGAGGGAGGTGATGGAGAGAGGGAGTCAGGAGAGGTAAAGGTAACACACTCTGAGGCTTAGGGAAACTAGAGAGATCAGTGGCACCTCATTAACTCCTTCCTGCTCGTTCAGCTCCCCCCATATCATTTCCAATTAAGTTTTATTTTTCACTCTGTTGCTTAAACCCTTAGAAGGAAATTTATCTAACCCCTTTGGCATTGTGGATTTAAAGGAGGAGTTCAAAGACTCAACTCACTTTCACCTTTCCCTCTCTTCTGTTGGCATTCAGGAAGTCCTAGGCCTCTGTGGAGTTTAACACCCAGTATGGGTGTCCTGGCCTCAGCGAGGTTGAGGCTCGCTGCCTGAGAGGAAAAACAACCTTGCCCTGAAAGAAAAGCTAAAATCATAGAAAAGATACTGCGTAGTGGCTTGACAAAATGGACTGGGCAGAAATTCAAGTGTTTTCAGAGCGATTCATAATACTTGCACCATAACCTTCCATTTTCCTGAATTTTTAGCCCTTTTATGGCAAGTCAGTTAATGTCTGAGACATTTGTTACCTTCAATCTCCCAAGAGTGTTATGAGGATTAACGACACAGTGTCACATATATGTCTTAGAAGAACGACATAAGGTGAACTAAAAAAATTGTGTAATGCTTAACAAATATTGGGTGCTGCATGCAAACTGGTGTTACTAACACCAATAATTAGTGCATTACATATGCCTTAAATACATGCAAAAAATCTACATAACTTTATTTTCTGCTTAAATAATTGTTAAATTGCTGTGAGGGTTCTAAAGCATTAAGAACTGTACAAAGAAAATTTCAGCACTTTTCTCCTTTATATACTCAAAATATCGTCATTAAAATCCTTGAAATTCATCTTCCAACCTGCTCATGAAATTGCACACAGTATAGAAAGGGAGAATTAACTTGGACTATAAAACAGGTTTAAAATGAAGACAACCTTTCAAAGAATGAGAGGAAATGCCATTCATAAGAGTCCACAATTACGATTTGGCAAGAAGAAGGAAAGTCTATCAAAAGCCAAATGTTCTAATAGATTTGACTTTCTCCACATATAGTACTTCTTGGCAATAAGCCAGAAGCAGCAATGGCTCGTGTGTGTGTGTGTGTGTGTGTGTGTGTGTGTGTGTGTGTGTGTGCATGTGTAAAATTTACTCATTCTTTCACTTAATCAATCTTGATTGAGTACCTAATTTATACAGGCACTGAGGATAGAACACTACATAAAACAGACAAAAATCCCTACCTTCATAAACTTACATGCTAGAGGATAATACGTAAGCGAATGTACAAACCACCTACTTATTTATATATAGCCTCAAAAGTATATGTGTACATAGACATATGTATTCTGTTAAAATATTTCTTTCTTTCTTACCTGCAACACGATCTTAATAGAACAATAATTACAATCTATAGTTTCTAATTGTTTTCTGCTTCCATGAAACTTTTCAACCTCTCTTCAGTGGGGACCTGAATAATGCTGAATGGGTAATCAAAACCCAGAAAAAACAGCCCTAATACGCTGGGCCCTGAGTTAAACCAAGACAACATTCCAAAGTGAATCCCCTACTTTAGGTTCAAGATGGTGAACAAATGGAACATCCACGACTGCCGCTCTTCCCTCCCCAAATCCCATTCACCTGAGGGCAAAAGAAGGCCATACAAATGAAATAAACCCCAAATAGTACAACAAATGGGAAAATTATCAATGAAGCAGAATTTTTGACAAATTCTGTAATATGGAGACTGTGTGGGATATTTCAATAGAAAAGAACAAAATGTAGGAAGGTCGAGCGCAGACCTTGCACTAGGGAAGAGTGACGGGATGTCAGTGAGGGGCTCCGTCAAGGCTCCGAACTCAAGGGTTGATGGGGGAAGGACCAACGTCACCCAGATGGCGGAGTAGGTGACCCCAGCCTCTGTCCCCCACAAAGATCAATAATTAGACAGCTATCCAGAAATGAAAACGGCTCTGGGAGAGCTCTGGAGCCCATTTAAGAAACTTCAGCAACACAATGGAACAAAAAGCCTGAGAAGAACCGCACAGGAAGAGGAGGAAGACAGCTTCCTTTGCCTGCATCATCCCATCCCCCAAGCCAGCACTGCTCAGTGCCCAGAGGGAACTCCCCAGCTAGAAAGAGTTCCCTTCACCAGGAAAGGGAGAGTGAGGTGGATGACAAGCTTCCCCAGCCTTTTAGAGCACAGCACGAAGGTTCCGCTTTGCTTTCACCCCACCCAGACCGGCAAAGCTGAAATGTTTAGAGACCTGCTAGGAACAAGGAAGAAAAGCAGCGGCTACCAACAGTGGCCGCACAGCGGAAGCAACCGAGGTTCCCAGTGACCTGCTCTGCAGAGCACCCAGCAGCTTTTGCTACTGAAGAAACCAATGGCCATCGCAGCTACGATGGACCCCTGAAGATTTCCCCAGTTTTCAGCCCACAGGTCCTCATACGCACTGATGCCAGCTGCCTGAATTCCTCCCCGCTCCCTCCCTGCCCCAGCCCCACGGTGCCTGGGACCTGCGCTGGCAGCAGGCTCAGGCCTCTGTGGCTGTGCAAGGGCACGATGCCAGCCTAGACCCCTGCAGAAGACCCCCACGACCGCGTGTGTGCTCAGGGCCAGCTCTTCCATCTGTGGGCTTGCACACTGCCAGCCTGACGCCCAACACCAGCTCCACTGCCAGGTGTGCACTCATGGCAAGATCTTACAGCCGCGGAAGTGCACGCCGATAGCCAAGGCCCACAGAGCTGCTGGTGGGCCAGGATTTGGCCGTATCTCCTGTCACTGGGCTGCACCACTGGGCTCACCTGTAACTAGCCCCACCATCTGCACACCTCTGGCCCAGCCCCCATCACTGGCCTCCATTGCCATGTGCATGCCTGTGGGGAGATCCAGCAGCCACAGGAAGGCACACCGACAGCCAGGGCCCCCACAGCTGCTTGTGGGCCTGGATCCAGCCCTGTTTCCGGTCCAGCCCTGCACCACTGGGCTCATCTGCAGCTACCCCTCCAGCTGTGCACCTGCATGCCGTGGTCTGAGTCTTGACACCAGCCTCTACTTCCAAGCACCCATGATGAGAACCAGCAGCCACAGAAGTTTCAGGGCCCCTGAAGCTATAATGGCACCCACGGTTGGCCCCAGCCCTTGCTGCTTGCCTTGGCCCCCACCACTATGTATGTGTTTACAACCAGCCTCTGCCACTACACAAGCACCCACAGCCAAGTGTGTGCATTCCACCAGCTCTGGCCACATCTGTTGCCTGTCCTGGTCCCTAGCCACTGGATCTGGAGGAGCCACTGAGGACCCCAACAGCCCTTGTAGCCTTTACAGACCCCCCCCAAAGTTCTCACCAAGGACCACTCAGTTGTCAGTGCTGTGGATCCCACTGGCCAAAGCCAAGAAGTCACCACCCCCACCAACCCCCAGACCCAGAGCCACCACACACTCAAACACTTGGTGCCCTGCATCAGTAGACATGGGATCACAGCACATTCCAGTGTGCCCACACCCACAGATGAAGGTCATTTCTTACTGAAGTCAGTCCATAACGTCTGGAAGAGGTGACTGCTTTTTCAAATGCACAGACACATACACAAGGCTGCAGAGATCATAAAAAATCGAGGAAACATGACTCCACCGAAGGAATCGGTAAACTTCCAGTGACTGACTCCAAAGGAATGGAGATACAGGAATTGCCCAACAAAGAATTCAAAGTAATTGTTTTAAAGATGCTCAGAGAGCTCTAAGAGTACAGAGATAAACAATTTAATGAAATCAGAAAACAATACGAGAGCAAAGTGGGAAGTTTGACAAAGAGATAGAAAACATAAAAAAGAACCAAACAGAAATTTTGGAGCTAAAGAAAACAATGCCTGAACTGAAAAATTCAACAGAGCCTTTCAACAACAAACTGGGCCAAGCAGAAGAAAGAATCAGTGTGCTTGAAGATGGATCATTTGAAATTATCCAGTCAGAGAAGCAAAAAAAAAAAAAAAGAATGAACAGGAAAGAAGAAAGCCTGTGAGACTTATGGGACATCATTAAAAGAAATAACTTTGTATCATTGGAGTCTCAGAAAGAGAAGAAAGGGAGAAAAGGGTAGAAAGCTTATATAAAGAAATAACAACCAGGAACTTCCGAAACCCAAGGAGGGATTTGGACATCCAAGTGAATAAAGCTAATAGGTCACTCCAAAATTTTAATCCAAAATGATCTTCTTCAAGACACATTATAATAAAACTGTCTAAAATCAAAGATTTTAAAAGCAGCAAGAGAAAATAAAGAGAAATTAGAGAAAATACAAGGAAACTCCCGTAAGTCTATTAGCAGATTTCTCAGCAAAAACCTTGCAGACCAAGAGAGAATGATATGATATATTCAAAGTGCTGAAAGAAAAAAAACTGCCAACCAAGAATACTTTACCCAGCAAAGTCATCCTTCAGAAATGAAGGCAAGATTAAGACTTTCCCTAACAAACAAAAACCAAAGGAGTTCGTTACCACTAGACCTGCCTTACAAGAGAGGCTGAAAGGAGTTCTTCAAGCTGAAATGAAAGAATGCTGACTAGTAATGTGAAAACATGAAAATATACAATACACTGATAAAGGTAAGTATATAGTCAGATTCAGGTTACTGTAATACTGTAATACGGTGGTGTGTTAACCACGTAACTCTAGTATAAAGGTTAAAGGACAAAAGTATTAAAATTAGCTATAGCTACAGTAATTTCTTAATGGATACACATATAAAAAGATATAAATTCTGACATCAAAAGCATTAAGTGTGGGGGTGGGGAGCAAAAGGATAAAGTTTCTGTATGTGATCAAAGTTAAGCTGTTATCAGCTTAAAATAGACTATATCTATACTACCTGTAAGATGTTTCAAGTAAGCCACAGGGTAACCACAAAACAAAAGCCTATAGTAGATACACACAAAATAAAGGGAATCAGAGCATACCACTATGGAAAATCATCAGTTCCCAAAGGAAGACAGCAAAAGAGAAAGAAAGAAACAAAGGAACTACAAAACCACCAGAAAACAATTTACAAAATGGCAACAGTAAGTCCTTACCTATCAATAATTACTTTAAATGTAAATAGATTAAATTCTCCAATCAAAAGTCACAGAGTGGCTGAATGGATGAAAAAACAAGATCCAACTATGTGCTGCATACAAGAGACACATTTCAGTTTCAAGGAGACACACGGTCTCAAAGGGAAGGGATGGAAAAAAATATTCCGTGCAAATGGAAACCAAAAGAGAACAGAGGTAGCTACACTTCTATCAGACAAAATAGACCTTAAGCCAAAAACTATAATAAGAGACAAAGAAGGTCATATAAGGATAAAGGGTCAATTCATCAAGAGGACATAACAATTGTAAATATACGTGTACCCAATGTCAGTGCACCTAACCATATTAAGCAAATACTAACAGACCTGAAGAGAGTAATAGACAACAATTCAATAATAGTAGGGGTTTCACTACCCCACCTTCATCAGTGGATAGACCATCCAGATGATAGAAAAATCAATAAGGAAACATTGGACTTGAACTATACTTTAGACCAAATGGACCTAACAGACATACACAGAACATTCTATTCAACAGCAACAGAATACAATTTCTTCTCAAGTGCACATGGAACATTCTCTAGGACAGATCATATGTTAGGTCATAAAACAAGTCCCAGCAAATTTCAAAATATTGAAATCATGCAAGTATCTTTTCTGGCCATGTGGTATGAAACTAGAAATCAATAACAGGAAGAAAATTGGAAAATTCACAGATTTGTGGAGATTAAACAACACACTCCTGAACAACTAATGAATCAAAGATGAAATTTAAAAATATCTTTAAAAAAACAGAAAAAGGAAACACAGCATATTAAAATTTATGGGATGAAGCAAAAGTAGAGCTAAGAAGGAAGTATGTAGTGATAAATGCCTACGTTAAGAAAAACAAAGATCTCAGATAAACCATATAACTTTATAACTCAAGGAACTAGAAGAACAAGAACAAACTAAGCACAAAGTTAGCAGAAGGAAGGAGGTAACAAAGATCAGAGCAGAAATGACTGTAATAATTGAAATAGAAATAATTGAAATAGAGCAGAAATAATTGAAATTGAATAGAAAAACAATGGAAAAGATCAATGAAACTAAAAATTGGTTTTTTGAAAAGATAAACAAAATTGGCAAACCTTTACCTAGACTCACCAAGAAAAAAAAGAGAGGACTCAAATAAAATTACAAGTGAAAGAGAAGACATTACAACTGATGCCACAGAAATACAGAGGCTCACGAGAGACTGCTATGAAAAATTATATGACAACAAATTGGATAACCCAGAACAAGTGGATAAATATCCAGAGACATACAATCTACCAAGTCTGAATCATGAGGAAATAGAAAATCTGAACAGAACAATAACAAGTAGGGAGATTGAATCAGTAATAAAAAACCTCCCAACAAACAAAAGTCCAAAATCAGATGGCTTCACAGGTGAATTCCACCAAATCTTTAAAGAAGAATTAACACCAATTCTTCTCAAACTCTTCCAAAAATTTGAAGAGGAGGGAACATACCCAAACTCATTTTATGAAGCCAGATAAGGATACTATAAGAAAGGAAAACTATAGGCCAATATCCCTAATGACTATAGATGCAAAAATTCTCTGCAAAATACTAGCAAACATAATTCAACAGCACATTAAAAGCATCATACACCATGATCAAGTGGGATTTATCCCCAAGATGTAAGGATGGTTCAACATATGCAAATCAATTAATGTGATACACCCATTAATAGAACAAAAGACAAAAATCATATGATCATCTCAATAAATGCAGAAAAAGCATTTGACAAAATGCAACATCCTTTCATGATAAAAACTCTCAACAAATTGGGTGTAGAAGGAATGTATCTCAACATAATAAAGGCCATGTATGACAACCACAGCTAACATTATACTCAGTGGTGAAAGGCTGAAATCTTTTCCTCTAAGATCAGGAATTCCCACTCTTACCACTTGTAGGGACTGGGGCTTGCTCACTCAGCAAGAGCCCACAAGCCCATTGCAACCATATGTCCTGGCTTCCTTCTGGGCAGGATCCCCAGCTGCTGGGATTTGTAATAATCCAGGGCCTGGCCAGCCTGGATCTTACCTTATCTCACTTAAAGAACATCACATCTTAAAGGGACACAGAGCCCCTCCACATGAACTACTGTTCCTAGGAACGCTGGTTGTACCAGGGACAATCCCTCTTGGCAAGTATATAGCCTTTGTGTCCCTTGCCTGTATAAGAAACCCCCTCCCCACCCATGGTTGCAGGTGCACATTTCCATCCAGTCAGCCGCCACTGGACATTTCCTGTAAGTAACTCCCAATAAACCTATATGTCTCATTCGCTGTCTCCAGTCTTTTCTTCCGTCTCTCCACAACCTATCCCACACTGCTCACCCAACTGGGTGTGCAGCCAGATGCCACTCCTATTCAACATAGTACTGGAAGTTCTGGCCAGAGAAATAGGTAAGAAAAATAATTTAAAACATCCAAATTAGACAAGAAGAAGTAAAATTATCTCTATTTGCTGATGACATGATCTTGTATGTAGAAAATCCTAAAGTCTATAAAAAAAAAAACCATTAGAACCAATAAAAGAATTTGGTAAAGTTGTAGGATACAAATTCAATATACAAAAATCAGTGGCATTTCTATACACTAACAATGAATTATATGAACAAACAAACAAAGAAAACAATACCACTTACAATAACATCAAAAACCATAAAATACTTCAGAATAAAATAACCAAGGAAGTGAAAGATCCATACACTGAAAACTATAAGACATTGATGAAAGAAGTTGAAGAAGACAAAAATAAATGGAAAGATATTCTGTGTTCATGGATCAGAAGAGCTAATATTGTTAAAATGTCTATACTACTGAAAGCCATCTATAGATTCAATGCAATCCTATGAAAATTCCAATGGCATTTTTCACAAATATAGAACAAATAATCCTAAAATTCATCTGGAACCACAGAAGACCCTGGATAACCAAAGCAATCTTGAGAAAGAACTAAGCCTGAAGCATCACGCTTCCTAATTTCAAACTATATTACAAAGCTATAGTAATTAAAACAGTATGGTACATGCATAAAAACAGACACATAGACCAATAGAATGGAATCAAAAGTCCAGAAATAAACCCATGCATATCTGACCAACTAATATTTGACAAAAGAGCCAAGAATACACAATGGGGAGAGGACAGTCTCTTCAACAAATGGTGCTGGGAAAACTGGATCTCTAAATGCAAAACAATGAAATTGGACCCCTAACTTATACCACTCACAAAAATTAACTCAAAATAGATTAAGGACTTAAACATAAGACCTGAAGTCATAAAACTCCTAGGAGAAAATATAGGAGAAAACCTACTTGACATCAGTCTTGGCAAAGATTATTTAGATACGACACCAAAAGCATAAGCCACAAAAGCAAAAATCAGTAAATGGGACTAAATCAAACAACAAAGCTTCTGCACAGCAAGAGAAACCACTAATAAAATAAAAAGGCAACTTACATAATGGGAGAAAATATTTGCAAACTATGTATCTGATAAGGGGTTAATATCCAAAACATGTAAGGAATTCAATAGAAAAATAAACAATCATGTAAAAATGGACAGAGGACTTGAATAGACATTTTTTGAAAAAGACATACAAACAGCCAATAAGTCCATGAATAGGTACTCAGTAATCATCAGGTAAATGCAAATCAAAACCACAATGAGATATCACCTCACACCTGTTAGAATGGCTATTATCAAAACAACAACAAACAAACAAGAGATAACAAATGCTGGTGAGGGTGTGGAAAAAAGAAAACCCTTGTGCATTTTGGTGGAAATGTAAATTGGTACATCTACTGTGGGAGAGAGTACGGAGATTCCTCAAAAAATTTAAGAAGGAACTACTATATGATCCAGCAATCCACTTCTGGGTGACTATCTGAAGGAGATGAAATCATTATCTCGAAGAGATATATAGCCCCCCATGTTCATTTCAGCATTATTTACAGTAACCAACACATGGAAACAACCTAAGTGTCCCTCAAAGGATGAATGGATAAAGAAGATATGGCATATATATATATATATATACAATAGAATATTATTCAGCCATGAGAAAGAAGGAAATCCTGCCATTTGTGACTAGGTGGATGGACCTTGAGGGCCTTATGCTGAGTGAGACAAGTCAGACAGAGAAAGACAAATACTGTATGATCTCACAGTGGAATCTAAAAACATCAAACTGATAGAAAGTAGAATGATGATTACCAGGGGCTAAGGGGTGGGGGAAATGGGGAGATGTTGGCCAAAGGGTACAGATTTTCAGTTATAGAATGAATAAATCCCGAGAATCCAATATTCAGCAGGATGACTATAGTTGACAATACTGTATTGTATACTTGACAGTGGCTATGACAGTAGAGCTTTAACATTCTCACCATAACAAGAACATCAACAAAATATTTTGTACGTGAGGTGAAGGTGTGTTAACTAATCTTATTGTGGTAAACAGTTTGCAATATATACATGTGTGAAATCATCACATTGTACTCCTTAAACTTACACAGTGTTGTATGTCAATTATGTCTCAATAAAGCTAGGGGAAAGAAAGAGTAGATAGGAAGGGAGAGCAGGAATAGGAAGTACGGGAGAAATTTGTTACTATCATGATGCGTTAGATTATGCTGCAGTGAGACCAAAATCTCAGTGTCTTCCCACAGTGGCTTATTTCTTATTTATGCTACATGCTCACTGAGGGTCAGCTGGAAGCTCTACTCTGCGTTGTCCTCAATCTAGCACTCAGGCTGACAGGCAGCCAAAATTGAAACATTACCAATTTTTGTGACAGATAGAGACAGTGTCATGTAACATGCACTGGCTCACATTTCACTTGCCAAGGTGAGTCACATAGCCACATCAAACTTCAAGGACTGGCAGTGTACAGACATGAAGCAAACTAAAATGTGGCATACTTCTGAGTATGCTGGAGTACATAGTAGATACTGTCAGCACCCACCAAAGTCTGATTCCTTTCTCCTTCCTGGGTTCACAGCTAAACCACATTTTCTAGCTGCAAACTCCTCTCACAAATTCATTTAGGTCAGTCCATGTGGCTTCTGGCTGGGGGAAGTGATTATACCATTTCTAGGCTTGTCCATAAAGCATCCTTCATGATCTTCCATTCTTAAACTCTTTCTTCCCTCTCCGCAGCTAGAAGGGAAGGACTCTGAAGCCCTTAGAAACTGATAGTGCTACACGATGGAAGGACCCAGAAACCCTGAGTCACTACCTGGAGAACAGCTTCCCTGAAGAGCTGCCCAATCAGGAACATTTGTATTGGATTCTGGTGAGTAAGAAACAATATTTTTTTGTGTTAAGCCATTGAAATTTGGGGGCTGTTTTTTTATAGCAACTAGAGTTAATTAGAAAATTAAATTCGAGTGTTAGAAAACAAATTCCACTTGACCTTGAGGCTCAAAACATTAGACTTTAAGAGGCACAGGTTTAGTGACACAATATACATTTCCTTCTCTATGGGTTCAATTAGACTATCTGTTTCTTCAGTGAATAATATTTATATAATCATATTTTTAATGTGTTTGTTTCTTCCCTTTTTTAGAATCAATGATAAGAAAAGCATAAGAGTTGTAATTATGGTTTATGGAACAAAATCTAAATGTTCTAGATCCTGACAATTTATTCATTACTCAATAGATTTTTGCGCGCCTACCAAGTTCGTGGAACTTTTCTGGGTTCTGGGGATACACTAGTGAACAATGTAAAAATAACAATGTAACTAGCAGAAATTTGCAGGGTGTTATTACGCAATGAGGAGAATAGAGATACTGTCTAAAGTTGATGGAACAAGAAGTAGAGGTTTATGTCTATTGATTAATGCTGTAAAGGTAACCAGTAGAAGAATTCAAAATAATAACATAACAGATGTGTAAACAGGGTGGAGAAGGGGAGGTAGGAGAGAGTTTAAGTGAGAAAATTATCAAAATTATCCATCTTTAACAGCTAGGAGTAAATAGGTACCGTCAAACGTTAACAGTAAGAAATATAGCTATGAGTATATTATTTGAAGTTAAAGATGTAAACATTGGAAGAAATACACAAGAAATAGAGACAGTGATTGCCCCTGGGGAGTGAGTCTGCAGTGGTGATGGAGAAGCTTTTTATTTTATGCCTTCCTGTACCATTTGAATTTCTTTTAAGCACGTGGATGCATTGCTCTGATTAAACAAAACAACAACAAAGAACAGTTCTGGTCCTTACTTTTTTAAAAAAGATATCATAGGAATTTTATTCCATTTATTTAATTTCCCAGTTCCATTTATTTTATTGCTCACCTCTCCACCAGCAAAGGCACAGTCTAGAATCAATAGGCTGTGATCATCTCAAATACATGGACAATGGCAGCAGAAAGGGTGGGGGTTTCTGAATCATTCTGGAAACTGCATCGGTACTCCTTTGGCTTTGCTAGAGGAAATCTGGCCGTGCAGAGATCTTTAAAGACAGAGCAGTTTTGTAGGACAGGAGACTCTCCCTAGTTGATTGACCCACGTTAGCTGAAACAACAGCAGATAATCTCCCAAAGTGAAGATTTGGGACTTTTTTGCTACTTTTGAGTGGCAAAAGCTGTTGGCCACTGCAACATAACAGATTACTCAAAATCTAGTGGCTTAATAAAACAACCACCATTTTATTATATCTCATAGTCTTGTGGGTCAGCAATTCAGGCAGGGCTCAGTCAGGCAATTCTCCTGTTCCATGTGGCATTGACTGAGGTCTCTAAGTGATGCTCAGTTGGCAGGTGGCCTGATCAGGGAGGTGCAAGATGGCTTCCAGCACGTGTCTCGTGATTTGGTGAGGATGGCTGGAAAGCTGGGTTCATCTGGGACTGTGGACCAAACCCCCAACACACAGCCTCTCCCATATGATGGATTCGGGGTGGTTGGACTTCTTATATGGTAGCTCAGGACTCTGAGAGCACACCACTCAAACCTGAGACAGAGAGCACAGGCTGAGTCCTTCAGGTAGGCAGAGAATCGTGACTGGAGATTTATCCAAAAATGGGACTTCAAACCAAGGGCAAGGTAATGGTCATGAGCTGAACCACAGAGCCAAACTGTACAGAACTGTTTTTTTTTTAATTGTGGTAAAATATACATAACATAAAATTTGTCATTTTAACCATTTTTAAGTATACAGTTCTGTAGCACAAAGTACATTCACATTATTGTGCAGCCATCACAACCATCCATCTCTAGAACTTTTTCATCTTCCTGAACATTTCAGTTTAGGGAATGTACCCATTAAACACTAACTCCCCATTTTTTTCTCCTCCCAGCCCCTGGCAACCATCATTCTGCTTTCTGTCTGTATGAATTTTACTATTCTGAGTACCTCATAAAAGTAGAATCATACAATATTTGTCTTTTTGTGACTGACTTATTTCACTTAGCATTATGTTTTCAAGGCTCACGTCTGTTGTAGCATGTGCCAGAATTTCCTTCCTTTTTCAGGCCGAATAATATTCCATTGTATGTATGTATATCATGTTTGTTTATCCATTCATCCATTGATGCTTCCACTTTGGGGATCTTGTGGATAATGCTGCTATGAACATGGGTGTACAAATATCTGTTTGAGTGCCTGCTTTCACTAGAAGTGATTGTTCTGAGGAAAAAAAAGGGAAAAATCAAAAGTGAGAAACTGTAGAGCAAACAGATTAGAGGTGATCTGGAAGAGTTCCTAAAATATATAGATAGATAGATGTCTGCAGCTGCCTGTCACACATTCCCGGTGAGGGCTCTTGTGGGCAGACTACACTTGTGTAAAGGGACCAGGAACAGTGAGCAATCTGCCTTCATCCTTTAACACGTCTAAAATATTGCTCCCAATTCCCTTCGTGACTAAATACGTACGTTTAAGAACCATCTGTCTGATATAAGGAGTGTAATCTGTGGCTGTAGCCTCAAACTCATTAATTGTTCAAGAAATATTTCCTGAGTGTCTTCTGTGTGCCGGGTGTGAGGTGCCTGTGAACAAATCAGACAACACTTGTGGCCTCCTCCTAGTGAAGGGAGGCAGACAGTAAAAAATAAGCATCATAATTAAGTGACTGATCTAATGTCACATTGTCAGCATCATTGTGTTCACTCACTCACCCACTCATTTAGTCATGCAACGAATGCTCACTGAATTCCTTTGATGAGCAGGTCCTGGGATAGAGCTGTGCACAGGACCACATGCTGCTTGCTTTTCAGAGCCGAACGTAACCGGCGTTCTACACACGAAATACAGCGTGTTGTGTTTTATGTTCTAGCACTAGTATTTGTAATAAAGACGACATGAAATAAAGATTTGCACTAAAGAAAAGACTAAAAATTATGTTCAGTTACTAGAAACTCAATTGTAAGATAAATTAGAATTTCTGTGATAAGTCCTGTTAATAGCCTTAAAAACCTGGATAAAATAAGCACAGGGCATTACTTGAGGCATTCTTGTGTAACTTCACATCTATTCTTCAGTTGTGTTGCAATTAAAAAACAACAACAGACAAGAATTCCCAAAAGCCTGAAAAAAATTACTAGATTCTAAAAGTGTTTATACATATTTAGCATTTCAATGGCAACAATTTTCTTTTATGCTTTTCACTTCAGAATATCACTAATATCTGGTCAGAAAACATAGCCATAAAATTACATGTAAGAGTTGATGTATATCAAAATGGTGAGAAATATTCTTTTGTATACAAGTTTAATTTGGCATTCCTTAAAAAATGGTATAGCCAGCCCTGGCAGTCTAGTTGTTAGGATTCATTGCTCTAACCACTGCGGCCCGGGTTCGTTTCCTGGTCAGGGAACCACACCAGCCGTCTGTTGTCTGTCCATCGTCAAACTGTGGTGGCTGCATGTTGCTGTGATACTGAAAACTATGCCACAGATATTTCAGATACCAGCAGGTCACCCATGGTGGACAGGTTTCAGTGGAGCTTCCAGACTAGACAGACTAGGAAGAAGAACCTGGCCACCCACTTCTGAAAAACTAGGCCATGAAAACCCTATAAATAGCAGCAGAGCATTGTCTAATATAAAAAAGTAGAAACTAAGACCAGTCATCCAGTTTGGCTAAAAAACGTATTCCATCCTCCGCTAAGGGGCCCCACGGTGGGTAGGGTGGGTGGGAAGCCCACTGGGCTGCCTCCATGCTCCTTCTTGCAGTTCTGGGTGGAGGCGAGTCAGAGGCTACCCCCCCAGGAGCTCAGTCGTCCCTAGGAGAGAAAAGCGCCCAGAGACAGAGGGGAGACTGTTGCATAGACCTCGCTCTCACACCCCTCCCTTCCCTCTCTGGATCCCTCTCATGCTTCCACTTCCTCCGTCGGCAAGAAGGCACCTTACATATTACCTGTGTGTCGGGTCTCTTGTGGAACACAACTTTGAATATTTTGATGAAGACACATGTTGTGTAAGCACCTGACATTAGGATTTTGATTGTAGTTTAAGTGTCTGACATCACACTTTTCATTGCCAAGGCATCCATTTCCAAAGGCATCGATCTCAAATAAACATCACCAGCTGTACGACACAGCTACTAGCTGAACAACCAGGTCACCAGCACCCATGAAGCTCCCTCTTTCAGAAAATCCTGGGTGACCTAGAAAAGTGACTTGAGTAACCCTGCTTCTCCCTCCTGCACCCTAATTCCCACTCTTATGGTTTAAATTTACCAATAAAGAGTGAACACGAGAAACCCTAGACACCCCACCCACAGACCCTAATAAAGACAGAGCCCCAGGTCCGCTCTCTCTCTACCCGTGACCTCGCTGTGTGGCCCTCGGGTGTGCTGTGTACCCTGCAGGACCTGTGAGCCATAAATCTTGTTCCTCAAAGTTCCCCGATGGGTGTTGCTGAAGTGTGTCCTGCAGTCATGATAAGAACCACGGGGCCGGTCCAGCCACAGCATTGGCTCTGGTCAGGGAAATGTCTGGGGGAGAGGTGGCTCATGAGGAGTAATACGGGCCCAGGCGAGTGCCTCAGGCATTCCTAGCTGAGAGCATCACTATCGATAGGCTGAAACCAACACACAACACAGTTGGTGTGTGGAGTACAAGGAGCCTTGGTCCCTTCGCGAAGGAAAGGGATCCAACCTCCTATCCATATCCCCAAGTCACTGAAACCATCTGGCTGGAGAAAAGCAGCAAGGCCTTGGGAGGGAATCATGAAAAGCTGCAGTGAGCAGGCCAGTACCAGCCGGTAGAGGGAGAGAATGGAGATTTGGGGCCCACAGGACTGCAGCCACTAGAACTAACCCACCTTACCTTGGGGGCCCGGCCTGTGCCCTAGCAAATTGCTGTGATAGGAAGAGCGCCATATCAGATTCACCAGCTCAGTTTCCTCGTGTGTGGAGTGGGCTTGTTGTGAGGAATAAAGGGTTCATAAGGGAACGCATTCAGTAAGTGTCAGCTTTAATCCTGGCCTGAGTAATCATGGCAGAGTAAATGCCCAAACCCCTGGAGAGCTTGTCTCTCAAGTTCTAAGTGGATCCTAAACTCCTGAACAGAAAGAGGCTCCACAGCTCCTTTGAGGGTGCTGTCTCCAGAGGCAGAGCCATGAGGAAGTATCCACCAGTCCTTCTCAGAAGGAGCAAAAGGAAGGCACTTTGGTGGGTATCTGTGGAAGGTAGCCCACTGTCCTTTACTGGGAAAGAATGTCCTCTGTTCCAGTATTATTAACTTCAGGGCTGTCCTTAGTAAGCTGCCATCACTGCACACATCCAGAGGGCTCCATCCATGTTCACCACCAGGACAGTGGCGCCCCCTGGAGTTGTGCAGCATGGCAGCCTGGCCTACTCATTTGGTGACTGTGGATGGTGGTTGGTTTTCTTCTCTTTCTCCTCCTCCTCATCTTCTCTCTCTCCTCCTCTACGTCCTCACTGACAATCAGAAGAAGGGAAGACCACCAAAAATGTAGCTCAAGAGCCAGTCTTCTCCTGGGAACAGAGACCCAGCCTGGGGAAGAATGGAGAAAAGAGAGAGATAGGATTGGTTTACTGTCTATGTTTCAAAATGGACATAACAAACTTAACAAAGCAAACTAACAAAAACTCACCAAGAAACCTTAAGCATGAAAGACAGAAATGAGGAGATACTGGAATATAGGCCTATATCTCCTTTGTCCTATCCAGAAAAATTACATCTGTAAGTCCTTCGTGGGTAGCCAATGGATGAGACAAAGATGAGTACAGTAGTACCCCCCTTATCTGCAGGGGATACATTCCAAGACTTCCAGTGGATGCTTGAAACCACGGATGGTACCGAAACCTATACATATTATGTTTTTTCCTATACATACACACCTCCGATATAGTTTAACTTATAAATTAGGCACAGTAAGAGATTAACAACAATAATTAATAATGAAATAGAACAATTATAACAATATACTGTAATAAAAGTTACCATTGATCTTAGCAAACTCAGCATAGGCTTTTTTCCCTCTTCTTATTAAGTCAAAAACTTTCACTTTTTCACTTTCAAAGGAAGCACTTTACGGCTTCTCTATGGCATATCTGAATTTCCAGCATCATTACTCTCACTCTTTGGGGCCATTATTAAGTAAAATAAGGGTTACTTGAACACAAGCACTGCAATACCACGACAGTCAATCTGATAACCAAGACGGCTACTAAGTGACTAATGGTCAGGTGGTGTATACTGTGTGGATATGCTGGATAAAGGGATGATTTACATCCTGGGCAGGACAGGGCAGGATGGTGCAAGATTTCATCATGCTACTCAGAACAGCTCACAATTTAAAACTTATAAATTGTTTATTTCTGGAATTTTCCATTTAATATTTTTGGACCGTGGTTGACCGTGGGTAATTGACATTGTGGAAAACAAAACTGCAGGTAAGGGGAGACCACTGTACTTGCATTCTGAAGCAAGTCACTTAAACGTTCTCCTACTATCCACTTACTACACTAGTTTTTCAATTTCTATTCTTTAAATTCTGTACAATTTCTATTCTTAAAAGAAGCAAATAAACAGGGAGTCAGGATAATATGGTATAAGGAGTATAGGACTGCAAAGCAGGATTCCTAATAGGCAGTTAGTGAGGGCACTTACCAACGGGGAACTTGATAAATTATTTTCTCTGGGCCTCCTCGTTTGAGAAAAGGGAATTGTACTAGATGATCTCTAAGGAGATTATTTTGAAATTCACTGTGGATTTTCCCAGCTACATCAAAAAGCCTATAAATGAAGCACAGGGCACTTAATACAATGAAGGGCTATAACTCGGCAGACCCCCCTTTCCCTGTGCTCATATGCCATAGTCCTACAGAGTCAACGTCCATAAACTGTAACAATTCAGTCTAAATGCCAGAGCTCAGGACCCCGGGGAAGATACTGCAAGGGTCATATTTACTTCCCATCCATCGGACAACTAGTTAATGGGCATCTCCTGGTGTGCCCGGCACTGAGGAGAAACTGGGAACCAGACAAATATGACAGACTTCCTCTCTTCAGAGCATTTACAGTCCAGTGGAGGAATTCAGCACAAGAAATTCCCAACAGTGTGACATGTGCTTTAGTAAAGAGGGTGCCGCAGTCACCGTCACAGGTGTCCCCAGGCCAACCAGATCTCCATAGCCTTGTGGAACAAGACCCACAGGACTTCCTGATGAGAGAAAAAACAGTCCCCTGATAGCAAACAGTGATGCACATTACTGTCTTCAGAGACAATTTGGAAAGGTCAAATCTTACCCTTGTGGCAGAAGGCAGCTCTACTTCAGTGATGGAAACCAATAGGAATTGCAGTGGCACCACTTATCACTTGGAGGAAGCATTAGACCACCTGGGGTTTCAGCAATTCTCTACTGGGAAATGATCATCATCCTCTGGGCCCAGGGAGGGTGTGTGGGGCTTCATCTCAGGGAGGACAATTGCAATTCAGTTATTCAAGCCATTCCCCCGCCCCTGTCTGTCTCTCTCTCTCCTTTCCTCCTTCTCCCCCCCCCACCTCTCCTCTCTCTCTCTCACTCTCTGTCTCCCTCCTCAACTCCTCTCGACCACACTATCTCTGAGAAGAAAGAGGGGACAGCTGTGTCCCCTCCCCAGACACCCCCTGGGACTCAGTGACCAGTCGGTGGAGGAGCTCTGCTAGTATCTGATGCTAAAAAAACATCACAGAGGCCTCTCCCGGTTGTAGGAGTAGCTGCTGTGGAACATGAGACATTAATAGGGACAATATGAGTGCCTGGGCTTCCTCTCTCCCACATCAAACCACATCTCAGCTCCTGCCAATAAAGGGCAAAATAGAAGTGTGCGTTTCCCATGGACAGCCAGAGAGCCATTAGAAATAAAGAGACCTTGAAGTGGTAAGGCCCCTGAAGTTCCCCCACTTGTACAGAGAGGGAAATGGATGCCCAGGGTTGCAGGGATTTAGCGGCTAACACAGCAAGGTAGTGGCAGAGTCTCAGTTCAGACCGGTCTCTCTCAATGGGTTTTGACCACACAAGTCAGAATCGGGAATCTCCACTGGCCTCACAAAGTAATGGGGAGGCAGATCAAGGGGTAACATATTGCAAAGGAGCCCCAACTTCCTTTCTCTAGAAAAGAACCGTTAAGTGGGAATGGAGAGAGAGGAAGAAGCTTACCCGAACTCATCCACTGCCTGGACCCTGCCTGGACCCCTGGACACACCAGTTTACTCTACCCCTTTGGAGAAACAACCAGAATTGGGATCCTGCACAGTGTCCGTCTGCTGGCTGGGGAGAGCCTAGGAGGAACCACAGTCAGTGTGCCTCTGGCCTGCACTCAACCAATAGTCCCCAAGTGCTTGTTCTGGGCAGCAAGACCTGCCTGGGCTAATTGGCTTGCAAATGAGGTAATAATGACAAAGCTCTTCTGAGCTGCTCAGGTTTTCTAGGCACGGAGTCAGGTAGCCTTATTTCGTCCTATAATTTAAACCATTTTTAAGAGTTGTGCTTTGGGAATTTACAGTGCTTAAAAAAAAAAAAAAAAGACTTTATTTTTTAGAGCAGTTTTAGGTTCACAACAAAATTGAGCAGAAGGTACAGAGATTTCCCATATGCCCCCTGCCTCCCCCAGATGCACAGCCTCCCCTATTATCAACAACCCCCACCAGAGTGGTATGATGCTTGCAACTGATGAGCATACACTGACACATCGTTATCTCCCAGAGTCCATAGATTACATGAGGGTTCACTCTAGTGTTGTATTTATGGTGCTTTTTGAGGGTTTTTTCTTTACCTGGTAGTATTTTCTTATTCTCTTCCCCAGCTGTGAGTTTGGGGAAAACTGTGTCCTTCCACAATGTGTTCTGGTAGTGAAAGATCAACCCCAACATCAGAGAAAATATAGCATGGCTGACCCACTCCCCTTCTTGTGGCATGTGCAGTCATTGGGTGACATAGAATGTCAGTCATCCTCAGGTTTGTGGGGGAAATGAGGACACTGATATATCAAAAGGGCCACAGCCAAGGAGGGGACAGAAGGCCACCCTACATAGTGCTGCCTCAACAGCAGAGTGACAAAGAACTGTTCTCTCCTCATCAGTTTTGCCAAAGCTCTTGAGCTCAGTCCTGTCAGCAGGAGGGGGTGACAAAGGACATAGAGCCAGGTGACATCCACGAAAGAGGCCGAGTGCTTCTGACACTGACAGCTCTCTGCATTTCCATTCAAGGAAGTTGGGCACGGGGTCATCTAACTGGTGTGACTGACTTGGCCAGGCCAGAAAAATAATCATGGAGGAGAGAAGGACATTGAAGGGTCACAGATGCTTTCTCACTGTCTGGAATTTTCATAATATCTACCCCTAAATTGTGCCTAGCAAAGATCTTAACACTAATCATAATGAATAATGGTTACCTCCCCCTCTCCCCTGCACCCGACATACACTTGTCAGAGCACCTTGAAGAAGCTAGTACAGCTCCATGTGCTTGCTCCAGCAACATCTCCCCTCCCAGAGACCCACACAAACTGAAGGCTCCACCCCAGAACACCTGTGTTTCTGCTGTGGGGACCTTGCTTCTCCTACAAGAGAGAATTGTAGCCAGAGACCCCACAATGGCCAAATACCCTGGGCTCCAGCCTGGACGTCTGCCTCACCTTCCATTAAAAAGGCTGTCAGGACTATCCCATCAGGCCCCTCACCCCTGCTCACCTCAGCCACCACAAGAAGCTCAAACATCTCATTCAGCATCGCCTGCATTGCTTCATACCTCCCTAATGTGGTCCTCCACTCCTCCACACTACCCAAACCCTCCCATTGGGCCTAAGGAAATTGTAGATTCTCATCAAAAAATTCCTCCATATCTTCAAACTCCTCTCTGAATTATCCCTTTGCCTCTTTGCTCTGACTGAGGACCCTGGTTACTTTGCACTCTCTCAAATGGAGACTGAATTAGCCACCTCAGAAAAGATGTCTTAGATCCATTAAAAAGCGTTCTCTCACTCGCACCCCAAGTCTCTCTACTCTGTACCCTGTTTTATTTTCTTCTCAGCACTTATTATTGTTTGAAGTTATCCTTTGTGTATGTGTTTGTCTGCTGTTTGTTTCACCTAGAAGGAAAGCTCCATGAAGGCTGTGCATCTTATTTGTTGCTGGAACCATAGTGCCAGAACTGAGTTTGGCCCATAATAGGTGCTCAATAAATATTTACTGAATTGAATGAATGAAGGAGCTATCTGCAGAGTGCACCATGATGTCATGGAAGCATGCAGGAGGCATCATGGAAGCCCGTGACCTGGAATGGCAGAGAGGGGGTCAGGGAGAAGAATCAGAGGAGGCTCAAGGGAAGGACGAGTGGAAGTTACCCAAGTAAAGACAGGTGGCTGGAGACTTCTGTGTAAAGATGGTAGTTTGAACCTACACATTTACTTTTGTTCCTGTCTAAAATGACAGGAAAGGGAAAATTTTTTGAAGGTGAAAACTCCCAGTAAAAAAGAAGATGGGAGAAGAGAGGTAGCTGGAAAGCTGTTGGAAGAGTGATAACTAACTGGAAGTCCTGAGAAAGCTGAATCCTAAACCAGTATAGAGAAAGCCACAAATCAATTCAGTTTCCATCAGAGAATCTTCAAAGGCTCAGGAGCAGGCAGCACTGGTTACCTCTGGAAGACGAGGGTATGGGGGTGGCAGGAGCGTGAAGGGAGGTCTAAGCAGAACGGCGCTAAAGTGCTTACAAAGAAGAGCCTGAATTCACTCCCCAACTCCCTCCATACAGATGTGCCTCCTCATCCCAGCGAAAGACTAGAGGCTTATTCCCTGAAGAGGGTCTCTAGACTGGGAATTGCAGGCCTAGCAGGGGGATAGAGCACCACACTGAAAGCAGGGAATTAAGTGAACATTTATATACAGATGCTGAGATTCCCAGCTCAGCTCCCAGAACGCTGGGAGAAGGAGATTGGAAGATCCTTGGGGAATCTATCTAGCTCTGTAAGACTTAACACTACTGACAGAGTTCTCCCAATGCAACAGCCAGCTGCATTGCCTACAGTGAATCCCACAATTCCACAAGCCCCACCAAAAAACTTAGAGCTTACAACAGTTTTCTTAGTACCCCACTCTTAATTAAACATGAGCAGACAACCAAGAATCACCAGACATTTGAGAAAAGTCCCTAAAATTGGTGGAAGAAACCAAAATTTTTTTAAAAAGCAAGAGAGAACTTGAAGGAAACAAAGACTATATAAGAAGAAGAAGCTTCAAAAAATTTTATTTAATATCATCGGAGAAAGAAGATTTTGCTTCCATAAAACAAAAACAAGATGCTTTAAAAAGGGACACTCAGAGAATAAAAAAGAACTCTTGGAAATGAAAAATATGAGAGCAAAAATGAGAAATTAAGCAGAAGCAATCAAAGATAAATTTGAGGCATTCTCTCAGAAAGTGAAGCAGGAGAGAAAAGGAGATGGATTGCAGAAGAGAAATGATAAGAAATTTGAAGTACCCATTTAAGAGATCTAACCCCCTAATAACAGTTCACAGAAAGAGAGAAAAAGGGAAGAAATTATCAATAAAATAATATGATTTCCCACAACCAAAGGACATGAGTTTGCATTTAAAAGGGCCCAGGATAATGTCATAAAATTTCAGAATATCAAGGATAAACAATGGTGCAGAAATCAAAATGGCACCAGAAACTGAAGACAATGTCAAAATGTCTCAAAATTTTGAAAGAAATATTTCCAGCATAGAAGACGATATGCAGTTAAGTGATCAGTCAGATAACTGGATAGAATAAAGACATGTTTAGATGCTCAAAGCCTCATAAGTTTACCTGGCATGAACCCCGAGAACTTCAATTACCTGAGGAAGCTATTTGAGTCCATGCTCCACCAAAACGATGAAATAAACCAACAAAGAAAAAAGACACAGCACAGGAAACAGGGAATTCGGGAGGTTGATTGAGAGAGAAGCAAGACTCAAGGCAGACCAGCTAGGCACCAGGTATAGAACAGAGCCAGCCAGCCCAGACTGGAGCCCACCAGAAAGAAGAAGAAATTGATAAAATACCTGACGCATCTAAATGTATTGAGAAAAAATTGAGATGTTGACACAGAATATATGGTTGAATTAATGATTAGTATTGGATTAGGAATAAAAACTAAGCAAAAAAGACAATTATTTACTCTAGGGAAAGCAAACTATTTTTCAGAAAAATTAAAATAATTACAGTTTATTCCATGGCTCAGCTTTGAACAGTATGTAAAAGGTCATATT
The DNA here is from genome assembly GCA_031878705.1 of Tapirus indicus. Taxonomy (NCBI): domain Eukaryota; kingdom Metazoa; phylum Chordata; class Mammalia; order Perissodactyla; family Tapiridae; genus Tapirus; species Tapirus indicus. Next base: position 73,357,569 of record CM062921.1, on the reverse strand, counting down.
AAAGGAAGCTCTAAATATTGATCTTACCAAAGTTATGACATAAGCAAATATTTTTGGAAGTTGGGGTAGGGGGACCAAATAGGTGGATATTTGTGGTAGAGGAAAGGTGAAAGAGAGACAATTCCTCATCTTCCATAATGGAATATAAATTGACATTATCTAAAACTGAAAAATCAAGAAGTAGCCATCTAAAAATGTTGTTAGAGATATGAAAGTATATACTAAAAAGTTCATCTAAAAGAATTGAAAGTGTTACCCTCTGGGAAAGGAGCTCAAAGGGAACAGAAGGAGCAGGGGACCTCTAGTTTAGTAACAACACTTTTAAAATATTTCCTTTTAAACTATGTTGTGAAAAAATTTGATAAAACAACAGAAATAAATAAAAGCAAAAGGATGTTCTCAGCAGAGGGAATGGCTTGGCATTACCTCAGCATTGCAGAATGTTCTAATTGCATAGGACTTAGGATGCAAAGAAGAAAAGGAAGAAAGAGATGAGTCTGGGAGTCCCACGTCTACTTATGCTGTGCAAAGTCCCAAGAGCATGTCCTTGGGGCATTCTAACCGTGAGAAAAAGCTGGATAGTCTACAAAATCATAACTTTTATTGAACCCAACAAAGAACTAAGATTTCAAAGCAACCAAGGGAACTGAATTCCAAAGAGTGACAAGCCCCTCCAAGGACAGATGGGACAACTCTTTCACCATTGGAAGAGCACCAGAGGAAAAGGAGGTTGTAGTAGAAATAGGTAAGAAGAAATCAGCTAAACAGTGAACAAGTTCCTAAAGCCCACGTGTGGCTAGCCTATCAATTTAGAGCTGGGGGTCCCAGATACCCAGAAAATTTGCACTCATCCCAAAACTTTTCCATGAACCTCCACTTGGTGCTCACAAGAAAGATTGGAGGTGGCAGGGCAGGGGACCTGAGAGAGCGCCCCTCCTTGACCCAGGTGCGTGGGAGGTGAATGCTGCCTCTAGGGGACAGACACAAAACACCACCTGCTTTCCTAGATGTTCTTCTCATGCAGAGCAAAGTCTTAAGCCACTGGGGAGCAGCAGCAAACGTTTTTTCCCCTAGGACTGCTGAAGAAGAGGAAGAAGAAAACCTGTCTGCTTCTAGGGGAGGGTAGAAACCCTCTGCCCTGCCCCAGGAACCAGCCAAAGATTTACTGTGTCTAGAGGAAGGGTAGAAGCATCACTCATCTGTCCCTAGGGAAGGGGCAATAAAACATCATTGACTCAAGATCCTGCACTAACACAGAGCGGGCATCAGCTATTGTGAGAGAGGAGTAAGACAGACTGTCCTGCCTAAGACTTATCACAGATACAAGGCAAAGTTTGTCTGTGATGGATGTAAAGATAGGAATTCCAAGAAGGCTCACACCTGAGACACACAGGCCCTGCCTAAAACTGAGGCTGGGCCAGGAGGACCAAGAGACCCTCCCTATCCTTCCACAATGAACCCAGCACTGAGTAATAAACAATAGCAGTCTACCACTGGAGAAGTGGAAAGAGTGTGGAGAGAGAACCCCTGTCTGCTTAGATCTGGAGAGTCGGTGAAAGCTGAAAATGGAGTAAGAACTCTGAGAAAAACCCTCTGGCAACCCAACCCTGGAGGAATATGAAGCCCATGGTGCACTGAGGGTAACAAACAACAAGAAAACTCAGATCTTTCTCAATTGCTGACTAGATGACTCATTCCCACCACACACACACACACACACACACACACACACACACACACACACACAAACAACCTGACAGAAGAGAAGTTTCTATTTCCAGGTGCAAATACTCTTTACTTAAGTCTCTACTATTCTATTAATGATACCCATCATTAAATTAAAAATTATAAGACACATAGGAAAGCAAAGAAAACACAACCCATGGTCAGGAGACAAAACAATAAATACAATCAGACTCGGAGATAACCCACATGTTGTAACTCTTAGGGACTTTAAAATAACTGTAATTAATATGGTAAAGGATCTTGTAGAAAAGATGGGCCAATGCGTGAACAGATAGAAAATTTAAGCAGAGATGGAAACTATTTTTTAAAAGTCAAATGGAAATGCAAGAGATGGAAAACACAATATTAGATATGAAGAATTTCTTTAATAAGTTTATTAGCAAATTGGACAGAGCAGAGGGGAACAAATCAGTAAACATGAATTTATATTTAAAAAATGAAAAACAAAGAGAAAAAAGAGTGAGGGGAAAAAATCAAGGCATCCAAGAACAGTTGAACAATATTAAATTGTCTAACATACTTGGAATTTGGAGTCTCAGAGGAAGAAGAATAGAGAGAAAGAGGTAGAAAAGATATTTAGAGATAACAGAAGAGAATTTTCCAAAATTAATGAGAAAACAACAACCATGGATTCAAGAAACTCAGAGAAGCCAGGCAGGATAAATAAAATACACATACACACAAGCACACTAGACATATCAGAGTCAAACTGCTGAAAGATAAGGGGGAAATCCTGTAAGCAGCTAGACAAAGAGATGAGTCTGAAGAGGTAAAGAGAGACCAGATTTTGAGGAGTTTTACCAGTCTGGACTTTTTTTTTTTTTTTTCCCTGATGGCAATGAGAAGACACAAAAGGATTTTAAACAGAGAAGTGATTTGATCCAATGTACATTTTAGAAAGATCTCTCTAGCAGCAGCGTGGAGAGTTGTTTGGAGGAGGCAAATCAGAAGAATGGATAAATGTGTGGCAGTATGTTCTCATAGTGAAATAACACACAGCAGTGACAATAAATGGACCAGAGCTAAACATATTACCATGGGTGAATTTATAAGCATAAGGTTAAATGAAAATACCAACTTGCATAAGAAAATATACAATATGATGCAACTTACATAAAGTTTAAAGCAATATTGATAAGGAATTAGAAATATAAAAATAAAATTTGTGTGAATGTTAAACAGCAAAGTAAGCCCAGGGAGAGGATAGGGAAGCAGATGCAATCAGCAAGAAGTGCACAAGGTTTTTAAAGGTATTGGTAATATTTTACTTCATATTTGCAAATCATATATATGATAAGGAGTTAATAACCAAAATACGTAAAGAACTCATACAACTCTATAGCAAAAAAACAAACAACCCAATTTAAAAATGGGCATAGGCTCTGACTAGACATTTTTCCAAGGAAGACATACAGATGGCCAATAGGTACGTGAAAAAGTACTAATCACCAGGGAAATGCAAATCAAAACCACAATGAGATATCACCTCACATCTGTTAGAATGGCTACATCAAAAAGATATTCAGTTGTTGGTGAGGTGTGGAGAAAAGGGAACCCTTGTTCACTGTTGGTGGGAATGTAAATTGGTGCAGCCACTATGGAAAACAGCATTGGAGGTGCCTCAAAAAATTAAAAATAGGACTACTCTAGGATCCAGCAATCTCACTTCTTGGTATCTATCCAAAGGAAACAAAAACACTAACTCAAAAAGATATATGCAACAACATGTTCATTGCAGCATTGTTTACAATAGCCAAAACAGGGAAGGGGGCAAGGCAAAATGGGTGAAGGTGGTCAAAAGGTACAAACTTCCATTTATAAAATAAATAAGTCCTGGGGATGTAATGTACTGCATGGTGACTATAGTTATTAATGTTGTGTTATATATTTGAAAGTTGCTAAGAGAGTAAATCTTAAAAGTTCTCATCACAAGAAAAAAATTGTAACTATGTGTGGTGATGGATGTTAACTAGACTTATTGTAGTGATCATTTCATAATATACAGAAATATCAAATCATTATGTTGTACGCCTGAAGCTAAAATGATGTTAAATGTCAAGTATATCTCAATTAAGAAAATAGCAACCAACAAAAAATTAAAATAAAGATTTTTACTTTTAAAAAAGTAGTTAATGAAAAAAATGGACAAAGAATTTGAATAGACATTTGTCCAAAGAAGATATAAAATGGCCAATAAGCAGATGAAAACAGACTCAACATCATTAGTCATTTGGGAAATGCAAATCAAAACTCCAGTAAGATACCACTTCACACCCTAAGATGGCTGGAATTAAAAAAGACAATAATAAGTGTTGGCAAGCATGTGGAAAGACTGATGGTAGGAAAGTAAAATGGTAGAGCCACTTTGAAAAACAGTTGGAAGTTCCTCAAAAAGTTGAACATAGACCCAGCAATTCCATTCCCATCCTAGGTATATGCCCAAGACAATTGAAAGCAGATGTTCAGACAAAAACGTATGCAAATGTTTATAGCAGTGTTATTCATAGTATCCGAAAGATGGAAACAAACCAAAAGCTCATCAACTATCAGATGAATAAACAAATCGTGGTTTATCCACACAATGGAATAGTATTCACACATAAAATAGAAATAAAGTCCTGATACATGCTACAACATGGATGAACCTTGTCAACATTATGTTAAGTAAAAGAAGTCAGTCACAAAGGACTGTGTATTGTATCACTGCATTTATATGAAATGTCCAGAACGGGCAAATCCATAGAGACAGAAAGTAGATTAGTGTTTGCCAGGAGCTGGGGAAAGGAAAGAATAGAGTGACTACTGAAGGGTCTGGGGTTTCCTTTTGGGGCGATGAAAATGTGTTGGAATTAGATAGAGATGATGGTTGCACTACCTTGGGAATGTACTAAAAATCACTGAATTGTATGCTTTAAAAAGGTCATTTTTATGGTATGTAAATTATATTTCAGTTAAAAAGAAATGAATGGGAGGAAGATATTTATAAAGAAATAATAGACAATTCTTTCTCCCAATACTTGAAGAACGTTATAATACTGATAGAAAAGCAAAGTTTGAAGAGGGAAGAAAGAAGGACCTAAATAGAGGAAGTGATGAAGAGGGGTCCCTGAAGAGGCTGATGGGATGGAATCTAAAGCAGCATTAGAGAAACTAGCCACAGCAAGAACAACGCTTTCTATCCATGGGCATGAGAAAAGAAGACGGCGAGCTGCAGGTATACAGCTGAGTAGGTGTGTAGAAGGTCCAGAAGTTGAGAGGTTTGCCAAGACCTTGTAGAGGCCAAACTGGATATGGGGCCTGAGGGGAGGGAGGTGTCAAGGGTAATTGATGGACACCTTTGGAATTTTGACACTCAGTGACTGGAGAATAGTGGCTGGGAAACAGAACTGCTTTGGGGACGTTGATGAAGTCTATTTTGATTACGTTTAATTCAATGAATTGGCAAAAAATCGGGGTGAAGATGTTTAGCAAGCAGGTAGAAATTTAGAATTCCAGAAAATGGTCAGAGGTAGGGAAGGGTTCTGGGAGAGAGATACACAAAAAGAACAGCTGAAGTTGTAAGAGTGAGTAATCTCACTTAGAAAGCCAATGGAGAAAGGAGAGAAGGCGGCCAAGGGCAGAAGTTTGAGGGACGTCTACTTCTGGAGACAGGAGAACACAGAAGGACCCACGGAGACAGAAAAGGAGTGGCCCAGAATAAGTAGGATAATAGGAAGGAAAAAAGCATCATAATGGGAGAGCTTCCTGGACAAAAAGGAGTATAATTGTATAATATGTTGCCATAGAGAAGATAATAACTACTAAAAGGCTACTGAAAATTATGAGATCTTCAACAATTCTGAAGGAACAGTTCTTTAGGAAGAGTGGGAGTTGGATGAAGTCCCTCTCTAAGATGGAAGTCTAAGAAAGCTTAGTGCTGGGACTACACAATATATGACACCTCTCTGCTCTTGTCTTCACATAAGGACAAAGCCAGAGTACCCTTTTTGGGAGATAATGCTCAACATAGTCTTGCAACGACATTCCACTGCAGAGTAGGGTACCACACATGAGTATTTCAGCCTGAAATCCAGATTCAGACCAAAAGGCTCTCTGGAATTCCATATAGGCCGAGAATGTCATTGTTAAAAGGAACTAGGATACCACAAAGTTTAACCCTCTCGATTTTTAGATGAGGAAAATCTAAATTTTCTACATTTGGGTAAATTAATTTTCCCAAGGATCTGCAGTCCTTTGATGGCACAGCCAATTCTATAACTAAGGCTCTCTGTCCCCTTTGCTATCATGTCTTCCAAGAAAATATCACTCACCTCTGTGAAATAGCCTCCAATGCCCTTTAAGAAGTGATGGGGGAAGCAGTAGAGACACATAATGCCTGGAAAAGTCTGCTGCTTAGCCTGGCCTGTTGAAAATCTGCTCAGCCTGTTTTGTAGAAGTCTTCTAGCTGTGAAAGAGGATACTTGTTCATTTGTCATTGATCTGGTGAATCTGGTAGAAGATTTCCTTTCTTTCCTTCTCACAATGATTCTTGTTGCAGTGTGTCAACCGGGATGCCAATGAATGACAGCATTTACCCAATATAGTCAGATCATCTTTGGATAGCTTTACCCACCTGGAGGAGTAAGTCCTGCTGTCCTACACCTGCTCGTTTCACTGAAGATCAAAGCTTTGCCTCAATTTTCATCAGAAGGCCTCCTTTTATTTTTCTATTTTAGTTCTATAAGGTCTCTATACCTAGGTTTTCTTGCCTTTTTTTTAATAGTTTTATTGAGATAGAATTCACATACCATCCAATTTGCCCATTTAAAGTGTACAATTCAATGGTTTTCAGTATATTCACAGAGTTGTGCAACCATCACCACAGTCAATATTAGAACATTTCTATCACCTCAGAAATAAACCCTGTACCCTTTGGCTATCATTCTTCTATCCCTCTTACTCCACCCCATCCCAGCCCTAAGCAACCACTAATCTACTTTCCGTCTCTATAGATTTCCCTATTCTGGCCTTTCATATAAATAGAATCATATAACATGTGGGCTTTTGTGACTGGTTTATTTCATTTAGCATAATTCTTCAAAGATCACCCATGTCATACCATGTATCAGGACTTCATTTCCATTTTATGGATTAATCACATTCCACTCTATGGATATATCACATTTTGTTTATCCGTCCATCTACTGATGGACATTTGGGTTATTTTCACCTTTTGGTTATCATAATTAATGCTGCTGTGAACAATTTGTACGCAAGTTTTTCTGTGCATGTGTTTTCATTTCTCTTGGGTATATGCCTAGGAGTAGAACTGCTGGATCATATGGGAACTCTATGTTTAATCATTTGAAGAACTGCCAGACTGCTTTCCAAAGTGGCTAGAGAACCTCTTTTTAAAGGTATGCTTTTTGAATTTTTTTCATAAACAGTGTGGTGGCAACTGGCTTTCCATTTGTGGAAAAAATACAGCTCCAAGCTGAAATAATAATGAAAAATAAATTAAAAAAATAAAGCTCCACGCTGAAAATCCTACAAAGGATCAAATAAGCTGTAAAGTTAAACTATTAAAGAAAAATATGGATGTATACTTTTATCATCTCCAAGTAGGAAAACCTCTGTAATCTTGGCACAAAAAGCAGAAAGAGAAAAAAATCATAATTTGACAACATAAAAATTAAACAGTACTGAAGGACAAAAATAAGTAAATAAAATTTTTAAAAATTGAGACAACAACAAACTAGGAAAATCTCCCTGTTATATACGATAATCTGAGGGTTGATATCCATGATAAAAAGAGAATTCTTACAAATTAATACAATATTATTACCTAACTCCCATATGCCCGCACTCTAATAGGGGGCCCAAGACGATGCTTCAGGTCTTCAGATATCACTGTTGTCTTAATCTGTTCTGGCTGCCATAACAAAGTAACACGAACTGGGAGGCTTAAACAATAGAAATTTATTCTCTCAGTTCTGGAGGCTGGAAATCCAAGATCAGGGTACCAGCATGATTGGAATTCTGGTGAGAGCCCTCTTCCTGGCTTGTGGGAAGCTGCCTTCTAGCTGTCCTCACATGGCAGAGAAAGAGAGCAAGTACTCTGGTATCTCTCCTTATAAGGGCACTAACCCCATCACAAGGGCCCCACCCTCATGACTTCATATAACCCTAATTACCTCCCAAAGCCTCCAAATACCATCACATTGTGGGTTAGGGCTTCAACATATGAACTTTGGAGGAGACATAAACATTTAGTCCATAACAAATGTCAGGTAGGGCTCTTTGTCCAATAGTTATTTATTAAAATGTTTGGTTTTCTTTCCTCAGTTCTCCTCTATGGGTTGGACGTACCATGTACATTTGTCATGCTGTTATAGGGTCCTTCCTCTTGAAGTCACATATTCTCTTTCAATCAATGGGTTTCAGATCCAAGATCTGGTCAGGCCTGGGAATTGGCAAAGAATATGACTGCTTACTGGGGTGATTTCTTCTGATGGTACAAGTCGAGGGGTATCCTTGCCATTTACCCATTTCTTTTTCCTCCAGGGACACTGGGTTCTAGTAACCATCTCCTTAACTCTCTGCAGCCCCACCTAAGTCAACAAGTCCTTCCTTATCCAGTCTTATATTCAGGTCTCTTTGATCAAACACTCTCAGAACACATTGCCATGTGTACTCGCTAAGCTCCTGCCAGGACATGCTGGTGAGATCTTGCAAGCCTCTTTGGGACACAGTTCTTTTCCCATATTCATCTAAACTGGTCATGCCTCTATATCCCTACCATGACCGGTCATTGGATGTGGGCCACACAGGAAGGGCGTGACCCTGGCCAAGGCAGTTCTCTGCAGCTGAGGCTGTCTGCCAACACACTCCCGGTAGATACAACCAAAATCTTTCCTCAAGGGGGGTTCTCGTGATGCATCTCCAGCGCCATCATAATGCTTCATTGAAAGGAGTCTCCAGAACATTTTTTGAAGCAGAAACCCCCTACTTGTATTTAATCTCCTCCCCATGGGAAAGGACTATATTCATTTCAGGGCGTCCTTAGACAGGCTCAGCGCCTGCTCTCTTCTGCTCTTTGAGAAGGCATGAGGATGAGTGCTTTGCATGTTAAGCCATCCCTCTCTGACCATAGCTCTCCTTTTCTCCTTCAAAACATTGTTTGTCCAAGTCCAAGTACAGAAATCAATACAAAATTCCTAAATAGAGAGACTAGTGAAGGAAAAAGTAATGTTGGAGGCTGGGTACAAGGAGAGGAAAAAAACAGAAGCCCAGTCTTCATCTCATGAGAATCTGCAAGCCATTAACATGAGCCATATGGAAGGAGCTTAATAAATATTATTTGATGATGATAATGATGTGGCAACCATCAACCTCATGTATTCCCTTGTCACTTTTTTCTTGTTGCTCATAATCACAAAGAATAATCACATACACACACACGCGCACACGTGTATTTTTAGCTTCATATCTCCAAGCATTTGGCAAGCTGAAAATTCATGCACCAGACACCTGTAAGAACCATCTTGTAGCTCACAGAAATGCAGCCTGCTCTGAAACAGCAGCTGTTCAGCAGTGCAAGGCAATGGCACAGACGAGCTCAGGCAGGACCTGAAGACAAATGACATAGCAGGTGAAGCAGCAGGTGGAACTCTAAGTAGCCAGAATGTAAGGAGCAGATGGTAGAAACTGAGCAGCAAAAAAGGGCTTCATAGTCTCATATCTTTGCTCAAAGTGCTCTGAATTCTTTCATGACCCCAAATGCCTGAAACCTGGAACAGATGACTGCTGGATCTTGAAAACAAGAAAAAAGATGTTTTAAAGAAACACACATCACAGTCAACCAAAACCAACAGTAAAGTCTACATAGAGTCATCTGTGCTGGGTGGTTGGGGGGCTAGCCTTAGACAACAGGCATTCATGAAGACAGGCACAGTTTTCATGTTTAGAGTTAGACTTGCAATTTAAAGGTTGTGACCGAATTTGGCTGCAAGTAGTCACCAAATGCTTGCTATTTTTACCGTTGTTGGAGAGCTTGCCTTTCCTAGATTTCACTACTCCCTTATGGTGGTGACAATATAAAGGTTCTTATTTGACCAGATGAACCAGAACTTAAGTCAGAATAACATTTTAGATCTTTCGCTTCATTCTCATGGGCTTGGGACCTAGAGAGACAAGTATGAACAAAACGGGGTCTGATTAAAGCCAGGAATAAACACCAAAGCTGCATCTATTTTTCTCCCCCACCCCTCCTTCTCCCTCTCTCCCTCCCTTTTTCCTTCCTTTCTTCCTCAGACATGTTTTTATTATATTTTTTCTTTGACTTCTACAAAGTTGGATAAACACACCTCTTTTGAAACAGGGGAGTGAATGCTAAAAATATCAGATGATTTCTGTCCCCATTTAGATTTTTTTTTAAATATTGCACTAAAAACATTGGAACAATAACAGAGGAAAGAAATTATTCATAATCACGTCATCCCATCAACTGTCTATTTTTCCTTGTTTTCTTCTAATCCTTGTTCATAGAATTGGAAACATTGCATAGAAAGAGCCATATTATACTTACAATTTTTCTCTTCTGCGTTTTTCACTTAATTCTGAATCATCACTTTTTTCCTTGTTACATCGGCTCCCCTTTGCCATATACACTAGAGTATAAACTGAGCAAAAGCAGGGACTTGGTCTGTTTTGTTCATTGTTTCAGTGTCTAAAACAGCACTTAGCTTATTGTTGGCAGTCAATAAATATTTTTGAATGAATCGTAATTTTTACAATTATACTTTTAAACAGCTGCTTAGATTCCATTGAGCTGATCATATGGTAATTTCCTGCTGCTGAATCTTTAGGTTGCTTCCAACTCTTCACTCATGTATGATGTCTGACAAAATAACAGCCATCACCATACCTAAAGCTTTTATCCTTCACTTTAGTTATTTCCAGAACATGAAGTCTCAAGAACGCGGTCCATGGTTTAAATGGCCTTAACATTTTTATCCTTCTTGATATGTATTTCCAAATTACTTTTCAAAAAGAATTTTCCAATGTGGACTGTGACTAGCATTGCCCGAGTGCATTATCAGACAATTTTCCAGCTGACTCCTGGGGGAGGGGATCAGGCCTGGGGACCAGATGGGAAGCGATGACGAGAGGATTGCAGGCTGTAAATCCTGGGAGATCTCGCTGCCTTCAGTCCTCTGCTTTAGAAAGTAATCAAGTGCTTTTCTTGTTGTCTGTGTGTTCCCAACTGCTTCTTTAAAGCCATCATCTCTATCTTATTTGCCTTAAATCATTAAGAGTAAACTAGGAGCTGGATCCCATCTAGGAGCTGATTCTGACAGAAAGTTGGACTGCCGAGACGCCTTTTGGAGCTCTTGGATTCCACGTAGGCTGAATGCAGCCTTCACACATCTGCAGCCTCCATCTGCTCCTCTGTTGCAGGATACCGTCCTCTGTTCGGGCATCACTTACTTTGCACAAGACGTGTCTGTGTAAAAATTTTTCTTCACCACCCACTCCTTCTCGGCAGCTGCCTGTGCTTAGTCAAACAGCACCCATCGCTCTACATCTGTCGGGAGCACATGGGGCATTAGCTCACAGAGGAAATTCACACAGAACTTACAGTCCAGCGACATCCATGAGTTGCCAGTTACCCTGCAACGTGCCCATTGAAAGGAATAGTAGAAAAGACACTGGATGTTCACGTCAGAAGCCCTTGTGCTATTTCTAGCTCTGAGAAGCTGCAAGACCCTGGGTGAATCACCCACCACCTACAATCCTCAGTCTCCCTCTCTGTCAAAGAGGGAGAATAACAGCTATCCCATATCTCTCCTGGTCGTGGTAAGAATAGAGTGAAATAATGTACATGAACGCTTTGCAAACTGCAAAGTGCTATGCGGTATAGAGCATTGTTGTTACAATCACGACACCAACTTTGAAGTACAGGAGAGAGCAATCAGGTGGCAGACAGCATTCTTTGCCTTCCCAACAGCCATTCCATACTCCTTCCTTGCTCCTTGAACCCCAAGTGTGTTCAGTATCAGGTGGCTTTATGTCTGGCTCCTGGGAATGGATCATGATTGATCTACATGAGTCGTGGAAATCCCATCGCTTCTTTGCTGCATTGAGGTAAGCATGTGATCGATTCAGACTCCTACCACCTGAGGGAAAGCACCACAGTGAACGGTGGCTGGCCTCCTGGGAAAGATATTCCTCCCTGAGGGAAGGAGAAAACCGCGTGAGGAAAAGCCCTCCTCCTCCCTTCTGCTTGGGTGCTGCCATGAGAGGACTTGGGGCTGGGCACTGCCGCCTCCCTGTGGCATCCAGAAAGGGAAAGCCAGGAGAAGCATAGGGGCACTCACCCAGGGCCCTGACATGGTTGAACCAGTCCATTAGCCACCTCTGGAACTACCAGTCTCCAGATTCCTTATGTGCAATTTACTACTAAGACATCACGTATTCTCCTACCTGAGGGCACAAAGGTGAGAAACCTGGGGAGATGCAATGATCCAGTTGAGCACGTTTTGGCCGGCAGGCTAGATTCCTTGTTCTCCACTTGGCTTTATTTTGGTTCACTCTTAAAATGACAATAATTGATAAACCTCTGAGGCAGAACTGAAATCATAAATGAATTTAGAAGTCAGTGGAAATAAAATGAAAATCTGAGAAATATGTGAAGAGGTGGACTGTGGGCACTGAGGACAGGCCATGGGCCAGGAGATCTACCCCATGGACATTGGGAAACTAGGACAGAATGGAGCCGGACACGGGGCTGCATGGGCACAAGGTTAGTTAAGGGGAGCCTGAGGCTCGAGGAGAATTTCTGAGGAGGAGAAGGCTTCCACCCAGAATTCTGTCGCCTAACCCTCTGTTGGGGGTGATGCCGCCGTGCTCTCCTCAAACGTAGCTCTTCTTCCCGTGATTGGGCTGGACATTGTGTCCTTGTTATCAAAAAAGTTATCAACTTAGGTTTTGGTTTTGTTTAATTTCGCACCATAAGGTGCATGGACCTGTACTAAGTATAATCCTTGGCTCACGACACGTAATCAACATTGGTCCTTACGCAGCCTCTTTTACTTTCATTATCCATTGTTATCACATAACAAACACTGCTAAGCCAACCTCACTCAAGAGTTAAAAATTTACCAATGATATACACCTACCGATGTGGTCATCAACTATCCCATTTCCCTGCTTGCCCCCTACAGGGAGTTAACCTTGAATTTTGTGCTTCTCATTCTTATCCTTCTATCTTTTTTTGTTTTATCCCATTTATATATATATATATGTCTAACCAATATATTATTTAATTTTGCTTATTATTTAACATTGCCTATCTAAGATTCACCTAAGTTGTCACATGTGGCTGGAGTTCATCTATTTTCCCTGTGGTATGATATTCCATTGTGTGGATATACTACAATTTATCTATTCTCTTGTCAAAGGACATTGGGTTGTTTGCATTTTTTTACTGTATAGAACAGGAATTCTATGAACAGTCTTGTATATGTGTCTTAATGCTAAATCTTCTCTTGGGTATTTACCTAGAAGTGGAATTGCAAACGTGCGAATGTTCAAATGGACGGGATAATGCCAAATTATTTTCTAAAGTGGTTATGCTACTTTAATTTCCCACTGGCTATATACAGGAGATCCCAATGACAATTTTATCTCTAAAATCTGGCATTGTCATACTTCTTAATTTTATAATCATGGGTATAAAATAGTGTCTAGTTGTGCACATGCTGTACAATCTCTTGAGGCTTAACATCTTTTTACGTGTTTATTGGCCATCTGTGCCTTGTCTTAGGTGAAATACATTTTTATGTTTTTTGCTCATTTTTCTATATTGGATTTTTTGTCTTTTTCCTATTAATATGTAGGAATTCTTTATTATTCTTGAGTAAACATTGTTTTTGTGGTGCAAATATCCTCTCTCTCATCTCTCACAAGGATATACAATAAATGCAATATAAATATGTACACAATATACTCTAAATACACCTTAAGAAAGACTTCCACATTTGGTATTGTCAGTTTTTTTATTTTGGCCATTTTAATAAGTGTGTAGTAGTATCTCGTTGTTGTTTTAATTAGCATTTCCCTGATGACAAATAATGTGGAACATCTTTTCATATGCTTATTTGCCATCTGTGTACCCTCTTTGCTGAGGTGTCTGTTCAGATCTTTTGCCCATTTTTTTAGTTGGGTTCTTTTTTTTCTTATTGTTGAGTTTTAAGATTTCTTTGTATATTTTGGATATGAGTCATTTATCAGATATGTGTTTTGTAAATATTTTCTCCCAGTCTGTAGTCTGTCTTTTCATTCTTAGCAGTGTCTTTTACAGAGCAGAAATTTTAAATTTTAATAAAGTCCAATTTATCCATTTTTTTCTTTTGTGGATCATGCTTTTGGTGTCTCTAAAAACTCATTGCCAAACCAAAGGTCACTAGATTTTTTTCCTATATTTCCTTCTTGAACTTTTTTAGTTTTCCATTTTGTACTTAGGTTTAAGATGTACTCTGAGTTAATTTGTGTGAAAGTTGTGTGGTCTGTCTCTAGGTTATTTTTTTTTGCATATGGACATGCAGTTGTTCTACCACCATTTGTTGAAAAGATGATCTTTTCTCCATTGTGTTGCCTTTGCTCCTTGGTTAAAGATCAGTTGACTGTATTTGTGTGCATCTATTTCTGGGCTCTCCATTCTGTTCCATTGATCTGTTTGTCTATTCTTTCACCAATACCACACTGTCTTGATTACTGTAGCTTTATGGTAAGTCTTGAAGTTGGGTAGTGTCAGCCTTCCAGCTTTGTCTTCTTTTTCAGAATTGTGTTAGTTATTCCGAATTTTTTGCCTTTTCATATAAACTTTAGAATCAATTTGTCAATATCTGCAAAATAACTTGCTGGGATTTAATTATGGTTGCATGACATCTACAAATCAAGTTGGAAGAACTGACATCTTAACAATATTGAATCTTCTGATCCATATCAACAGCAATCTCTCCAATTAATTTTTTTTAATTTTATTTTTTGTTTTTGTCTTGGACTGAAGGATAGAGCATGAGGTGAGAAGAAATACTCACTAATTGGTCACTCAGGTGAGGATGTGATACAAACCCCTTCTTTTCCTATACAATTGAGGAAAATACCCTCAAAATAGGGACGAGGCAGACCTTAGGTCACATATACTATGAATAAACAAAGAACCAGGAGCCCTTTTGATATTTAGACGAAGCATTTACTATATAAATAGGATTATTGAAACTTTAAAACAAAAGCTCTCTGTTTAAAGAATTTGGTGCATATAAACAGTTGTCTGAAGCACATGAAGAACTATGAGTGTAAATCTAAGGTCTCATTTTAAAAAGAGATAAAATGGAAACTTCATTTGCTTGTCATTAGTTAGGCCAATGATCCATGACTGCATTTGGCTAAAATCTAATTTATCTTAGCAAACTAGGGCGTGGCTGTCACTAACAAAATGAGGAAGGAAATTGAAACAGTTCTTGCTATATTTGGGTCAAAATATAGTTTGATCTCAATTTTCTAGGTCATTTAGGTAAAAGTTTTCCCTGGGACTGAAAGACTCAGTAATTACTTCACTTCTCTGATTTGTATGGTAGAGGATAATTACACACTGGTATTTCTCTGAAGAAAACAAAAGCATAACATGGACCCATTTTAGCATTACTAATGAATATATATTAATTATTCATTTATTTAATCAACACGACTGTATTGAGCACTATGTGCCAGACACTGTTCTAGGCACAGAAGAGAGAAGCGTTCTGAAGAAAAATAGAGCAAAAAAAGGAGACAGAGATCGAAGGTCCTGTTTTATATGGGGTGGTCAGGGAACATTTCTCTTATAAGTGACACTGGAGCACATATAAATCTAAAGGATAAAAGAGGCAGAGCCATGTGGGTATCTGGAGGAAAGTGTTTCTAGGTAAAAAAAAGTGCAGAGATAGGAGCACCCTTGGGGTTTCTAAGGAGCACTAAGGAAGCCAGAAGTGGAGGTTATAGGAGGGGTGAGGAGGAGGTCAAGGTAGAGTGGACGCTGGGGCCAACCAGACCATGCAGGGCCTTGTAGGTCTTGGTGAGGACCACTGGAGGATTTTGAACAAGAGAGTGAAATGATCTGATTTCCATTTTTAAAGGCTCACTTTGACTGCCTTTACACATGGGGATCATGAAATGAGGGAGCCAAAGGAGAAACAGTTAGGAGCTGGCCATGTAGTTCTGGGAAGCGAGGCCTAAATTACTAGAGGTAGAGCGGTGAGAAGAGATTGGATTGGGGATATTTTGGAATGTAGGGACAACAAGATTTGCAAATGGATTAGATGTGAGGTGTGAGAGATGGAGATTCTGTGAGAACTGACAGTCACCCATGAGACATTGAACAGCCAACACCTAAACCCAGGGTGGGTTTCCCAACCACCTCTACCTTCATGGGCCCCTTTGTAGAGGGCATAATAGCATCTGAGAGGGAGCAGGAAACACCCCAGAGGAAACAGCAACTTACTTATTTTCTTTGTTTCTTACTGTAAATGTTCATTTTAGAAATGTTTAGAAATTTACGTTTATTTTAGAAAATTTGGAAAATAGAAAGAAAAATGAGAACAACCGTCTTCCCACCACTGAGCGAGTAGAAAGCAGAATTGGTATTTAGTGTAGGTTCTTCCAGGCTTTTGCACACGTACACTCACATATGTGACCATGTTTTAAAAAACGATTTCAGGATCATGCTATACATTCTCCTTTGTAATTTCCTTTGTTTTGGTCTTTAGCAACCTGACATCATCTTTATTCCACCATTGACCCATTGCAGTTTTGCTTCAACGTACTTGTTTCCCACTCAAAAGTATTCTTAAGATTTTTAAAACAAACATGAGTGGGGAGATTTTTCCACTCTCATTGATCTTTTTAAAATATGAAACCGATATAACTGGTTGATATTATTTCCCACTTTAGTCTTGATGGAGAGGCATTCAGTCATCGGATGGGAGAACTGGACCAGGGCTCTCCAAAGGGCCTTTGGGTCCTCAGATTGCTCCGCCATGTGATTTTCAGGCATGAGAATCTTGTTTTAAAACACACCCGAATTTGGCCTCTCCCATTTCTCCCTGAATCGTGAACTCACATAAAAAGCATTTATCTTTAAAACAAGAAATTAAGGAAGGATTTTTTAAATACTGTGTTCTCATAAGCTGTAAAAGCCTAACAGCCCAACTTCTCCAGTCTCACAGCACTTAGCCATTAGGTCATTCGGGTTCCTCATTTCCTGCCTTTACTCTGTAATAAAAGCATTTTCTAACAACTAAAACTAGACGTGAGCCCAGTGCTCAGCTCTGTTATATGATCTTTTACACGATCAGGTCAGAGGCAGAGCTAGAAACAAAACCACAAAGTTACATTCCAGAACCTCGACCTTAGGACACCGGTGAGTAATTTCCCAATAAGCGTATTTCTTTATTAGTATTCATCTTAGCAGCATTATTTTATTCTTACATAAGAGGACTTTCATACTCTCTTACTGATAAGGAAAAGTGATGCATGCAGAGCCAATCACGTTTTCTAGAAGCTCTGTAGATGTGGACTTCTACTTCCCTCAATAATTTGGGAAATTTGATTGTTTGTCCAGAGGAGCTTAAACTCTCAGGAGGCAAAAGCAATACGTTCAGAGGTTCAGTGGGAATATTGGATGAGTTGTGTCCATGTCACATCATTAAAGGTCTTCCTAGGTTCCTGGGATCTATCAATACAGTAAGGAAAAGATTTGGATTGGCCAGCTATATGTTCTAAACAAAACAATGGCTTTCATAGGAAAGCAGTTTTCTTTACACTTGGCCAAAAAGTACAGTCTATGGAATTACACAAGTCTTAGTGGCAATCCTGTTTCTGCCTTATTAACTGGGTGACCTTGACTAAATTAGTCAATCTTCCTGAGTCTTAGTTTTCTCTTTCGTAAAATGGGAATTTTCAATGATGAACTGCGAACATGTCTATAAAGTGCTTAGCATAGTAATAATAGTAATAATTAATAGTCAATATCTGGTAGATGCTGTTATTATTACCATTATTATTATTATTATTAACTTCCTGCCATTGCTCCCATTAATCCATCCTAAGTAATTGCTATCGATGCTGGCTTGTTTTCCAGCACCATCAAGGATCAATAGGCCAACACATTATTGCTATGTCATTTAATGTTTCTATAGCCCCATCCTTTTCTATTACTTCTCAGTTCACCTTTTTCTTGGCTGACCCCAGTAACTTACACAAGTCCTGTAGGTTGTGTTTCTGTGGCCAGACAAGAGGCAGTCTGTTTGGAAGTCTAGTTCTTTTGGAGGAGTAAACTGGGTGAAGAATGGAGGGCTTGCAGTGAAGGTATCTAGGCCCCACAGAAAGATTTTCTTTGAGACTGAGGAGGGGAGAGGGAGTGGACTTTTCCTGAATAGCAGAGACCTCGGATGACAGGCTATTAAACACGTAAGATTAGGAACCTCCTTCAAAGTTCTCTGTGCTCTAGCTTTGAAAAGGACTGTATGCTCTGGGGCAGTGTTGCATTTCAATAGTGCAAAAGCAAACAGAAAACCAGAAGATCTTTGTGGAAAGCTGAAAAATGGCTCCCCCCAAAAGGTATCCATGTCAAGTTCCTGGAACAAGTGAATGTTTCCTTAATTGAAAGAAGGATCTTGGCAGGTGTGGTTAAGGATCTTGAGATAAGGAGATAATCCTAGTTTATCTTGCTGAGCCCTAAATGACATCACAAGTGTCCTTATAATAGAAAGAGAAGAGAAGAAAGAGGAGAAGATAGAAAAGAGAAGACACAGGGGCTGCCCGGTGGCACGGCGGTTTAGTCCGCGCCTGGCAGCCCGGGGTTCGCAGGTTCGGATCCCGGGCACCCGCCGACGCACTGCCTGTCAGCCATGCTGTGGCGACGTCCCATATAAAGTGGAGGAAGATGGGCACGGATGTTAGCCCAGGGTCAGTCTTCCTCACAAAAATAAAAGAGAAGACAGAGAGGAGAAAGTGATATGAAAACAGAGGTAGAGACTGGAGGGATGCAGCTATAAGACAATGAATGCCAATGGCCACCAGAAGCTGGAAGAGGCATAGAAGGATCCTCCCCTAGAGCCTTCAGAGGAAATGTGGCCCTGCCAACAGCTTTGCTTTAGGACTTCTGGCTACAAGAACTGGGAGAGAAGAAATTTCTTTTGTCTTAGCCACCAAGTTTGTGTTAGTTTGTTACGGCAGCCACAGGACACTAACACAGACTTCCTTCAGATTTTCTGGGAAGCATATATCTTGACCCTCAAGAACTCTTGAATGATCCTAGAAAGTGGTAGCCCTTCCTCTCCCTCCCACCTCCCACCTCCCAAAAATACACGATTGAGATTGAATTACTCAAAATCCTGATAAGTAACACTTGGAGCTAAATCTAAATCTAAATCTAATTTTTAAAAATAAAGTTAAGTGCCTTTTCTTGTACCTAATTATCATGGAATGAATCCTTTTGGCCGCATCTAGTGGCGCTACAAACAGATTACAGTCGCCAGGCTTCTCCTCTCCTCCTGTCATTGTCCCTGCCTCCATGGCTGCTGGAAATTCCAGAGAGAAGGGAAGCAGAAGCAACAGGAGTCCCTTCCCTGGGACCTTAAGGTAGCATCCCCTATTCCCAGAGGACCCCGTGTCTCAGGAAGTCAGAAACAGCTCCTTCTCCCCTCAAAGGGTAAGGCTTTCCTATGGAGCCACTGTAGGCGTACATGTCAAGAAGGTATCGCCATCTCATCTTGGCTCCAAATTCTCAAAGAAAATAATCCCCCTAGCACTTCCCTCTCCAATCCAACACGGCCTAGAGAGAGCTCTAGGAGTTTCAGTGCTGTGATGCAAAGTCTGTGCAAAACCTTCCTAACTTACTAATTTATCACCATCCCGCCCACACTCCTCCCCAGTCATCTTTTAAGCATTATTGCATTCCACACAGAATTTACAATTGGATTAGTTTTTTATGGTTTCCTCCTCTCTTGTTATTTGCTGTCCAATGACCCCCAAACATCCTAATCTTTTGTAGTCCATCTTTGCTCTCCCCAGTGTTGGGGGCCCCACTGAATCTAGTACCACCTATGTCTACTCTGCTGTTGATTCCTTACTCAGAGATTTTTCTTAAAATGCCAGGTTAGCCTAGACCTAAAGCCAAGTTTTGCAGCAGCCTTATGAAACTCAGCTCAAAATCCATTTCTCGTTTTCATTACTTTGAACCAACTGGCAGCCCCCTCACTTCTCCTATCTAACTGGCTTTTTCTTGATGGGAAAATCATCACTCAGTATAAGCCCTTCTCCCTTTCTGGAGTTCTTCTATAGATCCTACTAGGAGATCAGAAAACTTACTAATTTTAGACTCATTGAGAAAGCTTTAACTCCTTCCCTACCAAATGATATAAAAAATAATAGCAACTTGAGCTGACATGTTTTTCCTTCTGTAAGTGCAAAGCTCTTAAAATTACGATGAGGGGGCTGACCTGGTGGCACAGTTGTTAAGTCCCTATGCTCTGCTTCAGCAGCCCAGCGTTCACAGGTTTGGATCCTGGGTGTGGACCTACACACCGCTCATCAAGTCGTGATATGGCGGCATCCCACATACAAAGTAGAGGAAGGTTGGCACAGATGTTAGCTCAGGGACAATCTTCCTCACCAAAAAAAAAAAAAATTAAGATGGGTAAAATTAATACAGGGGTGAGAAGATGGGGCATGACACAAATTTTTGTGGCCCCCCCCCTTCCCTTTCTTCCTCATGACCAGGAAGGTGCATGTGGCGGGCTGTGCAAAGGAAGCAGAGAGCAAAAGCAGCCCCTTTCCCCTGATTTGCAACAAACACCATTCACACACGATGGTT
This sequence comes from Tapirus indicus, assembly GCA_031878705.1. Lineage (NCBI taxonomy): Eukaryota > Metazoa > Chordata > Mammalia > Perissodactyla > Tapiridae > Tapirus > Tapirus indicus. Next base: position 73,336,925 of record CM062921.1, on the reverse strand, counting down.
GCGCATGGTGAATTTCGCTGAGGATTCAGGGGGTTAGGGCAAGAGTTCACATTGTAATCCAGTTTAGCAGGTAATTTAGGGTAGAATATTGAAGCTCTTCAGCTAATCCCACCACTAGTGATCTCTTCCACCCAGGCTCAGCACCCTGCCATATTTCTGGGCCCCTCCTTTCTCTTCAGACCTCCTTCTGTCTCCTTCTTATATACTTCCCACTAGCTCTCTGAACTTCTTCAGAGATGTTCAACTATGTCTCTCTCTTGGCCTACTCAAGCCAGAATCTGAGAGCTATCCTTTCACAGGCCAATAATAATGTTTCCTCCCCTAACCAGAATTCCATCTCCAGGTTTTGCATATTTTCTCATCACTTCATCTTGATGGGGCATTTTTTATGTTTTTTTATACTTGTGGAATAGAGGGTTTCCTCCTCCCAGCTTTTACTGCATCTCCATCTTTTATCTGAATGAGGGAGAATCAAATCCTAAATGTTTCTGATTGACAAAGGCCAGGAAAGCAAAGAACTCAACTGATCTAAGCTGTGAGACGTGGAACACTACTAGAAAGTGAACTTCCTCCTATCATCACTGAGAGCTCTCCTCGCAGTGCACCACTGATGAGCGCTGCTTTGTCAGCGAGGTGAGGCAGCTGGACTGGCAGCTGACCTCCTGGGCCCTCCTGCCTTCTCACCCACAATGGTGGATGGCAGAAAGAATCCCACTGAGCATGTGAATCCTAGGATGGAAGGAAGGAAGGAAGGAGGGAGGGAGGGACGGTGTCCAAAATCCCAGGAAGGCATTGTGCACAGAAGAGAAAAACTTCATAGTATAATAACATACTTTTACAAGGTTCCACCAACTAGAGAATCCGGATGGTTCGTGATGAAGAACCTTTTTTTTTTCTGAAATCTTGACATCTGGGGGCTACAGGAAGAAGATTCTGACAACAAAGTCCCTGAGCAAGGCAGGCAGAGAGGGACACTGCTGACGGATGTGCCCCTTCCTGTTAGGAATTTGGGCAAGGTGAAAATCAGCAGGAGGTAGGTAGAGTTTTGAGAGCTACCTGCAGATCCTGACCTATATTTAGTGGAGGTTGTAACACTGAACTATCTCATGGGTCACTGTGTCCTAATCACACAGCAACTCCTGGGTGCCTCTTAATTAGCCAAATGTAAGAGGAAAGCTGGGCTGGAAACTGAGCAGAGAGGATACAGGAATTCTCTCTACTATCTTTACAACTCTTCTGTAAATCTAAAATTATTTCAAAATAAAAAATTTAATTAAAAATCAGAAGTTGCCCTTCCATGGCTCAAAACCCTCATTGGATCCACGTGACACCCTGGATAAAATCCAAAGTCCTTATCATGGCCCCACATGGTCCTACCTCCCTTTTTAATCTTATCTCCTAATTCTCTCCCTCTTACTAACTCCCCCTATTGGTACTGGCCTTCTGAATCTCTCTCAGATCTCAGAGCCTTTCTCATGTGTGCTCCCTCCACCTGCCATAGTCACATTTTCACATGGCTGGTCCCACTGCTTCCTCCAGCTCAAATGTCACCCCCCAAAGAGGCCTTCCCTAAGTAAAATAGTGGCCCTGCATCCCTATTACTCTGAAGCCCTTGATTCTGCTTTGTTTTTTGTATGACATTATGTTATATTTTTGTGTATCGTTATTTGTTCATTGTCTGTCTTCTCCAGTTGAATATAAGCTCCATGAAAACAAGAAATGTCTCTGTTTTCTTCTTTGCAGTATCCAGAGCAGAATAGGTGTTCCACAAATATTTGTTGACTAATTAATGAAAGAATGGACACTTATGGAAAAATGAAGTGCCAGAAATAGCCATGATAATTTTGAAGGAAAGGAAGTTTGGGCTAGATGGTAGGCTTGCCCTACATTATAAAACCACAGTAATTATAATTTAATGCTATAAATTCCCATTCAGCTTTTCTCAGGAAGAACTCCCTGGAGGATAGGTTCAATCAAAACAAAGCAGTAGAGCAAGCAAAAGAAATATAGAGGAAAACAAGGGTGTGACCAAAGAAAGAGGACAGAGAAAATGAAGCATGGGATACAGGAAACAGGAGATCTAAGGGGAGGAAGGCAGATGGAATCTTCAGAAGGATGGTAAATGGAGATCCCAAGATGATGGCTGGGCAGCCCCCCAAACTGGAAGAAGTCAACAGGAGGAACCTTCTCAAGAATATCAAACTGATAAAATAACTGATGTGAGTCAATGTTTTAAGAGGAAATTTAGGCAATTGTTCATGGAATATGAGACTGAATTGCTGAAAAATACTTAGAAAAATAAGCAAATGAACAAAAAGCCCTCAAAACAATGGTTAGCTGCAGGGAAAGATTTTGCAGAAAAGGAAAAGTAGTCATATGTCCTACATGACTCAATTTTAAATAGCATACGTATTCATAATATTGTAATATTGAATATTGATCTAGTGAAAATTATTCTGAAAGAACAGGGGATGTGAAATGCGTAAATGTGTGGTAATGACCCACATCCAGCCATACTGTGGCCCCATTTCTGATGTTTTTCATGTCAAGAATTCTTCAAAGAATTATCTTGACATGATGCCACTTCTTCCTCACTTCACTTCTGTTTTAATACAAAATACTAGCCATTCTTCTTGTGAGTGGTCAATAGTTCACAGTCTCCCCAACACATTTTTCTGATAAAATTGTTTACCATGCTTGTTGTGCTCCACTCCTAATTCTGGGTTTACTTCTTTCCTTGGGAAAGTAGATTCATTAGCAATTCTTTCAGCAAAGATCTGTGGGTGATAAACTCATCCTGTGTATGTCTGAAAATGTCTTAGTTACATTCCCCATTCTTGAAAGAGAGTCTAGTTGTGAATAGATTTCTAGATTGCAGTTATTTTACTTCAGCACTTTGATGAGTTATTTTAGCTCAGTACTGATTTCTGGCACCTTCTATTGCTCACAGAAGTCAGCTGTCAGCCTGCTATTCTTTTTTTTTTTTTTTTTTGGTAACCTTGTCTTTCTTCCCTGGTAGCCTCTTAGATTGTTGTCTTTATCCTTGATACTCTGCAGTTCTACTAAAATGTGTCTAGGGATGGATTTATTTGTGTTTATCTTGTTAGAGACCTGGCATGCATTTTTAATCTGAGGATTTGAGGATTCATATCTTTCTGCAATTTAAGGAAATTCTAACTATTGACTCTGCCATTCTCTACTTCTCTGACTCCTATTGGGAGTATATTGGAATCTATCAATCTATCGTCATAATGTTGATGCCTTTGTATCTACAAGCTGTGTTCTGGGTCACTTTGTTGACACTATCTTCCAATTCATAAATTCTCTCTTCTGTTGTATCCAATCTAGCATTTACCCAATCTATGTGTGAATTATTATTTCAATAACTCCATTTTTCCTTTCCATAGTTTATAATTGGTTCTTTATTATTATTTTTTAAATCTCCAACTGTTTGTGATTCATCATTCATTCATTCATTGAAGAGTATTTATTAAGCATCTACAGCTTGCTGGATCAAAGGCATTATGGGCCTCAGTAATGGTGGAAAATGTGGGAATGTTGGAGGGGGGCAATGGGAGAGAGGGGTAGAGGTCTTGCCAGGAGCACACAGAACTCTGGGTTTCTCTCTTCACTTCTGCTGATGGAGAGGCAGAGGGGGATGGAAGTAAGGAATCAGGGACAAATGGGCCAGGGTCTGGATGGGTCTCAAGCAAAGCACTCAGAATTCCTGGACCACTTCTTGACTCTTGTTTTTTGGTTCATAATTTCTTATGCTGGCTTTAAGGGTGTTATTATTCCCTTTATCTATTTGAGGAATCAAATATACTTAATTTAAGTAGTTTCAGAAGTTTTCTCTATTATTTGAAGTGCTTCAGGAATTAATTTTCCTATTTGTTCAGTTTGTTGGCTATTTTTCATTGTTTTAGTTTTTGTGTGTGCTTTGGAATTTTAATATAGACTGATCTTCAGTAGGAGGGGTGCAACAGAGACAGAGATAGAAAGAGCAAAAGATAGCTATAGAGAGAGAGTGTTTCCTGTCACATCCTCATATCTGGTTATTTTTAATTGTATACACCCAATCTGACAGACTCCCCAGTTCAAAGCAAGGCTAAGATGAATGGCTATAACTTTGTTTTTGGAGACATTGCTGACTCAGTAAGCAGGAGGCTTGGTCCAGGAGCTCACTCTAGGTTGTCTCAGGTCCCTCTGCTATCCCCAGGGCACAGCTTGATGCAGGACAGGTCACTCGGGAGAAGTCACAGCTTCTGGTTCTGTGAAAAACTGAACCCAAGGCTGCCTGTGCCAAGTGATGGGCTCAGAACCTGGATCCTTGAGCCCACAGCTAGTCCTACATACCTCTGTGTGTAGAGACCATGAAGGTATTTTTTTGCTTATTTGGGGCCACACTTATATTAATATTGCTTTTATGCTTTGTGTCTTAGTTAACTTTATTAACAAACAAATGTGAAAATACATAACGACTTAAATACTATGGAAATGTGTTTCTCACTGGAATGATAATTATCTCCAAGCAGTAATTCAGGGAAGACTTAAGCACCTTCCATCTTGTGGCTCCTCCATTTTCTGCACATGGCTTTCCCTATTCAAGTCCATTGGCAATAACTAACCACATAACTCCATCTAGAAGCAAGGCGCCCGGGAAGTGCAGCTGGCTCCCAGCAATAAGTACATACTAAAAAGAAGGGGTGGGAATCTGTCTGCCACTTCTATCTAATTATGACTGTGAGTTGGAGCAGAAGAGAGGAGTTTAACACGTGAAATCCCACCATCTTGACCAGAAAAATCTACATTCACTCCGCTGAAATTGCTACTTATCAAAATCACCACAAGTTTAATGTAGAGTGAATCTACATTTGCTCCACTGAAATTGCTATTTATCAATATCACCATAAGTTTAACTTTATTTCAGATTCCACATATAAGTGATATCATACAGTATTTGCCTTTCTCTATCTGGCTTATTTCATTTAGCATAATGCCCTCAAGGCCTATCCATGTTGTTGTAAACAGCAGGATTTCCTTCTTTCTCATGGCCAAATAATATTCCATTGAATATATGTACATATATGTATATATACACATACATATATATAGATGTACCACATCTTCTTTATCTGTTGATAGACACTTGGGTTGTTTCTATAGCTTAGCTACTATGAGTGATGCTGCAATAAACATGTGAGTGCAGATAGCTCTTCAATATCCTGTTTTCATTTCTTTCGGATATATACCCAGAGGTGGGATTGCTGGATCACATGGTAGTTCTATTTTTAATTTTTTAGGAACTTCTGTAATGTTTTCCATAGTGGCAGTACTAGTTTGCATTCCCACCAAGAGTGCACAAGGGTTCCCTTTTCTCTACATCCTCACCAGCACTTGTTAGTGCTTGTCTTTTTATGATAGCCATTCTAGCAGGTGTGAGGGGATACCTCATTGTGGTTTTGATTTCCCTTTCCCTGATGATTAGTGGTGTTGAGCATCTTTTCATGTACCTTTTGAAAGTATGTCTTTCTTTTGAAAAATGTCTATTCAGTTCCTCTGCCCATTTTTTAATTGGATTGTTTATTTTTCAGCTATTGAGTTGTATGAGTCCTTGTATATTTTTTATATTAACCCCTTATTGGATCTGTAGTTTGCAAATATTTTCTCCCATTTCATAGGTGCCTTTTCATTTTGTTGATGGTTTCCTTTGCTGTGCAGAAACTTTTTAGCTTGATGTAGTCCCACTTGTTTATTTTTGCTTTTGTTGCCTTTGTTTTTGGTGTCAAATCCAAAAAATCATCACCTAGACCAATGTCAAGAAGCTTACCAAAGATCACCAACAGTGTCTTCATGCCCGAGCCAATGGTCACTTTTCTGTCCTCATCTTACTTAGCCTCACAGCAGCTCCAAACTCAGAGGACATTTTTCTCCTTCTTGAAAAACTATTCTTTCAGCTTCTATGATGTTCTGGTCTCTTGGAATGTTTGCCTTGTTCATATTTTGTTGGTGACAGCAAGTGGTGGGCTGAAAATAGCCCCCCAAAGATGTCCATGTCCTAATCCCCAGACCCTGTGAATATGTTACCTTATATGGCAAAAGCAGCTTTGCAGATGTGATTAAGTTAAGGATCTTGAGGTAGGGGAGATTATCCTGGATCATCTGAGTGGGCCCTAAATGCAATTACAAGGGTCCTTGTAAGAGGTAGGTAGAGGAGGTTATGACTACAGAAGAATAATGCAAAGTCACAACTGAACAAGATGCCACACCACTGGCCTTGAAAATGGAGGAAGGAACCACAAGCCAAGGAGTGCAGCTCTAGAGGGTACAAAAAGCAAGGAAACGGATTCTCCCCTAGAGCCTCCATAGGGAGCATGGCCCAGCCAACCAGGTGGTTTCTTTTCCCCAGTGAAACTGATTTCAGACTTCTGACCTCCAGCACTGTATGAGAATAACTGTGTGTTATATTAAACACCATGTTTGTGGTGATTTGACACCGTGCAATAGAAACGAATATACTTGTATAGTCACCCTGTGGGCTTCTTTTCCCCTGGGGGACCTTTAAACTCTCAAGTGCTGCAGGGCTCAGCCCTGAACTGTCTCCTTTCTAGCTACACTTCTAGCTGCACTTTCTTTCCTGGTGATCTAGTTTATTCCTGTTTCCTTAAATACCATTTATATCTTGATGACTCCCAAATTCTTATCTCCAACCCAGACCACTCCTCCAAGTACCAGACATACACACCTGACAGCTTTATTTACCTCTCCATTTGGATAAAATATGCAAAATGGAATTCTTTGATTTCCTGTCCTGCAAATCTGTTCCTCCCCTGTCTTTCCCACCTCAGCTAGATACCTCTCTCAACTCGGTTAGTTGCTGAAGCCAAGAAGCTAGCTAACATCCTTGATTTCTCCCTCCTCCCATCCAGCCCACTCCAACATCCTACCATTTGTATGTCCTGCCAATTCACCCAAAATGTGACAAGACTGCCCACTCCTGCCGCCCCACAACTACAACCTAGTCCGGCCTCCATTGTCTCTCATTGATGCAATAAGCTCCTGTTGCCACTCTGGCCCTCAAAGTCTAAGTTTTCCACATAACATCCAGAATGATCTTTTAAAAGTACAAATCAAATTGTGGCCACCCCTGCTCATAAAGCTTCTGTAGCTTCCCTTGGTGCTCAGAGTAAAGTCGAAGTCCCTAACCTGTTATACGGAGTCCTGCCCGGCCTGGCCGCTCCCTGGTCTCCAGTTCTGTGGCCACTCTGCCCCTTGCTCACCACACTCCAGGCTCTCTGATATTGTGGTTGTTTCTAGAATATGCCAAGCTGTTCCTCCACTTCTCACTCCTGCACTCTCTTGCCCAGACTGTGCTTGGCTGGCTCCAGCCCTTCCTCTCATCTCGGCGTCCTGCATGTTCCCTCCTCAGAGACGCCTCCCTGACCACTCTCCGAAACTCTCGAACGCCTCATCTTCTGTCATCCCCTCATAGCATTAATCACAATGATGTTTGTTTGTTTTCTTATCTTTTGTCTGTCTCTCCCTCTAGAATGAAAGTTTGTGAGAGCAGGAACCACTTCAGCTTGTTCACAGCTGCAGTCTCAGCGCCCAACAGGAGAGATGCCCCTCTCCCCACAAAAATTATTGAATGGATCAATGAAACAATGTTTGGTTCATCAGCCCCCTGGTGCTGGCTGACAGCAGGCTTCCATAGCTTGAACTTGGGGAATAGGAAGTTAGGTTCTTTCAGAAAACCCGGCACTGATGTATACAGTGATGTCAGGTAAGTCACTTTATCTCTCTCCTTGTCCACTTCTTTCGCATGAGAGGCATCTTACCTAGCTCTACTCAGATGGAAGGGTCATGTGCCGACGAAGCAGGTCGAGCACTAAACAGAGCCTCACCCTCATAGATGCAAGATGTTTGTTTGCAGGCGCTTCCTGTGCAATGACTGTATTTATTCTAGAATCAGATTTAAGAATGCTCCCAGGAGGGCCCTGTGTTCTGCTGCCATCTGTGATCCTAACCGCCTGAGTTAGAGCTATGGGGAAGGAAAACAGCACCATTTCTGGAGCCCAGAGCTGTTTGTTCTTGAATATTCCTACTACTGAGTTCCCTTGCCAAAGAGCTCAACATTGACATACCTTCCTAGTATATTTGGAATGACATGATCAGGATGCTACTCGGCTCATCAAACATGTCACAAAACAAGTGGGCATGTCTTCTAGGAAGGGCTCTGGGGTGCAAATGAGTTAGTGCTTCAAGAAAGGACAGTGGATCAAACACACATATCAAGGGCACATCATCAGCATGAGAGGCGAGGCGAGAAATCTCCAGCTGATCATGACAAGGCACGCCATATCCCTGAGATGGAATGGATTACATTTTCTGCACAAGATGCATTTGCAAGCCCACTACAGGTGGGATATGCGTAAAGCATACAGTATTAGAAAATGCCATTTGAGAAATTGTTAATATAAAGAAAGATATTTCTCTTCTCCTTTTTTTCTCTTTCTTTCAGAGATATCTCTTGGTAGCATAATCCTGCAGACATTTATTCCTGTGTTCAAACCAATCACTGTGACGTATGAAATTAAGATCCTCAAGCATGTAGGAGAAGATCAGCCCTGCTCAGCGTCACCTGGTAAACATCAGCAGGAACTTCAGGACAGCAGACGGGGATGCACGTGGCTTGCCAGCTGTGGCACCTGCTGCTCCATATAGCAATACGTTCTGATGTAGGTAAGCTGCCTGGTTTATGGATAAACCAAAAACTCAGGAATCGTGGATAAGGTCTTCAACCTATAAGGAGGACTGTTGGATCATTGATTTCAGGTTCCTACGAACTGAACAAAATGTGTGTGTCCCTTGCATTCAAGGAACATGATCTCCAGTTTCAAATGTTTTAGTACCTACCTTCCCACACCAGAGCCTTTCCCCAGAAGCACTAACCTCTGTTTCCTGAGCTTCTGGAGGTGCTGAGCCACTTCCAAATGCTGAGGGAGGAATTGAGATAACTTGTGAAGGTTTTGTACTGAGAACAGACATTCTATTCCCTGGAAGGTTTCTGGAGAAAAGAAAAATCATTTGAAATCCTGCTTGAAATTAGCTCCTCTACATCATCTAGGGATAATAAATTCCTTTAGGTAAGCATATTCTCTCCAGAGAGAATCGAGTAAAGTAGACCTTTTCGTGAATTACTTTGCTCAGACACTCAGCCACACATTTATTCAATGTGGATTTATTACCTTCCAAGGCAGAGATCCATAAGTAAATGGGGTCATGATGCTTAGGGAACAGGAGACTTGGCTTGGGCTTCCTGAAAGTCCAGGACATGGGAGACTTTGGATGGCACACTGGATGGCCTGAAACAAGAGGTGAAAGAGAGAAAGAAGGAGGAGAAGAAAAAAGGAGAGTGGGCAAGCACTTAGTCAATTGGCCATTTTCCTAGATTCCCAGCAGCTACTGTGTGCCAATGAATGGCATTTCTGAGTCTGCTCCTACTTGTGGAAGCCACTCTGTATATCAATATGCTCTGAGGTAAGTAAGCTGCCCGGTTTATGGATAAACCAAAAACTTAGGACTCTTGGTTAGCTTTCAGATCCACAAGTAGGACCTTTGGATCACTTAGTTCAAGTTCCTGTGAACTGAACATAGTCCATGAGCCACTCTACAATGAAGGCTCCGTGAAGGCAGGGACTGATGCAATAAACACATTTTGAGCACTGTGTCCACTTTCCTCTGAATCTTCTTCAAGAAAAGGTCCACATTCCTTTCTATGGCCTCCAGTGCCTACATGATCTGGTCTCTGCTACCTTGCTGACCTCTTGTCATACCATTCTTCTCCTGGCTCACTAATCTCTACCCACAATGGCCTATCTACTCCTTGAACATAACCACATTTTCACTCACTACAAGATACTTTTCTTGATGTTTACCCTGCCTTGGACATTATCCCCCGGATTTTGATATTGCTGGCTGTTTCTCACTCAGGTCTCAGTCCAAATGTCACCTCCTGAATTTCCACTTCTGGAACTGGTCCTCCCCCAGAGAACAGCTAGGAAGGCTGGTGAAGATATAACTACATCTGTCTGGAGGCATCAGAGAGCTACAAAGCAGTGAGGAATTGTGTGTCTAAGAGAGAAAGGAAGCCCAGAGATGAGACTGGCATCTGGGACCACTTTTCCTCAGAGGCATATGCACATTCTGAAGGCAGAAGCTGAGAGCCTGAAAAGCTGAACAGAATTCTTCACAAATCAAGAGACTATGGGTTCAAGAGACTGTTGAGGACGAGGGGCCCAGGTAAATATCCTAAGCTATCAGTTACCTTGGAAATAAGTGTGAACCCATAGACCAGCCCTCACATGTTCTGTAGCTCAATTTCAAATAATTTAAATCCTTGATTGAGTTAAGGGTATCTGGAATTATGAGTGTTCATAGCCTAGATGCCTGCCAGAAGCAAAAGGGCACCCTCTCTGGAAGAATATAACAGCATTTAAAGCCTAAAATTATCTCTATAGATTTTCATATACAATATCTGGCACTTATTAAAGTGTAATTAGGAATGTAGGAAGATAAAACGTGACCAAAAATAAAGAAAAAAACAGACAATAGAAACAGACCCACAACAGGTCCATATATGATAAAGCAGACACAAACTTTAAAATAACCATGATAAATACATTTAAGAATATAAAAAAACAGGATTAAGAATCTTGATGAATAACTGGAAGTTATGGTTAAAAACAAAAAACCAAATGGAGATTCTAGTATGGAAAAATATTGTGACTGAAATTAAAACCACATTGGATGGGTTTAACATCAGACTAGACATAGTAGAAAAGAGAATCTGTAAACTGGAAGCTAGGCCAGAAAAAAAACCTAGATGAAAGAAAGACAAAAAGATGAAAAATACATAGTTGAACTGGTGTCTCAGATGGAAAAGAGAGAGAGAATGGGGTAAAGTAATACTTGAAGAGATACTACTTAACTGATGAGAATCAATGGCTTTGTGCACAAGTGTGTGTATACATTCTTATGGCAATGCAACAGCTTATGTGAGCAAGGAAAAACTGACCTCAAGATTTTAGAAGTGGACACTTGGGTAACATTACTTCCCTGCCAGATTTATACCCCCTCCTGGATATATGTGCAGGTCTCCCCATCCAGAGCCCACCCAGCTTCTCTCATATGAGTGATCCTGGTCATCCCTCTCAACCCCAGTCTCCCTCCCATCCTTCTCTCCACAGATGTTTGTTGTGGTTGTCATTAGTGCTGCTCACCAAAACTTGTGGTTCTCCTTCTAAGCATGGTAGGATTACACTTCCTCATCCTCTGGAAGTTAGGTGTGAGCAAGTGTCTTGCCTTGGCAATGACAGGTATCCATTTTGTGTGGAAGCACTAAGACCCTGTGCTCAATATAAATTTAACTTACGTTCTTGTCTCCTTGCCTCATTGTCAAGATGGAGCCTCCATCAGCCCAGTTCCTGGATGATCACAACAGACAGAGCTTCTGGCTGATCTGTGGGGAACAAGTAGCATGCATAAGAAATGAACCTGTGGTGTTTGAAGCCTCTGAAACATTAGGGTTATTTGTTACCACAGTATGACATAGCCTACCCAGACATATGTCCCTTCTACCTGCTTTTTCAGTCCCCTTTTCACCAATACTTCCTATTTCAATCCAGGTACCAGGAGACCTTTGCTTTCTTTTGGTCATTTGGATCCCACAGGATCCTTTCTATATCCATTCTTGTTTCCTATTCCTCTTTGCCATGGGTAGTGATTTCCTTTATTCCCAAGAATGCACCTTTTATCTGTTTCCTTTGTTCCACACAGCTGCAGCCTTACATAGCAATGAAAGTTTCTCAGGCAAGTGACTAAAAATCATGTCCTAGGGAAAAGTCTACCTCCCTCATCTGACTCTCTGAAGCCCAGCCTTCCCTGAACTTACACCCTTCCTCCAGCACTGTTCTGATTGCCACTGCAGGCAGACGGAGAAGCTTTCCCAGGTCTTGTCTGAACAGGGAATTCAGCCGGTGAATCCTACTGGCAAAGGCTGAGGTTAGTTATGGATTCTGGGCCATCACCTAGCAGGCTGCTGGCATGCTGCAAATGTAAACAAACAAACAACAGGCTTTGGATTGTAGCTGGAGATCTGTAGGAAAACTGAGAAGAAAGTAATCCTTATTATAATGGTTTGGATGTGTGGTGAGCATCATTTTCTGTGAACAAAGAGAGAGGCTGGAGCAAAATATTTCATCTGTTTTTTTTTTTTTAATGTGCAAAATTAGCTGCACGTATGTGTGTATAGATATGAAAGGGCATTCCTCTCTGATTAGTGAGGGGTAGGGAAATCTCCTCTGATTAACAAGATAAAGTTATTTTGCATTTGTCAAGTATTTTGTTTCTAAAAGCTCCAGCAGATTTCTGAATTCAAATGCTTATGGTTGTTAAAATATCTGTGCACACACGCACACACACAAACCCATTTTCTACAAGCAAGGGGATAATGAAAGCTTTCCGTCCTTTCCAGGCACAGAAGGATGAGTCATAGATATCGTTTGAAGAAGTCCAGTCTCTTCAGGGGACAGGTGGAGTTCCTGACACTCTCCCCTGAAGGGAGCTGATACCTGCTGGGCTCAGCTTGCTGTTTTCTGCCAACAGTGTATTCCATATTCTAACACTGAAACTCTGAATGACCCAAGGCAGGAGCCCTGTCCTTTTTACAGAAGGCTAAAAATCCCCTTTCTCTATTTCTTCCCTACCACAACACAGCAAGTAATTTATCTACAACCTGCCGCAGCTACAGCAAGTATTATCTTCTTGACTGTGAGAAGTGGCAGCCGTTTCAGAGCTGTGTCCTGCTCTGGTGCACACTTTGGAGTTCTTCCTCAAAGCCACATAATGCCTCTCCCCGTAGTACTCAACAGTTGGTAGGGCCACCGGCTAAATTCTAAAGGCAGAGCTGAAACATCTGCCATTCGAGGAACTATTTAAAAATACTGGTGCTCCTTAGAGGCAGGGAGGTAAGACTGGCTTATTTCTTTAGAATCCAAGAAGAAAATGAAATGCAGTCTGTCTACCCAGTGCCAGCCGTGTTCATGGGCAGAGCAGGTGGCTGCCTATATGTTGGTCTGTGAAGGGTGCCAAGAAGATTCCCAGCCAAAAATCCCCCCCCCACATCCAACTGGTCATGAGATGCTAAACTCTACCATCCTTCATCTAGTCATCCTTCCCTCCTTCAGCATCCTCTTCACAAATGCAAAGAATTTTAGGAGGAGATCATTTATCATTAACTCTTAGTTAATGGGCTGAATTGTATCCCTCAAAATTCATATGTTGAAGCCCTAACCCCCAGAATGTGACTGTATTTAGAGAACAGGCCTTTAAAGAGATAATTAAGGTTACATGAGGTCATATGGATGGGCCCTGATCCAACAACTGGTGTCCTTATAAAAAGAGGAAATTTTGACCTCCAGAGAGATGCCAGGGATGCAAGAGCACAGAGAGAAGACCATGTGAAGAGGCAGCAAGCGGGCAACCATCTGCAAGCCAAAGAGAGAGGCCTCAGAGAAAGCAACACTGCTGACACCTTGATCTTGGACTTCCAGCCTCCAGAGGTGTAAGAAAATAAATTTCTGTTGTTTAAGCTGCCCAGTCTGTGGTATTTTACTATGGCAGCCCTAGCAAACTAATACATTCCTTAATGTAAATTAGTTCATCTGATCCTCTGCTCTTTGCTAACTCATTGAGGTTTGGAGTAGAATTGGAAAATAGGTTCTTCCCAAGAAGGGAAAGGTCTAGAGAAGATTCCCAAAGAATTATAAGGGAGCTGAGCACATAGGAAGGATGACAAATTGGATTGGAAGGAAGAGAGACAGGGAAGGAGGTAGGTCGTTATATCACTAATATCTGATATTTGCAGAGGATTATACAGTTCCGAAGTCCTTTTACATGAGCATTTTATCCTGACAGCAGTGTTTGAGGGAGACACTGTCTCCATTTTACAGATGTGGAACCAGAGTCTCAGAAAAGACATGTGAATCTCTTACGGTCACCCTCGGAGCCTGGACTCAAACCCAACACCGTCGAGTCCCACTGAAGACAAACGCCTTTGGCTTCACAGGTTCTTTGCGGCCGACCCCGTGCATCTCACTTGCTCCTCTGCTAGGCAGCCTTCCCCAGCCTGTGTGATCTGGACTTTCCCAGGAATAAAAGACCAAACCAGAGTTTAACCCAACAGTCTTATATTACACCCTCCTACCACAGCCAGGACCCCCTTGGGGGCTGGAACTGTGTCTTAGTCCCCTTTGCAGCCCTTGCAACACCTGATACAGAGCCTCACCCAGACGAGCAGAGTATTTGCTGACCGAACCAGGATGCCCCCTACTTTATTTCTTGCAAAAGTGAAGTCTAAATTAATCCAAAGCACATGCAAGAGCTTATTGCAAATATCCTTCAAACTATGGCCTGAAGAATATCAACGACCTGGCCAAATCCTGGCCAAAGTGTTCACTACTGCCCATCTGGCCAGTCTCCTCCTGTGTTATTCAAGAATTAGGGTGGCTGCTTGCTAAGCCTGCCCATCTGCACGAGAGAGTCCACTACAACTTCATTCAGAGCTGCCCAATTAGGCTTCTCACTGTAATAATACCGGAAAAGGTTCTTCAATGCAACAACAAAAGCTATTTACTGAGGACAGGATTCCCACTATAAAAAGAGAGGTATACCACTTAATAAAGTCATCATAAGTGTATAGTCACACATACAACATGCAACTATAAAGAACAGATGACCACAGTGTGGTTTTGGAGCAAACCCCATCCTGTCTCACTGTCCAGAATGGGGTCAGGGCCTCTTCTCAGGCCCCATGAGCCAGTTCTGAATCAACCCCTGGCACCGGCTGTGCCCCACCTCGTTCAGTGAGGGCAGGACCGGCTTCGTGGGTGTGCAGCCTTAGAAGGGCCCCGAGCTTGGTTTAATGCTGTTTTCTCCATCTTGAAATTTTTAATAGTTTTTGAACAGGGGACCCCTCATCTTCATTTTGCACTAGGCCCCACAGATTCACGTTGCTGGTCCTGAGAGAGGCCTCACCGCTTTTCTGTATCAGAGCTAATGTGTAAATTGCAGGGAATTCTCAGGCTCTAGGTCTGTAATTCAGAAGAGCAGATGGGGATTTCTCAGTGGGGGGCAGATGAAGCAGACAAAATTGGGTGGGGGGCAATAACCTGAACACAAGGGGCCTCCCCGTCAAGTGGGGGCAGCAGTTGCCTTCACTGAATCCAAGAGCAGTGGCCAATCTGAACTCACACTCAGGGCCACTGTCAATACCCAGACCTGACCTGACATGGTTTGGGATGTGGGTTTGGGAAGAGGCATGGCGGGCAGCAGCAGTGAGTCTCAATGTCACAGGAGGGCAAGGATCAGAAGCCAGGAAGTTCTGTCTAAATCTGCCGCAAGGACAGCTGGGAGCAAGACTCAGTCCGTGTGGAGAAGGAGCTGGCAAAACTGGCCCAGGAGTTCAAGGATCCAATCAACTGGGCTGAAGTTAGGGGCTGAACCCCCTCCCAGCTGGGAAATGGAATGGAAACTGGTAGTGGGGAACTCAGGCCAGTGGCCTCTCCTAGGGGATGTGGAAGAAGGGAGAGGGAAGGGAAGTGGCTGCTGTCTCATTCCTGAGGCCCCTAGGCATCTGCTGGGCAAGGACTTAGCATCCCCAGGCCTAGTTCCCTCTGACTACCAGTGGGGAAGCACCTCAAACTGCTACGCTGGATACATTAAAACAGCTGGCAGCAGGGAAAGCCCAGCGAATAGGGAAAGAGCCTAGCTAACAGGTGAAGGTCTTCATACTAAATCTAGAATTTTCATCAACAGCATCTCCATAGCTCTGGCTATATCTGCTCTTATTTGCTGCTATATCGCAGCACATTTTTGTCAAAATCCTAGAATTTAAGAAGGTATGGCTCATTTTCAACGTTTGTACTACAAATTTCTCTCCACTAGGGAAGTAAGAGGTCTCTCTCTCTCTCTCCCTGCCCCACCTCTTATCCCTCCCCCTCTCCCTGTCCCTCCCCTGCCTGAGATCTTGTTGGTAATGAATAGCAACCTGAATGCTACTGGAAAGTCTGCTGTGACCCAGGAGGCCCGTGCCCCACAGCCTCCTGTGCCAACCACACCACTCCTCTTGGCGTGAGCAGCTGGTTTGAAAACTGTCCGCCTGCTGCCCCACTGGGACTTGCTGTTTAACTGTTTCATTTCCTTATGTGTCATACACACACTCCTAGCATGGAGACTTTGCTTTGTGTAAGAAATACAAATGGGAACACATGCATTATATTCTGAATTCTTTCTGGAGGTCAGACTAAATGACCTCTAAGATTCCTGCCAGAATCTAGTATAAATAAACCTAAATCTGATGGATAAAAATTCTGCCTGAAAATTGTCTGAGACCTAAAGCATATAATCTCTGTAGACACATGTGAATTGTGAATGAGTCTGATAATAAGATGCCCAGGGTTAATGTTTACTGAGCATCAACTGTGTGCCAGGCACTGCACTGATTGTACAATCGCATTTAATCCTCACAACAACCTATGAGGAATGTTCCTTAATATCCCTGTGTTATAAATGAAGGATTCGAGACTCAGTGAGCTTGAAGGACTCGCCAAAGTCACATGACTAGTAAGTGAGGGAGCAAGGACTTAATGCCCGCATCACGCTCACATGCCCATCTTGACAGGATGTAGTTCAGAGGAACTCAGTCCCAGTGAAGACCCCCTTCCTCGGCCCTGGTTGCAGCTCTCCATGACAAGCCCTTAGACCTGAGCTCCTAGGTTTTCTCTGCTCCCAACGTTGATTCTGACAGCTTATCTCATTACCTTTATCTCTACGGTGTCACTGCTTCCTGGCCTTGGCTGTGTGTTTAGATAGAATATTTCCCTGAATCCCTTATCAATGTGCTGCTTGAGATCGACAACTCTGGAATCAGAGGCAATGATCCGCACCTTCTAGGAGGGAATGCCCTGTTCACGTTAACCCCTAGTTTTGTTTCTACCTACCCACCCTTCCATGGTATCTGCTTCAGTAACTCAAACTCTGGAGGGTTATATTTGGCTCGATCCACTTTCTATTTTGTAAATCTGATGAGCCACTATATTGCGGAATCAGATCTCATTGCCTTAAAGCATACTTCACTTAGCCATTAGATGATTTTGAGAATAGTATCAGACCAGGACAGAGAAGTGCGAGTGTGTGTGTGCGCGCGCGTGTGCCCGTGTGCATACATGTCACATCTTCCAGGTCACCCAGACTGCAAACTGTGGAGTCGTCTTCAGCTTGCCCGCCCACTCTTGCTCACACCCACGAGTCCGTATCCTTCCCTCAGTCCAGAAGACACTGTCCTTGTTTGGGGTCTCCTCCTTTCCTCTGAACCAGACGGTTTTACCAGCCTCCTGCTCCATCTGCCCTCATCACATTGATGCTTGAATCATCATCCTTAAATAAGGTCCGTCACGTCACAGGTCTTCTCAGAATCCCACAGGGGTGGTGCCCTGGTCGAAACTCATTAGCATCGCATTCCGAGTCCTGCCAAATCTGTCTCCAGATTTACCTCCAACCTCCTCACCCACTGCATGCACCTTACAATTCATCCCACCAACCATATATAGAACCAACATTTATTGAGCCTCTACTAGAGCCAGGAACTCCGAAACTGCTCAGGAAGGTTGGTAAACAGGATACGAGCCTGTGATCAGCCCTACCGGTGGTCTTCAATCCCACAGCCCATCTTGTCTTTCCACGACTCTGCCCAATGCTAGCTCTGTTCCCTTGGCCTGGAAGGCCCCGCTCTTTCATGCTTATTGAAATCATTCTCATCTTCCTAGTCAGATGCCACCTTCTGTTATGTTGACCCTAGTCTTCTTGGAATCCCCTCCTGAGTACCTGAGTTTTAGTCCTGACTTGCTACTAACTAGCTGTGTGACTTTGGGAAATTTTCTTAATCTCACTGGGTCTCAGTTTCGTTCTCCTGAAAAATGGCAATAGTAAAAATACCTCCTTGCATAGCTGTTGAGAAGACTAAGCGAGATTTTGTGCTTAAAGCATTTGGAACAGGGCAAGAAATTATTTCTAGTATCTTGGCTCCCGTGTGTTGCTTACATTGCTATTTACGTTCAGACCATTCTGCCTTCCTATTCTATCTGCTTCTAGTTGATTTTTAGTTTCTTAAGGCTAGGGACTGTCATTTATCTTTGCATTCCAGTGTCACCTAGCAGAGAGCTTTGATCATAGTAAATGTTTAATAAATGTCAGCTTAATTGAGTTCGATTGCTACATGATTATAGCTTTTGGGGGGTAATTTTAAGGTCATTTTACCCATTCCCTCACCTTTCAGAAGAACTTTCCTAATTCTAGGTAGATGAGAGTCTGGCCTACTGGTAACCTAATCCACTT
Organism: Tapirus indicus; assembly: GCA_031878705.1. Lineage (NCBI taxonomy): Eukaryota > Metazoa > Chordata > Mammalia > Perissodactyla > Tapiridae > Tapirus > Tapirus indicus. The sequence goes on along the minus strand of CM062921.1, from coordinate 73,318,472 downwards.
TCTGATATTTCAAACAAACTAAAGGAGATCTTTTCATGCAAGGACGACAAATACATGCCCTTTTATGTGCTGACTCTAATTAATTAATATAGGCTTTCTTGAGTGCTGGCAGTACTGCAGTTGATTAGTGATGTCTTGCACCAGTTAGGCAGCTGGTAATGTGCGGGTAGTGTATTTACCCTTCCCAGTTTAGTCTATTGCTCTCATTTGCACATGAGGAAACTAATGTCCAGAGAAGCTGAGTGACATCCTCAAGGCCACACAGTTAGTCAGAAGCAGAGCACAAACTGGAAGTCAGGCGTTCTGAATACTAGTTCAGTGTTTTTTAGGGAGAATCAAATTTGGAAGAGAAGAAAACGATCCAATGGTGAGTCTACACCCCATTTAGCCATGCATTTAACTGCCCACACTCATCATTCTGTGGCTTGAGGATTGTGTCTTTGAAACACAGCACATGAGAGGCAATATCCTAGGGGAGGAGCTGCTCCTTTGAACCCTGGGCACATCCTTCTCTCAGACAACCTGTCCCAACTGGAATTGGCGGATGGAGCCTGCCCAAACCACAGGACAGCAAGGCTGAGTCCTGGGCTACTTTAGAAGAAGGGCCATTAGAAGCAGAATCTCAAACAAATTCCCATGAATTTTAAACTCTTACAAAATAAGATTAGGCACATGGTATCCCCCATGCGGGAAAATATCCTCTTCTTCATAATGTTGAATTTGTGATTTCAAATTCAAAATGGAAGCACTGAAAGGATTTCTTGGGGCATAGGGGATTATTCTGCAAGATCCCCCCAAAAAGTTGTAGAATTCAGAACTTCCAAATAAGCTGAAATTTCTGAAGAATTCAAATACATACCTTGTGTCAATAGAATTTAGACTCTGATTATGTACAGACTAAAAGTAGGTAGGGAGAGGAGGGGGGCATCAATACACAAAAAAAGAGCACTAAGAGGCAAATTTCATTAAAACCCAGGCATCTGCTCTCAGGAATGATTAATGTTCCAGGTGTAGACTGTGCAGTCCCATTGCTGAGTCACATCACATTATAGCTCTCACCTAAACACAGCTTAACGCCAACTATAAAATGGCATGCCTTGTACATCTTAGTACACAAACGCTGGTACGTAGAGTCATGGACTATTACAGCTGGAGAGGAAGTTAAAGACTGTGGTCCAACCTCCTCTCTTTACAGATGTCCCCAAAAGGTGAAATGGCTTAGCCGAGGCCACACTGCTAGTTACAGGCAAATCTCACCCATAAACCTGGGAGTCTCCAGGCAAAGTCTATCTGCTGTCTAATAGACACATCCCAGAGTTAAACATCTTCCACAGAAACAGGGATAGACCATCAGAAAGAGAGTATCCAAAGAAATTTTATTCATTCCAAAAGACCAGAATTTATATCACCTGAGTTAACAATTCCATTTGTTGTCTTTCCTTTGATACAGCCAAATAATTTTCATGTACTCACTATTGGGCCCCTGAGAGCTCTCCCAGCCTTGCCTTACAGATAAGTGAAGGACCAATACTTGTTGGTTGCCTATTATGTGCCAAGGACTGCCCACCTTATCTCACTAAAACCTCACAATTTATTCTCAAGAGCCTGATTCTTTGAGAGGTTTGGTTATTTACTCAAGGTTATACAATTAACAAATGGTGGAGCTGAGATTTAAAGCCAGGTCTACCTGTCTCCAAATCCTGTGGACTTTGTACATCACCCAACTACCTCCTAATATCAATGGGGTTAGAGAATGTTTACCATGTTATTTCAGAAAAGACGTGGGGGTGGGGGGGAGGAGGCAGAGTCATATGCCATCTGTGTTCATGGAAGGGCCCTGAACAGGTTTCAGAAAACTTGAATCTCATCCTCCTGCTTGCTGCAGCCCTGGGGTCACAAAGAGCGTGGAAGTCTCCGCTGTCCTCTTCCCTGATGAACTGGCCCCGATCATAAGGTGATGGTTAACTTTATGTATCAACTTAGCTGGGCCACAGTACCTAAATATTTGGTCAAACATCAATCTAAATGTCACTGTGAAGGCACTTTTTAGTTGAGAGTAACATTTAAGTCAGTGGACTTGGAGTTAGGTGGATTCCCCTCCATAATGTGGGTGGGTCATTCAATCAGTTGAATGCCTTGAAAGACTGAGGTGACTGAAGAGGAAGGAATTGTGCCCCCAGGCTGCCTTCGGACTTGAGCTGCAGTATCAACCCTTCCCTGGGTCTCCAGCCTGCCGGCCTACTTGCAGATTTTGGATTCCCGGCCTCCATAATCATGTGAGCCAACTCCTTAAAGTCAATCTCTCTGTCCCTCTCCTCTATGCCTCCTATTGGTTCTCTGTTTCTCTAGACAGCCCTGGCTAATGCACACGGAGTGAGCTCCATGAGCACCTTTCGGTCTAGAGCAGAAGCCTCCTCAGTGGCATCCCCAGGCCTCTTTTTTCAGGGCCCCACCCTGACCTTCATTTGGCCTTCCTGGGTTGGGGTGGAGCATGGGGGCTGGAGGGCCACCTTCTCCCAAACCAGAGCCTGTCCCTGACAGAGCATTGGCTGTGTGAGGTGGAACCACCTGAGAGCACAAGGACAGAGGCTGACAGGCCCTCAACTCCTCCCACTAGAAGCTCTACCTCTTTACATGGGGGTGGGGGCGGGGGGTGCTGTCACCGAAGATTTCTGTTTTATCCCTAACACAGATTCAAGCTCCTGCCCCTTGGAGAGCAGAGGGTAGAGAACCTGGAGGTTAGAGTGTGTGATCAGCTTCTCAGTCTGCACTACTCATACATTTCTGGTTGCCAAGGAAGGAACGTGCAGCAACCAGTGTGGACCACTAGGGTGGGTAACTCCCAGCAAGAGCGCAAGTCCTGGAAGTCAGCTAGGCCAGGGTTCCAACCCAAGGCAACATCTTTGTTCAACATCTTTGTTTCCTTATCTGTGAAATACCCCATTTCTCTTTCTATTGATTTGAAAGTCGTCTGTTCTATTTCTCTTCTTCCCATGGTGGATTCCTTTATAGGGTAAACTAGTATTGATTCGGCTGAACCACGTGAACTTGCCAGCATTAGGCCATTTTTTATTTACAAGAAATGGTAATTTCATATGGTTCAACAGCCTCCCCTAGCATAATCAAGGATCCTTAACACACTTTTCATCTTCAGATAATACAGATTTTCCAACGCTGATTTGCTTCATGTCTACCTCCTTCATTGATATCTGCAAATTCATATTTCTACTAAAAAGCTGTTTTTTTAAACAATAATACATTTTACTTATTTTTCCTTACTATTACACACCTTGTATGACAATTCTTGCTGCTGGAGTGTTGTATCTTCTAACTGGAATACAACCTCTAGTAATTTTTCAGGCAGACTCTCTGGGTGATAATCTTTTAAAGACCTTTATGACTTAAAATGTCTTTATTTCACTCCCACTCCAATGATTATTTGATTAGACATAGAATTATAGTTCACATCTTTTCTCTTGGCACTTTAAAGATATATGTCCCACGTTCTGACTTCCAGCATTGCCAATCAAGAATTTGTTGCTTTTGTGAAATTATATTTTCTGTTTTCAAGATATCCAAATAGTCTTTTTTCAAAGCTACATGTTCTTATTTCATAATTACCAACTTTATGGATGTGACACCCTCATTTATTTCTTTGAGAATTTTGTTTCTTTGTTTTTTTAGTTTTTATTTGTAACAGTTTTATTGAAGTATCATTTAAATTCCATAAAAATACATCCATTATGTGTACAGTACAATTATTTTTAATAAATAATAGAGTTGTGCAACACAACCTCTATCCAGTTCTAGAACGTTTCCATCACCTGAAAAAGGTCTGTCATAACCATTTGTAGTCAATCCTCCCATTCCAGCCTGAGGTAATCATTGATATGCTTTCTTTCTCTATATTTTTCCCTTTTTGGAAATTTCATACAAATGGTATCATATAATGTGATCTTTTGTGTCTTTTTTTTCTCTTAGCATAATGTTGTAGCATGTAACAGTAGTTCATTATTTTTATTGCTGAATAATATTCCACTGTGCCACGCTTTTATTGAGTGCTTCCTACGTGCACTGTTCTGAGCCTATTTCAACAAGGTTTATAGTGTACCCGGGGGATATAGCCATCCCCATCCAATCTGGAGACAATTCTGGAGCAAGACACTGTAGCTCCTTTAACAGAGCCAAGCCCAGCCTCGACACCTACCACTTCAAGATGAACAAAAGTATTCTTCCACAGCTAATCAGAAAGCAGGTGTCATCCTTTGAGTCCAAGCTCCTGCCTTGATCACTCACCAGCTCCTGTGCTGGCTTCCAGGTTAAGTTAATCTTCGTTGGTAAAGACTAGGAGAGGGGAGCTGCCAGGATACAGCTCTGGGGAGGGGCCTGGAAGCTGGAACTTTCCCATTGCTCCTTGTAGAGCTATACGTTTTGTTCTGAAGTGTGCAGCACGAAGTTGGCTCTTCACTTAAAGGAAAATGTTCTGAGTTTTTTAATGCTTAAAAAAGGAAAGAGAAAGATAAGAAAGGAAGGAAGAAAGGCAGGCAAGGAAGAGCCATTTCTATCCTCTTCCCTTTCAAATTTATCTCCGGACACATTTGTTGGCAGTCCTGCCAGCTGTCAAAAGTGTTTGAGAGTAGGCAGCAGGCTCCAGTGAGAAAATCAAATCTCTGCTCCTCCAGGGAACTCCATTAGCGAGATGTTTAAACTGTGGCTTCACCTGAAGGAAGAAAGACAGCAGCCCACGAGGAAACCTCCCATCTCCTTCCAGAGCTCTGAGAAGCAGCTGGGTCCTGTTTCTCAGGCTTTGACAACACTTCCTACTCCTTCCACCTACAGGAATATTCCGGAAAAAGACATTAGTACACTAGAGACACCACCTCTCCTCCCATGCTCCACCTCCTGCAGCCAGAATCCAGCTAGATGCGTTTATTAGTGTTCTCTGCAGGCTGAGAACATGCCCGGGACTGGAAGGGGAAGAGAACTCCTGCCCTCAGGCATGATATTGTAGCTCCCGAAAGCTAAGGATACACTGTTCATAAGAAGACTGATACATCTGGTGCATCTGTACTCAGAAGGAGAAATTTGTGTCCTATGAATGTAATACAGAATAGCCAGTCCCGAATTTTAAAACCAGCAATGTGATACAATTTTATTTGTGTGGCAGTTTGGAAAACTGGGATTTCATTTTCCAATTAAATAAATAATATAAATACATATCAAAAGCCATGGAAGTGTTTATGATCATTGACCCCGGAATCCCACAATTCAACAGGAGAAAAGGATGCTCAATGATTGTTCTTATTGTTAAACTGCAGAACTTGATACTACCAAATTGTGCCATAAAGAAAAAAGTTTAAATAATTTAAGAGAAATCAGTGTGCTGTGACATTTCACAAATATTAAAAATGATTATGATGTCACTTATGTGGCATAGGAAATATTTGTGATATAATGTTAGGTGAAGGAGTCAGAAGCTATATCTGGTATGCAGCCCAAGCTTGCAATTTCACAGAATTATTTATGTAAAATGGCATGTCAAAGGGATGTTCTAGAAAAATAAAATGAGTTGTATTAAAGTAATAGGAATATGAATAAAATTTTCTTTCGGTGGTGCTATATTATTTTAAAAATAAAAATGGAAACAAAAAGCAACACAAATTTTAGGTAACTCTGCATCAATGCAAAGAAGCCCTTCAACTCAGACGTAGTTAATCTAAGTACTAATCATTCCATCTTTAGTTCTAGGGCCTGAAGACAGGCTCTGCAGAAGGAAAATTAAAGAGAGAGAAGGGGCGGGGAGAGAAGAAGAAAGAATTGAGGAAGGAGGGGGAGGCAGAGGAGAAAACAGTGCGTAAAGACTTTTAGCCACCTCATTTCCAGTCTATATTTGCTTTTAATGTTTTGTCTTAACTGTGCTTGCTTCTTTAGCTTTCTGAATCAATTCCTCCCCTGAATTACACTTTTTTTCTGATTTCATATCTGTCTCTCTCCAATCTGAACACCAGATTCTCTCCTCAATTAATATTATTGTAAACCAAGACCTACAGGTTTTAATAAATACTTAATTAAAAATCAGCTTGGTAAACGGAAGAGCAAGAAGGTTTTCTTCCTTCCAAAAGTTGCTGCCTTCACCCATCAATTTATTGTAATGGGGATAATATTTTAAAACTTCGTCATGCTTGATTTTTTACCTTTTTAATTGCATGACCTTCTTCCTAGTTGGTCCTGAGCATCCATTTTCCTGGAGGCAGGCACAAATTGGGTAGAGGAATGTTTGGAGGAAGATTAAAATTGTTACAGAAAAAGTGCAAAGAGAAAGATTTAATTAATATTCTGCTTTTGGCATGTAAAGTAGGATTAAGTACTAAGGCAACAGTCTTGCAACCAGGCTACAGCTTTAATAGGGGATTTTCTAAACACCTTTCTCTCCTCTGTTGGCGTATTAACCATCAAGCCTGGATGATTCGGGCCCTAGGATCATCCACATAAAGAAGATAAGGTAACTCATTTGCCCTAACAGCCACATTGTAGGGATAACTCTACAACCTGAGTTCCTCTATGGTAGAAGCACGATTATGACTGTTATGAGTTGAATTGTGTCCCCCCAAATTTATATGTTGATGTCCTAACCCTCAGTACCTTATTTGGAGATAAGATCCTTGCAGAGGTAATCAAATTAAAATGAGGTCATTAGGGCAGACCCTAATCCAACTTGACTGGTGTCCTTATTAAAGGGGAAATTTGGACACAGACAGCTATACAGGGAGAATGCAACATGAACATGAAGACAGTCATCTACAAGCCAAGGACAGAAGCCTGGGGACAGATCCTTCCCTTACAGCCCTCAGATGGAACCTACCCCGCCAACACCTTGATCTCAGACTTTCAGCCTCCAGAACTGGGAGACAATAAATTTCTGTTGTTTAGGCCACGGAGTTTATGGTACTTTGTTATGGCAGCTCTAGCAGACTAATACAGTGACCAAAGGAATATAAAAAGAAAATCTCTCCTTTCTACTCTGAGGGGCTACGGGAAGAAGAGGGAAGGGGTACTCTTCCCCCCTCCTCATTTGGGACTCTAGAAGAAGGCCACAGTAACAGGCTTCCCTGTACCCATCTGGGATGCCACCACATCAAAGTAAACTTGGCTACACAGGATGGTCAGGTGAGCAGGCCACTGGATGTCTTGACTGGGCTTTCCTCACTTCAAGTGGGGTATAGGCAAGACCCCCAGTGACTGAGTCTGCAGGGGGGTTGCTGCCCAGAGTGGGTAGCAGGGATGAAGGGTCTCCATGGGGCTATCATGGATGCCCAGGCTCAGACCAGCGGCAGTCACAGCCAGGCCTCAAAAGGGATATAGTCCAGGCTGGGCCCTAACCAGATAGGGAGAGACAAATTCACAAGCTACACAGCTGTAGGCTTCAGCTGCAACTCCTAGCAAGGTGAGCACCTCCTGGATGGATGACAAGTGTCATCCCCAAAGACCAGAGCCCTGCTAAGCATCCCTGAAATTCCCCACCACATGAGACGTGTGTAAGCCTCACCCCCCCACACACACACATGCTATCTTAGAGAGGGAGTGGGAGAGAAAACATATCTGAGAGACTGAGCATTTTACTCAAGAGAAGCTGCACACAGCCAAATGATCAGATCAGACTAAACTTTAAACCAGGATGGACATTTAATTAATTTCCCCCCACACTATCAAGTTGTATTATGAGTTCAAATTCCACAGCATATACACAAAATGCTTCATTATCACAGGATTTTAGGACTGTGGGGGAAGTAGAAGTGGGACCTTTCACCATTAGAGTCACTATTTCAATAAAACAACTTCAGAAACCCCCAAGGATGGCCATTGTGGCTTCTGCTGTGATTTCTAGAATGGATTGAATGGATTACAAAGATCTCAAAACGTTGTGGTGTCACTCGCCTCAGGTAGTGGAGTTTCACAGCCTGGAGGAGTGCTAATTAAAGTCCATTTCAGCTCAGTGAACCTGCCACCACACCCCCAGTAAACAAAGGCACATCCTGGTCTGTCAGCCACATTAGATGCTCAGGCTGGTGACTAAATTGTAAGTGAAAAGCTTTCAGAGCAGAAATTGAAGGGGGTAGAGCTGTGAAGGGCTGGTTAAGGGTGAGCTGGGAGGAAGCCGAGAGTGCACCAGGAAGGATGCCCTTTTCCTCTTGGCAGGATTCAGTAGGACTGGTACATTTTCTATTCGGGATGAAGCAATCCCTATGGAGAGGAAAGTCCCCTAGCCCAAGGCCTTTTCAGGTTGAGGAAGTGAGTCTTCAACTATGAAATGTTCATTTTAAATAAACAAACAGAACAGTCCTTTAGATGTGAAACCAAAGTAAACAGTATGACTGAAGATGAATTGCCACCTTAAGGAGCTCCTGGGAATCCCAAGTCTTAATAGAGACCTTTTCCTATAGGGAGCAAGGAGAGCTGTATACCCATCACTCAGTCCCATTTCATATTCATAAAGGTGGCCAACAGACAAGGTCATTACCCATGTAGTTATCGAGTTAATTACTAACACAGTTGACAGCACTGTTCTTGGTGACTGACGCAGAGAAGGAGCACAGAAAATGACATACTTTCCTTTCCAGACATTTTGAATCTCCCCAAGTGCTATGCACTGTGAGGAGGCGGGAGGGGGGGCGTGCCGAGGAGAGAAGAGAGTAACGCACAGATATTCAGACACAAAAGCTGAGGGAAAGAGAAGCAAACGTGCACAGTCCAGTCAGTCTTTCATATATTCATTCAACAAGTATTGATTGGACACTGATTATGCACTGGACGTTATTAGATTATCAAAGAGTAGTAAACAAAACAAAGTCCTTGTCCTCACTCTCTAGCAGAGGAGACAGATGATAAACTGGCATCGAATACAACATCAGATGGTGATGTGTGTTGTGAAGAAAGCTGATTAGGGGGCTAGACCAGGACTGGGTGGAGAAGAGAGAAATTGCCCTTTTATGAAATGGCTGGTAATGTCTCTCTAAGAGGTGACATTTGAGCAGAGACCTGAATCAAGTTGGAGAGTGAGCCCTGGGACCCTCTGTAAAAACATTCCAGCAGAGGGAGCAGCATGGTGAAATGCCCTGCGATGGAGAAGGAGGGAGCACGACCGGGGAAGCCGGAGCTGAGAGGAAGGTGGGAGATGAGGACAGACAAGCACCAGGGGCCAGGTCACACAGGGTTTAGACAACATTCCGAATGAGAGAAGTCGCAGGAGGGTTTTGAGCCAGGAGCAAGGAGATCATTTTAAAAGGCCTGTTGTGAATGCTGTGCAGAGTGTAGGCTGTGGGCAAGAGTGGAAGCCACGAGTCCCGTTGGAGACCATTGCAGGACTCAGGGTCACAGGACCAGGGAGGCAGAGCGGAGTGAGAAGGAGGTGGGTTTGGGATGTATTTTCTGGGAGAGGCAACTTATTTACAGATGGATTTGATGCGGGTGTGAGAGAAAGAGAGGGGGCAATGATTGGGGCCCGAGCATGGAGGCGCATTTGCTGACGTGGGATGACTGTGGGAGCCGTCATGTTGTGAGCAGCTGGGGCAGGGAGAGAGAGAATCATATTCACTCCTCTCCCTTCCCTTCTTCTCCCCATTCTCCACAAATTTCTCTTCCTTCGTCATTCATTTGTCTTCATTAGTTTGTTTTTCTTCACTCTCTTACTCATGCGCACATTTCCCCCTCTCTCTATTGCAGGAGTATGCCCAGTTGTGTACCTCGACCCAGAGGGGTGACTTCTATGGTATCTTCACGATCGCTGAAGCAAATTTCCTCTCTGATGAAATAAAAATATTAGAGCTTGAAAAATCCTTAGAGTTAACACTATTATTCTCTGCATACACACCCCTCCCCCAAATCTTCCAGATGTGTTTCTAAGTGGTCTCTGGCTCATATATCCTGCTTTGAGGAAGACTTCATCCCCACTGTCATGGATGAAGTTTACAAAGCTGAGAAGACAGAAGGACTACACTCCCCCCACCCACAAAACACACGTCTTCTGATTTACCCTCATCATCTGTTCATTTCTCTCTTTATTCACCATCTCGATGTCAATATTAGACAGGAACAAGAGTGAATCATGAAGTTTCTTCCCATTTCCAAAACAAACCTTTAACTTAGGAATGTAGATGAAAGAATATTTTTTTTCTAAACCAACAGTGTAAACCAGCTGGACTGTTTTGTAAAAATATCACACCCTCTCGACACTTCACTGGCTGATTTGCGTGGTGCCAGATGAGTTTCTTTTTCCCTCTTTCAGTCAACTCAAGTAAATATACAACACTCAGCCAAATTACATCCTCTAGCAGGAGGAGAGGTTCTGACATGTTTTCTTGTTAATTGTTTACCCTAATCTGTTTGTTCACAATTTCTGAGACAGGAAAGATGGATCATCAGAGCAAAGTTACTAGAAGGATTTTTAGGGGACGGGCTACAGCTGGAGGGTTGTTATGTAACTTGAGTTATATAGCTCTTTCCATTTTCAAGGTGTTCAATAGACACTGACTAATTAAGCTGGGAAATGGTTTCTGTGCTTGAACATCCCTGTTAGCTGTGACAAGCATTTCTCCCTCTGTGTTGGAAAACGTTCACGTTTCTTCTTTGGTAATGCTGAGCCCTCATTAGATGATGATGACAGTTTGCTGTTGTCACTCTGTGAATGATGGAGTAAATAAGTGACTGATGCACAGAACCTCAGAGCTCATGTGATACTCTCAGTGAAGGAACTCTGGTCCAGCGACTTGGACACATCCTGACTTTCAGTGGACATGTACAGTGCCAGCCGACTCACTACTGTCAGGCAGCTGTTTGCTGTGGCTTTGCTGGGTCTGAGTCAAAGGGAATTATTCACACAAGACTTTTCCCCTTTGGGTGTCCCAGTGGGAGACATCTGACTCCAAGACACAACTGGAAAGAAGCCCATCCAAGTCTGCTCTCGTCCAAAGTCAGAATTTTCCCATTAGAACTTGTTCTTTTGAGGTTGAGATTGTCGCCATTTTTTTCTTTATTATTTATTAAGCAACAATTTTGTGCCAGACGTTGTGTTATCCTCCAGGATGCAACTTAAATAAGACCTACTGTTTGTCCAGCAGGAGCTTACAATATAGTTCATTAAATTTTAATTATTTTGAAATAGGCAAAAAAGTATCAGTCATTTATAACTTTCATCCATCACACATTAATTTATTCAATAAAAATTTATTGGCTAGAAGTCACAGTCTAGTAGGGAGAGAAACCTAAATAAATCATTAAACAGGAAGTTACAAGTACCATAATAAAGCCCAGTGCATTTCCTTCTTACGGTGACCAGTCAGGGAAAGCTTTCAGAGATGTTATGGCAGAAAACCAAAGGGAACTGAACACCTGTGGGATTGGGATTTGGGAGAAGGATCCTGCCAGAAAGATTCCTTCCTTCTGATTCTGTTCAAGGCTAGCTCAGCCATATGCCAGCTGATTGACTCCAGGTGTCCTTGGCCAACACATATAATCATTCTTGCCCACTAAGTTGTGTGGCTAATGAGAGGTCTTGTGGTACTGGCTTAATTAGATGAAACGATTAAACTGTAATTAGCACACTTATTATTTTAATATGAATCAACGCTTCTCAAAGCCCCTGAAAAGAATTTAATCTCCAAAGTAAATTAAGCCCTTCCTACAAGCTCCTTCACGCTATTAACATACCAGTTTTTTCCTTCTTGGTATAAATCACAAACTTCATCCCCCAAGTAGTCCCAATCATACAAACAGCCAGGCTAAAAGTAAAGTTTTATCGTAAGTTGTTCTCTGGGCTTTTCTGAAATCCCAAAGAAAGGCAAGGAAGAGCAGACTTCCAGCTTGGATCAAATTCTATTGATCATGATGAGGGAATTATGTTTTTGGTAAATCCAAAGGTGGTGTTTTCTAGCCAGACGTGCTGCCTAACACAGCCAGAAGTGGGCAGGCAGCCAGCTGTGTGCTTCTGCAATCACTTGTGGCCCTTGCCCCTTCATCCATCAGGCTGAACAGAGAATCAATAACTAGTTGCCTTGCAGGATTTTTTAAGGTTATCGCTCCCAATCCTTCATTTGATGGATGCTTAATGTTAGTCATATTGAAGGAGAGTTGAAAAGTTGCCTTCTGCTGCAGGTTTGATGAGTTACCATTTTCTGCCAGATAAAGAAGTTTCTACAAAAGAAGAAAAATTACTTTTCTGGGATCTGCTCTTGCTCTACAGAAACAGAAACGCAGTTAAGAGGCTTAAAGTGGAAACACCAGACAATTCAGGCTTCACCAAGGACTATGCCTACTTTTGACAGGAAATTTCTCTTGTTCTGTGCATGTATTTTGAAAACCACTGTTTCTTTTTGTAGGAAAGAATTTTTAAAGGCATTTTCTTTGGAAACTCCAAAGCAAAGCAAAATCTATTAGATACCTGGGATATAGTTTTAGAATAATCCTAAGCAAGAATCAACATACATCAAAAGATGTAGCTATCAAGTTTCTGATTTATTTTATAATGAATTCCCATTTATCCAAAATGTTTCCAAATTCTGGAATATTTTAAAAATTTAGGTTAAAAAGAGATATCAACGAGTGCTGACTTTGACACTGGTCTGTCCTCCTTTCCACATTTATAATTGCTTTCTCCAGGAGTGAGAAATATAAATTTTACTAATAAAAGTAGTTTTCTATCAATTTTGTTATAATTAATGAATAAAATTGTAATACATTAGATGTGTACGCGAGATGATTTGATATACACGTACATTGTGAAAGGATTCCCACAATCAAGTTACTTAACACATCCATCACCTCACATATTTACCTTTTTATTTTTGGTGAGAACACTTAAGCTCTACTCTCTTAGTAAATTTCAATTATACAATTCAGTGTTGTGGACTATAGTCACCATTGTTATATAGGAGATCCTCAGATCTTATTCATCCTATAACTAAAAATTTGTACTCTTTCATCAACCTCTCTCCAATTCCCCTACCCACCATTCCCTGACAGCCAGCATTCAACTCTCTGTTTCTCCAAGTTTAAGTTTTTCTTTTCATATTCCACTTATGTGATACTATGCAGTATTTGTGTTCCTCTGTCTGGTTTATTTCACTTAGCCTAATGCCCTCAAGTTCTGTCCATGTTGTCACAAATGGCAGGATTTCCTTCTTTTTTATGGCTGAATAATATTCCATTGTGTGTGTATATATATATCACATTTTCTTTATCCATTCATCCATCAATGGACACTTAGGTTTTTTCCAAAACTTGGCTGTTGTGAATAATGCTGCAATGAACATGGGGATTCAGATACCTCTTTGAAATGATTTCATTTCCTTTGGATATATACCCAGAAGTGAGATTGCTGGGTTAAACGGTAGTTCTATTTTTAATTTCTTCAGTATGCTCCCTACTGTTTTCCACAGTGGGTGTGCCTGTTTCCATTCTATTTTTATCCACATCCTCACCAGCATTTGATATCTCTTGTCTTTTTGATAATAGCCATTCAAACAGGCATGAGGTGATATCTCATTGTGGTTTTAATTTGCATTTCCCTGATGATTAGTGATGTTGAGTACCTTTTCATGTACCTGTTGGCCATTTGTATGTCTTCTTTGGAAAAATGTCTATTCAGGTCCTTTGCACATTTTTTAATTGTTTTTTGTTGTTATTGGGGGTTTTTGTTTTTGTTTTTTGCTATTGAGTTGTATGAGTTCCTTGTAAATTTTGGATATTAACTCCTTATCAGATATGTGGTTTGCAAATATTTTTCCCATTCCATAGGTTGCCTTTTCAGTTTGTTGATGATTTTCTTTGCTGTGAATTAAAGTCCTTTTAGAATTACTAGCCCAAACCACAGCAAAAAGTAAGCCTATTAACTAAAGTTCAATATTTGTTAAAATTATTTTCCCCCTGAGGTAAAATTTGCATAAAGTGCAGTGCAGACACCTTAGGTGTACAATTTATTGAGTTTTGATAAATCTATACCTCATAGAGTCATCACTCCCACCAACATATATGGAACATTTCAGTTATCCCAGAAATTGCTCTTGTGCCCTCTTCCAGTCGATTCCCAGCCCCTATAAATACCACCGTTCTCAATTCTATCACCATAGATTACTTCAGCCTATTCTTAAACTTCATTCGCATAAATGGAATCATAAAACTATGTGTTCTTCTATGCCTGGGTTATTTTGCTCAACAGAAAGGTTTTTCTACATTTATTCATGTTGTTGTATCTAAATCAGTAGTTCCTTCTTTTTGTTGCTGAACAGTATTCCATTGAATGAATATCCCACAATTTGCTTACCCATTTTTCTGTTGGTGGACACTGTTCTGTTTTTTTTTTAACTGTGATAAGCACACTTAACATGAGATTTACCCTCTTAACAAAATTTTTAGTGTACAATACAGAATTGTTAACTACAGGCACAATGTTGTACAGTGGATCTCTAGAACTTATTCCTCTTGCATAACTGAAAATATACCCCCATTGAATAGCAACTCCCTATTTACTCCCCAGCCCAAGCCCCTGGCAACCACCATTCCACTCTCAGCTTCTATGAATTTGACTATTTTAGATAACCTCATCTAGGTGGAATCACATGGCATTTGTCCTTCTGTGACTGGCTTATTTCATTGAGCATAATGTTCGCAAGGTTCATCCACATGGTTGCATATGGCAGAATTTTCTTCTTTTGAGGCACATTGGTTTTTTTCTCAGGTTTGGTTATAAATAAAGTTGATGGGAGTATAAAGTGGTGCAACCATTTTGGAAAACTATTTAGCAGTTTCTTATAAAGTAAAAATATATCTATGATCCAGTAATTCCACTGCTAGATATTTACCTAAAGAAATAAAAATGTATTCACAAAGAGATTTGTACAAGAATGTTTATAGTGGCTTTATTCATACTTGGAAAAATCCATCAATGAAGCCATCTAGAATGGGAAATCCAGTTCTCAAGTAGAAGTCTGTTCTTTGTTATTCATTTTCTTGAATATACAAACAGGGATTCAAACATCCATCTCTGATAACTCCAATAATCATCTGCATGTCTGTTTCTGTTGTCTTTTTCTTTTCGGTCCTCTTTATTGGCATCCTTGGTCATTTCTGTTTGTTTGTGAGGCTCCAAATGATGTTATCATCTTCCAGAGAGAGCTCATCCTATTTTCTGGTAGTCAGTTAAACTGGTAGTTGATCAGGGACTGGTTTGCAATTATTTTTGAAATTCCATCTCCCTCTGATTTTCCCCACACGTAGTGTGTAGCCCTCCAGGATTCCCAACGGAAATTCTGAAGCGTTGACTGAAGCCCCTCCCCCTTAGTGGGTCCTGAACTCCAACTTCTGCCTCCCTAGCACTTTGAAATTGAGGAAAACTCTGCCTTCCCCATAGGTAGTTTTCTGTCTTGTTTCAAGAACAGTTTAGCAACTCAGCAAATGTCTAAATGGGAAAACAGCAGTTTTTCAGGCACAATTGCTCTATGCCTCCCCTGTTACCAGGATCTTAGCTACCCTCCACCCCAAATTCTGGAGGCTTAATAGCCCTGAACTCCACTTTTTGCCTTTCTTGTCCTGTGAGATTGCCAAAATTTCAGCTGGCATTTCTACTTCTTACCAGCAGCTTCCTGCCTAGGCCTTCTACCCCAAATCTCAACTTCCCTCATCCCACTACGGAGAAGTGGCAAACACTCCTAGAGGAAAAGAGACTGCATAGTGTTAGCTTACCTCTCTGAGGTTTTCTTCTCTAGGAATCATGATTGATCAGGTGCTGTTTGGCTCAGTAAATCTGTGATGTTTTCAAGCCGTTCTCTAATATATATCTTTCCAGTTGTTTTTTTTTTTTTTTGTGAGGAAGACCAGCCCTGAGCTAACATCTTGTTGCTAATCCTCCTCTTTTTGCTGAGGAAGACTGGCCCTGGGCTAACATCCGTGCCCATCTTCCTCCACTTTATATGGGACGCCGCCACGGCATGGCTGACAGACCGTGCGTCGGCCGGCGCTCGGGATCCGAACCGGCGAACCCTGGGCTGCCAAGCGCGGACTAAACTGCTGCGCCACCGGTTGTTTTTGATGGAAATTTTAGTCCACTTTAACCTAATCCATCCTAACCAGAAGCATTAGTTATGGCTTCATTTTTTTCTTGTCTAATTGAACTGGCTAGAATCATCAGTTCAATGTTTAAGTAACTTGATTTTTATTTTAATGGGAATTCTTACAAAGTTTCCCATTAAGATTGATGTTTTGTGTGGGTTCTTTAATAAATAGCTTTTATCAGATCAAGGATGTTCTTTACTATTCTTAGTTTTCTGCAGTTTTTATCATTGAAAGGTGTTGAATTTTATCAAATACTTTTTCTGTATCTATTGATATAATCATATTGTTCTTCTCCTTTTATCTCAATTGTATAAAGTGTGTGTGTGTGTGTGTGTGTGTGTGTGTGGTGGGTGTTTTCCTAATGTTTTCTTTCATAACTGGAATAAATCCAGATTGATTATATCATCTTTGGAATACATTACTGGATTTTTATTTGGTATCATTTTGTTTAGAATTTCATCTTTGTTAAAGTTGTAATTTGCCTTTTTCTTTTCCTCTGCTGGGCTTGTTTGGTTTTGTCATCAAGATTAAACTAGCCTCGTAGAAAAAGTTGAGGAATAATTAATGTTTTATTACTCTCTAGATGAGAATCTCTAAAATTAGAACTATTTGTTCTTTGAAAGTTTGTTAGAACTTGCCTATAAAAATCATCTGGGTTTGGTGTTTTCTTTGTGTGAAAATTTTAAACTACTGTTTCAATTTTTTTGCCTTATAGATATTGAGCCATTCAGGCTTTCTCTTTCTGTTTTGAGAAAATTCAGTATACCATATTTTCCTAAGAACTTATCCATTTTGTCTAAGTTTTCGAACTTGTCAGCATAAACCTGTTTATATATTCCTTATTTTGTTTTAATTTTGGTCGTATCTGTAATTATATCATTTTTTCCTTTCCCAATATTACTATTTTTCACTTCATCAGTCTCACCAGAGAAGCAACTATTCTGTTAGTCTCTTCCAAGGAACAAATTTTGGCTTTGTTTATGACTTCTAAGGTATGGTTTTTTATTTTTAATTATTATTGATTTCTGTTCTTATTTTTTATGCTCTCTCTTTCCACATTCTTTGGATTTATTCTATTGTTTTATTTTCCCTAATTTCTTCATATTGACACTTAGCCTTTTTTCCCTTTTAAAATAAGCAGTAAAGGCTATATATTTATCCCAATTATCACTCATAAACATTTTAATACTTATGTCTTGCCTCATTTGAGAAAGGATTTGATGAAGCTTATAATGACTCAGATAGTATAAGACATAAAAATAAGATTATGTGGAGATTCTTGAGAGATGACAATAGTGGTTGTGTAGGTTTTATTTGTTTTGTTTTGTTTGAGTTGTTTCTTTACATTTCAAGTGGGTTTCTTGTTGGGAGCATATAGTTGAGTATTGCTCTTTTATCCAATATGATAATCTTTGCATTTGAATTGAATAATCCATTTACATTTAATGTGATTATTGATATGATTTGATTTAAATCTTCCATATAGCTATTTGTTTTCTATATGTTCCATCTGTTTTTTGTTCCCTTTAGTCTCTTTATGCCTTCTTTTTTGATGAATTGAGGGTTTCTTTATTACTTAATTTTATTTCCTTTGTTGACTCATTAGCTATAACTCCTAGTGCTATTTTAGTGTTTACTTTAGGGATTAGAGTACACATCTTATTTTATCACAGTCTACCTTCAAGTGATATCATGTCACTTCACAAATATTATAAGAATCTTACAATAATATGCTTCAATTTCTTTGGAGAAACGTTTACTCAAGTCCTTTGCCCATTTTTAAAATGGGTGATTTGGTTTTTTGCTATTGAGTTGTAGGAGTTTCTTATATGTTTTGGAAATTAACCCTTTATCTGATATATGATTTGCAAATATTTTCTCCCATTCTATAGGTTGCCTTTTCATTCTGTTGTTTGTTTCCTTTGCTGTGCAGAAGCTTTTTAGTTTGATATAGTGCTACTTGTCTATTTTTACTTTTGTTGCCTGTGCTTTTGGTGTCATATCCAAGAAATCATTGCCAAGACCAATGTCAAGAAGACTTTCCCCCACGTTTTCTTCTAGGAATTTTACAATTTCAGCATCATATTATCTGTCTTTTTTATTATATTCATCCTAGTAGATGTGAAGTGGCATCTCATTGTGTTTTTGATTTGCATTTCTCTGATGGCTAATGATGTTGAACATCTTTTCATGTGCTTATTGTCCATTTGTATCTCTTCTTTGGAGAAATGTCTATTCAAATTTTTTGCCCACTTTTAAATTGGGTTATTTGCCTTTTTATTATTGAGTTGTGGCTTTATATATTTTACATGCAAGTCCTTGATCGGCTCTATGATTTGCAAAAATTTTCTCCCATTCGGTGGGTTGTCTTTTCACTTTCTTGATGGTGCCCTTTAAGGCACAAAATTTTAAATTTTGATTATGTCCAATTCACTTGGGTTTTTTTTTCCTTTTGTATTTGTTCTTTGGTGTCATATCTAAGTAACCATTGCCTAATCCAAGGTCATAAAGATTTATGCCTGTTTTCTTCTAACAACGTTTTCTAGTTTTCACTTTTACTTGGTCTTTTTAAAACAGTCTTTGATCCATTTTGACTTAATTTTTTACATATGTGTGAGGTTGGGGTTCAACTTCATTCTTTTGTATGGGGATAGCCAGTTGTCTCAGCACCACGTGTTGAAGAGACTATTCTTTCCCCCATTTAATTGTCTTGGCACCCTTGTTGAAAATCAACTGACCATAAGTGTTAGGGTTTATTTCTAAAATCTCAATTCTATTCCATTTACTTATATATTTATCCTTATGGCAGTTACATACGGTCTTAAAAACCATTGATTAGTAGTCAGATATAATAGTTATTAGTTTTTATGTACCATATATCCAGCAACAATTTTCATAAGGAGATACAAGTAGGAAATGACAGACACACAATAATAATAGGAGAATTTAATACACTTCTATCAGTCCAAGACCAATCAAATGGGTAAAAAATTATTAAAGCTATAGAAGACCTAAACAACATGATCAATAAGATAGACCTCATAGGTAATACAAAACTCTGAGCCCCAATAATAATGGATACACTTCCATTTCAAGTGCTCATGGAATATTCAAGAAAACTGACCATAGTTTAGGACATAAACAAAAAACACTATTAACTTTTGGGTCAAAGAGGAAACATCAAATGAAATTGCAATTTAAAAAATAATAATAATGAAAACAATGTATGTCGGAATCTGTGGGATAAAACTAAAGTAGTTATCAGGGAAAAATCTCCCTGCATTCAATGTCATAGCAGTAAATATTAAAAAATAAAATGAATTAGACCTCCAAGTAAAAAGGTAGAAAAAGGCCACAAAGGAAAACCAAAGGAAGCAGAAGGACTTAATAAAGTTACAAACAGAAACTAATGATTTAGAAAACAGAAAACCAATAGACATAACAAATCAAAAAGCTGATTTTTTAAAAACTCAACAAAATAGGCAAACCACTAGCTAGCCTAATCAAGATAAAAAGTGATAGAATATAAACACACAAAATTATCTATGACAAAAGGGAATAACCAACAAACAGGAAAAAGTAGGGAAAAATCTCTAAGAGACTACTTTGCACAACTCTCTACAAATAATTTTAAAACCTAGATGAAAAGAATAATTCTAAAAAGTGTAATGTTAAAAAGTTGTTCTCAGTAGATACACAAAGTCTTAATAGACTACTTGCTACAGGAAAAAAAAAAGGTTATTCACACACACACATACACAAAGAAAATACACAGAAAACAACCAAAGCAACCAAGCCTAGATGGTTTCTTAGTGTACTTCCACCAACCTTCAAAGTTCAGACATTCCCAATTAGACTTAAACTGTTATGAAACAGAAAGCCCAATTTGTTTTATGAAGCAAGAATAATAGCAATACAAAATCCTGATAAAGATTGTACCAAAAAAGAAAACTGAAGAATAATTTCACTTATGAATGTTGAGGAAATGATCTTAAATACAACTATTAAATAAAAATGAAAAGGTTCTCAACATCAATGATCATAAGAGAAAGGCAAATTGAAACCACAATGTGATACTATCACCAAACGCAAAATGGGTACAATTTTAAAGGCCAGGAATACAGGTGTTGGCAAGGATGTGGAACATCAGTATTTGAGTTCCCCAAAAGCAGATGCTGGGACAAGGTTTCAAATGCAAGTAATTATGTGGGATATGATCCCAAGAAACACTGGTAGAGAAGTGAGGAAGGGAGATAGATAGGGAACAAAAGGCAGATAATAAAGTACGCATCACCAAACAAGTTACCCCGAGGAGTAATTGAAGCTTAATCCCACTGGGAATTCTGAGAGACACTGTAGAATACTTGCCCCAGAGTTATCTTACCTGAGGAGTGAGGGAGCTGACGGACTTATATACCAACTCCTGTCGATCATTGGCTGAAAGCTACTCCTGTAGGCAGTAACCTTACAGCATCTCCAGTCTGCCATCTGCATGGGCAGAGCTGGCTCCAGCCTTCAGAGAAAGCGCTTGGGCAAAGAGAGAGAAAGATACTGGCAGCTGGAAATCAGGAGGTACACACTACAACCAACAGTGACTATTAAATGGAGCGATTGGAACTCTTATACGTTACTGGTGGGAGTGTAAACTGGTATAAATACTTTGAAAAAAGTTTTAGAACCATTTACTAAAGCTGAACATATCCTATAACTACACTTAGGTATATACCAAATGGAAAGGAGTGCCTATATACACCAAAAGACACACAAAAAAATGTTCATAGAAGCTTCATTCATAACAGTAAAAACCGGAAACAACCCAAATGTCTACCAACAATCGAAAGGATAAATTGTCGGTGTATTCAAACAACAGAATACATCAATGAAAAACTGCTATAACATACAACAACATGCTTCAATCTCAGAAATAAAATGTTAGGCAAAAAGTACAAGACCTATGAATCCGTATGATATAGGATTCCACTTATGTAATGTACAAAAACCAATCCATGGTGATAGAACTTAGAACGCCTACATTTAGGAGTGATAGTAATGGGAAGGAACAAAAGGGAGGCTCCTTGGATGCTGGTAGTGTCCTATGTCTTGCTTTGAATGATGGTTACACTGGTGTACACATTTGTAAAAATTCTTGAAGCTGTTCACTTAACATTTGTGCAGTTTTCTGTGAATAAGTTATATTTCAATGAAAAGATTTTTAAAAATCATACTTACTTGCTCTTTCCATGGAATAAAACAAGAACCAGTGATCAACCCCGTAGCAACCAGCATGCCCTGAGCCAAGACTGCAGTTTCTAAAAACTATTTCCCATTAAAAGGACAAAGAAATTTTACGAAACGGCTGATTCTAAGTTGAGGGCAGGAAATGGAAAATATAAACCTGGATCATACCCCAAAGCAAGGACGCTATTAAAGATCACTATATTTGTATCACAGGGACTCAGGAGCTAACTTGAGTAATACCATACTGGTCAAAGGTAGGAACATTTGAGCATCAAAATAAAACAACAAGTGAAATGGAGTAAAACACTTCAAATATGTTAACATCTATGAGTTACTTCATAATGTCATCAAACAAACAACTCTGATTGGTCAGCTTTGGAGGAACGAAACATTATTTTTGAAATACTATAAATAAGGGAAACAAATCAAGTATTTACTTTTGCTGTTTCTATATTATCTACACTTCAGGGTAACCAAATAATTGAAGAGGGCACGTTTCTATTTACATAAGTACTCAAACTACAAAACAAAAAAAGTGTGACAAAATAAGAATATCACCATTTTGCAGCTCCTAATGAATGAATAGACGTAGGCAATGATCATCAATGGCTGGTAACTTTACAAAAAGAGAGACTCCAGATATTCTAACCCTCCTGATGAACGTACGTATGCAGTAGTTGTGCAAAACAAAGACAACAAACAAGAATTTTGAATCTGCTCAAGCTCTGCCAATTTACATGAAACAAGGAACAGAGGAACATATTACATAGCACTATGGGGCTGCAGTTAACAAAATCAAGACCGAGGAAAATCTACAAGACAAACAATTCAAGGAAACAATTCAAGGAATTCAAACAATTCAAGGAAAATTGCAATTAATAACAAGAGATGGGGGAGGAATTTATAGATTTAAAGAGATTTAAGACACATCAGTCAATACATAGGCTTTATTTGTAGCCCATTTTAACAAACAAACCATCAAAAAATAAATAAGAGGCAATAAGGAAAATGTAAACACTGACTGGATATTAGAGTATTGTTAAATTTTAGGTGTCATAATAGTACTGTGGTCATATTCTTGTAAAAAAATAAAGAGTTCTTTTAGAGGTACATATGAAAAATTTACAGATGAAATAATATAATGACCAAGGTTCACTACAAAACAACATGGAGTCGATGTGGATGTAGATGAAGAAAGATTTGCCATGTTTCAACAGGTGTTGAAGTTGGGTGTATTAGTCTGCTCAGGCTGCCATAACAAAATAGCACAGACTGAGTGGCTTAAACAAGAGAAATTTATTTCCTCCAGTTCTAGAGACTAGAAGTCCAAGATCAAGGTGTCAGCAGATTTGGTTTCTTCTAAGGTCTCTCTCCTTGGCTTGCAGTTGGCTGCATTCTCACTGCATCCTCACGTGGTTTTTCCCCTGTGCGCACATATATCTCTGTCCTAATCTCCTCTTCTTATAAGGACACCAGGCATATTGGATTAGGGCTCACCCATATGCCTTTATTTTACCCTAACTACCTCTAAAACCCCTCTCTCCAAATACAGGCACATTCTGAGGTACTGGGGTTTAGGACTTCAACATATGGATTTTGGGTAAACACAATTCAGCCCACAACACTGGGCAATGAGGACATCAGGTACATTATACTGTTTACTCTACTTGTGTAGAAGTGTGAAATTTTCCATTAAAGTTTCAACATTTTTTTTAAATGAGAAAATTAATGGAAGAGAAAAATAAAACTTAGCCAATGTGAACTACTCCACCCACTCCAGATAGAAACACAATCACTTATCTTTTATTTTTCCAATTAATGGCTTGATAATCCATATGCCTACTAGCAGATCATCTTTTACATTCTTAGGGCATCTCCACCACCAATGTCTAGAAAACTCAGTCATACTTCCCCCAGTGCCAGACAGAGAAAGAACTAGAGTCTCCTTAGTTCACCATCAACTTTACTGATGCGTGATGTTGCTGTTTGTTCCTTCACAATACAGCAGACATACTTGCCTGGCATAGCAATAAAAGTGACCTTGATGATCTACATGATGGCATAGGATGAAATGTTTGAGAGAGGACAACTGCACCTCTCCAAGCTAGGTTCAGCCACTGCACATAGGCAGTAAAGATACAGCCCTTAGCTTTCAGCTTTTTAAATTAACATATACAGGTTTTTTTACTAGGATACTTCCAAGAGAATTGAGTCAGGATAGTTCCAAGACATTATGGACTCAGAACACCCAGTTCATGAAGATGAAATGAGATAAATACCCAAATAAGCTAAATGGGAGAGAAGTGGTTAATACCCATAGAATCCTAGAACTCAGAGAGCTGACTTCCATTTCTGGAAATATGGCAGATTAGGTTAATTGAGAACCATCCCACTGAGAATAACAGACAAAATATAATAAACATCATTTTAAATGTATAACTAACATGCAAGAAAGTAAGGGAAACTCCTAGGAGCAAAGCCAGAAATGAAACCAGAAAGCAGATGTTCAGATTGCCCTAATGAATTTTGCTGGACTTGACAGCCAAGGGGCTATCATTTTAATAGCCATGTGAGGACAGGAAATAAAGCCTCAGACTCATGGTGGAAGGTGGAGCAGAAATTCTTATCTAGAGTCAGGACCCTCAAAGGCTGACAACCTCAGTAAAAGTGTGAATTAAGAATAACATCCACCTACCAGCAAAGAGATGTGACAAGATAGTTTTCTTGGTCTCATCCTGTGCTCTGAGTCAAACTGTCTTTAAAAAAAATACTACTCTGAGAGTTCTAACCATGGACCTTTTCTCTCCTCTGTTTGCAGTTCAAATTTGTACTGCCTTTGTGATCTGGGTATTCCTACACTGAAAGACTCACATAAAAAGTCATCCTGGGCTGATAACACCCCTGGTATGCCAGAAAGAAAGAAATGTCTAGAGGGACACAACTTTAACTCAAGCCTATAGGATTCCAGCAGATAAAACTCCACCAAACATGAGCTCACAATCCATAATTATATGGTACATGAGAAAATTTGAGGACTGAAGCCACTCATACAAAATTGAATCATCTGAAACCCAGAGATTTTAAATAACTTGCTGAAAGTCTCACGGCTGAGCCAGATCAGAGCTCAGGTGTTATGGGTTGCTTACAAATTATTTTTTCCTTCTAGACATCTACCTTTTTTTCATATGGAAGGTCTTCCTCTTGAGAATCTAAAGAGAGATCAGATCTAATTGTTTTTAAAATCAACATTCCAACACTGAAAAATGAGACTTTTGCCCCCAAATAAGCAAGTAGATTCTGCTACTGTGGTTCTTCAAGTTTACAGGTATTCTCATCTGTATTCTAGAGATACTCCACCCCTGAAAAAATATGTTTAAAAAATGTGCTACTCAGCACTCTCATAGTCTGCTGATTGGAACATCCTTTTGGAAAGCAATTTAGTTAAACACACCAACAGTTTTCAATGTAATTCTCCTTTGAGTAATCCATTCTTAGAACATTCCCAGAGATGTGAACAAAGGTTTAGTGTTCAGTTATGCTCACACTTTTGTAAGCTACAATGGTGAAAAATTAGAAAACAGCTCAATGTTCCATAAGGAGGAATGGTTATATAAATTACAGTACATAGTGAGAATAAATTACGTAGGCTTTAAAAAAATCTTTGAAAACTTTGATAGAAAAGTGAGTAGAAAAAAGCAAGATAAAACTATACAGTATAAACCACAATGAGATATCACTTCACACCCATTAGGATTGCTATTATCAAAAAACAAAACAAAACCCAGAAAATAACAAATGTTGGTGAGGATGTAGAGAAATTGGAGCCCTTGTGCACCCCTGGTGGGAATGTAAAATGGTGCAGCAGCTGTGGAAAACAGTATGGCAATTCCTCATAAAATTAAACATAGAATTCCTATATGATTCAGCAATTCCACTTCTGGGTATATCCCCAAAAGACATGAAAGCAGGGACATGAATAGATATTTGTACACCTATGTTCATAGCAGCATTATTAACAATAGCCAGAAGATGGAAGCAAACCAAGTGTTCATGAACAAATGAATAGGTAAAATGTAGTATATCCATATAATGTAATATTATTCAGCCTTAAAAAGGAAGGACATTCTGACACTACAACATGGATGAACCTTGAAGGCATTATGCTGAGTGAAATAGGCCAGTCACAAAAGAACAAATACTGAATGATTCCAATAGACAGTAGAATGGTATTTGCCAGGGGCTAGGAGTGGGGGGAGAGGAAATGGGGAGTTAGTGTTTAATGGGTACAAAGTGTCAGTCGGGGAAGATGAAAAAGTTCTGAAGATAAATGATGGTGATGGTTGCACAACAATGTTAATGTACTTAATGCCACAGAACTGTATACTTTAAAATGATTTACATGGTAAATGTTATGTATACTTGAACACAATAGAAAATATACACTTGGATATACGTTGATATATATATATATATGTATGTGTATAGTATATGTTACATACACATATGTATATACACATATGTATGTTATGTGTTATATGTGTATGTGTGTTACATATATGTATAACATGTTATATACTATGTGCATACATATATGTATATAGTTGTGTATATATAGTAACATATAAGCAGTATAAAAAGATGATGTGTGGTAAGTAGGTTCATAGGTATAAAAACTGATAGATTCATGGTGTGCTCGTTTCCTATTGCTGCTGTAGCAAATTACCATAAACTTGGTGACTTAAAGCAACATACATTATTCTCTTACAGTTCTGGGGATCAGAAATCAGAAGTCAGTATCACTGGGAGGAAATCAAGGTGTCAGCAGGGCTGCGCTCTCTCCAGAGGCTCTAGGGGAGATTCCATTTCCTTGCTCTTTGCAGCTTCTAGAAGCTGCCTGCGTTATTCCTTGGTTCATTGCCCTTTCCTCCATCTTCAAAGCCATCTGTGTAGCCTCTTGCTTCAGTGGTGACTCTGCCTTCCTTTTCTGTGTCAAATCTCCCCCTTCTTCCTTCTTCTAAGGACACTTGTGATTGCATTTAGAGCCCACTGGATGATCCAGAATACTCTCCCCATTTCAAGATTCTTAACTTCATCACATCTTTTTCCATATAAGGTAATATTCACCCTTTTGCCATATAAGGTAATATTCACAGGTTCTGAGAATTAGGACGTGGGTATCTTGGGGGGCCATTATTCAGCTTATCTAGACATGGATGGACAGAAGGAAAGACAATGGAAGGAAATATGATAAAACATTAATCGTAGCTAAATGTGAATTATAGAATCATGAATTGTTTTTCCCTGAATACTTTTATACTGTTTACAAGCTTTTTGCAATGAACAACTTCCATAATGAAAAATGCTACTTATTTTTAAATGAAAATATAGCTTAATGTATTTGGGGTGTTTTCCAGGTGTGGAATGAATTTCACTAAACCACTCATGTTTGGTATAATTCTCCTGATGGCCATTTGTAAGATGTCAGTCCTGTAACAGGAATGTTGTCTATAATCATAGAACCAAAACAAGTTGCCTACTTATGAATTTGTTCAGGAATAAACCCAGTTAAAATTAAAATAAAATTCCTATATAGAAAAGGTTAATATACAAAAATATGATGTTACAGCTATGATAAGATACTTGACAAAACCCAAGTCACCTTCTTTTAATTCACAGCATAGCCTTGATTTGCGCCCGGCTGGCTCCCTCTGGAAAATTTCCAGTGTCCTCACAGTTGGGTCTCTTGTCCCTAAACTTCTCTTGTGCCACTGGCATTCATAATCAGATTTACACACATTGTTTATAAGTGAGGTTTATTCCATGTGGTGTGGCATTCATTTTTTTGGTAAAGCATGGTGAAGAACTGAGAAAATTAAACATCTCCCTAGGGTCTGCATTATCGTTCTTCAGTTAACGAAGACTTTTTTTAAGGCAGGCACCGTGCCGACAGCTTTCTGTGGAGCACCACAGGCATGTCCCTGCACTATCCCGGGAGGTGGGTGCACCATGGTCATTTTACAGTTGGTGAAGCGGCAGCTTAGAGAGGCCATGTAACTTGCCCAAAGTCACCGTCTAGTAATTGTTGGAGGCATCAGTGGGGAGGCACCTATGAAGCAACACAGAATACACAATACAGCTAATCCCACAGCTGTCCACTGAAAAGATGAAAGGTCTGACCCCGGGGTCCCCTCACATGATTGTTCTTCTCAGGTCAGACTATTCGTTGACAAACACCTAAGCATCTGCTCTCTTCCAACTGTTAAAAGTTTCAAACATACAAAGAAAGCAGAGGAGATAGTTCTTGCCCTTCTAAAGATCCTACAATCTAATTTGGGAGACAGTACATATACCCTAGGATACAAGCAGAGTTACAATGCAATAGGTACCCCAAAAATGCATACACAAGTGGCAGAGGAAGGGTCAAATTATACAAACTGAAGGGGTGATAAGATGGGGTTCACCGTAGAAGGGTATTTGGTGGTTTAAGGCACTTACTTTTATTCATCATTGGAGGGCAGAGTGGTTTAATGTGATAAACCAGCTCTCTTCTATAGATTTTACTCATCAGAAATATCCTTTATGAGCAAACAAAAAAGATGATTTAAAGTGAGGTGGGGGCTTTTTAAAATTTAGGTTACTGTGAAATTACTGACTCTGTGGTGTACCAAGGCTCAAAAAGCAAAATTTTAGAAAAGAAAAATAGAGGAGGACAAGGAAAGGAATCATGAGTTAGAGCAATGGCAGGAAGACAGTTGCATCTACAAATCTCTAAAGAGCAGTTTGTTAAATATATGGTTTCTCTTCGGAAGGCAGATGTTTATCGGTAAATACTCCTCGGAAGTGCAGCTCGTTAATCTGTAGGGGGAGATGTCTGGGCACTTTTGTTCTCCAAAGGCCATGATGAGATAAGGAGGAGGGAAGCCTGACAGCTGCTCTTGGATCTATATTCATGAAGCATGCTGAACCGTATTTATGCTTGTGGCTAATCACAGACCTTTCCTTCTAAGATACAGAATGGTGCTTGCACGTGCACATGTGCACGCACACGCACACACGTACCCCCCTCTTACCTGATTCTGGACTAGCAATAAGGAGATTAATGTTTAGAAAGAGATCTTTCACTAGGACATTGTAGCAGTGTTTTCAACAGTGGCACCCAGCATGCTGGTTTCAACCTGGGTTAAGCAAGAAGAAATGAACCCACGCTTGCTCGATGAGGTCTAAAACTGGAGGTGGTCAGAGGGCAGAGTGAAAGAAAGGTCCAAGTTTCCCAACTACTGGGAGCTACACTCAGGAGCATCAGGAAAACCTTGGGAAAGAGACCTGAAATATACATGAGTGTGCAATGTTCCTCAAAATAATACACCAGAAACCAGGGGATGCCTCTTCCACTTTTAAATCTGCAGTAGAAGAGGAGTTTGAGTTGAACTATACAAGGTACCAGAGGGAGTCAGTTTGCTGTAAATTCTGCAGAGAATGTTACTCTGCAGGAGGCCAGGGAATTTGACTCCGGTGCTATCATTGTATACCCAGCCCTGGAACAGGACGTGGCCAAATAGATATTTGATGAATGACATATAAATGAATGAATGAATGCACAAATGCCATATTAACAGTAAATATTTCTCCTCTGGGGATCTCAGCCAAAGCAAAAGTGGAGGTAATTTGCCCAGCTGTCTTTTCCTCTCCAATATCATGAGCATTGTTTGAGCTCATAGGAAGAGAAGTTAAAGGGGTAGATGTAAACAGTTTTTGCCCCATTGCTGCAAGTCTTAGTAGGGCCATGAGAGCAAGGTACCAATCAAATCTACAAAATAATAAGAGTTTTTCAGATTTTTTACCTGAAAGGAGTGATAGAAACGGTCCGTACTCATAATACCAAAGTGATTGGCAACCACACACCCATCCCACCAGAATAAGACCCACATCTTTTTCCCTACAGAGGCAAGCTCTGTCCTTCTATTGTTGGTGGGAAAATATTTGGGTAAAGTCCTTTCCACTCTCTCCCCATTTTTAGGGCAGTCATGACTCCATTATTCTTTGCTACTTTTTCCCCTGTCCACCCTCTCAATATGCCCACAAACGTTTGCTATTTATATTACCAAACCCTTAGTGAAATTTATTCTCACCACCATCCAGAAATCTCAATTTTTCCCATCACACACTTTTCAAGTGAAAATTTAAAGGTGGCATCCAAAACCAAACCTCACTTTTCACTTAATAAAACCCAATAATTACTCTGCTTTCTTAAGACAGATACTCCTGCTAATCTGATACAAACCAACCAAAATTAGCATGTTCCTTCCCCCTCAATGCCAACGGCGTTAAATGACTCAACCCTGCCATGTACCAGCCCCTTCAGCTTTCAGGGTCTGTGCTGACATCCTTGTCACGACACACTCCCTCGTTCTACATTTCTACATCTTTTCATTCACCCCAATGAACCTTCTTCACTTCTGCAGCCCTCTCTCTAGTTTCAACAGTGTCCAACTTGGCTTTTTTGCCATGTATGATATCGGCAGAAGATACCCTGTTGTCTGACATCATGGGGGAAGGAAGAATTTTTCTTAATCTATATTCTGGTTGAAGGAGAGGGATCGCACTTATCCTCGGGTGGCCAACCTTCAAACACAGCAATTCGCATGGTAAAATGTACTTAATACTGAAGTTATATTCAAATTTAACGAGTCTTTGATGATTTAGAAGGCCCTGCAGGAATATTGCAATACTTATGACTCATCATTATGAATATCAGTGATGACTGAATTGTAGGTTTTGGAAAGGCCACTGAGGGATGCATCAGATTGGCTTTTGCTCAGTTGTTTCCTTGCACTGGACAGGAGCAGCAAATCTCTGAACATGCTTGGAAAAGCTCTAGGGAGACCTAGCCCTTTTTTTTTCTTAACTGAGATATAATCGACATATAATATTGTGTAGGCTTAGGGTGTTCATTTGATACATTTATATATTGCAATATGATTACTACAGTAGCATTAGCTAATACCTTTACCATGTGACATATTTCTCATTTCGCTTTTGTGCTGAGAATGGTTAAGATTTAGTCTCTTAGCAACTTTGACATTTTTAATAGTGTTGTTGACTATAATCACTATGTCATGCATTAGGTCTCCACAACTTATTTATCTACTCGATGTAAGTTTGTACCCTTACACAACGTGTCCCCTATCCCCCCCCACCCCCAGCCCCTGGTAACCACCTTTCTACTCTGTTTTTACAAGTTCAGTTTTTCTAGATTCCACACATAAGTGGTATCACACAGTATTTGTCTTTCTCTGTCTGACTTCTCTCATGTCCTAGATGGTTTCTCAGTGTTCAGTCCTCTAGTATGATTGCATCCATTCAACAAATATTTCAGTTCCTACTAGGTGCCTGGCAGAATTTCTAAATTTTTGGTTCTGACATTAACTATTGCATATGATCTTCTCCTTGAGTACCTCATCAAACAGAATAGGTGCCATGTCTCTTATTTTCTGGTAAAGCCTCCAACTTTCTGGTAAAGATTTGTTTATGCCTGTTTTCCCATGATGGTCAATTGCAGCAAGTGGACTAGAAGTTTCACAGGGTCTTTCTCTTCATCTGGTTTATTGGGTCATAATGCACAATAAAAATGTGAAGCATAATTAGGTTTTTAAATTATTTCCAGTTATTGACCATTTTTCTAATTATAAAAGAGAATTGTACCCGAATTCATCCCTATGCCAAGCTGAGATGGACTCAAAAACTTATATTTAGATATAACCCACCTCCTTCCTTCTATCATAAAACTCACCAATTCACTTTTTTTTTGGGGGGGGGAGGATATCCACTCATTGATATTTGATCCCTAACTTTATTCAAGATTTAATTAATTTGAAGGCACAGTGGAGGGAAATGGATTCTGCAGATGGGGAACCAGCCTTGGCTCTGCTAATGACCAAGCTCTCACATAGATTTCCTGTACTTTAGCTTCCTTTAAGATGGATGTATTAGTACTTGCTCATAGCAGGGTAGGGAGAAATCAGACAATGACTGGACGGAGGCTCAATATAAGAAAAGCCATTAAAATATGTAGTGGAGCTAACTGCTACGTTTTCTGAAAAGAGTTGCATTCTTTTAAAAATAACCAAGCACTTTGACACTAAGATGTTTTTCACTGAAATTCTTCCACTTTTCTTGATGTGCTCATTTCAACAGAAATAAAAAACAAACAACAATCTATCACATCAGGTTAAGAAAATGTTTTTACTTAATATTTTAAATTTATTGAAATAAATGCAACTAAGTCAAAGCATCACAACTGAAAAGTTAAGCCCATTATACCTAATACCATATTTTAAAAAAATTCTAAAATGCAAAATGGTATTTGGTTATACCATGTAGGGACGTGTTTAACATGTTTACAAAAAAGCTGAAAGGATTCTGGAGTCATATAGTTTACAGTTAATGATATTCCTTATGCTGTGATTAACTTTGGACAGCCAAATCTTCCAATAAAAGACAGAAGGTAACATTTATACATTTCCTTTTCTTTGTTTTTAATTTGAATTTTATTGGTTTTGTAACTGTATCTGTACAGATGTATTCTGGTTTTATACTAGTGAAATAAGCTTGAGAAATTTATACCTGATTTTGTGGCAGTACACATGCAAGCAACATCACAATAAAACTAGTTTATATCACATTGCAGGGAAGGGGCAGATGGTCTGTGAGAACATGTGCCCTTTTAAAGGGGTCCATGCTTGAAAGACACTGGTCTATATATGCATTTCCTTTTTAAAACAAATTTGCGGCCTTTGAATTTTATCACTGGTTTAACAGCAATATTTATGGTTCCATTCTGAATATATTGAGGTTAATATCTTAATAGCAAGTAACTTTAAGAATAGAGTTAAAATAAAAATGATGATTTTTTAGTATGCACTATATAGTTTCTGTGGCAGAATTTTATACATTACAGTATATATTGTATAATTTTTAAACTAACCTACTTTTCACTCAGAACCTCAGGGTGTTTATGTGTATACATGCATTGTGTATTTAAGTAAATGGAACTGAAGAGACAAATCTGGGTTTTTATACCCATTATCCAAATACGACCTATATTCAGAAGCCAAATTATATAAAACTAATACAAGTTTCAGAAAAAGCATTCAAACATAACAAAACTTACTGACCTATCAAATGTTTATCAGCAAAAATAAAGGGTTTTGCTAATATAGCAGCTATTTTATGCTGCTTTGCTCTAGATTTCAAGACCAAGCCTCTGACACCAGGTACTCAGTTTTCTTTAATTCTTCTATTTCCCATCTTCCTTGAGAAGGAGTTGAACTTGCTTTAGGATATAACAACTGAGGAGGCTAGATTTAGAAGGAAGAAGAAATTCTGTCATCATACTCCAGAAGAGTCCATCATAATAGCTGTCTCCTCATCTGTATCATCTTTCTTTGCTTTTGATAAGACCCACCCAGCCAACATTCCACTATCAAAAGTTTGCATAAAATATACTTCTTGTATAAGTTGAGGTGTCTTATATTTAACTTCTGAGGAGAGTTCACTTTCATTTATCACCAATCTCTTCTGAATTTTCATCAAAGTCTTCCATCTCAACACCATCATCCATAAATTCTGCATTAACTGAGATGAGTTGAAGACCCAAACATGGCCAAAAGCCTTGGAAATGCATACTGATTACCTGTCTTGCAGGCCTATTTTCAGCAGTGACAGCTCAGATGTCTGAGTTGCTGCCACTTGGTCCCCATGTCTCCCAGACCTAAAATATTTTTAATTAATGATATTTAGCACTATCCACCAAGACAACTGAGTTTCACATATGTTTATTGAAAACGTGCACAAAATAAATATCTCTTCTATAATATGATAAACAATGTCTCATGATTAAAGACAGGTACACATTGGAACTCAGATAATCTAGAATGAAATGTCACTTTTCTCTATTCTGAGTTTCTCTCTGGGTGAAAGAACAAACAGGATTATGAAAAGTTCAAAGTTCTTTTCTCAGCTGCTTCAAGCTTCATACTCTGTAGGTTGCCACATGTATTTGCATAATAGAAGGCAGAGACTGTGATAAACAGCATTCATGAGTCTGTCTGGTTTTTGTTTCTTCCATTTCCTGGAATATCTAATCTCAAAGTTCTCAAAAATCACTTAATCCAAGATCCTTTCCTAGAAAACAGTTACAGAGATTGCTTTTTTTATGAGTCTCGAAAAGGCTATAATAATACTTTAATGCGAAGGATGAGGCAAAAGATATCTTTGAAAATTACATTTGAAGAAGGGGAATGTAAATGGAACTAGATATTCCAAGTGTTAAGAGATAGTATCAAGTTTGGGGGTTAATTCATTTAAATCCTAACTTTCCACTGAAGATTATTCCAAATAGTATCCATTTCAAGCTGGATTTGTTGCCAAGCTAATCTTTTTTAAAAGTATAACAATATATGCTTGCAAAAATTTGAAATAGTGCAGAAAGAATAAGAAATACCCAAACCACGAGTCCCTCACCCCTGGACCCCAATCCTATCCCCAGAGGTAACCACTTACGAATTTCTTGTGTATCCTTCTGGCCATTTTCACTGCATATACTGGCATATATTTCCCTAAAACACACACAATATGGAATCATAAAATACCCTCTGCCCTATAATCTGACAATACATACAGCTGATTGATGGCAAGCAAGCTATGAAGTGAGGTGGTTTTTCTGTAGGGCTGCCAATGTGCTGTCTTCGTGGGGCAGTAGAGAGAACATCAACAAGGCCATTTCTTCTAACCTGAAATCCTGAAGATGGGTGTGGAGGATACCAGGGTTTTTATGCCTCAGGCTCCTTCTGAGCAGAGAAAATCATCATGGCTTCCCCTCCACTCATTTAACAAACTTTATGGAAGGAACTACATGGCAGGTGCTGAGCTAGGCTCTGGGGATTCTGAGCCCAGTCAGAGAGAAACAGCCCTGCCCTCATGGAGCTTTACAGTCTGCTCTCCCTACACACCACTCTGCCTCTGAGAGCATCTGCTCATCAACTCATCTAAGCCAACCTCTACTGAGCACCTATCATGAACCAAGCGCTATTTTAGACACAAGACATACAAAGATGAACAAAGTTCCAAACCTGCCCTTAAGAAACAGTCTAATGGGGAAGCAGATTATTCTGTTACCAGGAGCAGTGTGAAATATGCGTGGTGCTAATATGGAGGCAAGATGAGGGGTTACTTCACTTAGCCTTGTGGGATGGGGAGTTGGGAAGGTTTCCCACAGGTGGAGTTGGGGTGGTGTTATTTTAGGCAGAGGGGATAATGCACGCAGATACCTCCTTTCAGGGCATGCAGGGAAACCACAGCAGTTTAGGGCTTCTGGGGCATCCGAGGGAGGGTCAGACGTGGAAGGCTTTGCACGCATCTACGGACTTTGGACACATCCTAGGCAATGGGGAGATACTGATTTAGGCACAGAAGGATTGGGGGTGGGGCTAAAGGATCAGAGAGCTCACTCTTACAGCTGTAGGAGGCCAGGAAACCATACAGCAGACTGTGTCCAGAGGAGAAATGTTGAGAACCTAAACCAGGGCAGGGGTAGAAGAGAGGGACTGAAGAGATATTTAGCGAGTAAAATCATCAGGGCGTGAGAACTAATTGGATGTGAAGTTTGAGGAAAAGGGAGGGGTTAGGGACAACTCCCAGGCTTAGCATGTTGGGGATTGGTAGATGGAAGGCAAGTCTCTCCAGAAGTTAGGTTAAAAGAGATTTTTTAAAAATTTGCACTATCTACAACCCTCTTAACTGATACTTTCCCCTCAGCATAAAAGCTTTTTCTATCTTAAAATGAACATTCTCAATTCTACCTCCCCCTCCCATCTTCTTAAAACAACCAACAAATCTTCCTCACTGACCATTCAACCTTCAACCTACCAGTCTGCAGTGGTCCCCACAACCCCCTGAAACTGCTCTAGCAAGGATCACCCAGAAGGGCCCTCTGCAGGCCCATCCCCAGACCTCTCTGCAGCACTGGGCTCCACTGGCCAGCCTTGGAACGCTCTCTTCCTTTGCTTTCCCTGACGTTGCACTCTTTCCTGGTGCCCTTTACCTCACACAGTGCTCCTCCACCGGCTCCTACTCCTCCCATTTCCTGTTCCATCTCAGATTCCCTTCTCTTCATATTCTCCATAAGTGATTACGTCTGCACCTATGGCCTGACCTCCATCTCCACGTTGAAGTCTCCCAATTCTAATGCCATTCTTCCTAAATTCCAAAGTCAGGTATCCAACTGCCCATATTCAGTCATGTCAAATTTGTCCAAAACTCATCTCTTCTCCCCTCTTATGTTCTCTGCCTTAGCAAATGGAACCGCCATCCACTCATTCACCAAAGTCTGATCTCTGGGAGCCACACACGGCTCTAGCCCTGCAGCACTGCTCCCGCCTTTGCACTGCTGTTCACTCTGGCCAAAATGCCTTTCCTTTCTTTAATAAATATATTTGACACATATAAAACATATAAAGTCACTATCCCAGATTTTTGCTTATTATTCCACTTTGCCTTTATTATTTTTATAATTTAATACATGTATTAAGTACAACATATTTAATACATACAAAACTCTATATGTTACTTATCAGTTATAAAGCATAATATAATAAACAACCATAAAACAACACACAACCCAAGAACTAGAACATTACTAATAACTTGCATCTACCTGTGGGTCCCTCTGCTCTCCACTCCCTCTGCTTCCTCCTCTCAGGGGTAATTACAAGGCTAAATTTTGGTTTATGGTTCTCTTACTTTTTAACAATATAGTTTTACCATTTATGAATGCAGACAATATATTCTTTGGTTTTGCTTCTTTCTGAGCTCAAGGAAAATAGTATCATACCGTATACTGTCTCCTGGAACTTGCTTTTTTGTTAATATTTTCTGAGATTCATTCTAATTGTCAGATATAGCTGTAGTTCACTTATTTTCACTTCTGAATAATATCCTTAGTGTGAAGATACCTAATTTACTTATTCATTCTCCTACAGACAGACAGAAATTTCAGTTTTTCCAGTTATTAACTATGACAAAGACGTTACTACAAACATTCTCGCATGTACCTCCAGGTACACAAGCGCAAGAGTTTACTGGATATACAAGTGGGAGTCAGAATCCTAAGCTAGATGCTAAGGTATGCAAATGTGCAACTTTGTGAGGTGTAATTGTCTTCTAGAGCTGAGGCGCCAGTTTACACATCACACAATGTACGAGTTCTCGTAGATCTTCTTTAGCACCCAGAACTGTCAGACTCCTTAATTTTTGCAAACCTAATAGATGTAAAATGGAATCTCACTGTGGTCTTAATTCATATTTCCCTGACCTCTAACGCTGTGGAACAACTCTCTATTTATTTATAAGCCCCATGTATTTCCTCTTCTGTGAAATGCCTTTTCAAGTCTCTTCTATTTTTCTATTGAGTATCTTTAAAAATAGAAATTCTCTATATATTCTGCTTACTAATCTTTTGTCAGTTAATTGTATTGTAAATATCTCATGGCTTGTCTTTTCACTTCTTTAAACTGTTTATTTGCTTAACATAAGCCCTTAGTTTTAATATAGTTAATCTAATCATCTTTTCTTTTATGGTGAGTGCTTTGTGTCTCAAGAGATTCTTTCCTCCCTTAAGGTTTTTTTCATGCAAGCATTTAAATATTTGATTTTTGTCTTGAAGACCATAATGTATTTGGAATTGATTGTTAGGTAAGGTGTGAGGCAGAAATCAAATTTCATCTTTTCCATATGGCAAACATTGTTCTAGCACCACTTAGGGAGTCACCCTTCTTGTCCCCACTGATCTGCCATGCCACCTCTGTCATATCTCAAAGGCCAACATATGCATGGGTTATTTTCCAGGCTCCTTATCTCACTGTACTATGCAGAATACCTATCATTGCATCACATACAACACAAGTACTACAATAAAACTTAACTATCTTGTAAGGTAAGTCGCCTCAACCTCTTCTTCATATTTGGAAGCATTCAGCCATTCTTAGTCCTTCACTATTCCATATAAATTTAAATATCTGCTTGTCATGTTCAACTAAACCTCTGTTGGAATTTGTTGGAAATGGCATTGAATCTACAGATCAATTTGGGGATATCTGATACATTTATAACCTTTAATATTCCTATTCATGAACAAAGATGGCTCTTCATTTGTTCCTACTTTGCTTCTTTATCTTTATCCTTCAAGTCCCAAATCAGGCCTCAACCTAAGCACTGCCTTCCCTAAACCTCTCTACACTATCCCAACTAAAGTCAGGTAAGTGTGTCTTTTATATGCAAATATTTTAGACAACTGTAATAGTCCAAGAAAAAGATGATATGAGTTTGAGGTTTGTTAGCTTGAGTGGTGGTACCATTCTTCATTATTGAATATATCAAGAATTTGAGAAGAATATGATAAGACTAGTTTGGGACACACTGGGTCTGCAGTGTCTGTATGTCCTCCTGGAAGAGGCTGTTGGATGTACACTATGCTCTTCAGGACAGAGGAGTTTGGATGAAGATACCTGGAGATGCTGACTCGATGAGACTGCCCATTGAAACCATACAGACTAAGAAGATAACTGATGACCGGCCCTTGAGGACACCAGGATTTAAATGGGCAGAGGTAGACAAAACTATGAAAATGGCAGAGAAACTACCAGAAACATAGAAGGTTAACCAGAAGAGTGATATCAAGGGAGAACCAGGGTAAGGAGAGTTTTGAAGAAGTGGTCAAGATTGTCAAACCCATTGAAAAGAAAAATCATTGGAAAGGCCATTGGATCTAACAATTAAGAAGTCATTAATGACAGAACAGATGGGTAAAAAACCCTAACTTCACTGATTTAAGGAGAAAAAGGGAGAAGGTAGTTGGTACATGGCAGGCACTCAAGTATTTGTTGAGGGCATGCCTGAGAGAAATAGAGAGAAGGCAGACTATTCTCTCAATGAGTTCAGCAGTGAACGGAGGGAGGCCCATGGCAGAATTATCTCAAAGGAGAGATAGGGATTTATAAAACCCAACCGCAACCATCATCCCACAAACCAGTCTCCTCAGTACAGACAGCAGAGCAAGCAGCAGAGTGGGTAAGATTCCAAACAAGTGCTTCTTTAAAGGGAAAAATAAATATGGGATCTTTGATGGAAATGATAAGAGTGAGCGAGTTAATATCAGGGCCACAGATATTGATGACAAGGAGAGGTTCTGGATGTACAGGCATCAACACAGAAAAGACCTCGTGTTCAGAATGGTCATCTACCTGCCTCTGAAGTCACCTGACATACACCAAGGAAGGGGTTTTCAAGTTATATTTTATACTCTTTAATGAACATACAGGCACTCGAATTTGTATGAACTGTTTTTGTCTTTAGAAAAAGGCATCCATCTATCATGAGATTAGATCAACAATACATTTTTTTTAATTGCAATTTTTTTTTTTTGGAAGATTGGCCCTGAGCTAACATCTGTTGCCAATCTTCCTCTTTTTCTTTTTTCTCCCCAAAGCCCCAGTACGTAGTTGTGTATCATACTTGTAGAGCTGTAGCTCTTCTATGTGGGACACCGCCTCAGCATGGCTTGATGAGCAGTGAGTAGGTCTGCGCCCAGGGTCTGAACTGGCAAACCCCGGGCCCCCAAGGTGGAACATGCGAACTTAACCCCTACGCCACCAGGCCGGCCCCCCAACAATAACTTAAGAAAGTTGTTCCATCACATAAACAGCTGAGAGAAGAGATAGTAAGTACTTAATGACATCAGAATATAGCAATTGTAATTCAGATACAATACATTAAAATATTTGAAGGAGATTATTCTTTCTCACAGAAGAATGTAATAACGCCTAGAATACCATACCTGCTATGGAACAGAAAATAAGTCTTCCAACTAAGTGTCTTGGGAGACTAAGTCCCATTCTCAATCCAGCACAAAGTAAGTGCATCTAAAGAAAGCACAGAGTTCTCCTCCAGTTAAGGGCAAGTGATGCCTGAAAAGGTATATTACTCTGCAAATAAACAAGTATATACTGCAGATATGTAGGACTGTTATTTCCTAAGTCTTTTTTCCCTTTCACTTCCAATGTACCTGAATGTACATTTGATATAACTGCTTTGGGGGCAAGGCCAGCTTATATAAAGAGAGGTGAGGGAGGGAGCTGTCACTCAGAAAATGGGTACCGATGGCGCATGTGACACAGGAGGCAGTTTCTCTTTCCCAGGCACAGAATTAAATAGGGTCTAATCCCAGAATATGCTGGGATATGCTAGCATATCCAATCCAGTCACTACCATATGCACTTCCCCCATAGCTTTTCACCTCCATTAATCTCTTATTATTCCCTTTCCATGAGTACCTACTATGTGCTGACCTTGAGGCCACCTCTAGAGCTACCTCTACAGAAGCCACCGTTCACTAAGCACTTACTGTGTGCCAGATCCCTGTTACCTGCCTTATGTGTACCATCTCGTTCAACCCACACCTCATGCCCATGAGACAGGAACTAGTATTATTGTTCCCATTTTACATATGAGAAAATAGTGGAGAACTTCAGTAATTTGCCTATGTTGTACAGCAAGTAAGTGACAAAGCTGAAATTGGAATCCAGGTATGTCTGACTTCAGTGCCCATGTTCTCACCATTTCCCCTGAAATAACCGAGAACAACTCCATGTGCTATTCCTAAACTGTATGAGTCTGGAGTTGGATCAGTGCAGAAAAGGAAGAATTTTGGAATTATGCTGTTCACCTGTCCAAATCTGCACAGTACACCACGGCTCAGCTGTACACCACGGCTCAGCTGAGAACCTGCTCAATTCTGGGAAATAGCTAAAACATGTTAATGGCCCTGAACAGCCACACTCTCCCCCTACCTCTTT
Organism: Tapirus indicus; assembly: GCA_031878705.1. Lineage (NCBI taxonomy): Eukaryota > Metazoa > Chordata > Mammalia > Perissodactyla > Tapiridae > Tapirus > Tapirus indicus. The sequence goes on along the minus strand of CM062921.1, from coordinate 73,278,225 downwards.
GTTTTCCTTAGGGCTAGGGGCTATGAAATTATGAGAGGACAAAAATGCTTGGAGAACATTACTGTATTTGACCACACAGAGCAGACAGCCTGAGTATTCCTGACAAGCCAGCAGCAAGAGTGTGCCTTTTGCCAAAGAGACTTCCGCACCCATTTACTTGGGCCTTTAGAAAATGAGGTCTTCTGGAAAGAGAGCAGAGTTATCCCTTCTGCCCTGTCAGAGTCTGCTGTTGTAACCATTAAGACTAAAATGCCCCATTTCTCAGAGTGTCATTTTGCCACAGGGTCACACTTCTCTATTCAACTGAGTTTCAAGCTCTAAAGAGAAAGGGAAAAAAAAAAAACAATAAGTGGCCTAGATCCAAGGTAAAAATGAAAAAAGCAAGTTGACTTGCTTTGAAATGCAAAAGACCTCTATCTCCAGCTTGTCTCAGTCCCCAAGGGACCAGGGACACCACCAGCTCTGCTGCTGGTGGTTCTGCTCGCTGCTCTTCATTCAAGGTCCCCTGAAAACAGTCGCTTGCTTTCCAAGGGCCATAGGCAGACCCTGCTCCTCTATAAGGTTCCACCAAACCTCCCAAACCTGAAGCAGGCAAATGTGAGCCAGATGCCGACGGGCGCGCTGCTGCTGCTGCTGCTGCTGCTGCAGCTGTCGTCTCTAAGGCACTCGGGGCTGTACTTCCTTGAAGATCATCAAGTACAGCCAAGGTGAAAAAAAAAAGTTAGTCTGTATCATATCCCAAAATGGGTCCAAGCCATTTCTCAACCTCAGCCACGGACATGTTCTTCCTCAAAGCATAATCCTCAATCTGCAAAAGATTAAAAGCAGTTTATTAAACCAAAATGATAAGACTTTTTGAATTGACGTTTCCACAGGATTTGCCAAAAACACTAAGTACCCTCCATTTCTTGTCTTAATAGCAGTCTACTGAGTTACACGGAGATACTTATCTATTCACCAAGCTGGCTTATTCTCTGGGCAGAAAAACGACATGTAGTAAATATCTGACGCTTAGAAGCTGGATGGGGTGGGGTGGGGTGGGTGTGTGTATGGGGGAGGTCTGTGTGTAAATGGGAGGACTAGAATCGGAGTAATTGTTGAAATCAAATTAAGACATTAACTGAGATAAATTTCTTTATCCTTTCCCTCTCATTTTGTTCTCATTCATGTGTAAAATAAAATAGGTTCTAGAGTTCCATTTAAAACAAGACAGGCATCTAGGAAAGTCATATACAATGAAATAGCTAACTTACCTGATCCTTGGAAATTTTCCCCACAGCAAAATATTTGGACTTCAAATTGGAGAAGTAAAGGCCAGATACTGCTGAAGCAGGTGCCATTGCTAATGATTCTGTTAACCTGATGCCTAGAGAGAGCGACATGGGGAAAATGCTCATTTATTCAGTGCCTAGCACAGGAACTGGCAGCCAGTAGGCACCCAATAAAGTCTTGTTGAACAAGTGACTGAAAGTGAACTCATGTCTTCTAGATGGACACATGACACAGTACAAAAGATGTGACCAGACCCATCTAGCAAATTCCTGCCAAGGGGATGAACAAACTCAAGACACGCAGATCTCTAACCTAGGGGGACAGGCCTGGAGAAGACTCCCTATACTCTTACCCCCAGTCCTCCAACACCAGTTACAGAGGCCCCCATTTGCTCCCAGGCCTGGGGTTTCTCAGACAAGGAGCTCCAACCCTGGAGATGAGAGCACCACCTGAACCTTCAAGGGCTCCTGCAGGGCCAGCACCACCAGGGATGACCAACAGTCGGCCTCCACTAAGGATGAGCCCACAGTGGTACTCAGAAAGAAAAGGTACTTTTTCTCAGGAGTGTAGAACTCAAAGGGAACATCAAAGCTATCTAGTCTAAGCCATTCATTTTATGGACAAGGAAACAGAGCAGCACAAAGGTTAAGTGCTTTGCCAAAGATCACCCAGCTAGCTTAAATGGCACAAACGGGACTCAAATCCGTATCTCATGACTCCTATTCCTGCCAACCCAGATTGAACACAGCCTCACACTTCCTCACTGAAATCTAGATTCCTCTAATTCATCAGTGTTGATGGCATGCTTTTGATTAATTCCACTGCAATTGTTAACTGTGTTAATAACAGTGTAAAAGTAAAGAGAGAAGAGAGCTGAAGGGACGGGTGGGAGTTCTGCAAAACCAGCGTCCAGAGGTACTGTCTACAAGCAATGGGAGGAGAAAGTAACGTGAAATATGTTACTAAAGGTTACAGAGGTCACTAATGGAGAGATTAAAAACAGTAACACACCTGTAATATGAAAATGGGGCAGGAGATGTACAGGGTGGTATGAGTAGCTAAATTCCCATCTGTTAGAGGTTAAGAGAAAATCATTAAAACTGATAAATCTTAAAATGGTAAAATGGTGATCTAAGACTACTTCTCAATAACACGGAGGTAAAATACCAGAATAAATAGCTAGAAGGATGGGATTAGGGATGATTTCATTATAAGCCTTTCCATATTTCAAAATTTTCAACCATATGCACCATTACTTTGATAAAAGCGTATCTATTAAATAAGGAGGGATGGGCGCTCACCTCCTCCTGGCACATACCTGTGCACTGCTCGATGTCAGCGAGTCTCCACATGGTGAGCTTCTCGCTGTGGTCAGGCTGGCTGGGGTAGCCAGGAGCTGGGCGGATGCCCTCGTAGCGCAGCCTTCGCAGGTCTGTGATGTCCAGCTGCTCGCTGCCGCAGTAAGCCCACAGTTCTCTGCGGACCCTTTCATGCAGCTCCTCTGCAAAGGCCTGGGAGCCCAGAATGAGGTGTGCTTAGGCAGAGGCAAGAGCCTTCATCATCAGTGCCCCCTCTACTCCCCAGTCAAAGGCATCCAGAGCACCTCCCTCACCTGGACCACAGCGAGGGAAAATTTGGCTGGATTCTCGACTCGTTTTTAGTTTCATTAGCTGCTCTGCTGCTCAATTTTGGCCTCAACCTGGGCTCTGAAGTATCATATTCAATGATCTGAGGACTGTAGGCCTTTTAACTTAAACACTTCCCTCACGGTCAGTCTACAGCTGACCGTGGCCAGAAAGAGAAGCTGGGACCACTGTTAGCCTCGGAGAAAGGGGAGGGGACCACCTCACGGCTTAGGTTACCCCATTCCACGCAGAGGAAGATGAGCGATCTACAAAGGACACCAACATTAGAATGAGGAGCTCTGAAATAAAAATCTGTCTTTAATTTTTCGGGCTCCCTGGGAAAATGTCACTTCATGACAAGCAAAGGGAACTAAGAACTAAGACAAAGAGGTCAAGGTTCTAAGGGTGACTACCAACTATGGTTATCAGTGAAGGGTCTTTTTTTACCCAAAAGAGATGGGTGATAGCAGTTCAAGAATACTTGATTTAAAATATGTGTGATGTTAAAGCCAGCCTCATCTGACACAGAAAAGGAAAAAAAGACACTGATTCTAAGGGTTGCTTAGCTTTCTGGCATGCGTCATGGGTTCTGCCCTCAGTGCACAGCTGCTCTACCTCGGCCAGCCGGTCCCCCAGCGCCTTGACCATGATGCTGCTGTAGTCATCACACTCCTCTTCATAGGCCTTGCTCAGCTCCTCCACTCCAAAGCAGGCAACGGCGAACAGGCCCAGGTAGTCGCGGATGCCCGAATGCAGAGGGGCGATGAAGTCCGACAGGCAGTGGTATGGATCTGTGCTGGCGGAGTCTTTCTCGGCCTTAAAAATCCAAGGAGCGGGTGGAGGGGCCGTCAGCATGGACATGGCACCAACACACGGTCAACAGCAATCTAGTATCTTCAAACGAATATAAGCTTCACACAGGGATGTCTGTCTGTTTTGCTCACTGTTACATCCTCAGCACTTACAACAGTGCCTGATATGTAGTGAGCATTCAATCAATATTTATTGGATAATCAAATAAAATGAGATTTTAAAAAATATATGACATGACATGACATACATAGTCAAGGAACCAACTAATTTGCTCTTTTACACACTGACCAAACACTTTCTGAATGCCTACAGGTACTGTGCTGGGAACTGGAACCCTAAATATTCATATTAAAAAAAAATTTTTCCCCAAAAGTGTTTTCAGTTCAAGATCAACATTAAATTCTGAACTTATGTTTGAAAAGGGTCCACTCAATGTAAAGGCCTCTACTTTTCATCAATAGAAGCAGTTCAACAAACTGCTGGGGTCAGCAACATTGGGGCCACATGCCGCCCACCACAGGTGGTGCGTCAGGAGACAGCGAAGCACACCCTGGGCTGGCCTGAAACCAGACAAAGAATTCAGCAGGATCTGCTTCTGGGCCTCTCTCCACAAAGCCAGGCACCTCTCCTCGCTATTTTTCATTTTCAGCTGATGACTGACTCTTCCCTGTTACTAAGCTGACAAATAAGGTATAATACATATTTCACAAACAGTAAATACTTGCTGAAAGGTAAATAGCTAATAACTAATATTTATTGAATGCTTACTATATTCCAGGCACTATTCTTGGTGCTTTATATGAACTAGTTTAATCCTCTCAAGAACGTTGTGAAGTAAGCGATACCATCAGCTCCATTTTACGGACAAGAAATCTGAGCCAGAGAGAGCTTGATTAACTAGCTCAAGGTCAGACAAGGGCAGGCCCAGGGGTCTGACACCACAACCAATGTCCTTGATCGCTATACCCTTGGCCCTGCTTAGGAGTGATCAATTAATCAAGGAGTGGCCAACCCAGAAGCTTCAGAGCTATCTGCTTGCCAGCTCTGGAAACAAGTACAGCCTAATGGACACTGGGCAGAAAATGATTACGTGGCTGCAGGCAAGAAGATATTTGATAACAGACATGGAAATGTCACAGAGCACAGGGACAGCTATGCAGGGAGGAGCTGCCTTCCAGTTGTACTCTGCCCATCAACTGTTCTTTGCTAACAAAAGCCAGAGGGAGACACAAAGCTTCCCGGCACCACAAGGAGAGAGAGGTCACAGAGCCCCACGGCACTTCAGAAGAGACAGCGATCAGAGCCACTCAGAACAGAAGACTCCCAGAGCTGTAAGTCGCTGCAGCCAGAATTTTCCAGAGTGTACTGGAAGAAAGCACCTCTTTAGAAGTGTGTGTCTGAGTAGGTATATACGTACATTGAGAAATCATTATATTAAATGCCCTAATACAGTGTGTCACAGACTGTGGGGACATGAATGGTGTTGGACATAAAAAGAAATCAGAAGATACAGGACTTGAAGGATGAAAAACTGGGCTAGGGCAGTTTTTTGACCTTAGGAACACCCGTAAAAGAGAAGTCACTGATTCCCTAGTGAGGAGGGGCTGGATCTTAACATCAGAACCCCACTGCCTTGTACTCTGTGGTGTCCAAGCCTGAGTGCACACAGTAAGGATGGAGCTGCCCTCGTTTAACTTGTTATGGGACTCTGTAAGGTCCCAAATTGCAGAATCACTTCAGATGTCGTTATTTTATAACCGTAACTATACTGTGGTTATAATTAAAAGAAATACTATCACTTTCGAATGACTGAAAACGGTAGTGAAATTTTGCAAGAATAATTCACTACAATCCTTTGTTAACGGCTGGTGAATTCTGCTTCTAATTCTTGATTAGGACAACTATTTCTTTATAGCAGCTAAAGGGACATGCATCTGATCTTTGCATTTTTAAAGGTGGGGGCATATGAGAGGGAGCCGTGTTGAGAGGAGCCTGCTGTCATCATACTGAAGAAAGCTGGTGCAGTGAAGGAACAGCCATCAGGGTACGAACAGGCTGAGCTCTCCCCTCTAAGCTGTGGACTTAGCACAATCTTTAGCAGCCTCCATTTTCTCCTCTGTAGAATGGAAACATCAACCGCCTGACAACAAGGCAGAATGGAAATTAAACAAGACAGTCCATCACGTGCCCTACTACGCACCTGGCAGCTGGTGGACATTCAGCCAATGTGTGCTCTCGCCTGTCTTCCCCTTGAGAAAGGAAGCCACCAGCCTATTTTAATAAAAGGCATGTATGCAAACCAATGTTTTTGAACACATAGATGTTCATCTGTATGTGACCGCCCGAGGCAGCAGCAATGTTCTCACCCACCTGCCCAACACAACCTTAAACACCTCTCTCCTGCTGGTGCCTGAGCGGCCCAGCCTCAAAACCCACATTGGCGCCTTCTCTCCATCATCCCCACAAATGCCTTGGGCTTGGGCCTGTGATGGGTGTCGGGGATCAGAATTGGCCACCTCAAGATGTGTCTCTTTACCTTGCTCTGAAGGAGGCTTTGACCTTCACCACCTCCCCCAACTGTCTAAAGGGATTTGGGATATAAGGCCTGTCCCTGGGACGAGCCATCACCTTGGATAACTCTGGGTATTCATAGACTGGGAGGGTCTTTGCTATGCCCCTGTTCTTATCAAAGTTCTGTTTACCAGACATTTACATTTGTAAGGGAAATCTCCATTTGTAAAGGTATCTCCTTCTCTGTACTGGGAAGAGGGGCAGATGACCTCATCTCTAGAAACTTGTCAATGTGGAAGGTGAGGCCTTAAATCTGCATAATAACCTTACTGTGCTCTTCTGGTAATCTCCCATAGCTGACCCAAACCCCCAATATCCTCGTTTGTCTATTTAAGAGGAGAACCTCTGCCATTTTATTGAGAGAAACTCAGTTTCCCCGAGTATCTCCCATGTATACATGTTATAAAGCTTTGTTTGATTTTCTCCTCCTATTCGGTCTCATGTTAATTTAACTTGTAGCCCAGCCAGAAAGGAAAAAGAGTGGGTAGAGAATGCTCTTTCTCCCCTTCATGGGTCATTTGGGGTGAGGTAGGGCAGAACTATCATTTATACAAAGCTCAGACTTACTTACATTTTTTCAGTGCTTAAACCAAAAAGCAGAAGCAGCATGTTTGCTGTCAGTATGGCTCTCCGTACCTGTTGCCTTAGCCCGTAAAAGGTGGCTATGGGCTCTGCAGCCTGGGGAACCGCATCTTCTGCATACAGGTGAATGTCATCTTGGACACTCTGTGCCGGCCAGAACCCAACCACGCCCCTGGCTTGGAGTTTCTTTTGACTAATCAGTGCTTTCAGCATATTTTGGGCATCACCATACACTTTTTTGGCCTCTTCACCTTTTAGGAAATATTATAAGAATTCAGTTAAAGATGCCAATAATAACCAGCAAAGAATGCTTCTCTTTAAAACCACTACCCCTCCTCAGTCATTTTCTCTCTTCACCCTTCTCTTTTTCCCTCAAATACTTTATCAATGTTTGTCATCAGCACAACTGAAGGTGGAACAGCTAAGGGTTCAGTGGTTCCTGCTAAGTGCAGCTCCTGTAGTCTGTTTCCCCAGCTCTAGCCACTTCAACTTTTCCATTTAACAAAAGGCAGAGAGCCAAATCTGTGGCTCCCCAAAGCAGTCTGTCAGATAGAGAGTGAAACAAAGCAGGCCAAATCCTTCCGTCACTGACATTCCTCATTCACATATAACTCCACTGACCTCACAGTGACCCTGGGGACATGGAATAGGCTGAGGGTGAAGTGTGGCTCCAACCCCTCTTAAGTGGCTTCAGTGCTGCACCCGGATGGCCTCAGCTCAGGGGCTCCTGCAAGTTCTCACCCGCACAGTGGGAGCCAGGCTCCCGGACACCCTCCTCTTGGTTTCCGACTCTGCATGTCAGGCTCTTCTTGGCCCTAATCCCATCCTTCTGCCAGTTCACCACGCCATCTTGCTCTAATCTGGCTATTACCTAATCCTTTGAGTGATTTAGCATTTTGATCCTATGTCTCTGAGGTAGGTTTTTGGGGCAGGGTTGGAAGTGAGAAGTGGGGCTAGCAGTTTATCGACTCACCCACTTCTCTAGCTTATTGCCCCAAGTTCCCCTCCCCCTACCAATGCTCCAGGCACAATGGACTCCTTGCAGGTCCCCAAATCGTCACACATGTCTGTGCCTTCTCATACTCTGTCTTCTCTGCCTGGAATGTCCTTTTCTTCAATGCCATCTCACGTCCTCAGTCCCAGACTCAGTAACTCCCACCTAACCTTCAAAAGAGCAGTTCAAACACCACCTCTTCCAGGAAGCCTGCCCTGACTCCTAGTGTGAGGTCTATCTCATCTTGTGTCCACAGAAGCCCAGACTCAGCCCTGTGGCAGGAGCTCAGCATGCTGTATGGGAATCACCCCTCACTGTGGCTGCACCAGCTAGCCAGGTCCCAGAAGGCAGGGGTTATAGTGCCTTCTTTTGTTTATCCCCAGTGCCCAGCAAGAGCCTGGCATGTAACTGACATCGATAAACATTTATTAAAAGAATGGATAAACAGGAATGCCAAATTTAGTTGATAAATAAGGACCAATCTAGCAGTTTAAAAACCAACAATAAGCTGAGCAGGCAAACAATATCCTATGTTATATTATAACAATAAACTATATCCTGCATAATCCACACCCACTGCTCACCACTTATTCTTGTCTTCAAAGTACCAGACTATGTCTCGAGTATCAGAGTAGGAAGGAAGGACTGAATGAACTAACCTACAGTTTTGTCCTTAAATATCTTGGGAAAGCCTCGATTCGGGTACTTGCCCCGGAGCTGCCAGACATCAAAGAAAGGCTTCCAGTCAATGTAGTCCACCAGCTTCTGCAGGTCATAGTCTTCAAAGACCCGGGTCCCAAGAAATGTGGGCTTCACTATGGGAAAGCAATACCATTGTCAACACTGACACCCGGGCCTGGGGCTGAGCACCCCTCACACACAGTGCTGGAGGCCCTCCTGGCTGGCTCTTCCCTGCTCTGCTGGCTCCCACACTCTGCCTCCCTCCTGTCACCCGTAGGAGTTGTTTTACAAAGAAGGGAACTTTAAATTATCATGGAGAAGCAAATCTTAAATAAAACTATTCCTCCCAGGCAGCCGACTGATGACATGGCCCTTGGAAACTCTTCCCTCAACCCTTCCCTACCCCCGACCCAAGAAAAAAGAAAGACTTGGGTTAATCTTCACTTGTACAAACGAAGACAATCTGAAATAAAGACCACTGTAGAAAGACATATATAGGAAGCCACTTATATAAAGTTTAAAAACATGAAACAATAATCTATACTGCCTACTGACACATATGCACACAAAGTATAAGCAAGTGCATGTCAATGAGGCATCAAATTCAGGACTGTGCAGGGGAGGGAGGGACACAGAGGACTTCCACGACATACGTACTATTCCGCTTTTTTAAAATGGGCAGTAGGTTATTTCTTAAGTGGCTAGTGGGTATACATGGATGTTCAGTAGATTGTTCTTTACACCTCCTCGTGAGTCGAAAATACGCCATATGCTAAATAATAGTGAAGACCTCAGAGACAGATGGTGCCACTGGGCTTTTGGGGACACCAGGAGCAGTAATACCACCCCTGCCTCACCACATCCATGGTGGGGTCAGGTCAGAGTCTGAAGGGCTGACTCCGTGGCCAGCTTCCTAGCCCTCGTGTCCTCAGTTTCCTGATCTGTAAATAGGGATCAGAGAACTTACACTATACGCAATCTCAGGGGCTCTGGGATAACACATAAGTCTCAACAGTATTTTTCTCTCATTGGATAGTAAAAGTGCGAGGTGAAAGCACAGGAAGAGAAAAGTATGAGCAGCTTCTTAATTTTGCCCGGAAACCTCTACCTTTTCACACGTGTTCACAGTAACTCTTTCCCATTTGTTCCTGGTCATCTTTTTACCATATAGGACAATCCCTTCCTTGTAAATATTCTATTATGCTGATTTGTTTGGTAACTAAAAAGAAACTACATATATCTTTCTGATGAAAGTTTCCTCTTGCCTGAAAGGCAGGGAGAAATGCCCTGCCGAAGAATCATTGACAAATGTTAGTCCTGAATAAGCACATCTTCCAGAGGTTAAGATCTGTTTGAGGTTTTACCACCAAGGATCTGGGAGAAGAACCCTTCTTCCTCGCTTTATTGACTTCCTGCAACCACCCTAAGACTGGGCTGTCCTCAAACACATTTCTGAGGGCCGCATCTCTGGGCCTCAGGGCCCCTAAGGCAGCAGGTCCAGAGCCTTGCAGAGGCCCTGCTGGCAGTTAAAACGGCCACTCGAAAAGTGTCACCTTCACTGCCTGGTGCTGTGGGCCTCAGAGGACTATTTCACAAATATGTGTTTTGGAGATCTGACTTGGTTAAAATGGACTTCCCTTTGTGATATTTTTCCAGTTTCATAGTGAAAGGTAAAGAGAAAATAACAGTTGGGACCATATAGTGATTTATATTTTTCAAAGGTTTTCACATGTTATTTTGTCTTCACAACACTTCCATAAACTCACTCCTTTTTACACATTGGAGACTGTCAAACATGGAAGTAAGATGCTCATGGTCCCTCAGTGATTCAGAGCCAGGAGCCAGGTCGGGATTAGAACCCAGGCCTACCGGCTCCCAATCTGCATTCTTCCCAGTAAACCACACTGAACCCAGCAGGATTGAAATTGGAACCAAGCTCACCTACATTTCCAATTTAATCTTCTCAACTTTGCTGAGCATGTGCAGAACACAGATGTCGTGAGCAATGAAAGCTGATTTGAGGTATTACCTTGGAAATATGGATTCAATTACTATAACCACTGTTCACCCTGTCTTAGTTTTGCATTTGTATCTCATGCCTCTCTGAGCCTGTCAAAACATCTTACACATTTTATTCCCTCGTGGACACCTATGCAAGGCAAAAAAGGTGGCTAGAAATAAGAAAGGGAAGAAACCAAATAAAAGAAATAAAAAGAGGGAAGCATCCGGAAAGAGAATGAGAGAGGGAACAAGAAATAGGAGACCCGGCTTTGCTGAAATGATTTAAAGGTTTGTTCAACGTGAAAGCATTTTCAATTTCAGACATTCCACATCTGTACTTGGGCCTGCCTGGGACCCAGGCCAACTCAGTAACAGTACCACCCAGGCAGGTTTCTAGACCCCTGAAGGGGGTCTACTCAAGCGCAGCACAGAGGAAAGAATATAGGTTTAGAAGACAGATCAGAGATAGCATCCTAGTAACCTTTCAAGTTATTACCTGAAACCTAGTTTCTTCAAATTAAAGTGGGGATAATAGCACATTCATTAGAGTTGTGTCAAGGGCTCGGAGTTGCTGTGGGTCAATCTCAGGACTGTGTTTGGTCCTCCATAAATGGTACCTGTTCATTTTTATTTTCAATCATCACTGTCATTCATCATCATTATTAGACACAATTAAGAGTTTCTAGCTGCCTGTTTGATTCTATCACCAAGTAAACGCAAACACCCCTTCAGCTCAGTTATCACACGCAGCTTCTCTAACCAATAGCCAGACAGACCTGGGTGAGGCTCTGACAGCCAGTCAATATGGAAACCATTTTTTCTAGCTTGACTTAAGGTTAAGTATCTTCTTTCCTATGAAAAAAAGAAAAGTTATTTAGTCAGAGACTCTTAGCTTTTCAGCTGCTACCATGGAAGTATGTCTAAGAAAGCTAGTACCTAAGTTTGTCAAGAAAACAAATGCTTTTATTAATGAAAATTCGTATCCTAAAAAGCTCTTTCTTTTCTGTCCAATATAGCTTCACATCAGCATTAGAACAATAAAGAGTCATTAAATATCCACTGGATATTGATATGTAAATGTAAGGTTAACCTGCAGAATTAACCGTGGGATAAGCATGGCAATGGAGCGGTCTCCTGTCTGTACTTCTAGAACACCTGAGGCCAGGGTTAACTGGCCTGCCTTTGAGGACCAGAAAGCAAAACTAAGAAACTGTCAACTGTGGGCAAACCTAGGAGGAGAGAGAAAGCCAGCACCTCAGAAACATCTGTTGTCTTCATGCTGTTTGTTATCTCATTCCACTTGCCTAGTCACCCCCAAAATGCAGCACCCCCACCCCAGACAAAGCCCAGGAGGCAGATAACCAGGAAGAAATATCCCAATGACTTCCTAAGAGTAATTATGCCCACTCTCCATGGATTCCCTGAAGCTTATTTAGACAGGGACAGTTCCTGACACATTACTCTGCAGTCAGTGCTTGGCAATCAGGGAGAGAGGCTTACAATGGTCCTGTCTAATGTCTTCATTTTCTCCCATTATTTCCTCAAGAACAGGATCTGTGGGAGTCATTTCAGTACACTGTTTTGGTTCCTATTTCCCTGCTGGGGATGAGCTCATGTTTTATTCATTCTCATAACTCTGGTATCTAGCACAGCACCTAACACCTACTGCGTACCCAATAAATGTCGGGCGGAATAAATAAAATTAATTTTAATATAACCAAAAATTATTGGGAATTTAGGCACTGAAGAAGTCTGATTTGAACTAGAAAATAGGACTTCTCTAAAATGATCCTAAACCTTACCTCCTCAAAACAGTAAAGTCATATTAAAAACTGTAGGATCATTTTATTACCCAAACAAGCAGGGACCTGTTTTTATCACTCACCTTGAGAGACTCATAATGGTCCTGTCTAATATCTTCATATTCTTCCATGATCTCCTCAAAGTATTCATCCTTTAGATTCTCATCTAATAGCTGAGAACACTGAAAATGCAAGATCAGAATTCAATCACCAGAGAGCAGCAAAAGAAGATAAAAAATGTGCAGTACTGGTCAGTTCTGGTGACACCTCCTTCAGGAAGCTTTCCCATCATGTCCTTTCCCTTCACCAACATTGCTAATTCCTGCCTGGGTGTGTAGTAAAGGGTTAACTCAGCAGGCCTGGGATGTTCAAATCTTACACATTCTAAAGAAAAGACTGGCCTTTGACAGACTCCTGGGAGAGTAGCTCTAAGCCTTGGAATACCCTTCCTGATAAGAGTGTTTTTGCCTACCCGGGGCCTTGGGCCACCCCAGATAGTTTATGTTAACAATGTGATTTATGGGGGGACTTGGCTCATGATGTATCTGTTTGACCTCTGGAGGGGTTGACAACTGAGTATTCCATGCCTGCGTGACTGACTCCCAATAAAACCCGGGGATACCAAGGCTCAGGTGAGCTTCCCTGGTTGGCGATGCTCTGCACATGTTGTCACACATCACTAGCAAAGAATTAAGCACTGTCCATATGACCCCACCAGGAGAGGACACCTGGAAGCTCGTGCCTGGTCTTTCCTGGATTCCACTCTATGCATCTTTCACCTTTGCTGATTTAAAGTATCTTTTCACAGTAATAAACCATGATTATGAGTAAAACAGCGTTTCTGAGTTCTGTGAGTCCTTCTAGCAAATCACTGAAACTGAGGGTGGTCTTGGGGACCCACAACACCCCTCTTCTTCAGTGTTCCAAAAATACTTTGTTCATGTCTCCATCACTGCACTTACCACAGGCTTTTATATCTATCTATCTACTTCCCTTACTAGAGGACACCACCTTCACTAAATCCTCACTAAACGTTTGCTGACGAAACGAGGTTGATCACAGCCAACTGCGAGCTTCTGCTAAAGTAAGAAAGGAAACCAATCACCTGAGAAATGTGAGGCTACTCAGCAACTTATAAAACTAGGATCAGCTAAATATTGTTTATGACTATGATTACCAAGTTGGTAGAAGAATAGCTACCACCAAAGCTAAAAATAAAATTACAAAGAAATATGAAATGGTTGCTACTGATCACACCAGTTCAAAACCCACAGCACTGCCCCCTTTCTGCATCCTCCAGCAGAATTTGCTAACACACAAAAAGGCAGGGAAGTTCAATATTATCACTGAAATTGAGGAAGTTAGACTGGATGGTGGCTAAAGTGCCTACCAGCTTTAAATATCTATAATTCTATGTGAATTCACTAAGTATCTCTAATTACAACACAATCACCTATGAGTTAGTATAAAACCAAATTGCTTTATTAAGGAACATAATCAAGAAAGGCCATTGTGGCAAGCCTAAAAATTAGCTCCCAAATGGTATTCACAGCACAAAATATTTCCCAGCCTTACATAAACCTTGCCTCAGTGGAGTCCCATTTAGGAAACCCAGCAGAGCAAAATGAAGACAAGAAGGGGATGCCTACTCCTGAGCTCCCCAAAGTACATGTAACCAATGTTTTAAAATATTGTTGCATTCTGCCAGATTTTAAACTTGGAGAAAGCAAAACCCTGATTTCCTTAACATCCAAAGAACTTAACACCACCTGACAACAGGTACTTTGGGTAGACAGGACATTCCACTACAGTTTGTTGACACCATCCACATCCCCATAGGGCCCCCTGCTCCCAGAGCCACACTGACAAGCCCCTCCCTGCCCAGTCTGACTTGCTTGATGGAAACGAGTTCATGGCCAATTATACGGCCTAATTGATGTGATCCTTTCACAAGATCAGAGTCCATCATGTGTTTTCATGCCAACTACTCAGACATGGTACACATTTTCTTTTCCTTCTTTTATTTTTTATTTTTCATGGCAATCACAGCACAATGAGAGGGAATAAGTTGAAAGTACATTTTATAATTTAAAAAGAAATACTATAGTCACCTTGTTTTTTATTGAAAAAGAAAGAAAAGAAAGCAAGAGGCATCCTCAGGTCAAATTTCCAGCTATTATGTAGTTGTCACATCTTGGAATCTTTCAAATTCATGAGCCGGTGAGCCAGAGCCTGGGCCTGTGCCACGCTCACTGCAGCTAGACCAAAAGGCTCTGAACCAACAGTTGACCTAACAAATTGCACCACTGACTCCTGAAAAGCGTCACTAGCAATTACCCAAATGATTTATCATCGGACTTATGTCTGAGTAATTGCAAAAGGTGGTGGTTTCTTTGTCTATGAGAAGAGCTAACCGCTGCTGCTGCCCAGCTAGACCAAGCCATAAAGAGCACAAATGCCCATGCCTCACCCTCTGCTTTCAGCCAGGCCTGAACTGCTGTACCTCTTCAAGACGGTGAAGGAGTCTGTCCTGAGAATGGAATCAAGAGGCTGATTCCTTCTCAGCTAACGTCCCTTCCCTACCTGTAGGGGCAATGTTACCACTGTGTCCTTAAATAGGTCCAACTGCCTAGTCTCCAAATGGACAACGTTTGGAGTCACTCATTAGCATCTGAAAATAGCAACAAGCCTTAAAAAGAGGCCCATGGGTTACTCAATCATGGACCTGATATAAGCTCCTTATGAAGCACAATCCAAATATAAGATACAAAAGTTGTTTTAAAATTGAGTTGTACAAATGTAGTTTATTTGCACATTAGTCTATGTCAATGGCAAATAAAAAATTGCAATTCTATAATTCCAGCCTGATTTAATTTTATCCTTTTTAATAAGGGAGAATCGTTACATTCATGGGAGCAAGTTTAATGTAGCATTGAGTAAGACCACCTGCCTTCAATCCCGCACCTGCAGGTTGACGGGTGTGTGGCCCTAGAGAGTCACTAACCTCTTCATTCCTGCTTCCTTATCTCTACAACGGGGACAGTGAAAGATCTACCTCACCAGGATTAAATAAAAAACCCATGTAAAGCACTTAGCACAGTGCCTGGCACACTATACATTTTTAATAATGTCAGCAATTATTGTATAACTTTCACATAAATAAATTCACAGATCTGAAAGAATTCCTTTGGAAAATGGCTGAGGTAATGTGGTCACCCTTGTTCAGGCTGCACGATATCACCTGGTGTGGTCTCACAAACCACTGGGCCCCCTAAGTAACCTTTCTCACCTGCAAACTGTGACGGCTGGACTAGATTAGTGGTTTTTAAATTGTGCTCTTTGGATGAGAACTAGGAGCGGGATATAGGATGGAAGGGGCTGCTCTTATTTGTACCATACTGAGTTTCCAGGTAAGATGACACTTGAAAACAAGGTTTCTGTGGCTAAAACAAACTTGGAAACCACTGGGCCACATGGTCACTCAGATTCCCTCCAGCTGTTATGTCCTATTATTCAAGGAAAATAATGAAACATGTAACAAGAGAAAACATGAGGCTTCACTGATGAGGAAAAAAAACACGTAGGTAAGTTGTTCATTATATTGACTGAGAAAAACAATCTACTGTTTTGGGTTTTTAACATCTGGTGAATGTTTTTCTGTCTTCGGGTCGGGTCCACTGGCCCATTCCAGGTTAAATGTTTTTCTATCTGGAAATAGGTCATTTGTAAAAATTCTACATTCTTTTTAGCTCCAGCATGGAGCTAAGAAAGTGTATATTCATATTTGTAAATATTTGTAAATGGATGAAACCTCTCTCTCTGGGTTGGTGTCAAGGTCAAAGGTGTCTTGGTACCATTCCTCTGTTATCAGACCAGCATTTCTGCTGCTGGTTCAGGAAATGGTCTGGAAACAGGACACACTCACCCGGCCCTCCTTCCAGCAATGCAGACAACTGCAGTGACATTATCATAAGCCTTATGCTATTCTTTCACTTTAGTAGCATTGGACAAAAATAAATAGAAGATCTTGGGTGATACACTTGACTCCTTTTTGTGTGTGTCTGAGGAAGACCAGCCCTGAGCTAACATCCGTTGCCAATCTTCCTCTTTTTGCTGAGGAAGACTGGCCCTGGGCTAACATTCGTGCCCATCTTCCTCCACTTTATACAGGACGCCGCCACAGCATGGCTGACAAGCAGTGCGTCGCCGGCGCCCAGGATCCAAACCTGTGAACCCCGGGCTGCCAAAGCGCAAGCTAAACCACTGTGCCACCAGGCCGGCCCCCGCTTTACTCTTAATGCTGTCTTTGTTCTCTCTTTACAACACATCTGAAATAACGTAAGGCCCACACTTACCACCACCACACTCTTGGATGCGTCCAGGACGTGGATTACAGGTGCACTGTATCTTGGAGCTATTTTAACTGCTGTGTGGGTTCTGAAATGAGGGGTCAGGAAGAAAAACATATCCATCAGTGCTGACAGTTCTTACACAACTCTTGTTTGGAACCATTAGAGATAATGTGTTTCTACAGTGCTTTCCAGAGAAAGATTTCAAGGTACTTACAAATATTGAACTTCAAATTTCTCTTGTAAAACTGGAATGACTTTCTCCCCACCCTAAGATGGGGAAGCCAAGGGGAAAAGACTTGGATTTGTGGCCCAGGCTACAAAGAAGTCTGTGACAAATGAGAAAGACTTTGTCCTCAGCTCTCTGCCAGTGGGGGACAAGCCTGCGACCTCACTGTCATTAGCAGCCTGCCTGAACTAAGGGAGCTAACCAACCCAAGCAATTGCACTTTGCTGTCATAAAGGTCAAGTTGAATTTCTTCCTCCAAATAAGCTGGGCTACCAGCCAGGGCCCCTGGGGAACCAGACACCAGGCAGGGGACACAGGATACCACTCTCTAGCTGCTGCTCTCTATCCCTGGGAAACACCACCACCCCCAGCCTCAACCCCACCTTGTACTTGTAGGAAGGAACCTCAGACCCTAAATAAATTCAACACAAAATAACACAAGGAGGCAAAAGCAACAAAAATATTTTATGCCAACATGAGCTCAGCCCCAAATCCCTATTGCCAAACTTGAAAATGTCAGTACTGAGGAAGAAACACAATTTTAATCCTTAAAATTACCGAATTAACTAAAGTGCAAAACAAATTGCCCTCTGATTACCGGTTGCTTATAGCAATAGCATAGGCTACATATCTGCTGTTTCACTATAGAACATAACACTGAAGTGAGAATGGAAAACGGATACGCCCTCCCTTACCGCAGTTACACTAGGGCCCTGAGGCGGGGGCGGGGGGAAGTCTGGACTTTGCCACAATTCATTTAAAAGGGCTGCAACAGCCGTTCCCACAAGGCTGGCAGTGCTTTCCAGTCTTTTCTTCTCCCCTAAAGTAGCAGCACTCTTCCCCAAGTCAGATACTTTCACATTCTTTCCCTCAACCAAAATGCAATTTTGTTTGGAAAGACATCCAGAATATACTATTATATGAGAAAAAAACCAAAGTGGAAGAACAGTGTGTTTAATGCAATTCTATCTTTTAAAAAACAAACAGTACATCCTCAACCTGCCCCAACCAACCAACCTTATATATGTTTCTGTATATTTACAAAAAACACAGACAGATATATATCAAAGTGTCAACACTGGTTATATGGAAGTTAGCAGTGGGATTGAAGGTGGGTAGGGAGAGATTAACTTTTACTTTACATTCCTCTGAATTGACGTGTTCTAATAAGCGTGGATTAGAGATAATTTTTAAAAACCAAGAGAATATTAAAGATGCAATACATGTGTGAGTGTGTTTTTAACAGGCTTCTCAGGGAAGGCTCTAAAAATTCATTTATAATGAGATGGACAAGACCACTAACATTTCACCCATCCCCTAAGTGTATCTCTATACACAAAGAGGAAGCAAAGGACTAAAGCCATAAGCCACAAGAACTGACCAGAAGATGGAATTTTGGGCCTTAAGCTGGCTGGTTCAAGAGTCATCTTCTGGACAGAGAGGTTGGGGTGCAGAGCACAGGCGGAGGCAGACCACAGCCCTGGAGCAGCCAAGCAAACTCCACTGCTTCCTGGGGACCTGTTTTGTGCCCACTGTGTGCTTGGGGATCAAAGATTTGAAGATATCTTGGGTATTCTATGAGGGGCAAGATTTTCAAACAGTAGGAAAAGTTATAAAGAAGAAGCTGTTTCTAGTTGCAAAATAGGACACAAGTCAGACTCTGCTTGCTTCCTCTTCTTCAGATGGTCAGCTCCTTGAGTACACAAATATACCCCAATGTATATTCCGCATGAAGTTCCTCCAGGAAACATTATTTCAAGCTTGATGTGACTTAGATGACATTTCTCTTAAAGAGAACCAGTACAATTTTAAATTTTAAAATCAACACAATTAATATTTATTAAGCATCCAAGGGTTCTCAGTGCAATTCTTGCCATTGTCTCTTTGATGATCTTCTGCACAAGGGCACCAAGAAGGAATTCATGGATTCCACTATTTAAAATAAATAAATAAATAAAAGCAAAGTGCTGCTTTCTAACATAAAAATTGACAAAGCTAGATGAGCACAGGCATGAAATTTGAGCTTGCTCAGCCAAAGTGCTTTTTGTTTCCTTATAAAATAATTTGACATTGATTCCACTTTCTTCTAAGCTTCCATTTATGCAAGTTTCTCCAGCTGGAAGATTTCTTTCTAAAGTCTGAAAAAGATGCAAAATATTGGAATCTCTCCTCCCCTTCCTCCATATGAAGAGCAAAGGGCTAGACGTTGAGGCTGAATCTCAAATCCATCTCTGCTAAGTCACTCATCAAATAGGATTTACTTAGAGACCTCCTCTACTTGCCAAATGGGCACGATAATGTTAACCTCAGAAGATCTTTTTTACAAGTACTCGAAGCATTTATTTCATTTCATATCCTATCCCAGAATTAATTTAAAGTGTTTTACATATATGCAGCATGACCAAAACTTAAATTTGATAAGAAAAATGAGAAAGAGAAAATAAAGATGGGAAAATTAAGATGCAATCAGAAGCGAGATCAGCATATAAAATTCACTCCCTGAAATCCTGTGAACAGACCTAAGCTCTAAGCTTCCCTGAAGTCAATTCAAAGAGGAAAATAATATCAGTTATGTGATTCAGCACTGTACTTCCCAAGAATTTTTTTAAAAACTCAGAAAATTACCTCTAGCTTTGAGCAATGTGACTTCCTATTGAATTCTCCATTATTCACAAAAAATAATAGAAAAAGACATTTAGCAGTTACTGGCTTTAAACCAGTTAAAAACTGAGAGCTAACTGCCAGACCTGTGCCCTTAAGAAGTTCTGCAGCTAACAGGGCCAGATTTCCATTAAAGGCATTTCTAGTTTGTGATACCAAAACCATCTGTATTACAGACAGGAGGTGTTCCATTCTCTTATAGCCACAGGTAAAAAGGGACACTCCAAGCATATTTCCACCCAGATATGATCCCCAAATCTGTAGAACCCTTTCAACCTCTCCAAGGATCCAACTACTAGATAGCCTTAAGCCTCATTTCAAGTGTCTGGGGGTACAGTTCTAACTCTATCATGCTACCACAGGCCACCGAGGTTTGGAAAAGCCATGTTATTATATCATATCCCCTCAGAGACCTGCTTTCATGACAACTTGGAAGTCCTGAGCCACCATCTGCTCAAATACAGTTAGCAAAGGAAAGAGCTGGAACACTGCTGAGCCCTCCAGAGGTCAGAGGAGGTAATAAGGGCTCTCAGAAGGCTTCTGAGACATTCAAACCCCTGAATGCTTTCTAGCAAAGCTGACTCTCCCAGGAGTAGATGGCTTTCTCACTCAGATGCAAAAGGCACTAACCATAAAGGAACAGATTGATAAGTCAGACTTTGTAAAAACTAAGAACTTCTGTTACCCAAAAATACCGCTAAGACAGCAAAAGGCAAGCCATATTGGAAGAATCTACTTAAAATATATATCTCTCATAAAGGCCTCATATCCAATATAAAGAATGCATACAAATCAATAAGAAAAAAGGCAGAATATGCAATTTTTAAAAAAGACTTAAAAAAACAAAAAAAGAGTTAAAAAGCATATCCAAACAGTCAACATACATATGAAAAGGTACTCAACATCATTAGCCAGCCGAGAAATAGAAATGAAAACCATATCAAGGTATTACTACATACACACGAAAATGGTAAAATTGAAAAGGATGTGGAATAACTGGAATTCTCATAACTGCTGGGAGGAGTGTAAATTAATACAATCACTTTGGAAAACTACTCAACAGTATCTGATGCAGATGATCACATGCATGTCTTATGATCCAGCTAGTGTGCTTCAGGGCAGAGATATATACACAGCAGCATTCTGTGCAATAGCCCCAAACTGGAAAAACCCAAATGTCCACCAACAGTAGCATGGATGAATAAGCCATAGTATATTATACAATGGAATATTCTACCACAATGGAAAAAAAACTATTGTAACAATAAGTTTAGGCCTCACAGACATAAAGTAGAGCAAAATAAACTGGACACAGAAGAAAACATACAATAGGATTCCACTTATACAAAGTTGAAATGCAGGCAAAACCAACCTATGGTGATGGAAGATAGAACAGTGGTTCCTTCTGTTGGAAAGATGACTAGGTGGGGCAGCCCGTGAAGTTCTCAGAGTGCCATTAATGTTCTATTTCTTGATCTGGGGGTGGTTACACAGGTGGGTTCATCTGTGTAAAAGTTCATCAAGTTGTGTATCTATGATTTCTGTCCTTTTCTGTACGACTTATATTTCGGTAAAAGTACTTACTTAAATAAGATGGCTTGATGAAGCAAGACTCCAGGTCTGAGCCCTCACCCAGTGTCACTACTTTAGAACGGAGTCAGAACAGGAGAATTTTACACTGAAGTACTTAGAGGTTGCATGAGAATCTGTTTTGCAAAGGCTGCTCTAGGACCACAGTGGAGAAAGGGAGGGTTACCTGGAAGCACTGCTACTGGCTTTTATTTTCCAAATAATTTCCCAGAAACTCTAACAGGCAAGGAAGAGGATAGAACCAGAAAAGGCAGGGCTCATCAGGAAACAAAGCCCTGGAGAGTTGGAAGAAACCGTAGCAGGGCAGGGGACCCAGCTTTCTGCCTTTGGGTAGGCACACATGCAGTGTCTATTCCCAGACGAGGAGAATAGATGTTTTGCAATAGCATGAAGAGATGGTGGGTGATTTCTGATCTGATAACCTCTAACTTGATATAGCAGGTTATGAAGTCATTTATGGCTAATTTTGCCAACGATGTACCTTGGGAGGCTAGTCATGTTGCTTCTGAATGTTTTTTTAAAAACCTCTTTAATCTGGTGGCTCTTACATGATAAGAGATATAATAGAATGGACTATTTCGTAATGTCCCTATTTGCACAAGTAGCAATATGTGGTTTCCTGATCTTGAACTTCTGAGTGTAGCATCCCACCATATAACATGGTTCTTATTTTGAAACCAGAATCACATTTACATAACTCATAATGCCTTTCATTATATCTGCTCATTTAAATATTTATTTATTTTACAATTATGATTTTAAAAGGTATTTTATTCTGACAGCAGTCTGTAGATTCTCTTATCATTCTCTTTACTAAGCTAATAAATATTCACACTACAATCATCAATTACCCAAGACCACACTCATGGAAACCCTAGTTATCAATGGTTGATCATCTCCCTGGAGAACAATCTGCCACATATCCTAGAGGATAGTCTTTTGTGGAAAAACAAACCCAGTTTTCTAATGTGAGCAACAATAGCCACACAATTAAGTCCTTCAAGTAAGAAAAGCAATTAGTGGATAAATGACATAGAACACTATGACTTCTCATGAAAATGATCCATTCAGATTATAAATGGGATGATGGTTAATTTCATGTGTCAACTTGGCTAGGTCAGGAGACCCAGTTTTTGGTCAAACACCAATCTAGATGTTTCTGTGAAGGTAATTTTTAGATGTGATTAACATTTAAATCAGTAGACTTTGAGTGAAGCCGATTATCCTCCATGTGTGTGGGCCTCATCCAATCAGTTGAAGACCTTAAGAGAAAAGACTGAAGTCCCCCAAGGAAGAAGACTTCTGCCTCCAGATTGCCTTTGGACTTAAGACTGCAACATCAACTCTTGCCTGATCTCCAGCTGCCGAGCTTCCCTACAGATTTCAGACTTTCCAGCCTCCATAATTGCATGAGTCAATTCCTTAAATCTCTCTCTCTCTCTATGTATATATACAAACACACACGTTCCATTGATTCTGTTTCTCTGGAGAACCCTGACTAATACAAATGTCTTAACATACAGTTGTTTCCAGTATGAAATGACCTTTGGAATATCTCTGACCAGACCCCTGTTATATTTTTGTATCAGAAAAATAAACTGTATGCTTGTGGGATCATCAAGTTCAATGCTCCACCTTGGTATTATTTCCTGCCAAAGTGAACTATATGGGGCATAAGAAATGTGTCAAAAAGTCTAATACCCACAATTAACATATTTCTCATCAAACATCATTATGACCATGACCCAAGGAAAACTCTGACAAACTAATGATTATGTGACCAAATTTGAACTTTCTCCTCTTTAAATTATTTAACCCAAAGGTTTCAAAAATAACTTCCCAAAGTGATTTTTTGGTTCATTCTTGCTATGTTGGCTTTCTGTCTCAACTATTACAAGGTCAGAGTCTCTTCAAGGGAACCTGTAATTATTCAGTCAGACACCTGCTTCAAGATAGAGTGAGCTGAAGTTCAAGCAACGTCTTTGTGCCAAAATACACAGCTTCTCCGCTCAGTTTGATTTCAAGACGAGTAAGTGTTCATAAGAAATCTCAGGAACTGAATGGGAGGTGAGAGGATTAAGGAAAAGATAATTGCAAGCCAAAGGAATTCAAAAAAAGGCAAAGGGTGGGGAGATCACCAAGGAGTTTCCTACAGCTCACTCCCAAAGTATTCTGGCTCTTGTCCAAGTGAAGACCGAAAGTTCATGTGTTTATATAATATGCAGCCAATGTACTAAGCATAACAGAAAACAACCCAGGCTTTATCACTGATTGTAAATATGGGCATTTAAGAGAATTTAAAGTGAAGCACACAGGTCATTAGCTTGGCTTACCTCGACGTGGTTGCTCCTCCAATCAACAATGGAATCTTTATAGCTAATCTCTCCATTTCCTTGGCAACAAAAATCATTTCATCCAGGGAAGGAGTGATGAGTCCTGACAGGCCAATTATATCTATTCATTAAAAAAAGAAAAAAAGGACAGTGAGAAGGAGGATGGGAGAAAAAAAGGAAAAGTATAAAGACTCATTTTAGAAACTTTGTAAATCAAGACCACAAGACCTAAGATGAATTTCCAATTTCTAATTCTAAGACATCTTCTCTGACTGAGGGGTTTCAATTTATTGTTTGCTTTTGATAGTAAATATGATTTGTAACTTAAAGTTGCAATAATGTACTTGCCATAGTTTGGGGAAGCCATACCACAGAATATATTGTTATATATTTCCCAGACTCAAACGTGTCACAGCGTCTGAAGAAACACAAAAACATCTACACCCAGAGAAAAACTCTAACACAACACTGTTCTCTTATAAGAAGCCTGCCTCCATTCTCCATCTTCAGAGCTATAAAGGAGTTTTATGGTTACCTATTCCCCTCTTCAACCCCCATTATAAATGAAAGCAGCCCCCATACAGGAGTTGGCACTTGATTGTCTGAATTGTCCACCGATCCCACATGGGCTGGGGCATTACTATTCACTGACAGACAGACACCTGAGGGGAACTGCACGTAGTGAAATGACCAGAAGTACAGTTGCACAGTACCTGCTTTGTGGTCAAGAGCAGCTTTCAGTATCTTATCACAGGGAGTCATGACTCCTAAATCAATAACTCTGAGGTACAGAAATGAGATGGGAGAAAATTAATGAGAACCCAGTAGAGACAAAGCTGAAATGAACATTTTCTTTCTTTTTTTTTTTTTTTGGTGAGGAAGATTGGCCCTGAGCTAACATCTGTTACCAATCTTCCTCTTTCTGGTTGAGGAAGATTGTTGCTGAGCTAACATCCGTGCCAATCCTCCTCTATTTGGCATGTGCATCACCGCCACAGCATGGCTTGATGAGTGGTGTGTAGGTCCACGCCCAGGATCCGAGCCCATGAATCCTGGGCCACCGAAGCAGAGCACATGAACTTAACCACTACTTAACGACTGGGCCAGCCCCAGAAATGAACATTTTTATTTAGCCATCAAATACTGCTCTAATGTAAACTGGAATCACATTGAAATGCTCACTAAATATCAACCACCACCCCAACTACAACTGCCATTTATTAGGTACTTACCACATGCCAGGGACTATGCTAAGCTTTTTTAAACAGCTGCATTGATACATAATTCACATAGCAGTCACTTCACCCATTTAAAGTACACAATTCAGTAGTTTTTGGTATATTATTATTTTTTAAGCTTTGGTAAAATATATATAATTTGCCATTTTAACCATTTTTAAGTGTACATTTCAGTGACATTAATTACAATAGGTAACAATGCTGGGCAACCATCACAACTATTTATTTTCAAACTCTTTCACCACCCCAAACAGAAACTCTAATCATTCAGCAACAAATCCCCCTTCCCCCCAGCCGCTGGCAACCTCTATTCTACTTCCTGTCTCTATGAATTTGCCTATTCTAGACATTTAGATAAGTGAAATCATACATTATTTGTCCTTTGGTGACTGGCTTATTTCACTTAGCATAATGTCTTCAAAGTTCACCCATGTTGTAGCCTGTGTCAGAACTTCATTCCTTTTTAAGGCTGAATAAGACTCCATTGTATGGATATGCCACATTTTGTTTATTCATTCATCTGTCAATGGACACTTGGGTTCCTTCCACTATGCTAAGCTTTTTGTATAAGCAATCTCATTTAACCCTCACAGCAACTCGATAAAGCACTACTATAGGCCCCATTTTTTGTTTTGTTTTCCCATATTTACTTTATTCATTTCTCCAAATATATACATTGGATGGACTATTATAAATGGTATTATTGCATTAAATATATTTTTATGATGTTTGATTCATATTTTAAACTTGATTTTGAGGTAGGTTGTACCAATTAATACTCTTTTATTCTTCTTCTTCTTCTTTTTTTTTTTTTGTGAGGAAGACCAGCCCTGAGCTAACATCCATTGCTAGTCTTCCTCTTTTTGCTGAGGAAGACTGGCCTTGGGCTAACATCCGTGCCCATCTTCCTCCACTTTATATGGGACGCTGCCACAGCATGGCTGACAAGCAGTGCGTCGGCGGGCGCCCGGGATCCGAACCCGCGAACCCTGGGCAGCCAAGCGTGAACTAAACCGCTGCGCCACCGGGCCAGCCCCCTATTATTATTATTCTTGAAAACATGATTTTTATGTTTTAATGATGAAGGGCCCAGAAGAGCTTGGGTCCAGAGAAGTTAAGCAACTTGCCCAGTCACACAACTAATTAGTAGCACAGTTGGTATTTGCACCAGGATCTCACATCAAAAAAGCTATCCTCTTAGCCATTTAGGCCAATAAAAATGTTGGGGAAAATGACTCAATAAATATCTATTGAACAGTATACTACACAGAAGCCAACGAGAAGGATAATCAAGAAGAGGTCAGTTCCTGCACATGAAAAGCTGATGATAAAGCAATCTGGTTACTTAAGTCAAGAGAGAGGGAGACTGAATCACGGAGCAGTTCACCCGGAGAGATGCAGTGAGACTCAAAGGAAAAGCTGGCTCCAGTGGGCCCATACAAGGAGGAGGGTGGGCATAGGCAGACAAAGCCTGGAGCATGCTCTGACAGAACAGAATAACACCAGAGGAATTCCAATTCATAGAGGAGACAGCTTTCTGGAACTCAGAGAAAACAGGAATCTCTACCCTGGAAAATGTTCTATGTACTCCTCTATTCTAGATCTAGAGAGGATCCATAATGTCCGTCATTATTACAATCTAATTTTATCAGGAGTATTTGTTTAAAAGAGGTTTAAAAAATTACAGCATGCATTTTCTCTTATTTCATAATGTCAACAATTCTTAAAATTAAATAGGCAAAGTAACTTTAAATTAAAAAAATCAATGCTTAAGAACTATGTTTTATGTGCTGTCAAGTCGGCTCTGACTCCTGACCCTGTGAATGAGTGGTGTCCACAATGTCCTGGACGTCAGAGGCAGGAAGGAGCCTTGCTTCTCACTATATACCCTTTTATACTATGGGATTTTTTAGCTTGTTCCAATATTACTTAAAAACATTTTTTTAAATAAACTAGCACATATGGAATCCACAGTAAGAAGCCAGACAATTTCAAATCAATGATAACTATATTCAGCTGTTAGCACTAACCCAGTAGAAACAAAAGCTGCAGGTTTTAATGATGTGACACCACAGGTTGTAACAGGAGTGAGATGATACCACCTTTTTTTTTAGCATATTGATAAAAGTCTGGTAACTGGATCTTTTGTTAAACTATGACTAAGTATAGACTGCTACATATAAAACTAAGCAAAATAGCATATTGCTTTTAAATCAAGACCAAAAGGCATACATTTCAAAGCTGTTTTCAACATTGTATATATTTTTAAAATGCAATTAAAAATCATCAGAATGACGGCAAGAATCATCTTGTTCTTATTCCTTTTTCTTGTTTTAAGCAGTGTTTCTTTCAGGAACATCTTACCCATGCTTGCTTTGTTTGAGGAAGACTAAGGAGACCTTGTGCCTGGACAGAAATGAGGTCAGAGAGGGAGGAGAGGGCATCTTAATGGTGGCAATTAGTTCAATTTTCAAAATACTAAGTTTGAGATTTCTTTAGATATCCAAACAGAGCTCTCAGGTAGTCAACTGGATATCTATGTCTGGAGTTCAGGTGAGAGGTCCATGCTGGAGATAAAACTTGGAACTTGTCAGCACATTAGATGGTGTTCAAATGTCATGAAATCACATGTAAAAGAATTAGAAAAATAAATTGCCAAAAGCAGAGAGAAAAAGAGAGGAAGAAGGAGGAGGGTGAAGAGGAGAGCGGGGGGGGGGGCGGGGCGAGGAGGGAGGTGGGGAGAGGAGAGGAGCAAGGAAAAAAAATAGTCATGAGACTGGATGAGATGATATAAGCCTGTCCTAGGGCCTTGTCACCCTAGGTGGGTGAGCATTCTGCATCAGCACACCAACATTACCTGGGAGCTCACTACAAATGCAGAACCTCAGGTCTGACCCTTAGTAAGATCCCCAGGTGATTAGAAGGCACATTCCAGTTAGAGAAGCACTAACCTAGGTAGTGAGGACAGACAGACAGAGGTCCAGGAGGTCCAAGGGCTGAGCCTTGGAGCACTCCCCTGTTTGGGGATCACACAGAGGAGAAATCAGCAAAAGAGAGAGACAACCAGTGGTCAGAGAGATAAGAAGGGATCTGAGAACAGTGAGCCAGGGGTCTGGGAGACAAGTTCAATTTCCAACTTATAAGCCCGCCTTCAGAAGTCTTGTTGGGAAACAGTCAAATATATCATGGATTAGAAGAGCACTTCCCAACTTTTTCCACACATAGGGAATAATATTTATGGCACTGGGATACATAAGGAGGTTGCTCACCACCAGGGACAACCAGTCTAGGCTTGGTTGGTTCCCTCAAGGAAGAAGGGGATCAGTTTTTCAGCACACCTCAGCTGAGAAACCATTAGCCAGTTCTGAATTAGAATACAGTGTGATAAGTGCCAAGATGGAGGCATTGACAGCATCTTGCGGGAGGCCATCTAAACTGGATGACAATTATAAGCGTCCCAGGAGGGTGATACCTGAGCTAAATTTTGAAAAAATAAGTAGGTATTAGTGAGATGAAGGGAAAAAGAGGGCAGTCCAGGCAGAGACCTGAAGCTTGGAGAGGAGGGCATGGGTCAAACCCATCCCTGCCTTCTGTGGCTGCCGCCACTCTTCCCACCATCCCTTTCCATGTTCTCTCACCTTTACTACAATTTCCTGCTTCCCCCACATACATCATCTCTCTTGACTTTCCCTTCATTTCCCTTCTTCACTTTGAGCTACACCCCATGTTTGTAGGCCTCTTCTCATACACATTCTTATATTTTGCCACATGATAGATTAAAGAGAGTAAAAATGAATGTTATGAAAAAATATTGATTTTATAACCATCCTTCTAAAGTACTTATAACAGAGTTGTAAACACAAGCATTTAATCTGGGCTTCTAATTCGGAAAAAAATGTAAGCTGCACTAAATGCTTTAGCAAAGGCATCCAATGCTATTTAAGAATACACACAATTTAAAAAATAAATATTGTAACGGATCAAGTCTCTTTTACTCTCCAGAAGATATTAAAAAGAAAAATAAAACTAGCTATGCATCTGCATCCACTTAAGGTGCCTGATATTTGTTGTCACCCAAAGGGAACTAAGGTGGCTGCTTGTTTCTGATCTTGCAATTCACATGTGCTACCACTAGAGGGAAGTACGCTACCAGTCTGCAGTCCCCAACAAAGGTTTCCAGTCTGTGGTTAAGTGGAGGTAATAGAAACTGTTTCCATTTCTCCTTTCTAAACATATATAAATAAATAAAATTCTTGAAAGTCTCCTCTTCAAAATAATACAAGTTGGGCAGAGGAACTGAATAGACACTTTCCAAAGAAGACATAAAAGGGGACAACAAATATATGAAAAGATGCTTACTATCACTAATCATCAGAGAAATGCAAATCAAACTCACGAGATATCACCTCACACCTGCTAGAATGGCTATAATCAAAGAGACAAGAAATAACAAGTGTTGGTGAAGGTGTGGAGAAAAGGGAGCCCTTGTGCACCGTTGGTGGGAATGTAAATCGGTGCAGCCACTATGGAAAACAATATGAAGGTTTCTCAATAAATTAAAAATAGAACTACCATATGATACAGCAATCCCACTTCTGGGTATATATCCAAAGGAAATGAAAACAGGATATCAAAGAGATATATGCACTCCCATGTTTACTGTGGTATTATTCACAACAGCCAAGATATGGAAACAACCTAAGTGTCTGTCAACAGATAAATGGATAAAGAAGATGTGGTGTATGTATACATGTGTATATATATATACGGAATATTATTCAGCCACAAGAAAGAAGGAAATCCTGCCTTTTGTGACAACACGGGTGGACCTTGAGGGCATTTTGCTAAGTGAGACAAGTCAGACAGAGAAAAACAAATACTGCAAGATCTCACTTATATGTGGAATCTAAAAAAGCCAAACGTGTAGAAACAGAGAGTAGAATGGTGGTTATTAGGGGCTGGGGGCAGTGGGGGAAATGGGGAGATGTTGGTCAAGGGGTACAAACTTCCAGGTGAAAAATGAATAAGTTCTGGAGATCTAATACACAACATTGAGAATATAGTTAACAATATTTTATTATATACTTGAAAATGTTAAGAGAGTAGATCTTAAATGTTCTCACCACAAAAAAGAAATGGACATTATGCAGTGTGATGGAAGTGTTAGCCAATACTATGGTGATAATCATATTGTAGTATGTAAGTGTATCAAATCAAATATTGTACACCTTAAACCTACACAATGTCAATTATATCTCAATAATGCTGGAAAACAATATATATATAATTTATTTCATGCACACACATATACATATACATATATCAAGTTGAAAGCCTCCAGGTAATTATCAAGTGAGCATGTGTGGTGCTTAGGAGAGACTGGGCTGGTGTGCCCTGACTTAGACACAGCCATTTTCCTCACTCAGCTGAACACTCTAACATACAGTTTCAAAGTGCTTCATTCTTAGCTATATATTGCTTATTTTTCACCCATTCAAGACAGTTATATTAAGAACCACTAGTTAAAATATAAATTATCTGCTTCACCAGATTCAGTTTCTAAAGTACTGGACGTATGGTATCTAATTTTTAAATTTTTGTTGATATATCCCACCTTTTCTTAAAAAATTACCTGTGCGATGGGAAATATTTTTATTTGTCTTTTTATATAATTATTATTAAAGAGTATATCTAAAATCAACCTTCATGTTATCAAATATATGATCAAATTTTTTTTTTTTGGTCAGAAAGATTGTCCCTGAGCTAACATCTGTGCCCATCTTCCTCTATTTTTTGTATGTGGGATGCCGCCACAGCATGGCTTGATAAGCAGTGTGTAGGCCTGTGCCAGGGATCCAAACCCACAAACCCCGGGCCACCAAAGCAGAGCGCAAACTTAACCACTACACCACCAGGCCAGCCCCTAAAAATATTTTTAAATATCCTAAATTATTTCTTAAAAGGAATTTAATTAGAATATTAATATCATAAATTACAGTTAAAGTTAACTTTATAACTGGAAATAAATATTAGAAGGTAAACTGACATAGCACAGAATCCCCACTTTCAGAATCAGAAGCCCTAAGCATGGCCTGCTGCTCACTAGCTTGTGAAGAAATCACCTGACTTGTCTAAGTCTTGGTTTTCTCATCTGTAAAATGACAAATACAATAATTGTGTCAAGAAGAGCAGGATCAGAACCATTAAAAGAAAGGAAGGATGAAAGAAAGGAAAAGAAAAAAAAATCAGGAAAAGAAGACCAAAAAAAAGAAAAATCAGTTATATAAAAGCACTATATAAATTGTGAGGAGGTAAACAAATGTTAGGTATTAGTAATCTCCTGGTGGATACATCTCTAGATCTATTCCAATTCTCACATTTGCAAATTCT
The DNA here is from genome assembly GCA_031878705.1 of Tapirus indicus. Lineage (NCBI taxonomy): Eukaryota > Metazoa > Chordata > Mammalia > Perissodactyla > Tapiridae > Tapirus > Tapirus indicus. The sequence continues at coordinate 73,247,094 of CM062921.1, read as the reverse complement.
ATTGCAACACAGAATCTACTGCATCATCCCCACAAAAAAACGTGTTTTCTGTCTAGAAAGAACTATCACTTTTAGTCCTCTTCACACCTTCTTTCCCCACAAAGAAAAAAATCCTTATCACTTCATGAGATTTACTGCATCAATGACAAAGAGCAGGGATCAAGAAGACTGCATTAGGATTTGGTACTGGATGGTTTACTAGACTCACTCATTAGCTGGATGACTCACCCAAGCATCCAGCCTAGAACACTGATGCTTGGCCAAAGTACACCTCTACCTACAGAAGGCAGATCTCCGGGGCACTTGTCTACTAGCTGACACCATAAAATTAAACTCACCAATGCCAAGAGTCCATGTGTTATGAGACACAGGACCCAAAGGGTGTTTCACTTGATAGAAAAAGTTTGCACAGTCACTTATGTTTTTGTAAAAAGAATAAAGTTTCATCAGAAGATGTTTCTCCAGTTAGACTTGCTAGCAAAGATAAGCAGACCTTCAATTCACAAGCCAGAGGAACTGGATGTGCTGGGGGAAAGGCTTTCACAACTGCTGACATTCAGCTCCAGGAGTGCCCTAGAGAAGTGCCACAGTTCCCTCCGGCCTCTTCAAATGTCTTTACTGGAGGAAAAAACATTCCTATTATGATTCTCTCACCTACGTATATCCATTTCTCAAAATAAAAAATGATAAACACATGACAATGATATCTCAAGAATCACTTTAGGAAGTCTGTCTACAAGTCACCTTTTTCAACAGTTCTTGTCCCATCATCACAGTGGAATATGTACCTGGGTGTTTAGCCTGATAAACAGGAAACTTCTTGAGCTAAATCATTTTGGTGTCTCTAGTACAATACATGATATGTCATAGATGATCTATAAACATTTATTATCTGAACTGAATTTTAACTAATTGTGATGAATGCAAACAAAGACCATTGACATCACATTTGAAAAGGTGAGAAAATAGCAGAAATGTCTGGTAGATTTTAGGAAGCAAACACCTTATGCAAATACTTATTCTACAGGTAAAATTCCATTATAACAACCTCCACTGTATCTCCAATACACTTATCTCTTAAAAAAATAATAAATACATTCTAAGGACTAGGAGAGAATGATAAATCTTTTGACACTGAGTGACACTGAGACAGGTACATAGAAGTGCTTGTGAAGACAGTCAGAGTGAAAAAGGTGCCATCCTGACACTGCTCCTCCATCTCCAGCCTTCCTGAGTGGTTCTTAGTTGCATTTATTTAGCCTTAAATGTAGAGATGGATAAACACTTGAGAAGAGGGAGGGGGCTTAAAGGGTAATTGTTACCTGACAGCAGGAGAAGAGAACTCTACAGGGGCACAGCTGTAGCTGTAGTCAAGTCTCTCTTCTCTATAGAGAAAACAGTGCATTGGAAAGAAGTCCATGACTCAAAAGGACTGTTGGTTGGACATGGACCAGAGAGGGCCTCAGTTTAGGATTTTGATGACAAAGAATGTGTTGAAATCTGAGCAAAATATACACTTCCTATAGGTCATCAGCTCTCACATGGAAATAACTTTGTGCCGAATATTTATTCACTATAATGAGATATATCAAAAAGAGATTTTACTTGTATACAACATTCCAAAATCTAGCTACATCATTACCAAGAAGCATGTATGGTCCTGTTCTAAGCAAAGGAAAGAGAGAATTGTACAGTCAAAACCTTCTTATAGAACTCCATTTAGCCAAAGTCTAATGACATCTCGGCTCTAAAATACAGTAGTTTACTGAGAGGAAAAGGGAATAGGCTACATGCCACTGGCCATGGGCAGGGACCCAGTGTTCTAGTTACTAGAGCCTCTGGCCCAAGGTCAGTTCTCAAGAAGCCTCTTGGCTGTTCTGACTCTACTTGAATAGTTTTTAATATTCTTTTTGTCCTTATTGAACATATAATAGATTAAATAATTACTAACTTATTTCATTTGAAAAGGTATGTTCAAAGTAGAAAATTCAAAAACACAGTAAGGAAAAAGAAATTAAAAATAACCTCTAACATCCACTGCCATACCCTACCCCTCAAACCCAATAAGGAATTATACTGTTAATGCTTTTATTTTTAAATAAGAAATGAGTTGAAAGAAGTGGTCTTAACTTACCTAAAATTATTGCAGCCCAGGACGACTCCAACTATGTTCTTGCCTATGTCGTGCACATCGCCTTTAACCGTAGCCAACACAATGGTGCCTTGGTAAGGGTCCTGGAGAGTAAGGCAAGTAGCTAAGCATTGCTGTGGTCATTTTAGAGCAGATCACCTAGTTCTCTAGAGCCAGACAGGTGCTGGCACAGAAAGCAGTTTAATACAATCAAGACAACCTCAAAGATAGACCTGGAGCCTAAATCACGTGCTCTGCAAGTAGACGGCTGGAAGCCCAAGCAGGTCAAGGGAGGCCTACCTAGTTGGTTAGCTCAGGGAGCTTCAACCAAGATCATGGGTTCCACCACCTCAAAGAACAGTTTATGTTCAAATACAAAACAGTTCCATAGCTGAAGACTACATCCTTAACCCCAAAAACCATCTGACAAATGTTGATCATTAGCAGTAAAGGGAGAGGGAGGGAGGAGAGGGAGGAGCTGGCGAATTGCTTATGTTCCATCAGAATCTGAACCACTATCAGAACAGCCCAGTACAGAGGGGCTTTTGATAATCTTTTGTTGTTTCTTCAACACTGGTGTTCTATGCACTGTCAGCATCCCCTCCCTCGAAAAAAGACAAAGAAAAGGAAAAGGCATACAAGGCAAGTGGTTTTTATAAACACTATGTCTGTCTGAGCCATTCACAAAGTCAGATCAATTTAAGAATTCAGAATCCTAGAGGCCAAAACAGACCGAGGTTTACATGGAGCTAAACAAGGTCAAAGCTTAATGATTTACTATGGTGGTGCAGCCAACAAGAATTAAATTGAATCCAGAAGCAGTGCCAAGGACATTACCTGGATACAGAGAAGATTCAGTTAAGAGGTTTTCCAGCACCAAACATTACTCAGTTACCTCAAGGGCAGGGACTGATCTTTGTAGCTACAGTGTCTAGCACAGTACCTGGCACACAGTAGGAGCTTTGTAAATGGTCAACAGATGAATGAATGAACTGGTTTTGTCTTGAAATCATGAGCTTTGTTTGAAAAATTATGTTCATATTAAAAATTTCATAAAGCCACATTCAAAGGAAAATCCTAGGGTATTCTGATACTTGGTAAAAGAGGTAGATCATTTCTCTATTTTATTTTCAATGACAAACACAGTCAAGCCCTATGCTCCCTACCCCCACCCCAGTAAGAGTCTTCCAGGCCAATTCCTCCCAGGGGCCACAAGCCTGGACAAAATGACTTGCCTCTTCTTCTACTGCACCAGTAAGTGCTTTAGTTTCTTCTCTTTCTTTTTCCATGAAGGGAATAAGGTGGCCAACAGCCTTCTTCATAACCCGAGCTGACTTTATAACCTGGGAAAAATACAGAGTCAGGCATCTTTACAAAATCACCTGAATGGTTGCTAATGCCCACTTGTGAAATTTTAGCATAAATTCAGAAAGCATGCTTTGACCTTAGGTCAGCCACACTGGAGTCCACTTTTAACAGTGGGCAGGATAAGGAATGAGTTCCCTGTGGGGAGAGCCAATGAATGAGGTAAAGCAGAAGGAAAACAATGCTAGAAATCAAACATTGCAATTTCTGTCCTCTGAACTTCTACATGTTATTTTTTCTCTGCCTAGAAGGCCTTCCATCACTTCTCCAAGTTCTATATGCATCCTTCAAGTTTCAAGCTTCTCTCCCATAAGCCCCTTCTCAGCCTTCTCTTTTCAATCCCCAGCATTACAATTCACTTATAATGAAGGCTTATGCTTAAGCAAGAACAGAGCCTTTTACAGAATTCATCAACGTATGCTAAAATTCACTGGTGGAAGTATGATGAGAAACAGGATATTTGCACAGTCTTCAAGTTTCTCCCCACAAGCAAATTTATAGTGGAGAAACCTAGCAGACATCTTAAACCAAATGATCAAAGTTAACATCACCAGTAATGCTTCACAACATGATGGGCCTCCTGATGTGATCCACTGAGAAGGGCACAGTGTCCCTCAGTGTTATTCTTGCCAAAAATGAGAAAAAATCAGACAAACTCAAACTGAGGGACAGTCTACATAACTGTGCTATACTCTTCAAAAGTCAAGGTCACAAGGAAAGACTGAGGAACTGTTAGAGAAGGCAGAATAAAAGCAATGTGGGATCCTGGAACAAAAAGAAAACAGTAGTAGAAAAACTGGTGATGTGAATAAGGTCTCTGGTTAACAGCATTACATCAATGTTAATTTCCCAGTTCTGATAATCATAGCACATGGTCACATAAAAATGTTAACATTAGGGGAAGAAGTTGGGTAGCGGGTATATGCACACTTTGAAACGGCATTTGCAATTTGTCTGTAAGTCTTAAGCTAACTCAAAAATAAAAAGTTAAAATAGTAAGTCAAAGTCATGAAAAACAAAGACTGAGGAATGGTCACAGACTGGAGGAGACTAAAAGACAGGACGACTAAATGTTCCTTCTATTGAGTGTGGTGACAGTTTCCCAGGGGCGCACACGTTAAAACTTATCAAACTGCATCCTTTAAATGTGTGCAGTTTATTGTATGTTAGTTATAAAATAAAGCTGTTTAAAAATAGGATGAACATTACAAAGGAAAATGGGCAAATTAATAATTAAATATAGAACACATAAATTAAAAAACAAAAAAAGAACAGAATCTTTTAGTTTCTCGTATGCCTCACAGCACCAAACCCAGAGGGCTCAACAAGCATTTGTTAACTGACGTGGTTAGCAGCTGCTATAAATCAGAATAAGAGTTCTGGTTTTACTCAAAACATATCATTTAATGTATATCACTATTTAAAATGGTAATAATTTTTTCAAAATATGCATCCTTAAAGATGAATATTGACTGGTCAAATCAAATCTTAATATTATTAACTTTGTATTAATCTTGGGTTTTATTTTAATTTGGGGGGAGAGATAGATAGGTGTTGGGGGTAAGAGGTGGTACAGAAGATCAGAACCTGAAGATGAGAATGCTAAGAATTCCCAGATGACCTCCAACCTCCACATCACCCTAACGATGGATTTTTAAACCAGACGTTACTCCTAAATACATTTAGAGAAAGAATGACCAGATTTCAATGCCCCTGAGCTCTTGTCAAAACTAAAACCTGACAAATATACCCAAACTTACTATTTATTAAAAGACAGAGACTTTTTCTTTCAATTGTGAAAATTTTCCCCCATTTTTTGCCAACCTGAGGTAGAAACATTTTTCCAGCTCCAAAAAGATCACCAACAACTTTCATGCCATTCATGAGTGGCCCTTCAATTATATTCAGGGGTCGGGGATATTTTTCCTGGTTTAACCTGGCTTCCTCAGTATCCTCAATAATATGTTTTTCAATGCCCTACAAAAAAAATTAGAAAAAAAAAATCACATTAAAAATTGGTTTAAGTCCAAACAGCCAACAAAGAATGAATTATGGAAACGCTTAAGAGTGGGGGTTTTAGAATCAGACTGCATGGGTTCATATCCTGGCTCCTATCACTAATTTAGACAATTTATTAAGCCTCAGTTTCCTAAAGTAAAATATCACATAGTACCTACTTCGTATGTTTGTTTCAAGGATTAAGTGAGATAACCCATGAAAGAGCTAACCTGGCTTTATTGATACAAAGCAAGTACTCAGTAAAAGTGAGCTGTTAGTGAGAGAAGGAGTACTAATAAGCAAAGTTCAAATTCATAATAAAATACACCTTTTATCCTAGTGCTTTAACAGATTATACATTAATAAATATCTCACATGAAATCAGTATGTTTTCTCACTGTAATGTTACGGGGCTGGGGGAGGAATGACAATGGGCAGGACCCTTAGGGGAAGTTCAGATCCAAGAAGCCTCCACTGACTTATCCAGCCTTCACTGACCAAGCTCTAATCCTTCAGCATCCCCAGTGTGGCTGACTAGTTCCACAACCTGAAATATGTGAATCTCAAAAGGTCCGGGAAGTTAAAAGTTAAATTCTAGAGCCCAAAAAACTCTGAAAGTCTCCAGACTCACAAATGAGGAAACTGAAGCTAAGAGATTATTTATGGTGGCTAAAATTCCAGTTATCAGCAGCAGAGCCAGGACTTGCTTGTTGATTGACTGACAGCAACTTGGTCTAGGAGAGCATTTCTCAGCCTTGGCAATACTGACATTTTGAGCTGAATAATTCTTTGTCGTGCAGACCTGTCCCGTGCCCTGTAGAATGTTAAGCAGCATACCTGGCTACTGGATGCCAGTAACACCTCCCACCCCCAGTTGTGACGACCAAAAATGTCTCCAGACACTGCCAAATGTGCCAGAGATGGGGGGTGCAAAATCACCCAGGGGTGGTTTAGGGAATCTCCTTTGCCAGCTGCTGTCAGCACCACCCTTCCAGCAACAACATCAGACAACCACGAGGAGCCTCCTGCCCTCCAGTTCACACTCACTCAGTGCTCGCAAAACTCACCTTCACAAGGGCATACTCAAGGCGTTCTTCAATGGGGCCATTCCTCCACTCGTCAGTCTGAATGACTTTCTTCCCTCCTTGGCCATGAGTCTGAATTGAAATTAGGACAGAGAGATGGGAGATGGGTACAACAGGTCACTCAGAATTATTTGGCATCAAAAAATTACGCTTTATTCTTCTTTTATATTTCCAGCCCCTAGTAGAGTATCCAGCATGAATTAAGATCTCAATAAGTATTTGAAGCTTTACCCCACATCTGATGAGTTTTTAAAGCTTTCAACAAGCACCACGACTACCCACAAATATACGTAGAGAGGCTGTAATGAAGCTAGGTCAGACATCATCCCGGAGGTGGGCACACTAAGAGGTGCAGGACATGAACTAGGCTCTCAAGGACTTTGTCAATCATAAGGGAGGTGGAAAATATACAAAGAAAGGTAAGCTGCTAGAGAAAGCACGTGTCAAGGGCCGAATGAGCAGATGATACAGACTAGCAGATAATACAAACTAGAGTAGGAATTCTGAGGAAGGAGTGATTATCACAAACTGGGGTGGTAAAGAGAGACTCTGAAGAAGCCAACAGATTCAGCAAAGAAACAAAAGTGGAATCATCACAGTACATAAGGTGAATTGCATTACCTTATCTGTTTTCTCCATCTCAACCAGTGGCACCAGTTGCCCAAACCAGAAAATAAGTATCATTCTTGAACCTCCATTCATTCCTCATAATTAATCAATCACCGAGTCCTAATGATTACACCTCCTCAACATTTCTCTCCACCCTTACTCCATAGTCAAAGCAACTAACTGGTCTCCGCAACCCAGAATCACCCTGATCTCCAATGCACCTTCCATACAGCAGCCAGAGGGACCTTTCCAAAAGGCAAATCTGATCAAACCACCCATGTGAAAAAATTCATTATAAGTGCTCTCGAGATATAGTATTGACCCCTTTCTATGCCATACAACACCCTGATCTGGCTTTCTCCTATAGTTTCATCTTCTACAATTCCCCACAAGCTCAGCCATCCTAAACAGTTTAGTCCCTTACACTCTCCATCATCATTTTCACCCCTAAGCCTTCACATTTGTTCCTCTGACATACATTTTTTCAGCACCTACTACAAAGCCGGGCCCCAGGTAGATGCAAATACTCCTCCCCTGTCAGGGACCACCAGCACTGCTCTCCAAACCCAAACCTTAGCCTGGCAAACTCCTATTTAGCTTTCAGGGCTCACCTGACCCCTCACTTCTGGGAAGCTTTCCCTGACCACCTCTGCCTTTGGGTTCAGTGTCCCTCCTAAACATTCTCATAGCATCCTGTATTTCCCCCATCATAGCACTTACCACAGTGGATTACAATTGCCTCCATACATTTTTGCATGTCTCACTAAACTGTAGGCTCTGTAGGGACACAGTTCTCTTACTGGTTAGATCCTCCAAGTTCAGTAAAGTGCACAAAACAAGAATTTAGTAAATATTAACTGAATGTTTCAGTGATGAACAAAAACAGATTTTCTGGAGCAATGTCTGTGCAGGATAGTAGAGGCCAAGTCACAGAGCGCCAGATATCCATGCTGTGGAGTGTGGATTTAACTCTTCAGGCAATTGCGGGATTGGGGGCACAATTCAAAGTTCAGAAGCTGCAGAGTAACAAAGTAGTATTTTAAAGAGAACCCAAGAAGGGGAAGAATGTTTTAATAGTACATGATGAAGGCCTGGACTGCAGTGGTGGTAACAGGAGGGGAAGGAAAGGACAAACACAAAGGCATTAAGTAACAATGTGTAAGAAGAGAAGGAAGGACTTGGGGGGAACACCAAGGTTTAGGTCTGGGGCTGTAACTGAAATTATGATGACATAAGGGCTTTCTCACATATCGAAAAACCTAAAGAAGATGTAACTTATAAAGAATTTTTTGCAGCATTATTTAAAATATCCAAGACATGGGAATAACCTAAGTGTCTCTCAATGGATAAATGAATAAAGAAAATAAATAATGCAATATTATTCAGCCATAAAGAAGAAAATCCTGCCATTTGCAACAACATGGATGGAGCTTAAGGGCATTATGCTAAGTGAAATAAGTCAGATAGAGAAGGATAAATACCATATGATCTCACTTATATGTGGAATCTAAAAACAAACAAAAAAACCGAACTCATGGATAACAGAAAACAGATGGGTGGTTGCCGGGGTGGGGGGCAAATGAGTGAAGGTGGTCAAAAAATAAAAAATCTTGGGGATGTAATGTACAGCATGGTGACTATAGTTAATACTGTACTGTATATCTGAAAGTTGCTAAGAGAGTAGATCTTAAAAGATCTCATCACAAGAAAATTTGTAACTGTGGGGTGATGGATGTTAACTAGACTTACTGTGGTGAACATTTCACAATATATGCAGTCATTATGTTGTACACCTGAAACAAATATATATTAATTATATCTCAATTAAAAATACCCTAAAAATTACAAAATTCATAGGTTATATACTCTGACCTTTATTTAAGGGAAAACCCAAAACTAGAGCTGTGTGGTGCTGCAAAAAAGAGAAAGTCCTTCTAAAGCTCACATTCACATCACTTGATACATGTAAACACCATCTCTTCTAAGCCACAAAATCAGGCAATTCCTGCTGTGGGATGGAGTTTGACATGCAAAAACAGGGCAGAGTGTTCCAAACACTCTTGGAAAAAGGACCTGGTGTGTTCACAGAAAAATACCACAGCGTGCCACACATAGGGGGCAGGGAGGGGTCAATACGTATATGATTAGGAACAGTGGATGTGAGGACACAGCAAAGGCCAGTGAAGATTTCACTAAAGTGTTGAGGGCTAGATGAAAACTACCTCACCTGCTGAACATGCTTCAGAAAATCAATACTTAAGATGAAACAGTGCCATTTAAAAGCAGCTATGTCAGAAGTACAACGTGGCACGCTGAGCCCATCTTGCTCTCCAACTAGTTATTCAATAGGATGATCTAAATACAAGCTGCTGCACAGTTTCACAGACTAAGTTAGACCAGACACCAGACACACTGTGGAAGTCCATCAAAACAGAACACTACCAAGCAAACCGAACAATCAGTCGTCATGTCCATTGCTACTCCTTGTATCTGTATCTACTGCTCTAGAGTAGCTTCTGCTTCACAGGGCCCTCATACCTCAGTGATTTGTGTTTTGTTTCTGAAGTCAAACTGGACCAGCATCAAGGGGAGTAGACTGCTCGAGAGAAAGCCAAAGACAGTGAGCTCCAACGGCAATGAGAGGATCAAGGCCGGACCAAGGAACAGATGACCTTTTTTCCAGAAAAGTATCAAGAATATTCTTGCAATCCAAGGTCATTCAAGAGCTATCCTATTCAGAGCAGAGATCCTTCCGGTCCCTGCCTAAAGGGGTCATGACCTCTATTAGGGTACTAAGAAGTACTTAATAAAGAAACTCCATGTGAATTATATGTTACCATGACACCTGGAACTTTTTATTACTAAAAATAATTTACTCACCACAGGTCAGTCTGCTCCAAATTAGGGGAATTATTTTTCAGTAAAGCCCATTACTACCCAAAAGTGGCATTAGACCACTTAGGAAGGTCAGAGACAGGGCTCTTTCCACTCTTTTCAATAATGTATCAGATAGGAACTTGGGAGAAGACTTCGTCGTGTAATAACAAAAAGAGATAATCATACCCATGTCTCGATGTTCAAACAATATTAAAGGACTGAGCACTTTGTCTACATGAGCAGAAACAGTCATGGGAATAGAAAAAGAAATCTAGGGATTGTTTCTTATGTAATGAGCTAAGAAGCAGAACTTGGTTGTATTTGCAACAACCAAGACCTGAGACATTCTGTCCTGGATTCACATGAGAAATCAGAAATGTTTTTAAGGAACTGAGAAGAGGGTCATGTGCTCACTGGCACAGAGCCTGAATTCTAATCAGCTTTGCTGAACCGAAGGCTGACACAAGCAGCTTCGGAAATCTCAATCTTGCCACCCATAAAGGTGATCAATCAAGGATGTGGTTAACCCTACACTGTCCTACCCTTCCTCCAGAACATTTTAATACTCTTCGACGGAAGAGGAAAGTTAGTAGTTCTGCCAGAGTCAAATTCAGATTTTAACATGGAAAACATTAACAAAGTTGGCAATATACATAAAAGCATCCTATCACTTCCCAACATGCTTTGTGAGAAAAATGTCTTCCTTTGCCATCATTTTCTGAAACAAATCAAAAAGTAAGTTTTTTTGAGGTAAAGAGCTCATCTTCCCTTAAACTGAATTCTAGGAAACAGCACCCATGGTAGATACTTACTGTATCCAGGAATGCCAACAAATAATAACTGGGAAACAAGGAACTGATTTTTGGATTAATAATTATTCTCATTTTTATAGATCAAATGTGTACAGACCTCAAGCCTTGAACTGCAGAAGCTTGCCACAGATGGACCAGATCCTAATATAAACAGGTATACAAACATAAACTTATAACAATGGGAACCAGGTAATAATAACACAGCCATGTGAGGAAATCCAAAATAGCCATTTTAAATGATGAGGTAGAAAAATATCTAATAAAATGGAAAGATGTTCCCAGTATACTGCTAAACAGGTTACCAAAAAAGCATCTAGAGTATAGTTCTATTTTTGTAAAAATGTGTGTGTGTGTATGCACGTACACATCTATGAATACACACGCATTTTGAAAAACACAAAAAACCATGACTAAAAGGTTATAACAGGGGCCGGCCCGGTGGCGCAGCGGTTTAGTCCGCGCTTGGCAGCCCGGGGTTCGCTGGTTCAGATCCCGGGCGCCCGCCGACGCACTGCCTGTCAGCCATGCCGTGGCGGCGTCCCATATAAAAAGTGGAGGAAGATGGGCACGGATGTTAGCCCAGGGCCAGTCTTCCTCAGCAAAAAGAGGAGGATTAGCAACGGATGTTAGCTCAGGGCTGGTCTTCCTCACCAAAAAAAAAAAAAAAAAAAAAGGTTATAACAAAATCATAACAGTGGTTAACTTTGGGTGGTAGGATTATGAGTGATTTTATTTTCTTCTTTTGCTTATCTGTATTTTGTAAATTTTCTAGAATTAATATGTGTTACTTTGGTATGAGAAAAATTAATTTTACATTTTAAAATAAATTTAAAGAAACAAGTTCAGAATACTGAAGCAGCCTAGGTATGGCCTGTTTCTCCTTCCTCACCCTAACTAGAACACCTCCTCTGGAACTCTCTGTAGAAATCTTCAGTGATCCAAAGACATGATTAGATATTTGCTTCTATTCTACAATGAAGATCTAACAACTGTAAGTGAGTGATAAATTCAAAGACAGGAAAAGCCATCCATTAGAACACTTTTCTCTCTACCTGGGCATAACGTAAGAGCTTCTCAGTGGCCTCAGGGTCCTTATTCCAGATGAGATCTTCACAGAGCTGAAGGAGTTCCTTATGGATATCATCATATACGGGGAGGTTTCCAGCATTCACTATCCCCATGTCCATACCAAACTACAGCAACAAAAAGAAAAATGAGGATTTCCAGTGACACCCTAACTCGGGGTTGGCAAACTTTTCCTGTAAAGGGCCAGACAGAAAATATTTTTAGGCCATAGTTTCTGTCACAACTACTCAACTCTGCTGCTGTAGCATAAAAGAAGACATAGACAATATTCAAGTGAGTGGGTATGGCTGTGTTCCAATAAAATTTTATTCCAGAAACTGGCAGCAGGCTACAGTTAGTCTGTGGGCCAAAGTTTGCAAACCCCTGCCCTAAGTAAAAGCTGATTTCAATAGGGCAAATGGGTCTTCTACTACACCTTGATTGCATGGTAAAGGAAAACCCCATGCATTGCTTCTCGAATGGCTTCCATTCCTCGGAAGGAGAAGGACAAGTTGGAAAGACCTCCACTTATTTTGGCTCCAGGTAATGTTTCCTGGCAAAAAAAGAAAAAAAGGTGAGAAGATCCCCCTATTTTGCTGAAAGCAGCAATCACATTTATATATGAGAGTGTAAAGTAAAAAACATATAAAGTCCAAAGTCATTCAGAGCTTCTGGTAGATAGATACAAACCAAAATTCGCCATATCATGATGTCACAAAGGCACTGCCTCATAGTTTTTCCTACTAGACTCTAATCTCTCTAAGGGAGATTAGATAAAAAATTCTGCTTTACCTCTGTATACCTCTGCAGTGGCCATGATAGGGCACAATACACAGTGAGTGCACCTTTAAATATTTGCTGGATAAATGACAGAGAAAGAAAGAGACAGAGACAGACAACACAGAGAGAGAAAGACAGAGAGAGAGAGAGAGAGAGAAAGAGAGCCAGACAGAACCCTGTCATTCATTGAAAGCACAAGCTGCTAGAAGGCGTCTATAGCCTAGATGAACTATAAAATCAACCAATTATAAAAGGACAAAAGGAAACTCCCACCATACCTTATGACAATGTCAAGCATTAGCATGCATGTGGAACAACAGGAACTCTTCCTTACTACTGGTTAAAGTACAAATTAGCTCAAGCATTTAGGGAAACAGCTTGCCATTATCTACCACTATGACCCAACCATTCCGCTTCCAGGTGTAAGCTATAGAGAAACTCATGCTCATGTGCCCAAGATACGTATACAAGAATGTTCACAGTAGCATTGCTCATGATATCCAAAAACTGGAAACAAAACAAATATATATCAACAATAGAACGGTTACTTGTGGTATAGTTATACAATGGAATATTATACATTAATAAAAAGGAACAAGTACAGCTGCAACAACATAGACAAATCTTTAAAATGAAGTTGTGTAAGGAAAGAAGGCATAAGAGTCTTAAGACTCTGTTTACATTAAGCTCAAAAGAGGCAAAATTAAACTATACTGTTTATACAGTCAATTTTCATCATTTGTAGTAGTTATTATATTCTATAAAGTCACCGCAAACACTGAATCAGGGAATACTGAAAACCACTGCTCCTAGAGGAAATACAGGGTTAGGGTCCTGTTAGCCTCTGGTTATAAAATTTTCACCAACTGATCATTATATAACCTTGTTTTATGTGTGCTTCTGTTTAAAGACACCTTGTCTAACACATATTGTTGATTCACGAATATTGAGCTCACAGCCAACAGCACTATATCTCATGTCTAAACGAAGCTTATGTAACAAAAGTACTTCCTCCATAAGGCACGTCACAGCCTTTTAGGAACACTAGACAGCACTTCAGCACTATGCTTTGGGGCCATTTAAACAGAGAAATCACCAAGAAAAAGTTCAAAAATGTGAAAAACATTGCACTAAATAGACCACGAAAAAGACACTTGTTTACAGAATGAGAGCTGAAACAAGAGGGCGGAGCATGTCCTCGCTGACTTCATCTGAGAACATGTGGGGCAGGCCACTTAATTTTTCACCATTCTGCACATGGGTATGTCCACGAATGACTCAGAAGCACCATGAGTATTGATTTTGGGGTCGCAAAGAAATTTTAGCAAGTAGGCGAATTGACAAATACAAAATCCACGGGTAATTTGGATTTATTGTACATATATAAGTAATAAAACTATAAAGAAGACCAACAAAGTAGTATCATAAAACTCAGGATGATGGTTACTTCATAAAACTCAGAATGAGGGTATAATCAGAAAGGGAGAGTCATGGGAGCACTAGCTATGTTCTATTTCAGGACCCAGTGAAAGCTATGATATGCTTCATAATTAATTATTTATTAGACTCTATATTTTCTATATATTCTCCAGTGTGTATGTTCTACTACACAGTTTAAAATAACATATAAAAGAAAAATACTAAAGGCCCCTAAATTTCAGAAAACCAACTTACTAAGTAAGAGCAAGAATGTCAACATCCCAGCCAATAAATATATATATGTTAGCTCAAACTATTCACCGGAGCCACGTGATAAATTTGAGCAATGTCTTGGATAGAAGAGAGAAAACACCCACACTTACTTTAATGACTTTTGTTGCATGGATAAAATTAACAGCATACAAATTGTGCTCTTCCATCCCAGTACCAATGGTGAGGATATTAGGGTCAAAGATGATGTCATTTGGATTAAAGCCCAGTTTTTTCACAAGTAGATGGTAGGCCCGGGTGCACACTCTGGTTTTGGTGTCTGTTTCTGTCGCCTGGGGAAAGGAGCGAAAGATGTAATTTGAAACAGAAAAATGAAGTGTTATCTATGAAAACAGAAGCACATTTCAGTTGCTGAAGCTTTTAAGTATCAATGCTTGGATTTCATAGAAATCCAAATGTCAAGCAGCCTCCAAACACTTATCAAATGATCTCAGAGGAGGAATTGGTCTACAGATCCCTTTGTGTTTTCATCAGCACGACAGCTACACTGCTTCCATAAAAATCAGATCTTACACACAGGTATATTATATATTAGTAAACAGGCTTCTCAAAAATATGCACCCATGACAAAAAGTCAAACACAACTAAAGGACAAATTAAAAAATAAGTGTTTCTCCTCTCTGCAGTGTCTTAACCCATCACCCAGGGAACACTGCCATAGCTTTCTTGGATCTTCCTGAAACAACATTCTATGTAGATTCAAGGATATGCATTTATTCCCCACCCCCACTCACCAAAACACTAGCTAGTTAACACGTACACTTTAAGTCATAAATATAAATTAAAGTAGTATTACTCTTCAAAATAGTGGCCCTAGAAAGCAAAACACTGACTCCAGGAAGGCTTCCCATCATCCTTAGAATCAGGGCGTACATCTCCAATTTTACTTCCTACCATCTGCCCCTCATCGACTCCACTCTCCCCACACTACTCCTTTGATTTTCTTGAAACCCACCAAGCTTTCCTACCTCAGAGCCTTTCTATTTATTGCTGCCACTGCCCAGAACACACTGCGACATGGTTTTGTATTCACATCACTCAGGTCTCTGCCCAAATATCCTTTTTTCAGAGAAGGCTTCCCTAATCACCCTCTCTAAATCAGCCCCACTGCCACCCCTCCTGCCTCCTCTATTCTTCATCGCATCTCTCTTACCAGAAACTGTATCTATTTGGCAACTTGTTTATTATTTTCTGTTGCTTCTTTTATTATTTATTACTAATTTGTCAAATTGAGCTAGAATGTCAGTCTTGCTGTATCCCCAGTGCCTAGAGCCGTACCTGTCAGAGTTGTACTCAACGTTATTTGTTGAATGAATGAATGAATGCTGCTTTTACTCAAAGCATTTCTGAACTTTGTCATGGAAACTGTCTTCAGATCAAATTACAACCTCAACACAGGGTTTGTTCAACAAACTATATTCTGAATGATTTCCAGTTATATAAAAACTCAAATCTCCTCTGAAGAAAAAATGAACTATCACTACAGTGATTCCAAAAAAATAAGTCACATACAATTCTGAATAAATGTGGAAAATGTTCTTGAAAAATGGCCAACACCAGTGAATTACGTGTTGAGTCTCTTCCAAGCTGATGACTTTGAGGGAGGATACTCTTGGCTGGATTTGAACACTGAGTGTGTTAAAGAATCAGTTCCTGATCACACACATCCTGACCTCTAGAGGGAACTTTCTAGGCAAGTGCAGAGATGAGGGATGGCGACACTCTGCCATAGCTCAAGGATACTTAGTGAGGCCCCAACCTCCAAAGAAAGGAGTGGTGCGGAAATTATAAAAAGAACTCACTCTTAGATGTGGGCTTTTCATCGTTTTACCTACTTTGGTATTCTTTTTCAACTGGTCTGTCTGGTTTCTCATCTCTCCCTGCCTCCTGCAGCTGGTGGGGTTAGAGTTCACCTCCTGCTGGGGAAGTGCCCCATGACTTAGCAGACCATGGGGCCGAGGGGCAGAGAGACAAAGAGTAGGCTCTGCAGCCCCCATTGTTCCAGGTTTTAGAGAAGACAGCGAGCGCTCATCTTCTTTAACTATTTCTTCAACAAATTCTTACTTCCTACTTCAGTTAGAGTGAGAAAGTTAAGGTTAAGACCAAGACGTGGGCCCAGAAGAAAGCCGTCAGAAGCAGGTCACCCAGAGCTGCCTTTGGTCTTGGACTTCAGTTTACCCTTCACTAGAGAACCAAATGGAGTTCTAGGTTCATGGCCCAGCTAAGCTCACGAAGGAGAAGGCATAGGAGTTTGGGGCTACCAGTCAGCTAGTATTTCTTAGTAATCTAGTTTGGTTGGTAGGTCAAGAAATCAAGGTCCTGGTCATTTCTCTCTGAGCCATGAATGACATCTGGCTGAGTCTGGCAGACTAAATATATTATACACAGGGGAGGGGGTGTCGAGCTGTGCACCAGAAGGCAGCACTGCACATGGAACAAGCAGGAGGGTCCTCACAGGACAGGAATTCATTTCGAGGGCCAGAACCAAATCAACTATCAGCTTCATAAGGATGAGGCCCTTGTCAAATTCTTCTCGTAGCACCTAGCATAGTACCTGTCACATTAACAGACACTCATCTCTTGTCTGTTGAATAAACAAATGAATCTGAGAATGAACAGAGTGTCAGTGTACAGGCATCTGCCAGGATCAGGTCATATCAGATTCTCCAAGGTTCTCTTTGTCTTGTTCCTCTGCCAGGGCTGTGGGATAAACACAGTAGTAAGCCTCAGTCACGCCTGAGGATTTCACAGATCCAGAAGAAAGGATAAGTAGAAGAACAGAATGGAGGCTTCCTCCATCAGGAAGGGCTCTGGCTGCACATTTTAATAACCTGGAGGGATTCTTGTTTGTTTTCTAACACTAATTCCTGAACTCCAGTCTAGACCAGTTAAATCAGAATCTTGAGATGAGGGCTAAGCAACAGGGTCTTTTAAGAGCCCCTTAGTGATTGTAATGCACAGCCAGGATGAGAACCGCTGACAGGTGAGACGGCACCTTCTTAGGCTGAGCTAGAAGAAAACCTCAGTGACAATACCACAAGTCTAAGGGTCAAGAAAAAAGGAAATAAATATCTTTTAGGATTTTATTAATCAGGTTTACCCCTAGCTGTAGAAAAACTAAACAGTGATCAATGGGTAGAGGCTTTAGTTAAGAAATCCACTGCTTAGGCTCTCTAGAATATCAGACAGTTAGGGAGAAATGAGATAAACTGAAAACAATTTTGATTTAGTCATCAAGGCAAATACTGTGAGAAAAAGGAAAAGGGTAAAAGACACCTAGATTCCATAAAAATGCAGCCTGACACGGAGCAGGGAAGGAGCAGGGCCAACTTCAGAGCAGGGTTCAAGGCCTCACACACGGCTGAACCAGCTTAGAATGGGCCGGGGACATAGCAGGAGGCCCATCCTGCCGCCACCGTTCAAAACAGGAGTGATGGAAAGGGACGTTTGTGCCACCGTCAGAAGGAGAAAGCGGAAGGGAAGCTTCCAAGGAACAAATACATGGCAAAAGACACTCTGGCTTCACAAAATCACTGAGGGCACAGGCCCAGTTCAGAGATGTTTTGAGGGAACTCTCTACTGCGACAAATGTGTGGACACAGCAGCAGAAGGCATGTGTCAGCCTGGAGCCTGGGCAGAAGCAGTAATCCCAAGGGCAGGAGTGAAGGCGAGGCACAGACAGCTGAGGCCCTGCCTGCAGGGGAGAACAGAGCAGAGCGCTGAGCTGGGGTTTTGGGAGGTGGGAGGCCAACTTGGAACCCCTCCTGGTTCACTCTTCACCTGAAAGAGTGGAGGCTGTGCCCCTGGCAGACTCCCACTCAAGACAGAATGGTGATGCCAGGAACTCAAGATTGAGGAGGAAATGCACAGGAATTCAGACATGGAAATGAGACTGAGAGGCAATCTCCACATAGCTAACACTGGAGAGGAAGAAAGGGTCTCAGCTGTGATCTAGGAACTGCAGGTGCCACCACTGAAAGCTTCTGACCTTTTAAAGAAGGCAAGGTTGTTTTAAAGACCATCATCTGGGAAAGGATGCAAGTTCTGTGGGGGGCTGTGAGGGAGAAAAGAGAAAATGCCTAATATGTGCATCAATCCCTGGATAGAGCAAAGGATGGATCTGCTTTCTGGGACCAGAACCACATCATCAACTATCAGCTTCATAAGGATGAGGCCCTTGTCAAATTCTTCTCGCAGCACCTAGCACAGTACCTGCAACATTAACAGACACTCAACTCTTGTCCGTTGAATAAACAAATGAATCTGAGAAGGAACAGAGTGTCAGTGTACAGGCCTCTGCCAGGATCGGGTCATATCATGTTAGATTCTCCAAGGTTCTCTTTGTCTTGTTCCTCTGCCAGGGCTGTGAGATCAACACACTTGGCTTCATCATGTCCTAGCCATTTGACTTTGGCTCACTCTAAAAATGGTACGACAGCTACCCCAGGTGGTTGCTATGAGGACTAAATGAGATAAACTCTGCCGGTGGTTTTCAACCAGAGTATACATGAGAATCACTTCTAATGCTTTAAAATTACTGAAGCCAGGTCTCATCCCAGAGAAAATGAGTCAGAACTTCAAGGGGTGGAGCCCAGAGGTGTGTATGTTTTTCAAAAGCACTGGCAGTGATTACCCTTCCGTGTGGGAGTGTTTCTGCTTTAAACTCCTGGTTCAGCATCACAGATACACAAAGCACACAATATTCCATTCTCATTCTCAGAGTTGACCTTGCTTCCTACTTCACTGAGAAAACAGAAGCAATCATAGACTCCCACCAGCTCACGGACCAGCGTGCCTGCAGCTCTGCACTCTTACACTCTGCCTTCTCTCCTGCACTGGGAGCATACTGCCTCCCCTCTACTTGCACACCGATTGTCATCCCCTTCAACTCACAGGGTCGTGGACCTAGCAAATGCCCTCTTTCTTTCATGCATGCATCCATTCCTCCCTCTCTACCAGATTATTCCCATCAGCTTAGGAAAACATGTTGTCACATCATCTATCTTTACACAGACACACACACAAACACCCTTTCTTAACCCCATATCTGTCTCTAGTTTCCACCCTATTTCCTGTTCCCCATTAGAGGAAAACTCCCAAAAGAGTAGTTTATACCTGCTGCCTCCATTCCTCCTATTCTCATTTGAACCCATTCCAATTAAGCTTTCATCTCCTTGGAAACAGTACAGCAAGATCATAAGTTACCCCATTTCTAAATCCCATAGTAAATTCTTGGTCTCACCCTACTTGATCTATCCACAGCTCTTTAAAATAGCTCATCATGCCCTTCTTGAAGCTTGTTCATTCAGTTTCCAAGTGAATCCTCTCTTCCGGTTCCTCTCCTACCAAACAGGCTGCTCGTTACCACATCCTTCTGATGGCATCTCCTCTTCTCCCCAACCACTAAGCACTGTGGCTCCAAGACTCACTTGGTCCTAAGACCTCTTCTCTACAGTTCTTCCTTGGGTGAGCTCAGTCATCTCTGCTTTAAAAACCATCTATGCACAAATAATTCCCAAGTAAGGGAATCCTGTCTTCAAGCTGGACTTTGCCCATGAAACCCAGATTCATCTATGCAACTGCACACTCACCATACCATCGTAAACGTAGTATGTCCAAATCCAAACTTCTTATCCCATCTCAAATCTGCTTCTCTCACAGTCTTCCTACTTCAATAGCTCCATTCTTTCAACTGCCCATGCCAAAAAACCCTGAAATTATCCCTGACTCCTCTTTCTTTCACAACCCACAACCAATGTGAAGGCAAATCCCACTGGCTCTATCTTAAAATATATATCTAGAAACAGATGACTTTTCACAACCTCTATTGCTTCCACTTTGGTCCTAGCCACCATCATCTCTTATCCGGATTACAGCAATAACTTCTAACCGTTCTGCTTTGTCCCTAAAGACCATTCTCCACAAAGAACCAGAGTGGTTCTAAAACATAAGTTGGATCATGTTTGCTCTTCTATTCAAAACCCTTCAGTGGCTTCCCAGCTCACTGACAATAACAGCCCAAGTGTTAATAACGGTCTACAAGGCCCTATGAGATTTTTACCTGCCACCTTTGTAACCTCATATCCTCCCACTCTCCTCTTCTCCCCTCTCTCCAGCTGTGCTGGCCTCCCTGCTGGTTTCAAACATGACAAGCATGTACCTATCTCAAGGCTCCCCCTCCACTCAGAATACTCTTCCCCCACATTTTCACATGGCTCACTCCCTCACCTCCTCCAGACTTCTGCTAAAATGTCATATGACCCATTAGGCTTTCCCAAACCATCCTATATAAAATAGCATCCCCCACCCTTATCTTGGTACTCCTTATCACCCTGATGCTCTTCATTTCCCCCCACTGTATTCAACATCACTCAACATATATATTGGAGAGTGTGTGTGTATTTTATTTCTTATTCCCTTTGCCCCTAAGAATATAAATCACACAAGGTCAGGACTAGGTTTTATTCCGTTGAACCAGGTTATATGAGCTTGCTATCTCCTCAGGCCTAGCACATATTAAGTTCTCAAGATATATTTGAGCAGGTATTTGCCTCCATTAAATAGTAAGAGGTTACTCTACAAATTTTAAAAAGAACATTTAGATAACAAAAAAGAGCCCCTGGAAAAAGAAGAAATAAAACCCAATGGAGAATTTGGAAACACAGAAATGTATATAAATGTAGATGTAGAAATCTCACACAGAACAGAGCAAAATGTCAGAGTCGGAAAATAAGAGGGAAAAGGTAAGAAAATTAGGCAATCTTTCCAAAACATCCAAATTCTGAATAATACACATGCCAAAAGACAGGATAAAACAATTCAAGGAAACTTCCTACAACTGTGGCCATAAGTTTCCTGACTGAAAGGGCCTACCGAGTGCCCAAGAAATGGATGGCTCAGCATCATGAGATGGCAGAACACTGTGGACAAGGAAGATCCAGGAAGCACCCAGAGAACAGAAAAATAAATGTGTCACAAAAAAGAATCAAGAGTTAGAAGAGCATTGGACTTCTTAGCAAAATCAGTGGAAACTAGAAGACAAAGGATCAATGCTTTAAAACAGAGAAAATAATTTCAAGCTTGTACTCCTATACCCATACAATTGTCAATTAAGTGTACAAGTAGAATAAAGGCATTTTCAAACATGTAAGATTTCAAAATTACTTACTGGCATGTTTTCTTTCACAAGAATCTACCAGAGGATGCACTCCACCAAATGAGAGATGAAACCAAGAATGAGGAAATTATGAGATCTGAAAACCTAACAGAGAGGCGAGAGGAATCCCCAGGATGGTGGTGAGGGACGTCTCTCGGTGAATGCTGTGCAGTCAGCCTACTGAGCAACCTTTCCAGATCCTGTCAGAAGACTGGAGAGAGAATTCTTCAAGGAATTAAAATGATAGTCTACTTAATGTGTTTGTATACACTGGATATTGGAAATTTACACAACCAGGATATAGTTTGAAGGTGAGATACATAAGAAATAAGGCAAAAAAAAGATAAGCATTAACTTCATGGAAAATAGGATGCAGGAAAGGAAAAGGAATCATGGCATATCACATAGCTCAGCTTTGTAGTATGCTTTACACCGCTTAATAACATACACACAGAAAATAGTTATAACTAAAATTAACTATATTGGGAGTATGGGGGCATAAAATAAAGATGTATGGAGTAGGGGTAGAGGATAGTGAAAAAGCCAAATCCTTAACCACTACAGTCATGTGTCACTCAATGACGGGGATATGTTCTGAGAAATGCTTGTTAGGTGATCTTGTGTTTGTGTGAACATCATAGAGTGCTACTTACACAAACCTAGATGGTACAGCCTACTATATACCTAGGCTATATGGTTCTAATCTTATGGGGCTACCATTGTATATGCGGTCTGTCATTGACCAAAATGTCGTTATGCAGCATGTGACTGTACAGAAAGGCAATAAATAACAACTAAAACTGGAATTTAACAATAAGGGAGTAAATGCTATAAGAATCAGCTAAAAAAATTAGAAGTGGTTGCCTCTGGGGATCTAGAGAGCTGGGGGCTTCTGTTTTTCATAAAAAAGCCTTATAGAACTATTTGTCTCTTTAACTATCTGCATATATACCTTTGGTAAAAATAAAAGTTATATCAAAAGGTCCCACTACACTGAACTAGTGGTTAAGATGACTAGATGTAACTTTTCAGAAGGACAATTTAATAATGTGTATCAAAATAATAAAGGTGCACACCCTTTGACCTTGCAATCCTACTTCTATGAACTGACTCTAAAAGAATCATTCTACAAGGGGAAAACGGCTGCATGAGTTAGAATATTCATTGGCACTGTTCATTTTACTAAAAAATTAGAAACAATCACAGTTTCCTCCAATAACAGACTAAGTAAAACACACATATACTGGAATAAATGCAACCAAAAAGATAGAGTTATAAGGCATATTTACTAAGATGGGAAGATGCCAACGTCCTGTTGAGTGGGGGGAAAGAGTTACAGAACAGCAGATGGAATCTTGTTTACACAAAATTTTCCATTTGCTGGATCCTCTTCTGCCCCTTCCCTAAATGGCCACATGGCTTTCTCATTTTATTCAGGTTTTCAAATGTTTCCTCCTCAGAAGGGCTTTACAAGACCACCTTTTCTATAACAGCCAACTCTTCCCCCACAGCCTTCCCCTAGATTCTTTTACCCAACCATTTAGCACAGACCCTGATGAATGAATGACACCAGATCACCTAAGTATGACTCCCAGCACTACTGCTTGCTACCTGTGTGACAACGGTGAGTCATGCAACATCTTTGTGCTTTGGGTTTCCTCACATGGAACAATAATATATACCCAACGTTTCTATGTTGGGAGGAAAAAATGATCTAACGTGTGCACTGTGCTTGCTTGGTGCAAGTAAAGATCTAATACACGTTCATTATCAAAATTATCTTTCTTTTGCACTTCTCCTGGATTATATGAATTTTTCCCCACGATGAAAATACATCTTTTGTATAAAAACAATAACCCCCACTTTTGGTAAAAATAGTTTTATTTTAAAAATACAAAAGACAGAAAAAATAAAAAGGACATATAATCCCACCATTTATCAATTATATAAATAAGAAGTCATGCGTCCCCATCTGAGATCATCCCTATGCTCCAGTTAACAACTACCAATATTTTTCTCTGCTTATACAGAAACACATATATCCATATAAATCCTTTTTTATTAAAAAAAAACAGGATCATGTCACTTGCTTTTTTCACTTTTCAATATATTATAGACATGATTCCATCATCTCATTCTTTTCAACTGCTGCACAGTATTCTATGCAGCATGCAGCAAGATTTAAGCATTCTCCTATTAATGGACATTAGAGCATTCTCAATTTTTTGCTACCATAATGCTACAATGAATGTGAACACATACCCTAAAATACTCAACCTGTTACAAGATTCCCAGGAGGGGATGAATCATAAGGCATGGATTTTTTTTATTGTTTTAAATTAAATACTGAATAGATACAAAAATATTTACACAAGTCACATATACAAGTCACGTGAGGAATAAAACAACATAATAGTGCGTACCCATCATCCATTTGAACGACCACTATGTCTGAAGATTCCCACATGCCCCTCCCTGATTCCATGGTACAGACATTATGAGAGTTGCCATTTATCAATCTTTTACTTTTTTTTCTATTTGATAAGAGAAACTAGTATCTCATTATTGCTTCATTTTTTATTTCTCTAATCATTACAAAATGTAGTATCTTCTCATAGGTTTATTGGCTATTTGTATTTCTTTTTCTATAAATTGCTTATTCATTTCCTTTGTCCATTCTTCTATTGGGTTGATTGGGGCATTTTACTTTCTGATTTATAGAAACTCTTTGTATATTAGGGCTATTGACCCACTGCTATTAGTCATGTGCAAACAGTACCATGTCTTTCACAGACAAAATTTTACATTTTTATGTAGATAGCTCTATCAATTTTCTTTCTGGCTTCCCAAGTTTAGATGAATAGCTTCCCATATATTCTTTAGAATTTTGTTGGTTGCATTCAGATCTTTAATTGATGTAGACTTTATTTTAGTATATGGTGGGAAATGGAGCTCTAACTTAATTTTCTTCCAAATGCATAGCAAGTTGTTCCAACAGCATTTATTGAATAATTCCTTTCTCCACTGATGTAAAGACTCTATTATATATCAAATTTTCATATATATACATAGGTATAAGTGTGTGAGTGTGTGTGTGTGGTGTATATATATATATATATACACCACACACACACACATGGCTGTTTTGGACTCAGTTCTCTCCCACTGCTCTATCTAGCCTGAGTAACCCAATGGAGCTAGGTCAAAAGAAATCACTCACCTGTCCCTCTTCATCAAAAGCCATGACCACAACAGCAGCTCCAAACTTCTTAATCTTTCTGGCCTTCTCCAAGAAGTCATCCTCTCCCTCCTTCAGACTAATGCTATTGACAATGCACTTCCCTTGGCAGCACTTTAACCCAGCTTCAATGACAGCAAAATTGGAAGAGTCGATGCACAAGGGCACCTGAGACCAGAGGGCAAGAAAATCACACAAAGTCTACAAGTCACACAGAGTCTCTTCCAAGGGCTCCCCAATATTCCCTACTTCTTCTTTAGGGAAACAATAAACGAATAACAGCAGTGTGACAGAGAGAGAATTTTACTGCACTTGTTCTTAAAGCCCAAAATACTTAGAGTAATTCAAGTCATATAGGAGATCCCATGCATGGGCCAGGAATTTATAACTCAAAGATCATAGCTAAACATCAGAATGGAATCACTGAGGTCAGTTCACTGGCTTCAGTACCAGTTTATACTTTCAAGTGCCTAAACCCTGAGGCTAACACCTCAAGTAGGATTCAGACATCCCTGATCTGACTCTAAGATTAACGTTTAGTCTCACATCCTTGGTAACAGCCCTCCAGCCAAGTTATTCAAATTCAATCTCCCCTTTAGAAAATCAAGTTTCTGATGGGAAAAAAAATGAGTTTTACTATTAGAAAGGAAAAGTAGATGTAATATTCAACATATGCATATAACTAAAATAAAGGACAAA
Source organism: Tapirus indicus (assembly GCA_031878705.1). Classification (NCBI taxonomy): domain Eukaryota; kingdom Metazoa; phylum Chordata; class Mammalia; order Perissodactyla; family Tapiridae; genus Tapirus; species Tapirus indicus. Next base: position 73,221,569 of record CM062921.1, on the reverse strand, counting down.
ACTAGAATGCACAGATAAGAACAGGTTCGTTTTTATTACTCTCTATGCATTCATGCCTCTGTTCCAGGAAAGGTGAAAGTAAGGGCTTCAAGGAAGCACTAGATTCATGCAAAGAAATGAAATAGGGCAGCTGATCTAGGCCCCATTATTTAATTAATTCGTTCAGTAAATAACTAAGTGACAACCAGGTTAGGCCCCATGATTCAGGGGCAATGGTTGGGCAGGCAGGTTCCTGGCTCCACTGTTCAGTTATAAAGATAAATGATTAAACAAGTAACGACATAAAGTGTGAGAAATGCTGGAGCACATGAGAAGCACAGACTGACATGAAGGCATATTTCAGGGGCATCAAACACAATCTATGACACAGGGCAAGTGGGGAGGGAGAGTTCAGGGAAAGGTTCCCAGGGCAATCAGCTCTTCCTTAAGCCACAGCTCCAAAGAAGAGCAAAACAGAACAAGGAATCCGTCAATTTCACTCCTTCTTAGCAGGCTGGTGATGAGAGGTTTGCTGGGAAAAGGGTCAAATACAATGATGATACCAGGCCAACAGTTTAAAGCACTTACTGACAGTTTGGTGTCTCAGCCCTGCTGGTGAAAATGTGCTGCTCATACGTTTTTATGCTCTACCCCACTGTCCAAAATTTAGTCTCAAATAAATTTTGGTAGGAGGTCAAAACCAGGAAAGATAAGAAAGAAAACTTATTGTTACAATCAAAACACTACATAACTAATAGCGTCTTCAAGTTACACGGGGTCCTTCACAGTTAACAAAGGCACTTTTCTCTTTACGATTCACAAATCAGACAAAGCAGGTATGATTATTCCCACTTCAGAGATGAGGAAGAAAACTAGGGTCTATAGTTAATCAACTTGCCTGAAACTATAAGGCGAGTCTTCCGACTCCCAGCACAGCCCTCCTCTCAAGATTCAGCTGATAAACAACTGCTCCTCGTCTCCCTCTGACTGACTTTGAACACGTCATTTTGCTTCTCTGCACCTTAAATTCTCAAAATATTTATTCCCAGAGTGATGAGGCTTTTTAGTGAGGAGTTTTAAGACACAAATGAAGGATGGGTTAATGTAATTTACTGCTTACAACAAGACTTCTAACTAAGCATTTGCTGAAGCCTAATAAAAAACTGACAGCCCATCTCTTAAAGCACTAGGAAGTTTCTTTTAAAAAAATGAACTTCAAAAATCACTCCTCATTACAAATTCAACGATAGAAAAATGAAGTGAGATTTTTAAAGTTCTTAGAATCCATCTAAAATTTTTAAAAAGACTGACACAAAAATTAACTTTCATCTTTTAAAGAACAAATGTAAAAGCTGACATAATACCTTAATTTAATCTTGTTTTGTAATTTTATCTTTCTCTGATAAGCCTAAAAACGTCTCTTCTTCCTGCAATAAGAGAGAATTAACTGAATTCCCTCGTCTATGGTAGGAATGGATCTAATGATTTGGTAGGAAAGGGTAAGTATATCCTTCAGAGACATGAAAAGTGAGTTCTTAGTCTATTCAGACATCAGAGGAAACTCAATCAATTCTTGTAACCAATTCCAGAAGCTTTGGAAACAGCCAAGCTCAAGTCACATCTTTCTCTGAAGTCTGGCTTATACTGAAAGGCTACCATTAAGCAAGAAAACTGACAATCAGAAACCACTGGGGCTCTCAACATAAGAAAACAGAAAACCAGTGTGTGAGGTGACAAATCAATGGGAGAACTGACAAAGTTAAATGAGTGACAAAGTGAGACATAAATTCCCTTAATAAATAAAAATGTTGTACAACCTTGGCAATGTCAGGCTCGGAAGCAACAAAATTGCAAAATCTGGTCATAGCACTTGGACCATCTAGCATGCCATCATCCATGTTGATATCCAACACCTGGGCTCCCATTTCCACCTGCACTTTGGCAATACTCAGTGCTTCCTGTGGAAAGAATGCAAGAGGAAGCAGTGTTAGGAGAGGGTGACTCAGGAGAAAGTTAACAAAAGTAATCCGTTACCATCCCCAGCAGTCCCTTCAAAGTATACTAGACTAACTTGCCAGCCTCCCAGACTCTGGGCCTGCTCTTCTCCTATCAATCATCACAGATTAACCTTTTTTAAACATCTCTTCCATCACATCATTTCACCGCTCAGAATCCACCAAGGCTCTCTTTTTCTGCCATGAAGAATCTAAACTCCTTAGCCTGATATTCAAGGCTCTCTGTGCCTGGCCCCATCTTCTTACCTAACTGAACTTCCCACTCCTTCCCCTCCGGTACCCTTCACCCAGCCAAGTCTGTTTCCACCTCTGTGTCACAGATCATGTTGTCCTCTCTGCTTAGAATACAATACTGTTCCCCTCTGTATTGTTTAAGACCCTGCTCAAGTAACTAACTCCTCTAAGAAAAGTCCTTAGTTAATGTACAACTAAAACCCCACAATGTTATAAACTATTACGACATTAACAAAAATGAAAATTTAAAAAAAGTCCTTAGAGAAATCATCCAAAACTTATATAACTCTTTAGTTTGCCAAAACATGGAAAGCATTCGTTGTAGGCTGTTGATAGGAATTACATGAAAAGAAATGTGAGTTAAATAAATTTTGGCAGGTTTTTATACTGGAAGGCTTTTCAAATCCTTTAATACACTATTAGACACTGTAAACTTCCATGAACAGAAGAGAATATGCAGCATTTCCCACTTATGACTATTTAAGGAATATCTTGTAGGATCAGTGTTCCAGAGAACTCACTTTGGGAAACACTGCTTATTCCACAATGATCTGCTGCCTCTAAACTTCTACAACAATTATAAGCATTATCACTTGACATGGTTTATTACATTATCATTTCCTCATGAGTTCACAAGTATTAGCTTATTCCTCAAAATAGATTTTAAGTGTTTGGAAATCTAGAAAGGTCTTTGTGTCTCCCACTCTCCTTTGAACAATGCTGGGCAAAATATACATGTTCAATAATGCTTTCTCACTGATCGATACAGCAGAGACTCCATATTGTTTAAGTCTTCACTGGACACTTCATAGTGTAATAAAATAAGCAGAGATAAAATCAACAGTAGATTCTCATGTTGTCCTAATTTTTTCTTAGCCCAAGAAAACCAAATACAAATTTTTAACAATCATTGTGATAGAATAGGCATGAAACCCTTTGCCACAAGGAAAGACGATTCGTAATGACCCAAGGTTACACAGAGAAAAAGGATCACAATAAAATTCATCAAATCAAAAAATGTTTTTCAGTATCAGCAACGTATTAAATGATGTAAAGAATAAAGAAGTATAAGTCACAATCCCTGTTCTTGAAAGGCTTACATCTAGCTGGGGGCACATGACATAGTCATATAAAAAAGCTACCTGTGCTACCATACAATGTGTGAGTCAAATGCCACAACTGTTGAAACACCAGGAAAGGGCAAGGTGTCTGTGGCCTGAAATGGAGAAAGCTACCTGCGGGAGAGTCTTCAACTGGCCCCTAGGGGATGGACCGGAGGAAGCAGAGAGGAAATAAGCCAACCTGTAAAGTGCTTAGCACAGTGACTGGCATATAGTAAGACCTCATTAAATAAGAGATATTATTACTCCCACCCATCTGCTTCTTCCTAAAAAGCCCTCTGCTCTCAGTATCAAAGCTCTCAGTCTGAGAGCTGAAAGGGACACCACAGAATGGGCATAAGAATCAAAACATAAATAGAAATATTGCCAATTGAACACTGTACAACTATGAAGGGTCATTAGGATTTCAGAAGGGAACAAACATGAACAAAGACACAGAGGCAGAGGGAAGCCTCCTGGAATGTTCCAGTGACAGATCTGGTGGGGAGGCACTCTGGTGCCTAAGTGGAGAAAGCTGAATGATGGCCTAAGGAGTCTGGATTTTATCCTAGATGCAAAAACAAGGCATCCTGTGAAAGCTTCTGAACTGGGGAGGCCCATGACAGAAGCACAGGGCAGCAGTGAGTACTAGCAGAAATGAAGGGAGGAGGACTGACAGGAACTGTCAGAAGCCAGGTAACCAGGCCCTAGTAATGTGCCCACAGGGCTACCTCTGAGAGATGCCATGGGGAAGTCATCAACAGGTTCATAAAGCACGATAAATGAGCCCTTTGTGATTAACACTAAGTTCGTTTTGATACTGGTTTCTGGAAGATCTATTTCCTAAAGGTTACAAAACCTTAAAGTGAAAGAAGTTTGATGATAAATCATCATTAAAGCCCAGACCAAATTCCTCCATTTTTAACTTCATATTTGCATACGAAAAAGAAAATCTATCCAGACGTTTAGGGTCTCTATTTGGGTTAAATTCTACTCACCCACAGAGTGACCAAGCTTAAAAATACTATGGCTAAACTATTATGTAAACTTTCCAAGGCAGGGGCCTAGTCTTTCTTTTGCATTTCCTTGTTTATTTTCATCTACAGCTACAGAATCAATAATACCACATCAGGAATTGAGTAGGAATTTTCTTGGCTTTCCCTTTCCCTAGAAGGATTTGTGAGAAGCCAAATTGAAGAGTGTTCTCAAATTTTTAAACTGATTTCACAATTACTAGAAATAGCTGGAACCTGGATCTCCCGTCTCATCCCACTTCACACCCTGAATGCAGCACTTTTTTGACAAATATTACAATAGCAGCTCCAATTTTTCGAAGCCTCCTCCTCCCACCAGCTAAGCCTGCTGCAAACACGTTTCCATCCTTCTTACACTTCCCAGCAGCTCTGCTAATAACACTACCAAAAGCAGAGCTGTTTTATTTACATAGTGTCCAGCCAAAAACATGGGAGATGCCTCAAGGGTCCTATTAAGATACTCACTTCATAGTTTCCTGCCATGATGAGTTTAGCAAACTTCCTGGATCCTGCAACATTACAGCGTTCTCCGATGTTAACAAAGTTGGTGTATGGTCCAATCCTGAAGGGCTCTAGACCTTAAAAGGAGAAGCATTTTGAAAATTTTCTGAAAATGCAAATGGTGAAATGAGACAAAAAGAGAACAAATGTTTTTATGAGAAAGAAAAAAAGTTTCTGTGCCACAGCTCATCTGACTAGACAGGAGATCCAAGGTGAAAACAGGACCACATCCTTCTTCCCTAGGGATATTTAAACACAACAAAGGCTATATGTTGCAGCTACATTTACCACCAGAACTTTCAAAAGAAGAATTATCTCAGGGTTTTAAATTACAAATTTCTCTTAAGAGCTGAAACATACCAGCTCTGAGGAAAAAAGGAAAAATTATCATCATATCCCTATTTATTTAACCAAGAGTTTGGGGCAAAAGCCATGATGTTAGAATCAAAAGGACTGCCGTCCACTCGGACATCAACCTGAAGCCAGATGGAGCAAGCTTTCTTAATCCCACCGATGGTGTGTTTAGATCTTTACCACATCTGTTTGATCCAGAGGCCAAGAACCCATAACCAGCAAGGCCAAATGGGGTCAGGAGGAAGGACCCAGGCTGAGCCCTGGGAGACAGGAGTTACCGTGTAGGTCACCACTCCTGAGCTACTTTGGGCAAGCCACTTGGACTTTATGCACCTCTTCCTTTATTTGAAACAGGGTAATAACATCTCCCCTATTACAGGCCAATTTAGGGGCAAATATCAGCTAATAAATGTGGATACATTACACTTTGGTAAAAAGCAACATGCAGTGTAAAGTATCACGATAGAAAAGGGCTGTAACTGTTTTCATTTTATTCATTATATTTAAAATATTAGGAGAGGGAATCTTGCTAGATGGTTACAGGCAAGCTCTGGGGACAGTCGGCCTCCAGTTCAAAGCCCTGCCCAGCTATCTCAGTGAACAACCTGGGGCGACTTCTCTCAGAGCCTCTGATCTTATGAAATAGAGACAGTTATCATTTTATTGTAAAAATGAGACTAGATAACATTGATGAGCACAAAATTAGCACCAGCAATCATAGCTGTTGTTGTTAATAAAAGAAACTGACTTTTTAGTCCTTTGCCAAAGCATCGGTTGGGTAATAAACAGATATGGGGGAGAGGAAAATACTGAATGTAAGATGGTAATTATAACACTATTCCAGGCCGTTGGTTCACTGACTGGGAAGACTACCACTTTCCAGTTTTGAGTTATGACCGCCCTTCCCACGGGTAATGACCCTCAGGGCCTCCCCTCCACGTGAGCCTCAGGGTGTCCTGATCCTTAGATGCTGGGGTTTGCAGGGCGGGCAACCAGGGAGGCCAACATGTAATGCTGAGAGATCTTGTGTCATCGCCCGAAAAGCATTTCCCACAAATTGCTTCTCATCGTTTATGAATGTGAATTATCTGATATAAAAACTGCATTTTTCTAAGTTTGCAATTTATAAAAGAACTATTTAAAAGAGTGTGTTTGATGTCATTCTTTTAAAATCTCATTGAAGGTGATTTTTGAAGCAAATTAGAAATAGCACATGAAATTCAAAACGGGAAAAAAGAATTCTTCCATTCTTGCATATAAATTCTTTTTAAAAAAATCATATCTAAATGGTTCTCTTCTTGTTTCAATTTTGGCAAAGGTTGATCATTATAATTGTTAGTCCTTAGCTGAAGTCAATTAATAGCTTGAAGATCTAAGGATGAAAAAGCTATCCTACCATACCTGTCTCTGAAAAAGGGAGGCCGCCCCCCTCACAGGACTGTGGACAACCAAACACAACTCTCCATGAAACCCTGAACACACGGCAAATGTAAGACAGCAACACTAATATTTTAGAAGCAAACAAAGTTTTCTAGGAAGAGGCTGCCATCATTACAAAACACTGAACCTTGGCAGTTTGGAATTTTTAATAACTAGGAGCGAGTCTGACGATCAAAATTGTTAGGCTGTGGCTGAGAGGATGTTTTCAAAGCAGCGCACAAGAGAGACAGGACTACGTGAGTTCTAATTCTAACCCAGGGCACTACCTGGGCAAGCCACCTGTGCTTCATTCACATTTCCCCAGAAGTTAACATCTGCCCGCTCCCACCCCTAGAAAAACAAAAGGTTCTTCACTGGAATTCATTTAAGTGCCAAGGAAAATGTGTACTCTTCTTTGACCTAATAAACAAGTTGCTTGGCACAAACATCACTACCACTTAGAATAAACATACTAAATTAATCTACAAATGGTCTCTGAAATCCAGAAACCACGTCTTGATGACTTACCAGACAGTAACATATGCCCTTCAAAGACAGTGGCAGGTGGAACTCTGGGCTTATAGTTTTTCACAGCTTCAGCAATTTCCCTGAGTTAAGAGAAAACACTATATCCATTAATTCACAATAAAATAAATTTAATTAAACTGATTTCCAGCTATGAAATTAAGTCTATTTAACATAATTCTGCACATAATTATATACCTACTTTCAAATGTGCAGCAAAAATTATGCCTTTCAGTTTCCCCAGTAATGCAGAAAATGAGTCTATAAACTTTAACTTCTCTGTATCTGCCCAGCGTGCTATGCACTGGCTGTACCAGCTTCTGCACTAAGAGATGTGAACGTAGAGATGTGTGACAGCTTGTGCAAATGCAAATAGCTAATCTCCTCCTCCCTTTCCCAAACCCATAAACATCCTTTACTCCATCAAATCCACACATGAAATACGTCCTTGCTTCTTACTCAGTAGTTTAAAAGAAAAAAAGCCTTCATCACTGAGGAGGAGGAGCAAACAGGAGAGGAGGTGCCAGTCAGGAGTGGAGGATATTAAATCCTTTAGGTCTGTTTCTTTCAAGCATAGCATGCATATAGTAGGGAGAGCACAGAGTAATAAATCACTAAAACTCCAAAATAATTACTCCTAAAAATTTATTTTAATTATTCATACTCTTTTAACCTTACCAGCTTAAATGAATTATGTCTTTGATCAACCTTGAAAAATCTGGCTACTTCACTAAATTTATCAGGACCAGTATGAACTGCTCATTCTACTGCCCCCCCAATTAGTATGCAGATATCAAAGTAAAAGCAGCAAATATAGACATATAGACAGACAGACATACTCACACACACATACACAGGTATTTTTAAAACAACTCCTCTTTTTAACAATGAGATAACCTTAAAAACAGAGATCCAAAGAAAAGCTCCATTCACCTACTGATGGCTTTCAGATATTACTTAAAAGATGGTTAGAAAATTATACAGACTCTTAATAGAGTCTTTCACAAAAGTCAACAAAAGCAGTGAAATATAGGTAATTCAGTACAGTAAACGTATTACACATATGAAAACAAACACAGAACATTGAGATGACTGGCTCAAAATATGATCATCAGTCACTCTAGGGAAAAAAAACAAATACAAATAGTCCTAAACTATATTCTATTCCACTGAATTCCAATCCTCTTAGAAGCCACAAAGACTTCAACACACACCTGGCCATGCTCTTGTGTCACACTCCCTTCATCATATACTCATTCAACAACGTGGACTACACAATGACTGTGTGCCAGGCAAGGTGAAGTCACTTCTCTTGACCTCAAAGTACTTGTTGTCTTACCATGAGAGAATCTAATGGACGCACGTATTTGCCCACAAGAAATATGAGCTGTCCCTCCTTAAGCATTTGAGTATTAGTGAAGTATTTAAGGGTAGAATATTATGATATCTGAGATTTGCTTTATAAATATTCCAAGCGAAAAATGTTGGAGATTAGATAAATAAGAATAGCAAAATGTTGAAAATTATGGAAAATACATGATAGGCACATGAGGGTTCATTTTACTATTTTTCTACTTTTAGTTTTAGAATTTTTCATAATATAAAGGCATCTTAGTTTACTAGGGCTGCCATAATGAAATATCACAGACTGAGTAGCTTAAACAGGAGAAATTTATTTCTCAAAGTTCTGGAGGCTAGAAGTCTGAGATCAAGGTATTGGCAGGGCTGGTTTCCTCTACAGTCTCTTTCTCTGGCTTATAAATGACCACCTTCTCCCTGTGTCCTCACATGGTCCCTTCCTCTGTGTGTGACTGTGTCCTAATCTCCTCTTATAAGAACACCAGTCACATTGGATTAGGGTGCACTCATATGATCTCATTTTACCTTAATTACCTTTTTAAAGGATCTATCTCCAAATATAGTCACATTCAGAGGAAGAGTGTTAGAACTTCAACATATGAATTGGGGGAGGGGAGTACAATTCATCCCATAACAAAAGGTAAAATATGTAGAAGTGATTATTACCTGATATGATCTGGTGTTGTACCACAGCATCCACCAACTATATTGACCAAGCCATCCATTGCAAAGTCCTGCATTTGGGAAAAGAAAAAGTTTCAGAGAGTTCATCTGAATTCTAAACTTACCTCTACCAATTCAGCAGAAAAAGATCTACATTTCCTGAATAACTAATTTTAAAACAAAAAAAGAGCTAAACATACTTAACTCGAGATATAAAGCTTTCATATGCCCTAGACATAAGGTTGAAAGCAGAGAACGGTTCAAATACTGTGAAATCCGTTACACCATTTAAAATGCAATGAGATACTTATTTGCCTCTCTGATCGTAATAAAGATTTTTTTTTACCCAAATGCTGAGCTGAATGAACGTGAGCTGGATAGTGTATTTTCAAATAACACATGAAGTGAGTATCGGTTTTTAAATTTAAATTAATTAACATTTTTAAAGAATTAAAAATTCAGTTCTTCAGTCACAATAGCCACATTTGAAGTGCTCCAACAACCACGTGTGGGAATGGCTACATATTGGACACTGTGGGTCTGGAGTTTAACCACAGACTAGTTAGTGAAAGATAACTGAGAGAGGAAGTCAAGGAACTGAGAAGTTAGAGTATTAGAAAGATCATCTACTAGATAAGGTACTGAAATCACAAAAAATTAAGTCAGAAATCGTCTTGGAGAGAATGTCAGTGAATCAGAAACTAAAAATTCAAGGGATGAGGAAAAGAGATCAAGGGGTTAGTAATAAGGAGGGGTAGTGGGTAGTACGGTCTCATGACCTGGGATTCGAAGATGGGAGGTGTGTGGGAGAGGTGGTGTACAGGTGACAATGGGGAGCAAGGAGGACATCTACCCTCCCCAGCAGTTGGTGGGGGGAGTGTTGGGGGGATCCACCACTTGGGAGGGCTGTAGAGGACAGCCAAGTTCTATTAGTTTTGGTTGGACCTCACTGGGAATTTTCCAACAACCACCAGTGCCAACTGGGAAGAAGGATGCTGACAGCTAACCCCACCCTCTGCTTCCACCATCTTAATTCAGAGGAGCTAAGCTTTTATTTGTTATACATAAACTGGGATTTCTTTAGGGAAAATTCTGCTTCTAAATATTCTAAATCTAAAATTCCATTTCTCTATCTCTTAAAAACCAAGTCAAAGAGGATTCTTGACCTTTAGGTGCATGGCCATCATATGTGGAGTTTCATCATAGTCACCAAAGGTATTGGGAAGACCTAAGAAAGTAATATTTCAACCATTACTGGAAACTACCTTAACAAAATAGACACAGTATTTGTAAAGGCTTTAGGTTTCAAAGTTAGAAAATGTTATATTCATAATTAAATGGTGATTACTTACAAAAACAAATTCTTAATATTAAACATAGTAAATACAGAGATGCCACACCAGGAAAAAAAAAAAAAAAAAACACATAGAGGAAAATAAATACGCACCATTTCTTTTCCATTTGAAAGAAAAGAGTCACTACTATATGGGACAGAATTCCCCTACCCCCAATCCCTTCCCATAAGGGAAATTCATTCTTGTTACCTAGCTGTGTGGGGGTGGGGGTGGGAGCAGGGGAGTACTACGTATCCTGTGAACTAAGGAGCACCTGACATGCAATTAAAAACAAACAAGCAAACACAACCAGTCTCCTTTCAAATAAATTCTCCTAAATAAAACTTTAGCATCTAATTATCCAATTTTCTATTTTATTTATTATCCCCTTCCAGTTATCTTACTCCTGGTGGGAAATAAAATTTATTGTGCAATAAAATGTATATATTTGGGGAAGGAAGGCTGGAAAATATTTAGTCCTAAGGAGCTAAGCAGTGCTCAAAAACATTCACCAGGAAATCTGGTTAACTCAAACTGGATTACCAATATTTAATTGGATAGTCTGAGAATTGTCTACAAATATCTTAGGAATTTTTATATACAGTAAACCAGAAGTCCTAACTTTTAGAAAGAAAAAAGGTAACACTACCCAAGGTTCTTCATCTGCTCTTTTGTTAATACAGTAGAACGGAGAAGAAGGTTCCCTCTCCTCTTTTTTGCACTCATCTCTTTGCCCATGTCCCCACGCTAAGCACTGTCACCAAAGGCCAGGCTCTGGTCAGTTACGTAACTAGGCTTCATTGCCTGAAGTTTTGTCCAATTCTGAAGCTTTCACGCTGAGCCAAACTGTTCCTTCAAGTCTGGAGGGAAACAGTGGTCTAGACCCAAATACTCTTCATTTAGAAAATTCCTACTGAATGTCAACTATATACCAAGACTTGCAAAACAAACTCTTTTAATCAGGATCCATTACCCTATCTACCCATGTCCTGCGCATTTGGATTTCCCCATATGCAACTCCCTTGAAACGCATACCTGCATTGGGATAACATAGGACATAGGCTGTTGTACATTTTCCAATTGTTTCAATAAAAGGTCTCATTTCAGCAGCACCCAGAGCACAATTTAATCCAATGCTGGAAAAACAAAAAGAAGAGATTAGAAGCATCATCTTTTATTCAAAATACTTATGAATATAAAAAGTTATGATAAAGAAATATATCTAAAACCAAGCATAATAAATCTCCTGATTCAAAGCACCTTTATTCAGCTACAGTCAAAGCCATCTCACTGAAGTCCCCTGTAGCACTGAATATTTCTCCCTACATCTCCAACTTCAGATGATCTTATAGCTAAAAGACCCTGCCTATGGATGCGACTCCTTATATAAGTGCACAGTTTGGATAATGGTACTGTTGTACTGTGAAACAGAAATGCCTCCAAACTACCACTGCTAATAAACACTGATTTGAAAACAATACTTAAGAGAAAGGAAAAGGAAAGTCTTAGAGGTAGAAGGAACATTAATGGTATGGAAACCACTTTGGGAGTCTAGAAGATCAAGACTTAGTTGTTGCTCCATAACTGACTTGCAAAATGACTTTAGACTTAGAATTTGTCCTCATATGAATTAAGCTAGCTAGCTTCTTTATAAATTAAGCTGTAAAACCAAGGGGCTCTCTGTTTTGCAAACGAAGCTTACTGTGGACTCAAATAAAACAGATCAAAGCAGAGCTGTTCTAACTGAAGCAAGAGTGGAAAGCCTGAAACCCTTCCAATACTGCTCTCAGTGGGGCCCCTGAGGCCTTCAGGAATTTAGGGATTAACTATGAAGCTACTGGACTATGTGACTTTTTATTTTTTCATATTTCACTTTTTTTCTTTTACTACGATTCCTAAGTGCAACACGGTACACTAGATTAGATCCTGAAACAGAAAAAGGACATTAGTGGAAAAATGAAATCTGAATATCATCTGGAGTTTAGTTAAAAGCAATATACTCTTAGTTTTGACAAAAGTACCATAGTTATGTAAGATGTTAACATTAGGGAAAACTAGATGAAGAGTATATGGGAATTCTCTGTAGTATCTTTGCAACTCTTCTGTTAATCTGAAATTATTCCAAAATAAAAAGCTTATTTAACAAACATATACCCAGCACCCATTCATGATAAAAGCTCACAGCAAACCAGGAATAGAGGGGAATTTCTTCAACTTGATAAAGAATATCCACAAAAAAAACCAAAGCTAACATCATACTTAATTATGTAAAACTACATGCTTTCCCCCTAAGACTGGGAACAAGGCAAGGAGGTCCTCTTTCATCTCCTACTCAACACATACTGGAAGTCCTAGCTAACGCAGTAAGAGAAGAAGGAAAATAAAAGGTACAGATTGGAAAGGAAGAAATAAAACTGTCCTTGTTCACAGATGATAAGACTGTATATGTAGAAAATCCCAAGGAATCAACTAAAAAACTCTTGGAATCAAATAAGCAATTATACCAAGGTTGCAAAATACAAGGTTAATATACAAAAGTCAACTCTCTACATATGTATCAGCAATAAGCAACTGAAATTTGAAATTAAGAACATGACATCATTTACATTAGTGCCAAAACGAATGAAATACTTGGGTATAACTCTAACAAAATATGTACAAGAGCTATATGAGGAAAACTACAAAACTCTGATGAAAGAATTCAAAGCAGATCTAAATAAATGGAGAGATATTCCATGCTCATGAACAGGAAGACTCAATATTGTTAAGATGTCAATTCTTCCCAATTTTATATATATTCACACAATCCCAATCAAAATTCCAGAAGTTATTTTGTGGCTATCGACAAAGTAATCCTGAAGTTTATACGGAGGGGCAAACAACTCAGAATAGCTAATACAATATTGAAGGAGAAAAACAAAGGCAGAGGACTGACACTGCCCAACTTGAAGACTCACTAAAAAGCTAAAGTAATCAATAGCATTGGTGAACGAAGCGATAATTAGATCAATGGAAGAGAAAAGTCTAGAAATAGAACCACAAAAATACAGTCAACCAATTCTGACAAAGGCGCAAAGACAATTCAATGGAGAAAGGACTGTCTTTTCAACAAATGGTGCCGGAACAACTGGATGTTCATACTAGAAAAAATTATCTAGACACAGATCTTAAACCTTTTATAAAAATTAACTCAAAATGGATGATAGACCTAAATGCAAACTGCAAAACTATTAAAGATATAAAGACATATATAAAGATAACATAGGAGAAAATCTAAGTGACGTGGGTTTGGCGATGAGTTTTTAGATACAACACCAGAAGTAGTATCCACGAAAGAAAAAATTGATAAGCTAGACTTCACTAAAATTAAAAACTTCTGCTCAGCAGAAGACACTGTTAAGAGCATGAGAAGATAAGTCACAGACCAGGAGAAAATATTTGCAAAACACAAATTTGATAAAGGACTGATACATAAAATATTTTTAAAAATCTTAAAACTCAACAATAAGAAATAACCCAACTAAAAAAATGAGCAAAAGATCTGAAGAGACATTCACCAAAGAAGACATACAGATGGTGAATAAGTATATGAAAACATGCTTCACATCATATGTCATTAGGGAATTTGCAAATTAAAACAATGAGATACCACTATATACCTATTAGAATAGCCAAATCCAAAACACTGACAGCACCAAATGCTGGTGAGGATGTGAACCAGCAAGAACTTTCATTTATTGCTATTAGGAAGTCAAAATGTTACAGCCATTTTGGAAGACAGTTTGGGAGTTTCTCAGAAAGCTAAACATAGTCTTACCATATGATCCAGCAATCACACTGCTAAGTATTTATCCCAATGAGTTGAAAACTTATGTCCACACAAAAACCCACACATGAATGTTCATAACAACTTTATTCATAATTGCCAAAACTTGGAAGCAACCAAGGTGTCCTTCAATAGGGGAATGGATAAACAAACTGTGATATATTCAGACAATGGAATATTATTCAGTGATAAAAGGAAATGAGCTATCAAGCCATGAAAAGACATGGATGAGCCTTATGTGCAAGTGAAAGAAGCCAATATGAAAAGGCTGCATACTGTATGATTCCAACTATATGATATTCTAGAAAGGTAAAACTATAAGAGACAAAATGTAAAAGCTATGTTAATTTTAAAGATAAAAATCTGAGCTTCAGAATTCCCATCTTATTCCAAACTAGACTGCTTCTGGTTGCTCCGCAAGTAGGGAGTAAAAAAACTTTGCAAAGCATTGTCCTAAAAATGTAAGGGCTGAAAATAGTTTTAAAGCATTATTACTGAACCAAGCACAGTCTTAAACTATAAAGGGGGCACTTACAGATAAAAAGGCAACCATTTGGCAGTCCCTCAAGTTGACACATTAGGTGGTGGTATTCTGACGCCCTTAAGGAAAAGTCTGAATGCGCTTCAAAAAAAGCCAACATCCCATGCAAGTGGTACAGTGGAAATATGTAGAAGCAAACCATTCCAGGTCACATTTTTGTAACCATCAGAAAAGATCCCCTAAAAAGGCACGGAGTCAAGGAAACAATGCTCACTCACCAGAGTGGGTCTGCATGAGACACACTGATGACAAATGCCTCTCCTGTCTGTCCAGAAAGAGTCCGCCCGCTTTTATCAACAATAGTCCCTGAAATCTGAATTAACAAAGTAAACTCAGTCAACAACATAGACTTAGGTTAAGAACACAGTCACAAAGACAAAATACAAGGAGCAAGCTGACTTTCTTTGTTCTTTTACAAGGAAGAGAACTATGGAACTCAAAGGCAGTACTTTTTATAATGGTCAGAATAGACAAATTCAAAGTGACTGGGGGGAGGAGTTGGTAAGTCACAGAAACAAAGAAAGTTCAAACAAACAAAGTTCTCCTGCTGTTGAACTTCTGAGTCTTCTAACACCCCTTGTTGTGACTCTACTCTGTTCTCACCAAGCAATCTGGAGGTCTGCCTATTGAGTTAATAAACTGGCCATCTGGTGTCTTCCGTGTTAGGTACTTCACAGTCAGTAGGTAAGTCCACCCCTCCCTGGGCTAAGGAGAGTGAGTCTCTAAGCCTTTGGCTTCAGGGGACCAATTACAGTCAGGATTCTTTGGAATAGTCTGCCTTCCACCAACCACCTCTAGACTCATTTTCTTTGCATTTCCAGAGACAAGACTGCTAATTGGTCTAGAGGTGGTGGTAAAAGGGAAGTGAACAGAGGAAGTTAAAGTAGGTGGTTCCTAAAAGATACTATCAATAGTTCTGCTAAACAAGGAAAACAAAACTCTCCCTTCAAAATGACAATATTAATAAAAAACAAAATTCACCATGCAAACATTTTAGAACTTACAAATATAGGCCGAGGAGCATACTTCTCTTCAAAAAGTCTTTGGATTGCAAACAAGGCTGCCTGTAGGAAAAAAAGAACATCTTTATTTCTGAGAGACTGTGTCCAAGGCCCGTGTAACTGATCAGAATGTTCCCTTTTCCAAGACCTCTTCAGATAAGATACACACAGTGTTCTCTGGGGAGAAGAAACATGCCCTCCCTATAATGCACAACCCAGTATCCCTTTCTCAAATATAACAATGTACATACTAAAACAAAAAAATGCTGACAGAAAGTTCATCTATAAACTAACATTTTCTCTGAGGAGGAGCTGAAGAGCTACTTTTTCTTCGTTCCCTCAATCAAAATTAAAAACAGATAAATAAGAATGCCTCTGACTTCCACATCCCACATATACATGGTAGGTACATGAACCAACAGTGTGCGTCATTGCAAAAAAGAGTGTGAGCTTAGAATGGGTTGTATAGGTATAAATCCCATGTTACTCTGTACTGTCCATGTTTTATTAAGTTCCAAGCAACATATCTTCTCTTTCTTTTTATCATTAGATTTCTTGATGCTAAGATGGGCGTACTTTCATACGTAATTAATTTTCTGAAATCAGAATGTAACCTTTAATTAACGTATATCTTCATTGTGATGGTGGGGTTTGTTTCCACGGAAAATTATTAATTCAATAACATCAAAATTTCCTCTTTTAAAACTAGACAAACTGATCCTAAAGATCTTATGGAAAATAACCATGTAAGAATAGCCAGGAAAGTTCTGGAAAAGAGGGGTGGATAGGGAAAAGCCTACCAGTTACTCAGACATATTTTAATTATAATGCTATGGTAAATAATAGGACAGTAGTCTGACATCAGCAGACAGATTACTGGAATAGATTAGACCCAGATGCACTCTTGAATTTAGGATGGTATGACATTCCACAGGATTCCTATCACTGGGAAATAATAGGATGTTTAATAGAGGGCATTAAGAAAACTAGGTAAGCTTAGAGAAAAAGAGTAGTTAGCTCTCTGCCCAGATCCCTATCCTATTTCTCACTCCAAAGTAATTCCAGATGCAACATGAGGGAAGCCAGTCCGTCTATAATCAACAGAAGGTTACATTACACATACTAAAACTTAAAAACTGAACTAACAAAATTTGTCCTTAATGCTTCATTCCCTGCTGTTATACCCCCCTTATTTCTAATCTAAACAATACTGTGACTCTTTTCATTTCAGATATATTCGTTATTATATTTGTCACTGCTCTTATGTTCAAAATGTATACTTGAGTTGCTTTTCAAATTATAATTTGTTTACTGGAGATTCACAAAACAATTTCTGGAAAAGTGTATAAAAGAGAACCATAAAAGTGATGTATTAACAATGAAACAGGATAGTCATCCAGCTTCTGGCTGGTAGTCACTGCCCTCCTTCTTTGTGCATGCAAGTATTTTAGTAAATAAAAAAAAAAAGTTCCAAAAAGTCTGATTTTGCGGTCTTATTTCCACAACATTTAAACAATTAAAGGTTTGATGAAACTGTAAAGTACTAGGGGAAAAAAGAGACTACTTTTTCTCATTATCTTGGAATGGGGAGCACCCTTGTAAATATAATTTCCTTCCTCCCAAAAAAACAGAATCTGTAAATTCAACCATACAAAATTAAAATTCTCCTGCACCATTAAAAAACTAAAACAAATACACAAAAAACTTCGCAACAATAGCACCATCACCACCACATATAAAGTCAAAAGTCAAACAACAAACTGGAGGACAATATTTGCTACACATCCCTGACAAGGGCCTGGTTTCCTTAGTAGAAGATGCAACAAAAATGACTAAAAATCCAACAGAAAAAAAGGCACAAGACACAAATCACAGAACAGGAAATATGAATGGTTGTAAAACTAAAAAAAGATGCTCAATTTCATTTATGGTCAGAAAAATACAAATTAAAACCACACTGAGGTAGCATTTTTAACCTACCAGATTGGAAAAGATCAAAAAGTTTAATAATACATGGTGTTAGAGAAAGTGTGGAGAAACCATCACTACTGTGCACTGCTTGCTGACTAGAGTGTAAATGAGTCAATGTCAAAGGAGGGTAATTCGACACTAAAAGATTAAAATTAACAATGCACATACCCTTTGACCTAGCAATTTCACTTGTAGAAATGTATCCTCTAGACACACTGTGCAAAAACATATGTATAAGGATATTCACTTTTCACTCCGTACACTTATGTACCTTTGTACACACGTAAGGAATAGAAACACACATATGCTCACGCATGCTTATATCTGCATAGAATCTCTGTGAGGACCCCACACTGGTAATAGTAGTTGGGAAGAGAGCTCAATACCCAGAGGCTGGAGATGGAAGGATATTTACTTTTCACTCCACACATTTATGTATCTTTTAAATTTAGAACCATGTATGTATTTATTACCTATGCATATATGCACATATAGTAGCTATATATGAAAATACTTACTTTTATAATTAAAAGAAACCATTTTTTAAAAGTTAAAAAATAACCTTTTGAAGTTTTTCTTCATTCTACAGACCTCAGTTAAAAATATTCAAGAATTGGGGCCGCCCGGTGGCGCAGCGGTTTAGTTCACGCTTGGCAGCCCGGGGTTCGCGGGTTCGGATCCCGGGCACCGACCGACTCACTACCTGTCAGCCATGCTGTGGCGGCGTCCCATACAAAGTGGAGGAAGATGGGCATGGATGTTAGCCCAGGGCCGGTCTCCCTCAGCAAAAAGAGGAGGATTGGCAATGGATGTTAGCTCAGGGCTGGTCTTCCTCACAAAAAAAAAAAAAAATATTCAAGAATAAAATAGAGGAATTTTATTTGACTTTGATAATGGCTATTATTGTCTTCTCACTACATTAGGGCATTCACCACAGCCCCCACCCTTAACTCACCTTGGCATTGGCAGTGTCAAAAATAGTTTCAATGAGTAAGATATCAACCCCACCATCTAGAAGCCCTTCAGCCTGCTCTTTGTACGCTTCAACAAGCTCATCAAATGCTGCAAAAAATAAACAGAAAGAAATATGGCAGTGATGGAAGTTAACCCAGTACACTGAACACAGCTGCTCCTAAACACTTGCCACACAGCCTCCACTTCCCATGGATGAGCCGAGAATGAGTGCGTGAGTAGGAAAGTTATGATGTCTTGGGCGCTGTATCTTACTTTCAACATCTTTAAAATAGATCGTTCTTTCCAGGGATGGTTTTAACCAATCAATTAAGGAGTGAGTGTGAGGAATAACTAGAGAAACGTGTCACACTGATGTGGATACACGACAGGTTGCGTCACATTCTCTCACGCATTCTGTAATAAAAGGCTGCAGTCCTGTGGATTTTGCTCTTGCCCTCTGACACCAACTCTGTCAACAAGGAAACCCGCCTGATGGGCAAATTCAGTCTCGAACAAATGTTCAATCACTCCTAGGCAAAATTTTCTTAGAAATGTCTTGTGTTGCAACTAGAAGGATGTACAACTATGACATACAACTATCTAGTGGGGCTTTTGGGAGAAAAAAGGAAAAAAGGAGGAAGACTGGCAATAGATGTTAGCTCAGGGCCAATCTTCCTCAAAAAAAAAAAGAAAAGAAATGTCTTGAGTTGTCTATTTCCATCTGAGATGTCATTCCTCTCCCCACTTTACCACCCTATCAAAAAAGAAAAAAACGCTCAGATGTTCAATAAGGAAGACTAAACAGCACATTTATGCTTGCTGTGTAAGTATACTTCATCTTATACAGCACAAGAGGAAGGAAAAGTGAGCTCCTCACCGTCAGGCCCAGACCAAAGGGAGCATCAACCACACATAAGCCCAGTAGAAGCAACCCCTGGTGAAAGAGCGTGGTCACTACATGGAAAGTTCTGACCAAAACCTGCAAACAGGACTTGCCTGAACTTGTCACCTACACAAATTTCCATACATAGTATCATTTCCATACATAGTATCATTACTCTTCAGGTCTGATAGTTTAATGCTTTTTGCTTTTTATTGTCTTGACGCTCAAGAAATTGACCTAGCTTTCTAGATTCTTTGTAAAATCTCAATGCAAGAATGTGTATATGTGCTAGTTTATAGTGTTTATAATGTTCATATGTTTACACAGTTTGGACTGCTTTCTGATAAATAAAATGGGGGTCTAGTGGGTTATTCTATAATAGAGCAAGGCCTGGTGCCCATATTTGCTCAGCTTCTCAGTTTACAGCCTTATTCTGATTGGTTTCATTTTGATAGCTGATAAAGAAGCACTAATGCAACACCATGTACATTTTAAAGCAAGCTCAAAAATAATAACAGCTAACTTTTTATTTAGATGTTTACTATATTCCAGGGACTACTATAAGCCCTTTATGTGGATCAAGTCACAATAACCCTGAGGTAGATCCTGTTATTGGTCCCATTTTGTAGATTTATAGATCACTGAAACACAGAGGTACCTGCCCAGGGCCAATGATTACAGATGATAAATACTCACTGATGTTCCTGTAATCTGGTTTTTCCACAGATGGGGACACAGAGAGTGTCTTATTAGTTGGACCCAGAGCTCCTGCCACAAACCTCTTAATTCCTTTGGGAAAAAAAAAAGTGTGAAATCTCTAAATAGCTTGACCTTTTTGTTGAGAATCAACAGGCTATAAGATTTTCCCTAGAACACAGGTCTACAATCATTCGTCCACAGCTCTAAAATCCAAAAAGCACCAAAGTCCAAATTTTTTCCTTAACTCATTTGACAACAAAATTTGACCTCTCCTGAACTAACAGAAGGCTATTTACAGTCTTTATCCCATTTAGTGAGACAATTCATAGATTTTACCATAAGTATGTTTGGTTATGGGGCTGTCCCAGATGCCACTGGGGAAATTAAGAAACATAGGGGATGTGCACATATTATCGCCAAGACAATCCAAAAAACTCTCTGAGTTCTCACATATCTGGCTTCAAAGCATTTCAGTAGGGAGTCCTTTTCTATCTCCACAGCTACGTTTGGGCAAATTCTCTCTCTCCCTAGCCTTAAGAAATCCTGAAGATCCTGAACGTAACATGGGTTCTACAACAGCTCCTCACAGTAGCGTTCAACTTGAACTGCTCTCTGGTGTGCATTGTAGGCCCTTTACTGGGGGAAAATACTAAATCAGGATTAACAACCACAAAGCCTGAAATTAAAGTATGAAGCAGACCAAATCTTACTTTAATAACTCTTAATAATTCTTCAACTCTTAATAATTCTTGAATCACCTTTCCTCTAGGCTAGAGTCTAGGTCCTTCTAAAAGAGCCTAAGAAGTTGTGTACATTTACATATCATAACAGAAGCCAGGGGTTATACTGCCCATTACCTTTGGTGATTTGAACCACTCAATAACTTGGGTTATATGCTACAAGACTACTGACTAGTTGCTAACCCAGCCTTTGAACAGTTTACAGGCCCACATAGTCTTTATCTTCCCCAAAGCTGAACAATAATGTGAGCATAAGAAAAATGTTCTTATCTTTCTCTGCTTTAGCTGGTTTAATATATCCCCTGGACTGAAACTCTGTTAAGGTAATAGTCTATGCATTTCCATGGATTTAAACATTATCTCTCAGAAACAGAGTTCCTATAAATTGCTTCAGTCTTCATTAGTATGCTGTGTCTAACTTCCTAACAATTTTGCTTTACATCTCTCCTGATGGCAATAATCTCACATTTCCAAACTTAAGGGGCCCGATATATTTCTTCTATTCCTTTCCCTCCCTCAAAGCCTCCCCACCAGCTGGTGCCCAAGTAGGATGGCAGCCAGCCAGGAGGTTAGTTATTTCAGGAGCCACTTCTCAAGTTCCAGCAAGACTGAACCTAATGCCATACTCTTCTGTTTGCCACACAGAGCCTGCAAGGACACTAGTGGTATGAAGTGGAAGATGCTCAAAAGACAGTATGTCTTTACCCAGAGAAGCCAATCACAAGGATGAGGGTAACTTTAATGGGATAAGATCAAATACCTTAATAAAAACCAAAATAACCAAAACAGTCAGCTGTTGCCTTAATAACCTGATAGCATGCTTCCAGAGAAAATGATTTTAGCTGTAAATATACAAGGAAGCCATGGCCCTAGCTACATAGTTAGGACATAACCCCCAGCAGAGTAAACACAGAATAGACGCTGAGCCCAAGGCCCCCAGAGAGAGAGCCAATTCAGAGAGACGCTGAACGCTTGATCATGGAACTGCAGAGAGGTCACCTACAAACAAGTACAATATGGTGTCTGCAGTGTTGCTAGTAGCCAATTGTCAAGAAAGGAGAAAGTGCAGTAAGGACAGCATATTATAGCAGAGAATGTCAAAGGAATTATCTTTGTACAAAGGGGAGGAAAAGGTTCCTTACCTGTCTGGAGGGTGATCTCCTCAGCTGCTTTTCTGGCCACTCCTGCAGAGCACTTGTTCATCTGGTAGGCCTAACACACCAATCGCAAATGTTAGCTCGTCCTTCTTTTCCTCCACACGACAAATAAGGAATTCATGACCTTCCAAAACCCAGTTTTATTCAGCAAGGAAATGTAGAGGGAATTAATTTGAGGTCTGAATGAAATCTTAGCCAAGAAAGACTTAAAGGCAGCAGGAAAGGCAAAAGTCTTTGGGAACAACTTTTAGCTTCTTCCCCTCAACCATGAGCTAGCTGGGAAAAAGGGCCATCTCTGGACATCTGGCATGTCAGAGAATAAACTGACGTAGTTAAATGTTCTGAGGACTAGAAAAAAGTATAGTAACAATGAAATAAGCATAGGCTTCAGAAACAGGAGACTTGAGTTCTAGGACCAGCTCTGTCACTGCCTGCCCGGGCAGTTCCCTTAGCAACTTCTCCAGGCCCTGACCTCCTTCACTGTACAACAGTTGGAATCAATGGTTCTGAACTTTCTGAAGATAATTATTAACCTCTTGAGAATCTGGGAAAGGGTTATGAACTCTCTCATTAGCAAATAAAAAGCAAGTATGCTCAAACAACATGAAGTATTGCCTACAACTAGAAGAGGCTCAAAGCCTTCCTGAAGCCCTTCCACAGACCCAGCTGGCAGGTCCTGGACTTGTGATCTTCAAGACCCCTTCTAATTCTAAGATCCCATGTGACTGGATCCTCATATGTAGTAATTAAGAAACCAGAGTATCCTAAAACAGGGGTTAGCACACTACAGCTCCCAAGACAAATAAGCCTGCTGCCTATTTTCGTCAATGAAGTATTATCGGAATACAATCAAGCCCATTCATTTACATTTTGTCTATTGCTGCTTTTGCACTACGACGACAGAGTTGAATAGTTGCAACAGAGACTGTATGCAGCCAAGAAAGCCTAAAATATTTACTATCTGGCCCTTTTCAGAAAAAGTTTACAAAATCCTACCCAAAAATAACACAAAAGTGACTGCAACACAAATCCAATTTTCTTTCATAAGTCAAAATTCATGTAACCCCACAAAGCCCCAATATCATGAGAGAAATCAGTGTTGGAGCACTCTGGACTACCTGCATGGAAACAAAGGCATGTTTCTGGAAAATTCCCACACAGAAATTGGGTCCTCAGCATCTACCATGCATTTCCATCAATAACATTTTACACAATTTGAATACAGAAGCATCCTGTTGATTAAAAAGAAACCAAATCTGCCACCCCACATCCACTAGGATAACTACTATCCAAAAAAACCCAGAAGAATAACAAATGTTGGCAAAGATATGGAAAAATTGGAACCTTTGTACACTGTTGGCAGAAACATAAAATGGAATTTTATACTTCTATGCAATATAAAAGCCACTGTGGAAAACAGTATGGTGATTTCTCAAAAAATTAAACATAGAATTACCATATGATACAGCAATTTTACTTCTGGGTATATACTCAAAGAAAATGAAAGCAGGGACTTGAACAGATATCTATACATCCATGTTCTCAGCAGCATTGTTCATAATAGCCAAAAGGCGGAATAAACCCAACTGTCCATCAATGGATGAAGGGATAAACAAAACGTGGTACATACATATAATGGAATATTATTCAGTTTTAAAAAGTAAGGAAATTCTGACACATGCTGCAACATGAATGAACCTTGAGGACATTAAGCTAAGTGAAATAAGCCAGTCACAAAAGGATAAATACTGTATGATTCCACTTATATGAGGTATCTTAAAGGAGTCAAATTCATAGAGACAGAAAGCAGAATGGTGGTTGCCAGGGGCCAGGGGGAGGGGAGAATGGAAAGTTTTGTTTAATGGGTACAGAGTTTCAGTTTTGTAAGATGAAAAGAGTTCTGTGGCTAGACGGTGGTAACGGTAGCACAACAATGTGAATGTACTTAATGCCACCAAACTATACACTTAAAAATGGTTAGGATGGTAAATTTTATGTTACATGTATATTGCCACAATTTAAAAGAAAGGAAACTAAATCTGCCAGCCAATACTTAAAAAGGCCTCACAAAATTGTGTACACGGCCAATTATTATGCCTTTATCAACAGACACTGCATAGTAAGTATCATTTTTATTTGATTATTAGTTGCCCATAAAAGAAGCCAGTTGGAAAATGAATGGGCTGCTGCGTTCACAAGCAGAAGAGGTTAAAACCATTTTCCCTGTCTGACCACAAACAATAGGTAACTAGGCAGCAGGTTGACTCTGCAGCTTCCAGTTCTCTCACTAGCAACGACCAATGAGGCAAATGCTCAGGAACATCTTAGATATGAGGAAAAATGGAATTCTTACCAAGTGTTCGAGACCATAGTCAGCTTGGGCAATACTAGTGCTGCTAAAAGTATTTGTTTCAATGATATCTGCCCCAGCCAGCAAGTAATCCTGAAACAAGAGAGAACATGTCAATACTGAGTTTTAGAATCCCTGTCTCCCAACAATAAACATGTCTTTCATCATCACCACCACCAAACACCTTGTGACCACTTACTAAGTAAAGTAAGGCACTGCACTAGAGGCTAGAGATGAAAATAATTATAGAGATTTCACAGAAAGGCATGTGGTGTAAATAAATAAACACAGAACTTGAATTCAGACAAAGTTCACACACTAAATTGTGTGAACTGAGTCAAGTTCCTTAGATTCTCTGAGTTACAGTTCCCTCATCAGAAAGTATTATAACCCAGATTCACAGGGTGGCTATCTGATGATAGAGATAACCCAGCAAGTGTCTGGCACAGGATGGCACTCAACAAACATTAGTTCTGTTCCCTTACCTTCTCCCTGCTTCAGCACAATGTGATCCCCACGGAGAACTGCACTATCTCTGAGATCTCACTTCTGACCACAATTGTTTCCGTCCACATCTCCTAGTCCCTCTGAACCAGATCTGCACCCTTACTAGAATCTTGAGGACCTTGGTGGCTGGCCTCCTATTCGCCCTGTTTGAAACCTTTCTTCCTCGTTTCACTCTTTGGACAGCAATTCAACCCCAATCTGATGAGCACTCTGGAATCTCTCAGTCCTCTTGACTTTCCAACAGTGAGTAAACCCAACCCCTCCTAAGTGATGAACACTGTTTGCAGAAGAGATGGGAAATGAAAACCAAGATTTACACATTTATAATAATAAGTCACAAACATCCTAAATATCTATCAATAGGGAAATAGCTAAATAAACTATAATATATCCATTTTATTCCATGCTATGTGGCAGCTAAAAAATACTGTGTACATCTACATATAATGACATGGAAAGATCTCCAAAAGTATTGTTGGGTACAAAAAGAGAATTGACTGATATGTAAAGCATGACAGCACTAAGTTTAAAACATACATACACACACAGTAATATGAGTTTTCTATAGATACATATGTACACATACATATACATATGTATACACATGTATACATACATATAAATGCATAACAAAATGATCTGGAAAGATATACACCAACTAATATAAGTGGTTATCTCTGGGGAAGAAAAGAGAAATTTGGAGTAGTGGCCAAAAGGGATTTATTCTTATCCATAGGTTTTATTTTATAAGAACAAATTAATTAAAATTTAATTTTTCAAAAAAGAGCAAGAAAAACTGGAACAACCTTAATGCCTAAGAATAAGGTGATTAATTAACTGATGATACATATATAGAATAGATTATTATGAAGTCATTAAAACCATGTTTCAGAATATTTAATGTTCATGGTATATAAGTAAAAAATGCAAATTATAAAACTGTATTAAGTAATATAATCCCAATTTAATTTTTAAAATCCAAGTATAGAAAACTAGATTGAAATATAAACTAAAATGTGTGAATAGTAGTTATGTTTTGGTATTGATATTATAAGTGGTATTGATATTATAAATGGTATTGATATAAGTGATATTATGTGGTTCTTTTATGCTTTTCTGTATTATCTAGCGAGACCTTTTTTTAACAATGAACATAGTGTCTTTATAATTACAGAAAAATATGTCTAAATTCCCAGTTATTATTTTCTCCAATTTTGTACAATTTGAAAATTTCCATAATATAAAGTTTAAAAGGTGTTTCTTCTAGCTCTGCACTCTCTCTCCACCTTCCTTCCTGGCTCATTATCCCACTCACCGGCTCCGGATATGACACCCCTGGATTCCAATCTTATTCTCACCAAATTAAAAAATGCCTGATCAGGGGCAAACTGCTTAATTTCTCTGCTCCTCAGTTTTCTCATGGCATTAATGACAGCATTTCTAGAGGCTAACAGAGGTTTTAAATATTGTTTCCTGAGGGTCTCAGCCTATTGATAATGAGGCTCTCGGCTAGAAATACCTGAGGCGCTCACCTGGGCCCGTACTACCTGTGGGAGCCCCACGGAAGCCAACACTGTGGCTGGACAGGCCCTTGTGTTTCTTATGATTGCAAGACACACCTCAGCAACAACTACCAGGGAACTTTTGAAAAAACAAAGCTTATTACTCACAAGTCCTAGAGGATACAGGCGTGGGGCCCCTGGGGCCACACAGCAAGGTGGCGGTGGGGGAAGGCAAGTGCACGAGTGTAAACATGGGGTTCTGCCTTCACTGGGATCGAGGGTGGGGTGCCTAGGGTTTTGAGGGTTCACTCTTTATTGGAGAATTTAAAACATAAGAGTAGGAATTAGGGTATTAGAAGGGAAAAGCCGGGTCACTCAAGCGGTCAGTTATCTAGGTCACCCAGGGCTTTCTGAAAGGGCAAGTTCATGGGTGGGAGCAGCCTGCTTCCTTCTTTAGTTGTTCAGCTAGTAGCTATGTCATCGAGCTGGTGATATGTTGATTCGAGATGGACGTCTTTGAAATGGATGCCTCAGCAATCAAAAGCTTAATGTCAGGCAGTTGGATTACAATCAAAAAAGCTTATTGTCAAGGCACATTCACTACAAATATAACTTGGACATTTCATTAAAATTAAACATCAGCGGATCTGACCTACCATCACTAACTCCACTAGAAATAACTAAGTGTGAAGACAACCAGTCTCTTTCCCTTCTTTGTCCCTGAACACGACATAGTCTCTACATTCAAAGAACCCCAGCTAGTAAATATTCCCCCAGGAGTGGAATAGCCAGCTATACCATATTGTATTTAGAGCCATTTTTGCTTCTATCTGGATGGCTGTGTAATAAGAGGACAAGGATTCATTCCTTCAACAATATTTACTGAGTTCTTACTGTGTGCAAGATACTCTTCTAGGCATTGGGTCTTCATAGTGCAAAACAGGCACATATTCTTGCCCTCGGGAAGCTTCTACTCTAGTGAGAATCCACGTGAACAATAATGACAAAGCCACATGGCACGTATTTCGTATGATTTCATCAATCGCATTATAAGAACTGCTATTTGTAACCATACCAAGTAATTCATACCCATGATGACATTCCCAATCTACAATATACTGGGATTTTATAATGTGATTTGGCTACATATTCTCAAGGCCTAGCAGAAAAACTTAGTTAACATTCTTCCTGCAGAACCAAACCTGTTCAAGGACCAATTTTAAATCTTCTAGTACCTACAATTCCCATTATGACCAAAGGAAAGGCATTCTTAGTTTTTCTTCAAATGAAAACCATTCTGCATCTTATCTAGAACAAAGTCTTGACCACCCAATAGAACGATCCCCTCTAAACTCAATGAATCAATCACTGAGTAATTTCTTTAGGTGATTTTTTTTTCTTAAGAAGAGTATGAAACACCTATAACAATGCCCTTCTCCAGAAGATAAAACTTTCTCACTATTAAATATACTTTGTCCTTCTAATTGAATCTAGACCAAGAAAACAGATTAAATCACCTTATTATCTCTTCTAGTAATAATTCTATGAAATTCCTATGATAACCTAGAAAACAATTTAGTTCTATGTTTATCTTTAAATTTTAAAGTCTAGCAATACCCAGTTACTTGCTTCTGATCTCTTTATGTTGGCCAGCCACTTTTATTGGAGACAGAAGAATGGAATGAAAGAACATGGGATTTCAAGTCAGTAAATCTCTATGTCAAGCAAGTTATTTAACCTCTGTGATCCTCAGTTTCCAAATCTACAAAAGGAGAAATGATAACTCCCTTTCAGTTTTACTTCATCAGGGCCATTGTGGTGACTTAAATAACATAGCGTACGTGAAAACCCTAATGTGCCCACGATTTTATGGCTTTTCATTGGAGTATAAATGCCTCCAAGGCAGAAAACCTACCTTCCTCACTTCCTTATCCTGAGAGCTCAACACAGTGCATGACTTTTATTTGGTGTCCAACCCCTGCTTTCTGAACAAATCACTCTTTCTTCAGTATCCTCCAGCGCACTCAGCACAGTGGTCTTGCCCTCAGTGCACAAAGTGGCTTGCAGAATGACAGAATGAAAATATAAGAACCTGGGGATACTTTACCTTATGGATTTGGTAAATGACATCAGGTTTAGTTATACTTAAAATGTCATTGTTGCCTTTCAGTGGCCTGGCATGATCTTTAAATTCTTGACCTCGAAAGTCTTCTTCACATAGCTTATGCCGCTGGATCATGGTTCCCATCCCTCCATCTAGCACCATAATCCTCTCCTGCAGAATGGCTTCAATCTCATCCTGCAGGGTTTTCTTCCCACCTGCTTTAAAGAAAGTAAAAATTTGACTTAAAAAAAAAAAAGCAGAAAAAGAGGGGTGGAGAGGGAGTTTAGAGTCATTTAGAACAATTCAAAATAAGGAGTAAATGGGGCTCATAAAAGACATACTCATAACCCTACAACACTAGAAAAATGCTGCCCAAAAATGTTTCCATTAAGTTACATCAATGCCTAATGCAGTAAAAGATCGTACACAGCACAAAATCACTGATGAAGCACCAAACCAAAGTTAAAGTAGGCTGCAGTCATTCCCGTCTGAGAGATGAAGAAAACAGGCAGCAAGGGGCCAAGTGATCCAAGGCTAGGCCAGGCTGCAGAAGAAAGTCTTCAGGGCTCTCTCTTTGTTAATTCTGCGCACATGCTCCCTCAATAGGGAGATTTAGCATGAATAATTGAAAACCATCAATAATTCCAAACTGCCATTTAAATTAACTTTGACAGTCTCTCCCACCTATTACCAGAAATAATAATAACCTACACACAGGGTTTTACTCATTTCTGCTCCATCTACGAAACAATAACTGGCTAATACCCTAGAACTTCTCAACTCTCCCCCTATCCTTGAATTCTCATAATTCCCAGCCCTGAAAAGCCCCCAATGCCTACTCCTTCCAATCCTATTTTCTGGTTTCCAAGAACTACCAGAAAGCCACAAAACTAGGCTGATTAGAAATCAATGAATATTCCTAATATTGGGCCTCTTCTTTGGTTCACCTTTTCTTGGTGACCCTCAACACTTCCCACATGTGCTGTCCCAAACCTCTGCTCTCTTTTAGCACCAAATCCTTCTCATTCTTTTTACTCTACAGGTGATTTTACCTAATCCTGTACAAAGAAGTCTTCTGTTTGGAAGCTCCTCAAATTCACCTAACAATCTTCTCGCAGCTTGGCTCACTCTATTTTCCTTCTCTCTGTACCTAAGGAAGAGCACATGATCACCACCATCCCAACACCTCCCATTGCTCCTCCCATCTATCCCTTCCCACCTCCAGCAGTTATACCTCAACTTATCTTCTTCTTTTTTTTTTTTTTTTTTGTGAGGAAGACCGACCCTGAGCTAACATCCGTCGCCAATCCTCCTCTTTTTGCTGAGGAAGACTGGCCCTGGGCTAACATCCGTGCCCATCTTCCTCCACTTTATATGGGACGCCGCCACGGTGTGGCTGACAAGCGGTGCGTCGGTGGGCGCCCGGGATCCGAACCCGCGAACCCCGGGCTGCCAAGCGCGGACTAAACCGCTGCGCCACCGGGCGGCCCCTCAACTTATCTTCTTGATGTGGCTTCCTCCTCCACCATTCTACTGAAATTGTTTTCTAAAGTCATCAATGACCTTCTACTTATCAAAAACACTTGGCCCCAACTTAGACCCAGATTTCAAACCATCCACCTGATATCACAACCTAGAACACCCACCTGCCCTTCAACCTAATGTTCAAAGCCAAACCTACTACACTCCCTGTCTGATCTCCCTATTTCTGTGACCAGCATCACCCTTCCCAGAAGTCTGACCAGAAAAACTGCAGTATTATCTGACTCTTTATTCTCCCTGATAACCAACATCTACTCAGATCTCAAGGCCTACAGATTGGGCCTCCAAAATGCCATTTACACTGCTCCCACCTTCCATCCTCAGTGCCAATCCTTTCTTCAAGCCCTCACTACAAATCCCAGCCATCACAAATCCTCTCTGAGTTTCAGTTTGCATCCATAAAAACTAAGAATACCTGCTCTACCTACCTCGCAGGTTGTTTTATGGGTTAAAGGATATCATAGATGTGATGATATTTTGTAAACAATCAAATGTCCTACAAAAGAAGAGATCACCACCTCACCACTGAACCTGGTCACCCTGTGCTCCAATCCATCCTATGCACCACTATCAGATTAATCTTCCAAAAGAATAATTTTAAACCAGTTGCTTCCCCTGCCCAAAACCTTCAAAAATCCCCTAATGCCTACTAAAGTTAATACAAGTCACTCAAAACAAATCACAATGACACCAGCCTGTCTTGTCAACACTTCCTTCTGTGCTTCCTGAGAGAGGAACAAAGCTCAAGTCAAATGGGACTGGCTCTAAGCTAGTTGAGCTCCTTGGAGGAAAAGACTGTGTCTAGACCAACTCACCTCTATCTGTAGCAACACTAAGGACAGTACCTGGCACCTAAGTGTGCAACAGTCAATAAACATTGTCTTAATCAAGATGGCAAAAAAGTGAGGGAAGAGGAGAAAGAAGAGGGGGTCATTTAAAGCCCAAACCAGTAATGTATGAATATTTGTAAGCTGGCATTGGGTGCAAATTTACAACCCTGCCCTGTCTTACTGTCCAGAGTCTCAGGTACACAATACAGAAACAGGGGCTAAGTGGTGGCTACAAAGCTATTTTGACTGAATTACTCCAAGTAGGCTCCAGGAAGGTTGCTTCAGTAACCTGCAAGGCAAATTTACCACTATCTAGTTTTTTTCCCAAAGGGCATTATGTTCCTTCCAGGGTGTACTATTCCGTTCCAAAGCCAACTCACCGGCTAATTCTGCTTATTGAGCTTGCAGGTGAGAGAAACACTTCCTGAAAAAAGAACAAAGTCAAAATCTAATGATCTGACCAGTAGTACTTCAAGTACCAAAGGAAAAAAAAATCACTTCTTGGGAAATGTGAAGAAAAGACAGGGCTTAATGAGACATGCATAACAGAAACATGGTAGCCATCAGGCAGTGGTCTAGTCATTTCAAGCTAAAGTCAACAAAGCAAATTAAGGTGTGGCATTATTTTGGACACCCCAGGATGTGATTTTCCTATCAGCTAGGAAGCCCCTAGAATCTGATATGAATAAGCTAATGGTGACAGGATAAGAAAAGCCAAGAAATCCGGGTTTTAGTCCCAGCTCTCATAAGTTGCTACAGGGTTTTGGACAAGACTTCATGTTTCTGCAAAACAGGAAAATATCAGTCCCGCCTTTATCATAGGAACTGCGATAACAAAATGAGACAATGTGTTTGAAGGCATATTTCAGATGTTAAGAGCTGGGCCTCTCAAATCACACAAATCATGAAATGAGACCTATGTGCTTGACATAAACACTCCAGAAATGTTAACTATTCCTATTACATCATTATTATCACATAGCTAACAAGAAGTGGAGCTAAGACTGAAATTCTAAAGGTTGTGTTCCAAACAATACAAAATCCAGTGGGCCAGAAAAGACATGGAAGCCTGCAGCTCTCATCCCTGTCCATGTTGGGGCAGGAGGCAGGAATGGCATGTTTGCAGGTTTGGAAATGAACATCAGTCTGGCAAAGAAGGCAACACTCAGTGAAAATAATTAAATGGAGATAGTTTCAAATGAGGAATGGAAAGAGAGAAGATTAAAAACTTTAACCTATACGTCCAACTGAATTCCTTTCTTCTTAAAAGGATATAGCTGCAGTCTACCCTGAAATGAGATCATGTGAGCTTAAGTGGGTGACTGAATCGCCAGACTGGTGGGAGCACAGGGTGTGGACATGGGGGGAGTAGGTCACGCATTCGAAATTCAATTTTAAAAAGCATTCAAACCTTGTAGAAGAAAATGCAATCTTTTCCACAAGCAATGAAATATGTCCTGTGGCATCAGCAGAATGGGCAACCAACATCATATTATTTACTTGTCTTTGTCCTATCTCCTCCAGTGAGCAAGTGCACGCATGTTTAATGGGGACAGGAAGAAGAAAGGAGAAATTAACCTAACAACATAAGAAATGCCATATCTTCTCCCACCATGGTCTACCTCATCAGTATTGGTTCTGCATTTCTCTACTCACTATAAATGTGACAATAGAGTGTGCCTCCACTCCTCCTCCTCCCATTTTCATAAGAAGTCTAAGCCTTTTTCCATGGGGCCTCTACTGTTTTCAGTCTTTAAGACAGTTAACTATTTATCATAAAACAACCCCACCCCCACACATACACATTCTGAGATCTTAGGAGACATCATATAAGCAAGAGATCAAAGGTTTTTTTGAAACTCTAAACAAAACATCTGATTTTTTATGAGAAATTTGACAAACTTATTCTATAACTTATGTGGAAGACTAAAAGTCCAGAACGAGCTAAATTAACTTTGAAAAAGTAGAAAGAGGTTAAGTTGGCCCACCAAATATTACCATATACTACAAAACCATATCACAAAATAAGGAAAATTTTTATAAAATATAAAACGTCTTTATTACTTTATTACTTAAGACTTCTTAAAACAAAAAGTCTAACCTATAACATTAAAAAAAAAAAATGATGAATGTGATTACACAAAAACTAAGGATTTCTGTTAAATGAAAATCACCATAGACAAAAGTAATGAAAGATTATGGACTGGAGGAAGATTTTGCAATGTCTAAAACTGAAAGGGACTAACATCTATAACGGACAAGGAATTCCTACAAATCAATAAAAAAATCAAATAGAAAAATGGGAAAAAGATATGAATAGGCAAGTCGAGGGAGGGGAAAACTGAATATCAACAAGTATATGAAGAGATGCTCAAACTCATTAGCTATCAGAGAGATGTGAATGAAATGACCAGAAGTCTTGAGTAAGAGATATTACTCAAATAACTATATGATACCCCTTTGAACCAGACAGGTTGTATTTTACAGCAACAGTGAAAATGTTTCAGTCACAGTTCCACTAGTTTCGTGAACAATTCTAACAGTCCCATTTATCAGAACCCTAGAATCAAGAAGGTCACTAGCTCATCTCTGAAAAATTTCCTTCTGAGTTATGAATTTAGTATTCACCCTCCTCCTGGAGCTGAATATCCTCATTCTGTCACAGCATAGCTACAGTTCTGTCCCTATTACCGATTCTCTTGTTATTTCCTACCTCACACGTCACACGTTTTTATGAGAGTATGTGTCCACAAATTATAACCTGGGATGACCTTAGAGACCTCGAGCTCATTATAAAGCTAACATTATGTTCAGTTCTTGTGCTAAACCAGTTTTTTCTCAATGAAAAGCCACCAACATCAAAATCACTTGCGATTCCTACTCCTCATCTCGGCCTACTGAGTATCTGCTAATCTATTTTAACACAGTGATTCTATGTACGCTGGAGTTTCTAGAACTACTGTTCTAATCCTGAAGTGGAAAATAAAAGCTCAATGTAGTTTTAAATAGTTCTTATAGGTTTCCTTATTCTTCTCTCTGCACTTGAACTTTCTTTGGCTGAGCACAGTAGGTGCTCAATATTTATTGAACAAGAATGTTAAATCATACAAAACTTCCATACGGCCCTGCTCGAATATGCTCCATCAAACTACAAAGTTTAGTTACTCCGACTTTAAGAGCGTGTTTCGGGCGCACGGGGGCGGAGGTGCTTTGCGGATTTTGAAGGCCTGTTGCCTGGGGAGGAAAGGGTGTAGGTGGGGAAGGAACGGAGCGAAAAAACGTGGGACCTCAGGGCTGCTCCGCATGTTCAAAGGTGGCGCCCACCCGCGGGGAAACCTGGCCAGGCGTCTCCAGGCTCTGAGGGAATCAGCCCAGGGATTAGGAGGCCACAGCACAAGTCAACAAACAACGGAACCGCGGAGAGCGGGGCGTAGCGTTACCGGATGGCGTCTGCCCTCGGAGCGCGGGTGACATGCTGCGGAGTCTCCTCCTCCTCGGGCCGGGGACGCGGCGGGGAAGATACGCTCTCCACAGGTGACGGCCAAGAGCGAAGCCAGCCAGCGCCGGGAGAGCCTGCCACACAAGGCTAAGGCCTCTTGCCCCTCGCTGAGGCCCAGGTCGCGGGCGCCTCGCTCGCGGCCTGGGCGCGGCGCCGCGATGACAGGCGCACCGGTGGCCGCTACAGCTGCTCAAGCACGTGCTTTCTTCCCGGTCACCCTGCCTGTCCTCGGCGCAGGCCTGGCGGCGAGACACGCATGGCGAGAGGCCGGGTCGCCGAGAGGGCGCGGAAGTGGCCCCGAAGACGAGGACGACGTGGCTACGGTGGCGCCAGGTAGAGCTCTCAGTCCCCTGGGGTCTTGGGACAACTTAGAATGCTGTTAGTTTCTGAGCTCAATCTAGCCTCTGCGCGAGAGGTCCCGCCCTTTCCGGCCTGTGATTGGTCTGCACGAGCCCGTCGTGGCTGTATTGGCTGATCGATCTCAACCAATCACCTGAGATTTCGCCCCAGGGCTCTCTGGGAGACGTAGTCCAGGGTCCCAGGTTTCCCGCGGAGGCTTTGCGGATACCTACGCCCAGGATCCGTTAACTGCGGTCCGAGTGACCTCTCCAAGTTTAAGTAGTGGTGGGGTGTTGGCGCTGGCCTTAGCATGTTGTGTGGTGTCCAGAACCCGAAACCTGAGTCAGAAGAGCAGGTTCTAGGCACGTTTTGCTATTGACTGACGCTGGGCAAGATACTTAACCTGTTAGTCTCCACTCTAAACTCTATAAAACAGGAAATGATAGGGTGGTACTAATTACTATTTTATAAGGTTGTAGGAAGTATTAAATGAGACTGTGTGAACGCGCTGTGAAAACTCTAAAGTACGCGTGTGCATGTTAATTGTCGCTTATTGACAATAAACATTTATTGAGCGCCTACTGTGTGTCAGGCATTGGGCTGCACACTTGGAATGCGGAGGTAGACAAGTCACATCACACCCCCACTTCTGTCTAGGAGGGGGAACTCACATCCTAGTTAAGACTAACAATTAAAGAGGAAAAAAAATCCACATACAGTGTGCCAAAAGAGCTGCAGTACCCCAAGGAAGTTAGGGGAAAACTTTAAAGAAGCTGGGTCTTGAAGGAAGAGTGTGTGCCAGGTAAGGTCATCCCGGTCAGAGACACTCCATGGGTAAAACACAGCACTTGAGAGAATTTGAACATAAAAACAGTTCTGTAAGGCTGAGCATGGCAGATGGGAGGAAAAGCAAATGAATCTAGAAAAATAAAATCGAGACCAAATTATGAAGTTTACTAAACTTTAAAAAAAAAAAGCAGAAGTTTGTATGCCATTCTCATTTTACTGTGTGTAATCTTACCTCAATTTTTAAAATCTAAAAACTTATAATAATAGTAATGCGTATAGCATCCTTACCAAAGATGGTCATACTTGGAGGGGGGAAAAAGGAGTTAGTGGGGAGAGAATGAAACAAAGAAGTAGCAGGGATGGGACGGCCCTGAATAGCTTAAGATCTTGTTAAGATCGTAAGGGCCAGTTTTTAAGTTATCACCTATCTCACAAAGGGTGTGTCTCTTAAAAAATAAGCTCTCAGGAACCTAGTCATTTACTAGCCCCCATCCTAGCAGAAATTCCAGAAATTGTGTATCAGTCTCTGTTTTTAACCAGTCACCGGAAGTCTACTTTCTCAGCTAAAACTGACCAAATCTAGTATTTTCTTAGTCATAAAAGGGTAACAAATAAGATTAAAGGAATACAGAGTGCCTAAAGGGGCAGTGAATTGCTAGTCCAAAAACTCACACAACTTAAAGAATAAGTCCTAAGAAAACTGTTACAGGTTGAATTGTGTCCCCCCCAAAAGATATGTTGAAGTCCTAAACCCCAGTACTTCAGAATGTGAGCTCATATGGAAATAGGGTTGTTGCAGATGTAATCAGTTCAGATGAGGTCACACAGCAGTAGCGTGGACCCTTAGTCCAATATGACTGGTGTCCCTATACGAAAAGGACAGAGACAAAGAGAAAACAGCCGTGTGACAGCAAAGGCAGAGATTGGTGTGATGCATCTACAAATCAAGGATGCCAAGGATTGCCGGCAAACATCAGAAGTTAGAAGAGACAAGGAAGGATTCTCCCCTGTAGGCTTCGGAGGGAGCATGGCCCTGCCAACACCTTGGTTTGGATTTCTAGTTTCCAGAACTGTGCGACAATATGTTGTTTTAGGCCACCTATTTTGTGGTACTTTGTTGCAGCAGCCTTAGGAAACAATACAAATACATCTGTTGATAGGGTGCAAAGGAGGCACCCTCTATCTTCTACAAAGGAGGCAAAGCCTCGTTTCTCTATCTTTGTAGAAGAGAACCTACCATGTTATTTTGGTGATAGTCCGCTAGCCCATCCCCCACCCTCACCTTGACCCTCACCCTCACCCTCACACTCATTAAGCTCATCCAACACAAACCCTTTGTGTACAGGTAAGGCTCCAAACCCCTTGGTTGGTTTGGGCGTCTTTCCCCAGTGGATTTCTCTTCACAGAAAAAGCACTGATTAGTGAACCTAATTAGCCAACTCTCCCTGAATGCCAAGTAGTAAACCAGCATTCCAGCTGTATACATTATTCTGTAGGCTTGATTATGTGTGTCAAACCCATTAGATTGCTTTTGTGTCCTGCTTGTCAGGGTTCTGAGCATGTAAACTGAGCGCCAGTTCTGGAACAAGGGATCTGTCGACTGACCATTGGCTTACCCCAGAAGATCCCTGACTTGGTCACAAAGGTGATCCCACTACCTCCTTTCCTCAAATCCTTTCATAATCTCAAAATTTAGACCCACCCTCAGAGTCACATAGATCAACAACCATTCTGGTTACCCACATGGATTGTACTAAATGAGCTGAATTGACTGAGTCTGTGGGATATAGGCTTGGTGCCAAGTACAATGTAGTAAAAAAGAATGTAAAGGAACTTTGCAGTTATTTAATTGTGACCAATAGCACTAGGGAAGCCTTGCTCCGCTGCCTTTCCTCCTGCACTGAGAGAATTACCATTTCTCTCCTTAGGACTTGACTCCTGTGAGAATCAGTTGGCTCAGTTTGTGCAACTTGCTCCACTGACTCCGGAAGCATTCTTAATTACCAAAAGATAGTCCATCTTTGACCTGGCTAATTATGCCAGCACCTCAATGTAGACATCACTTGACTAAAATGAAATGCAAAAATGGGTTTTTTCTATTTACACAATAATACTAGCTTCATGTATTGAACTCTTAAGGTATTAAGTGCAATTTCCTATTTAATTTTCATTCTATAAAATAGGATTCATATATCTGTCCCTGTTTTAGAGAGGCAGAAATTAAGCAAGAAGACAGTACCCAAGGGCTCATACAACCAGAGTGTGGGGGAGTGGGGACCCAGGCAGCCCAATGCCAGAGACCAACGCAGTAAGTTGTGGGTTACACAAGAACTGAATTTCAAAGCTGAAAATACCAATATTCGGAAGACAGAGAGGAGAACATTTGTGAATTTAATTGCAAGGATTACTGAAAACTTTTTTTTAGAAAATCCAGATAAAGTGTGGAGGGTTTTGCTTTTTCTCTGCTTTGGTTGGATTTTTTGGTTTTGAGGGTTTTTTGGTTTGATTTGGTTTGGTTTTGCCTAAGAGTACAGGCAAATATTTTTGTTTAATAGACAAGAATGTGGTATTTAATCAGTTTAAGATGGTGAACTGAGAGCTAAACTTCATAACTGCTAACTACTAATCTATCTTACTTTTATAAATGAGATTTAAGGAGGGGAAAGTGATCTGACAAACACTTTTTAAAGTCTTATCTTTGAATCTTGGAAATTTATATCATAAACATGGAGAGAAATCAGAAATAATTTTTAAATTGAAAAGAGTTCGTTGAGAACAAATTCTTTTCTTAATACTGCAGAAAGAAACTGATTAATGTTCAGTGCTTAAAAAGTTCAGCAATCTAAACCAAGTTAATATTTTGCTTTTGTTTTCTTTTAAAAGGGCAAATTTTAAAACAGAAGTGATTTAAAAGAATTAAGTGAACTAGGCAGTATTGTTTTCTGGCCCTGCCTGGAAGGTGAGGTCCAATTAGGATAATCAAGTTGAAACCTAGAATTTCTATAATATTTGGGACATAATTCAAAGTCATTAAAAGATAAGAGTTCTTGGTCTACTGGCATTTAAAGATCCAATTGTTGAAATCCTGTGAGTTGTTGGAGTAATTATTTATTTAACAAATATTTATTGACACTGTTACATGCCAGTCACTGGAGCTAAAATAATGAAACACACAGACCCAGGTCCTCCAGCCTAGAGAGTAAGACAAACAATAATCAAATATATCATTATAAAGCAAATTAGTGTCCTGGAGGAGGATCTCTATAAGCTAGGTGCTGTTGTTATCCTTGTTTTACTGATGAAAAAACCAAAGTAAAGAGAAGTTGGCTGGTCAGAGTGCAGTGGTGTTTACCAGTAATTGATCACAGCCAGTTACAGATTTCTTTGTTCCTTCTCCACTCCCACTGCTTCACTTGACTAACCTAGAAGAAAAAGGAAAAAAAGAGAGAACTTAAACAACTTGCCCAAGGTTACATTTCTAATAGATGGTGCCACTGGGCCTCAAACCTGGGAAAACTGGTTTCCACATTCGTGTGCTTTATCACTAAGCTAATACTCCCTTTGAACAGCTGATGAAAGAGCCCTCTTCCCAGAAAAATAGACACATCAATTGCTTGTAATTCTAATTGTTACTAAGATTCCCTGGCCTTCACTTACAGTGTTACATGAGTTTATAAAATGTTGCCGCATCCTTGTAGTTAAACAAATGTCATCTTCATTCATTAAACCCTGAAATTTTAAGTATGCTACATTTTCAATGGAAGATATTCCTGCTTGGCTCTTTGGGACAGATAAAAATTTAATATTTTAAGAAAGATCACCAAGCATCATCCCCGGAGTGTTAGTACAAGATCTTCCTCTGGTCGGTCAGGTAAATTGCCTGCTACGCTGTGTGCCTTTTAAAAGCCTTGCATACTTAACATCTTTCATTCAGTTTAAGACAGTCTTATTTAAGTATAGACTTTTTCTGCCTTGGTCCCAGCTGTATCTACAGCAACATCTAATTCCTGGCACATAGTGGCAAGTGAAGAAATAATGTTTTCAAGAATGAATTAATGGAGAAATATGATAGTCATCATTTTTTGGACATTATCAAATGAACAGTGCTAGCTTCACTTCCACAGCAGACTCGATAAAAGGCAAAGAGAGAGGGTTTTGTTTTGTTTTTTTAACCAGGATACAACTTGAAAACTATAATCATTCTCTGAAACTGGAAATATGATTCCTTTATTTGCCAATGGTAAAATAAATCTCACTAGGTTAACATTAAATAAAGCAAAATAATCCCCAGGTTAAGCTAACTGTAATTTGATGAAAGGTATTAATCCTGGTAAAGAAATACCATGCCCCTCAGAAAATGTGGGGTCTGGAGTGGGGCTGAGTATTGGTTAGGAAAAGAGGCACAGAGAAGGGAACTCAAGAATGTCCACCTTGCTAGTGGGATCTTTAACTTTGTTCCTGAGGTGAAGGTGCAGCCAGTGTCTATAATGGAGGTTCCATTCCTCATGCTGTCATGGTTTGACAACACTAATCTTCAGAGTCATCCAGCTGTTGCCTGGGTGGCCAGCCATTCCTTCTCTGGTGACAGACAACGATGTTGGGATTGATCTTTCCATTTGAAGTGGAACAACAGTATACCTGGTATATGATTAAAATACCCATGTGTAAGTATTATTTACTTCTAATAGTATTTAAGGTAGCCTTTGCACTTGGATGGCCAGTTGGTAATAAGGACCTTAATATAAAGTTCTTATTGAAAGCATTAATTTGGATGTCTCAAAAATAGGAATGCTTGAAAACATTAAAATGAAATATTATATGTTTTTCTTCAAGTAAATATTTAATCACCAATTATTCATTCATTCTATTTCTCAAACACCATTAATTTACTTTGCAGGGTTAGTTCTGTAGTGTGTTAAATCTTGGATTTTTTTTTTTTATTAGGAAGTAATTTAATTTCAAAAAAATTGAAACCCATGGCATTGTTCAGATTATCAAAATGTATAATTAATATTGACAGCAGTGTTCTAGAGAATTCAATTAAAATGCTAATTAAGTGCCTGGAGTGGAGAAGCACTGTGTCAGGTGCTTTGGGGAATACAAAGATGTTTGAAATAGGATTCCTTCCCCAAAGATCCTGCAATGTAGACCAAGAGAGATTATAAATGAATAAGACAAAGCAGATCATAATAAGTGGAATAAGGGAAATACAAATTAAAAGCTATTGACTAGAGAAAAGGAAGAAGTTCATACAAAATATGAAGAACTGAGAGGGAGTCCTGGAAGGAGATGGGTTTGGACTATAATGTAAAAAATTGGTGCCGTGGGCTGAAAGTTTGTGTCCCCTCCCCCCCTAAATTCATATGTTGAAATCCTAAAGCCCAATGTGATGGTGTTAGGAGGTGGGGCCCTTGGGAGGTGCTTAGGTCGAGAGTGGAGCCTTTATAAATGGGATTAGGGCCCTTAGGAAAGAGGCCCAAGAGAGCTCCCCTATCCCTTCTGCCATGTGAGGACACAACAGGAAGTCTGCAATCTGGAAGAGGGCTCTCACCTGACGATGCTGGCACCATGATCTTGGCCTTCCAGCCTCCAGAACTGTAAGGAATATATTTCTGTTGTTTATAAGCTGCCCAGTCTGTGGTATTTTATTATGGCAGCCCGAAAGGGCTAAGACAAATGGGTAGAAAGAAAAGGGTATTCCTTGGTTGCAATTAATTTTTTGAAGAAGGGTACATAGATAATAGATGTTCTAAGATCTACCATATGTAAAATGTCTTTCTGCTGCTCATATACGTGAACTCCTGGCTGGCTGCCTAGGAAATCCTTGAATCACAACCTTTCCTCCTCAAA
Source organism: Tapirus indicus (assembly GCA_031878705.1). Lineage (NCBI taxonomy): Eukaryota > Metazoa > Chordata > Mammalia > Perissodactyla > Tapiridae > Tapirus > Tapirus indicus. The sequence continues at coordinate 73,179,968 of CM062921.1, read as the reverse complement.
GCTGATTGCTGTGTTTTTTAACAGCTTTATTGAGGTATAATTCACATATCATGCAGTTCACCTATTTAAGGCATTCAGTTCAATGGGTTTTGGTGCATTACATTATTAATTTTTTAAATTGTGTTAAAATAATATGTAACAAAATTTGCCATTTTAACCATTTTTAAGTAGACAATTTAGTGGCATTAATTACATTCACAATATTGTACAGCCATCCCCACTATCCATTTCCAAAACTTTTTCACTACCTCAAGCAGAAACTTTGTAACAATTAAGCAATAATTTCCCATTCCTCCTTACCCCAGTCCCTGGTAACCTATAATCTTTCTGTCTCTAGGAATTTGACTACTTTAGGTACCTCACGTAAGTAGAATTACATAATATTTGTCCTTTTGTGCCTGAGTTATTTCACTTGGCATAATGTTTTCAAGGTTCGTTCACGTTGTAGCACGTATCAGAGCTTCATTCTTTTTTAAGGCTGAATAGTACTCCGTTGTGCAAATATACCACATATTGTTTATCTGTTCATTTGCTGATGGATATTTGGATTGTTTCCACCTTTTAGCTATTGTGAATAGTGCTGCAATGAACATTGAGATACAAATATCTGTTCAAGTTCCTGCTTTCAGTTCCTTTGGGTATATGGCTAGGAGTTGGAATTGCTAGATCATATGGTAATTCTATGTATAGTTTTTTGAGAAACCGCCAAACTGTTTTCCATAGTGGCTGCAGCATTTTTCCTTCTTACCAGCACTGTACAAGGGTTCCACATCCTTGCTAATACTTGTTATTTTTCATTTTATTGATAATAGCTATCCTCATAGGAGTCAAGTGGTATCTCATTGTGGTTTTGATCTGCATTTCTCTAATAATTAGTGACGTTGAACAACCTTTCATGTGCTCATTGGCCACTTGTATATCTTCTTTGGAGAAATATCTACTTAAATTCTTTGCCTATTTTTTAATTGGATTATTTTTTGTTGTTTTGTTATGGGTGTTATTTATATATTCTGGATATTAATCTCTAATCAAATATATGACTTGTGAATATTTTCTCCCATTCTGTGGGTTGCCTTTCACTCTCTTGATAGTGTTGAAGTCCAATTTATCTATTTTTGTTTTATTACCCATGTTTTTGGTGTCACATCCAAGAAGTCTGCTAAATCCAATGTCATGAACAATTTCTCCTATATTTTTTCTAAGATTCTTAAAGTTTTAGCTGTTAAGTTTAGGTCTTTGATCCATTTTGAGTTAATTTTTACATGTGGTGTAACGTAAGAGGTCCAAATTTATTCTTTTGTATGCACCTTTTGCTGCAAAGAGTGTCCTTTCCCCATTGAATTGTGTTGGCACCCTTGTCAAAACTCAGTTGACTATATATGTGAGGGTTTATTTCTGGGTTCTCTATTCTGTTCCACTGGCCTATCTGTCTATCCTTACGCCAGTACCACACTGTTTAGCTTTGTGAGAGTCCTTCAGCTTTGTTCTATTTTTTCAAGATAGTTTTGGCTATTTGGGATTCCTTGAGATTTCATATGAATTTTAAGGTGAGTTTTTCTGTTTCTGTAAAAATGCCATTGGAATTTTGATATGGATTGCATTGAATCTGTAGATCAATTTGGGTAGTATTGACATAGAACAATATTCTAATTCATAAACATGGGATGTCTTTCCATTTATTTATGTCTGCTTTAAGTCTTTCAGCAATGTTTTGTAGTTTTTCAGTGTGCAAGACTTTCACCACCTTGATCAAATCTGTTCCTAAGTATTTTATTCTTTTTATGCCATTGTAAATGGAATTATTTCATAAGTTCTTTTCAGATTGTTCATTGCAAGTGTATAGAAATACTACTGATTTGTGAGTGTTGATTTTGTATCTGCAACTTTGCTGGATTCATTTATTCACTCTAACAATTTTTGTGGATTCTTTAGGGTTTTCTACATATAAGATCATATCATCTGTGGACAGAGATAATTTTACTTCCTTTCTAATTTGGATGTCTTTTATTTCTTTTTCTTGCCTAATTGCTCTGGCTAGAACTTGCAGTACTATGTTGAATAGAAGTGGAGAAAATAGGCATTCTTGGCTTGTTCCTGGTCTTAGAGGAAAAGCTTTCAGTCTTTCACCATTGAGTATGATGGTAGCTATGAGTTTTTCATTTCATACAGTGTTTATCAGATTCAGGAAGTCTCCTTCTATTACTAGTTTATTGAGTGTTTTTTATCATGCAAGAATGTTGAATATTATCATATTTTTTCTGCATCAATTCAGATGATCATGGTTTCTTTTGGAAGTGTATTACATTGATTTTTGTATGTTGAACCATCCTTGCGTTCCAGGAACTAATTCCACTTAGTCTGGATGTCAATATACTGCATAATTCAGATTGCTAGTATTTCGTTAAGTGTTTTTACATCTATATTCATAAGGGATATTGGTCTATAGTTTTCTTTTAGTGTCTTTACCTGATTTTGGTATCAGAGTAATGCTGTACTCATAGATTGAATTAGGAAGTCTTCCTTCCTCTTCAATTTTTTGGAAGAGTTTGAGAAGAACTGGTATTAATTCTTCATTAAATGTTTGGTAGAATTCACCTGTGAAGCCATCTAGTCCTGTGCTTTTCTTTTTTGAGAGGATTTTGATTATTGATTTTTTCTCCTTACTAGTTATAGGTCTGTTCAGACTTCTATTTATTCTTGAGTCAGTTTTGATATGTTTCTAGGAATGTGTCCATTTTATCTAGGTTATCTATTTTGTTGGTGTACAACTGTTTATAGTGTTCTCTATTAATTCTTTTTATTTCTATGAAATCTAGTAATATCCCCACTTTTGTTTCTTATTTTAGTAATTTGAGCCTTTCTTTTTTTCTTAGTCAATCTAGCTAAAGGTTTGTCCATTTGTTGATCTTTTCAAAGAAACAACTTTTGGTTTCATTGATTTCCTCTGTTGTTCTTCTATTCTCTAGTTTATTTATTTCCACTCTAACATTTATAATTTCCTTCCTTCTACTAGCTTTGGGTTTAGTTTGCTGTTCTTTGTCTAGTTCCTTAAGGTATTTAGTTAGTTTATTAGTTTGATAATGTCCCATGAGAACTTCAGAAGAATGTATATTCTGTTGTTGTTGAGCAGAGTATTCTGTATATGTCTGTTAGATCTAGTTGGCTTATTGTGTTGTTCAAGTTATCCATTTCCTTACTTCTGTCTAGTAATTGTATCGATTGTGGAAAGTGAAGTATTGAAGTCTCCAACTTTTATTGTAGAAGCATCTATTTCTCCCTTTTATTCTGTCCTTTTTTGCTTCATATGTTTGGGGCTCCTTTGTTAGGTTTATATTTATTTATATTTGTTATATGTCTTCTCGCCATATTGACCTTTTATCAATATATGGTGTCCTTCTCTGTCTCTTGTAATCTTTTTTTTGTGTGTGTGTGAGGAAGACTAGCCCTGAGATAACATCTGTTGCCAATCCTCCTCTTTTTGCTGAGGGAGACTGGCCCTGGGCTAACATCCGTGCCCATCTTCCTCTACTTTATATGGGATGCTGCCACAGCATGGCTGACAAACAGTGTATTGGCGGGCGCCCGGGATCTGAACCTGCGAACCCTGGGCTGCCAAAGTGCAAACTAAACTGCTGCACCACCGGGCCGACCCTCTGGTAATCTTTTTTGATTTAAAGTCTATTTTGTCTGACAATAATATAGCCACCTCAGCTCTTTTGGCCACTATTTGCGTGAAATATCTTTTTATACCCTTTTGCTCTCAAGTTCTTTGTATCCTTATATCACAAGTGAGTCTCTTCTAGATAGCACATAGAATCCTGTTGTGTTTTTTTAATCCAATCTGGCAATTTCTATCTTTGATGGACGAGTTTAATCCATTTACATTTAATGTGATTACTGATAATAAAGGATTTATATAGAAAAAGAGATCAGATTTGTGGTTACCAGAGGCAGGGTTGGGGTGGGAGGTGGGAGAATTGGGTGAAGGTAGTCAAAAAGTATAGACTTCCAGTTATAAGTCAGCACTGGGGATATAATGTACAACACAATGACTATAATTAACACTGCTCTATGGTATATTTGAAAGTTGCTAAGAGAGTAAATCCTAAAAGTTCTCATTGCAAGAAAAAAATTTTTGTGACTATGAGGTGATGGTGTTAAGTAAACTACTGTGGTAATCATTTCATAATATATGTATGTCAAGTCATTATGCTATACACCTTAAACATATACAATGTTGTATGTCAATTATATCTCAATAAAACTAGAAAAAAAGGATTTTTTCTGCCATTTAGCTATTTATTTTCTGTGTGTCTCATGTTTTTGTTTCTCAGTTGTTCTATTACTGACTTTTTGAATATTTAATTGCTTTCTGTAGTGTATCATTTTTATTCTCTTCATTTCTTTTATGTATATTTTTAACTGTTCTCTTAGTGGTTACCTTGGTGATGAAAATCTTAAACTTATAACAATCTAATTTGAATACCAAGAGTTTGCTGCTACACATCTTTGTCCTTCCTTCTTTATATTGTTAATTTCACAGATTACATCTCTTTACATTGTATGCCCATTAATATAGATTTATAATTATGGTTTTGTGCATTTACCTTTTAAATCATATAGGTAAAAGAGAGAAGTTACAAATGAAACCAAAAGTATAATAATTCTGGCTTTTATATTTACATACAAAGTTACTTTTACTAGTGTTCTTTAATTTTTTCTCATCTCTTTGAGTTACTGTCTATTGACCTTTCATTTCAGCCTGAAGGACTCCCTTTAGCCTTTCTTCTACGGCAGGTCTACTGGTAACGAACTTCCTCAGCTTTTATTTTTCTGGAAATGTGTTAATTTCACCTTCATTCTTGAAGGATAGTTTTTTCAGATACAGGATGCTGATTGACAGTGTTTTTCTTTTGGGACTTTAAATATGTCATCCCACTACCTTCTGACCTTTGTGGTTTCTGATGAGAAATCAGCTGTTAATCTTATTGAGACTCTCTTGTTCATGAATCTTCATTTCTCTCTTACTGCTTTCAAAATTCTAGCTTTGTCTTTGGGTTTCAACAATTTGATTATAATGGATCTCTTTGAGTTTATCCTGTTCTCAGTTTGTTGAGCTTATTGGAAGTGTATAGTCATGTCTTTCATCAGACTGGGGAAGTTTGGGGCCATTTTTTTCTTCAAGTATTTTTTTCTGCCCCTTTCTATCTCTTTTTCCTATCTGGGATTCCTATAATGCGTATGTTGGTATGTTTGGTGGTGTCCCACAGGTCCCTCAGGCTTTGTTCATTTTTCTTCATTCTTTTTTCTTGCTGCTCCTCTCTGGGTAATTTCAAATGTCTTCTCTTTAAGTTTCCTAATCCTTTCCTCCACTCAAATCTACTGTTAACTCCCTCTAGTGAGTTTTTCATATCAGTTATTCTGCTTTTCAGCACCAGAATTTCTTTTTTTCTTTTTTGGTGAGGAAGATTGCCCCCTGAGCTAACATCCGTTGCCAATCTTCCTTTTTGCTGAGGAAGATTAGCCGTGAGCTAACAGCTATGCCCATCTTCCTCTATTTTGTATGTGGGATGCCACCACAGCATGGCTTGATGAGCAGTGCCTAGGTCCATGCCCCGGATCCAAACTTGCAAACCCCGGGCCACCAAAGTGAAGTGCATGAACTTAACCACTCTGCCACCAGGCCAGCCCCTAAAAGATACTGAAAGTGTTGTAGAAGGCTCTGGTTTCTGTATTATGGTTTTGACTCTCTTCTTGTGATTGTCAGACTTTTGTGTGTGTGTGAAAAAGATTAGCCCTGAGCTAACATCTGTTGCCAATCCTCTTTTTGCTAAGGAAGATTTGCCCTGGATTAACATCTGTGCCCATCTTCCTCTACTTTATATATGAGACACCTGCTGCAGCATGGCTTGATAAGTGGTGCATAGGTCTGCACCTGGGATCCAAACCTGTGAACCCCAGGCCGCCGAAGTGGAGTGCACTTACTTAACCACTACACCACTGGGCCGGCCCCCAGAATTTCTGTTTGTTCCTTTATTGATCATCTCCTTTTATTCATACATCATTTTCCTGATTTCCTTTAGTTCTTTGTCCATGGTTTTCTTTATCTCATTGAACATATTTAAGACAGTTGATTTAGTGCCTTTGATTAATAATTATAATATTCTGCAATTCCTCAGGGATGATTTCTGTCAAATTCTTTATTTCTGATGAATGGCCCATACCTTCCTGTTTCTTAGTATGTTTTGTAATTTTTTTGTTGAGAACTGGACATTGTAAGTAAAATGTTGTGGTAATTTTGGAAATCTAATTCTCTCACTCCAAAGGGATTGCTATTTTTTGCTTATTGAGGGTTAGAGCCATATGAATTTTTCAAACTAACTTTGCAAAATGTATATTCCTTGTTAGGTGTGGTCACTGAAGTTTCTCTTCCATTATCTCCATAGTCTTTGACCTTACAAAGATATCCTTAAATGTGTGGCTCCCACAGGGGGAAAAAGTAGGTCCTGTCTCTTTAAATCCCCTCCTCACTGGGAAGCCACTTCAACCTGTGGGGGTGAAACGATGGTTGACTTCTGTGTTGGCTCTTGAGTGATCAAAAGCAGCAATCAGCAATCAAAACACATAACTCCAGGGGCCGGCCAGGTGGTATAGTGGTTAAGTTTGTGTACTCTGCTTCAACAGCCCAGAGTTGGTGGGTTTGGATCCCAGGAGCAGACCTACACAGCGCTCATCAAGTCATGCTGTGGCGGCGTCCCACATACAAAATAGAGGAAGATTGGCACAGATGTTAACTCAGCGACAATCTTCCTCACCAAAAAAAAGAACCACATAACTCTGATTATTAGAGAACGAGTCTTTTATTCCCACCAATGCTCCAGCAAGCTGCACTGGGAATGCTTGCCTCTGTGCCCACAGCTGCCTGCAGCAGGGCTGAGGGATGGAAGATGGTAGCTTCTACTGCCTGAAATTGACTGGAATTGATTAAATTTACCAGCTGCTTCATCAAGCTCTCTCCTAGGCACTGCAAGTGTTCTGCTAGACTCAGAATTCCAAAATAGTTGCTTCATACAGCTCCTGCCAGTTGAGTTATTTTGGTGGAGGGACAGATATCTGGATCTTCCTACCCTGCCATCTTCTCTGACATCTCCTATGTTGTCTTCTTGTATTTTGTATTAGAGAGGAAAAGTCTGAGCCCAGAATGATTTTTATTATTTTAGAGAATCTTTTTCTCTCTTTCTCTTTTTTTCTATCTCATTACTTCTATAGTTTTTTCTTCTTTATCGTTATAATTCTAAAAAATGGCAGAATATGTCTAGGTGTTAGTTTTTAAAATTTGTTTTGGCTGGTATACTGTGTGCCTTTTGCCTTGCATACTTAAATCTTTTATTCAGTTCAAGAATGTCTTATTTAATGGTATCTTTGATTACTGCTTCTGTTCCAACTGTCCTGTTACTTTCTCTAGAATAATTATAATATTTAGGGTTTTTAAAAATTTAAGTTAAATCTCTATCCTCCATTTCTTATTTTTACAAAACTATTTCTGTCTTTTAAAAACCCATTTCTGATGCAGATTTTAGTTCTGCTGTTGTATTGTTAGTTTCCTCTCATCCTTTTCTCACCTCTCCTTTTTTATGTCAGCTGTTTAAAAAAGTTTATTATCTTAATTCTTTTCAACTGATTCTGATTTCTCCAAATTGCTTTCGGCTTCTCTTCCATTTCTGTATATAGCCTAGTATTATTTTTTCCTGTGGTTCCTAAATTATGGTATTTCATTGATTTTAGGACACTCTATGTGCTATTTTTAAAATATTACCAGAAGCTTTCAAAAGAAGATTTCATGTAACTATCATAAGTGGCACTTGGCTAACAATTGTAAGAGAATCAGTTGTAAGATGCATCCAGATTAAAGAGATGTTAAAATGTAAAAATGTAATTGATCACAGAATATAAATAGGATACATAATTTTCAGATTGATGATCTTCCCCTGAATCATCAGGATTATTGTCTCTTTCTCTTTTACTGCCATGTTCTTTTACAAGCTCCATTTTGTTCATTCTTTTTAAATTTGTTAATGAGAGACACCATAGCATTGAAAGACCTTGCATTGTGGAAATAGGCTCACATGGGTTCAAACCAGAGCTCTGCTTCTTACTAGCTATGTGACTATGTTAGTTTGGATATAGGCTAGGCTGTTGTAGCAAAGAGACCCAGAAAGACTGTGGCTTAAATAAGTCAGAAATTATTTTCTTTCTCACACAGAAGTCCAGAGGTGAGCAGCCCAGGATTGGTGGAGCAAGTCTGCCATCCTCAACTTCATAAGAAATTTTATATTGAGACCCTTGATGCCACTGGCCATCCAAGTATAAAAGCTATCTCATATACTTTTAGAAATAGATATGGTAGAAATATAAATATATAACAACAAAATTAAGCATATATTTGAATAAAAGTAAGATGTGTCTTTGTCTACTGCCTAGCATGATCTATTGGGCATTAGCTGAGATCAGCAGACGTAGAAAAATATACTGTAGTAGCACTAAATGCTAGATGTAACCATGTGATTTATTTTGGATTAAGTCTACATGCTAAAAAAATGAATAACTTAATAATTCTATCTCTTTGTAATGTCAGGAGTCTTTGGCATGCTCTGGCTTTCTTTCTGAGTCCTAGAGTACCCTTCAAGACAGGGTGGACTTGGGTTCTCATTAACTAGTGTCCTATCATGTATATGAAGAATGATTTAGACAGAGACAGAGACAAAGAGAACGGGAGAGAAATGGGAATCCAGTAGGTGATACTCTCACTTCTTAGTACAGAGTGACCTCAGCAGGATTCCAGTTGGAAATGGTATGGCTCAGCCTTCACTATGCCTGTCATCGATAAACAATGGTCTCCTAATAATTGATACTCAGCAAATAATAGTAGGCCCTATTGAAAATGTGAAAGGTGCACTCAGGAACTGTTCAGTTCAAGCTTAATATCAGAGTTCAGCATGTCTCCTTTTTGTTTACCCCAGTTTCTCCATGCAACTAAGTAAGATACTTAGGGAAAAGCTATGGTGAATGAAGAGTATTGAACAGGTTGCAACCAAGTTTATTGGAGAGCAAATAGGTATGAGGTATAAAAAATTCTAATCATAAACTTCAAAGGCTAAAAAAGAAATAGGCTTTTGGTGACTCAAAGGTGGGTAATAAGAGAATTTAAGTAGATAAGAGGGACATCCAGTGTTAGTTAATATTAACTTTCAAAAGGGGTCTGTCAATCCAGTTCATGTTAGGCAAAGAAGATAAAACTCCGCAGGGACACTAAACTGGGTGGTTTCGAATTACGATTGGAAGATTCAGGGAGGTGTCTCTGTTCTACTGCCTCTGCCTGAGGCCAGGTCCTTATCTCACATTTGGACTATTGCAACAGCCTCCTCAAAAGTATGTCTTCATTTTGCTGTCAGTGGATCTTGGAATGATTATTACCATGTATGAAAGAATTTTCTGTCTTAAAACTGCCTTAGCACTCTATGGGGGTGGAAGGTGGGTGTTATTGGTCTTTCTCTGGCTCTCTCCTGGTCACTGCATCTGCACACTGCTCACTGTCTGACCAGTCGCCCTAACCACCATTCTCATCAAGCACCTCCTTCATTCACCAGTCGGCCCTCCTCATTTCTGGCCACGATTAACCTTGAGAAAGTTGGGAGTGAGCTCAGGAGTATCTGTCCTTTCTGTTCCACCGATGAGATGCCCTGGAGACAGCCCTCACCCAGGAGCCACGGTCTCTGGGAAATCACTGGAGCCCTAAGCCCAGGAACAGAAAGAGACAGACAAGCTTTGGCTAGTGGTGGGTGTTGGCATGAAGCAGGTGCAAGCACTGACCGAGGCCATGTGTCTCTTGCCAAAGAAAACATACTTAGAATAAGTTTAGAAATCATTCATTTGACAAAGATTTATTGAGCCCCTTCTGTATGCAGGCATTGTGATAGTAGTGGGGATCCAAAGATAAATAGGCATGGTCCCTGTCTTTAAAGAACTTGCAGTCTACTGAGGATCAAGAACTTCCAATTCAGTAATCTTGTTGGACACTGGACTTTTAAGGAAAGACAGTACTGGCTTGCACTGTCTGAGAGACTCGGTTTGTCTCTGATCTCCAAGCTATAAGTAACCTGTTTCATTGTTAACCTCATAATAATATTGAATATGTACATGTATCAGGACATGAGTATAAACAAAAAAATGTACACTGAATGTTTAAGTTTAAATCCAGAGTCTTAATGGCTTTCATACATCCAAAGCAACCAAATAGTCTGCTTCTTATATGTTTATTGCTTAAATGAATACTCCAGCAGGGTAGGGATTCATTTGATGTTGCAAATTTTATATGTTTTTCCATGTCATATTTTATATATCCATTTTTTCTAAGTCATTCAGTGTGGAACATTTCATGCATAGAACAGAAGTGGGTGATTCAGACACCTGGCCCCATGGGGATTTTTTGATATGTTGAAGGATGGTTGCCGTAGTCTACACCCTGGAAGGAAATGAAATGTGGCCTGTGCTTGGTATTAGAATAAGACTCAGAATTGCCTGGCTTCAAAAATCTATCTTGGGGTAATGGATAACAACCATCTTGGAAGTCAGAAGATATGAATTCTAGCCTCAACTCTGCTAACTGGGTGATCATCATCACTTAACCACTGTGGTCTCAGTTTTCTGTAGAATGAGAATAATGTTTGATTCAAGGGGACTGCTAGAAGGAGCAACTGTGATCCTGTGTCCCCCTCTCCTCCCTGAGCCTCATTTCTATCAAATGAGGAGATTTGGGTGAGATTACCTCTGGGCCATAATTTCCTGAAATCTTGTTTATGTCTTTAAATCGATATTTCCTGAAACTTAGTTCACAAGAGAATTTTAGGCATGTGAAAGAACACTCCTTATTTTAATAGTTATGGCAGACAGCACAGAGTTGACAAGAGGGCTGGCACTGCTCTGGGTATGTGCTGGAGGCCTACAATTGGATTTGCTTGGCCTCACAAGCGCCAGCTGCCTGTCAAGACTCTACCCCACAGCCTTCCATAATTATCAAAGTAAGTGGGGCAATGAATGGTTAATTTTATGATAACCATCTGGGAGCCACCAGATATAGGAAGAAGAGGCAATAAAAGTTTAATTCCATAGCGACAACTAGGTGCTCACACAGCTCCCCACTGGGATTGAGACGTGTAGACTCATTTAGTATGTAAGCTTCTGGAGGAATCCCAAAGTAGACCCCGCAACTAGGGGGAGAGAGCTGAGTCTGGTGCTGCTGGTGGGCCTCATGCTCCCAAGGCCCACTGCAGTGTAAGGAGGGAACAGGCAGCAGCCTTAACCTTTGTGGCCAATTTCTTGGGCTCAGAGGTAGGGCAGCAGGAAGAGTAGCAGGCTGAAGTATATGTGGTGTGACATGCCCATATAACCAGCATCCCAAACACACTGGGTGATCAGGGATCAAAAAAATAAAATGGCAAGGAGTGAGGCAAGGCTGGCCAGGAGCCTCCCCACTGATGCCCTCTGTAAATATTCTCCTAAGAAAGGGATGTAATAATGAAAGGCCAAAGTGGAAGATAAGGCATTTGGCATGCTCATCCTTCAAGATCCATATCACATGGTCTCTTTGGTTAAAAGAAACAAAACCCAAAAAAACAGATGTTCACAATGTTCTCAAGAGAATAGAAATTATTATTATTTTAAAGAGAATGGTGGATGGGTAGGGAAAGGAGAAGGACAAAGAACCTTAACTCCAGAGTTAAAAGTACCCTTGACAGCAAACTGCTCACATTTACTCTGATGGGAAGAAGTCAGATGGGCATTGAAGGGGAAAACCCTCTAGAAAAAAGAGGAATAAAGCATGTGAAGAGAAGACAAAGAATGTCTGAAAATTGTGTTATAAATGAAATGATATGCAGTGGTTGTAGAATAATGAATGAAGGTATGAATGTGTTGAATTTGGTACAAAATGTCATTATCTTCCATTATTAAAAGGCATATAAAGATGAGTTGAGAGAAAAAAAGTGAAAATGTTTAGTACAATCTAAAATATCATAAATGTAGCTATACAGTCAGGAAGCCGTCAAGGTAAATAATGTATTATTTAGGGTAAAGCTGAGCTGCTGTAGCAGAGACCCTAAATACAATGGCTTAAAGCATAGACAAGTTTGTTTCTCTTTCCACATGGCATGAGGTGAGCGGGCCATGTCACTGGGGCAAATCTGTCAAACAGGAACCCAGATTTCTTCTAAGCTGTAGCTGCTCCATCCTTCAGACTTACCAACTGACTGTTAGTGATATCTGCTATTTGTCTCTTAAAGACTCCTTGTTTAGTCCAATAGACTCAGCAAGGGTTAGGGGAAAATTGTTAATTTCAACACACCTCTGCCAATCTTTTTAAAAATAATATGCTTTCATATTATCATGTGCTTTAATTATATTTTCATCGAAACATTGTAGCTGATTTAGATGATTGAAAAAATGGAAAATGTCCCCATGTAGCCTAATTACCAAAGTCAGGCTAAATGATTAACTAAATCAGCCATACTTACTGTCGTAAAAAAAAAAAAAAAGAAATCTGACCTCATTTTTCAATTCAAATAAACTATTAACACATTTTGAGGAACAGTATAAAAACCACTGAGAGATAAATAATGCAACAAGTCTTGTAAAGCCCGTTGTCAAAATGCTGTTATGCTGATATAATTAAATTTTTCATTATGTAAATTTTTCTCATTTATTTATGCAATATAATATGTAGCTACATTTTTAGTTATTCATGAAGCAAAGGGGGATGCTAAAAGGAATGGTATTCCTTTGGTAATTGTGTGCATATATGTACTGAACTCTGGTGTTTGGGAATAATTAAATAAAAATCATGTATGAAATTAAGAAATAGTTCCATTAATTTTGTTAGACATAGTGATCAAACGTTTCAAAGTATTGAATAAAAGTGTAAAGTATAGACAGCTAAAAATTAATTGGTCTGGTATTAGTATAAATTTTATTTTTTTACTACCAGGACACAGTATATACTAAATATCTTATAAGATGAAGTAAGTTCAAGATTATAACTGAAATATTTTATATGCTTGGACAAATATGTTTTAAATACCTTCTTGTATGATACACACCAAATCTAAAAGAAATCATGTGAAAAATTACCACAGGTTTTAAGCAGTGAAACCTGAAAGTTGGGGTTGTCTTGGAAAGCATTCCTGTTCCTGGCCTGTGCTGCTTCCATTGTTCAGTGGTGCTTTTCTCACCAGCTAACTTATTCTAAGGATTTTTCTTGAGAGTGGTTGAAAAGAACTGCTAATGTTTAAATACATGATAAAAAGAGACAGTTAGGTGGTTACTATTTCTTATTGATGCTCTGATTGTCCGTCACTGATCTCCCTCATGAGCAGTTCAGTTCATTCCTCAGACGATAATTGAGGAAGGGAAAGGTGAGGTAAGTGAAAACTGGCATCACTGCCACCCCCAGGACTTTATAACACGCGTATCTGATCTCAGAGTGTCCCATTCCTAACGCCACAATTCACCTTTAGCAGAACGATGAGTAAGACAAGAAAAGATAGAAAGTTAGGGTGGGAGTATGGTGCCTTGATTAAGCACCCCAATAAGAGATTCCCCAAAATAGTATTTCAAATTACCCCTTTGTTTGGAGCTCCAGAGATTTTTACACTCTAGGTCAATGCAGCTTAGTAAGATTTAGAATGAGCGAGGGTGTGCTTTTCTTTTGAAAAGTGGGAGAAGGGTGCTTATACAAGCGAAAGTGACAAAGGAGATCCCGCAATATTAGGAAGGAGTACATGGGGAAGTTGAAGATCAGAAAATGCATTGAAAGCATCCATTTCCACGAAGCGCTTGGACATCTTCACCTGCACAGAAGGACATCTTCCTGCTGGAAGATCACTCTAAGGAAATAAGTTTGAATTCTTTCCCTCTCCTCTCCAGCCCGCCACTGGGCTGATTATTTCCACCTTTTCTCATTACTGTGGGTGCTATTCAATAGTATTCCAACTCACACAAACATGCTAAACTATCCATTCAATCTTACTACCTGCCATGTGCCAGGTCCTGTGCTAAAGGATGCAGGGGTGAGCTAAGTCCTTGCCCTCGGTGACCTCAGCCCAGGAGGGGAGGCCGACTCAGCACAGCACAAACCCAGGGCAGTGAGATAAAGCAGGAGCAAGAATAAGCTCTGGAAGCAGAGGAGATGAAGCCTGCGAAGGTTGGGCTAGGCTAGGCTAGGAAGGCCTCACAAAGAAGAAAACAGACCTGGAAGGATGACTGGATTTGTCCCCACTGGAGAAGGGCAAAGAACCTAACATCTGAAACCTTTGCAATGATTGGAAGAAAGGATGATGTTTTGGAAATAACACTGCTCAGGGAAGGGTGGCTATGAGTGGGAATAGTGGCCAGAGAGAAGGCTGGTTCCCTGCTGGCACTCATTTACATTAATGCATTGATTTCCTCATGTTTATTTGCATATCTCATTAGCAACAGTCACAAAGCAAAAAGCAGCATCCTGAGGCACAGAAAGATTATGTCTTGATTGCCCAGAGCAGTGGTTCTCAGCCTCAATGGTAACATTAAACTGGTCTGGGGGAAGACTAATACAGATGGCTTTGTCCTCCCATCTCCTTCACTACCAAATACTCTGATCTGAGCGGACTGGGGTGGGGCCCAGACAGCAGTAATTTTAAAAAGCCTCCTTGGTGAATCTGACGTGCATCTGGAATTGAGACACAGGAGTGGAACATGTTGGGGAAAACCAGCTCAGGGGAAGGAAATGTTCTGGCAATGGTACAGTGAGAGGCCCTTTGAATTCCAGGGCAGCATGAAGGCTCTGAGCACTCAGGATGGGGCCTGGGGTAGGGAGTATGCAACTGAAGGGGAAGGTAATTTGGATGAGGGCTGCCATTCTTGGTTTTGGCCATTGGTGACCTAGGTAATTTCGAAATTATACAATTAAATGCTGACCATAATACCGTTTCACTGTTCGTGCTGAATATTCAAGAGTTTTCCCCTCTACAACTACTATTTATATAGCTGATCTTTCTCTATCTCTGGTAGCTTGTTTTGTAAAGACACATCGTGACTTCTGTATCATCTGCCACTGTGGTTTCCCGGAAGCTTGCAGCCACGCAAAAGGATGTGCAAGTGTGCCTTGGTGGACTCCCAAGCATTTCTTCTGCCCCTCTGTCTTACCAGCGGGGAAGTCTGCAGTGCTATGGAGACAACTCCAGAAAGACTTTAAGGCCCTGGGGAAGCCTTGGTTAGGGATTCTCATTGACAGATCACAACCACCTCCAGCTCCCAGCTTAAAAAGAATGATGGTCTGTCAGTTGCTTAAGTATTGAGTTATTCATTAATGAATCCAATATGGAAAAAAAAACTGTCTCTATCTCTGGTGATTCCATCTGAAATATGAAAATGCCTCAGACAGGACAGTATAATCCCTGCGTAGGTGCCTGGGTATTTGAAAAAGCTCAAGGACATGGCAGGGTACATTCAGTGCCTTCTTGAATAATCCAGGGAAACTGTGTGTGAATTTTAGTCAGCTTGGTAAAAATTAGCAATGTCCCCTTAAGATACAAGTTTCTGACTTTGTATCATTTAGATTGGTTTCCTTTCACTTAAGGGCTACTGTAGACAGCTCATCTCCAGCTTATTTCATGAACATACATGAATCAGGTACACGGCAGGAAAGAACACCAAGCCAAGTGTACACATCCACAACTAAGTCATCACCAAGCATTTCTATGTTACCAACCAGATGGCGCAGGAGTTTGCTTGGCCATTCATATTTTCCTACCATTAACCTTTCCAGTAAGAGCTTCTCTAATTGTTTTAGACTTTTTGATTACTAGTGACCCTTTCCTTTACCTCTAATCCAGTGGTTTCCAACTGATTGTTATGAGACTCCTCCATGGAGCTTTTAAAAAATATAGATGTCCAGGTCTTTTTTTTTCCCAATTATTTTATTGAGGTCTTATTGGTTTTATAACACTGTATAATTTCAGGTGTACATTATTATATATCAGTTTCTGTATAGACTGCATTGTGCTCACCACCATTAGTCTAATTTTTATCAATCACCACCCTCCACCCGCCTCTGGTAACCACTAATCTGTTCTCTTTATCGATCTATTTGTTTATCTTCCACACAAGAGTGAAATCATATGGTGTTTATCTTTCTCTGTCTGGCTTAAAGATGTCCAGGTCTTAATCCAGATCTTCACAACTTGAAACTCTGAGCTTAGGGCTGGTTATGCATACATTTTTAAAACACCTACTGGGAATTCTGAAGTGATCTCCTGGGTAAAAATTCCTTCCTAATCCATTTAGTTTCCTGATCCATTCATCACTCACATCTAATTGGGTCAACCTGAGTTCCTCATCTCAAATTCACCCTCTACCTAACAAGTCAGTCTTTATTCTTTAAGGGAGGCAACTACTAACCCAAATGGGAGTTTTTACAGAAGACAGAAATTTTCAGTGAGGAAGTTGGGGTTAACCAAATAAACTGGTTATCCTTTGAAATAATAAAAAACAGGGATTCTTTTTCTTTTACAAATTAAGTTTAATTGAGAATTCAGCTTCAGAAATAAAAATAACTTCTAAAATAAGAGTATAAACATGTTAAGTGTTTTTCAGAGTTTATTTCCTTTCTTCATTTATTAGCAGATAGTACTGGATCCATTCTCTTGCCTGAATGTTATAAAGAAATTAAAATTTTAGGTAGATGAGCTACCTATGCCCATCCTAAAACACCACAGATCCCCCCGGTAGCCTCAAAGGCAGAACAACTTCCCAGTTTTTCCTTAATGTTTATGGCTGGAATATAGCACCTGCTTGAAATAAAATAAGGAGTCAGAGTTCATCTAAACACCACCCCAAAAGCGTTTGGCATTAAACTCAAGGACTCTGATATTTCTGGAATTTGCAAACTACCAACTACTTAATAAAATGAAGCAAGTTAAATAAAATTTATAAAGGTTGAAGGTTCTAAATGGGCCAGTGTAGCAAAAGTATTAAATTACCAGACAGTTATGAATGGAAACTATCACACTTCCAGCTGTTGGTGGAAATCTATAAAAAGCTGAGGAAAGAGACCATAGGTAATAGGCACATTACTGCTTTTCTATTAACACTTTAATTGCTGTTTGCAACAGTTTTTGTTTACAATTCATTTCCTGATTCTTAAGGACTCAGATATAAAAAGAATTCCTGCTTTATTCTCTACAAGCTGTCAACAAGATTGAAAAACAGAGGGGGCAGTTACAGCATACGGTAGCTCAAGCTGAAAAATGAATGAACATTGACAAGATCAAGACGATGCTGGGAGCACAAGTGGTGCCCTCTGTAATGGGACTTCAGATGCAACAGAGCCAGACTGAGAACTTATTAGGATGCACCATCCTACCACAGCGGTGAACGTACACTGAATGCTAGCGAAAACACCTAATAATTCCTACTACCCAAAATGAATTCACCCACAAATATGTAAAGGTTCTGCAATAAAAAGAACTTACCTCTACTGTTGTTGAGAATTAGTCCTTTCCTACATATGCCTTCTCCTTACCAGGTCATAAAACTAAAGGCATAAAGGAGAAGTTCTGCCTGGAGAGCTGTAAGGGCACTGGTTTCTGACTTGTCGCCTGCTATGAACTATTACTACAGACAACTGTTTATTTAAAAACAGAATACTTATATATGGTCATCTCTTGAGAACCTGTGCTAATAAGCTCCAGAAAAAGCACAGAAACCTAGAATCAATAAATAATCCTAAAAAATTCATTTTACCTAGTGCTTTCATCTTCCTCTCTGGCAATTACACTGACCTCTGTGTTTCCTGAGGTCCCTACTTTGGAGTATAAGTAAGGCATTGAAACCCACTAAGTGGACTATGTAGTCCTAAATAATGAAGAGCTGACTATAATCCCTATTTTAAAATTTTTAAGTACTAAAGATCTTTCGGGTACTGTTTCTATTCCCTGGAAGTTCCATCTCACACTATTCAGTTCAACTAAAGAGATGATAGTACCATTTATACTTAAATAAAGCTAATCTTTGGATAAGCAAGAAAGTAAAACACTAATATCTCAAATATATTCCCCTAGGGATAATCACATAAGCATATTAGATACGTAGAATATTTTTTAAAATATCAAACATTTACTAAATTTTCTTTTCCCCTGGTCTCGAATCTTAGGTATTTTGAAATTTCCCATTTTTCACTTTTTTTCTACCCCTAAAGCCTCCTAATTTCATACTACTCAAGTAATTTGCTTTGTTTTGTCAAAGAAACAAAGAAAAAACCTGAGATTTCATTGCATTTAGCTAAAAATTCAGAAATAAAGTAACCTATTTATGAAGCACACGATGTCATATACTGTAGAAATTTACTTTCAGCCATGTTACATTGCTGGCAATTACTGAGCTACAAAAAATTTTTTCTTTCTCTTAACTTAATAAAGCTTGTCAAAGTTTCCAAGAAACAAACTGTGACTTCAGCTTTTATTGCATTCTGATGGGATCAACGATTACAGAACCTCAGCATCACAGATCACTCTCCCCGTAGAGCGCAGAGGAGAACGCGGTGTAATCCAGGGCGCCAGGCACACTGCCCGGGCCCGAGTAGGCGGGCATCCTCTTGATGCAGTACTGGGCCTGGTCTGGGGGCAGCTCTCGACGCAGCTCCTCTGCCAGGATGTATGGCTGGAAAAAGTACACAAGTGTTTGCAAAATCAATCACAGAAAACACTGGAATATAAATGGTTTTAATACTTAAATATTGCTTGCATTTAATTTTAAAAAAGGATTCAAGTCAGGGGATCTAATGGGCCTAGTCCCAGACAGCCAACAAAAGGCTGAGTTCTTTACTCATAAAAGCGTATCTGCAAAGTGATTCATCTTTTGGCCCGCAGAATATTTAACAGGCTTTATAAAGGCAAAGGGAGCAAGATCATCTATATTTCTCAAACTGAGCCATAATGCAAGTGAAAAATGATCTACATTTCATACCAGAAAGATAAAGGGATATCTGGTTTACCTCATGCACTGATGCCAACACAGGGATATTTAACTTAACATAATCAACGTGTTTGTTTTTTTAAAATGTATGTGATACACGCTTTTAGAAAATGGAGTCATTTTCCTACTCAGTTTATTAAAAAACTAGAAACATGTTGCCACTGGAGAAAACCCCTTTCTAAAACAAAATAAACTGATATTTAACAATGGAGTCTTTTTTTTTTTTTTAATGTCAAATGTCCAACAGGAAATAGGATAATTCTGGTAAAGCAGACAGGCTGGTAAGAGACAAAATAAATAAACAGCAAATGTATTGTAATTTATAGTAGTGGTTTTTTGGGGGGGTTAGATGGGCCATCGTGGTTTATTACCTCCTACATCAGATGGGCTCTCTCCTCTCTACCCCCATCCCCATGATAAAAGATTCATTTTAAAACAAATTTATTATTTTTTTTAAGATAGTTTATCTTATCTGATATTTTAAGGTAATAAACATGGCCCTGCTGATGTGTTTTAGCATCCTAACTACCGTTTCCCTCTCAGCTAAAACACGGGGTAAAAGAATCATATCCCAAATTGAATTTACACATACTGAGATGTTTTTATTGTTTTGGGAATGAGATTCACAAGGTCTGAACTTGCGATTAAACTCCTACTTAATTTCTAGGCTACATGAAATGAAAAGCTTGCCAATTTTTGGAATGACTGAATGGCTATATTTAACTTTGCTCTAGTGGTTGGGTGCAAAGTCAAGGTCATTGAACTTTAAGAGAAGTTTCCCAGTTCCACAATATATGAATTGCATGGTTTCTTCTTTCTGGTCATATCTACCAACCCAGAAATGTAAAATGGGGTTAAACCAGTAGAACCCACATAAAATTCTACAAAATACACACTCTTGGTTCCTTCTATAAAACTCACTGTGAGGCCCGAGCACAAATGCCAGGAATAGAATACAATGCCTGTGTTTTCTCTGTTCTGGGTACACCACTGTTATGTTTACATGCTGCTTTCTGAATTCAATGCTGAGGTGGTACAAAATGGACTAGTATCAAAATAGTTTTGACTTGCAATGTTTCTTTTTTTATTAGAACAATGCAGTGGACTACCGCAAAAGCAGAAGAAAACCGTCAGTGCAGACCTTATCGGAAGCCAGGATTCGGAAGGAGGCGATGACCTGCTCGGCGGTGTCGGTGTCGGCCGTCTCTCTAGTCATGAAGTCGATGAAGGACTGGAAGGTGACAGTGCCCTGTCCGTTGGGATCCACCAGGGTCATAATGCGGGCAAATTCGGCTTCACCCTGAGGCAAGGTTACAAAGAAACATTTACTTCAACAGTACACAACTCTCAACAAGGGCCATTCTGCTTTTACCTATATTGACAAACAAGTTGCTCTTTGTTTGGAAACTTAAATATTCCATGCATTTCTCCTCAATCTTTGGAACAGATTCCTCTTACGGATGACTTAAGTTTATTGCCATCAAATGTTATAAACCAGTATGATCTCAATAAAATAATTGGGGGGAAAAAAAGTTGCTGTAGCATCAAGCCAGAATCTCCTGAATGTCAGAATTCCTTCTCCTCAATGACCCAAGTTGCCTTCAGGCCTTAACATAATTACGGAAGAGGAATTCAAAGAGGGACAATTGGGCCTTTTCTGATACTACAACTGAGAAGAGTCATATCGCTAAATAGAAGGCAGTTCAGAAAATGGCTCTCATGATTTTTATTTTAAAGGTCTGAGAGGAATCAAGGCAGCTCATGGTCAGATACACATTCAGGGGTTCCGGAGAAGGGAGGGGACACTGGCATTCTCACAGCTCACAGGGAAATGTAAGATTTTCTGAGCTGATTTATTACTAAAACCGTTTTATCTTCTAAAATATTAGAGGAAAAAGCACTTTAAAAATCATCAGGATACTAAAAGCCATGGGAGAGTACACTTTAAATGGGTGAATTGTATGGTATGTGAATTATATCTCAATAGAGCTGTTAAAAAATCATCAGGGAAGTTTATGTTCTCTTCTTCACTAGAAAAAAAATCTGCCCCATTACTGAATAAAAATGTATGTTCTGGCTCTGTGAAATTGTTTTTATATAGTAGCAGGCAAACCTTCAAAACTATTATCCTATATAACGAAAATGAACCAATCCCAAATGGGCTATCATACTTTAAGCCCGTCATCTCCTATAATATAAATCCAAACTCACTAAAATATCAAATCTTAGTAGAAGTTTAACTTCTGTCTTACCAAATCATAACCCATGGAAATTAAGCAGGCTCTGAAATCCTCATGATCCATCAGGCCGTTCTTCCTCTGTCAACAAATAGAAAGAACAGAGAAGGTGAGAATTAGAGGTGAAATAAGCCACTCGACTTGACCAAGTGAACAAAACCCAAGAAGAGAAGGGCCACTTTGAGCTCTGCCAGGGAGATTGCAAAGGTCACCATTGATTTATAGGAAGGACGGAGCCAACATAGGGACGTTACAAAATAATTTCTTAAAAAAGAAGAAGAGGAAGGGAGAGTAAACCCCAGACAAAAATGAAAGGAAACCACACATTCAAGAAAGCAGCAGAAGGAACTACCTAGTGCCATCGAAAATGACCTAGTCAGAAGCTAACTACTGCCACCAATGATGACAGAGCATGTTGTAAGTGTTCTGAGAAATTATGATGCTCTTGTGGCCCCAGTGAGTCCGAATTTGTAAAACTCCCCCAAAGACGACAGCATTCCTAGAACTCAAACCACTAGAAAGTCACTCCTACAACAACTCTCAGGCCCTTGGGCCAGAATAGGGTGGCCACTCCGTGCGCAAACTCAGCCTCCCCCGCAAATCCAATGAGGGTCTACACAGAGCAGTGTGCAAAAGCCCCAAGTGGACGACAGCTTTCACAGCTGAGAAAAGGCCAGGTCAGGACAAACGGCGACCCAATCTCTATTGAAACAGAGTTGTCAACGCAAAGCCCTGGATGTGATGGAACGTGCATGGCACTGCTGAAGATTTTCTTGAGGGTTTTGAGAGGGCAGCTAAGGTTCAAGCATCAATATAAATTTGAAGATAAGAAAACACTTTTATTATTGGCCAAGCTAATTATTAAATAGAAAGTTAATTTTCTGGTGCTTTCATTCGCTCATGAAAGGGCCAGTCCCAAAAGTTAACATCACAAGTTCTTTTTTTCTATGAACGGAGACTTTGTGTCTGTTCTCACACCTGTGTGCTGAGCCCTCAGTCACCACCCCTGCCTTCTCAGCACGCTCTAAAGCGATGCTCCCTCCTCCACTGATACTCTTTCTTCTTCACTGACTTCTCTTAGTGCTCCTTCTCTGGCTCTTCTGCCGCCTTTAAATGTAGCTAATTCCCTAAGATCTGGGCCCCTCTCCTTACCCTCCAGACTTCTCTTGCCGGAAATGACCATTATGTGGTGAGTCCCACAGGTCTCAGCCCTAAACCCTACACCTGGATTCCTAACTGCCCAGGGGACGTCTCTGCTGCAGTGGCTCACTCCACCTCAATAGCACCCCTCCTGTCAGGTTCTCAAGGCTTGGCATCTCCATGTCATGTTTAATCTTTCCCTCTCCCTTAGCATCCAAATCCTGTTGTTAAGTGCTGTTAGATTTCTGTCTCAGTTAATCTCAGCTCTGTCCTCTTTTCTTCGCTCTCACCACTCCTATCCCTCAGCCCAGAGGTTCACGTTCCTCTCCCTCACTTCTCCAAGAGGCTCCTATCTGCCCCTCCACTCACTTTCTCTCCTCTCTTCCATCCTGCAGTCATGGCCGCCAGCCACATTTTTCTGAAGCACAGCTCCAATCATTTACACCTATGCTCTAAAAGCTCCAGTAGGAATCTCTCAGGTCACATCCTCTGTGCCCCCTGCCGCTCCTATCTTTACTATTTAAGGGGAAGATAAAGCAAAGTGGATCTCTATCCTTGACACCTCTCCCTACTACTTTGAGCAAACTTTGTTTCCCTGCCAGACATATAATCCTTAATATTTAATGTAAACAAATTTTTAAACTTGGCAGGTTCTGTGTTGTCCTCTTCTGGACTTTTGTTGCAAAATAAAGTCTCATTACTTTGGATTCAAATAAATGTGCTTTTTTCCTATGAGGTTGCCAAATGAGTGAGAGATGTCCTCCAACAAGCTCAGATGGATTTGTGCAAGACAGTGATCAGTTATCTCTCTCCATGGGAGAAAAATGACTTGAACTTCAATGAATGAAGTCAGGTCAGTATTATCACATGTTTCTGTACAATAAACTTGGCTGAAACCATGCTAATGTCAATATCCATCTCTGTATTTAATTCTTTACTTATGCTTCAGCTCCCTGATCAGAAGTCTACTGTCTGAACTCTTTAATAGGCCCGAATCTGGCTGGCCCAGCCCAGAGGCATTTTAAGAACCATTTACTGGTATTTGTAAAGCATAAACAGGGTCCTGTACAAAGTAATGGAATATCCTTTTTTAGGGATCGTTAACAAATGGAACGTAGCCTTAAAATTCACTTTTAACCACATGATAAGCAAACTGGGAATTTTCTTATAAAGAATTGGTTTTGCTCACTATCATTCAAATCAAAATACTAGATAATATTTTAAAAGCAGCACTTAACTTTTTATATGCCTTTACTATGAAAATGGTCAACATTTTCATAGTGATGCATTTTCCTTAAAACATTTCATGAGTCTATTTTATTAATTAAAAAAGAAAATTAAGTTTTATATGTTGAAAGAGTAGGTTAAATTTTCATCAGGAGCTTTACCTAAATAGTTACTTAGGAAAAGTACATCAGAGTCTTGTATTTCAGTCTTTAGAAAATGATCTAAATCCAACAACCACATTTTGTTAAGGAAACACTTTCACTTAGAACAAATCTAGCTTTGCTGTCAACTACAAAGGCATTCATTAAGTGGTCTGCATAAAACAGCATACAATCCTAGACTTTGTGTCACCTTCAGCAACATCATAGCTTAGCACACTTCACTTTGGTGGCTGTTTTCCTTTGGCATTAATCATCCTGTTTCCCTGTAACCTTTATAGGGCATTAAGACTTAAACTAATAGCTTGAATATTATTTCAAATACATTTTTTGATGTCCCCAGTATTGCCTTTGAAATAACTAGAGGGAATTGAGGTACCCTGTCAAAGTGGTTGAAGGAGGCTCTGAACTCATTCATCTGCTCCTGGGTGATGCCCTTCGCATCTCTTGTCAGGATCTGGGTCTCCACTTCATTGATGGTTCTGGCGATGGTTGTCAGCAGCAACTCCCATCCAACACGAATGTGCTACCAAGGAGAAAAGGAAGTGATCAGCTCTAGGTTTTTCCAGCATGTCAGTCTTGCCTCCTCCTTTTCATAATAGGAGAGTAGATCCAAAGGGAGATAAGTAGGGCTTACGATAGACTTCCCTATACTTTTTTAATTTTACTTTTCTATTTTTTGCAAGATTCTGTAGTGGAAAGTACTCAGAAGTGAGACCAGGGTTCTAACAGTGACAACTGGCACCCTGTAAATAAAATATACAATGTAGAGTCTATCTGTCACTAGAAGTATCTTTCCATTTACCAAGTAGCAGGATGGGCCCTGGATTATACCCGCTAGCTCCCAGGGAGATCAAATTGGGCCAAACTGGTAGGTATGTAACAGTCCAATTTCTGGTACTTTCTCCAAAGCAGTACAATGAATTCACTGCCATGATGATAATGGAGCTGGTGCTAACTAACAATTATATAGTGCTCGATATAATTCACAAAGCTTTTTCACATATAGTGACAGGAAAGGCTTAAAGATCCCTAACTTTCATACTTGTAGAACTTAACAAGAAGAGACAAGCACGGGAAGATAACACCCTGAAGAGGTGAAATGGTCACAATTAGCACAGCAGCACCACACGCCTGTCTGGCTGCTGTACCTCCATGGTGTAATTAGTGTGCTTGTTGTCGAAGACCAGGGCCTCCTGGATGAGCTGATGATCGCCTTCCAGCTTGTCGATGTTGTTCTTGTAGTTAATGATATTGTGTTCATACTGCTTCAGCTGATTCATCTGGTCTTCCAGGGCTCCTGTGATCTGGATGGAGCTCCGGGCAATTTCCTGATGGAGGCAAGAACAGGGCAGGAAAACAAGGTGAGTCGGCCTCTAAGGTAACCGTGGAAGTCATCCCTCCCAATTCTGCTTCAGGTGCTACGCCAGCATTAGGCAGCAGCCAACATCACTTGATTTTCTCAGATGAAGTGGGAAGCAGACAGTACCACAGAATGAAACAAGCTCTGGGTCTAGTCCATCTAGAGAAGGGGAACAAAAACTCAACCAAGATCCAAAAAAGTAAAGGAAGAGGGGTGAGAAATGAGTCAATGCAGCCTTCTTCCAGTGCAGGTGGAAGGCTCCCTTGGTTGGAGTTGCCCTGTTCTGGAGGAGGCTGGGGATGCGCCACACGAGTGGGGCTGGCAGGCAGATTTAAGACCACTGGGGTCAAAAGAATTTATATTTTTAGATGTTCTCCTCTTCAAGAAAAAAGTTAACATTTTACCACCAAAAGGAGGGTTGGGAGAAAGACAAGTGGGCCAATAAATGTCTCTTGGCTGTTCTTGGTAATAAAATGAACCCAGAAATCAGTGTCATTCAAAGATCACTTTTTCTTAAATGCTCTGAACATGTAAAGTTTTGTGATGCTTCACATGTCCTCTTTAGGGATGGATGGTTTAAAATCTAGGTCCTGCAGAGGCTAAAAACTGAGAAAGAGACCATTTCGTTGTTAATAACAAAATGAACAGATGGCAGCAAGAACAGCCTCAAAGAGTAAAGCCCAGAGTGACAGAGAGTGGTGCTCTCTCAGCACTGAGTGGGGCAACCAGAAGCTACAGCGTAAGGTGTGTTGTTGCATCAGCTCAGGGTCTAATTTCAAAGCTTGTGAAAAGCTCTCTGAAGGACGCTGACCTACCTCCATCTTGTTCTGGATCCAGGGCCCAATGGCATTGGCCTGTGCGGCAAACTGGCGCCGCAGGCGCTCATTGGCGTGCTGGCGGGCCAGCTCCTCCTGCAGGGACTGATCCCGGATGGGCACGAGCTGCTTCACCTGTTGGGGTGCAAAGGCAACAGGAGTTAAAGGCCAGCTTTGGTCCCAACAGGAGTGACCAAGAGACGAGGTACTAGTCCAAAGGATGGGGGTGGGAGTGGAAAGGGAGGGGGAGGGGAGAGAGGGGAAAAGGAGAAAGGGGAGGTGGGGGGGGGGTCCCTATGCTAGGGACAATAGGGAGAGCTCATTCTAGCCTTGACTGCCACCCAGTGCCACCAAGTGCCTGCTGGAAGATTGAGTAAGTCTGCATTAGGGACCCTGACTGTTCTTCCAGCCAGGTGCTGTCGGCTTGAAGCACTAACCCATGACGGGAGGGTCGAGAGTGCAGAGGATTTGTGAACTTGAACGAGAGAAAATGGCATCTTTATTTTCACTATCTCTAATTGAAAGTTAGCATTTCCTTCGATTATGAATGTGGGCAGCAAATCCACAGTAGTATTTAGCAGTACTGTGACTCACAATAGAAACCACATTCTCATATAACATTATAGTTACTGCCTGCCTCTCAAACTAGCATGTACACTCATCACTACTTCAAAATTATTAAACCTGCTGTTACATCTTGATTTTAAATGTTAGTAAAGAAGCACATATATTACTATAGCCCAACTTAAAGAAATATTTTAATAATTGTATTTTAACATAGTTTGTTTCCTTTGTAACTTTAAGTATTTGTTATGCATTTACAAATATTATCATCAGAAGGGATCCACGGGCTTCCCCAGACTGCCACAGGGATCCAAGACACAAAGAACTGAAGGACCCCTGCAAGGCTCCTGAGCTCCATCTCCATGCACTGTTGGACCACAGGAACGAGCTGTACCTGGTCCACACGTCTTCCCTTCCATCTCTGCACTGTGACTGACATTTTAACACTATGCCTCAGTTCCCTTTGAATCAACAGACAAAAGAGCTACTTCAGAAGTCTTTTCTGTGTCTTCTGCAAAACTGCTGCTGAAGACATTATTATTCAATGTTCCGTTTACAAAAACCCACGTGGCCAGTTTGCCTTATAACGTAATGATGGGAGAAAAGTTTGTCTCACTTTAAGAAATGACATATTTCCCTTTTTTCCCAAGGAAACCACTTATCTTGATGTGTTTCCCTTTTCCCTTTGGCCGTCAGAAGAGCAGAGCTAAATGCAGTAACTAACCACTGTCCCTGAGATGGACACTCTCCTTCTTCCCATACCTGTTTTTTTTCCCCTCTTTTGCACTGTTTATAAATAAACAATTGTTGCATGTGTGTTTTTATAGCAAGTCACCTCAAATCCCCATGGTGGACTTATTCCTAAAAGACTGTGTTAGCATACTGGGAAGACTGTGTTATAATTTAAACCATGAAAATAAATTTTTTAAAGAATGAGACTAAAAGCCTCAGATGATCCCATTTTGACTATAATTAAATCTGTGGACGGTTTCCCAAAATTTAAAAGGGAGCAAGGTAGCAGGAGTACTTTAGTTACCCAGATAGTTTTCTAAGCCATTTTTCTGCCTTTAAAATCCACACACATTTGGCACATGTCTATCCCATATTCTAAAAATTCTTTAATGAAGTACTATAGGCAAGCTGATTCCACCAAATTTTCAGTTGGGGTTTTAAAAATGTTTGCCTTATGGTATTAGGTTCATAATCTATACTGATTTTGCCAGTATTTATAAGCTTCTCCTTAGGGAAGATCATTTCTACTTTCTTTCCTTATAAATCACAGAAGCTCCTGAGTGGCATTTAAGAGTTTAACATATTTCATCTGTTAAAAATATGACAACAGTCCCAAAATGGAGTTACCTATGCTAAGCCCCACATCACCAAACCAAGACTTGACTTAATTACAGTTTCAGTTCTCTCAGAACGGAATCTTAAACCAGTGAATCAGGGATCACCTGATCAACACCAGTGAGGTCATCTGCCCGACAGACCCCTGCCATCTCCTAAAGGAAAGTGACCTTGCAATAACCAACCCACTTTTTTTTTGCCTAGTATAACTTCCTTGTTCCTGCTCCCTTCTGACTATAAAAGTCTTTCATTTTGTATAGCTCCTCAGAGCCTTTTTCTATCTGCTAGATTAGATGCTGCCCAATTAGAATCCATTTTTGCTCAAATAAACTCTTAAAAATTTTAATATGGTTCAGTTTATCTTTTAACACACCTGTAAAATATGGGGTGAAGGAAAACCCTGATCATGTTGCAAAATCAGGCAATCACTCTAATTCCCCACGGTTCTCACCTCTTCCCTCAACCTTGGCTTCAAGAATGACCCCCTCATCCCACATCCAATCCTCAGTCACCCACCTTGTCCCACTTGGTCCGAAGTTCGTCCATGGTGACAGTGCTGTAGGGATTGCTCGAGCTGATTCTGATGCTGTAGCTCTGAATCACCTTCTCCACCTCGTTCTGGATGGCCATGATGGACTGCCGCTCACCGTCCGCCTCCGGCAGCGTTGCCTTGAACTGCTCGTGGGCAGTGATCAAACTCTACCGGAGACACAAGGAGAGAAAACCCGATCTTACTTTAGTGTGAATTTTATAGGCTTCGATGTTCCTTTCTGCACACGTGCAAATGCCTTTATAACTGCAGAAACCTCTGGAGGAAAACAAAATCTGGATGTTTCAGAAAAGCTATTTGGCTCACAAAAGTCAAGTTCCTTGAAAATGGAAAAAAAGATATCATGATGACTATTTAAATTGATGGCTATTAATCCAAAGTCTTCAAAAATAATTTTTTATTAAAAAAAATCATATCTGCTTTTATTATTTTTGATCCCCAGCTACTGTTTAGGTCTTCCTCTCCACTGACAAACAGAATTTCACTTAGCTGCCCTTTCTAATGACCTTTGTTTCACCTTTGTAGTCCGACAAAAGAACCTAACATTTGCAGCCTTTCTACCTAAAGACCACCAGGAAGTACGTCCCTAATGTTCAAAGAGAAAAGGCCTCAGAAACCACCTCTTTCCCTAAGCCTTTATAAACCTCCATTTATCAGACCTATCCTTTGGCCCTAACGTGTAAGACAGCAGCTCCTTCGGTTCAGCAGCCACATGAACCACCTTCCAATGTGAAGCTAATGTTCACTTTAGGTGCTGCAACAGATCAGCTGCCAGCACACCTTTCACTGAACAAACTACTTCATGCATTGAGTGTGGCTTCCAAGCACACTCAGAAGTCTCCCTTATTCCAACTATAAACAATTTTAGGTTGCTAACCTCTGTTTAAGAGTGCATGCAAGAAATACCATCACAGCCACTTTCAGAAGATAAATGCAGTGTTCAACGAAGTAATTTCTTTCCCCTTACACCCAGGTGCAAACCCTTCTAGAACGCTCCTGGGTAGGAAGATGTGGATTCTAATCCCAACCTTCAGTATTTCCTTTATATTTGGATTCTTTTTGATGACCTATCTATTTTTACTAAAAAAAGAATTAAAAAGTATTTTCTCTTTATATTTTATTATACATCAAATTCACTGTGCAATGGTCTCTAAATAAATTGGTCCTATTTCAGAGTAACTCTCCTCCCTAACATGACCACTTAGAAGTCTTGTTTACAACTTTGAAGTTCCAGAAGAAATCAGAAGCAGAACATTTTGGATTGTGGGAGGCAGAAGGTGCTGATTTTGTCGTTTCTTATGCTTTATGATCTGGCAAAACTCTGTAGATCTTCATAAACAGTAATTTGCACACATTTTGCAAAGTAGTTAACTTTAGCAGCCAATAAACTCATAACTTTCTGTGAACAACTCCAAGAACATATATGTCTATTTTGCTCAATAATTCCACATTCTTTTTTAAAAGACAGACTGTTTTAAATGTATTCACCATTATCTGATTAATGTTAATTTAGTTGCAGCAAAGAGCAATATACGCAATTTTAACTGAAAGGTCAAAGGGTAATTTGGGCTTTCTAGCCACGTTTTTCTTAGTGAAAAAAATGAAACAACAAAGAAACCTCTAAGGTTTTCAAATTACAATTCATTTCTAGTGCAATCAGAGGACAGAGGTGGGCCCGGTTACCTGGATTTCCTCAATGCTATGGACAATAAACATGTCTTGCAGGTCCTCCATGGCGCCCTCCATCCAGTTGTTAAAAGGAGCAGCTCTCTTGGCAAACTCCAGGTGAAGCTGATCAATGGTTTCTAGCAATTTCTCAGTTCTCTGAAGATTAAATAGAAGCAAGCATTATCATAAGTTAAATAATAAAAAAGTATCTGAAAATGTAAATATGCATTCCAAAGCAATAAGCTATTATCTGACATTTTGTTAACCACAATGCTCTCCTCATGAGCATGTGCATACAAAAGATTAACTGATGTTCAAATGATTAGGTTGAGCCCTACAGGTCTCTTAAGTGCCTTCTGAATCAAAGGAAAATTTAATAACATCTGGAGTAGCCTTGTACTGATAGTACATTAGGCACTCTATTACATGCTACTTTTTTGAAAACTTGAGCATCACATAGGATATATAGTAACTTGCTTTCCACCAAAGCAGTACTTTATAAACTAGAGAACCTGATTCCCTAACCATGCTGGATAACAGAAAATTCAGGGCATCCTCCTCATTTTATAGTCAACAGTGTGCAGAGCAGATGCATGCCTTTCCCAAAAATCCCTACGTAGTGAAGACAGAGGAGCTGCAGTTGAATGTTCTCAAATCCTTGTCCAGGATTTAATGCTGAGATCCTCTTTGTCTTTCTGGGCATATGAAAGTACAGGGCTTCAAGCCACAGAGGATACTATGCATGTTTCATACAGCAGAGATGATGGGGAGCAGACAGAGAAAGCATCCCGTGTCTAGAAGTCTATAATTAGATTCTTTTTTTCCTCCTGTTCTAAAATATTTGAGCTGTCTCTGTTACATGCCAGGTCCTTCCTCTCTCTCAGTATTTCTTTCTTTAGGTGGATATGGAACAGCCAGTTGGCAACTAGGAACCTTGATATCATGTATTTTAAAAGTTTCATCAGAGTCAAGATGAAAAGATTCAGAAAACTGATAAGTGATTCTTTCCTTCACATTGTCTGAGTCTTGCACGGTGGAAGATAATTAGGGTCAGTTAAATACCAGCCACTTGCTGCTGTTTATCCAAGCCTTCTACTTGGATAAGGCCAAATTCATCCTGATTCTGTTTCATATTGATTTTTCCTTATTTCAACATTTGTTGCCATTTTCCCTTTGTATATCTCAAGTTAAGCACTTCCTGATTTCCAGACTCAGTCATGGCTCAATTTACTCTTATATGGGGGCTTCTGGAAATTCACTATAATTACTACTTGATACAAGATGGGTTTACACCATAATCTCATTACCCCTGGATTTTTTTTAATTCAAAAGTACACTTCACTGCTACTTGGGTAAATTATAATACAAAGCTACCAACTTTCCATTTCCCTCTTTCTTTTGCTTTTCATATTCTCTTTAGAGACTCCTTTGACTAGACAATCTGTTTTGTTTTATACACATAATGCTACAGAAAAAAATAAAAAATTAATAATAGTGACAATTACAGAGACTCTATTAAAAGATTTCATGTCAACAGGTGGCTAAAGACTTCACCTCCAGGGCCTCTCTCCTCTTCTGAGTAAGCGTTCCCAATCGGTCCCACTGGTCACAAATTTTCTGGCACCGATCATTGACATTCACAGCATCATGATAGTCCAGTTCACTATCAGAAGTGAAAATAGAGAATAACTTTCCCAGATGACATGAGGAAAAATGGACATGAGCTCAAAATAAACATATTTTTTTATTGATGTCTTAATAGTTTTAACATTGTGAAATTTTAGTTGCACATTATTGTTTGTCAGTCACCATATAAATGCAGCCCTTCACCCCTTGTGCTCACCCTGCATTCCCCTTGCCCCTGGTAACCACCCAACAGTTCTCTCTGTCCATGTGTTAGTTTATATTCCACATATGAGTGAAATCATGCAGTGTTTGTCTTTCTCTCTCAGGCTTATTTCGCTTAACATAATACCCTCAACAGATAAAACTTTTTTATAAAAAAAGATCTGATAGAGAATTGGTGGAGTATTTCAGGGTTTTATTAATGGTCACCATTGCAAATATGATCGCAATTCTCTGATAGATTATGAGAAAAATTAATGAAACTCTTGCAGATCAACAGATTTCTAAACAGAGACACATGCCATTTTCTCAGTGCCTCAGGCTAACTTCATTCTCCTTTCGTTGTTTTCTTGGCTGGGCCCCCAGACAGCATTATTTTTAAGTGGCAATGTACCTGTAAATGAAGCCAACTATCTGACCTGGAGGACAGTCCTGTGGGCCATGCTGAAGCCACAGTGACTAGAACATCAAATGAGTCAAGGGGGAGGGAGGTATCAGCTTGCACCCCACTGTGTCCTTGGCTCCTCTTGAAGGGCACTGGGCCTCACAGCTGGGTGGAGCATGACATCCAGAAGGGGCGCTGTGACTTTGTCTAGCACTGGAGGAACTTCTAAAGCCTGGCAGAACAGAGTCCTCCCTCTTCTGGACAAAGAGGTTCTGACTTGTCTAACGCCACTAGTGCGACAAGCAAGAACCAAATGATTTCTTACTAAAGAATTACTCTTCCTCCCCAGCCCTGTCTGTGTATCCTAATGGGATCTTTAAGAGGTGAAGTAATTGGAACTTACATTCAAGCAAATTCTCAACTGAAAGGTTAACCTAGTATCTCCAGGCATTAAAAAAAAGTTTGAATCCTGTACAAAATTTAACCACCCTTTTAATTAAGATGAAAGTGAAACCGAGGTTTAAGACATTTTCAGGAGACCTCGCCTTCAAAAATAGTCCAAGACAAGATAACTTTCAGGAAATTCCCTCCTATGCTAACAAATCCATTTCCCTGACTCTTAAATTTGTTTATTTCTTCTTTCAACCCTAAATTAAGGCAATGGTTGTTCTTACTTTTTTTTTTCCTCTTAAATAATATTAAATTGTCCTTATTGAATGTTACTATTTCTGTTACTGAATAAAGGAGATGCATATGGTGGTTATCTGAGTGTCTTTCAGTGGGTAGGAAGCTCCCTATCAACCTAATTAAAGCCTGTCCAGTTCTTAAGAGCAGCTTTGTACATACACATGCACATCACTAGACTGAGATGGACTAAGATTCCTGTGCTTATTATTATCAAAAATCCAAAACCAACCAAAACACACCAGCAATTTGCACAGCCTTGAATACAAAGTGAAAAGGCTATAGCTCTTCAAAATGCAAATATTAAAGAGAAGAAAGACTTCAAAAACAAAAACCTAGCAATCCTTCTCATTGATCCATAATGGAGACACTGATGCTTCCCTCTCCATGGCTATCTTTATGGTATAGAGTTCTTCCTCTTCTCTCTAATTCACATGTAATAGTTCTACACACATCTACTTTCAAGGAGTTAGGGTTTGCAGAACTGTGCACACTATTTTTTTACGTACTTTGAGAACTACATTTGATTTATTATTTTATTATTTTTTGTTTTAGGAAAGGTAAAAAGGACAGGGACATTAATAACACTAAGATGAGCACAGATTTAAAATTCTCTACGTGGTTCCTTCTTGAAGAAATAGGCATTGGGTAAACCAAGAATAATAATATAAAATTATGACTTAAATTTTATGGGCAACACTTAAAACCATTCCAAACTACTCATGGGGGCTATTACAGAGCATTAATAGCTTCAGTTTCTTTTCATCCTCTTATTTTATTTGTGAGTAATTTGTTAATGAGCAGCCAAACCTTCAACATTTAAGAAGTATGAGAAATAAAATAATGTAAATGGCACAAATATAGTGTACAAATTGGATATGAAGACCATAAATAATTAAGAGTTTATTTGGACAAAGCTAAAAAATAGGATACTCTTAAAAGAGCCCATATCTGTTAATTAAGGAGTTTGCTCTAGTCAAAAGTGAGGAACATGGGAGTTTTAAAATATAACATATTAAACATTTATTATTTATTTCAAAAAGTTATTATGTGACAGACTAAAAATTTTGCAGATATATCAGCAATTACAATAAGGGGGAAAAGAGTAGGGCATTACATTTTGTATTTATCGCAAGGGGGCAAGGGTCTTTAAAAAAAGCTTAGAAACACTGCAGGGAGGCCCCTCCCCCCGAGGGTGGCCACAGCCAGAGGGTGCCCCCTGCACTGACGATTCCCACTGGGCTTAAACCAGCCTGGGCTCAACCTCACGCCAATTCCTCTCATAAAATAAAAAGCATAAAAATGAAACAGCACTTATTTGATGCTAAAGCAAAGTAGGGCCATAGTCTCTCCTCCTTCAACGGTGAAGCAGTAATTTCTGTTTTGTTTTGATTTCTGGATGGGCAATGTGGTCCCATCTCCTGTACCCAGGCCTGAAGGAGGCCACCTCTCTGAGCTGTGTCCCAGTCCTCCACACTCATTTCTCATCCTCTTGGAAGCCGAGCTGTCTGTGCTGGGGCTGGGGGTGCTGCTGGATGGGGGGACAAAGGATTCTACCACAACCAAAGAACCAAAGCTCAAGTCAGTTTATCTGTTTAAAAAACAAGATGAATTCTATCACAGAGTCCTCCAGCTTGGTTCTCTCTAAATTTAGCACAGGAAAGGAAAGGCAGGCCTCCCTGGCCCCTCCCTGGGAATGCTCTGGGGAAGCCCTTCATGGAATCCTTCCATTGTACCCACAGGCCATGGGGTTCACAGGGAGGACTGCATCGGCTGAATGTCAGCAGCTGTGCCTGCAAACAGCACGTACTTGAGCTCCTGCGCGATGGCCGCGATCTGCTCCACGCGGTCCTGGTGCGCTGCCAGGTCGCTCTCAAAGGCCTCATGTTTCCGCAGCAGAGCCCGGACCTCAGTCAGTGACGCCGACTCATAATCCTTCTGCAGCAAGATCTGTTCTTTGCCTGCAAAGGTCGTAGCAAGGAGTGTGAATACTCTGATGTCACACATCAGCTTCTCTGTGCCAGCAAAGTTCTCAGGGAATCGTGAAGATTCCAAAGAACCAAGAGAAGGGGGGAAAAGAAGGACAGGCCTGAAGATGCAGAGGCAATATTTCAACTGGAATTCAGGCTGTTACTCTGCTAACGATGCCCGAGTCCCTCTGTGTTCTGAAAACTGTCTACAAATAAAGGGGGGGAGGGAAGCATGCTGAGTACCTTCTAAATAATAAATCTGCATTATTCAGTATCCTGAGTAACAAGTCTCTGATTTTCCAATGTGATGCTCAGTTAAGTGAGTAATTATTAGCTCACAAGAGTTACCTGGGATAGTTAAATAAAGTACTTGTACTCTATTTGCCTACCCAATTATTTTTGTTTGAAAGCTTTCCTTTCAGTGGTTAAATGTAGCCTGTGGTTTTTTCCTGATAATATTAGACATTTTTTTTCTCTGAACCTCCACCTATTTCTCTACAAATATTTCTTAAATCAAGCAATTGCCGTGGTTATAACTGGACCCACATTTATTCCCTGGTTTATGGTCTTTGAGAACTTAATTCTATAAAACTAGAAATGGAAAGCAAATGTTCATGTACTTAATGATAACAACATAGCACTCACTATGTGCCAGAGACCAATTGAAATACTTTACAAATATGAACTCATTAAATTTTCATCAGAACCCTCTGAGGGAGGTATCGTCGTTATGCCTACTTTGAAGAGGACGCTCAGGCACTGGGAGGTTAAGAACTCATCCACAATACACAGCTGGGAAGTGTCTGAGTGGGGACTCCAACCTGTCCAGCTCCAGGTCCATGCATGTGACTATCTTCCTGTGCCATATCATCAATCAAACAATAATAAAGCAAAAGGGAACCAAAGCAGGGGGGGAATCTCCCTGACCTTTCTCAAAATAGACGATTATATGACGGGGAGAACATTTTGTTCTTCTACCTCAGCAAGGAGCAGAGAACCAAAAAAATATTATGATCATAGATAGCATCATGGCTATGGAGACAGGTATGTTTGCAAGGCCTGAAAGCAGCAGATGAATCAAAATGAAATCAGGAAGTTGAGAATATAGAAAATGATACCTCACATCCTTTCCAGACAGATTTTCCAAGTGGGACGTTATATTGCTTTGTGGCATTCAATACACATTCTGTTGGCAGAAGCTAGTATCTGGGCCGGGCTGTGTGACCCACAGTAACGGAACAAACAGATACTTGTGGAATCAAATACAAAAAAGTGGGGGGAGACAGAAGGAGGCCAGGCCTTACATAGGTAAGTGTGGGAAGAATGCATCTCGAGTGCCATTTTGTGAAAAAAATACATTATCTGCTTGATTAGAAAGTAAATCTGGGGTCAGGCCAGTGGCGTAGTGGTTAAGTTCGCGTGCTCCACTTCCGCAGCCTGTGGTTCATGGGTTCAGATCCCAGGCACCGCTCATCAAGCCATGCCGTGGTGGCGGCCCATATACAAAATAGAGGAAGATTGGCACAGATGGTAGCTCAGGGTCAATCTTCCTCAGCAAAACAAAAAAAGACATCTTCACACCCACCTCTTGAAGAAATTTAGTACTGGGACAGCAGGCGGAGAGAGGCAAGGACACCTGCCCACAGAGTCACAGGCATTAGGGACAGAGTTAGTAGTAATTGCACACTGTGGCTCTGTCCACAGCTCAACTCTGATTTTTCAAACACCCCACCCAAGTCTAGTCTACCTACCGTAAGCCCACGTTTCGTGCGTTGAAGCCTTCTGTCTAAACTTCTCCGCCAGGTGTTCCACACGCTCCAGCCTCCGTATCTCATTGAGCAACCATTCCTCGTAACCCTTCTCCGCCTGCTCCAGCCGCTGCCAGGCACCCGCGATATCCTGGGAGGGTTCGAGGAAACGCAAAGGCACGTGTGTTAAGCTGCAGCCTCTTGGGCTTTTCTATAAATCCCCTCCACTATAAATTTGACAGTATTTCCTTTCTGTTTTCCTTTCCTTCCCCCACTGCCCCCCCCCACCCCCAGAAAATACCCATTCAACTGTTTTGGCTTCTAAATGTCTTCATTATCACAAGGGCCTTTTAAGACTAATATAGTTATTCTCATCAGGTAGTAAATACCTGATACTTCTCCAGGTGTGGACAGAGGCTTACAGGGCCTTAATTTTCTGGCTAAAGGAAGATGAAGCCACAGAGTAACTCAGTTCAAAATGACTCTTAGTCAGTGACTGGGCTCACTCATCCAGCCAGCGTCAACTACTGCCAGACACTAGCGAGAGACTTTTATATAAGAGTAAACAACATGTACGAAGTAGCTGTGTAGCTACTGTGTGGCTTTCGTGATGGTCAGGGGAGAAAGACAATAAAAAAGTATTTAAACAAGTTCATTTCCGATAGTGATATGCTGTGAAAGAAAAACAAAACGGGGTCAAGCGATGCTGAGAGCCCAGTGGGGATGGTTCCTTTAGGCAGCTACTTAAAGAAGACCCCTCTGAGGATGTGGCATTTGAAGCGAGACCTCATTGACAGAAAAAGCCAGTTATGTGAAGAAGTGGGGAAGGAGTGTCCCGGGTTGAGGGATCAAGTTCAGAGGCCTGAAGAGGGATGTGCTCCACACACCAGAAGGACCACAGCAGGCCGGTGTGGCCAAGTAGTGAGTCAGGGGCAGGGCGGCAAGAGAGGCGATCAGCAAGGTGGTGGGGGGAGGGGGTCAGATTATGTCAGATCCTATAGGCCAGGAAAATGAATATGAATCTTATTCTAAATATTTTGGGAAGTCACTGGGGGGTTTTGAGAAGGAAGGAGACATGCCTTGATTTACATTTTAAAAAGATGACAGCAGCTGCTATGTGGAAAATGAATTTTAGGGGGCAAAAGAAAAAGACAAGCCAGTGAGGGGTTATTGCAGAGCTGAAGGAGAGAGAATGGTGGCCTGGCATAGGGCAATGGCAGTGGAGGTGGAGGGAGGGCAGATTTAAGATATCTGGAAATAGAGCCAATGGGACTGGGTGAGGAACTGGACAAAAGAAAGTGACAGAAAAGGAGAATCAATGACGACACCTGGGTTTGGGGCTTGAGCAACTTAGGGGATGGTGATGCCATTTACTAAGACAGAGAACACTGCAGGACTCTTGGAAATCTTAGGTTTGAAATGTTTTTGAGACATGCAAGTGGATATATGAACCTGGAACTTGGGGAGAAGTCAGAGCTGGGGATGTCAAGTTTGGGAGGCGTTATAGGTGGTCATTAAAGCCACAGGCCTGGATGAAATCACCTGGAGGGTACAAAGACAGAGCAGGGGTCAGCAGCAAGACCAGGAACCAGCCATCTACAGACAAGGGAGAGGACGCAAATCTTTGAGCAGCGTTAGAAGAACTTTAATGGTAAGGTAGAAGAACACCGTAAGTTCAAGAGTGGAAAGAGTTTCAAGGAGGCAGTGATTAATGGGGTCAAAGTTATAGAGAATATGAAAACAAAAGTAACAGTTGGATTGTCAACATGGACGCCGCTGACTTTGACAAGAACAGTCTCAGTGGAGCAGGGACAGAAGCCAGATTATTGCAGGGTGAAGAGTTAAAGAAGTAAAGGAGTGATAAGAAACTGAAAACCGGTACCATAAAGAACTCCTTCCAGATGTTCTGCGGAAAGGGAGCGGAGAAACAGGACACTTGCTACAGGGAGATGTGGAGTCATAGAAGGTTTTAATTTTTGTCTGGCATATTCTAGAGTACTTCTGTGTGCTGATGTGAATGATTGAGTAGAGAGGGAGAAAGTGATGATGCAAAGAGAGGGAGATAAATGTAAGACTAAGCTGTAGAGAAGGTGAAATGAGCAGGTCGGAACGGCAGGGAAGAGAGGGCATGTAATCTAGATGCTGGTAGACCTGGGAAGGAAGACAAGGCCAAGTCGTGAGGAGGGGAGAGGAGCGGGGGAGGGCCATTCACCAAGTGTTTGTTGATTAAAGGCCTGCTCCTTGTGAGACACCATACCAATAGCAGTTAGGAGTCAAGAACTGCATGATGGTGGGGAGAAAAATGTCAAGAATGAAGTGGATGCAGGGCCAAAATTATATTCACTAACTGTAAAGATTGAAGAAGTCAATGCCTCCTTCTCAGTGGCCCATCGGAGAAAAGACTTCATGGAAAAAAGAGGGCTTCCCATGGGGCCAGGAGGGCTTCCAACCCTGGGCTACTCACCGACACCATCTTGCCCTCGGAGGGCATGAAGGCGGGCCGGTTGCTGATCCTCAGCTTGGTCTGCAAGGTGTTGAAGTTGATCTCCAGCTGGCACTTCTCCTGCACCTTAGGGGGCTTGTGCTTCCGGCGGTAATCCCGGAAGTCCTCCAGCTTTTTCTGCATGGCTTGCATGGTCTTCTCAGGAGTCCGGTTCTCTAGCCAGGGGATCGTGCGACGAATCCATTCCAAAAGCTGCTCCCAAAACACAAAAATACTGCAGAAAACTGCCCCCAGTTAAAAAACAGAGGCACCTAACAATTTGGAATGCATTAACCTAATGTTCCTAAAATTACAGAAGTATGAATATAATACTCCCGACTAAAAGGAGGACAGGCACGTCTATGCACTGTGGCATGAATGAAAACTTCGGTGTCCACCCATGGCCACCAATGATCACCCCAACAACACCATACACAGGTCAAAAACTGAGTCAGCACGAGCCATGTTTTACAAAAATGTGACATTTACAGGAAACTTTGGGACCAGACATTAGCAGACAAATGCTGGATGGAGCTTTCAAATGGAAAAAAAAACACAAAAAACAAAAAAATCTGACATGGTAGAATGTAGTGTAATAAAATCAGCAAAGACTTGGGCTTTACTTAAAAGGTATTTATATTTTAAACAAGCTCAAATCTAATGAATTTATTTACTAAACCAATATATCATAAATCTGGAACTCATTCAATGCCAAAGTATGTTTTAATTTAATATCTAGCTTTCAAGGAAATCCACATAATAAAAGTGAAAATGGTAGTGAATTCTGAAGGATGAAGTACACCCTCTTCTCTTGAATTACTACCATGGCCTTAGAAATGACCTGCTGAAAAGCTACTAATAATTTACTCTTATGATCACTTGGAAAATGATAGGAGATAAGAAAAATTAGTTAAAATGGTGTCATCCTCATAGATTTAGGGTTTGAGGAGGATAAATGAAGGACCAAGTAAGAAAAGGTGGGATATAATTACTGAGGATGGTCCGTCCTTCAGTCCTGGTCATGCTTCAACCCCGAAGTGGATCACTGGCATTAAACAATGCCACCAAATTGAATTTCCCCACAGCAACAGTATGAGAATATAAACTCAGTATCATTAGATTGGACTAATATAAACCACTACTTGGGAAGATTTAGTCTAAGTGTCCTGATATTTTTCCCAGTACAAACCAAATATCAGCTAAATTAAGTCAGAGCAAAAATTATTTGGTCTCCGATCTGTGTCAGTGTGATTCAGTTCAATCTGGAGAGGATGTGGCTATGGCGCTCACTCAGTGCACGTCTTGTACGGGGAACAGAGTGCAGTGGCAGTGGCGAGACTGATTAGTTCTACGTATGCTATAATAAGAACAAAAAAAAAGAGCAACATGGAAAGTGCTATTCTAACCAAGAATCTGGCTGAAGAGCTGTAGAATGGCCTCATGGAAACTCGTGCTCAAGTTTCTTGGATGGAGGGCTCTGTCTTCCCCAATTTCCCTCTAGATATTTATATACACATACAAGGCTGAGTCACGTCTCACAACAGGGCAAGTTCCTTTGATGCTGGGTCACTGTGTGGAGCACGGCTTCTGAATATGGAGGGCACCCTATGTGATGTCAGTAGCTAATGAAGCAGGAAGAAAACAAGTAAAGCAATGTCGTCTAAGGGAATCCGACCCTGGAGATGCACAGCTGAGGATGGAATCATATTCTACTTCTTAAAACAGGCAAACTACCTCGATGCTTTGGGATGGTTGGAAAGACCATCAGGATTACCTTTGGGTCAATAATATGTTGCTACAAGATGTACCACCTCTGAGGTCAGGTGTATTTTCCTACTTTTATTCTATCTGAGATGAAAAATGCAAAGAAAAAAAAAAACACTGACAATCCGTGTTCCCCCTCTGTGCCTCACCCTCTGGGTGGGTATGGACAGGACTGCAGGTCACCCGTTTCCTTTACCTCACTTGCTAGCCTCTCATATTCTTCCATCAGCCTCTCATTCTCTTGATTCACAGCAAGAACCTTACATATCCTGTTAGCCGCTGTCTCGGCCTGTAAAACACAATAGGTAAACAGGACAGCTCTGTCGACAGGGATGTGCATACACAAAACTGAACGTGGCAGGGCATGAGAGGTAATGAGGGAGATGGCGTGCTGTAAATGGTGCAGATTCTAGGTTAGGGTGGAATAAGATTGAGAGTATGGCTGTTTAATAGTATGAATCATTTCACACCTTTTTTACAGTTTTCACACAGACTTACACGGCAGGCTGAATATACTGTAGGGAATAATGGGGAGATACCGTTAGTCTAAAACACAAGCTTTGTAAAACATCAAGCAAGTTAGTAACAGAAATATACGGGTCAAGGAAACCAAAACCTCCGGTCCCTGAACGTCCACCTGAGCATTCTACTGACCTCAGACTATGGGGTAAGAGCTCTCTGAACAACATTAGCCTTGGGAAATCAAAGCAAGAAATGACTGGGTCCTGAACATATATGTCATTGCACTTGAGTTCACTGAAGGCCTCTTCTCATGAAATGAATACGCAGAACTTGCTAGATGGGATCCTTCCACAGAGCTGAACTCATTTTAAGACTTTGTTTCACCTACATGAGAAGTCGCTGAAGTAATAAATAATTCTCCCTCATCATTTTCTGAGGGGAACTTGGGCCAGGAGTGGCAAAGTGCCTCGAACCACGATCACAGGATGAATCAAGAAGAGCAACTTGCCCGGTGGGCTTCCAGGCCCACACCTTGGCCCAAAGCCTCCCCTCTAAAGCCCCGATATGGGCCAATTCCCAGTTATCACCATTGGCTGATATTAGTCTTAAGGAAATCACAGAAATAATACATCCTTTGTCCATCGCAGTCTATCAGGATTCTCCAAGTAGCGATATGTGAAGGGGCGAGAGGCAGAAACAGGTGCACATGGAGAAAGCTGAAGGACACTCACCCACAATGCCCCTCAGGCTGTTTGTCTTAAGGAATGTGAATTTGTTTGAGGTTCTAACACTGTTATCCTTTCACTATTTCAGTTAAAATAAGATTCGTCTTGAAAGATATTACAATAAATCACTGAACAGTGAAGGCAATTTCTAGGCAGAGGAGACCAAGGGGCATTGGAAAGGCATCATTTCTCCTTGTCATAGTTCCCCTTTACTACTCAATAAATGTGGCTCAATTTTCATGGCGCTTGTTTTTTCCTAAAGCACAAATGTTTCCCACAACTTACTAATGAAATAAAAGCAATATCTTAGAAGGAAAGAGAGATAAAAACACTTCAGGAACTGTCTAAAGTTAAAGCTGTTAAAAAAGTATTCACAGTTCGGAACTTGCCACATTAGGTCATTACGAAACACTTAGAAAGATTCTAAGGTAAGATGTGAAGCGCACAAACACACACCCAGGTATGCACACACACAAACAACTAAAACCGATGCAGAAGAGCAGCACAGCAACCGGATGGACAAGTGTTGAATACCTGCTCCGCTCCCGCAAAAGCATGGTAGAAGCAAGAAACGTATGTCATGATAGCTCTTTCATCGGGTTTGGGAGTGTTCACAATGTCTGAAGGGAGGGAAAAATAACACAGAAAACAAACACACACAGATGAAGAGTAGAAACCAGGGTGAACAAAGGGAAGAACAAACTGGTCTACACTGATCAATTTTCTCTGTGTTTCTTGGGCCCACAATCCTGAACCTCAGGAAAGCTGTACAGTACTGACATGGTCCGTGAACAGAATAATTTGAACCAGCATGCTTTTTAAATAATCAAACTGAGGGCTTTTTTCCCTCCCCCACCCTCTGAGGGGCTTTTAAAAGTGCAGTCAGGGCATTAATATGGGAACCTGTATGCTGTATATCAGAGCTGTTACCACTTTCTAATGACTCACGAGGCCCACGTCCTCTCATCTTTTGACCATATCAGGTCATCTGCCACTTTTGCTATGAGCAACACATGTCACTTTGCAAGATGCTGGGAATGCTATCAGAGTTCTATTGCCCCATCTCTCCTGCCACTTCCCCACCCCATCCTCATAAATTGTTGGCTTTCTGCTCTGTAAACGGCCTGGCTTGGATGAGGATGAAATTCCTTGGAGAGGCCATGTCTCTTAATGCCTTCTACACATACTTACCATGCCATTTATAGAAATCACCAAGAGTTATGAGACATCTAAAGAGAAGGGTATACACGGCTTGTACTTACTATGACTCTTGCTACCATTTGTGTTAGGTGCTGAAATAACCAATAGGAAGAGAGAAAACAGAACTATGTGAACACACATCCTTTCTTCCTCCACCTTGGAAACACCATTTTTTGCTGAATTGCTTTTTAACTTTATACTCAGTTCAGTCACTGGACAGAATGAAGTTAAAAAGATACCTTGTGATTTCTTAAGGTGAAACCTAGTCTTTGGGTTTTCAGAGAATATTAATAGAAAGGATGTGGGGTTATGTAACAGTATGGAATCTTCTGGAAAACAAACATGAACGGCATACTACTGCATGGACAGAAAGTAAGTTTCAAAGAAAACTAGACTAAAAAAAGACAAACAACTGCCTCCTCAGAACCAGATGGGTCTCCTTACTCAGAGGAGAGGGGAAAAAAAGAGAAAAACAATTGAAAAAAAAAAATTCAGACAAGAAGGTGAAGGGTGAGCGGTGACTCATATTTTACATCCTCACCTTCTGTGCACCAGCAAAAGCATGATAGTAACAGGAAACATAAGTCATTATGGCTCTCTCATCGGGTCTGGCAGTGTATACTAAATCTGTGTGGAGAAAAGAAGGTTAACTGCTCGGATGTTCTAATACCATCAGGCTTCCGCTAAGTGCTGCCTCAGAGAAGTCAAAGTAATGAATCGTCTCCCTTTACCCCTACACACTTATGTTATTAGAACTTTCGCTCAAATCAAAGAATTCATACCTGCAAAGTCATTACTCTCTGTGTATTTTTGAGAACTGCCAACAGAAGTAAAGGAATTGCCAAAAAGAAGGGTATGGCTAGCTCAGAAGAGCCCTAAACTAGCAATTAAGTCGCATCCATGGCCAGAATTAGACTCCAGAATTCCACAGAATGCACATTCCCAGAGACTTTCTAGCGCCGTACACACGTGGAGGGCCCAGGGGTCCAGAAACATCCCTTTTGCAAATCCACACAGAACATGCGCACAGACAAATCCAAACCTGGTGCTCACCTCAAAAAAGGTTTGTGGAAGAAAACAGGGAAACAACTTTTATAACCTTTTAAGAGCATGGAGGATACTTAAGACAATGAAGAGTTCCACCAGTTTTTACCACAGGTAACAGTTCCTGGGTGAGTGGCCCAATTGGCCACTTGAAAATCCCTATTTAGGGTTCAGAGACTAAGACAAATGACAGAAAGTAAGGTCAACAGCAGCAGGCGGGAAGGCAAGGGTTCGCCAAAAGGGATTAGCTATCTGAGCAGAGAACAGTATATGACACTACGATAAAGGAGAGGCAGAAAAAAGAACATGTTAATATGATACTGTGGTAATGGTAAATCCGAACACAGGCAGCAAAGATACAAAGCACAGTGCATGAGGGAATCTTTTGGGTAGTTCTACCACAGCATGCCCACACACATCAGGCGAGTTCATGACTCTTCACCAGAAGATTCTTACGAGAAATTACTCTACAAAGAAAA
Organism: Tapirus indicus; assembly: GCA_031878705.1. NCBI lineage: Eukaryota > Metazoa > Chordata > Mammalia > Perissodactyla > Tapiridae > Tapirus > Tapirus indicus. The sequence continues at coordinate 73,135,049 of CM062921.1, read as the reverse complement.
TAATATAATGTGTGAGCATTTTTCTGAACCAATAAAAAGGAAAGATGAAAAAAAGTAATGAGAGACTAGGATGTGTCACAAAGGAGGAGGAAAGGAACAGAATGCTAACGTACCCCGTCAACTGCAAAGGACAAACAGAATGGATATGTGCCCAGACCAGGACTCAGAGACCAAGGGAAAACCTAAGAACTAAGAAGAACGTTAGATGCCAGAGTAATGATGATGGGATCCTGACCTCACCCTCAATTTCCATACATTAGGGAGGCACTAATGACCTGGAACATGAATTTACTGAATTTCGCCAGTTTTCTCCTCTCTTTAGCATCCTCCCTATTAATTCAAGTGGGTAAACTCTGGGTAGTTACTTACCACATGGGAAGGTCAACAGAGAGACCACACAAATGTAAACTTAGCTTAGGGAGGACAGATGGACAAAAAGAAAATGGAACTTTTCCATGTTGCTACTTCATTGTTTCATTAACTTTCTCCCTCTAAAGGGTTTTCGAGAAACTATAAGTAGAATTCTGAAGAGTGTAATTCAAGTGTTAACACCAATAATACAGGTGTTTGATAAAACAGTTAAATCAATAAATGGGTAACATTGGAATCCTAATTGAAAGATCACTGGTATGGGTTGAATCATGTCCCCCAAAAAGATATGTTGAAGTCCTACCCCTCAGTACCTCTGAATGTGACCTTATTTCAAAGTAGGGTCTTTGCAGATATAATCAAGTTAAGATGAGGTCATGCTGGAGTAGGGAGGGCCTTAATCCAATATGACTGGTGTCCTTATAAGAAAGAAAGAAAGAGAGACAGACACAGAGGGAAGATGGCCATGTAAAGACCGAGTCAGAGATTGTAGTGATGCTGCCACAAGCCATGGTTTCCTGGGGCTTCAAGAAGTTGGAAGAAGCAAGGAAAGCTCCTCCTCTAGAGGCTTCAGAGGGAGCATGGCCCTGCCAACATTTTGATTTCAGACTATAGCTTACAGAACTATAAGAGAATAAATTTCTGTTGTTTTAAGCCAAGCAATTTGTGGTAATCTGTTATGGCAGCTGTACTGTAATCATCAAAAATAAGAAGGAACAGAAGATTGACTATTGACTATAATCAAGTTCTTTTCTTTTCCCCAACAATGCTCATTAGTGGAAGCAATGGACCATTAGAGAATAATATTAACAATAAACTCAGTAATATTAAGTTCCTTGAGGTCAGGACCCTAACTTATATATCTCATTATCTCCTGTAGTACCTAGCAGAGGGTCCTGTTCATAGTAGGTGCTCAATAAATGTCTGCTGAGTGATAAGTGAAATGAATGAGTGGTCTCCTGTATTTGTGCTTTAATGGTGTGCTATAGGTACAACTCACACCAGTTGTACATAGGTACAATTCATCACACATACAGTGCACAAAAGGTATTTGAAACCAGTCCCCAGCATAAGTGATACTGAACTGCAAAATATTTAGAAGTTCTTTCAGATCTAACTAAACTAAATTTAATTTAGACTAATTAAAAATGAAATGTGAAAGTTCAAGAGGTACCCTAATGGCTGAATGTTCTATTCTATATTTCAATCCTGTAACTTCTAGTTGGAAGGAAGGATTTTTTTCCTTGTGCAGTCTTAAGCACTTCACAAGAAGATTTATTTGCTAAACTTGTCTCTACATGGTAAGGAAAATACATTATGTTGTTAAAATAATTAAAATGGTAAGTTTTTCTTTGAAAATCACAAACCAAAGCATTCTGTTTCTTTGCTAAAGCTGAACCTTTTACCAAACCCTTTCACTATAGTTTTGCTGGCTTGTTTTTGAGCAGGATTTTAAAAAATAATTTATGAAAAAGCTACATATAAAATTCTCTAATACTCATTAAGAAATCCTAAGTACTTCAGATATAACTTGACTACAAAGTTTTACAAATCTCCGTGCATGGCCATAACATGTGTAGTCCACAGATTTTCTGTAAATCATCTCACCTTCAGCATCCAACATTTTGGGGATATCCAGGTGCTTCTCTGCAATTTCCATGGCCAGGTTAATATTTCCTATTGGGTCATCCTGCATGAAAAACAGCATAACCAGTTTTCTAAAATATTTTTTTGAACAGGACATATGAATAATGTTTTTTATACACCTCACTTTTGGAAGGAGACCTTCCCATCCAGACATAACCATAATAGTGTAAATAATTTTCCTTCTTATCTTCTCCCAATTACTTCAAACATTTAGAGAAACATCAAAAATGATACAAAACCACACAATCCATGCACAATCCAATTCAAAAAATGTAAGCAAAAGATTTAGGAGAACAAATGCTTTGCGAACAGGAGGGAAGCTGTCAGATATTTTCTCATGGACAGGAAAGAACATTCTAAATACGTCAGAGCTTATTTTCAATTTTCTATTAGCAAAATTTAAATGATTGCAAAGGAAATCATGAAACATACATTTTCCAGATCTGAAGATGATCATGGAAAATATGTAGTCCAACACCCTTGTTTTAAATATAAGAAACACAAGGGTTAAAGAGGAGAGGGAAACATGTTGCTGGGTAAAACCTCTAGATACTAAAGAATGTTACAAGATGGCTACAAAGGGCAAAGATTATGTTTCTATGATGTTAACGACTAGAAGAAATTAGAAAAACTTAAAATTGTAAATGAAAATTGTGGAGAAATTTTTGTTCTTAAGATTATGTTTATCTTCCACTGTAAAACTGATTAAATATATATAATGTAAACAAAATAAATTTAACCAGAGATGTATAACTGAAATTCTGAAAAACTAAAAGACTTATTTAACATTTCTTGTTTTGATCTATTAGAGATTAACCATTATGCATCTGGGATAGGGGTATGTAAGAGAGAAAAATCAAAATGAAAGGTAGTGTTAGTTCAGGGATGACTTTAATGAATTTTAACATCAAAGTCATTTAAACATTTCAGAAACTGCAATACATTGCAATGAGCACAATCATTTTAATATGGTGAAACACTTAAAAAGTGTAGCCTTCAAAAACGCATTCACGGTACTCAGTGAAGAAACCAAAGTAAGCTTCCTGTCCTCACAGAGTATATAATTACTTCAAGCAAAAAGTTCTTTTAACTACATGCTGTTTTAACAATACATATAATCATTTCATTGAAAGTAGCCAGATCATAAAGTGAGTCTTACCTGGATATTTTTTGCAAATGTTTATAAAGCCAAATAGCTGAGTAAAAGTTTCTTTCTTTTCGTTTTTAATATGTAAGAAAAATTTCAGCATTAAAAACACAGCGTAATGATTCTGAGACTTTGTGAAAGCTATCTCATTTAGACTGTAACTTAAAGAGATACAATATGGCAATTAAGTATTTTCTTGGATCAGCAACCGGCCATGTGACCTTGGGCAGATTACTTAATTCCTCACTTTCTTCATCTATAAAACTGGCATAATAATAGCACCTACTTTATAGGGGCATTATATTTTACTGTGCATTAGGAAGATCATATGAATACATGTGTGTGGTGTAATATACACATATGTATATACAAACATACTTATCAATATATTAATATTAATGTACATATATGTATATATAACATACATATTAATACATATATATCTATAAGATAGTGTCTTATCTAGAGCTATAAAGTATTAGCTGCTATTGCTAATTATCATTTTTTCACCAATCTTAGATAGGCAATTACCACAGGTTATTGCCCTTTTGTAATAAAAACTGACCATTATAAATCGCTAATGAAACTGGGTCTATCTTGTACAATCCCCTCAATTTGCAAATGAGATAAAGATTAATTGAAAAAATACACCTTGTCTCTGAAACATTCCAGAAAAACTCAGGAATAAGAGAATATACGCTTTGAAAAGTTGAGAAACTCTGCCTGCTCCATTTCTTAGGTAACCTTCTATTATAGGACTGTAGTGTTAATCTTTAGGATACAAGTAAATTCTTCATGTGTGACCCTGTGGTCAATGGAGACAGGCCAGGAGAGGGGTGGTGAGCAAGTGACAACTGAAAAGGTGGTGAAAGCCAGGACACTGTTCCAATGACCATCCATGACACACAGGTGAGGGCAGCATGCAGCAGGGCAGATTCCACACCAAAACACAGCAACACACTGTGAGTGGCCAGCTAAGCACACCAGCAACCAGAAGAAAATGTATGTTAACTACCGCCTGTGGGAATGTTTATGGGGTGGGCGGTGCTTGCGGTCTTAAATCTCTACACGGCGTTATCTCTAGGGCAGCATAGAGTGTCCACCACAAGGGCACGGATTTCTTTTTCCCATCACAGATTACATTTTTAAAGTATTTTTAAAGAACGATTTTGAAGACTATTTGAAACTTAATTACACTTAAGCTTAAAGGGAGAGCTTACGTTGAATTTTCTGAAAAGAGCAAAACCAAAAAAATAAATAAATAAATCCCCAAAACTTTCTAAGGCCACGACTAATATCTTGTATCAGTAGCGAGATAATTAGGAGGTGTCCCTTGTGTGAGAAACAAGTTAATAATTCTGAATAAATATGTCTGCAACTAAATCCTTCAGAAAAGGTAAAGTAAATTAAAAATAAGGTTTGGAGTATTTGAGCCTTTCTTTCCTCAAAAAAATATATACTTCACTTCTTGTATTTACAGTCTAGGAATGCAAAACCTCTAAGAAACATATATAAAGCCTTCATAGTAAAGCAAGGCAAAGCAACAAACATATCTTAATTTGGGCAAAACAGCTGACTTCGCTCTAGGTCTTGTCCTGCCCTAACATAACGGGTAAGCGTCTTCCTGGCCACCCTTCCTGTTCTCTCTGTGTACCAGGCGAGCTGGCAGGCTATGCTGGCAGCAGCCTTGGTGTTTGTATGGTGCTGATGTGCTCATTTTCAGGATGACATGCTGAGGGGCAGACAGGACACTGCATGCCAAGCCCCCAGAATGACCTTGTTAAGCTTTGAGTAGTCAATGAGGTCGGGCCGGTGTCTGTGGATGAGTGCACAGAGTCCAAGGCCGTCTTTCCAGCTGCACAACAGTCGAGAAGAATAGGAAGATATGTTAACGGAGAGAAAGCAGCAGCAGGGGTGCTCTTGGTCAGACAATGGCCTGAAATTTGGGACGTGCAGCCCCTAACTTCTTTCTGTCTGACTTAATGCACAAAAGGCCCCTATGTGCCTTCCTCCCTACCCCACCCAGTGGTCTTGCGGCCCCTTGAACACCCAGCTTCTTCCCGGGGTCCACCGAGGACTACCACCCCCTTGCTCATCTCCTTTCCTTACAGCTTCAGACTGCCCTGGCCTGTGACTCCTTCCTGTCTCCTGCCCCAGGCTGGTTCTGTGCTGGGAGAACCAGCAGTGACAGAGGGAAGATGCCTCTCTACTGCTGTCGCTGCTCTCCTCCTCTGTCAGCGCCCTCCAGGCCCAGTTTCCTCCTCTCTCTCTCCTCCAAGTATCCATTCTGGACCTTTCACGGGGTCTGCCTAATAAACATACACGAGGACGTCCACCCTAAAATGTCCAGGACACGCTTTCCTCCAAGAGTTCTCAGTACACTTAAAAAGCCACTATTAGCTCCCAGGTAACTCCCCTGTCTTTCTTCATAAGGTTATCCCTTTTCTTTTAAAGGCAAAGACATGTAGGAACCTGAGGACTTAGCAGGGAGGATCTGGATTTCCAGGCTGTTTCCCCACAAACACCAGCACTAACTATTCCTTAGACGACCCCAGCCTATGAGCTTGCCAGTGGTGACCAGCTGGTTCACTGAAGGCTGGGGGCAGGAACTCAGTTCCTCTAAGGGTCAGGGGAAGAAGGAAACCCAGAGGCTGTACTGTTGAAGTGCATGGGCCAATACTGGGCCCAAGGAAGAAAGCAAGCAGGTGAGTGGGAAGCAAGTCTGGGACCTCTGATGTTTACACTCGCAGAAGGTCCCAGCCCTTCGTGGCTCCTCTCGTCCTCCAGACAGCGTGTTATAGGGACAGGCAGGCTTCTCTCTCACCTTTGTACACTCAAGACAGGCTCAGCACCTGACATGGCAGACACTCTAATATTTGTCTGCCTAGAAGAACCTCCCCAATTTTTCCCTATGGCTCATCCTTATCCTCCATTTCTCTGATTATCCAGGGTGGCCGGGGACCCGTTTATATTCATGGGTAACCCAGCCTTACAAAGGATGAAACTATAAACAACACTTCTGCTCACACATAATAATGACAAAAGATCTGCATGAGGAAGAAGACCAAAGCAAGTGACAAAATCATGCTCTTGATTATATTTGGATTTCATTCATCCAGTTCCTATTTTTCGAACATGATTTTTCTACTTCTCTTGAACTACAGCATGCAAAACTGATGGATGAAGTACCTTTCCGTGTATATGGACTGGAGGCATCGGGGTGCAGCAAGTACACGGGAACATACAGACTGCTACGGTCTCTCCTCACTGAGAACCCATTCTTGCCGCCTTCTCCCAGCACGAGGTGAAGGCCACAGTCACGTGCATTCTTACACCCCCCAATTCTGAAGACCCATTCTGGCACTGCATAATATTCACTGATAAATACAGTGCTGTTTTACCAGCACCCCAAACCTTAATCAAATGTTTTCCCCCGAGAGACCTTAAGTATCAAAATTTCTACAGCCTTGATTCTGCTATACACAAAAAATGCCCCTCAGACAGGAGGAGGAAAACACTAGTGTAAATAAACATTGTTCTCCCTGCCATCCATGGATTCCAGTGAGAATATAAGGACCCCAGGACCCTGGTCGCTCACCTAGTGTGGAAGTTCTGAATATTCACATTTCTATAAGGAGCAGTTTTCCTTTGACACCAAAGCAGCAGACCTTCTTTGGCAGAGGTTTCTGTAATGACAGCCAAGAAAAAGTGTCCAGAGGGAAATACTCACCACTTAATTCACCCAACTCCTAGTCACCTTCTAAAGAGAACTCCCAGGGGGCCAACAGCCAAACGCATCATCTCTTCTCACAGTCTCTGCAAGGGACTGTAAGCTGGAACTCTGCTCCCAGTGACTGACTTCTGGTGACACTTACGGGACTTAAAAGGGACAATGCAGGAACAACTGCAAGTTATCATATAATAAATATAAAGCCAAACTTGAGGGTTGTTGGTAACTTACCTTTTTTTAATGAAAATTTTAAAAATGTGTATAGTTAATGACTTAACGAACCTAAGAATTTACCTAAGAATGTAAGAATGACGTAACTAACCTAAGAATTTACCTAAGAATGTAAATTATAAATGATGATCTCATTTATAATTTACATTCTTAGGTAAATGGAAATCACAGAGGCCACTGTGTCTCAAATTTATTCCCTTACCCAGTGATTTCATAACACTTAAGGGCTTTTTACTGGTAAATTTCAAGTTTGGCCACCTGAGTTCTGACCAAGGTGAAAAAACAACTACCAGGCCCACCTGGTGGCGCAGAGGTTTAGTTTGCGCCTTAGCAGCCCAGGGTTCATGGGTTCAGATCCCGGGCGCCCAGCAGATGCACTGCTTGTCAGCCATGCCGTGGCAGCATCCCATATAAAGTGGAGGAAGATGGGCACGGATGTTAGCCCAGGGCCAGTCTTCCTCAGCAAAAAGAGGAGGATTGGCAACAGACGTTAGCTCAGGGCTGGTCTTCCTCACAAAAAAAAACAAAAAACAAAAAACCAAAACACAACTACACCCTCTGGGAGGCATGAAGATGAGCTGTTCAGATGTCCTGCCGCTAGGAGCACAGGGCAGCAACTGATGTCCCAGCTGCTACACTCTGAATCCACCCCTGCATTCCCCAGAGGCCATACTTCCTCAGGGCTGCACCAGCCAAAGACTGAGCAAAGGGCGGGCACTAGAGCTGGGCCATTCTGCCGCATGGGGGACTCCTCTGAGAGCAACTGAGGCTTAAGGACTCCCCATCAGCCTGGCTGAACCAGCCTGAGGACTGTACTGCAGAATGAGACTCTTCTTTCCCAAGCCCTTCCTGCCCCTTCTCCAGCAGAGATGTCAGCCAGGAGCTTTGGCCCGAAGGCTCTCACAGCCATCTCCTGCTCCCCACTCCTTATCCTCCACAGGCATTTCCTCCAACAAAAGTCTCACACTTCTGTTATGGACTGAATGTTTGTGTCCCCCCCCCAAATTCATAAGTTGAACTCTAACCCTCAATGTGATGGTATTTAGAGACACAGCCTTAGGGAAGCAATTAGGGTTAGAGAAGCCCATGAGGGTGGGGCCCTCATGATGGGATTAGTGCCCTTTTAAGAAGAGACAAAAGAGCACTGGTGTGCCACATACTCTGTCTGTCTGTCTGTCTCTCTCTCTCTCTCTGCTATGTGAGGACAGAGTGAGAAGGTGGCCATGTGCAAGCCAAGAGGAGGGCCCTCACCAGAAACTGATCATGCTGGCACCCTGATCTCAGACTTCCAACTTCCAGAACTGTGAGAAATAAATTTCTGTTGTTTAAGTCACTCAGTCTGTAGTATTTTGCTATGGCAGCCTGAGCAGACTAAGACAGCTTCTAATACCATCTTGGCACTTGCTTCTTGGAGGACCCAAAGCTACACACCTCCAAACAGCTCCTCAAAGCCACCTACGTAGCCTAGGATTCTGCCTGTACTCAAATGTCGACAAATTTAGAAAGCCCCTCTAAACATGTGGACTCTTAACTAACATTGGGCCCTGGTCTTCCATTTTACTAAGGGCTTGACATTGATTTTTCTCACATCAAAATAAATATTCTGTAATTATTTATCTAAATTGTCCATTCTCATTCAGACTTTTCTTTGACCCATAACCCAGTTGAAATAAATTTCAAGTGCCATAGGAATATTTGAATGATTCCTGTTCATGTCTCTTATCTAGCAAATTCTTGATAAGGAAAATGACTGAAAGTTCTAAGATGTTATTAAAATATTAATTGGTATAGATGTTGAAATAGGGAACTCCACATCTACCTGTTCTGATATATACATAACTGCCTGCCTTTGGAGTCCTGGCCAATGTTATAAATAAGAAAAAGTAAAACAGGAGGAAATAATGTACTGTATTTTATAAAGTTTAAACGAAACTTAGGTTAGAAAAGTAAACAGAGGTACAGTAGATCAATGAAATCCTATAACTGCTACTGAAGTTTAGATTTACAAGATTTACAGACCCAAGTTTCACCTAATTTCTGTCTGAACGTGTCTGAACACTCTCAGGCTATGAATGTCAAACAAAGTTTTCTCCTTATTTAATTGGCTATTCTAATCAAAGCTGAGTCTCTCTCACCCCCACGTCCACTTTTAGGCTTTCAGTTAAAGGGTAACAAGCTGGTGTCAGTTATGTATGTGGCTGTGATACACTCCTCCTTGCAGGTGGAGGTTAAATCTGAAACATGGCCATTTGGTGCACACACACAAAACGCTGATGGTGGGTATAAAAGTAGGTAGTGTCACTTGTCATTCCATCATGAAAAACCATATGACACACAAGGAAACCCATCTACTTCCATGTGGATTGCCCTCATCAACAGATATATTAATCTCCCATTTTCTCTCATGGGAGAGGCCCATCATTCTGTTGAAGCAGACTGGGTACTCAAAGAATTCAGTTGAATAACAATGTCTTTTTCTACATAACACACATCACTAAAACAAACTAAGATAATTTTTCTGTAGACTTGCAGAAATTAAGTGAGGCTATTAAGAAATGACTCCATAAAACTAAAACAAATAAAAATATAAGTTAACAAACTAACATTATCTACTGTATTGGACACTGAAAGATGTCTGCTGCAAGAGATTTAGGCACTTTACTAATGAAATGACCAGTTTTGAATGTTTCATTTCTTAGTCTTTTGAAAAGTAGATTAATGTATCTTTTTATTGTGATGTTTTACAAAATACTGTGACTTGATTACCTTATTTTGGGCACATTAATAATTTGAGGGATAATCTCTAATGGATAATACCATTCATAGCTACACTTGAAATAGAATTAAGTTTTAAATTAATATTATCATAAATTTGAAATTTGTAACCAATCAGAAAACAACCTGAGTTGTTCAAGTTCATCTCTGTAACATTTGTGAGAAAAGGATTTGCCAGTCAGCAAATGCAATAGTGTGAAGATTTTTTAAAATAGTATTTGTTCTTAAAGTGGGTTCAACTGTTTATTTAAACTTAGAAGTATACAAAATTGATAAAATTATTATCACTCTTTTTTAATAAAGCAGGAACTTTAAAGAAGCATCTTATTATTTTCCATAGCATGAAAGCAATGTACTTTAATAAAAGGACACTGTACAAAAGTTTCAAATTCAGATTATTTATTAATTCAAGCTGGCTGTCATTCCTGAGCCTGAACTATTGAGGTTTTAATATCATTATATCTTACTTTGATTTTTAGATGACATAAATGGGGCGTCAGTGCTAGAAGGGAATAGTCTAAGTGGATTAGAAACTCCGGGCAGGTACCGCAGGCTTCGTGTCATCTGGTACAATAATAGGCAGACTGTCACTTTTCAAAGTTTGTTCGTGGATTAGTAGCTAAAATCACTTAAAAAGGCAGAGTCAGAGGTACTCCATCCTGAACAGAATTACAAACAACGTCTCCACCCCTCACCATTCAGGTACTTGGTTACCTCTCAGGTGACAAAGGAGGAGGAGGCTGACACCCCCAACCAAGGAGGTGGTTGGACAATTCAGACTGCCCTTAAATATATTTTGTAGCTATACATTTTGTGATTTGAGGGCTAAATAAGCAAACTCTTATTTTAAGAATGTCAATTTGACACTTTTCATCAGTACTGAATTCATCAAAGTATTTAGGAGTGCAGTGGGTGTAAAAGACTAAAGATCTTCATCTTCAATGGTGGTGCCAAGGATTAGGGCTCTATTACAATAATGGAATAGTTGTTAGTCCGAAAGATATAATGACAACAGAGACTTTGTAAAAAAAAGAAAAAAAGAGAGAGAGAGAGAAAAGGAAGGAAGGAAGGAATGGAAGGAGGGAGGGAGGAAGGAAGGGAGGGAGGATGGACAAACAAACTATAATTTCAATTTATTATTTTTTCGCACTGGAAAAAAATAGTTTCAGCTCTAAGACTAAAGAATTCTGTTATAGTTGTGAACTTACTAGTTTGATAAGCAATAAAGAAGCTTAAAAAAATGCTCATTTTAAAAAGCGACTTCTGGAGAGGTGACGTCAGCATCATGGCGGAGTGAGATTCCCTCTTTGAATCTCTGCCCCCTACGACACAACGAAAACATCATTCACATTCCAACAGAGCTCAATCAAACACTACGAAGGACTTCTGAGAAACCCCTGCTGCCATACATCGGACGGTGGAGGCGCGGGAAGCCCAGGAGGACGGGAGGAGAGGTAGGAGGTTGTACTCCCCCTCCCCAATCGATCGGCAAAAACAGCGCGGTTCGCGGACAGAGGGGGGAGGGGCGGCCCACAGCGGGGAAAACTAGCGCCATCCAGGTGCTCTCACAGACTGTCGCGAGATCCCCACGGGGAAGCGACGACGGACTGTTTAGGGGGTGTAGCAAACACCCTAACAGAGCCAGAAAGGAAACCCCCGGGTCAAGCAGGAGAAAGAGAGGACCCCTCCCCCCACACACCCGGCGTTTCAGCATAATCCCTCCGGGGGTGCAGCCGCCTCAGAGCAAACCGCTCGCGATCTCCACCTTGTGGCAGCAGGGGGAAACTGCAGGACTAACTTTAATCATGACGGGTAAAAATAAAGCCGTCCCCGCCGGATCCTTGCGAAAATATGTCAGGGCTACAGACCAAAAGGAAAATGACAAGCACCCAGAAACCAACCCTGAAGGCACAGAATTTGATAACCTGAATGAGAGAGAATTCAAAATAGCTATCATAAACAAGCTCAACGAAATACAAGAGAACACACAGAAACAAATCAACGAATTCAGAGATTATGTCACAAAAGAGATTGAAACCCTAAAGAAAAACCAATCAGAATTATTGGAGATGAAAAACAAAATGAATGAGATAGTGGAAAAAATGGAGTCTTTAAAGAGCAGAACTGACAATATGGAGGAACGAATTAGCACTATTGAGGATAGCCACGCAGAAATGCTCCTGGTGGAGGAGGAGAGAGAGCTAAGACTAAAAAGAAATGAAGAAATTCTTCGAGAAATATCAGACTCAATGAGGAAAAGCAACATAAGGATAATAGGTATTCCAGAAGGAGAAGAAAGAGAAAAAGGAGCAGAGAGTTTGTTCAAAGAAATAATAGCTGAGAACTTCCCCAACCTAGGGAACGAAAGGGAAATAACAGTGAATGAAATCAATAGATCACCTAAATATATAAACAGGAATAAAAAATCATCTCGCCACATAGTAGCAAACTTGAAGAATACCCGTGACAAGGAAATAATATTGAAGGCAGCTAAACAAAAAACCAAAATAACATACAAAGGAAACCCCATCAGGCTCTCAGCTGATTTCTCGACAGAAACTCTACAGGCTAGGAGAGACTGGAATGATATATTCAAAATCATGAAAGACAAAAACCTTCAGCCGAGAATACTTTATCCAGCAAAAATATCCTTCAAATACGATGGAGAAATAATAACTCTCCCTGATAAACAAAAGCTAAGAGAGTTCGTCACCACAAGACCCCCACTACAAGAAATGCTCAAGAAGGCCCTGAGGCCTGAAAAAAAACAAATGAGAAAGGGGATACAAAGATTTCAGCAAGGAGAAAAGCAAGGAGACTAAACCAGAACAAAGTACAGTTGGAAAACATCAAAAATTAATTCAAGCTCATCACTGGAAACACACATTCATGACACAATCTGGAATAAAGAGATAACAAATAAGGAGGGGAAGAGGTAAGGGATTGAACTGACCCAGCCTCAGGAAAAAGGAGGCATCTGAAAATGTACTTTCTTATCCAGGAGATCGCTTATATAAACCGCACGGTAACCACTAAACAAACAACCAGAAGAGAACCACACATGACAAATAAAGAGAAAACCAAGAGAATGAGCATGCAGAAATACCAAATTGAATTTGCAGTCCGAAACACAAGGGACAAGAAACGAAGGAAATGCAAAAGAACCAGAAGATGAACAATAAAATAGCAACATTAAACCCTCATATATCAATAATCACTCTAAACGTAAATGGATTGAATTCTCCAATCAAAAGACACAGAGTGGCAGGATGGATTAAAAACCAAGATCCAACAATCTGCTGCCTCCAGGAAACACATCTCAGCTCTAAAGACAAACACAGACTCAAAATAAAAGGATGGAAAACAATACTCCAAGCTAATGGCAAACAAAAGAAAGCAGGAGTAGCCATACTTATATCAGACAAAGTAGACTTCAAGATAAAAAAGGTAATGAGAGACAAAGAAGGGCAATATATAATGATAAAAGGGATACTTCACCAAGAAGACATAACACTTATAAATATCTATGCACCCAACACAGGAGCACCAAAGTACATAAAACAACTGCTAAAAAACCTTAAAGGAGATATTAACAATAACACAATAATAATAGGGGATCTTAATACCCCCCTTACATCAATAGATAGATCATCCAGACAAAAAGTCAATAAGGAAATACTGGACTTAAATGAAAAACTAGACGCAATGGATTTAATAGATATATACAGAGCACTCCACCCAAAAAAAGCAGAGTACACATTCTTCTCAAGTGCTCATGGAACATTCTCAAGGATAGACCATATATTAGGAAACAAGGCAAACCTCTATAAATTTAAGAAGATTGAAATCATTACAAGCATCTTTTCTGATCATAATGCTGTGAAACTAGAAATCAACTGCAAGGAAAAAACTAGGAAAGGGACAAAGATGTGGAGACTAAACAACATGCTACTGAACAACCAATGGGTCGTTGATGAAATTAAAGGAGAAATCAAAAGCTATCTGGAGACAAATGAAAAGGAAAATACACCATACCAACTCATATGGGATGCAGCAAAAGCAGTCCTGAGAGGGAAATTCATAGCAATACAAGCTCACCTTAACAAACAAGAAAAATCCCAAATAAATAACCTTAAATTGCACCTAACAGAGTTGGAAAAAGAAGAACAGACAAAGCCCCGAATCAGCAGAAGGAGGGAAATAATAAAAATCAGAGCAGAAATAAATGAAATTGAAACCAAAAAAACAGTAGAAAGGATCAATGAAACAAAGAGCTGGTTCTTTGAGAAGATAAATAAAATTGACAAACCCTTAGCCAGACTCACTAAGAAAAAAAGGGAGAAGACTCAAATAAATAAAATTAGAAATGAAAGAGGAGAAATTACAACAGACACCACAGAAATACAAGGGATTATTAGGGAATACTATGAAAAACTTTACGCCAACAAATTGGACAACCTAGAGGAAATGGACAAATTCTTGGACGCGTACAACCTCCCAAAACTGAATCAAGAAGAAATAGAGAATCTGAACAGACCAATCACAAGTAAAGAGATTGAAACAGTAATCAAAAACCTCCCAAAAAATAAAAGCCCAGGACCAGATGGCTTCCCTGGAGAATTTTATCAAACGTTCAAAGAAGATTTAGCACCTATCCTTCTCAAACTATTCCAAAAAATAGAGGAAGATGGAATACTTCCCAACACATTCTATGAGGCCGACATCATGCTGATACCAAAGCCAGACAAGGACAATACAAAGAAGGAAAACTACAGGCCAATATCGCTGATGAACATAGACGCAAAAATCCTCAACAAAATATTGGCAAACCGAATACAGCAATACATCAAAAAGATCATACACCACGATCAAGTGGGATTTATACCAGGGACACAGGGATGGTTCAACATCCGCAAATCAATCAACGTGATACACCACATTAACAAAATGAAGAATAAAAACCACATGATCATCTCAATCGATGCAGAGAAGGCATTCGACAAGATCCAGCATCCATTTATGATAAAAACTCTCAACAAAATGGGTATAGAAGGAAAGTACCTCAACATAATAAGGGCCATATATGACAAACCTACAGCAAACATCCTACTCAACGGGGAAAAACTGAAAGCCATTCCTTTGAGGACAGGAACAAGACAAGGGTGCCCACTCTCACCGCTCTTATTCAACATAGTACTGGAAGTTCTGGCCAGAGCAATTAGGCAAGAAAAAGGAATAAAAGGACTCCAAATAGGCAATGAAGAAGTGAAACTCTCACTATTTGCAGACGACATGATCCTATACATAGAAAACCCCAAAAATTCCATCGGAAAGCTACTAGAAACAATCAACAACTACAGCAAAGTGGCAGGGTATAAAATCAACTTACAAAAATCAATTGCATTTCTATACACTAACGATGAAAAAACAGAAAGAGAACTCAAAAAGACAATCCCATTTACAATTGCAACAAAGAGAATAAAATATCTGGGAATCAATTTAACCAAGGAGGTCAAAGACCTATACAATGAAAACTATAAGACACTATTGAAAGAAATCGAGGAGGACATAAAGAAATGGAAAAATATTCCATGCACATGGATTGGAAGAATAAATATAGTTAAAATGTCCATTCTACCTAAAGCAATCTACAGATTCAATGCAATCCCAATCAGAATCCCAATGTCATTCTTCACGGTAATAGAACAAAAACTACTGAAATTCGTATGGGGCAACAAAAGAGCCCGAATAGCTAAAGCAATCCTGAAAAAAAAGAACAAAGCTGGAGGCATCACAATCCCTGATTTCAAAATATACTATAAAGCTACAGTAATCAAAACAGCATGGTACTGGTACAAGAATAGACACACAGATCAATGGAACAGAATTGAAAGCCCAGAAATAAAACCACACACCTATGGACAGCTAATCTTCGACAAAGGAGCAAAGAACATACAATGGAGAGAGGGAAGTCTCTTCAATAAATGGTGCTGGGAAAATTGGACAGCAACATGCAAAAGAATGAAAGTAGACCATCTCCTATCGCCATATACAAAAATCAATTCAAAATGGATCAAAGACCTGAAAATGAGACCTGAAACTATAAAAATCTTGGAAGAAAATATAGGCAGTACACTAATTGCGATTGGACATAAAGGGATCCTTTCAGATTCCATGTCTACCCAGACAAGGGAAACAAAAGAAAAAATAAACAAGTGGGACCTCATCAGACTAAAGAGCTTCTACAAAGCAAATGAAACCAGGATAAAAATGAATAAACAACCCACCAGCTGGGAGAAAATATTTGCAAATCGTTTGTCTGACAAGGGATTAATCTCAGTAATATACAAAGATCTCATACAACTGAGCAACAAAAAAACAAACAACCCGATCAAAAAATGGGCAGAGGATATGAACAGACATTTTTCCAAGGAAGAGATACAGATGGCCAATAGACACATGAAAAGATGTTCAACATCACTAATCATCAGGGAAATGCAAATCAAAACTACACTGAGATATCACCTTACACCGGTTAGAATGGCTATAATCACCAAGACAAATAACAACAAATGCTGGAGAGGTTGTGGAGAAACGGGGACCCTCATTCACTGCTGGTGGGAATGCAAACTGGTGCAGCCTCTATGGAAAACAGTATGGAGAGTCCTCAAAAAATTAAAAATAGAAATACCGTATGATCCAGCAATCCCACTCTTGGGCATCTACCCAATGGACGTGAAATCAACCATCACAAGAGGCGTATGCACCCCTATGTTCATTGCAGCATTATTCACTATAGCCAAGAAGTGGAAGCAACCCAAGTGTCCCTCAACTGAAGATTGGTTAAAGAAGATGTGGTATATACATACAATGGAATACTACTCAGCCATAAGAAAAGACACAATTGTCCCATTTGCAACAACATGGAAGGACCTAGAGGGTATTATGTTAAGTGAAATAAGCCAGAGAGAGAAGGACAGACACTGCATGAACTCACTCATATATGGAATATAAGTGAACACACGGACAGAGAGAACTGATTGGTGGTTACCAAGGGGAAGGGGGGTGGGGGGGGCACAAGGGGTGAAGGGTTACATCCACAAGGTGACGGACAAAAATGTACAACTAAAACCCCACAGTGTTATAAACTAAGATATCAATAAAAAAAAAAAAAAAAAAAAGCGACTTCTGTTCTGAACATGTGCTCATCTTTTGCAAAATGATTCCACCCCCATGAATGAAGCTGCGTTGCTGGGGTCTTTTCCCACACAAACAGAAAACTTGTGAAAACCCAACTCACCTAACTTTCACTCAATCATGTAAATATTCAATTTTACAAAACCCTATTCAAATTTTAATTTAAAAGCTCAATTTACAAATTACTCTAAATATCTTCATACAATCAGATTTTTAACCAATTCTTTTACCTTCAACTGAAATATCTTGAATAGCAAAGCGAAGGATGATGGTCCAGATCATGCCCAGCGTCATTTTCACGTTGCCATCAACAATTTCTTTAGGTAAGAGCAAACAACAAATTAGTGTAAACATAACATCATCAGTATACAAATTTCTCCTATAAGTTACAAATTTCCTGTAAGTTTTGACTTCAGAGCTGTTGGAAAATATATATATGGAAAGACCAGTTGATGGTTTTTTTTATAAGTGTCACTGTGTGTCTAGTTATAAATATGGTATTCATAACCAACTGTCTCCAGTTTAAACGAATTCTGAGTTAATAATAAGCACAAATCTTGCATATGTATAGTCACTGAACACATACCAGGAGTTTCCAAGTTTCAAGACCAGATGAGCTAAGGTTCTAAATAATCAACCACAGAGAACACGAGTGCATCTTTACCCTGATCCTTCCTCCAGCCCTCCCTGGTTGGCAGGTTCAGAGGACTCAGCTGTGTACAATGAGAGGCAGGGCAGTCTCTGCCCCTGCCAAACTCACCAGGACTCCCAATCTCCCACAGAGAATGAAGGGGCCACTTCCTTCCTATTCATTAGTTCTCATCAAGAGTCTTTGGGATATATAAATTCTTTCTCATTCCTATAATCGGTTTGAAGATGATGGCATTATATCTGACTCTATTCTCTGCAAATAATCCTAAAGCCTGGTGTCCCATTCACGGTACCGTTTCTTCTCATCTCTGTACACCCAGAGCCTAGTAGAGACCCTGACATGAAGAAGGTACAGTAAATGATGGGAGGGAGTGAGGGAAGAATTCATCCAGCTGCAGGCCCACACCCCCACTGTGAGGTCACTGTGGCGGCCAGGGGTATTCTCCTCACACCTCATTTACCTTCAGCCCCGATGGACACCAGTTTCACACCCTTGCTGGCTATGTAATCCAAGGCTTTGTTGACATTAGCAATTTTGTGGAATCGCATTTTTCCTCGGTCAGGTTTGGGCAGCCTTTCCCCTGTCGGATGAAAAAAGAATGGTGTAAACAGAGAAAAAACAACCCCTTGATGCAGAATCAAGATGCCCAAATTCAGAGTCTGTGCTTTCCTTAAACGGAAATAGTTATCTGACTGTTTCTTATGTGTCCTCAGCTTCTGCAAATCACTGTACAGAGGGAACACTAACCAAAAAACTTTCAAGATCAAATGGGCCAGTGGAGAGTTATTACTATTAAGGCCATATACATTTTAGATCTGCTGGGAGAGTCTCGTTTGGTCTCTGAACCAACTGACAGCCGAGTAAAGAGAGAAGCTGGTTGGTGTCCCTAGAGCATTCGGAGATGCTGACTAGCTGTTATGATCCATTTTCTAGTCCAAAGTCTAAACCAGACAACTGAAATTCAGGGCAAAACATAACCCCTCTGGGATTTTAACTCATGTTTTCAGACTTATGCCAACATATACATTGGCTTTTTGCATGAAAGACAATTTCTGGAATATGCACTAGCTGGACGAAGAGTGGAGAGGGCAGTATGGTAGGCAGTCATATAAACGTCACTGTTTCTTCTCTTATTTTGTTTCAAGGTGTGTGGTATAAACATTATTTCAATAAGTCAATTTTAAACAGAATTCACTCCTTTTTAGAACAGAAAAATAACTCCAGGCAGATTGTTCTTTGAAAAGGTTTTCTTTGCCAATAATACCATGTTCTTGCCCGGCCAGGTTCAAAGGGAACTTCTGAGGCAGTCATCTTTAGACAGATGCATATCTACTGCTTACACACAGAAGAGGACTGGGGTCTAACATCTATGGAAAATGTTTAAGACCAACCTGAGATGACTTCCAAAAGCAGCATGAGCTTAAGGCCATTCCTGAAGTCTTCCTCGATGTTCTCAATCTGGGTGCCAGCTTTCCTTAGGTGAGAATTACACCAGGCAGTGAAGGTCTGCAACAAGAGCCAAACACTCCTTAGCACAGCCCTATCAGCAGTCAGACCCCCTCCACAAGGACACTTGATTATCTTGCACATTCTGGGGAGTCTAACAGGCTGGAGCTCATTGAGCCTTCTAGAGAAAGAAGACAAAATTTGATGGAAAGAATGATTTGAGGCCAAAAGGTAAGATTTTTAGTAAAATTTCCTCTTTAGAGACAAAATATCATTTATTTGGTATACCAACCTGAGGAAATTTTGCCTTCAGTTTAAAAAGGTACTACACTGAGAGCCAGCCCTGATGGCCTAGTGGTTAAAGTTCAGCGCTCTCACCACTTCAGCGGCCCAGCTTCATTTCCCAGTCACGGAACCACACCACCCGTCTGCCAGTCGCCATGCTTTGGCGGCGGCTCACACAGAAGAACTACAGGACTTACAACTAGGATATACAGCCATGCACTGGGGCTTTGGGGAGGAAGAGAAAAAAAAAAGAGGAAGATTGGCAACAGATGTTAGCCCAGGGTAACTCCTTCCCAGAAAAAAAAAAAAAAACTACCACATTTACACCTATGCCTTCACCTTCTGAAAACCTCTTACTCTGTAGGCAAGATAGACCGAATTAGGATGTGCTTATTCCCTGCATACAACAAAAATAAGCTTGCTTGAAGAATAGATGAGTAAATAATGCTTAAAGAACGTTCAGAATGTCTTACTTTAGAGCAGAGGGTGGGTGGTATTGTGTAGCAGAAAGGAGAAAAGAGGAGGGACCCATAACCACTAATTATCTACAACTAGTTTATCTTGGATGAACAACAGTTTTAAGCTAGTAACTAAATCAATTAAACAAATTTGCAGTATAGTCAATCATTTAAAAATAATAATTATAATAGTAATCATGACCTCCTACTGGCATATTCCAGGCTCTGGACTAGACAATGGATTTCAAAGACAATTAGATACAGCCCACCCTGGAAGGGCTCAGATTCTAGTCATCTTGACAATTACTAGGGCAAACTCCAGCAGAAAATGAACTATATTTTAAGTGGTATCCGAAGTCATTCTGTTTATTTTTCAAGCTTCTTTTAACTTGGCTTCCACTTGTGCACTATTTCCTGCCAAAACCAGATTAGAAATGGTTCTGGCAGCTGCTGGCTAAGAATGCAAACTGTCCCCCTGTCTCGCAACAGCTGCTGGGCTCAAGAACAAAGTAGCCGGCACGTTACACTGGAGGAGACACACAAGTAGGGTTTGTGCTCTAGACCACAAAACGAAACTCTCAAAAGTGAGACTTTGTAGAAAAAGACACATTTCCATAAAAATGATTTTCCTGGTTAATAAAGAGGATTTTCAAATCTCAAATCAAAGTAATAGTCACTTATTGCAATAAATATGTGATAGCATTAAATTTAGGGCAAAAGGAAAATGTGGGCATTTTCTTGGATTTACGATAATGAATTTTACCCTGAGAGCCTAACTGATAATTATTTCTCCTAAAACACATCTAAACGTTAGTCAGGTCTAAACAGAAGAGACACTCTAAGCCATATATTCTAGAGCTGCACCCAATCACTGCAGTAGCCACTAGCCACATGCGGCTATTTAAGTGTAAATTAATTAAAATTAAAGGAATTAAAAATTTAGTTCCTCGGCTGCATAAGCCACCTTTCAAGTGCTCAAAAGCCACATGTGGCTAGAGGCTACTGGATTGGATGGTGCAGATACAGAAGATTTCCAGCATCACAGAAAAGTTCTATTGGACAGTGCCACTCTAGATAATCAAATTTTGTTTTTTGAAGCTAAGATTGTTACAAGAGTCTATTATTTATTTACTTATTAATTTTATGTATTTGCTTTTTGAGTAGACAATACATTTCCTTGGTTCAAAATTCAAGTGGTACGAAAGGTTATAAAGTAAAAGGCCTCCCTCTCACTTTTGTTCCCAGCCACCCAGTTCCCTTTCCCAGAGGGAACACAGATTCAGTTTCTTGTGTAGTTCGTCAATGATATTCTACACATATACAAATACACAGACACATGCATCTTTTTTTGTACCTTTAACACAAATCATAGCATACACACTGTTCTGCACCTGGCTTTTTTTACTCACTTAAAAAATATAACCTAGAGCTCATTCCATACCAGTACAGATCATTCCTTTGTATGGGTGCATAGTATTCCACTGCAGTGGCTATACCATACTTTTTGTAACTAGCTCCCTATGGATGGATGTTTAGGCTGTTTCCAGATAACTAAATTCTTACAGTAAAAAACATCCCAGGCCCCATTTCAGCAAGCAAAACTACTTTAAGGGTGTTTTATTTCTATTTTTGTTTGTACCTGACACTACTGAGACTAATCACATATCTAATCTTTTGGAAAAGGCGCAAGAGAATAGCAGGCTGTGATTTTTAGAAATGGAATTGATGGAGAAAAACTATACTGACATAAAATATTTATAGAGTTGTCTTTATTTACATTCTACTTAAAAATGGGCAACATTGCTGGTGCAAATTACCTTACCTTGTTACCATGTTATTTAAGTCCCTTCATAATAAAAGGATCAGAGGCACTTCTGGATATCACCCCAAAGCTGTTTCTGAAATCAACACAAGCTTCTGGACCCCCACTATGGAACACTGTGAAAGTCTGTTTGATATCATCTTTATATAGGTATACATACAATCAAGGTAATTTACCATAGGTAATTATTCAGTAGTACAAATCCAGAGAATGAATTTAATCTAAAATGTCAATTTATTTAGTTAAGTCGAATGAAGTTTCCCTATCTTTAATGAGTATTCCTAAGAGCTAATGAAGCTGGTGACTAACCAACTTAAATGCAAAAAGGGACCCCAACAGCTCTGTGATAACAGCTTGCAAAGAGGCCAGCAATTTATGCTTTATTAGAATGTTTAATTTTCCTTCTACTTACAGTTTTAATTACCATACCCTACAGAGACTATTCCTATGCATTTCCCATCGTCCTCTGTTTCTGTGAAAAGCCTGCTAATCATGGAGGAGAGAGAAACAAAAGCAACAACAGCAGCAACAACACCCCACACATCCTACCTGGTTGGCTTCTTTGTGGATTTTCTTGCTGTTTAATAGCAACATGCACCTTTAAGGTCCATGAGAACTACATCTTGGAGAACTAAAATGCAATGAAGGTAAGTCCACATGGTTTTGGAGGCAGGCTGTTGGTTCAAATTGCATTACCAAGCCAGATGCCCTTTCTTAAGAGAAATGATGCTCTATGAACCAGACAGAGACCATCATGGAAAGAGGCCAATGTCTTCCCAGCCCACAGCTCAACTCAGAAGCTGCCCAGTCACATCTGAGGTCATCCAACCTCCTCTCTTGCTTCCAACTCTAACTTTCCTCTACGTCTCTCCTGGGGAACAACTCATTCCCTGCTCCTCTACACCTAGTGACAAATACAAATGCTTTTTGAATCTCAAAAATAGGCACATTAAAAAAACTTTCAGAGCCACACAAAGAGAACCAAGATGGAAAACCACAGACCCATCTATCTCCAGAAAGGAAAGGCTGATGTTTCTAGTCCTTATCACCTTCCAAAGAAGCTCACAACAAAGCTAAGGGAAGGAGTGTTCAAGTCACAGAAAGAAAAGACAGAAAGGCAGTGGAAGTCATTGTCTCACTATGTTTATTCCTTAGACAATGGGAGCAAATATTAGCATCTCTTCCCAAAACATAAAGACTCACAAGTCACTGGACAGGATGGGTGGTGCAGTAGGCACAGACTGGTCTTCCTGCCCATACAGACCCTCCCTGGTCACAGGACGGAAGCTCTCCAAGCACAGGGAGCAGAGGAAGAGGGGATTAAGGCCCTGTTCCCCTGACTTGTAGTAGTATGTTTTCATGCGGAAAGTCTGAAGAATACTCAAATTATCAGCAATCTCTCCTCTGTTATATTTCTGAACGTAATCCAGAGGCCCAGAAAACGCTCCTCAACCCCAAAACATGGTGGTTGAGAAAAATATCAGTTGGAGGAGTTTCCCAGGAATATCTGTTAGCAAGAATTGTTAGCTCCATTCAGTGGTGGGTAAAGCCATTCCTTCTTTCATGAAGAACTTACTAGCAAAGTCCCTGTTCACAGGAACTGTAAGACTATTGTATTTCTCAAAGTTAAATTATATAATATGACAACCAACACAATGGGCTTAATGCCAAAAAAGCACTTATGTCCTTAGTGAAATGTTGAGATAAGCTTGTCTTACTGAACGTTACGCATTTGTATTTGGTTTCAAGTTAACTACGCCTAGAGACATAACCACCTACATTGTAGACTATTCCATTGAGAGAAGGGAAAAAAAAGTCTTTTAATCCAAATGAGTTATATCTGTGATTATTTAGATAAAACAAGTTCACATCTCCACCTGGAAGAGATTATTACCTGGATATGCAGATAAGGACAAAAAAATCAACCGAGTCTGACACGGTTCTCTGAGTATGAGTCCATTTCATACAATTACTAACTCTTTTAGCAATAAGGTTCTAGGCCTGAATTGGTTCCTATAAGACTATCTGTTCAATTTACTATTCCAGTTTCTCCAAACAAAAAATTGGGCAATACAATATCTATAAACTTCCTTTATTCTTTTTTAGCCAGCTTTTACTTTAATAATAACTACATAAAATACTAATTTCAGATCAAATTTTCTGAAATGGAGACTCATTAGAGCCACAGGACTTTTCTGTACGAGACAGAACAGAGTCTCCTGAGGGCTGGGACACTCAGGCAGAGTCCGCAGCATGAAGCTCGGGGGTGGGCAGGCCTGAATAGCTTTTAGCTTTTTTTTTTTTTTTTTTTTTTTAATTTTTTATTGATGTCTTAGTTTATAACACTGTGGGTAGCTTTTAAACCCACCAATTAAAAAACAGCATGTCTGTCACGTCGGAAACGGTTTGGGGCACTGTCAGAGTGTTCTGTGATTTTGAGTCTGCATATCATTTACTTTCCTCAGTGAGGAAAGACATCGAGAGGCTCACTGTGTCGATTCCTGGCCTGCGTCCTGTGGAGTGGGAGAGCCGAGCCCCAGGTGAGCAGGGGCAGTGGTCCCGGAGCGGGCAGAGCCCAGTCCGGCCCACAGTTGTGGCTCAGAACTCAGATTCTACTTCTGACTCGGACACCATGTAATTATTCGTCCTTCATGTCTTGACACTTTCCCAGCTATAAAAAAAGAAGTGCCATGATCAACTTTATGAAATAGTTTAAAAGGTTATCAGGAGGAGAAGAAATGTAAAAACTGGCCGGCCAACATCACCTCTCACGGCGTTCTGCACACCCACTCACGGAAAACCACTGAAAACCACCATCCGTGAGGCTGATTTTCTAAAAATGCTCCATTTCTTCTTCTATTTACAATAATCACTTCCAGAATGTTTTCTTTTCCACTTCACAAATTCTCAATCTGCCAAGAGTCCTGCCAATCCCTTTCCTGGTTCTTTTAAAATACTGGAAAAGTAAGTGGGCTCCAGAATGCTGCACACATCTGTAGAATCTCTGGCGAAGGGAGGAGGGGAGGGTCAGAGCTGTTTCTCTGAAGTAACTGTCGTTTTAGCTCTAGCATTTGAGAAAGGAGTCACTCCCTTTATAAAGAGCAGGGAGCCTACTCCTCTGAGAGGGCAGAGATTGCTGCCAGACACATGGCCGGAAGCAGAATGCACTGGTTCACTGCAAATCTTCACAACCCCCTCAGCCAGGAAGTCTCTCATCCACATCACAGGAGTTGCTGCACTGGATGATCCTTGCAAATGCGAAGAAGCCCCCAACAATGGGCCACTCCAGAATCACATCAGAAGTCAGCAGCATGATCTTAAATTTAAATATTCAGACACTCAACCATCTTTTAAAAACATCTCTGGATCCAGAAGTCACTCACAGTGGTGACTGATTGGTTAGCATAGTGAACACTGAATAATCATCTGATCTTGAAAAAATTTCAAAGTTGCCAAGGTCCAGGTACACCTTTCAACTACTCACACAACATTTAAAAAATTTAATCCAAACAAGAAGTACGGAAGTAGTAGAGTGTTCATTCTAAGGATCCTGCATGTGCTACAATCGACTACCAGATGTCTTGGAAGACCATTTGGAGCCCTAATGTTCTCATAACTTGCATAACCAGGCATCTAACTACACAGTGGGCAGCCCTTTTATTCTCCACCCACAAATTTCTGCTTAGTCTCCAAGATCCTGCTAGATAACATGGGCTGCGACAGCTCAGTTTAGCAATCCCTGAAAAACAGCAGCCCTAAAATTTGAAGCCTGACTCTGTGACCAGCTCAGGGTCTAGTGTGGGCAAGTCAAGCTCACCTCTCCTGTGGTTTCTTTCTCTCCCCAAGGAATGCACATTAACCTCACTCAACTAGTTGGCTGAGAAGTATGATGAATTATAAGAGACTGGAAAATATTCCACAAATATAAATGCCATAGAAACACAAAAGAACAGTAGTAATGAACTGTCAGTGATGGCAGTTCAAAAAAAACCTGAGGTGCTTTGGGGTTTAAATTGAAAGGGAATTAAGTCATTGCACAGAAAAACAAAGACAGCCCATAGTCACGATTTAAGTCTACTTGAGCATAGGAGATATTCCACCTCCAATAACTTAGCATAAACACGCCGTTGCTTAGCACATTTCATAGACTGTTGCTGTACAGACTCAGAATAGGGATGTAAGAACGTCTGTGATCCAAGAATCCAGGACGATGCCAGGTCTTCATCCTTTCCTGATTTATCAAAAGTACTTACACCACTGTTCAGAGAACAAGGAACATTAATAGCATATTTTAACTTCCTCAAGGTACAAGGTGCTCAGAACATTAGTTTTTGCCAATAGGGGGTAAAAACATTTTGTCCATGCATTTTTTTAAAAAACTTACTCCTAAGGGACAATGAACATAAAGGGCTACATTTGAATCAGGACTTGGTTCATAATACACTAGGTACAAAGAGCCTTAAAATTAACTAGTGTAAAAAGACAAATCCCATCGCATTCCATTGCAAATGGAAGGCTCACGACTGGTTTCCCAGGCTTTTATATGCCTGCAAGCACACATATTATGAATCAAAGAGCCAAAGATGAACACAGCGACCTCTCATCTGCCTTACTCACCCCTGCATCACCTAAGGAACTCAGCACCCGGCAGGTACACCTGTGTGCACACATACAGAGCTGGTACCTACTCAAACTCTCAATACTTCAAGTTTTAACTGTGACAATTTCAGGCATATAGAAATTGGAACCTCAACAGTACCAAAATACTGCTTTTAATTTGAGTTCGAGGAATACTCATAAGTACATATTTAATTGCTCAAAGAGAAAAAAAGAGAGGCAGCCTTTTTCCGTTGACTCACCCCCAACAATTTCTGCCTAAAAGCAGGATTTGGGATCTCTTTCTATCCAGTGTTAGAATACCTAAAAATCTCAAATTAAAGGGTAGGAAAGCCACAAACAACTCAAGTGAGGCTGACACCATTAGCCTTTTAAGGAAACAGGAGAAACACTGTCAGACATACCTGATGTGTGACACCACCACCTGAACATTCTAAAAATGCTGGTGAAGGGGACACAGAGAAGCAGGGATCTTTGGTTTGTGTTCTAGACAGTGCCTGGAACACCGTGGCACTCAGCAACTATGTATTGAATAACATCTTATTTGTCAGACTTCCTGGGACAGATCAAAGATGCTAGCAATCAGACTTTTTAAATTGCAAAAATAAAAAAAACCAAGGAGCTAAAAATCTGTAAGTGTTCAAGTTCCAGGTTTTAAGAAATTATCATCATGTCAAACTTAACTACAGAATCCTTAAATGTTAAAAAAGACTCTCTAATCTCGCCGAAAAAAAAAAAAAAACCACCTCGTAAAAAATAAAAGGCAACCTCGCTGCTGAGGGCATCTAAAAATAGAATCAGGCTAATGGAAGAGTCTTGAAGTGGGTAGGTTAGAGATGGCTCTCCCAGCACTCGAAAAGACAGTCCTATCCAGGTCTGGTTTTAATCAGAAATTCTGAACGGTGAATTTTAGGCCTCAATCACCAGGCTCAAAAGACGAACTTCCATTTAGCCCCTGAGCTGTTCAGAATACATAAAGAAAGGTGCTAAAAACTCTGAGGCTGCCTAATAGGAAAAAAAAATGCTTTTCAGAGTTTTTTTTAACAAAGCCAAACCTAGCCCAGACTAATTCCAGTTTAAGGAATGACCTCTCTGATATGTGGAATCTCCTCCATAACTTCCAGAAAGGATGGAACAGATTAAAGTTATGGAATTTGGAAAGGGGAAATGGCTAACAAGGCTACTTTAAACTTGGAAACATCTGACCTTCAATGGGAAACTTGTGCATTGTCTACTTCTATGCTATTCTACAACTCTGCACGTCACAGATAACTGAGAGCAATGCAAAATAATTCTTGTCTACAGACAAGAAGTGCATTCTCTTCAGTACAGGACAACTCCTTCCTCCCACAGAAAAGAGTCTGCCTCCATTTGGACATTCACTTCAATATTCCTGATCTACAAACGTGCCTATTCTTCAGATTCTCTTTTGAACTTGTTGTAACACCTCTTCCGTTTTCTTGTTAATTAGTTAACACCTTTAACATGTTTATACTTCATTTTTCTATTTGTCTGGGAGTCATGATTTTACATTTAACAATTGTCTTTTGATACATAGTTTTAGAGTCTTTCTTCTAAAAAGAGGTCAACATTCAAATATGCTAAATTATTCATTATTCCAATCTAAATTTTATTGATTTCGATGAAGACAAATAGTAATTAATACACAAAAATGATACCCAGAACTAATTGAAGTCGATCATTTGCTGATCTTAAATTGCAAATGCTTCCCTTGTCCTGTAAAAACGACAATCGTCTTAAGTCTCGGTTTACCGCATTCCTTTTCCGCGTCAAATTCTCCATTTAAAATCCAATATGTGTCCCTACGTTCCCTCTTATACAAATCACCATAAATAATACTTGATTTGGGTTGAATTATTTAGCACTCTTCTCTGTTTCATAAAGATCTTACATTTATCCAGAAGCTAAACTATTTCCATCTGTTAATTTCCTCCCTGCTCAAGAAAATTTCCTACAAACATTTCATTACCACTTGCAGGAGTCCTTATTACTCATTCTCCTAATTCTTATTCTTCAGCTGCAATTACTTGTCTCCACATCTCCACAGTCCTCAAGGTGGAGTTAAAACATGGTGATGACACCAAACATTTCTCTGAGCCATTGACTCATGATCTAGTTTTCAATCCAAGCTACCTCTACTTTAATTCCAAAGGGTGTTTTAAAATTTTTGAAATAAAATTTTAATCACGGAAAAAAAAATGTTACAGCATTCTCTCTTCTAAAGGACAGTTAAGAAATAATCTTAAACTCCCCAATAAAAGGAAAAAAGAGTTAAGATCAGAAATACGCAGATTCTTCCCAAACTATTTTCAAACTGGAAGCAGATGTTAAACTAACCGAATCAAAGTCTAAGTCATTTTTGTTCTAAAAGGTGAAGAAGAAAAAAAGGGGTAAGCTCAAAGAACTACATGGAAGCTCTTGGTGCCTGATCATCCAAGCTTCAAGATTTCCTGAGGCCAAGAGCCTGAGTTAGCCACCGGCTGGGAGTTCTGTGGGGTCACACCTGCCTCCCCGAAGCTGGCACAACCTACGTGAAGAATTCCTTTGAGGACTTTCTGGTAAGCAAGCATTTAAGGCTCCCAACAAACAGCCCTACATATGATTTATCCTGAGCTACGCTTCCCAAAATAACTTGTTCCCTTGGAGCCTGGGTAATTATGTGCGAGATGTGGCTCTGCGACAGGGCAGACCCAACTGTTGCTCGGTTTTAGGCAACAGTAACGTTTATTGTACTTTCATTCTTCTCTTCTTGAGGATGAATTCAAGCTTAAAGAAAAGCACACTGATGTTTCCCCCCCTCAGCCCATCCTAGCAACTGGGGAAGCAGCTTGTACTACAGAGACAGCAAAATAAATATTCTTTAATTCAAGTTCACCATACTGTTACTATTTTCAGGGACCCAAATAAATGGCTGCCTACACAGAGGGGTGAAAGTGTTCATTTAGAACTCAACAGCTCTCTGTAACACACCATACTCTCTGCACCGGCGTTTTGGACGAGAGCACAATTCTAAGTCAGGAACAGCCCCCAGTCAGGTATGTCTACAGGTGTCCTCTACATATGGGGAAAGCTCTGGATCACATCAGAATAAAAACAGGGAAGCCAGGCATTTCCAAAGTTCCTGCCCACTCCACACAGGAGGGAACCAGGCTGGGATTTCCTCCATCAGGAAGTTCTTCCCTAGGGCTCACGATGAATGGAAAGTGTTCATAAAAATATATAATAAAGTCTTTGTATTCTGAGCCATTTCAGACAATTATATATAATAGTATAAAACACATAAGAATATGCTTCTATACTAGCATAAAGTGATCTAGTAGGTAATATGGCAAAATGTTAACACAAATTCTCTCTAGATTGTGACTTTAAAATTTCTTATCTATATTTTCTACAGTGAACATGTATGACTTATGCAATTATTTAAAGATGTATCCTAAAAAAGTAACTCAGGAAAGTATACACAATTTGTTAACCCAGATTCTTTGCTCTTCCCTGGTTATCCGTAATTATGTTAGCTAGCTTTACTTCATTCTTCACATTTCTTTACTTCATACTTCTTCACTTCATATTTCTTCCTGAAAAACTACTTAAATTGGATATAATCCAGCAACCCTAGATTTCTGAAATTAATCACTCAATGTAGTGCTACTTCAACATATTTTTTTAAGTTTCACATTAAAACCCCTATTTCGACATCACATTTGAAAATCCTAATGGAGACGGTACACACTGTCCAAGTTCTAGGACAGCAGACTAGAAATCTTTTGGAGTCCTTAATATCCAGTTACCCAGATACCAGTGACAGCAATAGAACCCACTGTCACCCACCAGGTATTTCTGACAGGATTTTTCCTGCTTCTCTACCAAGTCCTTAAAGGACCCAACGGTGACTGCCCCACTTGTGTCTCATTATGGACTTAAGGGAAAATTTTACATTAAACATGATTTTATCACAGAGTAAACATATTGATCACCACTCCACTCCCAGATTTTCAAGTGTCTGGATATATACATTTTTTTTAGAATGTTAGACTTTTTTTCTTTTTTTAGGAAGATTGGCCCTGAGATAACATCTGTTGCCAATCTTCCTCTTTTTCTTTTTTCTCCCCAAAGCCCCAGTACATAGCTGCATATCCCAGTTGAAGGTCCTTCTAGTTCTTCTATGTGGGATGCCAGCTCAGCATGGCTTGATGAGCAGTGAGTAGGTCCATGCCCAGAATCCGAACCGGGGAACCCCGGGCCGATGAAGCAGAACACACAAGCTTAACTGCTATACCACCAGGCCAGCCCCCAAATATTTTTTTTTAGAAAACACTTAAACTGTCATAAAAACAAATCTAGACATCTGCCTTTGGTAAGTGGTTCACATATTTAAATAATGTTTAACCCTTAGTTTTTCAGACGTGAAAAATAAGCATCCTTGGGGCCAGCCAGTGGCATAGTGGTTAAGTTCATGCACTCTGCTTCAGCGGCCCAGGGTTCACAGGTTTGGATCCTGAGCGCAGACCTACACACTGCTTATCAAGCCATGCTGTGGCAGGCGTCCCACATATAAAGTAGAGGAAGATGGGCATGGATGTTAGCCCAGGGCCAATCTTCCTCAGCAAAAAGAGGAGGATTGGCAACAGATGTTAGCTCAGGGCTAATCTTCCTCACCAAAAAATAAATAAATAAGCATCCTTAATGCTGAGCACATATTAATATTAAATTGTCTGAAGTGTTAGTATAAGTGATATTTATAAAACTATATATATAGCATATAAAATACCAAAACTATAATGGTGACGCGCATTTCAGAGGGGAACTTGGCCCCCGGGAGGCCTCCAGCGGGGTCAGTGGCCCCCTATCCCTCCAGACACAGGGCTCTCTCCCACAGCTGGCTGCAAAGCTTGGACTTCTAAAGGATTCATGAATTAAAAGACCCAGAAATTACTAGACTCTGGTATTTAAATTTGTAAAAGTATTAGAAATCTCATTTCACCCATATGTATTTTCTAAAGTTCAGAAATAGGCCAGTCCTTTGAGAAAAGGCATTAGTATCCTATATAAATTACTTGGGCCTCAATATTATTTTAACCTTCTCTGAGGTTGCTGTGTGCATCTCCTCTGAACAGAGTGACCACAGTAGTCTAAACTGGACCACTTCTGAGAGTCAAAGGAGACACTAATCACAATTACTCTGGGACAAGAGCCACCACTGGGACTGTCCTGGGAAAACCAGGATGTACGGTCACTCTACCTCTGAAATTACTCCACCTTCCTTCATCATTTCCTGATGAACAACACACTGTATTCTTAAACTTATACAATGTGACATGTTAATTAGATCTCCATAAGGCTGGGGAAAAAAATAAAATAAAATGAATCTTTGTAAGGAATGAGGCGGCTTGGAACTGTTGCATGTATGCAGCCCCCCATCACTTCCAGGGTTACCCTGGAAATTCACATATCTAAGAGGGCAAGGGCCTGATGTGTGTCTAAATAAAATCCCCGGAAGCAGTCTTGGCAAGACCGCCCCTAAAAATAACCTTTCCCCAAGAACACTTTAAATGTCTGTTCTGCTCCTTCTTCGGGCTGTACTCTGGGGGTGGTAGAGGAAACAAAGATGCAGAAGTATCAAATTCAGCATCCTCAGACGTTGTTCCCACCTCCTGTCTCAAATTCAAGCTCACCACTCAAAGCAATAAAAGCAATGGTCATAGGAGCTAAGAGAGGACTAGACCAATAAACCTGGAAGAGGCTATAGGGTCAGTTTATTAGATCAGTTCACAGCGGGAGGAGAGAAAGATTCCTTCCACAGAGTATATACCCCATCAGTACCGACTTCACATGTGGGCACAGAGTGGTTAACCATCCACATTTACAGGATGCTAAGAAGCTTCGCCTCTGTCAAAAGTGCTTTCTTAGCACAATTCCATCCTCCTCTCCTATCGGGCCTGAAATTCACCACTAGGGTCCTTCCCGGAATCAGACTACAGGGTTATTGTCTTAGAAAGGACACCTTTAAAATACTGGTGATCTCTAGAAAGGCAGGTCTTGGGAATCCTTAGGTTTTAGGAATAGACAATTATCATGTTGAGAACCCGAGAAATCATTAGGAGAATCTGGGGGTTAGGAGAGGTATACAAGCAGAGCTGGGAGGAGGCCTCTACGGCTAGAAGGGGTAGCAGGAAGCATGAGGTCTTGGGGGAGGAGCGAGGAGTTCCAAAAGGGGGAAGGCAACCATCGGCCTACTTCACAGCTTTGCTTCAGGCTAATTTCTTACAAAATTTTGTTTAGAGAATAAAGCATTTGTTGAACATAAAAAGTTTTTTTTCCTTTTAGAATTGGACATCCCTGGTAATCATTTTACAATGTATACAATATGTCAAAACATGTTGTACACTTTAAACATATACAATTTTTTATTTGTCAATTACACCTCAATAAAGCTAGGGGGAGAAAAAGAATTGGGCCTCCCCCATTCATCAAACTTGGACTCTCCTTGGCCAGTTGGGTTCAGAGGGAGTCAGAATATTCTCTATTTTCTCTGCTTTTGTGTATGTTTGGAATTTTGCATAATAAGCAGTTAAATAAATAAAAGAAAAGCAGGATTTTTTTTAATGTAAAGTAAAGGGAGCCCCTGGTACTGCCATTTCACATTAGGCTAAATCTCCATGGAGCCCAAATCTCAAGAGTGCATTCCTGCTCACTAAGACATCATCGCATCCGCAGAAGAACTCTAATCTACGCTCCTGCCTCTTGAGGTCTTATTGTCTAGTTCCAACAGAGAATTGACTGAAATACTTAGGCATCCTGAACTCTGGCTTCTTTTGGAACTGAGTCAGACGGACCAGCAGTTAACTCCAAAAAAGTGCCCTTCACGGCATGTCCTACAAAACTCCACTGGAGAGGTTTAGATGGCTTTTCCTATGGTCCCTTCCTCCTACTCTGGCATTTCTTTTGGACAAAGCAACAGCGAGAGCCTGACTTGAAGAAAACCTTTGACAATATTTACCATGCCTCAAAATTTAGTTTTCTTCTCATTAGAAGTTCCCAGTTGTACCCATTTAGAAATCAAAAGTTCACAGACACACACACTCTTCCACAAAGGCAGCAGGTTATTGATCAGTGAGAAATTAGGAATACTGAATCGCAGGCTTCTGCTCTGGGTTGTTGGTTACAAATATGAGCAGAAAGCAACAAAAACAGAAAAAAATTTAGTAGTTAAAAGCACAGCCTTTAGAGTTAAGCAGCCTGTATCCAAAATTCAACTTTGCCATTTGTAGAACGAACTATGCAATAAAATAATTAGCATCTCCACACTTAAAAAATTTCAATTGCGAGACAGAACTGAATCGTCATAATTTAGACAAAATTCTGTGTGCGTGTTCAGATACCACTTCCCCACCCTCAACCAACATAGGACAAGTTACTTAACTTCCCTAGCTAAAAAGTGAGGATAACAATACTCATTGATGTGAAGGTCGAATAAAATAATACCTATGGTTAAAACAGTGCCTGGCAATTCTCAATAAATAGCTGCCCTGCTCTATACAGTGAATAGTTTGGGATACAAGGAACAAAATGTCAAATCCCCTCCCCCTCTTTCTCTTAATCCACTGGCAAAAATCCATATACCAAAATATCACTTTCACTGTCTTGTTGAAATTCTTTTTGTTTTGGTGTTATACTGAAAAAAAATTAAAACATCCTTTTGTCCCAAAATGTAACATAAACAATCAAAGTATGCAATAAAATATTGCATTTCATCTATTTCATAAAATTGCAATGATAGAATAGAAATTACACAGTTTGCACAATGTAAAACATATGGTTTTCATTTTTCCAGCTAACATCTCTCTCCCCACATCTCATCCCAACCTGACCCTCACCCCTCCCTCCCCTCAAAAATGTGTGTGTTTCAAAATAGAAATATTTTAATCTCTATGGGTAATCTCTAAATTGATTACCATTCTGTATATGTCTTTGACCATTTTCATGTCTGATACTCTCCAACAACCAAAATACCAATAATATTTTTTTAAAACCTTAAAGCAAAACATCTACATGAGGACAATAATTCATTTCATTTCCTTAATTTTATAAAAGATAAAACAGGAGAAGGGAATCTATCTTGGGGTTATATTCTACATTTAGTATACAAAGAAAAAACAAATTCTACTTTTATCAGTTATCCTCACAAATTTTCAATAAAGACTTCCTCAATAAAGCCTATCATTGGCCATTCCAACTGCAGAAGGATTTTATGTCAGACTTGAGCACACCACCACAAATAATTCTTACATCTTTTCACTTCCTTTGAAAGCATAATTTATCTCATGAGCTAAAAGATATCCCATTCCACAGCACCAAATCCCTGGGTTTCTGTTCCAGCGACTAAACCAATTCAAATGCCAGCTTCAGACTGGCAAAGTTCCATTGGAATACCAAAGTGAGATTTCTCCAGGAAGAAAATCAAAGACATCTCAACATTTCAAGTGGTCCCAAGTTGTCTACTGCATGCATGTTTATGTCCAGAGAAGCAATGCTTCCACGTTCAGGTAACGTCACTGCTTCCTCTGGGAGTCCTCTATCCTCAGCTCACCTCAGCACCTTTCAGGTAGATCTTTTTCCATTTTCTCCTCCCCATGGTTTCAACCATCGCCTAGAAGCAGATAACTCGTATACCTAAATCCCTAGCTTTGACCTTTCTCCTTGATATTTCCATTGGATACCAAGCCCTCAATCCAAACCTCACACTTTTAACTTCCACAAAACCCAACAACCCTCTTAATGTCCCAAATGAATACCAAAGGCATTAGAGATACGGCTAGAAATGATTAGAATTCAGTTTTATGGCTTGGCTGTTGTGTGGTAGGGCCAAGGACCTCAAATATAGTGGGACAATAATGGTACCACGGTTTTATTGGATTGAACCATAAGATATTACAATTTTTGGAGGACAAAATGATCAGTATTGAGAATTTCATATGGTTCAACCTAATATGTGTAAAATTTCTCAAAGTACTAATAAAGAGCAATGAGATTACCTACCTTCTACATAATTATTTTCACATCTTGTTTGACTATAATGAAGTAACTTAAAGACTCTTATGACTTGAGGAAATAGGATTTCTTGATTTGCCAATCTCAATTATAAGTGTCTATATAAGACTCAATCACAGCTTCATATTAAGCACTGTTCTCATTGCCCCCAAACAATCTCATATTCACCTACTTGTCCATTTGGTCCTTACAATCACTAAAAAATGAGAGTTTTTTCCAAGATAGCATGCCTTTTAATGAAAAGGTTGCAATGGACACTAACAGGAATCTATTTTCAATGTATAGTAATTTCTAAGGACTATGACTGACACATTTACCCCCTAGCAAAAACAAACAAACCAAACAAGACAATTCAAAGTCATGCTAACTTTTTAGTCTTGGACTTGGCACGTATCAATACTGCTCAGTAATCTTTTCCAGGACCACGTACACTCTCCAGAATCCCCTGCATCTATTCTCTATTTTCCAATTCCACTACTGTGAAGCATGGCATGTCTTCCAAAAAAATTTGTTTCCCCATGTTTTACATATAAAAACACAAATTTAAATTTATACTTATCTGAATCATGAATAAGTTTGGAATTTTCTTTATTAAGTGGATTATCAATCTGGAAAAACAGTGATTTCAAATCATTCATTAATATGGTAACACATTTTACTATAATTTAAATAAATCTGCATATATGATTTTTTTTTTATGCCAAATTATTTTTTTTAAATTAAGCAGCTTATCTTTGTAGGCTCAGTCTTAGAATAAGAATTAAGTCACAGAACTCCATCATTTTGGGGACTTGAGAAAAAGCTTTAAGAAAATATTTTTAAAGAGCATTAAAGAACAAGCATGAGTTGGAGTTAATACACTGATAGCTTAAGGAGTTATAAAGACTGCAAAAAAAAATTTTTTTGGTGAGGAAGACTGGCCCTGACCTAACATCTGTGCCCATCTTGCTCTACTTTTTGTATGTGGGATGCTCCCACAGCATGGCTTGATGAGTGGTGTGTAGGTCCATGCCCAGGATCTGAACCCGTGAACCCCAGCCCGCTGAAGCAGATCACACGAACTTAAACACTATGCCACCGGGTGGGCCCCTGAAAAAAATTTTTAATTGTAATAAATTCTTTTCAGAAATATGACTCATAATTCCTTCACTCCACAAATAGGAGTGCAGACTCTGAGCAAGCCCAGTGCAGGAGCCAGAGAAGAGCGTCTGCTCATAGACCTCAGAGGGGAGACCAAGACAGCACCAAGTGACCCACAGTCTAGAGGGCAGGCCTCCCAGAGGAGGGGCCTGCAGGAGGATCTCACAAGAGGGGCAGAGGAGGTAGGGGCTGAGTATAAGGCAAAGGGGAGTCAAACACAGTGAGGTCCACTCTGCAGGCTTGGCTCTTAAAGAACCTGCAGGGAAAGTGGAATGGTGGACAGAGGCTAGCTCAGGCCTGGCCTCACAACCCACTTCAACAGGTCTGAACTCTCTCTGAAGGCACTAAAGAACCATAGAGACTTTAAGCGAGGAATACCATGAGCAGGCTTGTGTTTTATAAAGATCATTCCTGCCAGCATCACAGCAAAAAGCCTGAAGACAAGCATGATCTGTGGGAGGTGACAAAGCAGGAGGCCACCACCCCCATCCAGGCAGAAAACACAGAGAGTCTGAAGGCCTTAAAGCACATCCCGGGAGGAAGGGGCAGAGTCCAGAGGACATTAGGAGGTGGGCTCTACAGGAGTCGGAAAGAGGAAGGCATCAAGGATAACTCCCAGGTTCCCAGCTTGGGCACCATTGAGGGAGATATTTCCATTCACCAGGACAGGGGACCACATAGGAGGGGCACTTTGGAAATATTGTCTACTTTCTTTCACCAGCCTGGTCGAATTGGGTGTCCCTCCTCTGTGCTTCTCATGGACCGTTTCTGTCTCCCGATCTAGGCTGTAAGCTCCTTACGGCCAAAGGTGCTGTCAACTCAATTCTCTCTCTCGCCCTGGACAGGACCATAATAAATGTCAGCCAAATGAACAGAAAGAATGAACAGTGATGCTGTGCTCCATTTATATTCTGTTCTTCAGTAGAGTTGCAGGTAAAAACATCTTCCGGTTTCTGATGTAGAAAACAGTGGGGAGGGGTGTTGTGTGTGCATGCAGGCGTGTGTGCGTGTGCTCAGACACATATGTGCTTGTGTAAAAAATGTTCCTCAGGCTTCTACAGAAAGACCAATTTCTTGCACTCAAGATTTTGCTTCCTCGGAAATTTGTCTAGCACAGTGGTTAGCAAGCTTTCCCCTAATCTTTGCTTTCTGTTCTTTCTGGAAGAATCAGTACCGTTCCCCGGGAAACAGTGGTACGAGTCTGACTGTCCTCCAACGTATTCCGTATCAACTCCTCTGCTCGTCATGGCGGCTCCCCCACCCACTCCAGAACTGTGCCTTGTCTGTAGGTGTCTCCCAGCTGCGGCAACTCACCGCAGTGCTTTCTGACAGTTTTCTGAAGCTGCGTTAATCAAGTTTTCCAGCTAAGAGTTATATTCCTCCTCCCACACTCAGAGAAAATCTTATTTTGGATTCAGGTTTCTTCCTTAGTGAATTTGACTGAAGGGGTAGGGCAGACCCCAGAACACATCACAGAGCCTAAGAGAGGACGCAAAGACCAAGAGTGATTTTTTGCTTTACAATGTGGGCACCTGTGATTCTCCACAGCAAACCGAGTGCATATTTGGGACAACAGTCCCTCTGGGGGCTGGTGTTTCTTAGGGCTCATACTAGATTCTGCCTTTACATGCCTGTCCATCAACAACTTTCTCGGACATCAGAGGCTACCTGAAACTCTCACCCTCCCTTCAAGCAACGGCCACATGGACACATGACTCCCCCCTCAGCACTGCAGCTCATTCCCTTGCACTGAATAAGAACACAACCTGTAAATACTTAGCTTTCCATCCAGACACAATCTCCTAGGGGATAAACAGACTCTCCTCATTAGTTTATTGGATACTTGTCAATACCACTGTCTTGAGTTTTAAGTCCAGGAGCTCTCTTGGTGAGATCATGTCTGCTTAATTGGATTTAGACAACAGCCTGTGTGGAACAACGTGGGGTTATTTAATACTTTTTATAATCCCTCTTGATCACTCCCAAATTGATGCCTTCCTCGTCACTGCTTCTATTAGCCCCCTCGTTCTAAGCCTCACCACTTTATCCTTACAATCCCTTAACCAGCTTCTGCCTGGGTCCCCCACCTCAGGCCCTTACCCACTCTGATTTATTCTGCAAATAATATACTACTTTAAGCATGGCTCTTCCTGGCTCAGAAACCTCCCGTGCTCTGTGTTGCTCTGAAAATAAAGTCCACGCTCACCCTAGCATGCCAGGTCCTCTATAACCTGGCCCCAGTTCACCTGCCCGATTTTCTCTATAAATTTGACTCTGCATCTTTAGCTTCAGTTAAGCCTTCAGTTAAGTCCTCCTCACACTTCCTCAAACTCACCATGAGCAGCAGACACATCAAAGAACACAGAGCTGGGTGTCAGGAGACCCCAATCCTGGTCTGGCCACCTTGGTCACTTGCTCCTATACACTCACCTCTCTGAGCTTGTTTCCTCATCTCTTTATCAGAAGGTAGGTGAGGGGGTCCCGTGAAATAATGGAGGTGAGGGTGCTTTCACAGTGCTAAAGGGTTACGTAAACACTTATTATTATAACATCACACTTATCAGTGCCCCCCCAAAAATAACCCAGTAATAGGCTGTTCACTGTATTTCTCTACTCAGGAATGCTCTTTGTCTCTCCTCTCCACTCAGCTAATATTTAGTTATTACTCAAATTAAGGCCCA
Source organism: Tapirus indicus (assembly GCA_031878705.1). Classification (NCBI taxonomy): domain Eukaryota; kingdom Metazoa; phylum Chordata; class Mammalia; order Perissodactyla; family Tapiridae; genus Tapirus; species Tapirus indicus. The sequence continues at coordinate 73,095,783 of CM062921.1, read as the reverse complement.
TCCCACCTTCTACTCCCTTACAAAGCTGCTTCCTCATTATTCTCACCCACAATGATTTTCCTTATTTGACCTAAAATTTTTGCTCTTTGTACAATAAGCATCTGCAAACTAATATAAAACAATTTCCTAAGTGTTCAAGTGTGTAAATCCTACCTTTAAAAGCACATCAGGGAGGGAGTAATGGAAAGTGATTGCTTAACGGGCACAGTTTCAGTTTGGGATGATGGAAAAGTTCAGCAGACTGAGGGTGGTGACAGTTACACAACAATGTGAATGTATTAATGTCACTGAACTGTACACCTAAAAATGGCTAAAATGATAAATTTTATGTTATATATATTTTACCATAAGAAAAAAAAGTACATCAAAGACTCTAAGGAACAAATCTTGTATTTCACCATCTCTCACCAGTCCACGCACAGTGCTGATTACTATTATACCGCCTGATAAAATTAAGAAATATCTGCTGCACAAGGATAATAATAATAATATTTGAACATTTACAGATCACTTGACATGTACAAAGCCGCTTCAACATAAACTAATTTAACCATTTGACTCTGAAAAACCCTGTGAGGTAAGAAAGACAGGTATCAATTATCTTTATTTTCTAGATGAAGAAATGGAAACTCGAAAGGTTTAGTGACTTGATTATGGTCAAACAGAAAATACCAGGCAGAGCTGAGATTCATGTGTCTCACAAACGTGAGAAATTTCACAAGTTTTTTTGTAATTGTTGTTTGTTTCTTGTTGATTGTTCACCTTATTGGAACAATTAGTTAGTGCCTTTTTGCCCCGGAAAATTCATGCAAGAGCATATATATCTACGCAGGGAAGAAGAACCTGCCCCTTGCCCTTCATCAGTAGCTGCTCTCCACACAACACTGAAAGGGACCACTCTCAGGCTCCCGGGCTCTCTGTTTCATCCGGACCCTGCAGGCAGCTGCTCCTGCACATATGTCCTTCCACGCAGCTGGACCAGACAGGGCAACATTTTAGCCTGGACGACAGGAGGTGCTCCGAGGAGAACGGTGAATCGGTACATCTAAATTGTGAATAGTCAGAAGACTCTGAATTCCTTTACGAATGATTAGAACCGATCGGAACTCTGACTATGGAATAAGTGAACGACTCTCTCAGGCTCTCAACAACCAGTAGAAAAGTTTATCAATGATCTAGCTATACACAGATTAAGGATGTAAGGACCCTTTACAAAGCGAAACACATAGTCATCTCCTTAAAAGGTCTGTTCTAGCCTCGCAGAGTGGTGAAGGACAGCGCCCTGCGCTGCGGAGATAGCACACATATTCAGCATTGCTGCTCTGACAAGTCACCTCCTGATTAGGCTTCAGCTCAATTAAAGGCTGAATGTGTTCCTTGGTTCCAGAAGCTTGCTTCAAAACACACAAATTTCAAAAGCCCACTGAAGAGAGCCTAATTCATGTGAATATAAATATTCCTACTCCTGTCTACTAAATACCCTTGAAAGAGAATGGGAGCACTTTGAAACGCCTGTATGTACCCATGCTAAACTCAACATCTTCTAAATTGCCTCCTTTTGGAAAAAGCACTATATGTCCTCAAAAACTGAAAAGTGGATTACCGCATGATCCAAAACTTCTACTTCTGGGTATATGACCAAAAAAATTGAAAGCAGGGTCATGAAGAGATATTTGTACACCCACATTTATAGCAGCATTATTCACAACAACCAAAAGGCAAAAGCAACCCAAGTGTCCATTAATGGATGAATGGATAAACAAAATGTGGTAAACACATACAGTGGAATATTATACAGCCTTAAAAAGGAAGGAAATTCTGATACATGCTATAACATGGATGAACCTTGAAAACATTACACTAAGTGAAGGAAGCCAGACACAAAAGGACAAATACTGGATGATTCCACTTATATGAAGTACCTAGAGGAGTCAAATTCGTAGAGACAGAAAGTAGAATGGTGGTTGACAGGGACTGGGGAAAGGGAGGAATAGAAAGTTATTGTTTGATGGGTTTATAGAATTTAGTTTTGCAAGATGAAAACAGTTCTGGATATTGGTTGCAGAACAATGTGAATATACTTAACACTACTAAACCATACACTTAAAAATGGTTAAGATGGTAATTTTTATATGTATCTTACCACAATTTAAAAAAAAAAAAATCTCTCATCAAAAAAAAAAAAAAACACTAGACTTTTACTAAGTCCTTCTGTAGCAAGGAATTCCACACCAGAGAGCAAGGATTACCACAGCCCATGAGACTCTCTGAACTGTGGATAAAATTAGGCACCGCATCCATTATAACGCTACAGACGTCATCATGTGTTACCAGCATCTGTTGACAGATCTCATACCCAGCATATCACTGAAATGGCAAGTGTGGAGAAGGTAGCCCACAATAGAAACAATGGCATTTTATCCTTAACCTGTTCCAACAGTTTGTCTCATAGGACATAAATAGAGGCCACTGCTCTGGCTACACTGAGCTCACAGTTCCATATTATTTTACTGACTTGAGTAGGTTCTATATCAAAAGTAGAGACGGGGTATCTTCTGAATCTGCTCAGGTTTATGTCCTAATGCAGTGTTTTGCTTCGTTTCTCCCCAGTGTCTTCAACACTCAACGTATCTAAGAAAAAAAGGGAATTCTCACTTTAAACTTTTAGCATTATTTTGTACTGGGATCAGGAAGTATGTCTGTTTTTTAATAATATACTTCAAGTGCTATACAGTTATAATAATATATTCACACGGGAATCCCAAACTCAAAAAAACATTACAACGCAATTGTATAAACAAATATTGTAAATACATTAGAAACATTAAATATGACAGAAGGCACGTCAATGTGGCCTTTGGAAACCAACATTAGCTCTACCCTGCTATTGTACTGTACTCTAAAAAAAAATCAACAGAAACCATTGTGATTAGACTATTACTTTCAAAAATGATGGGCAGACTACCTGTCCAATTCCTTAGCTAGTTTACTGTTCCTCACAAGAAAAAAAAAAAAGCAATCTTTGAAACAAAGACTTAGGAGGTTTTTTTTTAAACCCATGAAAAATGTAGTAATCAAAATTGTGGGGAAAATTTAAAAAAGAAACACTCACTGCTAAAAATTAAAGTCACTTTTTAACTTCTTGCTGATGGATAAATGCATTGAGTCCAGATGACACATTAATAATCCTTAGGCCATGTGTTTTCCTCATGAGTCATCTTAAAAATTGTAGAAGGTTTGAAATTTTGTTTTCCTTTATAGACGCCACTTCTATTTATCACTCCCATTCTGTTGTTTCAAGAAGGTAGGGATGATGGAAATCTTAGAAACTAAGGTGGAGAATGAAATGTAGCTAAATTAGAGCTTTAAAATAATAAGTGGTATTTTAAGAGAGAAGGCAGATAACAAAAGAGGAATCTGATATAAAAATATCATGGTAATTTTATAAATAACAAAAATAAATGGTTATTTGATAATTATCCAAACACGGGACCTCTCTCCTCCAGCCAACACATTTGTTGGGAGGGAAGCATGAGATGTGTGTTTTCCACGGTCACACACTTATTCACCATATACTATCACATAATCACTCACAGTGGCAGCTACACAGAGCACTTCCCATGCACACATATGGTCAACAGAGGTTATCCACTTAAAAGCTGGCCCTTAGAAGGGAAATCCACTTTGCTCTCCTCCCAGAAAAATAGGGGAAAAAGCACAGGGCATTTTGCTTTTGCCATGTCCCTGTCATCATAAGGTTGGGTTAGCAGGTCTGTGCTGGCATGCCTGACCCAGCCAGCCTCTGCCCAGTCAAACAGGAGACAGGATTTAGCCTCCTGGTAAGCATCCCGTACTTCTTCTAGCCAAGGGGATCAAGAAGAAATCTTCAAATGGTGGAATGTTCCGCTGGGCCCCCAGAGAGCACCAACCAAGATAGGCAGGGAGCTTTTAGAGCTGGCTGACTCCCTCGTCCCTGGGTGCTTACCTCAATGAACCATAAATAGGGTGTGAAATAATTATTACTTAACCGGTGAATGTCTGACAGCATCCCTCTCTAAAGAGCCCAACACATTTAAGAAATGATTTTCAATTACCCTTTAGGGCAGCCCTATGAAAATCGGAAGGAAGCTGACGTTCACTTGATCTCTTTTTATTTGGGGAGAGATGGGTCAGGGGGAAAAGGACACATGCGGCTAGGAGACACAACTCTGTGGCCAAGGTTACAGACTCAAGGGGTCAGGAGCAGACCTGAGACTCTTTCAAATTCTGGTCTAATGCAGGTTAAAAGAGAAACACATAGCACTGTTCTTCCATTAACATTTTTCGTTTTGTAACTCTTATGTTACTCACACGCGCGCACACACGCACGCGCGCGCACACACACGACGCCCAGTTTCCTGCCTGTCCCTGGACGTGTTCTCCTTCCTAATGGGGCACCCGGGCTACGATGACACGGGACAGCACGACACCTCCATCAAGCCTCTCTCGCTAGTCCACACTGTCGGTCGGCGACGCCCACGGGCCGGAGCCCCGCGGGGGAATGGGACACACAGACACGCGGGCCAAGCCCGCAGATGGCGGGCACGGGGCCCCTGCTGACCTTCCTCTGCTGCTTCTCCCAGGCCGGGTCCAGGAGCAGGTCGCGGTCCCACTCCTCCTCCTGGATCATGTACTCGTCATCTTCGTAGACGTAGTTGTACTGCACGCCGGGCTCTATCTGGTTCATGGCGCTCAGGTAGCCGGGGCTGCGGGCGGGCAGGCGGACGGACAGACGGACGGGCGGGCGGTCGGAGGCGCGGCGGAGCCGGCGGGGCGCGCGGAGCTCGGCAGAGGCGCGGGCGGCGGACGGGCGGACGGGCGCGGGGTGACCTTCGCGCGGCTCCTCTCGGGGCGGCACACCTTGACGCTGGGTCGCGGGCGAAGCACCAGCTCGGGCTGCTGGCAGCTGCGGCGCCGCTTAATACCCGCGCCGCCCGTCACGTGGCCGCCCGGCCGCGCCCCCGCCCCGCCCGGGCCTCCGCCCGCGCCCGCCCCCGCCGCTCGGAGCACGTGCCACCCGGCAGGGGCGCCGGGCGGTTCCCGGTTCCACGCTCCCGCCGCTGCCCTACAGCTCCTCGGTGCTGTGTTGAGGCCGCAGGCGCCAGCCCACGCCTCCCATCCTGCCTGCTGCCTTCTGGTTCCTGGCGCGTCTTGACTTGCGGGAGCCTGGGTCGGTTCTCCTGGTGGGTGGATGTACGTGGGCCAGGGGAGGGGCGCCCCACGGCCTGGGTCCCTAACCACCCCCAACGCATCCAAGTTTTCCATATATTATTTGCATATTCACGTTTTCCATATATTTCCAGATATTCATTAGATACCGCACACACACACCTAAAAAATAAAGTTTAAAAGCTACAGAATCCTCTCTTTCTTCTTTCTCTCCTCCAGGCCCTCACCTGGGGAAATCAAGACAAGGGACTTGGACCAACCATACTAAAATGTCAGGAACCAAACCAAAGACAGGAAGTGTCAGCTCTCACCTGCCAGTCGTAAATTTAAAAGGACTGACAATGGAGGACAAGCAAGCCAGCTTCAGGGTACATTTCCGTCTCGCTGTGATGTGTTGATTGAAGGCTTTTCATCCCAAGGATGCTGGCTAGCTGTTCCCTATGGGTTATGCCCGGGGAGGAACCAAGACGAGGACGTCTGGGACGAGTAGGTTGAAATATTTTCATCACATGTTTGTTAAGCACCCACTGTAATCCAGACACTTCGTTAAGCACTGGGGTTACAGAGGCAAGCTGATAGGCAGGGCGATTGCCTCCTGAAGCTTATGTCCAAATTGAATAAAAGTTGCCTACAGAGGCTACCCAACTGTTTGTGGTTCAGGGCTAATTTGTTGACATGTTTCAGACTGAAACTATGCCCAGATTTATCATTGTTCCTTAGAAGTTTTTACATCACTTAATTTTGTTGTTTTGGGGTTTCTGCAAATAAGACTTTGACAAATTAGCAAATACATTGCATTAACATTTTTAAAAACATACTCACTAGAATGTGACTCCATGAGGGCAGGGATTTTGTCTTGTTCACAGCTGTAATCCCCAGCAACTAGAGGTGTGCCTACACATAGTAGGTGCTCAATATTTGTTGAAGAAATAAGTATCCTTGGAAACAGTGACTGAGCTAATTTTCCTGGATTTAAATTTAAAACTTAAAGTTTATGTTTTGGATTAAAATCATACTGTCTGAACAAGTCTATCAGTAAATTTTAACTATTAGAAACTGGATGAACAATTATAAAAACTGTTAATCTTAGTCTTCAAAAATTAACAGTGAGGACTTCAGGTTCCAAGTGAGATGGATTAAAAGGCACCAGATTTACCATCCTGCCTGAAACAACTAAAATCTGGGGAAAAACATATACGAAACAAAGATTTTTCAAGACATTGGTCATCAGGCAAGGAAGGATGACAATCCTTGAGAGGCAGGAGATAAACAATATGAGCACTACCATTGTCCCAGCTTATTGCCTGGAGAAGGTTTCCAAGATGCAGTACAATTAAGGGGAACCCAGGCATAGCTCAGTGGTCAACTCCCTAAACTGGGAGTTCAGAGAGACCAGGGTGGCTAGATCTGCAAGGTGAATTACACAAGAGAAGAGAGCTACAAAGAGAGAGAAGCCTGGAGATTTGCAGAGGGTCCCCCTCTAGTCTGATCAGTGAATGCATGGGAGAAAAATGCCTGAGGCTAAAGAAAGAAACACCCAAAAGGATTAGAAGGAAAGATCCCTGGAATTCATAAACAGCCGGGACTATTTCCTGCTTCCATTAGCCAGAGTGGGAAACCTCATAATTCACAGAACATCAGATAGAGCATTCAGAAGGGGGCAGAAGTTAGCCCTAAACTAAATGATGTCCTGGTCCTATCTGAAAAAGCTCAAAAGTGAGATCTGAAAGGATCAAACTGTTTCCAAGTCACTTAACCATGTCCCAGAACAAAGCTCAAAATATCTATAGGCATACGAAAACATTCAACACTTAGCAAGGTAAAGTTGGCAATTTCTGGCACTTATCAAATATTACCAGGTATACAAAGAAGGAAAATTATGATCCATAATGAGAATAATCAATCATACAAAATTGATCCCAAATTGACACATGATGGAGTTAGTAGAAAAGAACATTAAAAGTAATTATTACTGCATTCTGTGTATTCAAGACGCTAGAGGAAAAATTGAACATGCTAAGTAAAGGCATGGAAGATGGTTTTTTTAAAAGATCCAAATTGATTTTCTAGTGAGGAAAAGTACAACATTGGAGATTAAAAATGCACTGAATGGGTGTAACTACAGGGTAGACATTGCATAAGAAAAGGCAAGTGAACTTGAAGACATAGCAATAGAAGCAATCCAATATGAAAGACAGAGAGACAAAAAAGACTTTAAAAAAAATAAGCAGAGGATCAGTGAACTGTGGGAAAACTTCAAGCAGCCCAATATTTGTGTAACTGGGATCTCTAAAGTGGGAGGACAGGAAAAAGTATTTGAAGAAATAATGGCTAAAGTCAAGAAATTAATAAGGAGACTTCTACTTCTGGCCAAGATGAAGTAATGGGCACTGGAATCACCCCTCCTCCTGAAACAACTGAAAAACAAAAACAACAAAAAAGACAAATAATGAAACAATGGTTTTCAAGACACTGGACATCAGGCAATGAAGGACAGGAATCCTGAGAGATGGGAAACTAATGAGGGGAGTCCAATGATTGCCTCAGTTTACAGCTGGAGAGTGCTTCTATGCCAGAGCATTGAGGTAGAGTCCAGAGGATTCCCTGAGTTGAGGAGATGAAGCTAAGAGTCCAGGGGGTAGAAGACAGCTAGTATTCACAGGACAGAGTATCAGAGAGGAGAGGGCCATACACAGAGAGCTGTTGGAGATCTTCAGAGTTTCCCACCTGCGTATTCAACAGGGTACTGATCAAAGCACGCTTGTGAGGAAACTACTCAAGTCCAGGGAAAGAACCATCTGAAAGGATTAGAGGGAACAGTGCAGAGCATTTGCACAGGGCCAGGCGGGTGCCTGCTCCAACCAGCAGGACTGCAAAAACTCGTAATTCACAGAGCATTGGGTAGGGTACTTAGGAAGATCTTGCCTCAGTAGTGTGAAATTAATTATTCCTAGGCTAGTCCTAGTATGAGCACTGCTCTAAACCAACCTAACGAACCATAAAAAAATCATAAAAGCAAGACCCAAGAGGATAAAACTGTTTCCAAATATGTAACTTGTTTCCAGGAAATTTAACTATTTCCAAGTAACTGAACTACATCACAGAACAAAGCTCAAGAAGATTTAAAGGAATAAAAAATATCCAGCACCTGACAAAGTAAAAACCACAATATCTGGCATCTAATCAAAGATTCCCTCATATCCAAAGAGGCAGGAAAACACAACCCATAATAATGAGAATAGCAATCAATCAAAACTGACCCAGGGCTGACACAGATGTTAGAGTTAGCAGACAGGGACACTAAAACAGTTATTACAACTGTATCCTATATGTTCGAAAAGTTAAATAGAAACACGGAAGATATAAAAAAAGACTCAAATGAAACATCTAGAAATGAAAACCACAATATCTGAGATGAAGAATACACTGTGTGGGATTAAGGGTAGATTAGGCATTGCAGAAGAAAAGATCAGTGAATTTGAAAGCATAGCAATAGAAACTATCCAAAATGAAATACAGAAAGAAAAAAATCCAAAAGAATGAAAAGAGCTTCAGTGACTTTGCTGGAGGGTATTCCACCAGGGGTCTGGAGTGTGCCTACACTTTCTTCAGGTATGCCAAAATTAGAGGACCCTGGCAACTTTTACTAAGGCCATTTCTCAGGGTTGTATTTGCAATAAGCAACCTTGACAGGTGCGGTCATTTCTACCCTCAAACAAGGAGCAGTCTTGCTTCTGCTTGCTATAAAAGTCATGAATCCCAAGCTCAGTGTTCCTCTCTTGTAATGAAACCCACTATGTGTGCAGGCTTCCATAATGGGCCCATTGCATCACCCAGTGGGACTTGGTGATTATGGGGAGCCAGCAGAAGTGTCCAGATAGATCATATTCAGGGCCATAAAACAACTCTCAGTAAATTTAAAAGGATTCAATCTTAAAAGTATGCTCTCAGATCACAATAGAATTAAGTTCAAAATTAGTAAGAAAAAGATCTCCAGAAAATCCCAGCTATTTGGAAATTCGATAACACATTTCTAGGTAACCCATGGATCAAAGGAAAAACAAAAAGGGATGTTAGAAAGTATTTTTTAAAATGAAAATAATACAGTATATCAGAAGTTGTGGGATGCCACTAAAGCAGTACTTAAGGGAAATTTATAGCCCTACATGCCTATATTAGAAAAGAAGAAGGATCTTACATTAATGACCTAAGCTTCTGCCTTAAGAAACTAGAAAAAAGAGCAGAGTAAACCCAAAATAAGCAAAAGAAAAGAAATAATAAATATCAAAGTAGAAATCAATAAAATATATAAAACAGAAACCCAGTAGAGAAAATCAATAAACCTAAAGCTAATTCCTCGAGGTCAATAAAATTGATACACTTCAAGCCACACTGATCTAGAAAAAACCCCAAAATTATAAATAAGGAATGAAAGAGGTGACACCACTACAGACTTAAAAGAATTAGATATTAAAAGAATAATACATGAATATTATTAACTATGTGCCAATAAATTCAACAGCTTAGATGAAATGGACAAATTCCTTTAATGACACAAACTATCAAAGCTCACTGAAGAATAAATAAAAAATCTGAATAGCCCTATATCTACTAAAGAAACTCAATTTGTAGTTTAAAACTTTCACACACAAACACACTTACAGCCCAGATGCCTTCAGTGGTGAATTCTGTCAAACATGTAAGAAAAAAAAATAGCAATTATTCACAGCAGGAAATTGAAGAGAAGGAAATACTTCCCAACTCGTTCTATGAGACCAGTATTAATCTGATACCAAAGGTAGATAAAGACATTACAAGAAAAGAAAACTACAGATCAGCATCTCTCATGAAAATACATGCGAAAATTCTTGACAAAATTTTAGCAAATTGGATCCATGATGATCGAGCGGGGTTTATTCCAGGAATGCAGGGTTGGTTTAAATATTCAAAAATCAGGGGCTGGCCCGGTGGTGTAGCAGTTAAGCTCACATGCTCCGCTTCTGGTGGCCCAGGGTTCACAGGTTTGGATCCCGGATGCAGACCAATGCACCACTTGTCAAGCCATGCTGTGGCAGCATCCCATATAAAGTAGAGGAAGATGGGCATGGATGTTAGCCCAGGCCCATCTTCCTCAGCAAAAAGAGGATTGGCAAAGGATGTTAGCTCAGGGCTCATCTTCCTCACACACACACACACACACACACACACACACACAAACACACACACATATACACACACAAATTCAAAAATCAATTTAATTCACCATATTGGCAGACTAAAAAAGACTAAAAAACCATGTGACCATCACAATAGATACAAAAAAGCATTTGACAAAATCCAACACTCGTTACTGGTAAAACTCTCAGCAAACTAGAATAGAAGGGAACTTCCTGCACCTGAAAAAGGGCATCTATTAAAAAAAAAACATATCTAACATCATATTTAGTGTTGAAAAACAGAATACTTTCCCCCTAAAATCAGGAACAAAACAGTTATGTCTGCTCTTACAACTTCTGTTCAGCATTATACTGGTGATTCTAGCCAGGGCAATCAGGCAAAAAAAGAAATAGTCATTCAGATTGGAAAAAAGGAAAACTGTATTTCTTTACAGACAATGACCATGTATGTAGAAAATCCAATGGGATCTTCAAAAATATTATTAGAACTAATAAGTTAATTTGTCAAAGTTGCTGGATACAAAATCAACAAACAAAAATCAAATTAAGAAATCTTCAGGCCCAGATGGCTTCACTGGCAAATTCTAACAAAATTTAAAGAAGAAGTAACTCCAATCCTACACAATCTTTTCCAAATAATAGAAGGGGAAGGAACACTTCCAACTCATTTTATGAAGCCAGCATTACCTTGGTACCAAAACCAGACAAAGACAGTACAAAAAAAGAGAACTACAGACCAATTTCCCTCGTGAACATGGAAACAAAAATCCTCAATAAAATATTAGCAAATTGAACTCAGTAATGTATACAAAGAATAAAAACATTTGCAAGTCACACATACAACAAAAGACTATATCCAAAATATGTAAAAAACTCTCTTCATGCAACACTAAGAAAACAATCAACTCAATAAAAAGGTGGCCAAAGGCTTGAACAGAAAATTCACCTTAGAGGCTGTACTAATGGCAAATAAGCACATGAAAAGATGCTCAACATCATTAGTCATTCAAAAAATGCAAATTAAAAGCACGATGAGATACCACTACCCAGCTATAAGAATATCTAAACTTAAAAAGTCTGAACATATCAAGTGTTGGCGAGGCTAAGGAGGAAATAAAATTCTCATACCTTGTTGGTGGAAATATAAAATGATGCAACCACTTTGGAAAGCAGTTTGACAATTTCTTAAAAAGTTAAACATATGCCTATATATGACTCAGCCATTCTACTCAAGGTGTTTATCCCAGAGAAAAGAAAGTGTGTGTCCATACCAACGCTTGTACATGAATGTTCATAGCAGCTTTGTTTACAATAATCAAAAACGGGAGGGGGCCGCCCGGTGGCGCAGCGGTTTAGTTCTTGCTTGGCAGCCTGGGGTTCGCGGGTTTGGATCCCGGCCCCCCGCGGATGCACTGCTTGTCAGTCATGCCGTGGCAGCGTCCCATATAAAAGTGGAGGAAGATGGGCACGGATGTTAGCCCAGGGCCAGTCTTCCTCAGCAAAAAGGGGAGGACTGGCGACAGATGTTAGCTGAGGGCTGGTCTTCCCCACAAAAAAACTGGAAACAGCCCAAATGTGCATCAGTGGGAGACTGGATAAACAATTGTAGTAAATTCATAAATATAATACTATTTGGCAGTAAAAAGGAATGAACTATCTCAAAATAATTATGGTAAATGTAATAAAGCAGACATAAAAGAGTCCATACTGTATGGTTTGATTTATATAAAATTCTAGAAATGCAAGCTAATCTACACTGACAGACACAGATTTGTGGTTGCCTGGGAATTGGGAGGATCTGGGTGGAAACGGGAAGGAAACATCACCAAGGGGCATGAGAAAGCTTTCATATTAGAGTGATAGATACGTTCCTCACCTTGATTGCAGTGATGGTTTCACATGTGTGTGTATATATATATATCAAAACTTATTAAATTGTATACTTTAAATATGCATAGTTTATTTATACCAATTATATCTCAATAAATCTTTTTTAAAAATTAACTGTATACTTTTCTGTTGCATCTTCAACCTGGACTAGCTCAGCATCCACTGATGGTGGTTCTTTCAATATATCTCACAAATTTCAAGTTTTAGAATTCTGAACATTTTTGGAGGCCCGTCTAAAATGCCTTCTCCTTTAAACAACTCCTGATGAAACAAACAACCCGATCAAAAAATGGGCAGAGGATATGAACAGACATTTTTCCAAGGAAGAGATACAGATGGCCAATAGACACATGAAAAGATGTTCAACATCACTAATCATCAGGGAAATGCAAATCAAAACTACACTAAGATATCGCTTTACACCCGATAGAATGGCTATAATCACAAAGACAAATAACAACAAATGCTGGAGAGGTTGTGGAGAAACGGGAACCCTCATTCACTGCTGGTGGGAATGCAAACTGGTGCAGCCTCTATGGAAAACAGTATGGAGAGTCCTCAAAAAATTAAAAATAGAAATACCTTATGATCAAGCAATCCCACTCTTGGGCATCTACCCAATGGACATGAAATCAACCATCACAAGAGGCGTGTGCACCCCTATGTTCATTGCAGCATTATTCACTATAGTCAAGAAGTGGAAGCAATCCAAGTGTCCCTCGACTGATGATTGGTTAAAGAAGATGTGGTATATACATACAATGGAATACTACTCAGCCATAAGAAAAGACACAATTGTCCCATTTGCAACAACATAGATGGACCTAGAGGATATTACGTTAAGTGAAATAAGCCAGAGAGAAAAGGACAGACACTGCATGAACTCACTCATATATGGAATATAAATGAACACACGGACAGAGAGAACTGATTGGTGGTTACCAAGGGGAAGGGGGTGGGGGGTGGGGGTGGGCACAAGGGGTGAAAGGATACATCCACATGGTGACAGACAAACAATAATGTACAACTAAAACCCCACAGTGTTATAAACTATTAAGATATCAATTAAAAAAAAAAAAGAATTGCAAGCTTTTTCATGCCTCCAAAATATCCTTGACATGTATGAGAATCCAAATAACCTGCCAGCGATGTTCAAACCTTGGTTGGTTGCTTCCCTGCTGGCTTCCTCCTTCCATTGTATGAATGTTCAAGCTCTCCTATCATCTTTTCTTGGGTCCTCCCAGTCCCCTTTCCAATATTCCACTGCACTTTAATCACACTACTCTTGCTCCCAAAAGAAACTTAAAATTTAAGAACTATCGATTGTTTAAGGAGTGATATCTTACATCGTGAATCACTTGTTCGTTCTTTTTCTGAATACATATACTTAGGTCATTTTGGTATATATTAATAACTTTCAGATTCATAGAAACTGAAGAATTTAAGACCTATTAGATATTATCTAATCCAACTCCCACCCAGTATAAAATCAACTGAAGAACAATAAAAAAATTAAATTAAAAAGAAACTTGCTTACTTGCATCATTTCTAGACGTATGGCATGGCTGATATGACCTTAAAAATAATTTTCCAGTCCCAGAAGCCTCACTACCTCCAAAGTGACTCATCTGGAGGTAGAGTTACTGAATCTTAAGTTTCAGAGACCCTCACTTGCATGGCCCTTTCCAAGACTTTGTACCAAATTTAGAATTCATAATTTTGTATTCTTTTTTCTCAAATAAGTTCCACCAAATTGAATAATCTGCAGGCCCCTGAACTCATCCTATTATTGGAAGAAGTGCTGTACTTCTACCCATTAGCAGCCCCCTTAAACTTCTGGAGCTCCAAAGAAAACGTCTAATCTGATTCCACATGATCACCTTTCAATCATTTTAAGACAATCAATAGTACACTGAAAGTTCTTTTCTATTATCTCATGACACTTTTTTTCCAGATTCTTCACCACAATAGCATCTAAGGGCTCTGTATGTGATAAACACTGTATGTGGTAATCATGTTACATAAGTTATCTCATTAAATCTTTACAGTCACCTAAGAGGGAGTAGCTATGATTCCCATTTTACAAATGAGGAAACTGAGATTGAAGAGGTTATATAACACGTCCAAGGTCACACAGCCCAACTATGAAGTGGATTATTATAAAACGCATGCATTCAACAGCTATGTCATATTACCTTTTTAATTTTTTTTTCTGGACACACTCCTGCATGTATATATAAAACGTTTCTAAAATGCAGTTCCCATGCAACCTTTTTTTGGAAAGGAGTTGTTACTACCTATCAAAAATTGTACATGTGCCCTTTGACCCAGAAATTCTGTTTTTACGAATCTACCCTACAGATATGGACAGGTGTCCATGTGTGGGCGGCTGATTAAAGAAGTTATGGAACATCTCTAAATTTTGATGTCTGTGATTTAGAAATGAAAAGCAGGTTGTGAAAGTGATTTCTTTTGTGGAAGAAAATTATATACATCTATAAAATGTTTGTATTTAGAAGAAAACATCCAAACAGTTCATATCAGCGAACCATGGGGAATGGATAGGGGGTGGAAAGATGAGGGAACTTCAACAATGTATTTCATACAGTTTTGTACTATTTGTTTTTTAGAGTGAGTACATGTTACATTTATAATAAATGATAGCCTTTATTACTCTAGCTGTGTTCTCACCAGCTCAGAGAACAAAACATCAAGAACCGAACATCACATCTATTAATCCAGCTTAACTTTGCATTTGAATTTTTGTCCGCCTACAGTTGGCTTCTATTGAACTTGCCATCAGTTAAGACACCTAGGTTTTACACAGAACCAGAAAGCAGTGCGGGTAAAATAACAAGAGATAAAATTCAATCCAATTATTGTTACTTATTGTCAAGAACAGACTTAAAACAACATGAAATCCTCGGCATTTTCAACACTCATTCACGCATCAACCCACATTCTCTTTCCTATTGATGATGTTTACGGTTTTCTTGAGTTGCCACGAGGTTCAGAGTCCCTTAAGAAAGTGAAAAAGAACAGGTGGGTGGTGTGCAGATACAGCTATTTAACAGTGTTTGGGGGTATTTTGATTTGTTTGTTTTTATAAATGTACATTTATAAATGTAACAGTTTTCCCTAACCCTATAAACAATTAGTGTTGCTAGATTCTTGTGAATCCTTTCAGAACTTTTGTATACATATTCACACATAAGCATTATTTTTAAAAAACTTAAATACAATTAAACTGTATGAACTATTATGTAACTTCCTTTTTTTAATGTAACACTGTATCTTGGAAATCTTTCTATATCACTGCATGCAGATCATTCTTCCTAAAGGCAGCATTGTTTCAATAATATTGATTTAACTTCTTGATGGTCAATCTTTGTGTATATGTGGGAGGGTTGAGGGAGAAGGGGCCAAAAGGAGGGGTAGAAAGGGGAGGGATGTGCATCCTCCTGAAATTTCAGAAGGGAAGGAATATCAGAAGCTCATCTGCTTAAAGATTGTGTCCCAAATATTCCACTAACTGGAGAGCCATTTAGATTGATAGATAATTCGTTTAGAATGTAGATGTTGTTTCTGCAGGTTACCTTTGAGTCTGGCTGGCACAGCCCTGTAGCAGGCATTCCTGGAGGTCACCTTCCACATGCTCAGTCCACCCAGGTTCTAGTCTCCTCCATGCCCTGGCTTTTTACTCCATCTCTTAGTATCTGCTTCAGTCTTTTGTTCTTGTTCAGGCAGTGCTTTTGGACTCCCTCCCTTCCATCTGACTCTACTTTCCCTATTGTCCATTTTGGCAAATTTGAATCTCCAGGGAATAGACTCTCTCTCTGCCAGACTTGCTCTTCAGGATCCACTCAAGCCAGGTTAGCCCCAGGAGAGCATTCTTGCATACCTATGGGGGTTGGGAGGTTGGACGACATACAGGGTTAAGCCTGCCCATTCAGAAACATCCATTTGTGCCAATTATTTTATTCAGGCAATGTCTGAGATGGACTTGGTGAATTTTGAGTGTAGGTTCTAGATGGTGAGATTTAATTTGGACTTTTGGAAAATGGAAACGCTTGGGTGGGTGGGATGTAGGATGTTAGATGATAAAGGACAGAACACAGTGCTGGAAGAGAAGGAGGAAGTGAGAGGTAGGCAAAGACTTTTGCATACTTCGTAATTTTGACTAGAACTCTAGTGGTGGCTGGAATAATTCCTTAAAAACTTCTTTAATGCCGTTGGCATGTTTATGGTTCCTTGGGGTGTCAGTGCCTGAATTTTGGATGTCACACTAGTACAGAATTGCTAATATTAATATGTACCACTTTTTGAGGGCATGTGATTTGTCAGGAATGTGCTAAGTACATCACTAATGTCAGATCTCATTATCCCCAGAATCTAGAACAGTCCCTGGCACATAGTAGGCCATTAAAAAAGTGATTGTCAAATCAATGAGTAAATCAACCCACAACTAGTAAATGCTGCAGTCAAGATTCAAACATAGATCTGTCTGATTTCAAACTTCTTAGCCACTGTGTTATATTGCTTCTCTCAAAGGCAATATTCTCCGTCTGTCTCACATTAACTGGTTGATCCTGATCCAGGCTAGTCAAATATCCTCTGATGCAGTTCTTAAATTTAGCCTAGTGATTCTCCCCAAGAGAGCACAAGGAAACCCAAGGCAAAAGAAGTTGCCAAACACATGCTTTGGGGAAAGGAGGTTCAACTCTTGTTCTTGAATGACCCACCTCCCTGGGCCACTCCAATTTAGGAATACTCCCATATAACAAGGGAGGAATTTCTAGAATTTTCTCTGAATCAGCTCTGGCTCTGCCAAACAATTTGGACAAGGCAAGCCTAAAGGGGCATTTCTTTATTCAGCATATATTTTTTTGAGCATGTTCTAAGTACCAAGGACCATGGTAGGTGCTGGTGATACGAAGAAAAAAGCAAATTGCTTTCACCTTCAAGTAGCTCACAGACTAAAAGGAAGAGAATCATACAAATGAAGGGCTACAGGACAATAACTTAAGAGCTGTAATGGAAATATGTACAAATGCATGGGTGTACAGGAAGACAGGATTCAGGTCTGATTAGGTGAGACAGGCAGACTTTACAGCCGGGTGGGATTTGAGCTGAGATGTGAATGATGAGCAGGAGTCTTCCAGGTACGTAAACTGGGGGTCAGTGCTAGGAAGAAGGAACAACACGTGTAAAGGCATGGAGGCTTGTTAGAGCCCTGTGTGGGAGAGTCTAGCGTGGGGCATAGGGGCACTAAGACTGGACACATGGCATGTGGGCTGGTAGAAACCCTGAGCAGGTGCCTCATATACCACACTGGACAAATCAACAGGAGCTACTGGAGAGTTTACTTGGGGGCTCATAATTGAATTATCATGTTAGAAAGATCATTTCAGCAGCAAAGATAAGGTGGGAGCTAGGACTGCAACAATGGGGGTGAAGCAGAGGGAATGACTATGAGAGACATTTGGAAAGTAGAAGAAGATGTTTTAATTGATTAGATGGAGGCAGAGGAAGCTAGAGAAAAGAATCTAGGCTTCCTTTTAGTTCCTGACTTGGTCAGTGGGTGGATGTACTGTTCCTTGAGACAACAGAGGGAAAGCAGCAGACATGGGGGGTCTGGAGGAGGGGTGGGGAGCATGGTGCATTCAGTTTGGGGTTATGTTCAATAGTCAGACCCAACTTGTGGTCTGGAGCACAGGAGAGAGATCTGGTGAGAAGGAGAGATTCGGGAAGCATCAGCTCTGGCATAGATGAGAATGCTCATTGAAAATGTGCTGCTCGAGTATGTTTGTATAGATGAGGTTCTATGCTCAGGACAAAGCCTATTGCTGGGAGAAACTTTCATTAGTGGAGATTCAAAATAGTTACTGTTAGTTTGAATTCAACCGGGATGTATGGATCTACTGAATATACCAAAAGGCTAGTTGTTTTCCTTTGGCAGAAAGCCTGAAATTTTTCTGTTCTATCTTCATCTTCTTTTTCTTTATTTCATGGTATTGAGTAATATGCTTTCTTTTTTCTGAATGTTCATACAAATATGCCTGTTTTCTGGAAAATTATAAAATCATTAGGAATTTTTATTTCATTTTTCAAAGAGAAATCTTCAAATGTATCTTTTAAAGACCAATTGCACTGAGTGTCTCTTTCCCAATCCCTCATAATGGACCCGTAGAGTCTAAACAAAATGAAAAGTCAGGCAGTGGAGGAAGACTACAACTGACGGGCTATTAAAGCTCCCTCCTGGGAGATCTGGCAGTGATAAGGGGATAGGAGGATGAGTGCTCCTTGTTATCTCTTAGTCACAGAAAGTAAGCCAAGTTCCACATCCCCCTATAATTTAGTCTTTAAGGTAACTCAACTAAAAATAAGACAAGTGCTGTGAGGCAAAAGTCAATACAATTTTCTCACTTGATGGAGTCTGGGAATCAGGGCACTCTCCTCTAACAGTGGAAGGAGTACATTCCCACTTGAAATTTTAATTTAAACAACACTTTGTGCTTGGGTTAATTGCCTTAGGTCTAAAGTTCAACAGTAGGAGAGGGACCTATTTCTTCTCCTACTCTTTTCCAATATGAGAAATAAAGGAAATACAACTTGTAAAAAGTATCAGAGAGAGTGGAATCTTAGTGATTATGTAGCGTCCTCTCGTTTTACAAGTAAGGGTATTGAGGCTGAGGGATGAAGGGACCTGCCCCAGCTTAATCATCACTAAGTGTCTGGAGAGGCCGTGTGCTGGAGCAGAAAAGAACTGGCGTGAGAGCCAGGTTGACCTGGGTTCTGGTCCTGCTATGAGACCTCAGGCAGCTTTAGTTACTTCTCTGAGCTAGATTTCCGTACGGGTAGAAAATGAAAAGCCTGGGTTATAAAATCTCTACTGTCGTTTCAAGTTCTGGCATCCTGCAAGTGTTTTTCTGTTTGTTGATTGGTTTGGTTTATGTATGTATGTATGCATGTAGTTAATTGCACTTCCAGGCTCCATGCTACACCATCATCCCAGCTTTGGTGGGAGCCTCTGCCTGACTCTCTTTGTCACCAAGACCTGGGGCCTGGGTCTGGATGCACCGGGCGGTGGGGAAGGGAGGGGGGTGTACACACGGAGAGCAGCCAAGTGGTTTTTTTTAAAGATCAAAGCCATATTACCTGGTTCCTAATCCAGGACATTTTAGCCACATTTTACTGCCCCTTACACCGTAAGTTCTTGTTTGTTTACAAAAATTGCTGAACCCCTCCTACTCAAAGTGTGGTCTGTCTGCAGACCTGTGGTCACACCTGGGGATTTATTATACAGCAGAGCCTGGACTAGACCCCACAAATCAGAATCTGCGTTTTAACAGGATCCACCACTGGTTTGGACGCACGTTGCAGTTGGAGAGGCACTATGTTTAAACACTCTGTGCTATAGTGTTGATCATAAGCCCTTTAATTATGTTAACCAGTTAATGTGTTTAAACCCTAAAAAATATCAGTTGGAGGCATATATAAACAAATTACTTGCTATAAGTATCAAATTCACATCTCACATTACCAGGATTTGAGAATTTAAATTCAAGGCCCAGCGTTATCACTTATTATTTATGTGATGCTGAACAAAATTATTCTCCAAGCTTCAGCTTCCCTAGCTGTAAAATGTGAATAATTCCTGCCTTTGTAAATGCACTGATGAGCCGGCAAGAAAGTAAGACATCCAGAAGGCAAAGCTAAATGAAAGTAGGAGCTACGAGAAGTAATGTAATCATCTAAAGCCAAATTTCATTCTGAGGGCATTTGCTAAAAAATTGGGGTTTCTTGGGCATGCAAGGTGCAAAGCACAGAAGACAAGGGCTAGGGCACACTCAGCATACCGAACAGAGAAAGTCTAATGCAAGACTCTTCCTCAAAAAGCTGAAACTGCAAAGGGTCGTGCAGTCAGTGAATGGTGGGCTAGAACTGATAGAGGACAGCAAAAAATGGTCTGTCTTAAATGTTGGTGCCAAGTGAAAGGGAAAAAAATCCTTCCCTAAGAATTTCTAAATAGAAGCTGGCCCTCACATTAGTTTGGACTTGCATCCCCAAATCACGCTTCTAAAAATCTCAAACGAAGAGTTTAGTTTAAAATGGTCCTCAGAAAGATTAGTGAACTTGAAGACTTAGCCAGAGAAATCATAAAAAATTTAAAGCAGAGAGAAAAGAGTATCAAAAAAACAAAACCAGAATATCAGTGAATGGTGGGACATCCAGCAACCTAATATACAAGTAACTGGAATCCCTGAAAAAGAAGGGTGAGGGGAGGGAACAGAAAAAACATTTGAAGAAATAGTGGCTGAAATTTCCCCAAATTTGATGAAAGCTATAAACTCATAGATCCAAGACACTTAGTAAACCTGAAGCACAAGAGACATGAAAAAAATGACATCAAATTGCTCAAAATTAATGATAAACAGGAAGATCTTAAAAGTAGTCAGGAGAAAAAAAAGGCATGTTCTACACAGAGGAAAAAAAAAGGTGGGTACAAACGGATGAGGATTAAAGCAGATTTTTCACTGAAAGCAATGCAAGCTAAAAGACTATTCAGTTAGTTAGGTGTATTAAATACATCTTCAAGTATTCAAAGGACATCATAAACTTAGCATTTTATATGCAGTGAAAATATTTTTCAAAATGAAGGTTAATACTTTTTCAGACTCATAAAAGCTGAAGGAATTTATCACCAGCAAGAAAGGTTAAAAGAAGTCCTTCTAGCAGAAGGAGAATGATACCAGATGGAAATATGGACCAACACAAGGAAATGAAGAATGCTAGAAATTGTAATAAAATGGATATACATGAGATTTTTTTAAATTATTATTTGTCTTTTTAAAAGAGGATTAACAGTTTAGAAAAATAATGATATGTCGTGTGGGGTTTATAACGTGTGCAAAAGTAAAACAGATGACAACGGTACAAAGGTCGGGAAGTGGGAAACTACACACAGACAGCCCCCAACTTATGATGGTTCGACTTAACAATTTTTTGACTTCACGATGGTGTGGAAGGAATATGCATTCAAGGGAAACCGTACTCCGCATTTTGAATTTTGATCTTTTCCTGGGCCGGTGATGAGTGGTACGATGCTCTTGTGATGCTGGGCTGTGACGGTGAGTTGCAGCTCCCAGTTGACCACACGATCACGAGGGTGAACAACCGATACGCTTACAACCATTCTGTACCCAGACAACACTTCTTTCACTTTTAATACAGTATCCAATAAATTACATAGGATATTCAATACTTTATTATAAAATAGACGGTTAGATGATTTTGCCCAACTGTAGACTAATGTAAGTGTTCTGAGCATGTTTAAGGTGGGCTAGGCTAAGCTGTGAAGTTCAATAGGTTAGGTACATTAAATGCATTTTCAACTTAAGATATTTTCAACTTACAATGAGTTTTCCTAGATGTAACCCCACCAGAAGTCGAGGAAGATCTGTATACTATGTGAAGTGGTAATATATAACTTAAATATAGACTCTGATAAGCTAAAGGTGTATACTACAACTCCCAAAGCAACCACAAAAATATCAAACTAAAGAGTTAGAGCTAAAACACCAACAAAGAAGATAAAATAGAAGCATTAAAAACACTCAATTGATTGAAAAGAAAGTAGAATCAGTAGGAAAGGGAACAAAGAATGGACAGAATAAACTGAAAACAAATAGGAAGATAATAGACTTCAACCTAACCATGTGAATAATCACATTAGATGTAAATCTATTAATTGGACATAAGTCTTTATCTACTTAAAAGGTAGGGATCATCAGAATGGCTAAAGAAGTAAAACTCAACTATATACCACCCATAAGAAATAAATTTTTTTTCTTTTTTTCCTGTTTTATTGAGCTGTAATTGATACATAACATTGTATTCATTTTAGGTGTACACAGCATAGTAATTTGATATATGTATATATTGCTACCTGATTACCACAATAAATTTACTCAACATCCATCATCTTACTAATTATAATTTTTTTTCTTGTGATGAGACCTTTTAAGATTTACTCTCTTAGCAACTTTAAATATAAAGTACAGTATTGTTAACTATAATCACCATGCTGTACATTACATCCCCAGAACATACTTATCTTATAACTGGAAGTTTGTACCTTTTGACCACCTTCACCCATTTCCCCCACTCTGGCAACCACCGGTTGTTCTATGTTTCTATGTTCTCTGTTTCTATGAGATTGGTTTTTCAGATTCCACACATAAGTGAGATCATATGTTATTTGTCTTTCTCTGTCTGGCTTATTTCACTTAGTATAATGCCCTCAAAGTCCATCCATGTTGCTGCAAATGGCAGGATTTCCTTCTTTTTATGGGTGAATAATATTCCATTATGGGGGCCGCCCGGTGGCGCAGCGGTTTAGTCCGCGCTTGGCAGCCCGGGGTTCGCAGGTTCGGATCCCGGGCGCCCGCCGATGCACTGCTTGTCAGCCACGCCGTGATGGCATCCCATATAAAGTAGAGGAAGATGGGCACGATGTTAGCCCAGGGCCAGTCTTCCTCAGCAAAAAGAGGAGGATTGGACGGATGTTAGCTCAGGGCTGGTCTTCCTCACAAAAAAAATAAAAATAAAATAAATAAAAAAATAAAAAATAAATAAAAATAAAAAATATTCCATTATGTTTGTGTGTGTGTGTATACACATATATTGCATATTATTTATGCATTCATGCATTAGTGGACACCTAGGTTGTTTTCATGTCTCGGCTATTGTAAATAATGCTGCAATGAACATGAGGGTGCAGATATCTCTTTGAGATAGTTATTTTGTTTTCTTCAGATATATGCCCAGAAGGAGAATTGCTAGATCATATGGTAATTCTATTTTTAATTTTTTGAGGAAGCTCTATACTGTTTTTCATAGTGGCTGCATCAATTTACATTCCCACCAATAGTACAAAAGATTTCCCTCTTCTCCACATCTTCACTAACAATTGTTATCTCTTGTTTTTTTGATAATAGTCATTTGAACAAGTGCAAGGTGATATCTCATTGTGGTTTTGATTTGCATTTTCCTAATGACTCACTAATGTTCATTAATGTAATGATTCATGATGTTGAGCACATTTTCATATACCTGTTGGCCATTTGTATGTCTTCTTTGCAAAAATGTCTATTCAGTTCCTATGCTCATTTTTAAATTGGATTGATTTTTTTTTTTTTTTGCTATTGAGTTATATGTGTTCTTTATATATTTCAAATATTAATCCCTTATCACATATATAATTTGTAAATATTTTCTCTCATTCTGTAGGTTGCCTTTTCATTTTGTCAATGGAAGAAATGTACTTCAAATATAAACTCACAAAAAAGATTAAAAGTAAAAGATGGCTGTCGGAACCAAAGGAGTTGAGATTTTTACACTATTTGCAAGTTAATAATTTAGCCTGCTTCAGTTTCATGGATGCTGGCAGAAGACATGAGACTACTGGGTCAAAGACAAAGGATTTTACTGCTCACATCAATAAAGTAGCCAGAGTATCAACATTTTTGCACCCGTTTCCTGAGTCTCAAATATCAGATTCTATGAACATTAGAAGAATAGTAAAGGAATTATTATAAGCAACTGTATGCCAAAAAAATCAACAACTTAGATAAAATGGATGAATTCCTTAAAAGGCATAAATTACTAAATCTCGCTCAACAAAAATAGATGTCCTAAACAGCCTGATTGAAGGAATTGAAATTATAGCTAAATATCCAAAATCCATTCCTGGTAAAAACCCTCAGAAAACTAGGAATAGAAAGGAATTTCCTCAACCTACTAAAGGATAAAACTGCAACTAACATATTCCATGCTGACATAGTGAATAGTTCCCCTAGTAAGGTAAGGAGAAAGACAGGAATTTCACTCTCACCACTCCTATTCAACATTATACTGGAGTTGTAGCCACTGTACTAAGGCAAGAAAAATAAATAAAAGTCATCTAGATTCGAAAGAAATAAAGTGTTCTTATTTACAAAAGACTTGATTGTGTAGAAAATCTGATGGGATCTACAAAAAAGATACTAGAACTAATAAATGAATTTTATAAGGTTGCAGGATATGTGATTGATGTGCAAAAATTTATTGTATTTCTATATACTATCAATGAACAATCAGAAAATGTAATTTTAAAATAATGGCATTTATAATAGCATCAAAAATATGAACTACTTAGGGATAAATCTGACAAAAGACATTTTAAGACCTGTACACTGAAAACTACAAAAGTTGCTAAGAGAAATTAAGAGAGACCTAAATAAAAGGAGTGATATTCTGTGACCATGGGTCAGAAAACTCAATATTGTTAAGAGATACCGTTTCCCCAAATTGATCTATAGATTCAATACAATCTCAATCAAAATCAACGCAGGATTTTTGTAAAAACTGAAAAATAAATTCCAAAAGTCATGTAGAAATGCAAAGGGTCTACAGTAACCAAAACAAACTTGAAAAAGAAAAACGATGTTGGAGTACTAACACTACCTAATTTCAACTATTTTTATACAGCTGTAAT
This sequence comes from Tapirus indicus, assembly GCA_031878705.1. Classification (NCBI taxonomy): domain Eukaryota; kingdom Metazoa; phylum Chordata; class Mammalia; order Perissodactyla; family Tapiridae; genus Tapirus; species Tapirus indicus. The sequence continues at coordinate 73,070,970 of CM062921.1, read as the reverse complement.
AAACAGAGCAATGTAGTACTGACATAATGATAGATAAATAGATCAATAGGACAGAGTAGAAAGTCCGAAAATAGACCCACACATATATGAGCAACCGATTTTTGACAAAGTTGCAAAGGTATTCAATAGAGAGAGGATAGTCTTTTCAACAAGTAGTGCTAAAACAATTGAAAAACCATGTGAAAAAATAAACTTCAGTCCACATCTCACACCATACACAAAAATTAACTCAAAGTAGATTGTAGACCTAAATGTAAAACCTAGGAACTAAGACATTTCTGGGAATAAATCTGTTTACCCTTTGATTAGACAAATATTTCTTTGACATGACACCAAAGGCATTATCTACAAAAGGAAAAAAAATGATAAATTAGGCTTCATCAAAATTAGGAAATTCTGCTTTTCAGAAGACACTGTTAAGAGAATGAAAAAACAAATTACAGACTGAGAGAAAATATATACAAATCATATCTAGTAAAATACCTATATTTAGAATATATAATGATGTTTCCACTCAATAATAAGAAAACAACCCAGTTTAAAAATGGGCAAAATATTTTAACAGACACTTCACCAATGAAAGTATAGGAGTGGTAAATAAGCACAGAAAAACATGCGTAATATCAATAGTTATTAGGGAAATGCTCATTAAAAGCACAATGAAATAACATGATATACCCCCATAGAATGACTAAAATCTTAAAAATTTATATACCAACTTTTGAGCAGGTTGTGGAAGAACTAGAACTCTCATACCCTGCTGATGGAAAATGGTTTGACAATTTCTTAAGTTAAAAATATGTCTGCCATATGTTCCAACCAATCCACTCCTAGATGTCTACCCAAGAGATATGAAAGCATATGTCCATACAAAGACATATATAAATATCCATATTTGTAATAGCCAAAAACTGAAAATAAACTATACATCTATCAACAGGTGAATGGATAAAATAATTGTGATATATCCATACTGTGATAGGCCGAAAAATTGTCCCCCAAAGACATCCAAGTCAAATGCCTGGAATCTCTGAATTTTGCCTTATTTGGAAAAAGGATCTTTGCATATATGATTAGGTTAAGGATCTTGAGGTGAAGAGATAATCCTGGATTATCCATATGAGCCTCAATACCATCATACCTGCTTGAGGATAAAACTGCAACTAACATATTCCATCACAAGTGACCTAATAAGAGGCACACGCAGAGGAGAAAATAAACAGAAGAGCGGAGGCAATGGACAACAAAGGCAGAGACTGGAGTGATGCAGCCACAAGTAAAGAAGTGCACACAGCCACCAGCAGCTGGAAAAGGCTAGGAACTGTTTCTCCCCTACAGCCCCTGGAAGGAGAGTGGTCTTGCCGAATTTCAGACTTTTAGCCTCCAGAATGGTGAGAGAATAAATTTCTCTTGTGTTAAGCCACTTAGTTTGTGGTAATTTGTTACAGAAGCCCCAGGAAACTAACATACATACAAGAGAATATTATTCGGTAAGAAAAAGGAATGAACACTTATACACAATAGTATGGCTAAATCTCAAAATAATTATACCAAGTGAAAGAAGCCAGACAAAAAAAAGTACATACTGCATGATTCCACTCATAAAATTCTAGAAAATGCTGAAAACATATCCTCCCCTAGAGCCTCCTGAGAGGAACGCAATCCTGCCGACACCCTAATTTCAGCCTTGTGAGCGTTAGACAGAGAAAACCAGCCAAGCTTAATGGATTTCTGACCTGCTGAATGGTGGGATAATAAATTTGTGTACTTTGAAGCTGCTAAGTTTGTAGTAGTTTGTTATGGCAGCAGTAGAAAACTAGTACAGATATTCTGAAGAAAAAATATGTAACCTAGAGAGTGATGTGAAAAAAAGTATCCAGAATACAGCATAGAGAGAAAGAGACAGAAAATATGAAAGTTTTAAAAAATATGGAGGAGAGTGTGAGGCAGTCTAATGGATCACCAGTAGGAGTTGTAGAAGGGCAAAATAGATCATGGGAAGGATGCAATACTCAAAGAAATAGTTACAGTCACGTGTCATTTAATGATGGGGATACGTCCTGAGAAATGCATTCATTGTTAGGCAATTTTGTCATTGTGTGAACATCACTGAGTATGCTTACACATGCCTACTACACACCTAGGCTATATGGTGCTAATCTTATGGGACCACAGTCATACATGTGGTTGTCGTTGACAGAAACATCATTATGCAGCTCATGACTGTACATAAGATTGTCCCAACAGGTGAAAGATCCTAATCCTGAGATTCTGGAAATTTATTAAATCTCAAGCAGGATAAATGAAACAAATCCACACTTAGACACATCATAGTTAAATTGTAGATCACCAAAGAGAAAGAGATCTTAAGAGAAGTCAGTTAGAAATCCCAGATAGGTTATCACAAAGAAACAACAATTAGATTCACAACTACGTCTCCACAGCAACAATGGAAGCCAGAAGACAGTAAAAAAATGTTAAATCTATAACACTTCAAAATGTTATAAGAAAATTACCATCAGCTAAATTTTATTCAATAAAACTGTTTTTGAAGAACTAGAGTAAATTAAATATATTTTCAGAGAAAGCAAAATCTGATAGAATTTGTCACCAATAAGTCCTCGCTAAAGGAAATTCTAAAGAACGTACTTCAAACTGAAGGGAAGTGAACCCAGTCAGGTCTGAGATGCAAGAAAGCACACACAACGAAAATGGCAAATATGCAGTCAATCTTTAAAAAAGAAAACTGTGTGAAACAAAACTAGTAATGTCTTGATGGTTAAAAAAGTCAAGAATATACATACAATGGAATATTATTATATTATTATAAGTACGCTAATTATATTATTATATTATAATTATATTATATATTATTGTAAGTTGAGTGGCTGAAACAGAGACATGTAGCTGACAAAGCCTAAATTTTTATTTTTATCCAACCCTTTACAGAAAACGTTTGGCAACTCCTACCTTAAAAAAACACAAAAGTAACTAGAACACAATTTCATTATCCCTTTGTAACCCCAAAGTTACTTGATCTTACACAGCCCCAATATCACGAGAAAAATCAGCCTCAGAGCATTCAGGACTATTTGCATGAACACAGACTCATGCATCTGGAAAAATTCCACACAGAAATGGGGACTTCAGCATCTACCGTGTTTTTTCATCATTAACATTATATAAAATTTGAATATGGAAGCACTATGTTGATTAAAAGGAAACCAGATCTGCCACCCCATACCCATGAGGATGGCTACTATACTTAAATAGGTAAATAAATAAATAAATAAAACAAAACCCTTTTTTATATGTACAGTGCAATAGCATTAAGTATATTCACATTGTTGTATAACCATCACCACTGTCTGTCTCTAGAACTTTTTCATCTTCCCAAATCAAAGCTCTATATCCATCAAACAGGATTAAACGGGATATTGTTCTTCACCAACACATTGACTGGCTCAACAGCATCCATATGCAGGGTCTCAAAAGGGTCTCAGGCCCCCTCAAAGCATCCCACAGTTATTTTTGGAGAACTTAGGGGGTGATTCTCATGTGCTCACATAGCAATTTGTTAGCTTCACTTCCGCACACGCAGTGCCAGGCCTGCCCTTCCTCTGCCACTTGCCTAGTGGAATGGCCCTGAAAGCAATTTTCAGGGATTGCCCATCAGTAGGGCACCAACCCCTCAGCCCCAAAGTTTTCAGGACTTGGGATGTCAGAGCACTATCAAATTGTCTGCAAAGGCCAGATAATGGGTCTCCTTTTCAACTTTCACATCTGGAACACCACATAGCTCTACTTGAGCCTAGAGTCTCCGTTCTTGAGGAATTCTTTCAACTTTTAGGCTTCAGTCTCCTACCCAAAGCACCTCAAGACTCCTTCACATGCCTGAGTTTATAAAAGAAGCCAGTGTATGCTTTCTCTCCCCTTTCTTCTTCATGTTCCCTCTCCAACCATAACCTCTTCTTTCTGCCTCTGTTACAAAACACAATCTAATTGCATATCAGTTGAGACAAACTGATGTGTGCTTGACTATGTTCAAATGTGAGTGTGTTCAGATGCGGGGGGAAGAGGGAGGTGGGAGAGAGGTGAGTTGAAACATACCCTGGCGACGGCCAACCAGAAATGCCAAAAGTGCCGTCACGCATCGATCACCCTTGGGACCAGTTGCGTTTGGCTCTCAGAACCCTATCTCCATCAGCAAGATAAATAAAGTTAAGTTTTCTAGTACATGGCCCTATACACACAAAGCTAAATAGTTATCACTTTCATTGTGGGCAATTATTTATTTATTTTTTGGCTTGCTGGGTATTTTTTTAATTTTTAAAAAATTTTTCTAAATTGAGGTAACATTGGTTTATAACATTATTTAAATTTCAGGTGTATATCATTATATTCTGATTTCTGTGTAGAGTACATCATGTTCACTACCCAAAGACTAATTACCATCCATCACAATGCTCATATGCCTAGGCACCCTTTCGCCCACCTCCCTCCCCGCTTCCCCTCTGGTAACCACCAATCTAATCTCTGTATCTTTGTGTTTGTTGTTGTTGTTTTTTATCTTCTATTTATGAGTAAGATCATACGGTATTTGACTTTCTCCCTCTGACTTATTTCGCTTAGCCTAATACCCCCAAGGCCCATCCACGTTGTCACAAATGGCAAGATTTCATTGTTTTATGGCTGAGTAGTATTTCACCATGTGTATACACCGCATCTTCTTTATCCATTTGTCCCTTGATGGGCACTTGGGTTGTTTCCAAGTCTTGGCTGCTGTGAAAAATGCCACAATGAACATAGGGGTGCATATATCTTTATGCATTCACGTTTTCATGTTCTTTGGATAAATACCCAGCAGTGGAGTAGCTGGATCAAATGGTAGTTCTTTTCTTAATTTTTGGGGGAATCTCCATCCTGTTTTCCACAATGGCTGCACCAATCTGCATTCCCACCAGCAGTGTATAAGCGTTCCCTTTTCTCCACATCCTCTCCAAGACTTGTTACTTCTAGTCTTATTAATTATAGCCATTCTGATAGGCGTGTGGTGATTTCTCATTGTAGTTTTCATTTGCATTTCCCTAATAATTAGTGATGTTGAACATCTTTTCATGTGCCTGTTGGCCATCTGTATATCTTCTTTGGAAAAATGTCTGTTCAGATTTTTTGCCCATTTTTTAATTGGGTTTTTTGTTGTTGAGATGTATGAGTTATTTATATATTTTGGATATTAACCCCTTATCAGATATATGGTTTGCAGATATCTTCTCCCAATTGTTAGGTTCTCTTTTTGTTTTGTTGATGGTTTCCTTTGCTGTGCAGAAGGTTTTTAGTTTGATGTAGTCCCATTTGTTTATTTTTTCTGTTATTTAGCTTGCCTGGTCAGACATGGTATTTGAAAATATGCTGCTAAAACCAATGTCGAGGAGTGTACTGCCTATGTTTTCTTCTAGAAGTTTCATGGTTTCAAGTCTTATGTTCAAGTCTTTAATCCATTCTGAGTTAATTTTTGTGTATGATGTAAGATAATGGTCTACTTTCATTCTTTTGCATGTGGCTTTCCAGTTTTCCCACCACCATTTATTGAAGAGACCTTCCTTTCTCCATTGTATGTTCTTGGCTCCCTTGTCAAAAATTAGCTATCCATAGAATTATGGGTTTATTTCTGGACTCTCTATTCTGTTCCATTGATCTGTGTATCTATTTTTGTGCCAGGACCATGCTGTTTGGGTTACTACAGCTTTGTAGGACATTTTGAAATCAGGGAGTGTGATACCTCCAGCTTTGTTCTTTTTCCTTTGGCTGTTTGGGATCTTTTGTTGTTCCATATAAATTTTAAGATTCTTTATTCTATTTCTGTGAAAAATGTTGTTGGAACTTTGGTAGGGATTGCATTGAATCTGTCAGTTGCTTTAGGAAGTATGGACATTTTAACTGTGTTAATTCTTCCAATCCAAGAGCATGGGATATCTTCCCATTTCTTTGTGTCTTCTATTTCTTTCAACAATATTTTGTAGTTTTCAGTGTACAGGTCTTTCACCTCTTTGGTTAAATTTATTTCTAGGTATTTTATTCTTTTTGTTGCAGTTGTAAGTGGGATAGTATTCTTAATTTCTCTTTCTGCTACTTTGTTGTTAGTGTATAGAAAGGCAACTGACTTTTGTATGTTGATTTTGTATCCTGCAACTTTACTGTATTTATTTATTATTTCTAAAAATTTTTTGGCAGATTCTTTAGGGTTTTCTGTACATAAAATTATGTCATCTGCAAATGGTGACAGTTTCACTTCCTCCTTTCCAATTAGGATCCCTTTTATTTCTTTTTCTTGCCTGATTTCTCTGGCTAGGACTTCCAATACTATGTTAAATAAGAGTGGCTAAAGTGGGCATCCTTGTCTGGTTCCTGTTCTTATAGGGATAGCTTTCAGTTTTTCTCCATTGAGTGTGATATTAGCTGTGGGTTTGTCATATAAGGCCTTTATTATATTGAGGTACTTTCCTTCTATACCCACTTTATTCAGAGTTTTTATCATAAATGAATGCTGTATCTTGTCAAATGCTTTCTCTGCATCTATTGAGATGCTCATGTGATTGTTATTCTTCATTTTGTTAATGTGGTATATCATGCTGATTGATTTGCAGATATTGAACTATTCCTGCATCCCTGGAATAAATCCCACTTGATCATGGTGTATAATCTTTGTAACATATTGTTGTATTCAATTTGCTAGTATTTTGTTGAGGATTTTTGCATCTATGTTCATCAGTGATATTGGTTTGTGATTTTCTTTTATTGTGTTATCGTTGTTTGGTTTTGGTATCAAGGTCATGTTGGCCTTGTGGAATGAGTTAGGAAGCTTCCCCTCCTCTTCAATTTTTTGGAAGAGTTTGAGAAGAATAGGTATTAAGTCTTCTTTGAATGTTTGGTAGAATTCACCAGGGAAGCCATCTGGTCCTGGGCTTTGACTTTTGGGAAAGTTTTTGATTACTGTTTCAATCTCCTTACTGGTGATTGATCTATTCAAATTGTCTATTTCTTCTTGATTCAGTTCTGGAAGGTTGTATGATTCTAAGAATTTATCCATTTCTTCTATGTTATCCAATTTGATGGCATATAGCTTTTGTAGTATTCTCTTATAATGTTTTGTATTTCTGAGGTGTCGTAATTTTTCCTCTTTCATTTCTGATTTTATTTATTTGAGCCTTCTCTCTTTTTTCTTGGTGAGTCTAGCTAAGGGTTTGTCAATTTCGTTTACCTTTTCAAAGAACTAGCTCTTAGTTTCATTGATTTTTTTCTTTTTTCTTTTCTTTTCTTTTCTTTTTTTTTTTTTTTTTAGTCTCTATTTCATTTATTTCTGCTCCGATTTTTATTATTTCCTTCCTTCTATTGATTTGGGGCTTTGTTTGTTCTTCTTTTTCCAGTTCCTTTAGGAGCACTGTTAGATTGTTTATCTGAGATTTTTCTTGTTTGTTGAGGTAGGCCTATACTGCTATAAACTTCCCTCTTAGTACCACTTTTGCTGTATCCCATAAATTTTGGCATGTCGTATTTTCATTTGTCTCTAGGTAATTTTTGATTTCTTTGTTGACCCAATAGTTGTTCAGTAGCATTTTGTTTAATCACCACATATTTGTGGCTTTTCCAATTTTCTTCCTGCAGTTGATTTCTAGTTTCATACCATTGTGGTCAGAAGAGATGCTTGTTATTATTTCAGTCTTCTTAAATTTATTGAGACTTGTTTTGTGGCCTAATATGTGATCTATCGTGGAGAATGTTCCATGCGCATTCAAAAAGAACGTGTATTCTGCGGTTTTTGGATGGAATGTTCTGTACATATCTACAAAGTCCATTTGGTCTAATATATCATTTAAAGTCAATGTTTCCTCATTGATCTTCTATTTAGATGTTCTATCCATTGATGTAAGTGGAGTGTTAAAATCCCCTACTATTATTGTGTTACTGTCTATTTCTCCTTTTATGTCTGTTAATAACTGCTTTATATATTTAGGTGCTCCTATGTTGGATGCATAGATATTTACAAGTGTTATATTCTCTTGTTGGGTTGTTCCCTTTATCATTATGTAGTGCTCTTCTTTGTCTCTTGTTACACTTTTTGTCTTAAAGTCTATTTTGTCTGATATAAGTATTGCTGCCCCAGCTTTCTTTTCATTGTCATTTGCATGGAATATCTTTTTCCATCCCTTCACTTTCAGTTTGTGTCTTTAGTCTGAAGTGTGTCTCTTGTTTGCAGCATATGTTTGGGTCTTGTTTTTTTATCCAGTCAGCCTTTTGATTGAAGCATTTAGTCCATTGATGTTTAAAGCAGCTATTGATAAGAATGTGCTTATTGCCATTTTGTCACTTTTTTTTCTGGGTGTTTTAGTAATTCTCCTCTGTTCCTTTCTTCTTCTCTTGCCCTTGTGGTTTGATGGCTTTCTTTAGTATTATGTTTGGGTTCCTTTCTCTTGATTTTTTTTTGTGTTTATTATAGGTTTCTAGCTTGTGATTACCACGAGGTTCATATGTAATAACCTACGTATATAGCAAACTATATTAAGTTAATGGTCTCCTAAGTTTGACCTCTTGCTAAAAGCCGTACTCTTTTACTCCCCTCCCAGCACATTTTATGTTTTTGATATCATATTTAACCTCTTTGTGTGTGTGTGTATCCATTAACCTCTTATCATGGAAATAGATAATTTTAGTGCTTTTGTCTTTTGACCTTCATATTAGCTTCATAGGTGGTTGATCTGCTACCTTTACTGTATATTTGCCTTTACCAATGATTTTATTGTTTTTGGGGGGGGTTGATAATTTTCTTACTCCTATTTGTAGTCTTTTCTTTTCCACTTACAAGAGTCCCTTTAGCATTTCTTGTAAGGCTGGTTTATTGGTGATAAACTCCTTTAGTTTTTGCTTGTCTGGAAAACTCTTTATCTCTCCTTCCATTCTGAATGATAACCTTGCCAAGTAGAGTATTATTGGCTGTAGGTTTTTTTCTTTTCAGCACTTTAAATATATCATGCCACTCCCTTCTAGCCTGTAAGGTTTCTGCTGAGAAGTCAGCTGATAGTCTTATGGGGTTTCCTTTGTATGTAACTTGCCTTTCTCTCTGGCTTTTAGGATTCTCTCTTTGTCTTTAATTCTTGACATTTTAATTATAATGTGTCTTGGTGTGGGCCTATTTGGGTTCATCTTGTCTCGTGCTCTCTGTGCTTCCTGTACCTGGACGTCTGTTTCCTTCCTTAGATTAGGAAAATCTTCAGCTATTATTTCTTTGAATAGATTCTCTGCCCCTTTGTCTCTCTCTTCTCCTTCTGGGACACCTATAATACAGCTTTTAGTGCACTTGATCTTGTCCCAGAGGTCCCTTAGAGTGTCCTCATTCTTTTTAATTCTTTTTTTCTTTTTTCTGTTCAGCTTGGGTGATTTCTTCTAGTCTTTCATCCAGCTCACTGATCTGTTCTTCTGTATCACCTGCTCTGCTGTTGATTCCCTCTAGTGAATTTTTCATTTCCATTGTTATATTCTTCTGTTCTGATGGGTTCTTTTTTATATTTTCCAGTTCTTTGTGGAAGATCTCACTGAATTCATCCATTCTTCTCCCAGGATCAGTGAGCACCTTATGACTATTAGTTTGTACTCTATCAGGTAGATTATCCCTGTTTCCTTCAGTTCTTTTTCTGAGGATTTGTCCTATTCCCTTGTTTGGAACATATTCCTTTGTCTCCTCATTTTGCCTCTTTATCTGTGCTTATATCTGTGCTGTATTAGGTAGACCAGCTACATCTCCTGATCTTGAAGAGGTGGCCTTATGTAAGAGATGCCTTATGAGGTCCAGCAATGTGCTTCCCTCTCATCACCAGTTCCAAATGTTCCAGGAGCATCCCCTCTGTGAGCTACGTGTGTCCTTCTGTTGTGGCAGAGTTGCTTCTGCTGCAGGCACACAAGGAGGCTAGGCTTGGCCAGCTGGTTGTTATGCTTAGCTGCATGCAGCTGCTACCATCCCTTCAGTCACTTTATCAGGTGTGGGGAGCCCCAGCACAGTTAGCTGCGAGGTCTAATAGCACATTCCTGTTGCAGTTTTTCTGTTAACTGAGTAGGCACCCAGCATGGCTGGTTGCTAGGTTCAGGGGCTTACAATTGCTGTAGGCCTCTGGCCTGCAAGGCTGTTGTCAGCTCTCTCAGTAGTGCAACTGGGTGGGGCTGGCCCCAAGTGTGGCAGCACACAATTGTTTCAGGTGTTGAAAGGTGGGGCCAATCCCCCATGTAGCTGTTTGAGAAGAACAAGTCTGCTGCAGCTGACAAGCCCCACTGCCCACAGGGCCACACACAGTCCTGCCCCATGCGCATGCCCTGACCCACTGAAGCTGACCCAGTTGCCCTGCTGCAGAGGTCCCACACACCCCACCTATGCAGGCCCACAAGTTGCCTGAGGGCTTGCTGTTGGGTGGGGCCAGCCCCTTGGATGGGCTGCCTGCCCTGGCTGAGGTGGATTAAATAGTTGCTCTAGTGGGTGGGTCAGACCCCTGAGCTAACAAGTCAGGGGAAGAGCTCCAATGGCACCTGTCAGCATCTGTGTCAGCATGCCTGTCTAGGTCACAATGTCTCAGTCCCTGGGGAAGTGGTCCCAGCCATCTCCTGCCTCACCAAGATGTGCCCAGAGCCTATCAAGTGAGTCTCTTTCCACCAAAGGACTGTGCGCCTTTCTTTCTGGTGATTTTAGGTTGCTTTCTGAAACAGGTGAATTTGTGTATGAGCCCTTTAAGAGCAGGGTTTTCTTTCTCTTATGTTCAATAGCTTTTCTGGGGGTATTCTCCATTGTTGTTAATAGCCAGCAAAGCCAGATATTATGACATTCACCTCAGTTGTGCTGAGGTCAAAAATTGCTTATTGTGGCATAGCTCTCCCACTGAGTTCCCCCACTCCTCCAGGGAAAGCTTCGTACCTTAAGATTGCTCCTGGCTATGAAGCACCATAGCTAGAATGTGGCTTTCTTCTCTCCAGAAAGGATTTCTGCCTCTTCCACCTCAGTTAACACTGTCCCTTGTTGCAGGGGTTCTTTTTATCCAGTTTCCTGTTCTCTCTCGGGGGCAATTGTTCCAAGGGTAGTTGTGAATTTGTTATGTCCATGGGAGGAGGTGAGTTCAGAGTTCTACCCTGCCATCTTCCCAGCAATCTCCACTTTATTTTTCTGTTGTTTCCTTCTCTGTAAGGTTAAATGGTGTTGTTGTCACTGTGATTGCTTTTGATAATACCATACTCTAATGCTGGAAAAATTTATATTTGTAAAGATAAAAAACAAAATTATAGACTGTTAGAACTTAAATACACATTTAGATATCATCAATCCCCATATTTTATAGACAAAGAAAAAGTGGCCAAAGGGTTTGGGTGACATACTAAGGTCATACAGCTAGTGTTCTGACGTCAAATCAATGTCCTATTCAGTACATCATGCTGTTGTCTAAATTTCAGGTCTTTTACGTGAAAGCAGTGTTTCTCAACCATTTCTTCATTATTACTCCCTCAAGAAACCTTTTTAGTCTTTTTTCCCCTAATCTGGCCCCTCCCCCATGAAACTGAAATACCAGAAATTATCTTTATATGTGTTTATATACTGTATGTTTATCTGTGCTTTACACATAAAAAGAGTAAGATTTTTTCACCCTTCATTGGGAATGCATGTGTTAAAGTGATACAGAGTGATGTAAAAGGAGTAATTCTAAAAAACACCACCATTGCCAAAAACAAATAGTAAAACTTTATTTTATGTTAGAACACTTTCGGCTACAAGTAATAGAAAAGTTGCCTAGAAGTCACTTAAACAATAAGCAAAATGTATAGCCCCACATAGCAAGAAATCTAAAGATAGGAGGCTCAAGCTTGTGTAATCCTTTATTCTACTGTAAGTTTATATAATTTTTTAGTTAATAGACATATTTTGAGCAGTCTTAGGTTTACAGAAAAATCAAGCTGAAAATATAGAGAGTGCCCATCTACTCCCTCAGCTACCCCTGCAACAGTTTCCCCTGTTATTAACGCCTTGCAATTGGCATGGTGCATTTGTTACAATTGATGCACCAATATTAATACATTGTTATTCATTAAAGTCCATAGTTTACATTAGGCTTCACACTTGGTGTTGTACATTCTATGGATTTTGACAAATGTATAATGACGTGTATCCATCATTACAGTGTCATACTGAATAGCTTCACTGCCCTAAAAATGCACTGTGCTCTACCTGTTCATCTCTCCCTCCCCATAAATCCCTGTCAACCACTGACCTTTTCACTGTCTCCATAGTTTTGCCTTTTTCAGAATGTCATATAGTCAGAGTCATACAGTATGTAGCCTTTTCAGATTGGCTTCTTTCACTTAGCAATATGCATTTAAGGTTTCTCCACGTCTTTTCATGGCTTGATAGTTCATTTCTTTTTTCTTTTTTGTGAGGAAGACCAGCCCCGAGCTAACATCCGTCGCCAATCCTCCTCTTTTTGCTGAGGGAGACTGGCCCTGGGCTAACATCCGTGCCCATCTTCCTCTACTGTATATGGGACGCCACCACGGCATGGCTGACAAGCAGTGCGTCGGCAGGCACCCGGGATCTGAACCCGCGAACCCTGGGCTGCCAAGTGCGAACTAAACCGCTGTGCCACCGGGCTGGCCCAATGGTTCACTTCTTTATATCACTGAATAACATTCCATTGTCTGGATGTATCACAATTTGTTCAACCATTCACCTACCAAGGGACATCTTGCTTGCTTCCAAGTTTTGGCAATTATGAATAACACTGCTGTAAACATTCATATGCAGGTTTTCATATGAACATAAGTTTTAAAATCATTTGGGTAAATACCAGACACTATTGTTGGATCATATTGTAAGAGTATGTTTAGTTTTGTAAAAAACTCCCAAACTGTCTTCTAAAGTGTCTGTACCATTTTGCATTTTTACCAGCAATGAATGAGAGTGCTTGTTGCTCCATGTTCTTGTCAGCATTTGATGTTGTCAGTGCTTTGAATTTTAGCCCTTCTAACAGGTATGTAGTGATACCTCATTATTATTTTAACTTGCAATTCCTTAATGACATATGATGTGAACATCTTTTCGTGTGCTTATTTACCATCTGCATATCTTCCTTCTTGAGATGTCTGTTCAGATCTTTTCCTCATTTTTAAATTGAGTTGTTTGTCTTCTTATTGTTGAGTTTTAAGAGTTCTTCATATATTTTGGATAACTGTCCTTTATCAAATATGTCTTTTGGAAATATTTTCTCCGAATCTGTGGCTTATCTTTTCATTAACTTATTAGTATCTTCCACAGAACAGAAGCTTTTTTAATTTTAAGGATGTCTAACATTTTTTTCTTTCATGGATTGTACTTTTGGTTTTGTATTTAAAAAAACCCAAGGTCACCTATATTTTCGTTATGTTATCTTATAGGAGTTTTACATTTAGGTATATGATACATTTTATTTTCTTTTTTGGTTAATACTCTCCACAATATTCCATTTTAATTATTGCATTGATGACTCTTTTCCATTTTGCACTATAAATTGCACTCTGAAAATTAGATTTTCCTCTAACTTTCTATTCCACTGTTTTCCTGCTTCCTTTCCATAGGTATTTTTTCTATAATAATAATTACAACATCTGCATTGTTTGGACTCATGAAGTAACTTCTTTAATCATGAGCATATTGTGTAATTAGTAAATTATCAAAGATTCCTCATTTACAAATGGGAAATAATTCAGGCCCTAAAAGAAACTAACAATATATATCTAGCTCAATATACATTACCCAACCCAAGTGAAACTACACAGCTGAAAAGTTGTGAAGAGTCATAAAGGATCCCTAAAAAGGAACATTCAAAGAAAGCATGGTGCTGTAAATGAGCTTTAGCTGGTATCAGTCTATTAACGAAGCTACACTCGCCCTTTGCAGCCTAACACATATGGTGACAGGTGGAGAAACTACAAATAGCCTTGGCCTAAGAATGGAAAAAATGATAAGCCGGGGGCAAGGCTTTCAAAGTGACTTAATGACAGGAATGCAAGGAGCAGACCTGAGGATACAGAAGAGTGTATTACAGGCCTCCCAAAAACCCTTGAGTGCAGAGGCCTTGGGCCACATCCCACTCTCCTTCTGGCCACTTGGACTAGGGCGGTAAACTGTAAGACTCAGTTCTGTGGTGGTGCTGAGACCCACGAGTCCATACAGTGTGTCCCACAAAACCAGCTTCTTCAAAACAACCAAGCCTTCCACCAGTCCTTGTGATTACACCAAACTGAGCCACTTTGAACTGCACATTTCCTGGGACGCTCAGGCTGTGCCGGTTCGTGTTGGGTTTTGATGCTGTTGGAGAGTGGAAAGTGGCTTAGCTCACCTGTCAGCTGTATCAGATTACCTGAAGGCCAAGTAGAGGGCCAGGGATAGGGGATTTAGAAGCTCTGGGTTTTAATCCCAGCTCCACTTGTCGACTCACTGAACACTTTTGGCATTTTGATTTCCTCATCTTTAAAATTGGGATGTGAGCTGGCTTTAACTGGGAAGGTGACTATGAGTGATTAACTAATTAAATAGACCATTTGGTGCTGTATAAATTGTTCAGTGGATGAGTAGGGAGTTCAACACGAACTCTAGGCCTCACTCTGCTTCACCCTCCCCTAATTTCCTCATCCTGTGAGGTGGTTAGGCCACATGATCCCTAAAATAGCTTCCATTCTGAAATCCACCTTTTTTTTTTGGTGAGGAACATTCACACTGAGCTGTTGCCAATCTTCCTCCACTTCATATGTGGGTTGCTGCCTCAGCATGGCTGACGAGTGGTGTAGGTCTGCCCCTAGGATCCAAACCTGCAAACCCGGGCCACCAAAACAGAGCGCACCAAACTTAACCACTATGCCACAGGGCCTGCCCCTGAAATCCAACATTTCAGTCACTGCAGTCCATCATATGGCAGTGGTTCTCACACTTGAGCATGAGACAGATCATCTGGAGGGCTTGATAAAACACAGATTGGAGCCCAAGATTGACATTTCTAACAAGTTCCCAGATGTTGCTGATGCTGCTTTCCAGGGATCTCACTCCTGAGAACCACTAGCTTGTAGCAGTTGAGAAAACTCTGGTCAAGGGAGAGTTGGTGAATAAAGCTTACCCCTGGGCATGCAACCTGTGTGGTCCCAGAGGCCTCCCCACCTCCCTTGAGAAAGATCTCATGCTTGTTTTAATGCTCTGCTTTCACCAGCCACCTGAAATTCTTAATTTTTGAACAAGAGTCCCTGCATTTTCTTTTTGCATTGGGCTCTGTAAATTATGTAGCCAGTCACATTCATAGTTTTGGTTTTACAGATAAACTTAGGATGAGTGAAAAATGTTATTTGGGAAGGGCACCTTAAAAACTACTAAGAATCTTTAAGCTGCTTCTACACTCAAAGAAACAGGCTGATTTAGAAATTGTTCTTTTAGTTACAGGCGTTTTGCCAGTCTGCTAATCTACCCATTGGAGGCTGATGTGTAGAAGTAGGCAAGCCCTTGGTCACCATAGGGCAGCATGAGGTCCAGTCTCATCCTTCTTCTCTTAGGGCCTCTCTCCCTTCTTTGGCTCCCTCCTCTCCTCTGCACACCTAGTGGACAGGGCTTTCTTCAGGGCTCTAGCGGGAATGTCTGCATTTCAAAAGACAAATACCTCCAGGGAGAAAGCAATATTATTATGTAAACATACATATTTTTTGAGGGTGGAGGACTTCACTCTTTCAATCACAGCATGCAGAGCAGTCTCCCCAGCCTCTCTCTCTGACAG
This sequence comes from Tapirus indicus, assembly GCA_031878705.1. NCBI lineage: Eukaryota > Metazoa > Chordata > Mammalia > Perissodactyla > Tapiridae > Tapirus > Tapirus indicus. The sequence continues at coordinate 73,055,155 of CM062921.1, read as the reverse complement.
GCCTGCCACGTGATCTTAACCCTCAGAGGAGAAATCCTTTAGGGGCCTAACCTGAAAGCACGCCCGAGTGAGACCAACCACGTACATGGCTAAGCCAACTGTGAGAGGAGTCAAGGCTAGGGAAGCAAAATGAAGACATCCACTTCTTTTTTTAGGATGGGATTTCCTACACCAGCATACCTCTTGACTTGTTTTCCTTTCCGTCAGAGCTGTTAATAGCTCTAGGGTTTTATATAGTCCTGTGGTTGTATGTGTCAACAGTGCAGGGAAATATAAAGCCAAAAATCCATTTATTTTGCTTTCCTAAGGTAAATGGCATTTAACTTATAGAAACAGACAACTTAGACAAGTTTTGTCAAGAGGACAAAAAGAATCGGAGATCGAAAGAGCCATTGCCTAAATTAAGATTTTATCGGACTGACTGAGAAAGATTCTTGGTCTCAGAATGGTAGTCAGCGGACACGAGGACATGCTCGCTGACAATGGAGTGATTCAACCAGTGTTTGAGACACTGGTTTTAGTAAACAATGCCTGGAATGATGAGATGTTTGCAGACTAGAAACGAAGGACACTAGTTAGCTTTCATCTAACACGGAGAAGCCACTCTAAAAATACCAAGAAATTTAGCCCTCTTTTCCTCTGAAGGATCGTGGACTCACAGCCCCACTGTTTGCATGCAGGGAGACGTTGTGCAATTTAGAAAAGGGATCCCCTTCCTCAGCACACTTTGCCGTCATAAGCCAGAAAAGTGTCATCATCACCGTCTAAATTTGTGATGCCCTGAAGTGAATGGTGCTCCTTGGAGTTGTGCCAGCACAACTTACCCAGCCTTTAAGGGAAGGCCCTCTCTAAGGATCCAAGGTCTCAGGGATTTTAGACAGATCTGTCTTTTAGTTACTAGCTCCTTCAGGGTAGCAGCTACAGAGCATTGTCAAGAATGAGTATTTATTGCATATTGACCTTGGTATGGCTGTGGAGTAAGGACTCAAAAGAACATAGAATTGTTGTTAATGATTACTTCTTCCCTGGATGATTGTAGGATCCTACTCACTTCCTGTGGGGAACTAATCCATCCCATACAGACTGACCTTTCCAAAAAGCAGCTCCAGTCATACTACCTGCCCCATTCAAAACCTTTCTGTGGTTTCCATTGCTCACCTATTTAACCATAACCCCTTCCTCAGGCCTGTAGGATCTTCCACACAGAAGAGCCCCTGTTCACTTTAACTCACACACACCAAACAACTCAAGGTTTGCTGCATCTGCTCTGAGGCTTTCCCACTTTTTGCTTTTGCCCCTGCAATTCGTTCCACACATCTTGCCTACACTCACCAACATCCCATTTGTCATTCAGGGCCCAGAGTATGTACGAGAACCATGATGAAGTCTGTCCTGATCACCTCCAATCGGATATCATTGTTCATCCTGCCATGTAGAAATACGCCTCTTCTGACACTTATCTTTCTCTAAATGGTGGTACAGAAATCTGTGTTATTGCCATATTTTACCAATCACATTTTGCTAAAGATTATCAGTTATCTGAAAGATGGAAACTGTCCAGCTCTTCTTTGTTTTTCCAGGGGGGCCCAGAACAGTGTCTCACCTTTGGTTGGTTGGCGATTTTGCCAACTTCTTCAAGAGGCAGGATACTCTTTTGCAGGATGCCATGCTATTTGAGAAGACCATCTGTTAATCAGACATTCAACATACATTTATTGAGTGCTTGCACCGTGCTAGGCTCTGATACCTACTGATACATACAATGCCCTCATCAAAACTAAGACAATTTGACTAAAAGAAAGGATAACTCTATTTAATAGATGTAAAATAAAATTACACAATCAATATGAACATAAAAATGGTAAACATAAAACCTGTGAAAGCATGAGTTTCTTGTTTTCATTTATTTGCTAAATTTTTATTCATTTTGTCTTTGGCCAACCCAAGTTCTTAAGTTTAAAGAAAATTATACGAAAAATAATTTAAAGTTGAGAAAATCTCATCCATTAAATTATCATTTTCTGAAAGTTAAGAAGCAGTCACTATTCTTTGAATTTAGCAGCAAAACACCTAAGTTTAGCCTATGGAGCAACAGAGCTCTTACGGCAGCATAGATTGAGAACCACTTCAGAAGATGAGTCCTACAGGATATTTGTGGGGAATAGAAGACACTTTCCAGTAAAAGGTAACCAAAAATGGAACGCAGAATCAAAATTCAATCAAACTGTCATAGAGGATTAAAATTTGTATCGGAATGCCTGTACCTGGGGTAAGATTTCTCTAAAGCAACAAGATGATATTTAGATTCCATCAAAAAGTTGACTTTTAGGGGCCGGCCCACTGGTATAGCGATTAAATTCGTGCACTCTGCTTCGGCAGCCCAGGGTTCACAGGTTCAAATCCCAGGCGTGGACCTACTCACTGCTTATCATGCCATGCTGTGGCAGGCGTCCCACATATAAAATAGAGGAAGATGGGCATGATGTTAGCCCAGGGCCAATCTTCCTCAGCAAAAAGAGGAGGATTGGTAACAGATGTTAGCTCAGGGCTAATCTTCCTCACACACACACACAAAGAGTTGGCTTTTACTCTATAGCACAGGGATAATTGAACACACCACTCACCTCTGAAACTTTGTGCTTTACAAAAAGTGTCTAAGCATACTGAACACTAACAGAGCATCACTTGTACCAAAGATATACATACTCCAGGAGGGTAAATCTGGCCCCAAGTGTCAATTCTGAATCCTCCTGTCCTATGACAGTTTTGTTTCCTCCAACTGAGAACTTAGTGTGTTTCTCCACATGATTTCACTCATATGTGGAATATAAACGAACACATGGACAGAGAGAACTGGTTGGTAGTTACCAAGGGGAAGGGGGGTTGGTGTGGACACAAGGGGTGAAGGGATGCATCCATATGGTGATGGACAAATAATAATGTACAACTAAAACCCCCCAATGTTATAAACTATTAAGACACCAATAAAAATGAAAATAAATTTTAAAAAGAACTTACTGTGTTTCTTACATTAAGGTTTCTCATGCTGAAACAGGTGCCAGACTTAAAGGCAGGCTCTGCATGTGGAGGACAATATGGCCTACGTCATTGCCAAAGGGAGAATTCTCACAAATTGTGCCTATTGCCCAAATGGCCATGCTAAATTCAGAATAAGGTGATATCTGCTATTTTCAAAAGAACTGAGGCAAGAATCTAAGTCCTAAACCACATTGGTTTCATGGATCACATATTAATTGGCTGCTTAGAAACTAAAAAAATGTTAATTTCTTATTCTCTTGATACCAATGATAATTAATATCTGAAAACATATCCTCCTATGCAACTCATTATAATGATGTTTTAAAATATCAGGGAAACACTGTGTCTCCTGTGTCACCTGCTGATTTTATCCTGCTCTTACATTCAGACCCAAAGGGTTAGCTAAGGCTACTTGAACAATGTTGAGTCCATTCTGTGTCGTCTCTGTGCCGACCAGCTTCTGCCCTTGTCTCTATCAGCTAAGCCCAAAGGAGAAGAAGCAAAACAGCTTCTCAGGAGATGATTTTCTCATCCTAACATACCGCTGGACTTGAAATGAAAATGATAGTTCTATATTTCTATAGGAAATAACCACTAATGATTGGTTTTGTTTATCTTCAGAAACAAACATCAAAAATCTGGCTGTAACATTGAGAAAGGAAAGGAAAGCGAAAAAAGAAGCCAGATAAAATGCAGCATGATGCTTCTCTACCATCATCACTATCCATAGTATTTATTAACAGGGTGACCAGAAAATGTATTGTCCAAACTGGGGTACATCTGAAAGTGGAAGAGGAGGCTGTTAATAGATGTGTTGGAGACAACTGCCCTATTGATTGAGCACTCCTGACACACAGGGACTATGTTACAGGTTGGGGATACAAAGAGGCGAAAGATGTAATTTCTTCCATATAAGGCTAAAATTTAGTTGGGGAGAGAAGATATTTACAAAAAAGGAACATACCATGAGGCAGCTAAATCTGGTACATTGACAATAGGAAGGTGATTATTAAGGGATGGGAAAGGTTTTGTTGAAGAGGTCTAACCTGGTCTGCATTTTTATAGTTATTAAATCTTACAGCTGTATTGTTATTTACACTTTTTTTTTTTTGATGAGGAAGATTAGCCCTGAGCTAACATCTGCTGCCAATCCTCCTCTTTTTGCTGTGGAAGATTGGCCCTGGGCTAACATCCGCACCCATCTTCCTCTACTTTATGTGTGGGACGCCTGCACAGCATGGCCTGGTAAGTGGTGCATATATCCGCACCCGGGATCTGAACCTGTGAACTCCAGGCCACAGCAGAGCGAAGGAATTTAACCACTATGCCACTGGGCTGGCCTCTTATTTACACATCTTTAAACTCCTGCAAACTAACTTAATTGCTCTTCATAGCAACCTGGAGATGCTGGCAAGGCAGACCCAGTCTCTTCACCTCACAGGTGAAGCAGCAGAATCCAAGGAGATGGATTCGCCAGCCAACATCACTGCTGGTGAAGGACAGAATGGAGAACAGAGGCGAGGTGCTCCAATTCAGGGTCTAGTGCCCTCCATTATAGCGTTCAATGTGGAGGAGGGCAATATGGTCCCCAGAATTCTGGAAACAAGAGTGAAGTGTTGGGAACAAAACCTAATTGAGTTTGGCCAGAAAACAACTCAAGTAGATAATGGGAGATAATATTAAAACCCAGTTTAGGTAGGGATGAAATTTTAAAAAGTCCTGACTGCTAGGCTAAAACTGAAAAATACAGGCTCCTGAAAAATGTGAACCACAGACATGATGTATGTAGAGTCACATCTGAGGAAGACTCACCATGCAGCAGCAGAGCAAGAAGAAACTGAAAATAGACTGTAGTACTTCAATGTGGAGTGCTGTGCTATAGGTTGGAATTAAGATGGCAGATCTTGAAGTGGAAAGGACCGCATGACTCATTAGGTGTGAGGAGAGAAAGGGGGATGAGTCTGTGTTACCAGAAAAGTGGAATACTATTAAAAATATGGAAGCTTAGAGGGAGAGTTGCTTAACATATGTCTTAGAGGTCTTTTTACACCCAAACGTGTAGATATTCTGCATTCTTTTTTCATTGCTGCATAGTATTCTATAGTATAGGTATACCAAAGTTTTTTAAATTTAATTCAATCTTGATCTCAACTTTTTGTCAACCGTTACACTTTCAACTATGCATGAAAATCTTGTACTTGTGCATTCTCACCTTAAAAATAAATATAAGAGGAAAATATGTAACTTGGTAACTATATTCTTTTAGGATACTGTACATTTCACATGAAAACAACATATCAAAAGACATCCGTAAAGTTGGATTCGATAAACCAAACTTTTCTGTTCAAAGAACACTTATTGAATAATTTCTATGTGCAAGTCATAGGTGATGGTGCTGTAGTCTTGACTTCAAGGAATTTAGACTCAAATAGAAGAGATATACATGCAACAAAATATAATGCAAAAAAGAATGAGAAACCACACTAGAGGTATAAGCAAAATGCTAGAAGAACACTGGAAGTGGAGGGATCAGTTCTAAATGCAGAAGCTAGATTGTAAATAACCTTGTAGATTAGGAATTGGCCTTTTTATCCTCCAAATCTGAACTTCAAGACTTTCAGAAAATGCACATTGATTGGTTGATCCTAAGAATAGAACATAAACAGCTAATGTTTATGAAGCTAGTCCTATGCACTGACACAATGCAAAGTGCTCTGCTTACATCACTATTTCATCAAATAACGGAAAGCAGATTGGAAAAAGAAAATATTCAGTTTGTTTAGTCACATGTTTGTATATACTCTAATAGTACACTGAAAGGATACCTCTGTATAATTGCACTTTTACTAATTCTGTAAACACAGGAAAGCTGTTATTAATTTTGTATGTGTAATTATATATGATAATTAAATATTTTCTAATTAAACATAGATACCAAATAGTTAAGTAAATTATATTTATAATTATATACTAATTGTGAATGTATATTTATAGCATATTGCCATATATTACTAACTATATTTAAAATGCAATTTTACTACACATTAGATACATCGTGTCTGCTGCTGCTGTTGCTTCCTCCTGCCCTTTTCTTCTTGTTCTTTCTTTTTCTTCTTCTTCTGCTCCTCCTCCTCCCCTTCCTCCTTTTCCTTCATTGCTTTCTTTAACCAAAATAAAACAAATATTCAAGTTCCATGATTTCCATTACTTGTAGTAATCTTTACAGATAAAAGAATATTCCCTTACATTTGGAAATTAGCTTATAGTCTGTCTCTTTTATTGTTAACCTAAAAGAAACACTTTAATCTTCTTTCTTTGTCCAGTGATTTTTTTCTTTCTGTAATATTTCTTTTTTCCACTACCAAATTATAGGTAAAAGGCAGTTCTACCTGGTGTCTAGATAATTCTCGAGTTTGAATTTGGGAAGGCACTGAAGAGCCCTGAAAGCTGGTACTGTACCCGAGTAGTCTGAAATTCAGTAGATCCTTGCCATCCCTTTCTTATCACCAATTTCCTCAAGTGGTTGGGCCATGAGGTAATAAAGCCAGCATCTTATGTTAGACTCCCATGTAAGCCAGTCAGATTCATTAACTTCCATGCTTTTAATCAGGACCCACCTTCTCCCCAGTACACATACAGGGAAGAGGAACCAGGGGTGAAAGCTGAATGGATCAGCCAACTGGATGAAGGGAGGGTAACCGCCCACAGGGGCAGCTCTCTTCCCTCAGGTGTCTCCCTGGGATTGTCCAGACAAAGTCTTTGAGACTGTCTACATAGACGGCTATATCTACCCTTCACCCCTCCTTCATTAGCACCTACAGCACACAATAGTTTACCCTTCCTAAAAGGCAATGAAAGAGTGAGTGAGCAAGCGAGAGAGAGAGAGAGAGAGAAAGAGAGAGAGAGCTTAATTACAGTGTGTTCACAATCTCATTGTCTAAATTCCCTTGGTCTGGAAAGGGAGCCTTGGGGGCATGGTGCTGCCCAGCCTGGCGCCTCAACATGCAGATATGTCTAGGAATAAAAGCCAGAAACTAGGTTTTTTAGAAAATGAATGGAAGATAGTGAGTGCATATTATACAAGTTATATCTGAAAGAAAAGACCAGGTAATTAGAAACCGTTTGAAAGAGGCAACGGGATGAGTGTAAATTCAGGAAGATGCCCTACATTCTGTCACACAAGGCGGAAATGCTTCCATCCTCTCTCCCTCCTCACTCCCCATGCAGTATTTCTGTCCTGAGTCCTAGAGGTGGTCTCTGACAATTAGAAGAATCTCCACACTTGAAGAACAGGGTCTGGGGAAAGTCATATTGTGCGTTGACTCTCCCCCCGACCCCACACGTACACCCGCCTTCTCCTTCACACTGTCACTCACACATATTTGATACCAGTGAAACAAAGTAAAAGCAAACATTAAGACAATCTTAAGAAAAAATGAGACATAAAAGGAAGTGTGCGGCCTGAAGAATGTGAGTGGAACATGAAGGGGGACGTGGCATGCTGGCTCACCAGCCGTGCGGTTCTGCCCTAAGATGCCCGCCAAAGATCAGAATTCAGGACCGTGGTAATAATAACTAAAAATTGGGCGCCTCTGTTTTCAGACCTTATTCCGCACACATCATTTCTTCAGGATGATTGCCCCTGCTCATCAGAAGTGGCCCTATTCCCTGCTCCTCCCCTTTACAGGGGGCTGGAGCCAGCTTGGCCAGACAACCACCATGGAGATCCTGTGGGAGTTGTAAGGTTTCCAGGTGCCAGGACCAAGAGCAAGAGGTTTTCATCTACCTTGGTGGGAGATGCAGCAGATAGAGGAAAGGGTGAAGACAGAAGGAACCCTGGATTCCATACGTTGAGAGGAGTTGAGAACTGAGATGGACACCAAAATAGAGAAGCCAGAATCGGAGACAAAGAGCTAAGAGTCTGCAGCCAGAGTCATGCGTCCCAGCCAAAGCAGCTGAGGTTCAAGCGGGGAGAGGCTGATCTGAGTGACTGTCTCCAGCACCGGTCTCAGAGGTTTGCTTCTATGAGTGGCGCTGCATGGGAAGGCCACCACTCCCAGGTGCGGGGGCTGGGCTGATGCATGGGGAAGGGGTGAATGGCCTTCAAGCCCTTTCCCTTGCTCTGCCCCACAGTCCATCTCTGGAGCCCACGCACCGCTGCTCTTGCCAGTGCTGGGGGAGAGCTCCCCCAACTCTGCCCAGCAGCTATCTGTCAGCAACTCTCAAAAAAAACACACACTCCTTCCACAGCACACGTTTTCTTTCTGTGTGTTGTTTTTTGTTTCTGGGTTTTGTTGTTGTTGTTTTTAGGCACAGCATAATATCTAGGTATATGTAAGGAAAAAAATGAATAAAACGTTTTTCTCAAGGCAACCAAAATCTGCAGCACTGCATTTCGCCTGCCGCATACTCAACTTTAAGAGCTTCTTAGGTAACTGTATCCATTAGCAATGCTTTTGGATGCTAAGAACAGAAAGTCGTACTAACAGGAGCTTAAACAAATAGCATTTATTTTTCTGATGTGACAAAAAGAATATGGAGGCTGCACAATGGTGCTTTCTAAGCCAATTTCACACTCCACCATCTGACAGGCCATCTGCTTGGTTCCTCACAGTTGCAATATGGCTGCTTCAGCTCCAGCCATTCAAGGCAAGAAGGAGGGGAAGGGAGAATGCTAGCACATTCTTCTCTCCCACCTGTACCTTTTGTAAAGAAGCAAAAGCTGTCTCAGAAACAACTCTCACCCACTTCTTTTTGTGTCTCATTGGTGAGAACTGGGACACATGGCCACTGCTGGCTGCAAGGTAGGCCAGAAAAGCAAATATCCGTTTGCTTGTTTGTTTGTTTTTTCCAGTTTCTATGGTGGAAGGCAGACAAGGGCAAAGGGGACTGGGAATGGCTATCAGGTCCCAGAGCTTCCCGGCAGGGGTACCAGGGCACAGGTTACTGTGCAGAAATAGTGACCCCTCAGGGCAGCTGGACTGAGCCTGAGGCTGGTTGCTTCTGGTCACCAGCGCATCCTGTCACTTCACTGTGCCCTACACGCATGGTAGGAGCAGTTCTCACACTGCCTGGTCTCAGGACCCCTTTATACTCTTAAAAATTGAGAAACTCTTTAAAGAGCTTTTATTTATCTGGTTTATATCTATCACTATTTACCACATTAGAAATTAAAACAGAAATTTTAAGAATATTTCCTAATTCATTTTAAAATAACAATAACAAACCCATTACATGCAAATATAGATTTCACAGAAAGAATGTGTTTTTATGAAACACAACCCCATTTTCCAAAATAATTAGCGGGTGCAGTGGCACTGTTTTGCATTTTCGCACATCTCTTTATTATGGATCTTAGTAGAAGACCGCTGGATTCTCCTATCTGCTCCTGCAATCTGTTTCATTACTACATATCATATAGCGTCAGGAAAACTTGACTGTGCACTCATGAAAGGAAGAGAGCAGCAAAGGAAAATACTGTCTTAGTGTTACCGTAAAAACAGCTCTGGCCTCGCAGACCCCCAAAGGGTCTCAGGAGCACTATGAGAATCAGTACAGTACGGATATGATCACTAGTTTGGGAGTTCTGAGTTAGCCATCAAAGAGTGTCTGCCATGGTCCCCATTTCCAATTTTGGGCTTTGCCTTTTATTGACATAACTAAATGGCCAATTCAAGAGTTAGTCTCAGTCTCAGCTCAAACAAATAATGTCTGGGCTTCCCCTCTTCCCAGGAGTCTCTGCAAGAAGGAAGCTTCTCTCCCAAGCTCATAGCACAAGAGTAGGCTATTGTGTGGAAGGATGTATCTGAGACATGGGCAGCGGAAGGACGCATTTACTTCCATCTCCAGCCTTTGCTCCAGGCTTCATTGCCGTTTGTCTGTGCTGCCATCCCTGTTCTATAGGGATTATGGAAGAGGTGGTTGGTTGATGACATCCAAATTCACACTCTAAATCATCGGTAGCTCCAAGGATCAAACCTAAGACTCTCAACATTTAAATATACCCACCACATTCTCTTTATACTATTCAGCCTCCTTGGCTTATATGCCCTTATAACTGTCAGAAAGTTCACAGGGTAACATTGGGGAGGGGGATCAAGGACTTACAACCTCTCCCTATGTGGTCTTCCCTAAGCATTTCAGAGGTTAATTTTGAAATGTCAGGAGCACTGTGGGCAAATTCCCGAAAAAGCTAGCGAGGCCCTCCATCAGCATCCCAGATCTGTCCAGTGGATTTCTGAAGAGGCGTTGGAGTTTGCAGACTGGATGCAGAATCACCCGGGGAGCTTTTTCAAACTATACATGCTGGTTCCTTCCCCCAAGCCCCTGGAGACGGATCTCTTCTCGCCCCCACCCTGGTTGAAAATCACTGATCTCAGTTGTTAGGAAAAAGCTTTATTAAATTTAAATTTAGCTTGTGAGATTGTGGATAACCCTATCTCTGTTTCTGAGAAACAACTGTTTACTATTCTAACACGCCAGAAACCTGGCAACCGGCTGAGGGAGGACTGCAAACCGCAGTTCAGGAAGCTTCTCTGTAGCTGCTCTGTAAGGGACCCCTGCCCTGAGCACTCCCACCTGCCCAGCTTGGTGTTCAAGTGAGAAGGGGTACAAGACCTAGAACTTTGCAGGACCAAAAAGGGCAGCCAGGACCTATTTTTGATGATCCTGAGGATTACTAAGAAAGGACATTCCGTAAAGTCCATGTAGCTCTTACGGGTATTTTGTTCCACTGCTTGCTTTCTTTGTCCCTCTGATTCTATTTCTGTATTTCCCTCTTTATGTTTATGGGACTGGAACTGAATAGCAATACAATGAAAGTCATTGTCCTGAAGAGATGTTCCTGGGTGGAAAAAATGGGTTACTAAAATCCCTGCTACCACTGACTGGACGGCAATCTGGATGAAATTTAATCTGGATGAAATTGCAGGAGGATTCGCAGGATAATTGGAGCTCTTACTCACAGGGGGAATTTTTAGTCCATTGTTACCTCCTCTAGGGAAAATGTGATGTAGGTTACAGCTACATAGGTATTGTGGCCAAATTTGTCGCTGAACACCGAGAAACTGCCTTGCTCATACTTTCTTTTTGAGACATTTGCAGTGGGCAGAGCCTTCTGTGTAGACTCTCTTCTTCTAAGTCACATGCACAGTATGTGACATGGTGTTGGAGTGGGGGCACTGGACAGTGGGGACAAAATAGTCACTGTATCCCTACAAGTGACATTATAGACATGCCATGCCGTGTGATCCCCACAGCTAAAATGAGACTCCAGAAGCTAGAGGGAATGGAAAGTGATGACGCAGGTGCCTGAACGATATTGTCACCTCAGCAGATGTTCACAGCCAGTACTATAGAAGCTGAATGGACTGGGGCTGGGTGCTTATGACAACATCGTGGACAGGGAATATTATGAAATCATATGTTATTTCCTGCTTGAAGTGCCCTGTCTAGGAGCCTCCTTGTTAGGGAGAAAATAAAATAAAGCTTGTAGACTTCATTAATATTTGACCTTGGAAATGTGCCCTGGAAGAGAATAGAGTTTTTGTACTTAAAGGTGAGTATGTTTTAGCAAAACTTGCCCAAACCCATCTCTTCTGTGGTCGTCTTTAACATTTTTGTTTCACAGACCGTACACCAGCCAACAAATACCTATTTAGTCCTTACTGTGGTCAAGGCACTATGTTAAAACCAGACAAATGTACAAAGATAAAGCAGACATGGAACCTGCCCTAAAGAGGATTACTAGCGAGCAGGAGAGGACACACGCTTAAAGAATTATTCTACACATACACATACAAATACGTATTTATACAGCTGAATGTCTCCGAGTCGTGGCCATAGTGCCTTCTGTTAAGTAGTTTCTATATAAATGAATGAATCGTATGTACAAGCAGGGCATTTTTTATGGAGGATGCACAGGAATATTCTATAATTTTTCCCCCCGGAATTCTGCAAGCCAGGGAAAGAATCCAGAACCTTCTTTTTTAAAGATATTAGTTGCTGGTATAATAAAACTAACAGCGAAATGTAATGCTCACAGAAGTTAATGAACCCTATTTATAAGCTTATGTATAGCTCCTTACATAATTGAATGAATGATGTCTTTATGAAACGATTTAGTAAGGGAAGCTCATCGTTTCGCCATTTATGGCTCTCTGTAGCTAAATGGTTAGTCTTCCACACCATTCCCCCAACTCATCTTGGGTCTGAGGAGGGAGGATAAGAAGCAAAATTCATCTAGTCAAGGATACATGGAAGGATTTCCTTTGCTGTTGACTCTATCAATAAAGTGAGAAGGAAATGTAAATTATGATGAGAACATGGCCGAGTATAAGGTTTCTCCAAGGTCGTGCTTTAATATCTCAATTCTATGAAAAAATACTGGTGTGATGTAACCAAATAGTTTTTATATTTTGAATCTCTTAAAATATATACAAGCATTATTTTTATCTAAATGCTGTTCATTTATAAGGTTATAATAATTAAACTGACTCCATTAAATGTTAAATTTAAACACTTACTTCTAATAACAATGGATGAGGTCTTGGTGGGGAAGACAAGTGTGCAATCCAAAATCTTTTTTGTGTTGTTTTAGAAAAGCAGTGCATAGAAGCGGAACTTTTCTAGAAGTTTGGTACAAGGGCTTAAAAGCAAATTTGAAATATGTCTTCTAAGCTTCTTAATATTAAAAAAGAAAAAAGGCAAGCTTACTAACAAATGACTAGCACACTTTTCTCTAATTTACACCCTCTTGCTTCCACCACATGGGAGCCATTCTTTCCACTAAAGGCCAATATCACTCCTGTGGGAGTCCATCAGCCCTTGGCACTGAACCTCAGGAGTCACTGTGGTAGAATCACAATGCCAGGCTGTCTGCCTTCCTATCTGCTAGGGGGCTCCTGTCATGCGCTGCTCATCCCCAAATGCAGTACATTGACCTAAGCTGGCCATTTGTACCTGCATCCCCCAACAGGGTGAGTCCGGAAATTCCCTTTCCCTCACTCCATAACACTGGAGGTGTACACACACCACTTTACCTCTCCTTGCCCTGTTCCTTTGCCATTGCAGAATCATCGCTGCATAATATTGTGTCTAAGTTCAGCCAGTTCTGTCTACCACATGATACACTCCCCAATCTCCTCTTTTGGTTCTAGTATGAGTACATGTTGGAAATAGGACCTTCACTGGAGGAAAGGAAAAGAGAGAGAGAGGAGGAGCGGAAGAGAAAGAGTTTCCCTCTCCTCCTCCCTACCCCATCCCCTCTGTTCCTCTCACCCCAACACTAGTCCCTGGTACTGAATGTGGAGAGGAGAAAGAAAGAATGGGAAGACTCTCATCTTGTCACCTATATCTTGCCACTGCACCTCCCAATCACCTCACTCTCCCAACATGTCCTTGGTGAGAAGAATAACAGGAATATGGGGAAAGGATTGACCCAAAAAGGGTGAGACCCAGTGCCATCCCTCACTTCTCCTGACCCCATGGACCATACCATTATCGTCAACACCCAAAGGAGCCTCCACTCACTCCTCCTTGCTGTCTGTCCCCATTCCCTCTCCACTCCAACATCTCCTACTGTAGTCCTTTCCTCTTTAGAATCCCCAATCCTTGTTCTCCATTTCTTCCCAGGCTCCAAGGCTCAGTAACTTCTGCCCTAGGCCATGGGATACTTGCTGGTAATGTAGACCTTGGGGGTTCTTAATCCAGTTCTAGGATTGCAGCAGTGGAGACATAAGGTCTTGACATCCACAGTTAGGACTCTGTCAAAGTGAGATTTGCTCTCATTTCCACAACGCCTATAGGATCAAGTACAAAGTCCATTATGATACACAGGACTTTTAGAACCCACTTCCATTCTTCCTTCCAGGGGTATCTGTTGCCCTCCCTCGTTCCTGCACTCTCCCTACATTCAAGCCACCACACCACTCATATTTTCATTTGTGCCATTTCTTTTGTATGGAATGATTGCCCTTCACCTCCTTAGCCATTTGCTACTCATTCAAGGAGAAACTAAAATGTCCTCTCTATTGTTCTCCATGGACTCCTTCTTCCTCTCCCTCCAGGCAGAATTTTTTGCTCCCTATCCTGAATTTCCATACTTTTTCTCGTGCACACTTCTATGAGAGCGTTAAAGTTTTGTTTATGTTCTACCCTCCTCCATGCACAATATACATCCAGGGAGAGTTTTTGGAAGGTCAAGGAGTATATCTGATCCATCTTAAACTCCAACAAACTAGTGTGTGGTAAACTATAGTATGTGTTTGATGAATAGAGTCAAATATATGATATATCACTTATTAGGTCTACAATGTAGGTGTAATGTAGGTTATTCATCAAATAAATTTTTACATCTACCACATGCTGGGAACTATTCTAGACACTAGAGATACAGCCATAAAAGTGATAGGTAGGGTACCTACAGTCATGGACATCTCATGGTGAGGGATGGGCAAAGGAGCAAGTAAACAAATGAATACAATCATTTCAAAGAGTCTTAGATTCTGTGAATGAAAGACTACAGTCACACACCACATAACAACATTTTGGTCAATGGTGGACCACATATACGATGGTGGTCCCATAAGATTAGTACCATATAACCTAGGTGTGTAGTAGGCTATATCATCTAGGTTTGTGTAACTACATTCTATGATGTTCACACAAGGACGAAATCACCTAATGATGCATATCTCAGAACATATCCCTGTCGTTAAGTGATGCATGACTATACAGCGTGATGTGATAAAGTGACCATTTGGCATATTTTACATCGAGTGGTAAGGTAAGGCCATTCTGAGGAAATATTAGTAACATTTTCTCTGAGACTGAATAATAGGAATGAAGCAGTGCAGGTCTGGGAAGTACAACATTCTAGACAGAGAACAATTGCACAGCCCAAGGTATGAAGGAGGATGTCATGTTTGAGAAACTGGAAAATTAGTGTTGCTGGAGCAAAGAGGAGTACAATGAGAAGGAGTACAAAGAGAAGGAGTGCAATGGACTGAATTATGTCCTCCCAAAATTCATATACTGAGGCCCTAACTTGATATGATGGTATTTGGAGATGGGGCCTTTGGGAGGTAATTACGTTTAGATGAGGTTGTGAAAGTGGGACTCTTATGATGGGATTAGTGCTCTTGTAAGAAGAGACGTCAGCCAGCTCATTTGCTTTAGCTCTCTGCCATGTGAGGATATAGTGAGAAGGTGGCTGTCTGCAAGCCAGGAAGAGAGTCCTCACCAGAAATCGAACCCTACCAGAACCTTGATCTTGGGTTTTCCAGCCTTCAGAACTATGAGAAAATAAACTTCTGTTGTTTAAAAGCCACCCAGTCTATGGTATTTGGTTGTGGCAGCCAGAGCTGACTAAACAGGGAGTAATACCAGATGAAGTAAGAACAGCAGGCAGGGGAACAGACCTTTTAGGACTTGTGCATTGGGGTAAGGAATATGAAAACTTCATTACCACCTGTGTGCTGGCTAGTGTCAGGTATTTCAGTTGTCTCTTGTTGCATAAAAACCACCCCCTAACTTAGTGTCTTGAAACAAACACCACCATTTATTTGCTCATGATTTTGTGATTTGGGCAGGGCTCTGTGGGGACAACTTGACTCTACTCCATCAGGTTTTGACTGAGGTCACACATGCAGCTGTGTTCAGCTGGGGGCTTCCCTGGGGCTGGAACAACAATGATGGCTTCCCTAACTGTATGTTAGGGACCTTACACCTCAGCCAAGGCAACTGGGCTGGCTGGGGGCTGGCTGAGACTTTCACTCTCTGTGTAGTTTATCATGATTTACTAGTCTATCCTGAACTCCTTTTCAGGCAACTGGATCCCAAGAGGGTGAAAGCAGGATCTACAATGCCTCTCAAATCCTGGGACTGGATGTCCTAGAATGTTGCTTTGGCCATATATGCCTGTATTCAAAGGGAGGGAAAATAGATTCCACTTCTTGATGGGAGGAGTGGTATACATGGATAGGAGAAATTGTTGGTGGCAATTTCAGAAATTATCCATCACAGTCCGCCCTCTGGCCACAACTATTCACTTCCCTCCCAATAATCCTCAAAGTCTCATCTAATTATGCCACAAGGCTTGAAGTCCAGTATCTTGTGGTTTTTGTCAGGTTCTCTTGCTCTAGGTACCAATGAATTATATGTTATCTACCTCCTATACATCTAATATCTAATGGTGAGACAGAGGTAGTTGCTATCTCTGATCCATAGCCATCACCAATCTGTGGCAATTATGAAATCCAGTCAAGCACATATCATGAGTTCCCTTGACTCCAGTGGCAAGACTGGGAGGGCACAGAAAGTTCTTTGCTTAGGGCCCAGGTCTGCTCTCTGAATGTGGCTCCTGATCCAGTATTATCCATTGCTCTTAGCTGCACCCTCTGAGCCTCTGCATCTCTCCCTTTTCCATAGTGATTGAACAATGCTTCTGCCTGGTTTTGCTTTCTCAGCCTTCTTCTCGTCCAAAGAAATTTGGGGCCCTGAAGTCTCTTTCATCTTGAACTGTCTCTGTCACCTTTCGTCTAAACTGTTACAACTCTTTTAAACTCTTTGTGGTCTTTTGCTTATCAAATTACAATCTACTTCATTAGACAAAAACCACATTCATGATTATCAAGACAATTCCCTCTTCACTTTGAGCTACAAACCAGGGTGCTGTGGAGCAATGTTCTTAAGGTTCACAGAAGCCTAAGAGAAAGTATCTATGAGGCATCATCTTAAAACTTTATGAGACCTTAACAAAGGGTCCTATAGAGACTTGTTTTTATCTTGATCCTAAGGCCGTGTTTAACTAGCAGTACCCTGGATTTGATCTTTGCCCTGAGACTATTTCTTACTTTGAGAATCTTTTGTTCATCTGGAAATGCTGAAAATAAGGAATAGTTTTGTTTTCCAACCCAGCAAGTCCTAGGTCAGAAATATATCCCCTAACTTTTGCTTGAAAATGGGCAGTTCCTTCTTTAGCTCATCTCCTACTTTCTTTTCTTTATTGAAGAAAATAAAGTAAAAATAAGTCAGCTGGCACTTTCCACATTCTGCTGGAAAATCTCTTTGGCAAGCTCAACAAGTACATTAGTACATGTATTAGCTTAGTACACTCTGCCAGTCTGTAGCATGCATTGTCCTTTCTCCAGCTGCCAGAGGCACTCGCTTCATTGCTCTTCCAGTCTCCACTAGTCTTCTCATCACCTCTCTAGCCTCCACCTGCCTGATCCCACAGCCAACGGCACACATTAGGTTTTCGTTACAGCAGCACCCCACTCTCAGGTACCCATCTGTGTATCAGTTATGTACTGATACATAACAAACCAGCCCCAAACCTAATGGTTTGAAACAATAATTGTTTATTATTGCTCATGGTTCTATGGGTTGAATGGGCAATTCCTTTGCTCTATAAGTTATCAGCCAAGGGTCACTCATGTGGCTGCATTCAGTTGGTGGCTGAGCTTTCCTGGAAGGAAGACTTCTTTCATGTCTCAGGCCTTGGTGCAGACCATTGGCTGGGGTACCTTGGTTCTCCTCCACATCTCTCTCTCCATGTGGTACTTCATCCTCCAGGTCCTCTCTATGTGGCTTCTCTTTCCAGCAGAATAGTCTGGACTGCCTTACAGTCTGGCTACACAAGAAAGCAAAGTGAAAACTACTGAGCACAACATCACTGCTTTTTGACTCTTGATCAAAGCAAGTCCCAGAGCCAACACTGATTCAAGGAGAGGAAAAACAGACCCCACCTCCTGGTGGGAGAAATTGTTAGTGGTCATATTTATGGCACAAACTCCCCTATCAACTCCAGCCCACCCTCTGCATCCCTCCTGTCCCCTCCCCTGAGACCTTGCAGAGTTATGAGCATCTGGACAACCATTCTACTCTGGACTCAGGAACTCGCTTGAGTCCCTCTTGATGCATGTTCAGCTCTGACTGTGACCCTTGTTTCACATTAGTGGGTTTCCACATTCTTCCTAATACCCCAAGCTTAAACTCTATTGCAGGTGTGGTTAAATCTCTTTCTTGCTCCTCTTGAGGTAAAATGATTATTATTATTAAGAGTTAACATTTATTAAACCCATTCTCTGTACCAAGCAAACCTTGAGAGTTTTGCATTAACTCTGTTTTGCAAATGAGGAAACTGAGATCCAGAAGTGTTAGTTAGGTGGCCCAAGGTCATAAATGTCAGAGCAAGAGTCAGAGCCCAGGTTGTCTGGGTTAAAAGCTGTCTGCATAACTCCCAAGCTCTACTCTGCTTTTCCTGGGTGGTGGCATTGCATAACTCTTGTCAGGTCCCCTTGCCTGGATTAGATTCTAATTCCTCATCCCCTGCCTAGAGTTTGGGCGCTGACAAGTGCCAAGATGCTTCCTAATGCTGGCCCGTGTCTACTTTCTATATAAAAAAAAATTAAATGCATGTTTTATTGAAGTATACCATACACACAGAAAAGTATAGTGCATGCCTTGATGATTTTTTTTACAAAATGTGCTTGCCACTCAAATCAAGAAATAGAACATTAACCCAGAAACCCTCATGCCCCCTCCCAGTTACTAGCTATCCCTGCTCCACAAGGGTAACTACTACTATTATTTTCTTTGTTATTAATTTTGACTATTTTTGAACTTTATATAAATAGAATCATGTTATTTGTATTTTTTGTATTTGGCTTCTTATTGCTTGACATTATGCCTGTGAGAATCACTCATATTACTCTGTGTAGCAATGGTTTGTTTATTCTCATTGCTGAATTGTGTTCCACAACAGATATAACCATTCATCTGGTTAATCCAGATAAACATCTGGATTATTTCCAGATTAAGCTATTACAAATAATGCTGCTGTGGACAGTCTTGGATATGCCTTTTGTGAGGAAGACCAGCCCTGAGCTACCATCCATTGCCAATCCTCTTCTTCTTTTTTTTTTTTTTTGCTGAAGAAGACTGGCCCTGGGCTAACATCCACGCCCATCTTCCTCTACTTTATATGGGATGCCACCACAGCATGGCTGACATGCAGTGTGTTGGCCGGCGCCTGGGATCTGAACTTGCAAACCCCGGGCTGCCAAAGTGAGAACTTAACCGCTACACCACTGGGCTGGCCCTTGGATATGCCTTTTGGTTCACATATGCACACATTTCTGTTGAATTTATACCTGAGAGGTTTAGCAATTATGAAACAACAATTTTACAAAGGATTTGTACCAATTTTCACTTCCACCAGCAGTGTAAGAGAGTTTCAATTGTTCCACATCCTTACCAACACCTGGTATTACCAGTCTTTTTATTTAATTTTTATTGAGGTATAATTAATATATAACATTATATTCGTTTCAGATGTACAACATAATGGTCCAATATTTGTATACATTGTGAAATTATCACCATAATAGGAGTCTAGTTAACATTTGTCACCACACGTAGTTACAGAATTTTTTTTCTTGTGACAAGAACTTTTAAGATCTACTCTCTTAGCAACATTCAAGTATGCATAATAGTGTTATAAACTATAGTCACCATGCTGTACATTACATCCCCAAGTCTTGTTTATTTTATAACTGGAAGTTTGCACCTTTTGATCCCCTTCACCCATTTCATTCATTCCTCACTGCCCCCCCACCGCCCCCACCTCTGGCAACCACCAATCTGTTCTCTGTATCAATAAGTTTGGGTTTTATTTTTCTTACATTCACATATAAGTGAGATCACACAGTATTTGTCTTCTCTGTCAGATTTATTTCACTTAATATAATGCCCTCAAGATCAATCCACATTGTCGCAAATGGCAAGATTTCCTTCTTTTTTATGGATGAGTAATATTCAATTGTGTGTGTGTGTGTACATATATATATATACCACATCTTCTTCATCTATTCATCCATCAATGGACACTTAGGTTGTTTCCATATCTTGGCTATTGTAACTAATGCTGCAGTGAACATGGGGGTGCAGATATCTTTTTGAGTGTGTGTTTTTGTTTTCTTTGGATAAATACCCAGAAGTGAAATTGCTGGATCATATGGTAGTTCTATTTTTAATTTTTTGAGGAACCTCCAGACTCTTTTCCATAGCACTGATTTACATTCCCCCATCAGTGCACAAGGGTTCCCTTTTCTCACATCCTCACCAACACCTGGCATCTCTTGTCTTTTTGATAATAGCCATTCCAACAGATGTGAGGTGATACCTCATTGTGGTTTTGATTTGCATTTCCCTGGTGATCAGTGATGTTGAGCACTTTTTCATGTACCTGTTGGCCATGTGTATGTGTTCTCTGGAAAAATATCTATTCGGATCCTCTACCCTTTTTTTAAGTGGATTGTTTGTTTTTTTGCTATTGAGTTGTATGAGTCCTTGCATATTTTGAATATTAACCCTTTATCAGATATATGATTTGCAAATATTTTCTCCCATTCTGTAGGTTTCCTTTTGATTTTGTTGATGGTTTCCTTTGCTGTGCAGAAGCTTTTTATTTTGATGTAGTCCCACTTGTTTATTTTTGCTTTTGTTGCCTTTGCTTTTAGTGTCAAATCCAAGAAATCATCACCAAGCCCCATGTCAAGGAGCTTACCACCTATATTTTCTTCTAGGAATTTTATGCTTTCAGGTCCTACATTCAAGTCTTTAATCCATTTTTGAGTCAATTTTGGGTATGGTATAAGACAGTGGTCCAGTTTCATTCTTTTGCATGTGGCTGTCCAGTTTTCCCAACACCATTTATTGAAGAGACTGTCCCTTTCCCCATTCTTGGCTCTTTTGTCATAAATTAATTGGCCATATATGTATGGGTTTATTTCTGCTCTCTCTATTCTGTTCCACTGATCTGTGTGTCTGTTTTTATGCCAATACCATACAATTGTCAGTCTTTTTAGTGTTAGCCATTTTGTTGGATGTATAATAAAATCTGACTGTGGCTTCAATTTGACTGCTTATATTTCATGCTGAGAACATACCCATGTGTTTATTAGACATTCAAATATTGTCTTTTCTGAAGTGGCTTTTAACGTCTTTTGTCCATTTTTCTATTGGGTTGTCTATCTTTTCTTTTTGATTTAAAGAAGTTCCTTAAATATTCTAGATATGAGTCACTTGTCAGATATACATACTGTAAACATTTTCTCTATTCTTTGGCTTGTCTTTGCAGTGTCTTAACGGTGTTTTTCAATAAAGCTGTTTTTTAAATATCACTACTCCTAGATGGCCAGTTGCCAAACTCCACTTCCCAGTTGGGTCACCTCATTTCCTCTGGGTCCTTGGTAATGCTCACCACTGCCTGCGCCCTTTGCTTCAGGACAACGTCTCCTGCTGGCTGCGGTGAATGTCCTCGGAGTTCGGTGCACCTGTTCCTGTCCTTCCAGGGCCTGTCCCATCTCAGTGGGCAGATCTGGTTCCAAGTTCTGGCAACTTCCCGTCTTCTCAGCCTCCCTACAGTTAACTAGCTGTGCCCAATCGTGTTCTGAAAATAAGTTCAGGATGTCCAAACAATTGACTTATAAGTGAACTTTGAACCCATGACTTTGTACATTGGGGGAGGTCTAGATGTTCTATTTCCTTCTGTCTTCATCATCTACGATCAAGTACCTCTTATAGAAGGAACTGAAACATTAAAACCATGACAGTGGATCACCAAGACACCTCTGCAACTTAGTACCAGTCTACCAATCCATGGGAGAAATCATACTATGCGAAAATGAAACTTGTAAGCCAAACTGAGAAATTCAACAAATAACTACTGAGTGCCTGATATGTGCCAATCACTGTTCCAAACACTACAGAAGTAACACATGAAAAGAAACACCAGACACCAATCCATGCATACACAACACTTAGGTTTTAGATGGAGAGACAGATAGTAAACAAGCTAAATAAGTGAGATGCGTGTTAAATAAGAAGGGAAGGGAGGTAAAAGTGTCATGACGGTGGTAGTGGGTTGATAGTAGATGGGATTTCCAAGTAGGCACCAAAAAGGGGCTATTTAGGGGCCGGCCTGGTGGCATAGTGGTTAAGTTTGCGCCTTCTGCTTCAGTGGCCCAGAGTTCGCAGGTTCAGATCCCAGGAGTGGACCTATACACTGCTCATCAAGCTATGCTGTGGCAGCATCCCACACACAAAATAGAAGAAGATTGCCACAGAAGTTAGCTCAGGGCCAATCTTCCTCACTTAAAAAAAAAGAGAGAGAGAGAGAGAGAGATTTGAACAAATATCTGAAAAAGGGAGAGAGCTGTGGCGATATCTGGGGAAGAGCATTTAAGGCAGAGGAAACAGCAAATGCAAAGGCCGTGAGGTGTGTCTCTTATGTTAGAAAAACAGTGAGCAGCAAAGAGGCAATCGTGTTAAGAGAGAAAAGCAAGGAGAAGAAGTCAAAGAGATGTAAGGAAGGTAGGGCCTTATAAGTCATCGACCTGCAGTATCATGTAAGGCTGTCCTAATATGGGATTGTGATGCTCAGAGGCCAAGTTCACCTTATGTGTAGATAAGGAAGATGGTTGTAACTTGGTAGGTGTTAAGAACAGCACATTGCCACCCTGAAGGAAAAGGAAAGAACAACCATGGGAAGGGAAGACTAGGGGCCACACTACCAGTCCAGGGATCTGGCTGGTGGGAGTGGGGAGCACTGAGTCCACAGAGACGAGAAGATTCAGGGAAAGGCCAGAATGTGGGAACGTCAGCAGAGCCTGGCTGGCTTTATGGAGAATTAATTAATGAGAAAAAGGGCTGAGATCACATTAGGAGATCTTACTGGTGCACAGCTCCTTAGTCAAGGGTCAACTGCTCTCCACTGTCTGCCTGCTTTGGGTCATTCTCTAGTACCTGAAGTTATTGTTTTGGATTTTTTGTGAAGATTTTTTATTTTTATCTGCAAGAAAATTAGTCCATCCTAGCTACTATGCTGTTACTAGAAGTGAGATTTCTTTCATTATTTTTTTTAAATTCAAGATGTTGTCTGTCATCTTTAGTAACTCTATCTTGCTCAGCATGTGTTTTGTTGGTTCTGACTTATACTCCTCTTTTTGGCTAGTAGTTCTCCTTATATAAATGTATTTCCCTTTGTTGGCTCATTGGGGTTCTGGTCTGATACTGGATTGCCCAAATAGGTAGCTACTCTTTGTGTAATGAAAGCTGAAGTTGTCTCTATGCTTATGGGTTGGCAGGCGGGTGAACAGTCCCATTGAGGATCACAGACAAATTCTTTCTGTGCTGTTTCTTCTTACTTTCCGAGCCTCGGCATCAGGCGCATTGTTGGGCTTTGTATTAGTAATCATTGCTACATAACAATATTACCACAAACTTGGTGATTCAGAACAACACATATTTATCTTCTCACACTTTCTGTGGATCAGGAGTCCAGACACAGCCAGGCTGGCTCATCTGCTTTAGCATCTCACAAGCCTGCAATTAAGGCGTCAGCTGGGGCTGCGGACTCATCTAAGGCTTGACTGGTGAAGGATCTGCATTCAAGCTCACATGGTGTTGGCAGCATTCAGTTCTTGGTGGGCTGTTGGACTGAGGGCCTCAGTTTCTTTCTGGCTGTCAGCTAGAGGCTGCCCTCAGTTTCTTGCCTCGTGGGTCTTCCCAACAGTTACTTGTTTCCTCGAAGCCTGCAAGGAAGAGAGTCTCCCAGCGAGACTGATGTTACAACTGCATGCAAAGTAATCGCACATATCTTGTCACCTTTGCCATATTCTATTGGTTAGAAGCAAGACACAGGTCTCATCAACACTCAAAAGGAGGGAATTAGCTAAAGGTGTGAATACCAGGACAGGGGCGATGGGGACCACATTAGAGTCTGTCTGCCACAAGTTTCTTTGTGGCATCTTGGGACCAGGAAGACTAGATACACTCATGCATTCCAAGTCAACCTGTCACAGGAGGGAGTATAGCTTTTAGCAGTACATGTTCTACCCAGGAGCCTCTCCCTTATGGTCTTCACACAAGAGTCCCCTGATGTTATTAGCCTCCATGCTCTTCCCTGGCACCCAGAGACGGCTAAACCTCACACAGAGCAAAGGTTCTACTTCTCCTAGCTGCTGTTGCAGCTGTCTGGTCCCAGCGAGGCCTGGAAACTAAAGTTACAAATGAGCTTCACTGAGGTGGCATATGCCCAGAATCCCCTCCTGTATGTATTTTTAATGACATGGAACATTTTCCACAGCCTAAATGTTTGGGAAGTTCTTAAATAAATTATGATACCCATGAATTATAATACCCTCAAATTATGTCACTATTAACAGAGATTTTAGCATGGAAAAATATTCCAGGGGTGGGAGGAAGGAGTTTAAAAAGCAGTAGATATTTCAAACATAATTCCTTTTAAATATATGCATATGTGTGTGTATAAATGTTAAAAGTGGTTGTCTCTAGGTGGTAAGGATAATGGGTGATTTTATATTTTTTCCTTTAACTTAGCTATATCAAAAATATAATGAGATGCATTACTTTGGTGTTAAAGGGCCAACTTTTAGTTTTTGCTTATTTTTATTTTAGA
Source organism: Tapirus indicus (assembly GCA_031878705.1). Classification (NCBI taxonomy): domain Eukaryota; kingdom Metazoa; phylum Chordata; class Mammalia; order Perissodactyla; family Tapiridae; genus Tapirus; species Tapirus indicus. The sequence continues at coordinate 73,030,632 of CM062921.1, read as the reverse complement.
GTATAATCTATTTGAGATTGAGGACTGTGTTGTCTCTGTGTTTCTAGCCCTGAGCATAACTCCCTTGGACATATTAGGCTCTTAATAAATGTTTTTGAACAAATACATGGATTTCAGGAGATTTAAAACTGATATCAAGATATTCAGTGGGAATATGCAAATAATATTAATTTATATGCATTATTATAAACAAAACAAAAGCAAAATCCCCTAAATCTGCACTCTACTTCTTCTAAGGAACCACCTCCACTCTGCCTTCCCCAGTGCAGTCAACTATTATAGGAGGTGAGGGCGGCAGGTGGCATGGTTGCTGGTTAAGGATGGAGTGAGGAAAGGAAAACAGAGGAGAGAGAGCCCAGTTATGGCTGCTCCTTTCCTGTACCCAGAAGAGTGTTTTCATTCTAAAGCACACTTTCTTTCTCTACCTTCTTCCATCAAACCCCTGCTTGAAGTCCCCTGGCTTTGTACATCCTATATGTGAAATCTGAGCTCCACCCAGGCAAATCAGCAGTTAGTCTACTTGCCTCCCTTTCCTCTGTTCTTGCCCTTTGGTCTCTTTTTCTTCTTTATTGAAGCCCATTTTTTCTTTAAAAAGGTCAGGCTTCATTTTGACTCCTCCACCAGCCAAGTGTACACACAAATTAATATGAGGTTATGTCATTCTCTTCTAGGAGTGCCTAAAGTTGACTATTATTCCCAGAAAAAGACATTCAGGAAGTATTGTTTTAGAATAGAGTGGCTTCCATATATTCTTAAAAAAACTTTTTTTCTGGTGTCAGAAGTAAACATTCTTGGGGCCGGCCCAGTGGCGTAGTGGTTAAATTCACATGCTCTGATTCGGCGGCCCAGGTTTGCAAGTTTGGATCCCAGGTGCGGACCTATGCACCACCCATCAAGCTATGCTGGGGCAGCATCCCACATACAAAATAGAGGAAGATTGGAATGGGTGTTAGCTCAGGGACAATCTTCCTCAAGCAAAAAGAGGAAGATTAGCAACAGATGTTAGCTCAGGGCCAATCTTCCTCACACACACACACACACACACACATACACACACACACACACAAAAGTAAACATTCTTTTGACCAAGGAAGTATAGAGAAGAAAACAGAAATCAGAGTCTCATCATCCAGAGTTAATGTTAATACTTGCATATATTTCTTTCAAGATCTATTCTATGCATATATGATTGCATATAAAATATATGTTTACTGAATAGGGATAATTTGATACACATTTTTCATATCTCTTTTTATTTAGCATAGTGTTGTGATATTTTCCAACATAGTTAAATATTCTTTTAAGCATGTTATTTTTAAAGTCTACCCTTTCAGATGTTTCCCTTCATTTATTAATTGGGAAAAAGATCAACCCAATAATTATGGCCACTCCTAAAATTTGAAAATTATAGTCTACACTTTGAATTGTTTAGTCACTAAAATTAAACTTAAAAACAAACATATGGAAAAAGCTAATACTGGTGTAGATTTTAAGGTAAACAAAAATTTCATATATTTTATTTAATTTAATGGAGAGCAGTGGTGTATCCATCATGAATACCAAAAGGCAGCTAAAAATAACAACTATAGCTGAGTAAGACTGCAGAACATAGTCTCAGAACAGATGAGGAAACATGATAGCAAATTCCTCTGTAGTTTGCCAACAGACGTGTGTGCTCTGTTGGAAAGTCTGGGTCTTCTGTTCAACAATGGAATAATATCCAAGTTAGTTTCAATTGTGTCTTTACGGATTAGTGGCTACAGAAGTGGTCAGAACTGGTCATATAAGTAACGTATAATAACTACAAATGAGTATTTCTATGATGATTACAATAGTATATAGAAAAAAAATCTTGAGAAGGATATATTGTTGATCAGGTGGCTCAGAAACTTATTTGCCTTGATAAAAGCAGGAAATCATACATTTTACTTACTTCCTTAAGAAATATGAGGTCTGACTAGTCTGCAGGCAGCCGGATGTTCAGGTAAAGATCTCAAGGCCTTCTTGAGTAGAAAAAGCACCCGACTGGGTTTAGAAAACTTGGGTTCTCGTCCTATCTTTTTCACTAACTATTTGAGTGAGTTGAAAAAGTTACTTCAATTATCTGAGGCTCAGATTTTTCTTCCTGAAAAAAAAAATGACAAAAGTAATACATGCTCATTGTAAAAAGTTTAAGCAATATTTAAGTATATAAAGTAAAAATGTACTTTGCCTCACTTTCCAAGTCTACTCCATGGTATAACCACTGTTAAAACTTTGGTGTGTATCACTCTATACATTTCTCTAAAAGCATTTAAATATATATATATATATTTTATAAAAATGGAATCAAACTATATATTGTCCTATAACTTGCTTTTTCCACTTAAACTTATCTTTCCAACTGTAGTCTTATATTTCATGCTACAGAAATACTCTGATTTGTTTAACAATTCCCGTTACTAATGGACATTTAGATTGACCCCAATTTTTCACCACCTGAAAATCCTGCAACAAGCACACTGGTCCACATATCCTTATCTATACGTATTAGGTTTCTTTAGGATAGCTTTCTAGAAATGGAATTGCTGAGTCAAAGGTACACGTATTTTAAATTTGCATAGGTAGTGCCACACTGCCCTCCAAAAACGTACCACGTGGTGTTCCCCCAATTGAGTATGAGAATGCTCCTCCAGTGAATTTTACCAACATTGAATATCTTTTTATATTCTGCCAGTCTGATCAGTGAAAATGGAATCTTATTGAAACTTTCTTAATCTATAAAATGAAGAGTTGGATTGCATGATCTCTAAGGACACTTTGGGTTCAAAAATGCTACATGTGGAATTATGTGGAAAACAAAATTGCTTTCCCTAAAGACATAAATGTCTGGCATCATAATGGACTTTTCTGGGTCCTTCCTGACCCCATCTGCAAAACTATACTGCACAGTCCTGAGAGTTTCTGCTGAGAGTTCCAGGAGACCTGGGACATCCAGTTAGAGATATGGGACCTGTCAATCTCATCTGAAGTAAAGGAAGACAAGTGTTGCTATTTTCAGCAATTTTAACTTAAAGGGAGAAAACATAGTACCAAAAAAAAAAAGAACAAAAATAATCCTTCCTCTAATACTGCATGTTACAAAGCAAGGACAAAAGCTCAGTATTTAAAATCTGCCATTTGACAGGGACTCCATAACTGTTGATAATAGTCCTACTGATGACACTATCTCAGTTAATGTCTTCTTTCTGGCTAAATTCTGGATATGTAGATATTATGCTACTGCTAACAAATCTTTCAGTTAGCCCTAGGGGAAAAAAAAGATGATGACAGAGCAGTGGAAAATCTCCCAGGGGAAGGTTTGATCGATGTGCCCTTCTGGCTTCCCCACTCAGTTGTTCCGTGAAGAGTTACATGGAAGCCATCTCCTAGATTTATAGCACTGGTGAGCTCCCCCCATGCTCCCAACGGAGGTAAAGGCTGACGTCTTAATTACCGTTATTTTTTGGTTGATGCCTTCCTTTCTGATAGTTCTTTTGATTTTGTACAATCATTGTGCAGTTTTAAAACCTTCAGCTTTTAAACTTTCAATCAATCATACTATAAGAATGGAGGAAATAATTTCTAAATGGCATCTGTAGGGAAATTTATTAAAAAGTTAGCATACTCCCGGTACTGAACTATGCAGTCACCTTCTACTGGTCTCTCTGCTGCCAGCCTTTCACCTGACCTCCACTCCACAGCCAGAGTCACCACCTACAACTTCTCTGCCTTACAGGAAAGGATTTGACTTAGAACATCTTCCATATCCGACCTTGATCTCCTGATCCCTCTCTGTCTTTGCCTCTTTCCTTCTAGCACACCCTACATTCCAGTCATATCAGACTGGCAGTTTCCTGAACACTGCTTCATATCTCTGTGCCTTTTCACAGGCAGACCCACTGCCCAGAGTGACTTGTCCCTAACATGTCATCCCCTTGTTTGTTTCTATTCAACCTTTCAAGACGCAGCTCAAATGTCACCTTCTCTGGGAAGATGAACTCCCTAGGGAAAGCTGGCCCCTTTATGCCCTTAATCTGTGGTCTCGTGCCTGTTAAACAGAATGGTGGAGGTTATTTTAAGTGGTGCTTTCTGTACTAGACTCTGCTAATGCTTCTTGCTGGCTAAATACAGGCCATGTGATTGGTCATCTTTCCACCGTTTTCCAAGTGCCAGGTATACTAATGTTAATTGAATTGACTTGAATTGAATGACATAGTGGCAAATCTGGTATTACTTGGAAACTCATTTTATTGGTGATCTTGGCATAAGTTCCAACAAAGCACTGTTAAATAAGCTACACTTATATTTTTTGCAAACTGCTAATGAACCACATCTCTGGCACAATGATCCCAAACTCCTTGTTATTGGAAGGAGGAGGTATGAGAAAGATTTCATTGTCATTTTTATAGTCTTCTTTGACATACTTCTTGTAAATAGCCAAGGCTCCCTAAAGATTCTGAGATCTTTTGAAATGTTTGAAAGCACAGTCAATGAAAACATGACTAACGTGTGAAGTACAATAGTACTCACTTTGCTAGTGTTCATCCGATTTATTTTTTAAAGGTGTACCATCATCCTTCCAACTTCAAAATGTTCAAATAACTTTGAACTAGCCAATTTTGGAATTTTTAATGAAATGGTTTCCCCCTTTACCTTTTTGACAGTCCGAAATAATAACTGCCTTGTATATAAATACATCTCCCTTTGATCTGAGGCCTTAAATTCTTTATGTCTGCAATTACACTTGTAGCTTAAAATTTTTATAAGTATAATGACTTTTACAGAAAGGTCCTCTAAGATATATAATGAAAAATTTCCCCAATGTCTTTATAAATATGTTAAACGGAAAGAATTCATTTCATTACTCCTTCTGTTATAGAAACCTGACTCCCAGAACCGAATGTCTTCTTCAAAGCATGCTCTTTGTTCCCAAGCTAAAGAAAAGCCTTTAAAAAATAGCATAACCCAAAATGTGCATTGGTATTTAAATAGTTGTCAATATATAGTCTCTAATAAGCTATACGGACTTATTTATGGAGAAAAATATTAACTATATTTATTAAGATCTAAATATTAAAGGCTGATTTAAAATGGAAAATGAGCTCATGTGAAAATGGTTGGTATGCCTAGATAAATTGGAAAAAGGTCTTTGATTATTTTTGTTTAAAACTATGAAACTATAGTTTTTATAGTTTATATTTAAAAGTATGTACTTATATTAACCTTATTTATATATCATTACATATAACTATATTTTTACAAATCCACCATCCCACACAATAAAGTGATAACACTCTGTTTATGGCTGTGGAATGTTGAGTTGTTACAGACTTCCAGAGATGGAAGTAGTCAGTTAATGGATATAAACATACTTTGAGTTCCGGATGCATATTTCCAAATTGCTTCTGAAAGGGTGACACCTCTTTATAGTATCATTGGTAATGCATGAAAATATGAATTAAAATCTGCTTTTTCCGGGAACAAACAATATTACTTTTTAAAAATTTTTACTAATTTAGTAGGTATAAGGTGCATTATTCTAATCTACATTTGTTTGCTTTCTAACAGAGTTGAACATTTTCTCATAAATTTAGTAGATGGATTATGTGCGTGTGTGAATCATTTGGTTATGTTTTTGACTGTTTATCTATTGAAATCTTCATGTTTTTCTCATTATTAGTATGAGATATGTGTTATATACATACATAGATAATTATATCCTTTTATCTTCTGTATTTGTTGTTTTTTCACTCTGCTGCTTGTCTTTTAAGTTCGTTTAGTTTATGCATTATTTTGAAAAGCAGAAGATACTTGAATTTGTAGTTTATATATAGTTATATCTGCTGATCTTTGCCTCAATAATTGTTTTCTGAAGCTTCCAGGAAGTCCTCTCTCACATCATCCCCCAAATTGATAAATATGCAATTCTATTATTTTCTGATTTTTCTACTATGTGAGTTTTTACATAATTTTTTAGCACTTTGATCATGATGAGGCTTGGTGTTGTTTTATTCCTGTTTCTTGTGTGGGTGTTTATTAAGTTTCCTGGATCTATGGATTCAGCATTTTTCTTCAAATTTGGAAAATTTCTGGCCATTATCTCTTCAAATATTTTTTCTGTCTGTACCCTTCTTTTGGGGACTCCAAATTATAAATACATTAGTCCACTTCAAGTTGTCCCATAGTTTATTGATGCTTTGTTCACTTAAAAAAATTCTCTTTTCTCTGGGTGTTTCATTTCAAATAGTTTCTATTGCTATGCTTTCAAGTTCACTAGTCTTTTCTTCCATGACATCTACTTTGCCATTACTCTCATGCAGTGTATTTTTCATCTCACACATTGTAGTTTCCCTCTCTAGTAGTTCAATGTGGGTCTTTTTTTTAATACCCCATGTCTCTATTAACTTTTTGAACATATGGAATATAGTTATAACAATCGTCTATTGTCCTTGTCTGCTCATTCTAACAGCTGTGTTAGTTCTGAGTCTCTTTCAATTGATGTTTCTCCTTGTTACATGTTGTATTTTCTTTCATTTTTGAATGCCTCATAATTTTTTACTGGATTCCAGACATTGTGAAATTTACCTTTTGGGTGCTGGATATTTTTGTATTCCTTTAGATATTCTTGAGTTTTGCTCTGGAATGCAGTTAGGTTACTTGGAAACAGTTTTATCTTCCGTGTCCTGCTGTTGAGATGTGTTAGGTGGGACTGGAGCAGTGCTCAATCTAGGGCCAATTTTCCCCACTTCTGAGACAAGACCCTTCTGTGAACTCTACCCAATCACAAGGTTTTTATCTCACTGGTCAGAATAGGCTTTATTCTTGGCCCTGTGTGAATGTAGATTTTGTTGCCTCTAACCCTTTCAGATGGTTCTTTCAGCTGTAATAGTTTCCTCACAAGCAAGCCCTGACTAGTACTCAGGGGGACCCTCTGCAGATCTCCAGAGCTCTCTCTCTTTGAGGCTCTCTCTTCTTCAGTACTCTGTCCTGTAAACTCTTGCTGCCTTGTTCTCTCTGGACTCTTAGTTTCATTTCTTCAACTCAGAGAGTCCATAGTGCTCTGCCTGGGTTTCCTCTCCCTGGGCTGTGGCCAGGAGACTTTCCAAAGGCAGTAACCTGGGGCAACTGTGGGGCTCACCTCATTTATTTCATATCTTTGTGGGATCACTGGTAACTTAGTTGCCTGATGTACGGTGTCTTGAAAACCATTGTTTCATATATTTTATCCATATTTTTGTTGTTTCCAGTGTAATTTTGGAGAATTGGGAGTGTAAATTTGGTCCCTATTACTCCATTCTATTCAGAACTATAATTTCTTTAGGTATTCTGCAATCCATTCTTGTGTATGGATTGAGGCCAATATCTATTTTGACTTTTTTTGCTCCACCCAAATTATTTACTCCAACATCAATTAGTGCATATTTTCTTCCCCGATTGTTTTTGATATTTACCTTGTACCATATTAAATGAGGTCTATTTCTGTATTAGCTCTTTGGGACTGCAGATCTATTTGTCTATTTTTGCCCCAGAGTGATACTCTTTTACCTGCAGCTGCTTTGTCAAATATTTTTAATATCTGATAATGCTGATCTTTCTTATTATATTTTTCCCCTAAGTGTCCCTCTGAGGATTTTTAAAATGTATTCTGTTATACTTATTCTTTTATAACCATTTAAGAAATATTTTGTCAAATTTAAAAAAGGCTTCTGGGATTTTTAAGACTGAATTAAGTATGTAAATTAACTTGGGGATAGCACATAGACATTTTGTGTAGTATTTGTCTTCCTAATCAAGAGTATAATATAGTTATCACTCTTCTCCACTCATTCAAATCTTTTGTTTTAATTTTCCAGAAGGTTTTACAGTTTCTTCACAGATATCTTATAAATTTAAGTTTTCTCTCAGGTCCTTTGTACATCTGTGTTCTGCTATTGGAAATTGGCCTTTATTTTGTCAGTTTGTTTTCCTACAATTACAGGTAAAATGTTATTGACACCACAGGTATGTGTGTGTGTGTCTGTGTATATATACTTGCACTTATCCAGTTTCCTACATTCTGTACTATATCCAGTTCTTTTTAGAACTGAATCCTTGGGTTTTCTAGTTATATAATCATGTCACTAGGAAATAATGGTATTTTTGTCTCTTATTTACAATACTTAAAGAATCCACATAAAACTAGACTGGCTTCCCGGGTCTTGAAACTAGCTATAACATAGAGTTATACTACAAGAAATATTACTCTGGTTCCCAAATGGAACTGAAAATAAATTGAAATCTTCATAGAGGTCTTTTAAGAACACCAAAGGGAGAATCCAAATGTAACACAAAGCAAAACTTTTTATCTTTCCTCTCTATTTACTCCCTATCTATCTAGTTTCACTTCACACAGGGAGCTGCTCTTCTCTTCAATTTATCCCCAAAACTCTTCTTTCGACCCTAAATTCTTCAATTCCAGCTTACATAGAGCTAAGTCCTTCCCCTCCAGCCACCACCCAAACTTCCCTGGATCTTCTGATAACTCTTTGCCATTATATTTCTATTAATTTTGCTTTGCTGGGTATCCCAGTTCTTTACTTCACCATTACCCTTATCAACATGAAAATCTCCCCAGTGGCAGAGAGTCAATGGAAATTAACTTAGAATGAGGTGAGGGGGGTGGAGAGAAAGTGATTCTGGCCCCTACGCCTACAATTTAGTGTATTAAACAGATGCCTTCAAATGATTCCCATTAGCTAAGAAAATCTAAACATTTTTAAGTCCTGTGGTTCTCGAAATAACAATTAAAAGTGTCATTTTTTATTCCTTTTTATAATATATGGAATATTTAATGAACCAATTTTTATATGATTGTACGTATTTTTCAAATTTAAAAAGTTTTGAACTGCTGTTCCACATATGGTTCTGCTGAATGCACTCTGGGGCTCAGGAAAAATGCTTTGGTGCCATCTGCTGGTGCCTAGAGATATTCCAGGCACTTGCTCTGGTTGATTTCGAAATAATTTTTTTTCAGCTCCCAGCTCCCTACTGTCGATGCAAATAATCCATAACCAACCTATAAATGAAAATTGGGGTGAGTTTATTATGAGCCACATTTGAGGACCATATAGCCCGGGGCCTTCCTTCCCCAAAGAAGGAAGAGAACCAAAGAAGTGGGGTGTACAGAGTGGTTATATACAGTCAAAGAGCATGTATATCATATGATTGGAAAGTCCCTTTTACAACAGTCACGAGATTGCCTAGCCTGCCTAGCCAGCACAGCGATTCATACAGCAAGTGAGGAACACAGCAGGTAGCAGTTCTGTGGTCTCCAGCTGGGTGGTCACAGCAGGTCAGCAATCAATACCTAACCTAGAGAAAAAGATGCTTATCCTTAAGGAAATGCTGATGTGGGGGAAGTTACTTTATCTTAAGGGCGTTTGTTCTTGTCTTTGTGGCATAGTAAATGCTTAAAGCAGATATACAATGCTTGTTCAAAGACCACATCTGGCCCTTCTGGAAAAACAAGGTCAGACCGAATTAGTTTTACACCAAATGGCTTCCTCATATACTCCAATATATCCTATTGCTTGCCATTTATTTATCACTACCAGTACACTTCAAAATAACCAGAAAAGTAATTGTGATTTTTTTGATGACAAGACCAGAGGTGCTCAAATTCATAACAATGTAAATGACTTTGTTTGGGACACAATATAAAGAAACAAATACTAACTTCTCAGTCATTGAACTCATCACATATTTGCTGGCACTTGACTAAAATGTAAATTTCACATGCTGAATTTACATCACTAATTATATACATCTTATTTCATTTCTCATCAATAGGTATATTGTTAAGTAGATAGTATCCCATCAGTTGTAATATATGATGCAAATAATCTACTAATAAAATTCTGAAGTTTCTGAATAACTTACTTTTAGTGTAGTTAGAATAATTCTAAGTTATTCCTGTAACAATACTACTCTCATTCACTTGCATCCTGATATACATTTCTTGAACAGGAAAGTGATAACAGATAGAGCTTACATACATTTACATTCATTCATTCATTTGTTCTGCTAACAAATATTTATTGTCAACCACATCCCAGGCACTTTACTTCCTAATGGGGATTCAGCAGTAAACATGAGAAAGCCCTCTCTTCAACACCACCCTTGGACCAGGGTAAGGCCTGCACTCTGCATATCACAAATACATAAAAAATAAATTTGTTTAAAAATGTGGGAGCCTGTCCTTCACTCTCTTCCATTTAGCACTGCTGTAGCATAGCCTATAACTCTGAACATCCAGTCTCTCACTTATGCATTTAAGCTTCAGGGAATCAGGTCTCTTGCCCTGTGTCCTCAAATGAAAGACAACCTTGTTTAAATGCTCTGAAGGTTTGTGGATTGTACTGCTTCTGGACTCTGCTTCAGAGTGACTGGAGGATTTGAATGTGGAAGCGCTTAGGTAAGAGAAAAGACAAAGTGATTCACTTGTCATGCTCTTCCTTTCAGACTGCATGAACATAATAGATTTTTGCATAATAAAGTATTATTTCTAAGTAGTTCCAAACATGGAATTTCTTGTTTCCTTTTGTTTTCCAATGTATGGTTCTGGAGGTACCCATGATTAGTGTAGTAGTCTCAACAATTGGATGTGGTGGTTGAGGATCATTTAACAATATTAAATAATTCATATGACTCAAATTTGAAAATAGGTAGATATAGATGTAACATGAATGAAGGGTGATACTGAGTCTTTTTTTTTTTTTTTTTGTGGGGAAGACCAGCCCTGAGCTAACATCTGTTGCCAATCCTCCCCTTTTTGCTGAGGAAGACTGGCCCTGGGCTAACATCGTGCCCATCTTCCTCTACTTTATATGGGACGCCGCGACGGCATGGCTGACAGGCAGTGCGTCGGCGGGCGCCCGGGATCCGAACTCGCGAACCCTGGGCTGCCACGCGCGGACTAAACCGCTGCGCCACCAGGCAGCCCCATGATACTGATTCTTTACACTGGCAACTAGATGGACATTGAATGATAAACCTCTGAATAATTTCTTTCGTATGAAAATATTTAATAAGGTAATAATACTTACAAAAAATGGCTTTATTTCATTTTATTAAAATTTTTATCATTAATTATGACAAATATAAATAATAATCTGTATTTTGCCTTCTGAGAGGATGTCTTTTGAAAACAAGTGAAAAATAAATATAATATATTGAATTTTTACTTAAAAATACACTTTGAATGTAATTAAATTAATTTTAAAATCTTTTTGATCATTTTTGTCAATAGAACATAATTCATGAAAATCTGGATAAACAACATAATTGATAATTTTGTTGAAATGAAGGCAAGATTTTATGGGCTAAATATATAGGAAATGTATTAGCTCTATATGTCTTTATCACTCATCTAAAATCATCAGCCAATCAACATTGTTTGCAGACAGGTACAATAATAATAAAGTGCTGTCATCTCTTACATTTTGCTCTCTTTCAGCTATATAAAAATATTTTTCTGTCATTATGTTTACTTGTCAGAGTTGGAGGTTATAAATATATCCTAGTTAGCAGTGGGTTGAGTTATAACTTTCAAATATTTTAGACCGACAGTAGGTGAGTCTCCATTTGTACTCTTGTCCAAGCTCCACAAATCTTAGGGGCAGGCTTCATGTCAGCCGACATGACGATAGTATCAGATCATTTCAGGTAGTGATAAGTGCTATGAAGAAAATACAAGCGTGGTATACCTGATTGGTACAAAGAAGCTCTGTTGTGATTGGAGTAAATGTCAAGATCAATCTCATCTGGGAAGATTTCCATTTTTTCAAGGCTTCTCATTCAGGTCTCAGGTTAAATATTCCCTCCTCAGAGAGTCCTTCAACCACTCAAACCAACAATGCCCTCGCTCTGTCACGCCCACCATAGGACATTGTATTATTGTCATCAGAGCACTTGTCACATTACCTGATGGTTTTCTGGTTTATCTGTTTGTTTATCTGTTGTTTGTCTCTTCCTGGTGGAATGTAAGTTCCACAAGAGTAGAGATCTCAGCTGTCTTGCTCATCACCATATGCCTAGCCTGGTATAAAGTACACACGGAATGAATCAAAGTATTAAATAAGTGGTGGGGGGAGAGAGGGAGAATATCCTTTAAAAAACAACAAATTCATTCAAATTACTCTCATAAAAGCAGAGTCCATGCCATGAACAGTGATTGAAATGAGGAGTAGAATTTATCACTCTACCCTATAACATCCCCCATAAGATGAAAATACCATCTCTGAAAACAATGTTTATCCCTGCTTTACGAAATATGTATTGGGGTTGGCCCAGTGACATAGTGGTTGAGTTCGCATGCTCCACTTCGGTGGCCCAGGGTTCTAGGGTTCAGATCCTGGGCGCAGACCGTTCATCAGGCCATGCTGTGGCGGCATCTCATATACAAAATAGAGGAAAGTGGGCACAGATGTTAGCTCAGGGCCAATCTTCCTCACACACACAAAAGAAACATGCATCAGTTATAGCTAAAATTATAGATTTAATGAATGTAAAATAGCAAAAGCCATGAAAAGGATTATTAATAGGAGAATTGCAGAGCTACATATGATCTATAATTGATATTTTAAATTCAAATAACAACTGAGAAAGTAAGTTTGCTCTAGTCCTTGACTGAATAATCAAACCAAGAGACAGGTGTGTAATCACAAAAGCCAAGGAAGCAATTATCAGAAAACATATATACAAATATATACAAACACAAAACAAATATAACCAAAGGATTCTTTTAAAATGGAGGAAAAGATATAATTCAAGATCATGGTATATCTTTCTAAACCAAAGCTTTTTTTTTTAAATTATATTTAGGAATCGCTGACTTGTTTTCTTCTTACTTTCCTAGTTTACTTCCAAAGTAAAATTCAGTATAGCACCGTATAGAGTTGAACCAAATAGCTCTAGCACTTTTTATTTTCACTTTGTTAAAGGTTTTACAAACCTATTAAAGTTTTTTTTTTAAGTGAAAAAGCAAACACGTCTTGTGGATAATATAGGCCCGATTTTCATTTCTCACTAATTTGATATCTTACTACTGCTTTCATTTCTCCCCAACCTGATTGCTTTTGTAAAGGTAAAATTCCTGTGACACATTACAAGAACAAAAAAATTCCTTTGAGAGATGTTTGTAAGGATGAAATCGATAGCACAGGAATTAAAAAATCATGTTATTCTCGGCAAGCACTCAACACCACATGAAAAAGATTATCTGTAGAAATAACCGAAGAGATATGTTTGGTTGTTTTAAATGCTGTTAAAGCAGAAAAACAACAAAAGATTGTGTTAATAAAAGGTAGAAAATCTGCATGGAGTATAGAAGAAGAGAGTCCCCACATTTATAACTGCGTTTCCAACATTCTCCAGGGAAGAGGGTTACTGAAAGACTGACACTCTGGCGCTGAAGAGCTCTATCTCTTCAGAGAAATGAATACATCCTGAAAAGATAGGATACCCAATATCACTCCTGCGTCCCCTGCAGCTTCTCGGAGAGGCCAGTTCACCCCCTTTGTAGCACATACCACACTGCTTTGGGAACAGATTGTGGTATATCCATATGGGACTCTCTTCGGCAACATTAAACTATAGCATCGCCAGGAAGACCAATGGTTGCCTGGCGCCAGGAGTGAGCGTGGGCATCACCGCAAAGGGTCAAGAAGAAACTTTTGGGGGCGATGGAAACTTTCTATGTCTTGACTGGGCAGATAGTGACACCTAGCTATTCATTTGTTAAAACTCATCGAACTGTTAAACTGAAGTGGGTGATTTGGTTTGTACATTATATCGCGACAGGGTTAGTTTTAAAAGAAAAAAAATACACTACGTGTCCTCCAGGAATACAGAGTGGAGTGACAAGATAGCCCCCAAGCTCCAGGGCGGTGGTATCCAGCACTTACAGAGCAGCTCTCAGTGCGATCAGTAGCTCACCGCATGAAATTCTCAGGCTGTTCTCACTTTAGAGAGGAGGTAAACTCTGAGAGATGAAATAATTCGGTGGAGCTCACACGCTAGCGCTGGGATATGAACTCGGTAACATGACTTCACAGCTCATAGTTTTATCCACTACGCGATGCTGCTGGTACATAGTAAAAGCAGGATAAGTATATGTTGCATGAATGATTCCGGCTACAGATCCCTAAAGCTCACGAAAGGCCCACCCAGAGACTGGAATTTTCAGACGCAAACCAGGGCGCAGACAGCTAGACCCTAGAGGAGGAGTCCGAGCCTTAATCCCTGAGACCTACAGCCGGCGCGGCGGAGGGGCGGGGCTTCGCCGCAGGGAGGCGGAGTCATCTCATCGCATTTCCGGCGGGCTTGTACCTTTTCTCTTGCCGTAGTGCCTGAAACCGGAAGTTCCCCAGAGGAGTGCTCTAGGTTTCCGGGCGAGAGCTGGCCTTTTTGGTACCATGTGGAAGCTGCTGTGAAGCGCTCTTGGCTTTTAAGTCCCGCCCGAAGTCGAGCTCCTTGTGAGCAGGAGCTGTGGATCGGGCGGTATACCAAGGGACGCTAAGTTGTCCGCGAGTTTTCGAGTCTGGAGTCGGGGCTGAAGAAAGCTTTGGGCGGCCCCAGGGCCTGTAATTAGTTGTTAACACCGTTGCTGCGGTGTTTGTCCTCCGGAGACCGGGAGTCCGCGCACAGCCGGTTGTGTGTCCGCGACGCCGCTGAGTGCGGAGGAGAGCTGCTTGTACGTGAGGCATTTGCTGCTTGCAGTAAGCCACCTTACAGTTTTGTCGAGACTTCTCACTGTGGTTGTGTTTCTTAGCCTGTGTTTTTAGAAATCCGTTGGCGTGAGAGATGACGTCCTTAGCCCAGCAACTCCAACGACTCGCCCTCCCACAAAGTGATCCCAGTCTCTTATCTAGAGATGAAGTTGCCTCTTTGTTGTTTGACCCTAAGGAAGCGGCCACCATCGACAGGGACACCGCCTTTGCTATTGGTGAGCTACCATTTAACTTCGAAAAGCTCCGTGAAGCGTTTGTTTTCTGCATGTTGCTGTAATTCGGTGTTTTCTCCTCTGGCCCGCCCTTTTCCTTAGAAGTTTCTAACTTGTTGATTTATGTTGTTAGGGTAAAGAGAAAAACAGCCATGTGCTGGGTGCTTGAAATGTGTATTGGCAGTGGTATCTGAATTTCACAGATGAAGAAACAAGCTTAGGGAGGTCAGCTAATGTATAGAGAGGAGGAACAGCCAAAGGGGTTGCAGTCAGTGGCTGGAGTGGAGAAGGTGTCTTCCCAGAGGACTGGGTCTAGGTATTGTGGGGCATATTTAAAAAAAAAAACAAAAAAGGAATGCCCCCCCTGCCAGGAAGTACTTTCTGTTCTCCTAGTTGGTGAGATGTGATTTGTTCTCTTTGTTGAAAATTAGAAATCTGTGTTTGGGACTGTATTACGGATTATACATGCTAAAAGAGCTCAGAGATTTTTAGAGGTAAGTAAATCCATAAAAGAGGAGTGAGATGAGTTTGCTTACAAAGAATTGTCAAATAAACTGGCCTTTTCCTAGGATGCACTGGCCTGGAAGAGCTGCTCGGAATTGATCCTTCCTTTGAGCAGTTTGAAGCACCGTTGTTCAGCCAGCTAGCAAAAACCTTGGAGCGCAGCGTTCAAACCAAAGCAGTGAACAAGCAACTGGATGAAAACATTTCATTATTCCTTATTCACTTGTCCCCTTACTTCCTGCTGAAGCCAGCACAGAAGTGTCTGGAGTGGTTGATTCACAGGTAACAAATGGGATTACAGAAATAATCATGGGTTAACAACTCTGATCTTTTAGAAAAATAAGTAATGAGAACATTTATCAATTTAAAGCTGAAAAATTAGGTATATTAAATGGTTCACACAGTGTCTCTTGGGTGAGATAAGCGTGCATATTTGGGGTAAAGGGTATTATTAAACTCCTTTCTTGCCAAAATAATAAGAACAGTGGTTTGAGGGACCAGCCCTGTGGCACAGCAGTTTAGGTCGTGCTTTGGCAGCCTGGGGTTCGCGGGTTCGGATCCCGGGTGCCGGCCAACACGCTGCTTGTCAGCCATGCTGTGGTGGCGTCCCATATAAAGCAAAGGAAGATGGGCACGGGTGTTAGCCCAGGGCCAGTCTTCCTCAGCAAAAAAGAGGAGGATTGGCAGTGGGTGTTAGCTCAGGGCTGGTCTTCCTCACACACAAAAAAAAGTGGTTTGAAAAGAGGGTAATAGTATCCTCTAAAATACCATAAGAGAAAAACAATAATAGCTAACGTGTATTGAACATTTATACACCAGGCTTTATGGTAAGACTTTGCATGCATATCTCAATGCTCACAAAATTCATATGGGGAGATACTTGTATTATCCCCATTTTACAGTTGAGAAAACTGAGGTGTAGTGGGGTTAAGTTGCCTGAGTTACACAACTAATAAGCTGAGATACAAATTTGTTTCCAAGGTCTGATCTTTCATCTGCTTCAGAAATTGTCTCGGTAAGCTTACTCAGTTTATTTTTTCACTTACTAGCATCACCCTGGTATCACATCACAACTTACACATTTTTGTTTTTTCTTCTGTATCTATGTTTTAAAAGTAGAAAGATTTCCACTTCATTGATTGGAGACATGAGGGTAAAGGAAGCAAGTGGGTCATTGAGAAAACATAAATTTAATTTGGAGCTTCTGATTATCAGAACATTAGAACCATCAGACAAAAAAGAATCAAGTGTGTAATATTTCTCTCTGTCTTCTAGCATTTAATTTCCCCCAAATAGATCATTAATGTAAGGAGTACTTTTTGTGTTTGGTTTTGCGTATACTTATTCATGTAACTTATTTATTTAGCAAACATTAAGTTAGATACAAGGATGAGTAGGCTACCCTTGGTTACTGTTTTGAAATAAATGCCATAATAAAGGTGTATGCAAAATTTGGGGCATGTAACTCTGCCTGAAGTAGTTGAGGAAAAAGCTTTGTGGAGAAAGTAACGTCTTGGCCAGCACTAAAGCAATATTTATAACTAATAAAAGGCAGAGTGGTATGGTCTTCCAAGGAAGGTACAGATAAAAGGATAGCGTTTAGGCAGACATGAGAGGGATCGCTTGGCTGACACAATTAGGAAAAGCATCTGGAAAAAGGCATTTGAGCTAGGTCCTGAAGGCTAGGAAGGATTTAATGTATCTGACAGAATTAATAAATCTGTCTTATGTTGTTAGGGTGGAGGGACCAATACAAAGTTTTGTGAAGTTCATGGATAAACTGTATAGGGTTGTAATTTGATAATTTTTTAGTATTCAAAGAAGGTAATGTGATTTTCTTTTTGATGAGTCTTTTGGTTTTAGAATTATGATAATTAGATAAGCTGAGGGATCTGTGGAAGGTGAACTTCGGAGCATGGAGAGAAGCTAAACATTGCTGCCTCCTTGACCATTTGCTTTTCTTTTGGTTTGACTGCAATGATCTCACAGTTATGTTAATGTAATAGTAAGTTGAGAAAGTTGAGAAAAAAGTGAATGGGATATAAATTTTGATATTGAATGTTAAAAAATATTACTGTATAAAAATTGGCAGAACCCTATTGAGGAGTACCTTAATGCAAAACAGAGAGCTTATGTTTAAGTGCTCTGTCTCTTGCTTATAGTTATGTGATTATTCTTACTGGTATTCACTCTAAGTAGTTTTAGCTCATTGATAACACACTTTGGACATATAAGGAAATAAGTGCTTGTAAATTTTGTGTCAGTTCAAATTGTTTGCTTTTTTCCCCAGGTTCCATATCCATCTTTATAATCAAGATAGCCTCATTGCTTGTGTTCTTCCATACCACGAGACAAGAATATTTGTGCGAGTTATACAGCTTCTAAAAATTAATAATTCAAAGCACAAATGGTTTTGGTTGTTGCCAATTAAGGTATGATTGTTGAATGACTCATATCTATTATCATTACAAATCTTGATTTAGAGATGTAACTTGGAAAAAAATAAGTCATTAGTGCTCCTGAGGTAGTCCAAGTATTACCATCACTTTTATTTCCTAATTTCCAGTTGAAACTATTTTGAATAATAGCTGGCTTTTGTTTAATACGTGACATCAAGCTAGACAATTTACATTATATTATCTTGGATTCTCACAAAACTCCATTTTTACCAATGAGGACAGGCTCACAGAATTAAGTTACTTGCCACAGTTCACATAACTATAAAGTGGTAGAGATGAGATTTGAATCCACATCTGATTTTAAAGCTTATGTCTTTCCACTATACCATGCTGTCTGGCATTATAAATTTTGGAACTGAAAAGCTTAAAAAAAGTTGGAGGTGAAGAAAAGCAGAAAATACAAAAATTAAAAGGATAAGGATAACCTGAAGGGCTTCAGGAAATTATTGAAGTTGTGAAGAAGATTAGAAATTAATTTACAGATGAAAAAAGATGGTTTCCTTACAGGAAGAGTCTGGCTAAGATCAGATAGCATGATTTTGTAGTAAAAAAAAAAACTGACTTGCCGTTATCACTTTGCCACATGTAGTAGAGGAAAGGAGATGTATGTTGTTAGTAGGAATTTTACTGAGTGTTGAGCATGGTGATTCAGGCTTGGAGGGGGGCAAGTGGTGATGAAAGCAGGCTAACAGTCTGTGGGGCTGTAGAAAGAGTTCACTGGATTGGTGTTGATAGGTCAATGATCAGAATTATTAGAAAGAAATGGGATTTTTTTTTTTCTAAATCATGTTTTCCTTTTAATTGACTACTTAATTCACAGCTTTTCCTCTCTTGGCTGCTACTTTGGTAACAATCAGATCCCCACCTCTCTCAAGAGCATTGTGTCTGAACAGGCTGAGAACACAGGCCCCAAACCAAGGCTTTAGGCATAACGAGAACAGCAAACACCAGCCTTTCTTTTCACTTAGAAAGGGATTGTGAATCCGAGGATCCAAAGCTCCACTTTCCAAACGTAGGAAACCTGGAGCTCATTGTAAAAATGGAAACCAAATGTGTCAGAAATGAAGTACAGTACCTCTTCATACACCCAAGGTCAAGATGGTTTTTGAGAAATAAGTTATCTGATCATCTGGCCTCTTCTATGAGGAATGGCACCACTCCATTATTTTTAAAGGAAGTTTTTGGTTTTTTTTCTATTTCATTTCCCAAAGGGGTATAAAATCTACTAAAAGGGTTATAATGAATCAGAATAAATCAGCTCACTCACAAGGCTGAGAATATTCACATTATTTCAAAGTGGCAAAATTCATGGCAGTCTGAGGGGCCGCATGGTGGCGCAGCGGTTTAGTCCGCGCTTGGCAGCCCGGGATTCGCAGGTTCGGATCCCGGCCGCCCGCCGATGCACTGCTCGTCAGCCACGCCGTGGCGGCGTCCCATATAAAGTAGAGGAAGACAGGCACAGCTGTTAGAGGGTAGCAAAAAAGAGGAGGATTGGCGATGGTTGTTAGCTCAGGGCTGGTCTTCCTCACCAAAAAAAAAAAATTCATGGCAGTCTGAGAGGAAAATTCAGAAGTGGTGGCTACATCCGCTGATAGGCTTATCTGAGACACACATACATACAACTCCATTTTTTTCAGTGTATGTGTCTAGGGGCCAAGACCCCTGATGACCAAAATAAGTTATTTTGTACATTACAGTGCACAGAACAAGAGGGAAAGACACTTTCTTGGAGAGTGACCGAGAGGCATTGTGCAAAATGTTCCTGTCACTCTGAAGATGAAGGACGGGAGCCGGGTACCTCGTGGCCTTCATTAGCTTGACCCTTCCTCTTTGGTTGCTGTGGCCTCAGTGCGAGCTGTTTCCTCTAAAGGTTCTGCTGGCTTCTTTTTCCCCTCCTCCTCATCCTCCTGGGGACAGAGGTCTGGGTATTTCTGCATGCGTTCCTGCATGGCCTGGAACTGGTCTACACAATCTGACCCCTTGACCTCCTCTGTGCTGTAGTGGAAGGCTGATTTGAACTGTTCCCTATAGGGGCCACTGGCCATTCCCCCAAGGCACAGGCAGTTCCAGTTAACATCTACGTTTGGCAGGATCAATCCATGTTCCTCGTACAGATCACTGGGGTCATCAGCCACCAGCTCTACATTGCTTGGAGTTTCGTGGTCTTCTTTGGTCTCAAATATGATTCAGTCCTTTCCTTCCTGCCGGCAGTATGCCATGGCTACAGCCCAGTACTCAGACCTCACAGCAATCGGAAATTTTTAATTAGTTTAAGAGTTTGGATATAAAGCACCTATGATAAAGCTTCTTATCAAACCATTCAACATTCACTCTGCTAATGTCGCAATCATTTTTTTTTCCCTACTCTATACACAGACTTTACTGCCCTCTAGACACACTTGTTTCAGATATCCAAACCCCACTTACCTATTAAAGGTTGCTTCAGATTTTCCTTTCCTTGATTTTCAAGTATTTATTGAGCACCTAATACATACCATGCACAATGCTAAGTGGTGGAAATAGTGTAAGTTGGCTGGTTCCTAGTCTTTCTATTACTAGCATTATTGTAAAGCAGTGACAAAACCATATCACACTGGCTCAAAAACCAGCTCTAACCAGTCAAGTTACTGAGAATCTAGAGAGTCCAGATTTAGATAAACACCCATCAAAATGCAATGCATGATAAGTAAGCATTTTTCACTGAGTACCTCCACTCTCATTGCTAACGTTCTCTTGAATTTCTAAAGTTTGCACAATTTTATGCGGCAGTCTCATCTCTACCACCAATTATAAGGACAGGCTATATTTTGTATTTATGAACTGCAGCAGTATAAAGCTGTTACTGTGGTAGATAGTTTAAAACTAATGATCAGTTGGTGAATGTCCTTAGTAATAGCTGGTTCTCTCTGTCTATAACAGCAATCTGGAGTGCCCTTAGCTAAAGGAACTTTGATTACCCACTGCTACAAAGATCTTGGATTCATGGATTTCATTTGTAGTCTGGTAACAAAATCTGTAAAGGTGAGTGGTATGTTGTTTCATGCACGTGTAGTTCCGTTAGAAGACTGCTTGCTCTGAATGAAGAAAACATACTAAGGCCTTCCCTAATAATGATGGTACTTTGAAGAAGTTCCTTTTCTTAAATGATCTGTTTAGGAGCGTGAGCAGTTTGATCCCTCTTTCATCACCAAAGGTGTTTTTCTACAAAAATCAGTTATTCCTTACCAAATTCTATTTATGGTGACTGTTTAAACATTTTAAAAAGATAATCTAAAAATGTCATTCTTGTTATATTTAATTGAACCATTAAATTTGTTATTTATTTAATGTTGCGTGTGGTAAAAATTAAAATGTCAGGAGCCAGCCCTGATGGCCTAGTGTTAAAGTTCGGTGCACTCCGCTTCGGAGGTTCAGGCATGGAATCACACCACTTGTCTGTCAGTAGGCATGCTGTGGGGGTGACTCACATAGAAGAACCAGAAGAACTTAAACTATACACAACCATACTGGGGCTTTTGGGGGAGAAAAAGGAAGAAGAAAAAGGAGGAAGATTGGCAACAGATGTTAGCTTAGGGCAAATCTTCCCCTGCAAAAAAAAAAAAAAATTATAAAAAGGAAAGGAAAGAACATTAACATCAAAAAAAAATTCAAAATGTCAGCCTGAAGTAGTTGAGAGCTGTAAACATTTTTATACTTTTATCTAATTGGTCTTTCACTCTTAAATGTGTTGTGTTTGTGTTTCTCGTTCCAGGTTTTTGCTGAGTATCCTGGGAGTTCAGCTCAGTTGAGGGTGCTCTTAACTTTTTATGCTTCTACCATCGTGTCTGCTCTAGTGACTGCTGAGGACGTATCAGACAATATAGTCGCTAAGCTATTTCCATATATCCAAAAGGTTGGCCCTGCTCATGTGTCAAGTAGATTATTTTGTGCTTGAAGGCATTTTCTTGCCTTTGAAAATTTCACTTAGACATAAATGTTTTAAAATTGACAGTTATTTTCAGATGGTTGATGAGATTTAATTTTTAGGTAAAAAATATGACTACTTTTGTCTTAAAAACTTACCAGAGTGGGATCTTAATTAGGGCTCCTTAAGAAAAAATGTTGGCTATTTGACCCTGCCACTATCTCCCAGATCTATTTTCTTGGCAGTCTTGTGACCTCACTGGAAAGAGAATGGATTAGAAAATCTCTTCACGGCAGAGGCTCTCTTATCATTCTTTTTTCATTGATTCTGCTTCTAATGTTTCTTCTTCCCAAGTGCCTTGTTGCCTACCACCTTCCCAGATTCCCCACAGAGGTACTGTTAGGGTGTCTGGTAGATGTTTGAATTGGGAGACCTGAGATCCCTTCTCTCATCCAAGAGACTTGTCTCAATTCCGTGTCCACTAGGGAAAAGGGGTCAACATCTTGATTTTTCACTTCTGAGGAGTGGTTGACTCTCAGTGTGCATTAGGTTGTATTACTCTCTAATTTATGACATTTCTAATTTGTCGAGGTAAAGCAACATTTTAAGTAGAATGAAATAATATAATTTATCATTTTCCCTTATATTTTAAAAAATATTTAGGGACTGAAATCATCTTTACCAGATTACAGAGCTGCAACGTACATGATAATATGTCAGATTTCTGTGAAGGTGACAATGGAAGATACCTTCGTTAATTCATTGGCTTCACAGATCATCAAAACGTTGACCAAAATTCCCTCTTTGATCAAGGATGGATTAGGTTGCTTGATAGTGCTCCTGCAGAGACAGAAGCCAGAGAGCCTTGGGAAAAAGTATGTATAATTGAATTGAGAAATAATAATTAGAAACGAGCGAGATTATTTTGAATAATTTTTTCGTAAGATAAATTTTACACTATTTTTTAAAATTGCCATTCATTGTCTAACTTGTAAAGTCAACATCTTACATGCTTGCTTCTTCAAAGGCCATTTCCTCACTTGTGTAATGTTCCTGATCTTATTACAATACTTCATGGGATTTCTGAAGCATATGACATCAGTCCTCTTCTGCGATATATGTTTCCCCATCTGGTTGTCTCTATCATTAATTTTGTTACAGGTATGTGGTTTTACATATTGTGTCCAGAAATTTATTTTCGAAGATTTGATTCTCTTAAAATAGGAACCACACTTTTTCTAATATCTTTAAGATACTTAAAGTTTCTGCTATCCAGTTGTTTTTGTGTAATTTGTCTATTTTTCTTATGTGAAAAACATTTGGGGTGAGGAACAGGTTAGTTGAAGGGAGATCCTTGTTAATTGAGTGATATGTTCAGAATTCATTTTTTTTTTAAACGTGTATTCTTAAACAGTCTCAAATGAAAAAGACTATGGAATTATTTTAAAACAATTAAAATATGTTACCAAGTAAAACTTTCCCTTCTCATTTAGATATTTAATGAACTGTAGTGATTCATTTATAATAAATATCCAGTTGCCAAAAAAAGAGTTTTTCTTCCTTGAGTTATTGAAAATATAAGACCAAGAATATCTCATGCATAGAAATCCAAGTTTAAAAAAAGCCAAAAAGATTGGTTAGAAAGTGATTTAGTTGTTTGCATTATACGTTTTTTACCCTTCAATAAATACAGAAAGACAAGGAAGGAATACTTGGTCCTATTTGATACTTGAATTGAGAAAGACATACTAAAAAAGACGTCTCTAAAATTGTCAGTCTGTTGGAAAATAAGGTTTGCTTAACCAAATCTTGGTTTAAACATGCCTTTCAGAACCTTGACTAGCATAAATGAAAGTATATTTTTTCTGTTCTGATGGTGATGAGTGATGTGATCCCAGTCTTTGAAGGCAGGGCCAACATCTGATTCATACATTTATAGCAAATCTAGAGTAGAAGATGACAGCTCATGATTCGGTAAGGAGGTATTGAGATGAAAGTTTAGCCTGTTTTCAGAGGTAGTTTATTGAGATCTAGGTTTAGGTCCCAACTTCACCACTTGTAGTGGGACCTGGGGAAGGGCTATATTTTTTGGACTTGTGTTTCATTAATGAGATTGGCATGATAATACTTGTTTTTAAAAATACAGAGAACTTCAGGTAAAGGGTAAATGAGGGTAGTATATACAAAAATGCTTTGAAAAATATAAAAGACTAAATAGGTGCAATACACTTTTAAATAGATAAAAAGGTAGATATTGATGTATGTGTTTTAAAGTGATTTCTATAGAAAGAATTTCTGCTATAAATAAATTTAATATTGTAAACACGCAAAAAAATTTTCCCCAATTTTAATTTGTTGTATACTAAGGAGAAGAAACTGAAGGGATGGATGGTCAAATCTACAAGAGACACTTAGAAGCTATACTTAGAAATATATCACTGAAGAATAATCTAGACCATTTGTTGGCTAGGTAAGCTATTATTTTTGACATGCTTTTGATTTGTATTTTTATGGCTTACATACTTTTCAGGGTTGGTTGGCAGTTTTCCAGTATCCCTTTATAAAGTTTTCTTGCATTGTCCATATCATTTTATTAATTATAAGTACTTAGTCCAGTAATTGTGGCAACAGAAAAAAAGGAATTTCTCTTGTCTTCAGTGCTTATACAGGATTATAGAAAGTCAAT
This sequence comes from Tapirus indicus, assembly GCA_031878705.1. Classification (NCBI taxonomy): domain Eukaryota; kingdom Metazoa; phylum Chordata; class Mammalia; order Perissodactyla; family Tapiridae; genus Tapirus; species Tapirus indicus. The sequence continues at coordinate 73,006,078 of CM062921.1, read as the reverse complement.
AAGCTAAATTTGGGTTGAACTACATGTAATTTGTGGCTGTTCAGCATTTCCTATGAGTAATTGGACCAAAATGCCTGAAACAATACATCACTTGTTATTCAGTAAATATCAATTAGAAGCTTAATATTGAGGGTTGGTGTGAAGCAAAGATTATTTCTTCCTTTTCTGTAAAGATAGTTCAGTCTCCCATTTTCTTTTCTTACTCAACGGGCAACTTGATACAGTGAAAAGCATGTAGGCATTGCAGTCAGACATAGGGTTGAAACCTGCCTCTATCATTTCCAGGAGGATAGAGTAGTTAAGTTCTGAAAGTCAGACTGCCTGGATCTGACTGCCATTGTATAACACTGGGCGGGTACCTGTCTGCTGGTGTGTCATTCATGCCCCTTGCTCACAGGGTTGGCTTGTGAATTAAATGAGAGTATACACTTGAAGTACTGTTGAGAGCTTGGGCTCTTGAGTTAGACTGGGGTTGAAAACCTTGCTCTACTTTTTATGGCACAGTAGGGCTCACTAAATGTTAGCTGTGGTTGCTGTTCTCATTTGACCACAGGCAAATTATAAGACCTCTTGGCCTTAGTTTTGTTTTGTTTTGTTTTTTGGTGAGGAAGACCAGCCCTGAGCTAACATCCGTTGCTAATCCTTCTCTTTTTGCTGAGGAAGACTGGCCCTGGACTAACATCCGTGCCCATCTTCCTCTACTTTATATGGGACGCCGCCACAGCCTGGCTGACAAGCAGTGCGTTGGTGGGCACCCGGGATCCGAACCCACAAACCCTGGGCTGCCAAGCGTGAACTAAACCGCTGCGCCACTGGGCCGGCCCCTTGGCCTTAGTTTTTGTATCTGTAAAATAAGTATAATTTCTACCTTGTAGAGATATGATAGTTAGAGGTAATATTTCTGAAGCACCTAGAAGATAATAGATACCGAATACATTAACTCTCAGGTCTGCTGACATTTGTTTTGTTTTGCAGCCTTCTTTTTGAAGAGTATATTTCATACAGTTCACAGGAAGAAATTGATCCTAATAAAGTATCTTTGCTTAATGAACAGTTCCTTCCACTTATCAGACTTGTAGAAAGCAAGTAAGTTGTATGTGTGTTTGTGCCCTTCTTTAATGTGTACCTCTTGTTTTATCAAGAGATAATTCACAAGTCACATCTTAATATAGTGAATGATTTGTAAAGAGACCGTTTTTTTTTTTCCTTCAGGAAGGGATAGGTATAGGATTTAAATGTTTGAAATATAAGAGGAAATATGAGTTGGGGGGGGACTGTGGGGGGTATAATTTTTTTATAGAGAGATTTGTTGCTAGAATGGTCATGGTAACAAACTTGATCATCATTTGGTTTTACACATACCATTTGTTAAAATTTTCAATTTCAATCTCAGTAATTTTTAAAATTTTATTTATGGTGTGTGTGGCTAATAATTTTATTAAGAATAATAAGTTAACTCTTTAATTTCTTCCCAGATATCCCAGAACATTGGATGTTGTATTAGAGGAACGCCTAAAGGAAATTACAGATCTGAAGAAACAAGAGCTTTTTCACCAATTTATCTCTCTTTCTACAAGTGGAGGAAAGTATCAGGTAAGTTTTTCTTCGGAGGAATTGTGACAGTTAGGAGTATGTTTGTGGTTATTTAAAGAGCTCTAGAAGGAAATTTGCTACTTTATTCCTCTCTTTGTAAAGTTTCATGGAGAGATGAGATTTTAAACAGTTTGCCTCATTACCTGAAGTAAGGCTGTGAGGCAGGAGAAAGGTACAGTAATTTAAATAACTGGATGTGATACTTATTTCAGGAGAAGTATTATTTGGAGATGGTATATATGATCTTCATTAGCAGTCACCAAAGGTGGCCTCACTTAGGCTTCTGCTGCTACATCTCTTTCTCCTGTATCTGCACTTTCCAGTGTGGTACCCACTAGCCACATGTGGCTGTTTAATCATTGATTAGGAAAAGGGAGGTGGATTTTTATTTCATGATCATGTTAGAACTTCAGAAATTTTCTGGTATTCACCCTAAATCTTTATACCAGCACTTAGACGTTTAAGCAGTTCTTATAATTAGCCTTGAAAATAAATATTATGAAGAGAAATATGATTGTTTTGGTTTTTCTCTTCTATAATTAGACTTTCATCTTTTTTTTTTTTTTTTTTTTTGCTGAGGAAGATTCACCATGAGCTAACATCTGTTGTCAATCTTCCTGTTTTTCCACTTGAGGAAGATTAGCCCTGAGCTAACATCTGTGCCAGTCTTTCTCTATTTTGTATGTGGGTCACTGCCACAGCATGGCTTTGATAAGTGGAATATGTCTGTGCCTGGGATCTGAACCTGTGAACCCGGGCTGCCAAAGCAGAGCATGCTGAATTTGAACCACTCACCCATGGGGCTGGCCCCTAGACTTTCATCTTTAATAGTGTTTCATTTCCCAATCTTAAGTTGATAGACAGACTTCCTTCTTAGTCTAATTATATAAATGAAGTAAATTGGCACCAATTTGAGTGTCACTGTTCTGTCATTTCTATGAATTTGCAATATGTCTTTAACAGTCAATTTTTTAAATTTATATTTTCATTTAGGTGCTAATATAGTGATTTATGTTAGGTGCTTTTCACTTTGGAATTAGATATACATAAAGACTATAGAATTACTTCACTAAATTAAACCTACATATAGACACAAGTAGATACAAAATCACAACATTAACAATACAAATTTTTTCATCTGTTGTAACTCATACCATGTTCTGGAGACAAAGATTTTGCTTTACATTTTGGTTTCTGAAATTATATGGTTGTTATTGGTTATGTTGGGCAGTTTGGAGTGGTTTCCTCTGGTTTTTATTCTTGATCATAAATTCTTGATCTGCTGCTCAGATTTAATGGTGAAATCATTTGGTAATTGTGATGAATCCTATAGTTTTTAGCAGATTCTGATACCTCCTTGATGCTCAGTTTGAATCATCCACTTGCTTCTGTGAGACTTCTGGCCGTTAATCATCTGAAAAATATCATGAAAACATCAAAGGTTTGTGTCAAATAGCTTTGATTTGTGAAATTTTTATCCTTTGATGAACAGTGTAATTCTAGAATAAGAAATTGAAGCTACCAACTAGAATCAGTACTGTGTAATTATAGAGATAAGCTGAATAAAGCAGATGAGAGTACATTAGACAAAGATTTAGGACCTTACATGTCAATGGCCCCCTGTATATGCCCTAATAACTGTTTTCATATGTTTCTACATTGCATATTATTAGTTTAGCTTTTCAGTTCAGTGTTTTTCAAACTGGAATTTATAGACGAATTTACAGAGGTTCAAAATTATCTGAGAATTTTTTAGTTTTGCAGTTTGATTTTGGCAGTCTTAAGTTTAACATGAGCCTGTGTGAGGACATGGGAATGATAGCTCTTGGAGCACTGTTCCGTGATTTCAGTACCTGCAGCTGTATTTGTGTTTAAAATTTCGGTGACTAAATAGTAAGTACAGAGGCTGCCTTAATTTGTAAGTAATGCCTTTATACCAAAATGATACTTTACAAAAACTTTGCAGTGATTCAAATAGAGCAATATTTTCTGAACTTTTGTAATTCAAGCAGTACCTTCACAGTATTTGCTATTATTAGCTTACCACTGATAATATTTTCTTAAAATTTTTCTTTAGCTAGTTTTAGATGCACTCATTATTTTTTTACCTACCCTTCACATCATGGGTTTCAAGTGCTAGTTGTATATACATTTTACTATAACTACCATAATTAAAATGGGAATGTTCTTCTGTATAGTATCTAAAATCATCTCAAGTACCTACTATTTGCATATTTAGAAAATTTCTGGAATAGAGAAAAATGGTAGCAGAGTTTAGTTTCCCCAGAGCGCATGGTAGTATAAACATGCTGGACTTGAGAATTTGTGTCATCGCAATTAGAACCAGATTCATATTACAAGTAGAATTTAATTTCAGCTAACTGTAATTACTACATTAAATTCATCTCAATTTGAATTTTACTGATTTTGTAGGGTTTTTTAAATATTTGACGTGTAAACTTCTTGTTTTATGTTTTTAATGTTTTTTCTATATTTTAAGGAGTAATATTTAATTTTTAAATTGATATATAAATAATAAAAGCAACATAAGGATCTCTGAGAATGTTTTTTTTAAATGGTTGATATAGTACTCAAATTTGAAAAATATTGCTTTATTTGATTCATTTCCAATCTGGCATGTTTCTTTCACAGATTACTAATGGGTTTCTTTTACTGATTTATTGGATAATTAAACTCATTGAATACAGGTCTTTGTTATAATAGGAAGATTTCAGTGCCTAGAATAAAAAAGGGATTCCTGGAATTTCCTAATATTCCTGAAGCTGTCCTCATCCTTCTACTCTTAATCCTTTCCTCCCCATCCTCTGGATTTGGTTAGTTTTTCACTGAAGGGCACCGTATACATTCAACCTACAGGCTTCAGTATTATAATTGCAGTTAATGTCCTTCTTTGCATGCTTTGATTTTGCTTTCCCTTCTCCATCAGTGACAGGACTTAGGTTCTATTCTAGAATTCCAGATTGGGATATTTGGCTACTTGTTAGCTTTTGAAAAAGTTTTGGTGGCACGTGATACATGAAACTTTGACTTTAGTTTTGTGAATTCTAGAGATTTTAGTTTTGTCTCTCAACAGAGTGACCTATATATTTTTTGTAGGATTATCTAGTTTTTTTCATCATCTACAGGTAGGGATATATATTCGGATTGATTAGCAGTCTTATTTTTCTGTTATTATGAATGTTTACATGCTTTGTTTTCTTTTGTTACTTAAAAAAAAAATAGGATCTTTTTTTCGGCAGACTGGCTTCTCAGTGCATGTCCTTAACCTTGTAAAAATCTTGATGATGACAGCAGCTAACTTTTAGTAGTTACTTTTAATACACTTACTATGTGTAAGGCACTGTTCTAAGCACTGACATGTATTGTTTAATCCTGTAACAACCTTTTGAGATAGATACTATTATTTAGCCCTGTTTTATAGATGAGAATACAGTCAGGCTGCATTATGACATTTCGGTCAATGACAGACCGTGTAGACAACAGTAGCCCCATAAGATTAGTACCATATAGCCTAGGTGTATAGTAGGCTATACCATCTAGGTTTGTGTAAGTACACTCTATGATGTTCACACAACGATGAAATGGCCTTACAACGCATTTCTCAGAACATCCCTGTCGTTGAGCGATGCATGACTGTAGTGAGGCCTAGAAAGTTTAAGTAACTTGCTGAAGGTCAGCTAGGAAGTGGTAGAGCTAGGATTTAAACTTGGACATTGTGGTTCTTTAGTCTATGCACTCTCAATATCTGGGCTCTACGTTAACAAGGTGGACTTGTTAATGAAAAAGTTATGCTTAGATTCTACATATTTTATTATATTTTCAGTGGAAACTGGGAAAAGTTTGTACCAAACAATTATTCATCTAAAAAGGACCTTTAGAGATCATCTAGTTAAATGCAAGTGTGCCTAGTGTTTGGATTCACATCGAGGGCTGAGCCTGTGTTCCTTCACGGGTATTCTGGAGCGTTTTTCACAAAAGCATGCTTCCTTTCTGGTGTAAAGTCTTAAAAGGTTTTAGCAACAACTAAATTAATTTTTTTTTTCTGTTGCTCAGGACAGCATTGATGAGTCTTTCATAAAAGAGGCTGTTTTAATCCGATTAGGTGATGATAGTATAGATGTTGTTTTGTCGGCTATAAGTGCTTTTCAGGTGAGTAAATTTGTTGTTCTTTGAAATGCACATTTTGTTTGTAAATATTTTCTTGCCCTTGTCACATGATTCTTTGCTTTAGGCAGGAATATATTTGGAAATTATTCTTCCATTGGAAATTTGTTCTCCTGAGAGCATAGACTTAAGCCTGGTTGGGGAAAACTCATGGCAGTAATTAGACCGCACAATTTTATATATATGGAAGTTCTTCAAAAAGGAAAAGTGCTTTGTGAATTTTTATTAATAGTAAATAAATACCTTGGGATCATGGAAAATTGGCTCGTGAATGCCACTTTTGAGAAATTGCTCTCATAAAACTTTGAAATTATACTAGGATTCTTGGGAGATAAGTTCTTTATAATTCATTATTTTTTTAAGTTCGTTTAACAAGCACCATATGTATTTGAAGCAAGGAAAAATTTTCTCACGGATTTGTTTTTCCCCTCTAGATTTTCAAACAACACTTTAGTTCAGAAGTGATCATTTCAAATCTTCTAAATCTCTTTCGAAGAGCAGAACTTTCAGAAAATAGGGGATGGTATGTATTCATTTCTCCTCATACTGCTTTGAATTGATGAATTCTTGTATCAAGTCCACTTTGATTTTCTTTTTCTTTGCATTTTTGCAACTTACAATTTAGTTATGTGACCCTTTGGTCATGATAGTGGAATGGATCTTAATGTAACATTCTTGCACTATAAAAAGAATTAATTTGGGTTTGTATGGGTTCATTATACTATTCTCTGAGTGTGAAATTTTTCTTAATAAAATGGAAAAAGAAGTATATAGTGTATGATATAATAAGATCTGGAAAATAGAATGGGAACTGCTTTAATTTTCTACTTTATATAATCCTAGTCTGATTTTTTTTAAAGGGTAAGATATTACTTTATAATTAAAAACAAATACAAATATATTAAACAAATGAAAAATAAGCTCAGAGGCACATGATACCTTCTGTAGTATTTGGTGAGTTCTCGTTATTTCATTTTTGGCACTTAAGCTTTTTACAGGGACTAAGCTTAGAGGATGAGAGCATGTCTTACAGATTTTTGTATCTATCATATTTAGTTCTTAGCACATATTATGTGTTCAGATAATTTTTTTTAACTTATGAGTGAATCTGATTTCTAGTGGAGTTGAGATATATAGTGTGATACATCTTTTATGTTCTAGTGAACCTAATGACTTCCTAGAAAAAAAATTTGACAGAGTTAGTTTAAAGTTACTGTCCCAAATAACTCCTTTATTAGCATGGATTTTAAGTGATGTTTTGGTGTCTCTGAGTAACGTGTTTGGTAAGGAGACCAGAATAATGTCAGTTGAGCTGGAATGATGTAATGTTGGTTTTTTGCTGAATTGAAGTCTCTAGTGTGTCTCTCAACCAAATGTGCTTACATATCTTTTAGGTACAAGGTACTTGAGATAGCAGCAGACATATTAATTAAGGAAGAGATACTGAGTGAAAACGAGCAGTTGTCAAATCAGGTGGTGGTGCATCTGCTGCCGTTCATGATCATCAGCAATGATGATATGGAATCTGCTGAGATGAAAATTGCTATATATTTATCAAAATCAGGAATTTGCTCTCTGCACCCTATATTAAGAGGCTGGAAAGAAGGTAAGAAATTCAGTTGTTTTTTAGAAAAAGTGAATAGGTAACACTTTAAAAGAAGATAATTACAGTTTAAAATTGGCTATAATTGTTATTTGAAATCGTATTTGTCATGTTATATGCCAACAAAATTAAAAAAAATTTTTTTGCTAAGATAAAAAGAATACAGTGAAAAGGAAGCTAACCCATTGACAGATTCAAAATTGGATAAAAGGAAAAATAAAAAGCAAACCTTCATAGGAAAATTGTAAAATTTGTGCCTGAATTCTTTACTTTACATGATTCTTTAGGTGAGTGTTGGTGACATAAGGAGCCTCTGATGTTCAATTTTTTTTTAACAGCTCTTGAAAATGTGATTAAAAGCACAAAGTCAGGAAAACTAGTTGGTGTAGCAAATCAGAAGATGATTGCATTGCTGGCTGAGAATATAAATTCAGGGGATCCTTCTTCAACGTTAAAGATGGTAGGTATGCTGTTGAAGTCTACCCCCTGGATTTCCTTCTCATAATCTTAGTAGATTCTCAGTGTTTGCTTTGCTATGTTCTTTTTTTTTTTAAATAACTTTTGCATCTTGAGTACTTTGTTTTACTTTAAAACAAAGTAAATGGATAGTGTTGTTTAGTATATTCTGCAGATTGTTTGCAATCCGTAATATTTTATGTAATTTTTTTTCCTTGTGGTTGTATATTGGACTAGTAAGAATGTGTATTTTTTCACCTTCCTTTTTTCCCTCTCATTTAAAATATCATAGTCATATTTTTTGTTGAAATAGCAAAATATAATCTAAAAGAGGAAAAAATTTATTTTGCCTTAGTAAGTAAACCTTTGTGATGGTATTAGATGTGTAATTTAAAAACATTTATCTAGTTGGCAAGTGCAATTATGTTCATTGTCATTTTTGAAATTATTTATGTTTATAATTACTTAGAAATCAGTGCTTACTACTTTTTTAAGGCTTTATATCTGTCATCTCACTTTAAATGTAAAACACATAACATCTGGATAGGCCTGAAGTAGAGAAAAGTGTTTTATGCAAACCAAGAGCTACCAGTAATGGAGTGTGTCTATTTTTCAAGGTGGAGGATTTAATAAGCATTGGAGAAGAGGAGTCCTTTAACCTGAAGCAGAAAGTAACTTTTCATGTGATCATGGCTGTGCTTGTCTCTTGCTGTTCATCTTTAAAAGAAACTCACTTTCCATTTGCAATAAGAGTCTTCAGTTTGTTGCAGAAAAAAATAAAGAAGCTCGAAAGTGTCATTACTGCAGTGGTAAGGAGTGCAAAGTGTCTGAAAAGTTGAACATTAATAGAGTGACAGCCTGGCCTGTTAATCACAGGAGAACTGAAAATTGGAGGCTGAAGTGTTGAGTCTTTGGATACTAGGGGTGAAATGTGAAGCAGCCTTGGGTAGCAAGATAGTGAATTAGGCGCTCTCTTCCTTTTGCAGAAAATTTAATTGAATCATAGAATTTCAGGGTTGTAATGTTTTGTATCTGACGGTTGACTCTCCCCTGTACCATTTTTATTGGGTAATTTTCCAAGCTATACTTAACTGCCTCTTTGTGATGAAGAATTCACTAGATATATTTGTGCTTGAACAAAATATTACATCATTCTATTGTCTGCTAAAGATAGATCTTTTGTATTATTTTAATATTACATTAGATTTAGATTTTGCCAACCTACTGTTATCTCTATCGGTGTTAGTAAGGAACATGTTTCAGTGGTTTATATTTTTGCCTGGTACCACATCTTGAGGTAGTGAGATGATTTCTTTTAGTATTTGCCGTATGTGATAGTATTTTGTTTTATTTGTCCTCCAAACTTCAGAGGGCTCCTCATAGAATTTGCTAAACAAATCACATGGTTTTCACATTTACATACACCCTCATGACTTCATAATTTCTGGTCATAGCCATTGTTAGCTAAAATTATGTAAACTTAAAAAGAGTGAATCCTCATATTCTAAAAAGTAGCCCAGATAGGCTCTTCTTAACTTCTTTATTATCTTTTGTAGTGTGGTAACCTGAACTGTATTTGTTCCCAGTGTTAAAAGTGTGGACAAATTGAGTGTTTTATGTATACCTAGATACCATTGTTCTATATTTAATACCCTTTCTGAGAGTCACGAGCATCTTTTCGGCTGTAGCAGCACATTGAGCCAGTGAAAGCCCTCACTAAAGACATTATAAGTCTGGCTTTGGATTCTTTTCCTTCCTAGTTATTACCCTGCACTCGCCTGTACAGTCTCATTTGTTATTTTCCTGCACATTTTCTCATGTTTCCTTTTGGCATTTGCAGTATTATTTCTAAACACCTTAACATTTTGCTACTTCTTTCGAGTCATCTGTAAGTTTGGAGATTTTACCATGAACCTTCTTCAGATTAGCAGTAAAAATGTGAAATGAGGAAAGTCCCTTTAAAGATCTTTTGGAAATCCAACTCCTTATCGTTGTTTTTAGAAACATGCCATTTAATAAACACAATTTCTATGAATAATACTTGTTTTTAAGGATGGTGTTCTAAGAAAACAGATAAAATGAAGCCAGGGTTAACTTATTTATGTCTTTTCTTGTGAATAGTGGTGGTTAGGCTTCTTTAAAAATCTGATTAAAGCTATTAATCCTCTCCCCACCTAAATGTACATGTAGACAAAATTTTGCATGTTACCCGGTCATACATCTGTTGCAGTCCACCTGTATAACCCATGTGCAGAATCTTTTTCAATTTGTGCTGTTTTTGATTCCTTTACCATTTCAGGAAATCCCCTCAGAGTGGCATTTTGAACTGATGATGGACAGAGGGACACCTGTGGAGCTGTGGGCACATTATATAGAACAGCTCAACACTGCCCAGAGGATTGCTGTGGAGGACTCAGTTTTACTTCTCTTTTCGCTGAAAAATTTTATTCATGCACTAAAGGCTCCTAAATCTTTTCCCAAAGGTAGGACAAGGTGTGAATCTTTTGAATGTGATATTCTGGAAAACTAGGTTATTGACTCCACGACTATTTTTTGTCTTGAGTGCAAAGTTCCCATCAGTGTGTCCACATAAGTTTATGCATCGTTTCTTTTTCTCTTCGTGTCCATGTAGATGACATTTGGTGGAACCCTGAACAACTGAAAGAAGACAGCAGAGACTATCTGCACTTGCTTATTGGGCTCTTTGAGCTGATACTCAGTGGTGCTGATGCCATTCATTTCAGAGTTTTGATGAAACTTTTCATAAAGGTACTAGGCTCATCTTTTTCAGACATACTCTTCCCTTTAAGAAGATATTGCAGATTATTTTTGTAATAACAGTTTTTAAGGAAAACAAAAGTAGACTTTTAAATAGTGAAGAGTATGTAATGATAAACACAGGCCCTATAAAGGAGTAGTGTAGTCATGACACCAGTTAGGAGGTTGGACAGAGACTAACATTGCTGCATGCCTACTAACGTGTTAGGCATATTAATGTACTTAATAATCACAGTACCCCAATCAATCTGTTTGGTTGATTGATGCCATTATCAATGAGCAACTGATGTTTAGAGAGGTGATTTAGCATATGCAGTCACTCAGTTAAGAAATTTCGTCACAGCACCAGTGACCTCCATGTTGCCAGGTCCAGTGGTCAGTTCTTTGTTCTTGTCTTACTTGCCTTCTCGGCAGCATTTGACACAGTTGACATTGCTCACTCCGTCTTTGAGGTACTTTCTTAATGAGGCTTCCCCGACATCACCTTATCTTGGTTTTCAGCTTAGTATCCTCATTTGTCTTTGTTAAATGTGTTCAAGTGAAAAATTATAGTGAGTCCTCTGAATGTCAGTCCTCCAGATTCATTTACATCATTCTCAATTGGTTAAAATACCAAGTGTAGAATAATTTTAAGTGACTAGACAAAGCAAAACATTGCAATAAATTGTTTTCTGTAACTGTACTAGTGAAAAGAGGATTTGGAACCACTTTATATGAGGGAAAATTAAACTTCACTATCATTTTTTTTTCAATTTAGGTACATCTAGAAGATGTTTTTCAGTTATTCAAGTTCTTTTCTGTTTTATGGACCTATGGTTCCAGCCTTTCAAACCCACTTAACTGCAGTATGGGAGCAGTGCTGCAGACTCAAGCTCTTTATGTAGGTTGTGTGATGCTGTCATCTCAGAAGGCACAGTATAAACACAAACTGGCATCCACATCTTCTCCAGGTATTGCAAGTGGCATTATTGTGTTCTGTCATGACCAAGTGTTAATGCCTTTTCTATGTGTAGCATATGAAGATTAGTTTGGAGAATTTCTTTTTTATTTTTTTGAAATAGTGTGTGCTCGCTTGCTCGCTCTCTTTCTCTCTCTCAACTATTTCTGATTACTTCTAAGTATTGCTTTTAAGTTATGAATGTCAGTTGTAAAATCTCACCAAAACAAATAATAGAAATAGCAGATGAGGGGCTGGCCTAGTGGTGTAGCTGTTAAGTTCATGCGTTCTACTTTGGTGGCCTGGGGTTGGCTGGTTCGGATCCTGGGTGTGGACCTATTCACCAATCATCAAGCCATGCTGAGGCGGCATCCCATATAGAAGAGCCACAACTTTACAACTGTGATACACAACTGTGTACTGGGGCTTTGGGGAGGAAAAAAAGAGGAAGATTGGTAACAGATGTTAGCACAGGGCCTATCTTCCTCAAAAAAAAAAAAAAAAAGAGCAGGTGATTGGTCATGAGTTTTTAGTATCCAAGTATTCATTTTCTGAGCTTCAGCAGTTACAGGGTTGTATAGGGAAACCAGACCATCATAACTCAATTCAATATTCAACTGACTACTGTTAAAATGGGTCTCCACTCAATCCTCCTGGATTTCTCTCTTTTATCAGGTATAAGTCATTTTCAGGTTGGGCTTACTAATGAAACACTCACAAATACAATTTACATTTTTTATAAAGTAAAATTGCAAATTTTTCAAAAGATACAGAATTTCATTGTCAGTGAATATAATGTTGAAAAGTGGATTGATCTACAAATAAGAGGATACGGCAGAATTAGACCCTATAGTGACTGAAAATAAGAAAGTTGGTGAGGATGATGGAATGATTTTAGTATCAGAGGAATAAGAGTGGCCCTCAGGAAATTTAAAGATGTTCTTGATTATTTTTTTCAGTTCCAAAATCACTCTATAAGTATTCCTTGAAAGCAAAGTGAATGAGCATACACTTTTCCCAGAATAATTTCTCAGTGTTTATCTTTTATTAGCTCCTTGAAAGAGCACATAATTACAATTGTAACCAAAATTTTACAGAATATAAGGTAAATTAGATATACAGTTTCAAGTTTTAATTACAAAATAAAATCCCATGGATGTAATTATTTCTCTACTACTTACTATAAAATTGCAGTCCCTTTTTTAGGTAGATTTACTTTTTATTTTTTATTTATTTATTTTTTTTGTGGGGAAGACCAGCCCTGAGCTAACATCTGTTGCCAATCTTCCCCTTTTTGCTGAGGAAGACTGGCCCTGAGCTAACATCCGTGCCCATCTTCCTCCACTTTATATGGGACGCTGCCACGGCATGGCTGACAAGCAGTGCGCGTCCGCGGGCGCCTGGGATCCGAACTCGCGAACCCCGGGCTGCCAAGCGCGGACTAAACCGCTGCACCACCAGGCGGCCCCAGGTAGATTTACTTTTTAGAAGGTTTTTTCAGTTTTTCTTTTGCATGAGAACTTCTTGTACATTTTTTTAATTTTTCAATTAATATGCATCAATTCAATTATAAAGCATTTTTCTCTATTAATACATATAGAAATTTGTCTTTTTTTAAATGTCTGCAAAGTATTCTATTATATGGAGAGAGCATAATTTATTATAATGGTTTGCTAAAGTTAAACTTGTGAGTTTTCAAAAAGTTTTCATTTGTTTATTTATTTAGTGGTCATAACTATTTTGATTTTCCAATTAGGTATGAAATGTCTGCTATCCTTTGGCATTAAAGGTAGTGGCCCCTGAGGAATATATGTCTCTTTGTCTATAAATAGGAGGACCAAAACACCTAACTTTCCTTCTGGTATTGTTGCAAGACAGGCTCCCTGACAACCCCTGCTACCTTGTCATCTGTCACCTCCCCCCTTTTTAAAGTACTTTGCATTTATGCTGCCTAGACGTGTCACAGTATTCCACGAAAACAGGAGAGATGCACCTTGTTCTACTTGGAGGCTCAAGGACCATATTCTAGAGTCCCAGAGAGCCTCAAGTAGAAGGCCACTTGGTCATTGCACCTGTCCTCAGTGCTCTCCTCTTTAAGTCCACAGTGAGCTGGTAGCCATACCTTGTCTGTGAGGAGTCTAGGAAGTGTTGGCTAGTAATTGTTTTAATATATTTACAAAAAATGTTATCTGTTCAAAAGAAAAAGATATCGCAATATTATAATAATATAATTATATGAATTAACTTTTTTCAGAGGCTTGGGAATCTAACATTTATTACTTTATATACAGATATGTATTCCAGCTCAGTGTTGAATATAGCAAATCTGTTAAATGGATAAACTTTTGACATCGTTTGTAAGATGGAGGCTGTTTTTGGTTTGTTATGCCTGATCAATATAGTAAATTTATTTGCATGTTTAAAAGCAAAACTCAAATTTTTTTCAATTTTGATGCAAAATATGCTACTTTAAATCTAAATAAAATTAGTCAAAAGAATGAAGTCACATAGATTTTTAAATGGAAGAACATTCCTAAAAGCTGATTGCTTAAATCATGTAACTTTGACTTGTTTTGAGTTCCAGTACCTTACTTGAACATGGTAGCCATAGTAGTTAGTACTTTGAATTGGTTTTTGACTTTAGATTTTTTTGGAAACTTTGCTCCACACAGGGAATTTTAGCAAATAGATCTCTTGGCCTGAAGCTGGCCTTATGTGAATTCAACTTTCCAGCTGTTCATTTCTGACTTTATTTTATAAATTAATATGATGGAGACCAGGGAGGATTTCCAGCTTTCATATGACCTTCTCAGAAAAGTTTGAGAGCTTGTCAAGCTCTTTCTTAGCATTCTAGAAGTGGAATATGTGGAATGAATCATTTTTAGCAAAATAAAAATTTGCCCCAGTAGATAGCGTGGAATAAAGCTTAGATAGCTAATTACCATAAAAGGAATTTAGATATCACTTTATCCCCAAGACATTTTTTTAAAAAAACCCTGATTCAGTTGATCTCACAGATGCATTCTCCCAGATCTTTGATGTAGGTTATTTCGATGCTGTTGAACTGGGCAGGGCATAGAACAAAGGATAGCTTCCAGATTCTTTGTGTAAAACCAGCATAACATTTAAAATTGACAGTGCTTACAGGCAAAAACAAAACTATAGGACATGGTGGCTTCAAATAATAATGCAAAAATCCTAAGTAAAATATTTGCAAATAGAGTCCAGCAGCATATTAAAAAAAACAAACATTTACCCAGGTAGAGTTCATTCTACCGATATAAAATTGGTTCAAAATAAGGAACTCTGTTAATATAATTGGCCCTATCAGTGTTCAAGGAGAAAACCCGTATAATCATGTCCAAAAATCTGAAAAGGCATTAGATAAAAATCAGTAATTATTCCTAATTAAGTGACAGCAAAATGGGAGTAACATAATGAAGATACTTCTCAAATCAAAACCTAGTATTTTCACTGCATAATTGGGGAAACAAAAGCATTCCTGTTAAATTCATCACTATTACTGAAAATGGTTCTAGAAGTACTAGTTGGCAGAAATAGGTAAGTTGCAAATACCGATGGAATGTATGAATGACAAAGCCGACATCCCAGATCTATGAGATTCTTAGGGGGGTTATTCAATAGGACATCTGGTTAGCCATTTGGAAACAGAAAAGTTTGACTCCAACCTCATTCTTCGACAAAAATTTCGTGTCATGTCACATGTCACGTGAACTAAAAGATTTCACGTAAAAAAAAACTTAGCTCTAGTATTAGAAGAAAACATGGAGTACATATGATCTCTTTCTAAACATAGAGGTACATACTTTGTAAATTCACTTAGAGTGGGGAAGGCCTTTCTAAGCAACAAAACTAGAAGAAAAATTTGACTATAAAATTTCTGCATTGAAAAGTAAAGGCAAACAGCAGTTAAGGACAAAATTCTTGCAAAGCATGATGCACAAATGGGTTATTTTCTCTGCATATTTGTACAAGGATGTACGTATCTGTGTGTGTGTTGCAGCAGTTTTAATGCCAAAAGACTAGAAACAACCTGAACTTTCCACCAGTAAGGTACTGGCTTAAAAAATATGGAAAATACAACAGAGAGCTATGTGATTTTAAAAGGATGATTTAATTTAGGTGTTTATGTACTTATATGGAAAATCCTTCCAAATACATTGAGATATGATAGCAGTTGGTGCAGAACAAGGTGTACTGTGCTCTCATTTGTGTATTTTCAAAAGAATATACTAGTGTATGTCTAACATTTTTCTAGAATTGTAAACAAATAATTACACAGTGAATAGTCTGGGGAGAAGGAATTTGAGTTGGGAGGAAAACTTTTCGTCTTATACCCTTTGGTACTATTTAAATTTTGTGCTGGTTCAGTTTTTTAAATTGTTACTTAAGTCTTTTTCCCTTTGATTTTAGTGGTAGCATCTCTACTTATTAATTTGGGAAGCCCCGTAAAAGAAGTACGTAGGGCTGCCATTCACTGTCTGCAGGCCCTCAGTGGAGTGGCATCCCAGTTTCATCTGGTAATAGATCATTTGGTTCCTAAAGCAGAGGAGATCACCTCAGATGCCACCTATGTTGTTCAGGTAAACTCATTAACAAAGAAGACGTGAGTGTGCACATGCCTGTGTGTACGCATGAACAGTTTCTCCTTTCTTGACATTTTGCTTTGCAGGGATTTTGATCTACTAAATCACTGAATTTAGGAACTGATATGTCAGTATCTGCAAATCTTTCTGCCCCCATTTAAAGAGATAGCAACACCGTATTTCCATTCTGCTATCCTTTCATTGGCTGTAAGAGTAGTGTTTGGCTTTTGATGGTAAGCTAACTAAGAGGTATTGATAACCTTCCTATTAAGGTTTCAAGGGGAAATGAAAAATTATAATCAGTGTCACATCATTTGGGAAAGAATCTTCCATAATTATTACTTGTAACCTTTGTAATTCCTTAATCCTTTTTTATCCAAAATCTTTTTGGTATCCTAGGATTTGGCTACTTTATTTGAGGAACTACAGAGAGAAAAGAAACTGAAATCTCACCAGAAGTTGTCTGAAACTTTGAAAAACTTACTTTATTGTGTATATAGTTGCCCATCTTACATTGCAAAAGATTTGATGAAAGTACTTCAGGAAGTCAACAGTGAGGTATGCAATTTGAGTGGATTGTACATTCCATGTGACATTACTAAAGGTTATTGTAAGACATTTGCAAGAGTTACATATATGCACTCAGAAGTGAAAATTTTCTTATTTATTTGGGAGGGGAAGAGTTGGGGTGGAGAAAAAGGTACAGGATACAAAAAGTAAATATTGGTGAGTTTCTTTCCATTTGAAAATTGTGCGTTATCCCTGTCTAATCATTGATTTGGTTTTAAGTGAATTTAAAAGTCACATGGGGAAAAACACTGAAGTGCACTGCTGAAAGAACTGTTGGTTTGTGTCTATTCTTTAGGTAAAAATTCTCCACAAGGTAATATATTTGGCCATAAGAGTCTGCGAACATTCCAAAATCATTGGCTCATTTTTAAAATGTATGTAGTTGTACATTCTTCTGGGGGAAAATCCATAGCTTTCACTATGTTATCAGGGAAGCCTGTGATACAAAGGAAAGAGGTTATGAAACCCTTGTTTATATGATGGTACATGCTGATGAGCAGAGAAAAAGTTCGTCATCCTAGTGTTCCAGAAATGCCTGTGTTCTTCACCAGTCTTGGACTGACTGCAACTTAAAGAACTAAAAGAGGGGTAAAGTGGAGTAAAAACTATCTGATTTTGTTTTCCTGGTGCGAGCAAACAGATGGCATTTATCAATTTTGTGTTGTGCTGGTATAGTTTAAAGTAGGAGTTGATAGTCTTGTTCTGTAAAGGACCAAATAGTAAATATTTTAGGCTCTGTGGGCCATTCAGTCTCTGAAGTGTATTGCGAAAGCAGCCGTAGACAGTATGTAAACGAATGAGCATGGCTGTGTATTCAGTAAACAAAAATTACAAAAACAGATGGTTCTCTGGATTTGGCCTGCAAGCCATAATTTGCCAGCTCCTGGTTTGTTACTAAAGACTTCACATACATAATTTGAATTAATGTTAATTATACCAAGATGGAAACATTGTTGGGGAGGCATGCAGTGTTTTAGAAAAGCTAAAATTTATTTCTGTAGTCTTTAATTTAGTTTGTATTTCCTGTTTTCAGAAAGTCTTGGGACACTCATTATTTCTCTTCTCATCTCTGAAGGGTTTGGAGCTTTTGGCCATTATAGACTGAGCTGTCAGAGGGCACCTGAGTGCCTTAGTTGGGTTAATAGCCCGTCCTGTGTCCAAGAGGTCATCACGAATGGTTTTTTTCTCCAGACTAAGCTCCCAGTCTTCCAACATGATGTCTTTGTAAAGCAAGCAAAAATCGGTATAGACAACTGTTTACTAATAAATGTTCCAAATTTTAGATGGTGCTGTCTCAGCTATTGCCTATGGTTGAACAACTCTTAGAAAAGATTCAGAAGGAGCCCACAACTGTCCTGAAAGATGAGGCCATTGTTTTGCATCTCACTCTGGGAAAATATAATGAATATTCAGCTTCCCTTTTGCATAAGGACCCAAAGAGTCTAGATATGTTTATAAAAGCTGTGCACACAACAAAGGAACTTTACACAGGAATGCCAACGATTCAAATTACAGCCCTCGAAAAGGTCAGTGACTTCTTTGAGAAACTAAAGTGTGTTCAAGCTTTTAGATATTTGAAATGTTTGACCTGGGGAAGATAAGTGGACTGGACATGTTTTAAAGGAATATGATATATTTGACCCATTTTACAAAACTACATGATGTACATGGATCATTAAAAAGAATTGCATTTTAACTGAGAAAATTGGGAACAATTTCACATTATAAGAGAGAATGATGTAAAGATCATTTTTGGAATTCAAGTTTGTTCATTGAGCTCAGTTGCCTTTTTTCTACCTCTAGATTACAAAGCCATTTTTTGCATCTATATCAGATGAAAAAGTTCAGCAGAAGCTTTTGAGTATGTTGTTTGATTTATTGGTGAACTGTAAAAATTCACATTGTGCTCAGACTGTTAGCAGTGTCTTTAAAGGGGTAAGTTGCAAACTTTCTGTGATTTGTTTATTAATGTTGGTTCTCTTCCAAGTAACACCATGTTTAAGCATCCTCCATTTTACAGCCTTTTAGAAAGTCAGATGTTAACCATTAACAGGAATCATGGAAAAGTAGGTCAGAGAGAAGTACAAAGTCATAATTATAAGGCTTCACCATTGTTTTTATTATATGAAATATTATCGTTTTAAACAGGTAGGGTGTGTGTGTTAGTTTGGATCTTGTATTAGGTAGGATCTCCCTGTTTTATGCAAGAATGAGAGGTGGCTTGGTGTTCAACTGGGTAACAGATTATTTAATTTAAATAGTTGTTTAATGACACATAGAATGGAATTGAGAATCTGCTCATTGCTTTATATGTATATTGAAACCTAGCTGTACATCAGAATAACCACATGGTTATTCTGTGTTTTATTTTGTTGTGGTTTTTTTTTTTTGGGAAACACATTCACAAAATAAATAATAGTATGGTGAAGTCCTAGTATCCAGATTCAGCAGTTCTCAGAATTTTACCTTACTTATTTAGATTTCTAAGATCCATTCAGTGGGAGAAATTAAGGTACAAAGAAATGTATATAATATGCTCCTGTTTGTCTGTTTTTTTTAATCTTTATGCAGTTGTTGGTGTATGGAAAATTTCCAAAAGAATACATAAGAAATTGTCAGTGGTGTTTGCCTTTGGGGATTGGGCTGGGCCCTAAAAGTCGTGGGGAGACATAAAAGTAGACATAAACATTTTCATTGTATCTCTTAAGTAGTATTTACTGCTCTAATTTTATCCCATGGAATTCTATCATCAACCATTTTTCCTTCATATTTCAGATTTCTGTTAATGCTGAACAAGTCAAAATAGAACTGGAACCACCAGATAAAACTAAGTCCTTAGGCACAATTCAGCAAACAAGAAGGCAAAAACTGCAGCAGAAGTAAGAGCCTTGAATGTTATGAAACTGTTGTGATTTTTTCATACCCATCAATTCGGCATAATCAGGTTTGATAATTCTTACTTAGCATTGTGTTGGCTTTTCTAACTTTTTGTCTTGTTTCCCAGAAAGTCACAAGATTTAGAATCTGTTCAGGAAGTTGGAGATTCTTACTGGCAAAGAGTAACCCTCATCCTAGAATTACTGCAGCACAAAAAGAAACTCAAAAGTCCTCAGATATTGATACCAACTCTTTTTAACCTGCTGTCAAGGTAATGACCCTTGCTCTTGCTCTATGAAAGAATAGGATTCTACTTCTTGCTCATCTCTTTTTTTTTTTTTTTTTTTGTGGGGAAGACCAGCCCTGAGCTAACATCTGTTGCCAATCCTCCCCTTTTTGCTGAGGAAGACTGGCCCTGGGCTAACATCTGTGCCCATCTTCCTCCACTTTATATGGGACGCCGCCACGGCGTGGCTGACAGGCAGTGCGTCGGTGGGCGCCCGGGATTTGAACTGGCGAACCCCGGGCTGCCAAGCACGAACTAAACCACTGCGCCACCAGGCGGCCCCCCTCATCTCTTTTTATTTAACATTCTCTTTTAAAGATTTTCTCTTCTTGCTTAACTAGTCTGTAAAATAAAGCAAGTAAAGTATTGTAGTTGAAAGATTTAAAGAATGGTTTCAGGTACCCGTTGCCAGTGCCCAAACTGACTTTCATCCTGTTATTATGTAGTAAATAACCACTCACCTTACAACCTACTTTCCTTCTTAACTTTCAATAGTATGTCCCTGGGGCATCATTATTTGTATTTAAAGATGCAGCATGACACCTACTATATTCTTTAGGCGTACATTGTTGAATAGCTATAGTGTATGACATTGAATTGTGGATTTGTGCTTTCATCTGAAAAGCAAAGTAATTCTCAAGGTTGTCCTCTAAGAAGATGCCAAATAGGTTGATGGAAAGTGCAATAGAGAGGACAGGTAATTTGACATAAGCACCTGCCTATATGAGAAAAAACTGAGTTAGAAATCTTACATCTTGTTTATAGATTTTATGTTTTATATTAATATTTTAGTTTATTCCTTATTTAATATGTGTTCTGAACAATGGTCATTAATGTATCAGTGAAATTATACAACTCTTTCATTTTCCATCATTTCTCTTCCGGGGGTCCCGAAGGTGTTTAGAACCTTTGCTACCAGAGCAGGGAAATATGGAATACACCAAACAATTAATTCTTAGTTGTTTGCTCAACATCTGCCAAAAACTCTCTCCAGATGGCGGCAAAATACCAAAAGGTAGGTACTTTATTGGAAGGAAAGGGTGGAAGAATTATTTACTTTGAGTATGAATGTACTTATCACTTAGAGATTTTTTATTTCTCACCACTGTAGATGTTCTTGATGAGGAGAAGTTCAACGTAGAATTGATAGTTCAGTGCATCCGCGTTTCAGAGATGCCTCAGACCCATCACCATGCGCTTTTACTTTTGGGTACTGTTGCTGGAATATTTCCTGTAAGTGTTAATGATTTAAGACTTTAGCAGATATTTCAGGTAATTTTTTTCCATGAAAATGCAGAGGTACTTCCTGGTTTGAATTCATTTGGGGATTGTACAGCGTCAGTGGGACTCTCATCCCTGCCTCTTTAATAGCTGAGACAGTGTGAGCTGGTTGATCTTGCTAAGCTTCAGTTTCCTTTGATGTAAAATGGAGAATAATAGTAACCTTCTTCATAGGATTATTGTGAGGATGGGATTGGATAACTTACAGTTAGCATTTAGCACAGTGCCTGGCACAATGTAACTGTCTAATAAGTGGTAGTATTACTGTTATTTGGAAAAAATTACTATCCCATGAATCCTCAGACAATCCTCAAACAGCTTTCAACCAGTGACTTAAGAATTAATTTGATTATAAACTACCTCGGTTAAAGGAATCTTTGCAAATCCTTTGTCCCTTATAGAAATACATCATTTAAAGATTTTTGAAGAGATTGAAATTATTTCTATATTGGAGATATAGGTCAGAGGTTCTTAACCTGGGGTTCTCCATGACCTTTAGGGGGTCTTTTAATCTACTGAAATCATGTGCAAGATTTTGTGTGTATAGGATTTTTTTTCTTGGAACAGTCAATTGCTCTCAAAGGGGTTGATAATCC
This sequence comes from Tapirus indicus, assembly GCA_031878705.1. Lineage (NCBI taxonomy): Eukaryota > Metazoa > Chordata > Mammalia > Perissodactyla > Tapiridae > Tapirus > Tapirus indicus. The sequence goes on along the minus strand of CM062921.1, from coordinate 72,984,309 downwards.
AGAAACAGTCATTGATATTTTTCCTTAGTTTTTATTGAAATATACTTCATGTGCCATAAAATTAACCAATTTAAGGTGTGGATTCAGTGGTTTTAGTATATTGACAAAGTTGTATAACCATCATCATGATCTACTTCCAGAACATTTTCATCACCCCCCAAAAAAACCCATACCCATTAGCAGTCACTCCCAGTTCTCTCTACCACAACCAGCCCTGCCCCTGGCAAGCACTAGTCTACTTTCTGTCTTGATGGAATTACCTATTCTGGATGTTTTTTATAAGTGAAATCATATAATATGTGGCCTTTTTTGTGTCTGACTTTTTTCACTTAACATGTTTTCAAGGTTCATCTGTGTTGAAGCTTGACTCAGTATTTCTTTTTTATGGCTGAATAATACTCCATTGTATGTTCATACCACATTTTGTGTATCTGTTCATCAGTTGATGGGCATTTAAGTTGTTTCTGCTTTTTGGCTATTATGATAAAATTGTGCTGCTATGGACATTCGTATGTGAGGTTTTGTGTAAACATGTTTTCAGTTCTCTTTGGAATATACCTAGGAGTGGAATTGCTGGGTTATATATGCTAACTTTAACTTTCTGAGAAACACTCAGAGTACTTTCCAAAGCAGCTGCACCGTGTTGCACCCACCAGCAGTGTGTGAGGGTTCTAATTTCTCCACATCCTTCCTGATACTTGTTACTGTCTTTTTTATTATAGTCATCCTAGTGGGTGTGAAGTGGTATCCTGTGGTTTGGATTTTGCATTTCCCAATGACTAATTATATTGGGCATCTTTTCATTGCTTATTGCCTGTTATCTTTGGAGAAATGTCTTTCAAATCCTTTGCCCATTTTTAAATTGAGTTATTTCTCTTATTATTGTTGAGTTATAATGAATCATTGATATTTGATGTGTTTAAAATATAAAATGTTGAAAGATGTGTTTTCTTTCAGGATAAAGTTCTACACAATATTATGTCCATTTTTACATTTATGGGAGCCAACGTCATGCGTTTAGATGATACTTACAGTTTTCAAGTTATTAACAAGACAGTGAAAATGGTTATTCCAGCACTTATTCAGGTAAGCTATCTTTATACCATCATTAGTATTATTTTTTTAAGTTTTAAAATTTTATGTAATATGGAGTTCAAGTGGTAGTAAATAAGTGACATTAAAAGCCTTTCTGAAATGCTCGAGTATTTGTGCCTCTTCAATTTTAGAATGGTGAAGCTAAGAAGTAATCTTAGAAATAATGTCTTTTCCAAAAATATGAGTAAACATGCATAGCTGGTTCTGCTGTGCTGCAAGGGTATAACTATAAAAGTGCCTTAACATTACTCTGACAAAGTAGATTTACATTTACTGTGTATTTCAGAACATTGCATGAGTTCGATAATACCCTATGCAGGTCAATGAAGATAGGAAGTTCTAGAACTACGGTGGCAAATTTGTTAATATGCAGTTCAACAAACATTTTTCAAGCAGTCCCTAAGATCTAGGTACTCAAAGAGATGAGTGAGATGTAGTCTTTGCCATAAGGAATGAACAATTGAAACTAAAAAGCAGCCTTGAAGATGAAGAGCTTGGTCATCTACTTGTTTTCTGTTTACCTGTATTCAGCCCCTTCTCCTTTTAATCTTGGTATTAGTTTGGTCTTCTCTGTGTCCAACAAATTAGCCAGTATAGGACACATATATAAAAATAACCAAATGCATTAATGTGATATATGCCACAGGAATAGATAAATAGGCTGAAGAGTTCAGAATAGATGAAAGTCCATGTGGGCCAGGGTAACCACAAAGTTTCATAAGAAATAGAATTCTAACTGGTGTGAAAGAAGGGTAGGATATGCTCAGTGAAATGGCAGAGCTGTCAACGGCATGTGAAAAGGCATGGTCTAGGAATGTGCACAATGTGTATAAAGAATGTCAGTCATGTACGTCGTTTTGGTGAAGAGCCAACAGTTGAGACAGGTAGAAGTAGAGGGCATTGGTTTAGTTGTATGTTCAAGTATTTATTCATTCTTCCATTCAGCAGCTGTTTGGAGCACCAGTCAATACCAGAGAAAAACGGTTTTAACTTGATTCTGAAAACAACAGGGAGTGGTTGACCTTTCTGTGCTGTGCCTATCTAGACTGTGCCCGTTCTTCTCGAGGCACAACACAAATCCTGCTTGCTTTTTGCAGCTTCCCAGATGGCGCATATTTGGTGTCTGCCATTTAGTGCTTCCCGTTATTATCTTTTCACATGTGTTTCTTGTTTCATACAGATGATAAATTGCCTTCGGGGCAGGGCTCACATCCTACACTTTGTATTTCCCTCAGGACCAAATAGTGCTGGGGACATATCTATACTCGTTGACTATTTACTGATTGGTCTTTGATTATTAAAATTCTTTTGATAACTCTTTTTGGGCACATCTGAAGGCCTTTTCATATCCACTTAAATCTTGTTTTGTGAGGGTTATTTGCTCCTACTCACTGTCCCTGCTTGCTCTTCTGCAGTCTGATGGTGGAGCCTCTGTAGAAGTCACGAGAAACGTGGAAGAAATCGTGGTAAAAATCATTAATGTGTTTGTGGATGCACTGCCACATGTTCCAGAGCACAGGCGCCTGCCCATCCTTGTTCAACTAGTTGATACACTAGGTGCAGAAAGATTCCTCTGGGTTCTCCTCATCTTGCTTTTTGAACAGTATGTCACTAAAACAGTGCTGGTGGCTGCCTATGGAGAAAAGGTCAGAATATAGGGTGGGGTGATAAGAAAGCAAATGGTGATCTCGCACAGATTTTGTGATGTTTTCCAGTTTAAACTTTGGGCTGGTGAATGCCTAATGTGCATTACTTAACAGTACTTGCTCAGAACTACTTTTAAAGATGTTTTTGACATTCTTTAAAACTGCTTTCAGAGCCTATAGCCCTCTGAATATTTTCAGTAACAACAAAAGATCTCCTGAGGGTGATTTAACTTTTCTAAGAAACGGGGTCTGATGCTGGTGCCATGGTGGGTGGTTCTATTTTAAGCCTAATAGAGTACAGCTGTAAAGTAGTTAAACTATGTCTCTTGACAGTGATTTTGAGGGTGTTTTGTCAGGAAAGGGAGGAGTGTCAGTTTCATTGAAATCAGCAAGATGCAGGTGATTGTTTTGAAGAGCCCTGTTTAGATACATAAGGGTAGAACTTTTAGGTCCAGGACTGGTTTTTTTTTTTTTTTTCCTGTGAGGAAGACCAGCCCCAAGCTAACATCCGTTGCCAGTCCTCCTCTTTTTGCTGAAGAAGACTGGCCCTGGGCTAACATCTGTACCCATCTTCCTCTACTTTATCATGGGATGCCACCATGGCATGGATGACAAGCAGTGCGTCGGCCTGCACCCAGGGTCCGAACCAGCTGCCAAAGCGCGAACTAAACCACTACGCCACCGGGCCAGCCCCCAGGACTGTTTTTGAATGACTTCTTAGACATGAGATATAGGAATAGATCTAGACCTACTCTAAGTAAAGTTGTATGTTCAGTTCTGCCAGAAATCATAATGCATATTATCCTGCAGTTAGGCCCTCATAATTCTCATAAATTGGCTTCTTCATGTAAGGAGCTCAGTAACTCATTCCTCTGGTGATACATATGACCATAAAGAACAATATATAGTGACTTTGTGTGCTGAGAAATATTTTTGAAACATTTCCCTTATTTGTACTTATTAAAACATAAATTTAATAGGTACAGTTTTATTGACTATTTTTCTTCTCTGTACAGGATGCTATTTTAGAGGCAGACACTGAATTTTGGATTTTAGTCTGTTGTGAATTTAGTGTCCAGCATCAGATACAAAGCTTGATGAATATCCTCCAGTACTTAATAAAGCTGCCAGAGGAAAAAGAAGGTAAGCGTGAATCAGGTGTTAGTTACTGTTTAATCTGAAAGCTCCGGAGAAGCAGAAGACAATGCAGGTTATCTTTAAAACCCAGAGTACATCTTTAGAAGGATTTTGTTAAGTTAATAATTTTTAATTTGAGTATACGATTGTGTATCTTCTCAGATCCTTATGGAAAATGGTAAGTAGGATTTCTACTTGCCTTTCCTCACACATTGGCTTTTATACCTCTGTGCCTTTCCACTGATGTGTTGGCTATGGGGTGTTACAAGTGTCAAGGATGAATTACGGTAGAATGACAGCAGGACCTTATAAGCTGTCTCTTAGCTTCCCATTAAAATATATGTGAAGACCTTTACAAGAAGAAAAAAAATAGGTACCGCAGCAGTGGTAACTGAATATTAAAATTATTCCATATATGGGAGTCTTAAAAATTCCATTAATTGTAGCACCAATGAGACTGGCTTAAGAAAGGGTTGATGTGTTGAAGGTTCTTAGTTCTCTGCCCTTCGAAGCAGAACAGCAAGGTGCATTAGAAAGGAGGTTCTAAGGACTCTGCAGGGGCTGTTATCTGTGTGGCTAGCCGTTTGCCCTGTTTTCCCTGCTTGGCCAGGCAGTGATTCATCTCATCCTACAGTATGCTCAGGTTTGGCAGGGACAAACCGGAAGGTGCCTGGAGAGCTGTTATGTGGTGACATGCTTCAGGAAGAAGTCTTCATTTTGAGTCACTCTTGTACAGTGATTTCTGGGTGGCCCACCATGGACCCCCAACACTGCACCCCCAACCACTTTTATAAGAGATAGTTTGAATATGGGATTCTACAAAGTCTTAGGACATATGTTTTCAAACTTTCAGAATTAAACATGGAAGGCTAAAGATGACCCTCCTTTAGTCTGTTGTGGGCCACCAAGTAAATGCCTCTGAGGCTTCAGAAATTGGGTGTGGAGCAAACATTTAAAGACTTCTCTTGTAATATCTTTGTACTCTTGTAATATCTGCCATTTGCTTGTCTCAGTTGCCCTGTTTTTTTGTTTGTTTTTGTCATACACACTCTTCTCAGGACTATTGGGTACTTTCTTGGTAAGTCCACTCACATCTTTCACTAATTTAGAAGAGGAAAAACTGGCTGTAATAGATTAACAAATTCCTCTCTGAGAATTGTATCCCATTTACTATGCTCATTATGTCTGTATCTACACTAAAGATTCAGGTGAAGATGAGTGCAGTCACTTGTTTTGTTGCTCTTTTTCAGAAACCACTCCCAAAGCAGTATCTAAGAGTGAATCACAGGAACAGATGCTACAGATTTTTAATGTAGACACTCACACTAGCAAACAGCTGCGGCATTTTAAATTTTTGTCAGTGTCCTTCATGTCTCAACTCTTGGCTTCCAATAATTTTATCAGAAAGGTAATGTGTTCTTTAAATGTGTTTATGATAAAATGATTTTGCTTTTTCTAAAGGAACTATGTTTTAAACTAGTAAAAATAGCTTGGTAAATATCTCATGAAAATATGAGACATACCTTTAAAGATAGTAGAAAAAGAATAGTACAATTTACTGTAAAAAACTGTTTGGCATGATCTGTTAAGGTTGTACATATATAAACCCTATGACTCAGTAGTTCCATTTGAGAATGGTATATACCCAGAAATGTATGAGCATGTACACTAAAAGACATCTACGAGAATGTTCATAATAGCATAATTCATGGTAGCCCAGAACTGGCAACACCCCAAGTGTCTGTCAACACTAGAGTGGATGAAGTGTCTGTCGTAGTAAATGGACACCAGTGAACCTTAGTGACACACAGCCACCTGGTGACTCTCATAAATGTATTATTGAAGGAAAGAAGGCAGACATGAAAGAACGCATCCTTGATTCCAGTTGTATAAAATTCAGAAATAGGCAAAACAAACCTATGGGTTTAGAAGTAAGGATAGTGTTTATCTTTGGGAAGGAGGAAAAGAGTAGTAATGGAGGTCAAGTAGAGGAGGGATTCTGAGATGCTAATAATCTTGCTATTTCTTTACCTGAATATAGTGAGCTCTACACATATGATTTGTGCACCTTTCTGTTTGTGTGTTTAACTTTAAACAATGAGAAAGAAAGAAGGAAATACCGAAACAAAAGGAAGAACTAAAGAAGCATTGAGAAAGAAGGACCAGGATCATGACCAGGAATATAAGAATGGTTAAACATCAGAATGTCTATCTATATTATATATCTGTTACAATGCATGAACAGATGAAGAGGGGAAACCATATGATTACTGAACTATTTACAGGAAAATGATTCAACAAATTCAATACTTACTCATGATTTAAGGAAAAAAATCCTCTTAGAAATGTGAGATGGATAGGAATTTCCTTGGCCTGATCAAGGTATCTATCAGAAACCTATAGTTTACATCACAGTTCATGATGAGATGTTAGCAGTGTGCCTGTTAAAGTCTGGAACAAGGATGCCCTCTGTCGTCGTTTCAGTTCATCAAAAGAAATGAAGTGTAAGAATCAGGAAAAAAAGAATCAGTAAGCGCATAGAACTAATAATTAGTTTAGCAAGCTTGCTTGATAGGTGTCAATGTAGACACTGCTCTGTATCAAGCAGGCTAACCAAGGACAGTGGTGATGCAAGAGCAGTCAGATGGATCAGTGTGACTGAACGTAAGCGCTGACACACACCCATGTGCATGTAAGAAATGTGTCATGTGACAGGTGCCATTACAAAGCAGTGGGAAAAGAGACTTGTCCAAGAACTACAGCTGGCACAATTTGTTTTCCATGTGTGGAAAAAAGACTGACCTCACATTGTAAACAAAAGACAATTTTAGGTAGATTAAAAACGTCAGTGTGAAAAGTAATACTTAGAACTTCAAGGAGAAAATCAAGGAGAACGTCATTGTGACCAGAGGGTAGAGGAGAATTTCTTCAAAACTTCAGCGAAAAGCTGCCATAAACAAAATACAAAGAAAGCCACAGACTAAAAGTGGATTATTACTGTGTATAAATCAAAAAGCATCAGTTTTCATTAGAACAACTGGCAAAGAATATGAATTCACTAAAGATGATCACAAACAGCCAATTAATACATGACAACACAACCTCCCTAATAAGGAAAATGCAGATTAAATGAGATACCACTATGATGTCCATCAAATTGGCAAAAATTTAAAAGCTGTTAATACCAATAAGTGGCAAGGCTGAGGGGCACAGTCATGTGTTACACAATGATGGGTAGTGTGGTTCAACCACTTTAGAAAGCAGTTGACAGTTTCCAGTCAAGTTGAAGATGCTGTCTCCTGTGATCTAGCAGCTCCCTTCACAGGTATATGTGCTGTACGAAAACTTGCCTAGATGCTCAAGGAGACATAAAAATGTTATTCTTAGCATCGTTACCAAAAGAGAAAAAATGAACAAAGACTCAATGTCTACCAGCAGAGGTGAATGAATAAATAAGTTGTGGTATATGTAGAGGAATATTGTGTGCAGTTAAAATGAATGAACCAGAACAACATAAGTCATCACAGATTGATCTCAAAAATCTAATTTTATCCAAAAAGCATGTCGCTGACTGATACGTATGTTCACGTTTGTGGGCCCTGAGGTAGTGGGGGAATGGGATTAAGGAGCAGTGCCTAAGGGATGACAGCTATAGCCATAATGTTTAACATTTTAAGATTAGATAGGAGCTATTAGATATGAGCTAACGAAAGATAAGTGTTTTCATAAAATTAGTAGGTAAATGGGTATTGATTGCCATATTTTTCTGAATCTTTATAGTACTTTACAGATATTACAATTATCTATAGAATATAATTTAAATTGAATAGAATGTAATTAAATTAACAGAAATAGAGTTATTACAGTATGATGGGGATGATCTGAACCTGATTAAATTGTAATGTCAGAAAACAATCACTGAGAAGTTTGAGTTGAATAGTCTCAGACGAGTTTTGTTGAGTCTGCTTCAAATGATTTCTTATCATCAGCTTCTGTATTGTTCTAATGATGCCTTCTTTAAAAATCAGGTAGTTGAAAGTGGTGGTCCTCAGGTTTTAAAAGGCCTTGAACAGAGGTATGTTACTTTCCTTTTTAAATTTTTATTTGGTAACAATTTCAAACTTTTTATCAAAAAGCTGAAAGAATAGTACACAAAACTCTCATATGAGTCTCCTGTGTTTTAGGTTGCTAGAAACGGTTCTTGGCTATATTAATGCCATAGCACAATCCCTGGAGAAAAATGTAGACAGACTAACTGTGAAGTTTTGGCGAGCACTACTTAGTAAAGCTTATGACATGTTAGATAAGGTAGGTTTTTCTTTCTCCCCATCTACTGTGTTTTTTTGCTGTTTTTATGTCATTGTGAAATTATTTAACAAAGTTTTACTTTAAGAATAAACTTAGCAATAGCTTCCCTTAATGCAGCTCAGATTTTTCTTGGAAAAGAATCTCTTGATGACTAGAAATAAATGTGTCAGAAAAACACTTGTTTCCGTATTGCTTATGAGAACGTGTGCCTCAATATTTAGTGATGCTTAAATCTTCAGTCATGGAATACTGTGTAATGTTCCACTTTAGTCAAGTGGAATAAAAGAAAAATACCTATTAGGTAGAGTGTGTGGTTTATTAGAAATATCACTGGCCTGGACATTAGGATCACTGTTTAAAAATCTGGCTAAATTACTTAGCTCCGTGGCATTGAACAATTCACTTAGCATCAGTTTTTTCTGTTGTTGTTGTTATTGTTTGTTTTTTTAATAGATGTGGTTAGTAATGCCTACCTGAAAGGTTTAGTATAAGAATTAAATAAGAAAATGTGTATTAAAATGCCTGACATCTAGAAGATATGCAATGAATAGAAGTCTGTCTGAATCTGAGTTGATCTTCCCTTTGTTGTTGTTATTTTTGTTGTTAAATGTAAAACTGCCATGTAGGTCAATGCCTTGCTGCCCACAGAAACATTCATTCCTGTGATTAGAGGGCTGCTGGGTAACCCACTGCCATCGGTTCGCCGGAAAGCGTTGGATCTTTTGAACAACAAGCTACAGCAGAATACGTCCTGGAGGAAGAAAATTGTAAGTGAAGACTGTATCAGACCCATTTTCAGTTCTTTGCTTTATCAAAGAGTCACATTTAACTCCCTTAGGTTTCTCCAGTGGTACACTTTAAATGAGTATATCATTATCTGAATATAATGCTGTGATGTGTGTATGCATTTTAAAATGTGATATTCTAACAGGAGTATGTATATATGTTGTAAGAACTCTTAGAATGGAATTTCAGCTTAAGAGAATTCTTGCTTAATATAGACCATACGTTGCCTTGGCTTTAGCATACTTCTCATCCTCTTTTACTCCAAACTAGTAGAGTGCCTTATGTAAATCAAAAATTGGTCACAAGTGCATGCATTTGCTTAATGGTAAAAAAAGCAGATGGAGAAACAATTGCTTATGTATAATCACGTGGCTTAGGACCTTGGTCTGATTTCCATTTAGGCAGTTTCAAGCAATAAAAGTGGAAATATGGGTTGGCATTTTTTCTGCAGCTTTATTTGGAAATTTTGGCTGTCCTCTTCAGGTTCACCGTTTCCTAAAACTGGTTCCAGTCCTTTTGGCCATTGTGCAGCATAGAAAAAAGGCAGTAGAAGAGCAAGCAATAAACAGACAGACAGCTTTGTATACCTTAAAGCTTTTGTGCAAGAATTTTGGTAAAGAAAATCCAGAGCCTTTTGTCCCAGTGCTGAACACTGCAGTGAGACTGATTGCTCCAGAAACGAAGGAAGAGAAGAATGTCTTGGGAAGTGCTCTGCTGTGCATAGCAGAGGTGGCCTCCACCCTGGAAGCACTGGCCATCCCCCAGCTTCCCAGGTATGCTGTTTGGGACCTGCCCTGGGTACCGTCACACAGGGTTTCTGGTACAAATTGAAAAATAATACCTTAGTGACTTTTTCCCAAGTAAAAGTTACATAAAATTAGATTTGTTAAAGAATTGATGTTTTCTTCAAACTGAATAACAGAACATTGTCATTTACCTTTATGATTTTTATTATCCCCCAATTTTTGTTCCCCTTTGACCAGCTGTTATTAGGAAGCAATAGCTGATGCTCCTTTAGAGGGGCCCATCCATTTCTGCAAAAAGTCACTAAAACTCTTGTTCTTTATGTGTAGCCTGATGCCGTCATTGCTGACAGCAATGAAAAACACCAGCGAGCTGATCTCAGGTGAGGTCTATCTGCTGAGCACCTTGGCGGCCCTGCAGAAGGTTGTTGAGACTCTCCCACACTTTATCAGCCCCTACCTGGAAGGTGTTCTGTCACAGGTGAGCCGCAGTGACCACAACATGCTATTTGAGGTGCTAGGGGAAAGGGAAAGATTATAAATTTAATCATTTTATGTGTTCTTTAAGTTTTTAGTTTCTGTTTGGCCGGAAGATTATTTCTGAGATGTGCTTGTTTTTACTGTGTGTTCCTTTTTCTCTTCCACTTCCGTCGTCCCTATCTGCTTAATTATGACAGTGATATGGGTATCACTTTGTCATGAGGCTCTTCTCTTTTTTTGATTTTGCAGAATGTATTTTATTGCTCTTTCCCCCTGAGAGATCTTTGGAGTTGGGCTGGTCGAGCTGCCCTGTATTACTTCTTGTAGAAACTGGTGTGCCCTATTTGTTACTAATGTGAAAGGTTTCTTAATCCTAAGGTGTCTTTCAAAGCAGAAATCCTATATTGCAGGTCATTGGTTACATGCAGACAGACAGTGGGCAGGTGGCATTTCTAGTTGAAAATGCCTGAGAGTGACCCCTCATTCTGTTCTGTTGTATTGATCATTTGCCATTTATGAGGTTAAGAGCCTTAACGGCCATGATGCAAATGATTGAACCAATTCACATACTCTATAGCTAGGGCTTAAAAGTAGTCTTCTTACAGAAAAGGACCTCTACATCTGAGGAGCTTTCTAGATTTTTTGGCAGAGAAGAACTTGACTCTTCTCATGGTCCCTGGATTCCTGTCCTCTAAGAAAATCATCAGTCTGGGTGCTCTGTGTCCTTCTGCCTTCCACCATTTACCTACATCCCTAACTCCCAGTTGGGAAGGAAGCATCTGTCCATTTTTATCTACAGACATTCAAGGGTTGGCTTTAAAAGGAATTCTGTGTGAAGCTAAAATGCACTGAGCTTTTCCCAATCACTAGCATTTGGACTGAGCTCTCACGTTGTCACTATGACTTTCTGTAGGTGTGTAGACGTTCTCAGCACCCATAATGGCCTTGATCACTGTTTTTATATTCCTATAGGTGATTCATTTGGAGAAAATCACTAGTGAAATGGGCTCTGCCTCGCAGGCTCACGTCCGTCTCATGTCTCTTAAGACGACACTGGCTACTACGCTGTCACCCCGAGTCCTACTGCCAGCCATCAACAAAACGTACAAGCCAATTGAGAAGAACTGGAAGGTGAGATCATATTGGGTATTATACTTTGGAGAAGGGAGACGTGGCACTGAAATTTTTAAATTTTCACTTGAAGAAGAAGATCGTTAATTCCTTTATAAGTGCATTAATGAACTCTAGGAATATTAAAAATTGGCACGTCTCTTTACTGTGTTTTTGGTAGAATCACATGGGTCCGTTTATGAGCATCTTGCAAGAGCACATTGGGGTCATGAAGAAGGAAGAGCTTGCCTCCCATCAGTCTCAGCTGACCATATTTTTCTTAGAGGCCCTGGACTTCCGAGCACAGCACTCTGAGGTAAGCATGTTTCCACTCCCTGAAATCCTCAAGTTATCTACCTATTTAAGAGCCAGAGAAAAATCTAGCAGTGTAACCTGTTGTACTTGCCAAAATTATTTAGAGCTAGATGTCAGCACTCTAATAAATCAGCTCTTCTATTTCCAGAATGATCTGGAGGAAATTGGAAAAACAGAAAATTGTATCATTGACTGTCTAGTAGCCATGGTTGTGAAACTTTCTGAAGTCACATTCAGACCCCTGTTCTTCAAGGTATGCTTTCTTCCTCCACCTCTCCTGTGTACTCATGTGTAAGTTACAGGATGTGCAGAAGAAACTAATATTACTTTATCTTTTTAGCTGTTTGATTGGGCTAAAACAGAGGATGCCCCGAAGGACAGACTATTGACGTTTTACAATGTGGCAGATTGCATTGCTGAGAAACTGAAAGGGCTTTTTACTCTGTTTGCTGGCCACTTAGTGAAGCCTTTTGCTGACACCTTGAACCAGGTGAACATCTCCAAAACAGGTTGGTAGCTGACTCCAGTTCTGTTGACACCCTTGCTCTGTGTACCTTACACAAGGTACAATTAGTGTAATAAGTATGAGGAGGGTGAATTTTAGTGAGTTGTCAAGCATTGAAGTGTTTGTTAGCATAATGAAAACATGTTATAAATTGACTCACTTGGAAGGCAGGGTAGAGTAAAATGGGCATTACTATGTTATTGGAAGTAACTTTAAATCATTAAAGTTAAGATTGGTTTATTCTTTAATGCTATTGATCAACTCACTTGACAACTGGTAACTTGCCAAACTAAGCAATCTTAACAACTGAGAATCCTAACTCAGAAAGAAGGAATTGCTTACCCGAGAGACCATCCACTTTGTGTTCTGCCTTCATCCTAATTATGATTTCTAGGTCATTTTAGAAAACCCTTCTGATGCTTTTAATAGTGATTTGAATTTAAACACTGGAGGTGAAATTCAGTTTTTTTGTTTTTTGTTTTCATTCTCCTCTATCCACAGATGAAGCGTTTTTTGACTCTGAAAATGACCCTGAAAAGTGCTGCTTGCTATTACAGTTTATTTTGAACTGTTTATATAAAATCTTCCTTTTTGACACCCAGCATTTTCTAAGTAAAGAGAGAGCAGAAGCCTTGATGATGCCCCTGGTGGATCAGGTAACCAAAAAGAACCATCTTTTGTTAAAAGATGCGGAAGCCATCACTTAAATTTTTACAGGTTTTATATCTACCAAAATGACAGCTTGCTGGGCTTTTTTTTTTTTTCCATGTTTTACTTTTCCTTTTTTACAAAATTTTTATTTCAGAACCAGTTTCTCATTTTTCATGGATATAACATCTTCATAGTGGTGTTTCCTGAGTTTTACTTTTGAATTTTTCAAATGAAAGGCATGATAGAAGGTCTAATGGTTACATTTTTAATTTTTTAAAACTGGGTTTATTGCTGCCCTCTAGAAAAACTCCTCTAAGATGTTCTGTTGGAGGGAAAGGGATGAAGCTATGGGCTCTGAGATTCCATTTGAGTTCCAGAAGGTGGTAGATTTACTCCAGAGAGAGTATTAGAATACCACCTGGTTTTTGAGCCCGCTAATATCATGAAGGATAGTAAAATATTATTTATACATTGGGTATTCTTTCAAACAGAAATGAGACCTGTTGCTCAAGTCCTTATCTCTCAATAGCTGGAAAACAGGCTTGGAGGAGAAGAGAAGTTCCAGGAACGGGTGACGAAGCACCTGATACCATGCATTGCACAGTTTTCAGTGGCCATGGCAGATGACTCTCTTTGGAAACCGCTGAACTACCAGATTCTGCTGAAGACAAGGGACTCCTCACCCAAGGTTGGGAGCTGTGGTTGACAAGCTTTGATGGCTCGCATTGTCACTGTGTAGCCTGAACAACCTTGAAGTGGGTGTGGGTGTAGGACTCTGGTAAACTAGGCGGGACAAATATAGCTGCTTGTCTTCCAGGACTAGAGGTCAAGCTGTGTTAGGCAGAAGTTTGAGCCTGAAAAATTTTTGGTTTTTACTTCAGGCTATTTAAAAATAATAGTCCTCCCCCCAGCCCCATGGTGTGTTAGACACAACTAAAATACTTTCTAAATACTTTTAAATCTTGAAAAGACTTATTAGGTGAAATTTGTATCATTTATTTATTAGGAAATAATGAGAACAATGAGGCTATTTTGATGAACGCCCAGATTTTAAACTGTAGGTTCTTATAAAGTTACAAGTTAAATTTATCAAGAAAATCCTGTTTGAACATAGGTAGTTACAAACGTTCTTTAAACAACTCACTTGGCTGTATCCAAATGTTCTTTAAATTATCCAAAACCAGAAAGAAGACTAGTACAGCTTTTGTTTCAAAGTGAATTACTAACAGTATCAATCAACTGCTTGCACTCCTTGTCATAGACAAGTCATGTGAGAAACACCTGAACTTTTCTTTTTTTTAAGTTCCAAAACTAGGACATCGTGATACAGTGAGTATGTTTTTATTCAGGGATGAGATAAGAGTCCCTGGTCCCTCACACAGCTATAGTGGTGACCACATTCAGGATTCTGAGGGCAGGGAGTCCTGCCTGAGATGGCCGGGGCCACTTTAAGGCCAGGCCAGCAACATCTCCATCAGACAGGTGAGCTGGTGAGCTCCAGTGCACTTAAATTTGTTTTTTTTAAAGGAAAATGTTATAAAAGACATTCACATTAAAGGCCTGCAGTACTGGAACACAGTCTGAAAAAAACACTGATTTAAAAGCTATACAATAAACAGTTCCCAAATTGGTAAATAAACTGGTTTTCTAAGATGAAAGTTGAATGGAGACAGTGAAACAAACTCATGTGAAATAACAGTTTGTTGTCTCAAGTTAGACAGATCTTAAGATAATAAATATAGCAATACTTGTTTTTTTATCATTGTTTACCATTTTATCCCTTTCAGGTTCGATTTGCTGCTCTGATTACTGTGTTAGCACTGGCTGAAAAACTAAAGGAGAATTATATTGTTTTGCTACCAGAATCCATTCCTTTCTTAGCTGAGTTGATGGAAGGTAATTCCCAAACTATTAAGAAATAATTACAGTAAAATTCTATGAAAATGTGCCCAATGATAATGCAAATTTGGATATAATGTGATTAGCTCTGGACTCCAGTCCTCTGCCCTGCTCCCAGGAGGCCGAGTTCCTACTTTGAGTAGGGTGGAGGGGGCGTGTTAGGAAGTGACCACCTCATGATCATTTGAGATTCTGTTTACTGTGTAATCTTCACTATCTTTACTTTTGTGTTTTTTTGTAATAGTACAGACCACAATATTATTTTTATTAACCTCATACATTTGTATGATTGAAATTTTGGTCCCCAGATGTAGAATTATTGTGTCAAGTGTCTCGTGCCATTAAGGATGCAATAGGATAGCTGCCTGTTAATAATGACCACTGTTTATTCGGTGCTCTCCACAGATGATTGCATTTAATCCTCATGACAGGGTATACAGTATGCCATTATCCCTGTTTTATAAAGGAAGAAACGAGCGGCTTTAAAAGGAATAAGTAATTTAATAAACTAACGGAGTGAGTGTGACAGGTGGAACTGGGGTTTAAGTCCAGGTTTGTGCAGTTCTGGACCTGTGGCACAGTGAGTACTGTGCCACCACAGAGCCCAAGAAATAACAGTACATCTCATTATTAAGCAGGGGTGTCAGAGGCAAACAAATACTTTCATATTAATGATTCACTGCTTATCTAAAACAAAGTATATTCACCTTTGTTTCTTACATCCTGGAGAGGGGCCGTGTGGACTACTAAAGAGTGGCATCGCTAGGAATTTGGAATTTTCATTTGTGTACTTGCTCTTTTGGGGGTTTATCTTATTCAGCTTCCAAGTCTAAGATATAAGAAGAGAAGGAAGGGAGAAAGAATACAGAGGAGGTATTCCATGATGCTTTCTGCTTCATTAATGTGCTTCATTTCTCCCTTTTGATTGAATGATTGCCAGAGAGTGCAAGACATGAAGAATTAGGCTAATGATAATTGAGGCAGGAAGACTGACTCATTTTAACTTTGATTTTTTTTTTTTTAGATGAATGTGAAGAAGTAGAACATCAATGCCAAAAGACTATTCAGCAACTGGAAGCTATACTGGGAGAGCCACTCCAGAGCTACTTCTAAAACTTTGGGTTTTTTGGTGTTTCATACTCTGTTCAGAGTTCAGACTTATTTTTCGTATTTTTTATTTTTGGTTGTTTGGTACCATGTTAATTTTGGTGCCTTAACACCTACTTGGACTTCTTTACAAAGTTCCCACCTAGTTTGTGCTACCACACCAGTTGTATAGAATTGCAAAGAGAGTAAATGATACATGGTGTTTTTATACAGACTGCTGTGTTTGTTTAAACCTTTGTTATAGTCTTTTCTGATTGATGTTAATATTACAGACATGTTTGATTTTAGCACCCAAAGCTAAAAGAACCTTATTTAGACTGTAAAGCCTTAGAAATGTCTTATGTACGTGGTATCCATGTCAGAGATTTCACTCAAAGTAGCTCTTTCAAGAAAATGACAGTTATTCAGCACATTTGGGTTTTTACTTTTTACTTTGGGTAGATGACATTTCAGCCATCATTTTTGTGTGTGTGCCCACAGAGGGAAGTGGTTCTGGAATGCACCTTTCACTCAGGACTATGATTGTCGTCTTTATCCTTCCGTGTTTCGAGGGGGTGGAGGCAATAGGCTGTTTATAATAAACAACCTACACCTGACTGATCCCACAACTAGAAAGGGCCCAGAAGAAGCCCCCCTAGGATTAGAAATGATCACATTTCCACTGGTGGTTAACTAAGAATTACTTGTATGAGAGAGAAGGTAAGTAAGTATCAGATTTTTTTCAAAGCTCTGAAGTTCTCTAATCTATATACTATGTCATGGTGAAGCTGGAAAGTGTGGGCTCAAATAAAATTAATCTGCCCAAGGCATTTTATCTATGCCTTTTTAAAATTTAAGGCATCTAAGAACTGTCCCATAGACTGTTCTAATTGCGTTTGAAAGCCTTTGATTTGATTTAATATAGAAATTTAGTGCAGAATTATGACAAAGAAGCAAAAGCCTAACTTGCAGTTTTAGAGGGAGCTTGCTAGGAATGCATATTTCTCTTTAAGAAATGTCTTGATAAGATTCATTAATAAATGCTAATAGCTTCTTTTCAGAAAACATCTTAAGATTTTGTATTTATTCTATCAAAGAATCAGTCTTAGGTCTTAGTAATACCTCCACATAAAACAAAAATGAAAATGAACTATGTTTAAGACTTTTAGAGGAAACAATCTAAGTGGGCTTTTATTTTTTCCTAAGTGGCCTACAGTCTCCAACATCTCAGTCATGCTCTCTGATGTTCTTTAATGAAGAAAATATAACCCTGGGGGATTCTAGAGCCTTCTTGCCATCTACCACTTTCCCAAACACCTCTACCCCCAGTGTTTTTTTGAGCTTGGCAAGACAGCATAATTAACATGAAAAGGTAGAGAAGAATGAAGAGCTAGAAGTTTCTACACTAAGTACTTTTAGAAAATAAGACTGGTAATAGTATTCTTTTCAATATATGAACAAGAAAATAATATCTAACTAAAGTGTGTTATGAAAATATTCCTACATCCTGGCAGAATTCAGTCCAGCAATTTAATATGACAAAATCATCTCACTGATTTAGCTTTTCACCTCCCCACTCCCAAGCCTTTGAAATTTCCTGTAACAAGATCTGACCTGTAAGAATTCTACAAAGAACTTCTGCAAACTTGCTTCAAAGAATAATAGAAAAAAATTACAGAAATGCAACAGTTTAACCTGCTGATACAGGTTTGATTTTAATCACTTAAAGTAGAACAATGTTTTGATCTCAGTTGCTAATGATGATGGACTAATCTTTAGAAGAGCAGAGAGGCAGTGTTGGTTTGCATGTGGACAAGCAACAGATTTTTACATTGCCTTTACTTCATTGGTCTCAGTTCATATATTTTACTTTCTCATAGTGTCTATTTTATAAAGTCATCAAGTCTAATCTTGACATTGATTTGTTACCCATAATCATCTTATCAATTGAATTCCTCTTGCTTCTACCTTAAACTTTCTGTAGAGTATGTGCAGACCTCTGACTCACCCTAAATTCAAATATTCTAAAATAAGCATTTACTGCTACAGAAATCAGTGGCCTTGAGATTGATATCAAGTTAATTTCAACAACATTTATTTGTTTTTTGCCTTAATCTCTGTGCCATGTTCAGATTTCATGTTAATTATTTGATAATGCTTTCAGCTAATAGAGCTAGATATTTATTATGCTAAAGAAAACTGCCAGATGGAAGTCAACATCAATCCTTTCAATTATGCAATATATTAGAACACCGGTTACAAAAGCGATCACTGGTGAAGGGGTAGTGTCTTCTATAAATTAGTGTCTTTAGGTGATTTACTAGCTGAGTAATTTTTAAGTCCCTGGTAAGTTTATGCAATGCCTGCAGAAAAAACAGTGGCACAGTGGTAGAGCACAGAAGATTCTGAGCTCAAGGGAACAGGAAACAGTGGTTTTGTGTGCCACTGTGTATATATCGCCAGCTCCTAGCACAGTATTGGCGACAAACTAAGTGTTCAATGCATGTTAGCTACTGTATTTAAGAGGAACTTAATAAATACTTGTTGAATGTGAAGTGGGTTTAAAAAAGAGGCCAGTGTAGGAGAGAGAGCTTAGAAAGGCCTTAATAAAATAGCTATAAATTGCTCTTGCCTCAAATTTCCTCATTCTGTGCTAGACAAAGTCATACTTCATGGCAAGGACTGAGAACACCCAGGAAGTAGAACTTAATGTTATGCTACCTCAATTTAACAATATATATAAACGACATAACATAAATGATAGCAAGATACATTTTAACAAGGTCAGTGTTACATAAGCCATTTTGTATTTCAGTTTTTGTGGCAGTCAAATCAGCTACCAGCTCCTTACTTCCAGTAAGTGGATATCGCCATCAATTTCCAGCATGTCAATATTGCTCAGCTCTTTAAATCTGTGTTTGTACTCCAGGCTGTGTACACCATTTACCGCAACCTTGAATTCTCTAACATCACAATAAATTATCATCTGGAAAGAAAGTACACACAACATTAGTGGCTCCCCTTGGTTTAAAATTTTGTTTCTTGCACTCTGTCAAAAAGTAAACCATTTGGTTTACTTTATACACAGAGAAGTTCTCCCAGCCTGCTGCTTTAAGTTCCCTCTTGTGATTTCTAAGACCCTAATGTAACTAAGGTGTATCAGGTAATGGCACCTTTGGCCTTGTCCTGAGGGGAAGTGACTCTCAATATGCATAGAACCTCATACTGTCCCCAGGGCCTGGCGAGCCCTCCTTTCCTCACATGCTCCCTCTCCTGCCCCTGGCTCCTGAGAAGTGGAAAGCTGCCCCTCCTCACTGATGTCTGGGAACTCGAAGCAGGAAAACTGCTGACTGACCCTCATTCACGGAGGAGCTGACTCCAACTAACACGCTGGGAACCAAGGGACTTGGATCCTAACTTTTCTGCGTCAAACTCTAGGATCTTGGACAAACCAGACTATGAAATTTCAGAAGTTTAGAGCACTTGCTAGTGATTGCACAGCTTCTTGGTGACCCTGATTTTTATGCCAGCTCAGCACATCTTGGCCTCAGTCTGTTTCTCAAAAGCACTTCAAAGTTCAATATTCTGTGAATCTAGGGAGCAATCAGCATTCTGGCAGAGATTCAGTTCAGATTCGTTACTGGTGTTACCCCTCAGAGCTGTCTTTGCCTAAAACTCAAAGGAGTGAAAAACAAAAGAAACTACTCTCCTCTTAAATCACTTTACACCTAAATCTCATATTTTCTGATACCACATTCCCAGTGCCAGTCTGGCCACTGATTCTACCGTTTGTTTTCCAGCCACACAGAAAAGGCCGATTTGGGGAATCTGCACTGCGTTCTCCCTATGCTCCCGACCTCCATCGAGGCTTCAGAAGAGCAGAGAGGAGCAGCACAGCCTTGCTGCTAACCTGGCCCCATCCCCAGAGGTAGACTGAGGCACAAAATCTGAATCTGCAAAGAAGCAAACGGAGTATCTTCTTTTGATAGGACTAGTGGAAATGGCTGCTGGGGGAAATTAGGAAGAGGGGGATATCTCATGGATAATAGAGCTAACTGACAGAAATGAAGGCTCTAGGGCTACATAAAGAATTGGGGAAAATATCCTTAACCTGGGATTATATCCCCACAACAATGGTGGAAACCCCAGTTTCAACCAGGTGGAAGGGACCTTTGGTAATGAATGTACATTTAACAAAGTCTCAAGAGAACACAAGACACATGGCTTCCTGCTCATGAGATAGATAACAGTGGGAAAAGAGACCTATATAGTATCAGAGCAAGTGCAGAGCCGATGCATTATGAGCAAATGGAAAAGAGATGGCATGCAGCCAATGAACATACTATTGCAAAACAAAAAGAAGAAAAATACGTAACATGCAAAAAAACTCCACCCCAACCTAGAGGAAAACACGGAACAACAAAATCCTTCACAACCATCTGATGTTACAGAATTGCTAGCAAGAACGTGAATTTGATCAGAAGAGCTCACAGATGAAATTACAAAACAGATATTTTTTAAAAGACTGTAGCTAGAACTAATAAGTGCATCTGAAACAGCAAGGAACAGAAGATACTGTTTAAAGTCAGAGTAATGGCATAATGGAAAGATCTGAGAATCTCAATGAAAGCATATTAAAAAAGCAAGAGTTTGAAGCAAATGGAAAAAAATATCACTACAGAAAACAAACAACAATGATCCAACATGAGGATAATTACTGTTCCTGAAGTGGAAAACTAGCAAAAGGAAAAGATGATTATTTAAAAGATTTATTATTATTGTCCTTTTTTCTTTTAATACAGTAATTCCAAACTTGGAGCTCAGATAAGTCAAAAAACAAGTTATATCACTGGTTTCCTATCACCAACCACAAGGATCAACTTCCTACTGGAGCATTCACCTCTCTTTCTCCAGTGAATCCCAAGACACCCTTTATACCTTGACTCCTGCCGAGTCAACAAACCCTTGTGCTGCCCCTCTCACTTCCAGAGACGTGTTCAGATCATCCCCGAAATCTGGAAAACCCAACTTTACCTTTGACCTTCCACATCCTTCTGAATTCCAAACCGATATCCACAACTTCCAGGGAAACTATGATTAGCTCACATCTATCTGTTACTCCACATACCAGGATACTGCATTAGACTGGAACTTGTGAATAAACATTAATGTCAAATCACCATCTTCTAGTCAGCCTTGATGTTCATGCTTCTAACAACTAGTTTTGATGAGTCCTCAAGAACTCAAATGGTCCAGAGCATGTGACAGTTTAAAATGTTATAGAAGCATGACCTAAATCAATGACCCTAAATGACCACATGAGGCAGTGAGTCACCTAAGCTAGTGAGTGAACCTAGCCAACCACCCAGCATCCACATGTCATGGACACTATTCTCTGCTCAGCATTCCAGATTGTGTTATGTGGGAAAGGTTGTATTTTCATAATATTCACATATTTGGGGACTCAGGACTACATGCCTTCAAGTTCCAATGGTCTAAACATATCTTACCTTGGATATATACAAACAGGACTAACTCCTTGGAAGAAAGGACTGCCACCTAAAACTGTGTATAACCAAGATGGGAGATGCAGTTTTATGGTTCCTATGTCCTCATGTTCACTTAGGATTAAACATGTTACTCCAAGTCCTGAGATAAGGTTCCTGAAAATTCCTATTAACTAATAGGGGGCTACACAGTAATTTTCAATATGACAAGTGTCAAATAATTCCAATGCAAATAACGTGGTACTCTACTGGCTTTGCCATTTTTACTGGTTGTCTGTTATAAAAGGGGGCATTCAAAATACAATCTCCAAATAAACAAACATAAACCACATACAACCTCTACATATTAAGTTAGGACTTGATTTAAATGGACCATTTATCCAGCCCCTGATTCCAAGATTCTTTTTCCTGTCCCATTTTCAAAAAATAATCTCACCTCAAAGTACATCCCAGGACTAAATGGGAAAGAGGTAATATTTCTCTCTTCTTCTCCCCAGGACTCCTGAAGAAAAGAATTTCTTACAAATGCTTTAGTATTCAGGCGTGGGTTCAAGTGGAGAGCAATATCCTTTGATTTTCCTGATTTCAGATCAACATTAAAGCTTTTGAGAGAATTAAAAAAAAACCTTATTAACCAACCGAGTAGTGCAGTTTCTGCAATTTTATCAACCAGAATTGAACTCTGATTATAACTACACAAAACATGTATGCACACAGACACAAAAACGCAGATGAAGGTGAAATTTTAAATTCTGAGTTAGCATTCCATTGATATGTTATTTGCAAAATAAAACTATAAAAACTTTAAAATCACTGTTGGGACTACAGATCTGGTTGGGAAGGAATTAAAGGGTGAGAGCAAGTGAACCAGATGATGACGTCAGGCTGTAGGAGTACAAGATCCTTTCAAGCGGGTGTTCTAACATTTTTAAGTTTTCGTTTCTTCTTGAAAATGTACTGCTTTCTAGGAAATAGCTCTAATTTCAAGCTTTCAGAAATCTGAACATTTCTGGAGAAGGTTCTTAAAGCAGACATTTTATAAGTCACATGACAAGAGAGGCCCTAACAAAAGTTACCTGATCTCAAAGGGCTGCCCTGGAGTTCTACAAGGTGAGGGTGGGCCTCGTGGACAAAAATGCCACCCTCTTCTCGGCCACAAAAAGCCTAGGTCAGAACACTGGAATTTAGTCCTGGTTCTGCCACCAACTAATTGTTAGCAGTCTAACTTCCTCTTGCTTTAATATAATCACCTTTCAAATGAGGATTATGACACTAGCCCTACTTATATCTCACAAGACTCTTACGGAGTATAATGCAATAAGAGACACATGGGGAAAGCATTCACTCTATTACTGATAACTTACTGATACTGACCCTTTGGCATTTGTATTCACTTCTCCTTTAATGACGACAGTTCGTCCAGGGCCCATTGAGGAGTTCAACCTTGCAACAAATGGCAGAGTCTGAAAAGAAACCATAATCAGCACTAGGAAGCCTACAGAAAGGGATCTCATGGGAAAACTGTCCAATGACACTGGGGAATGTTTAAAGGTCATGACCTTGAAAGCCCATGAAGGGACAGATGGGCCCCAGATGGGTCCCCAGCAGTCAGCACTGTGCATGGCTCACAGCAAGCACTCAGTGAGTACTTTCTAGACAATGAAATGAATGGACGTGGAGTGGGACCTGATATCCTCTGTATGAGTAAAATTCTCTCTGAGAAAGTTACCTATGCTTGAGGTCTGAAGCAGTGCTCTGTGTTCTACCTGAAGCAGAAGCAGCCAAGAGGGAAGGAGTTAAGGAAATACACACTAATGGCTCAGAGACTTTATGCCTGGTTGACTGACATCTGTCCAGGGATAGCATATAAAGACAAAGTAGCTGCTTTAGGCTTCTACTGAGGGTAGGGTTACACACACTAGTTAATTAAAACTTAATTTGTTTTATGGAATTAAGAAAATTTTTGGCTTTTCAAACCTTTGACAAACAGTTGGTAGGTAGTATTTTGGCGCAAGTCAAAGTTTGATTGGCAGTCGAACCTTTGCTCTTGGTGTAGACAGTTCTGGGTACGATTTTAGAAATGTCTCCTCTATTACTAAGCTGTAGGGAAACAGTTCTGCAATAAGGTATGGAATGAATGAAGCTGATTTCCAAGGTTCAACTATTCACTGACTGGGTAATTTTATAAAATGTTCCACTAGTTATAACCTAGGCGAAAACATTTACAAACTGTGACATGCCAGACTTTTGTACCATTGGAAGAGAAAGATAATATGATAACGTTTGAAAAGAAAGAATTACATTTTATAACATGAGCAGTCAGATCTTACTGGTTGTACTGGCCAGAACCTAGGACAGCAGTGCCTGCTCCGCCCTGGGTGTGACATCCAGGCAGCCAGTGCTTTCTGACAGCGTGGGACAGAGTAGTAAAGGGCTACTCAGTCTGACAGTCCTGCTCCTCTGAATCCTGTATCCTCCACCATAAGTTAATCATTTTCAGACAACTACACATGAGCTTCAAATACATTTTATTTGTTCTTTCCAGGGTGCTCCCAAAATGCTAAGATTATATTCTATCTATGAGGTACAAACATGCTGAGATCACTAAGACTCACTTTCTCCACTAGTAACAGCAAAACTCCATGTTGAAACTGCACTTGTTCCCATGGGGGAGAAGACATGTGGAAGTTCTTTTGCCAACACACTGATTGTGTTCAATATCTAGAAATACTTCATGACAGTACTATTCAACAGTTAAGACTGAGAGAATTCTTTTTACATAAAAATGGTGGGCAGAGGTCAGATATAGTGAGAGTTTAAGCATGAGCAAAACTTACAGTGCCTGGCACCACAGAAGTATATCCCTCAATTTTCAAATGATTACTTTCAGCCTATATTAAAAACAATTTTTCATATTAAAAACAATTTTAAAAGACTCAGCCTGCCTGTCACCTGATTTACATGGCAATTAAAAGAACATTTTTAAATTAGTAGTTCATTAAAAGATTTAATATTTACATTTTCTCTACTTATCTCTGTCAGTTCCAGAGTAGACGCTTGGGTACTTCTTAAATCCTGAAGAAAAGATAAGATTAACTTTTAACATCCATCAGAATTCTAAATATAACCTAATTGACATATCAAAGAAAATTATAAATGGTACTACACATGAAAATTATGATCCAAAAATGCACTTAACATTAGGGTCCTTTTCTCCCTTATCAAATTGGCAAACATTAAAGAGAATAAGGACTAATGTCAAGAAGAATGTGAGCAAATGGGCCCAGCTGTTGAGACTGCAAATTGTTTTCATCTTTTTGGAGAGCCAGTTAGTATCAATCATAAACTAAATGGCAATACCCTTTGACTGAGACATTCCACTTCTAGGAAACTATCTCAGAAAAATACTCCATTGTACTCCTATGTCAAGGAAATACACCCTATCTAGCTAAAAAGGGCTTTTTGTTTTGGGTTTTCTGTTAGAACCATACTAGATTTGCGATCCTACAGACAATAAAGCCCTGGTCAATAAACAGCATCCTACTAGTGTGAAAGACTTACTTCTAAGAAATTAATACACTAATGAGGGAGATATTGACATTATCTTTATCTTAATAGAAGATGTTGATTAAAGCTGTTTTCTACCATTTCATGAGAAAACATCATCAAAGAAGACCTCAGGCTATGGAAGGGCACTCACCGAACTGAAGCTAAAGCCAACGGAGTGAATATTCACTTTGCCATAAATGCCCAGAGTGTCTATCTTCTCTGGGCTAATCCTGTGGGCATACAGCAGTGTATGTTTTCCATTTACAGCCACCTAGACAGACACAGAGAGTCCCCCCCACCGGCAAAAAAAACAGTTAATAAATTAACTTGATGAATTTATCCAAATTTATATCTGTTTACTTGGGTTTAATTTTATACCTTTTCGCATAGGTCTCCACATTACACGTGTGACCAAACTGTGACTGAAAGTATCCACAACACCAGCAGTGTTTCTTCTTTTGAGTACCTGATCTGATTAAACGCCATGGACCCTCTCTGCAGACAAATTATGCATTCATGAATATATGCATGTATGCATGTGTGTCCCTATGCATATATATGAGGGTTCAAAGGTTCCCCGGATGCCCTGGAGACCTGTAAACCCAGGTCCGAGATCTGCCCTGCAAGCTCACCATCCCATTGTCCTTGAGGACCACACTCTAAGAGAGATCACTGTGTACGTGGCAGGCATTCAATAATTATTTGTTGAATTTGCTGGATGAATGAACATGGGCAAGTTACCTAACTTATCTGAGATTCCTATCTGTAAGCAGGACAAAGTTCTCCCTCAAAGGCCTGCTGTTGTGAGGAGACGACAAAATGGCTTCTGTGAGTCTCCGAGCACAGTGCCTGACACAGAGCAGGTCTCCAGTACACATAGTTCCTTTTCCCTCCCTCCCAAATGCCAGGTACTGTGTTAGGGAGTGTCGGGAAAACACCAGCAGAATATGATATGGTCTCTGACCTCAAGAAGCTTAAAACCCACTGGCAGGCAAAATAAACACAGGAAAAAAACCAAAGCACAACAGTACAGGAACCAGTGTTAAAAAAGAACGATACAGACACAAGTGCTCAAAAGGCCAGAGAAGGGACGGACGAATGGAGTTCAGCAGATTTCAGGGAGATATTTTGGTGGGAGCGGTGTCCTCAAGGACAGAAAGGATCTGCACCAGAGATGGGAGGGTTTTCAGTCCAAGCGGTTCAGATCTCTAGTCTGGGAGGCTCTACAGGCTTGAGGGCAAGTGGGTGGAAGAGCCTCTCGGACAAAATTCTACCTTACACATCTGCACTAGGATGAAATGCTCGACAAAGCCGGTGATAGTATTTACTACACATAGGATTTCTCAGATCTCCTTTGGGTCTAAAATTTCATGATCCTAAAGAATTATCTTGTGGCAGGACTTCATTTTACAAAACCCTCCTGACTTCTACACTAGGATTCCCCATCTATTACTTCCAGATTTCTCCACACTTTGGGTCATGGTGGTTACAATTTACTATCCCATAATTAATATAATGCTGTGCCAGTTCAGAACTAAGCTCAGCCCTGCTAGGAGAAATGACCTAATAAAAAGATCTGGCTACACTGGAACCCGTCTTCTGCATGGCAGCATTGGTGGGAGACAGTAGCTGTGCCCCACCTCACATTTAGGTACCTGCCTATCCCCTAACTTTGGAGAAAAATTATAAAGCCAAACTCTTGCTCTGGATTTAAGAAATGTAATGTGAAAAGCTTGCTTGTGCGTTTATTCTCTTTAATGAGGATTTGACCTTCATTCTCCAAAACCTACCTGGAATTTGTCTTTCAGCACCATAAGCACAATTTCAAAGGATCTTTCTTTTTTGAAAGGCATGTCATAGGTGATCTCTTCCCATCCCCATTTTTCACTTTTCAGAGTATTGCAAACAATGCAGTTGGTCCTTTTGAAACGCGGATTGAAATGAAAGGCCACATCAGCTCGAGGCTTCACACTGCTGCCACACTGTAAGTCCACCTGGAATCTACACAAGGAAAGAAACATGGGCCACGTAAGTACTCAGAAAGGAAGGCTGCAGGGAAAGGCCCAGCAAACACAAAAATCCAGGCTGAGTGACATATGTGACATAGTGACATATGACTAATCCACATGGCCTAAATACCTAGTTGCCTAATCTTCCTTTCCTTCTTCCTTAGTAATAGAACCCCTGAGCTGTTGCTGGGGCCTATCTGTTCAGAACAGGAGCCTGTGTTTTCCAGCCTCCCTTGCAGCAAAGCATGCTCACATGCTTAAAGCTCTGTCAATGAGGCAGGAGTGAAGTGTTCAGGGAAAACTACTGGAAATGGCCTTAAAAGTCAGCTGCATCTGCCTTTTGTGCACTCCCTGCCCCCTCCCACCAAACACCATATGCAGCCACCTAGCTACCCCAACACAGATGTGAGGGCTGGAGTTCTAGCTTCTAAGAATCACGAGAAAGAATGTCACTCTAGGGACAGCAGAGTGGTGACCGGAAGACGCCTATGTCTCTAATGACCTTATGAAGTTGTCTTAAAAGGTTGGGCTGGGCTGTCTCTCCTTGAGACTTAATTTTCACATCTCATTTAAACCACTGTTATTTGGGCATCAGCCACATAGAGCAGAATCCAACTCTAACTGATAGAGCCTAGTCCAGAATTTGTATCTAAAGCAGGCATTTGATAAAACCATCCAGAATAGATCTTAAGAGATGCTGTGGGAATGTTATACTGTAACTAGACTTTGTCCCTGTCATCTAACCACAGTTCCCTTTTTTAACTCTATATTTGATTCTTCTCTCTCCCACATTATTTTTTGTTGTTGTTCCACAATCACAAAAAGACAGTTTATTCATGTCCTTTCTTCATCTAACACAATGACTTTACCTGTCCGAGTCATTAGGAACATGCCCACGTACTACAATCAAAGTTCCAGGCTCCAACTGCTCAGGAATGGTCCCAACATAGGGGATTATCTAGGAAAAATAATTTTAACAAATGTACATTTACATAAATAACATTGAAAGACTACATTTTTAAAAGCTAGCATTTTCCATGTTGTCCTCACTATTCAAACAGCGACAAGGGAAAAACATGGCCAGGATATTCACAATATCTGCAAATCGCTCTGAGTTCTTTGGAAAAAGACACAAGATAAACACTATTTACAGTATTTGGCTGAGGGTTTTGTAAAATAAAACTTCCACTTAATAGGATAATTCTGATAATAGAAAAAACAACTTCCTGCAATGTCATGGCCCCCTCCCTTTTCCCTAACATTCCACTGATGATCTCAAAAGCAGGATCAAGACCATGCTAAGTCCTACACCAATGCTGATGGAGATAATGACAAACACTCACTGCCTGTGGAGGGGGCTCCAAATTCAGCCGTTCCTCCACGCCCAGGATTCAAGTGCCTGATCTTCTCTGCTGGGCTTCCAGACTACAACCCACACAATGCTGGAACTCAGAGCACTGCATGATCTTAAGGAGGAGCTCTGGACGCCTATGGATCTCTCCAGACACCGCATCCACCTATCCTGGCCTGGTCCTGTCTGCAAGCTTGGGCTCCAATAAGTGGTCCTGCACAGTATTCAGGTCTCAACTTGCCTGCTCATCACCTGGAACCCAGTCTTTTTGTCTGGGGCCTGACACACTTTCAGACGTCACTCCCCTTCCCCAGAGAGGACTCCACTGTCCCCCCCATCCACTGACTGGGGACCTGTGCTATGTGGCTCCATCTCCTGCATCACAACCATCTTCCTCCTCCCCTTGAGAACATCAGAACCAGGCCAAGTAGCCCAGACATCACCCTGCCTTATGCCAAGCTCACCTACGTTAGGACATATATGCTAAGATCTATCCAAGGTAGCTCTAAGTGTCAAGAAATAAGAAATAAAACAAGAGAGGCCATATAAGAGTAGTTGTAAATTGGTGGCTCATAAGGTGAAAAATCTCAGCTCAAACACAGTGTCCTCTGTGGAGCCTTTTTCAGACTCCCTGGGCCAACTGATTAGCCCCTCTCTGAGCGTCCATCAGAGCACTTTGTATTCTGGTCATCTGCAAACATTTCTGCCTAGATTGTGAGTTGCATGGGGCAGGACTGGGTCATTACCTTTACATCCCCAGGACAAAGGTAAAGAGATGATCAATGATTACATGGTGAATGAATGAGCTCTCACCAGCCCGGAAATTGGGCTCTGGTAGGCCTTACACATGCAGAGGAGCAGCAACTAAGCAGCTGCTGAACAGCAAGTGTTGTTGCCTTAAGCAGTAAGACGAGAAATTACCAAAGCCAGTTATCATCTGGTGTCATGGCAACTGCTGAGGGCAGAGTGGGTAGGAAGAACAGAGTCCATCAGACAGGAAAATGAAAAACAACAGAAGTATAGACTGTGGCTTCAGCTACACATCAGAGTGGCTGGTTTTTGTGTATAGAGACTGTGGAAGGAATTATACCTCTACACTGATCTTTTGGGCCACAGCTGATTTCAAGAATAGATAGCAGCATCTTCCATAGTGTAAATCTTAATAAATGAAAATAGTTTTTGTAACTTCAGATTTTATATATGTTCAAATTATACTTATGCAGAATATTTAAGAACACAAAAAGTGATATAAGTATCAGTGAGAAAGTAACTTACAAAACTATATACAGTACGATCTTAACTAATAAATATAAATATTAAAAAGAAAACACTGTAAAGAAAAAAGCCAAAAATGTGACAACAGTTTTCTTGAGAGATGGGATTTTAATTTTCTTCTTCATATATTTTTATATTTTACAGATTTGTATAAGTATTTATATTTTTTATAACCACAAACACTTTTTATTATATATTTAATTTTAGGGTTGGAAAGAGCTTTTTGAGATCAATAATCTATCCCATCACCGCTAATAAGCTGTTCACAACTGTTAATAAATTGTGCCAGTCTGAGAAACAACTGTGCTGAAAATTTTGGCCATTTGCTGTTTTAGTCATCTGGATTAATGCTCTCTACTTGGGAAAGTACCCTCCATTATATCAGTAACACTCAACTTTTTTGGACCATACGAGTGACACAAAATGCCCTGCAGCCCACTCATTTAACCCACAACTATTTGCTCCTGTGAAAAGGGAGAAGAATGTTGTTTCCTAGGCAACTCAAAGCTTTGATGCTTTGATGTTTCACAATTAATTTATGTAAAATATTAAAATACAGATATGATTACATTGGAGACAATACAATAAGCTTAAGCCCTAGTTAGGTCTGGTGTTACCTGCCAAACATCCTAGCTGATTCATACTGCTTTGCCTTTTTTATGATTACTCACAAAATGTCTGCTATGCGCAAGAGTCTCTATTAGGTAGATGGCAGCTAGAAAGAATTATGAGCGTTCTGTCCATGAGGAGCTGATAATACAGCTGGCAAGAAGTCAGATACCCATGGAAAGATAATTAGACTGGAAATGTGATACTTTGTTTGGCTGTTCAAAATTGGAACCTCCTTCCATACCTGGAAAATCCTCTACCTTACGAACATTAGACCTCATCTAGACTGCAGCAAGGGCAAGGGCATATAATGAAATTCTGTCAATCAGTATCCCCAGCTCAGATTCTAAGTTAGAACTAGTGACAAGAAGCAGCTAGAATTATGTAGTATTCACTCTGGCAGCACCCACATCCAGGGTCACAGGCACTGGTGGCACTGGTGGTGTTGCTAGCGCAAAAAGTACCATCTGTGTCCAGTGGTGGTAGCAAAAGATCTCTCTTTGTGGGAACAGTCCTAAAGCATGATTTTGGGTATTGTCTGTGACTATGTAGTCATCAAGCCTGGTTCTTCAGTCCTGCTAGAGATTCCGAGAACTACTCAACATCATTTAGTAAATTCCTCTTCTGCTCAAGTCAGAGATTGGCTTCTGTGCTTGCAACTATAAACACTGACTAATTCAACATCTGAAAATATGGGGCAGTAAGTAAGTGCCAAATAAATGCTTCAGAAAACTGTATAAAGAATTCTAACTGAGGTGGCCAAAGAAACTTTATGAAGGAGGTGTGATTTGAGCTCGGAAGAATATAGTTAGACAGAGAGAAGAGGAAGCCCAGTTCTCGTAGAAATGTCAGCTGACAAAAGCACAGAGGCAGGAAAAGACAAAACTATCTGGGAGACAGTAAGCAGTAAGGGAGCAGTTAAAAAAAGGCAGGATCAGGTCAGATTTTAGAATGACAAAATGACAGTGGGGTTTGGAAATCACAGTCCAATGGGGTTACAATACACTGGAGGGCAAGGGATCATCTGGGAGACTGACGACTTCCAGTAAGCCTGGCATAGGGAGATAAGGATATAATCCAAGCAGCAGACACTGGGGGGAGAGATACAAGAGATATTTCAAAGGAATTTATCAACATAGGACCACCATCTAAAATGGTAAAACTGGGAAGAAAATAGCTTTCGGAAGGAAGGTAATGAGTTTAGTTTTCAGCACTCTTAGGGTGAAGGGTTAGTTGGACATATAGGAGCAAATATACTGAAAATAGGAAATTCAGTGAATGGCCAGAACTCATACTTAAAAGTCAGAGTAGAGATGATTGTTAAAGATACCAAAGTAAATAAATTGAGAGAGGAAAAGTCAGGGGCAAAGACTCATTGGTTTGTAAAATTAGGGGGTGTGCAGAAAAGAGTCAACAGAGCAGACCTGACTGCTATCCTTGGAAGACCTCCTTATAAGGCTAGCCCTTGACTGGAGTCTAGGAACTTGGATTTTGGGAGAGCACCCACCTCCCTTACTGAGAAGGGTGGTTTACTGTACCTGAACTGCTTGTGCAAACAATATGGTTTATGTCAAACACTTGCTTTCCTTTTGGGAGTCTGGAATTTTGGAATGTGCTAGGCAGAAGCTGCCTACATAACCAGCCCCCAGTAAAAACCCTAGGTAGTGAGTCTCTAATGAGCTTCCCTGCTAGATAACATTTCACACGTGTTGTCACAACTCACTGCTAGAGGATTTAAGCACATCTTGTATGACTCCACTGGGAGAGGACACTTGGAACCTTGCACCTACTTTCCCCTGGACTTCGCCCCACGTGCCCTTTCCCTTTGCAATTTTGCTCTGTATCCTTTCACTGAAATAAATCATAACCGTAAGTATGACTCCATACTGGTGAATCATCAAAACTGGTGGGGGCTGGAGACCTGGACATGGGAGTTGAGAAGAGAAAGAAGAGAAGGATCAGTCAGAGCAGGGGAGTTCTATCAAGGAAGTCAATTTCAAGAAGGGGAGGGCTGTCAATTTCCTTAACACAGAAAAATAAGGAAGATCCAAAAAAATAAAGATAATGAAAACGGATATCATACCCTTTGACCCAATGGTTCCACTTTTACAGATTTATCCTATAAAATACTGGCACATGTGCACAAAGATGCATATGCAAGGATGTAAACCATAGCACTGGATACAATCACAAAAGGAAATAGTCTTTTAACAGGGGAGTGGTTGAATAAGTTATAGTACGTCCATATAATGGACTAATTATGCAGCCGTAAAATAAGTGAGGAAGTTCTAAATGTGCTGATATCTCCAAAATGTGTTAAATAGGAAAAAGCAGGATATAGAAGTTTATATACTATGATACATGCATAAAGAAACAGGATCTATAAGAAGTGATATACACAACACACACACTTGAATATTCACATCTTCTCAGGAAGGATATACAAAAACTAGTAAAAAATCACTGCCTTTAGGGAGGAGAACTGAGCACCAGGAATAGAAGGAAAATTTATGTTTTAATGAAACCCTTAAATACTGTTTGAATTTTTAAAAATGATTTACACACATTATCTTTATATTTTAAAAATAATAAAAAAGGAAAAGCCACCGGGTTTGACATAAATGAATTTTAAATTTTGAAGACATTATCTTCAAACTCTTGGGGGCTTGGTAGCACAGTAGGAGGCAAAAGTTAACCAGCAGAAGGGCACTGATGGAAAGGGAAAACCACAGGAGGAAAGCTATTTGGGAGGGAAGACACAAGTTCAGCTTTGAACTCCTCGTCTTGAAGGGTTAGCAGGGCATCTAAGAGGGCTGGAGACTCACCTGTGGTGAAAGGCCACAACTGGATACATACTCTACACGTCAGTAGAGACATGAGAGAAATAAAGAGAGAAATTAAAGACAAGATTGGTAAAGACAAGAAAGAAATTAAGAGTGAAAAATAAGAAGGCAGAGCTGGGTGAGGAAATCAAGGGAGTAGAGATGGACTCTCTCAGGAGGATGGTCAGCAAAAGGAGGAACAACGAGGGAACCAAGGCTGGGAGGGAGAGGGACCTCAGAAGTTAAAAGAGAAAGATTTTATTGTTTTGTGTTTTAAGATTAAACTGTAAGGTAGAAAGGGAGATCCTTAGAATACTAAGGGGAAAAGGACAATGTGGAAGCAAGGTTCCTAAAGAAACTGGAATAAGGAGCTTTTCAGCACCTGGTGGGATTAATGTTAACAAGTGGTTTATTAACTTGGAGTAACAACCAATCTGTTTAATTTCTAAATAACTTCTTAACCAGCTAACACAACCACATCTTAAGAACTCTATAAAGAACAATAATAAAATATTTAGGTAGATATTGAGTTGCCAAACAATAGATTTCACTGAGGGTATTTCTGGTATGAAGTGAAAATATTGTCTTCCAAATTATTCACTCAATTTGAATGGAAAAAAAACTGAGACTGACTTTTTTAAGTCTTGGAATTCTATCAGTTGAACTAGTCAACGAACTATATTAAATATGAAAAAAGTACATTAGGCCAGTTATACAATTTTCTTTATCTTTTCCAAAGAGTTAATATGGACAGAATTTGTCTACCACCAATGTGGACCAAAACTTTAGAAACATTAAGAAATAAAAATAAAAAGGTAGCAGTTCTGTGTCTTCATAATGCTGAATAAAGAATATAGTAGAAACTCAATAAACACTTTCCCATTGTTTGAACTGATCACTAACAAAATAACCATAATGCAAAAAAATAGGGTTTTTTTTAAGTCTAGCTGGTACAATACTCTAATTGACTAACTTAAAATATCTAAGTTATTTGCAGCCTCTTTTTTTTTCTCCATTGTCTTTTGAACACTGGAAGGGCAACCAGCTACAAATGGGAGAAGAGCTTAAGTGCAATTCGGGCACTCAACGCTATGAATACTTAACAATAATGAATATTAAACAACAATTTAAAGACAGATCAAAATGTTATTTTTGCCATTCAGTTCAGTTTTTCTACCTCTAACCTTTTCTTCTTGTGAGAACTGACTATGAAACAGAGAAGCTAAAAAAAAAGGCTATTTGCCACAAATATTTTACTTTGGAAAACTGTTATCATGAACTATCCTCGGAACAGCACTGAGGCCACTGGGAGCCCTGAATGCATTCACAGCTCTAAGGCCGCACTAATGCTCCAGGCCCTCTGCATCAGGAAATAGACATCAGCTCATTTTGTTTCAACTCTGGTTGAGGGTGCTAACCCCAGAAATTACAAGAACCATCAGTAAGCTAGCATCAAGACAAGCAGGGATTTTTTAATCTATAAAATTATTTTCCAAATAAGGCATCTTTGTGCATGAAGGGCAAAACTGAACAGCATAACCCAACCATCCACTCCTCCTCCTGGCTTGAGACAAGATCACACTTCAGTCACCCTTGGCAGGCAGCCTATTATTATTACTATTATTTATTTTTTGTGTGTGTGAGGAAGACCAGCCCTGAGCTAACATCCGTCGCCAATCCTCCTCTTTTTGCTGAGGGAGACTGGCCCTGGGCTAACATCGTGCCCATCTTCCTCCACTTTATATGGGACGCCGCCACGGCGTGGCTGACGAGCAGTGCGTCGGCGGCGCCCGGGATCCGAACCTGCGAACCCTGGGCTGCCACGCGCGGACTAAACCGCTGCGCCACCGGGCGGCCCCCCTATTATTATTATTTTTAATCGTTGCAGAAAGCCAGTCTACAGCCTTGAGATGTTTTTAACTCTAAGATGCACAAAATCATTTAAAATGTCTCACTGACTTCAAATTTAGTAAGTCTTCCTTTTTAAACCGACTACTATTGAAGGCTATTTCTTCTAACCTGAGTTTGCTTGATGTGGTGGTTGTATCTCACTCCTGCACAATGACATTAAAACTTAGGGAAAAAAGAATTACAGCTGCAAAGTAAATAAAAAACTGAACTCCCATAGACTAATAAGACTGGTTTAGGGCCTTACTTCAAAGGCCTCTCTATTGCCCAAGAGTCTCCCAGGGGGGTTACAAAGGAAGCAGCAATTCCATCTCTAAATTCACACTAAATTCAGGATTCGGCATCAGATACCTGAGAACTAGACACTTCTAAAGACTCTCATCATCACATAAAACTAAAACAAGTTTGTTACTTCCCAGGATGTACACTGAAATTTCCAGCAATTAGTCATTCAGGGGCTCTTGGACCAGCCTGAGGACCAGACAAGACCCTTAATTTTTCTCATTCTCCATCTCACTGCTAGCTTCTGACATTTTCCCTGCTCAAGTACCAAGCAGTACTTGAAAGGCAGAGTAGACTTGTAGAGTAAGAAATCCATTTTCCTTTGCAAGCTTTGTCTTACGATTATCTGAGCCTCCCTACTACCATCAAAGTTGGCATTCCCTCCACTATACTCCCATGTTTTCCATTCACAACACTGTTCTCACCACCTCATACTGTAATTGTGACCTCGGCCTCCACTACACTAGAGCTTCAAGGGCCATATCTGTTTTTCAGTCAGCACCCACCACAGGCCCCGGTCCCCAGCAATGGATAATTACTATCCAATTGGGTTTGCTCTCAATCCTACCACAGGTAAAAAGTGATTTTACAGAAATCAGTTACCGGGTTGTGGATGACATTCTGTAGGTTGTTTAAGGACAACATCCTTCTTTTCCACCTTATTTTTGATTGGAGTCTCTCTTTTGTGTATGCTCTAAGATTTTAAGCAACTTTTATTTAAAGACTTCCCAGATCAAAAGTGAGGCACTTGCTCTGTGTAAAACCAAAACAGAGGAAAAGAAAAATAAGCATATATCACTTTTCTTCATAACTACTTTCAAATTTAAATTATAAATTATTTTACTGATATTTACCAAATAACAGGATGCTATTATAATCAGAGAGCTGACCCCAATTCTTACCTAGTGTATTTATATACTAAATAATTTTACATTACGAGTGCAGGAATTATTGATTTAAAAAACACACCAGTAGAAAATTTCTAACATGGAACTTATTAAAAATACTAAAATAAAATAATAGCAAATATTCCTGTACAACTATCAGCGATATTCATTTAACTTCTCCCATGGGTATAAAGGGAAAAATAATAGTATTCACCTCACAGGTTTGTTCTCAGGATTAAATGAATAGTAAGTGCTTTATAAGTTTTAGCTATTATTATTAACAGAAGGGATTGCTCTTCCTCCTCCAAATTAAACAAGTCAAAGGAAAAAAAGAATCCAATCCCTTGAATATTAATGATGTAGTTTCCCCTATGGCTAAAGAAAAAAGCGGGGGGGGGGGGCATTAGCCACAGTTATAAAGATAAAAATACCATCGGTACATTTAATAGCTCCAAGGAAGACTTGATGATTTTAAGCAGAACTAAAAGAGAAACGAAACTACAGCTTCCTACGTTTTACTTCCGCCAATTCTGTCATTATACTGGACTGCAATACGCACTAAGCGCATCTATTACTTTGTCTCTATTAGGGGAAAAAACTGCATACCTCTGGGTCTACCATCTAAATGGAACCCCAGTCTACGTCATTAACTTACACGTTAGTCAAAATCTGAAAACTCTTCTGCTCCGTAAAATTCAGGAAGCACGAACAAGAGCAAAAAGAAAGGATACAGGGTTGCCACCGTCACATTCATAATTTACATCGTGACCAGAGGGTGACCCAATTTAAGCCACAGGCTTGCACGAAACCAGTTATTCCCCGAAGTATCCACAGGGACAGGTCCTGCTGTTATTAACAGTTCATTCGCTTCACAAGAAGCCACCACTATGTTTTATGGACGACCAAAGGAATTCAGATGACTTGCGTTTCCTAATGTTTACCACTGCAGTCAATGACTCGGCATCTTAAAAAAGAGCCTGTTCAGAGTCCGGGAGCTCAACGGAGGTTTGTCATTAAATTTAAAAAACCTGTCATTTAAAATATCGGGAATGAAATATCCCCGGACTGCTCGGTGTGAAGGTGGCTCTAGGCCCGGGGCTGGGAGGGAACCGGTGAGAAGGCAGCCCGGGTCGGGTGGGTTTGCAGCGGGGCCACCCTAATGCCCACAGGCGGACGCCGGGAGGGCTGTGCAGGGAGGGCCCCGACACCCGATAACCGCTCGTTCCCGGAGCGCCTCGCGCGCACAGGCAGCTTTCCCGCCACCCAGTCCTGACGCCGCCGCGGTGACAACCTGTGGGATGGGGGTGACCGGAGACTGTCCCATCCATCAAACTCTGCCGTGGGGACAGCGACGTCCACATCCCGTCCTCGGCTGGCGCGCACACCCCAGCAGCCACCGCCCCCCCGGAAGACCGCCTAACTCACCCCGTGACTGGCGCTTCAGGCAGGAGGCGGTTTGTGCGCCGCGGCGTGTCGTCCGGGTTCCCGATCCGTAGGGAATACGGAAAGCGAGAGCAGTCAGTCCGCCTCCATTTCCCGGGCGCGCCCCCGGGCGCGGCCGTCGGCCCGGCGTCTGCGTGCGGGGCGTGCGCGGGGTTGCCGCCACGCTGCGTGGCCTCCTTCCGGCCCCTGGGGAGTTGGACGCGCCGGTCTGCTGCGGGAGGAACACACAGGGACGAGGGCAGAGGGTGTCTTTAAAAAATTGCTGGGCGGCTCTGGCTGCCTCGGCCCGGTCGTCCGGGTGCGGGGGAGGGAAATGGGAAGGAAGAAGGGGAAAGCCGGCGCCTCTCGGCCGGCGAGTCTCCGTCCCGGCTCCGAGTCCAGGAGGGAGGGCGCTTAGGGCCGGGACCCCTCAGGGCCGGTGTGACATCGCACAGGCCCCCTGACCCGGCGGCGGCGCGAGGGGCCACGCCGACAGAGGCACCGTCTCTGGCCTGCCTGGTTGCCCGGGTCGGCGGGGTCAGTGCCAGGAATGTCTAAGGTTTGCTTCCTCGTCTGCATTGGATCAGATGCGAACAGTGGCACAAAAGATAACCAGACTTGGAGGCGCCCCCCTTTTGCCTCACCTTTGGGTGTAAGTAAAGTGGTGGGGAAATGGGTTCAGTACAGTCCCAAGCCCCCGTCTAGTCAGTCTAACTTGGACTTGCAGTCACTGTGGATTATTCGCCGATTATTTTGTGTTGGTGTTTTCTCACTAAGTTATATACTTCCCTAGGGAAAAATGAAAATACGGATCACAATTCTGAGCATATTAGATGTTCAATAAATACCCGACTTCTCAGTCAAGGGCCCGCATTGACTGCTAGTTTGACGTATTGGCTATAAAAACGAGAGAAATACGAATAAAGTTATGTAAGCTACCTTGAACAGCTGGCTTTTGTTAGGGACCACGAGGTTCTCATCTTCCTACTTGTCCCTATTTGATTTTTATCCACGTTTGTTTTGAAAGACGTGTTTCGGTGTCACTGCTATGGGTTTTCTCTGTAGCTTTCAATATTTTTTATTTAAACGGAGGAATTTATTACACATACCATACCAGCGAACGCACGTTCCGATTCACTTATTACTTTCTCTCCTTTTCCTCCTATTCATTTTCCAAGTTGGATTCACTCTTCAGAATCCAACTTAAATGCTGCATCTAACCCTTGACATACACTATCTTGGATTTGTACTTAACCTTTATGCGTGTTGTGTTTTATCTATCCAACTCGATTGTAAGGTGAGAGGAGGGACTTATATATCCCCCAATGCCTAGCGTAATGCATTGCATGAAGTAGACACTCTAAATATTAGGTTGAAATAGGTTACTGATAAAGTGAGGAGCAATTGAATATCTTCACAGTTTTGCCTGGGTTTACTGCCTCTCCTTTACAAAATAAGTAGTATTTAGGTGCAAATGAGACTGAGTAAAAGGGCCAGAAATCCAGTGTTAGTGAAGCAATTGTAGATTAAAATATCCACAAAACCAGAGGACTTATTCTTAGAAATAACCCCCTCCTTAGTCCCTGTTTTGTTCAGTGAGCCCAGTAGGTTTTTTATATCATTTAAAATCAACCAGTATGTACTGAATGCCTACCATGACAAGACATAGTGATAAGAAATATGAGTATACAACAGGCTTTGTCGTATTTGCCTCAGGGGACCTTTCTAGATGTAGAGAAGAGACATAAATATATGGAAGTCCCACATCCCTTCCTTGGATTATCGCAATAACCTCCTAATTGGTCTCCCTGCTTTTGCCCTTGCCCCGCTGCCTCAACACAGCAGCCAGAGAGATCATGACAAACATAATTCAATGTTACTCCTCTGCTAAAATTCTCCACTAGGCTTTTGTTCTTCCAGTAAAGATCCAAGTCCTTACAAGAGCACTTCATGATCTGACCCCACCCCCCATACTCTGACTGCATTTCCTACTACTTCGGTCCTCCCTTATTCTGCAGCAATCACTATGACCTTGGTATTCTTAGGACATGCTTGTCACACTTCCGCCTCAGAATCTTTGCATTTGATGTTTTCTTTGCCTTCTTAAAGTCTACTGAAATACCAGTTCTCACTGAGGCCCTTCCTGACCACCATATTTAAAATTGCAAACACCCTCCCAAAACACACATACACAATCCCTGTAACTTCCTGGCTTTGTTTTTCTCTAGCACTTATCATATTTTAATATCTAATATTCACATAGCCTAATTTACCTTTTTATTTTATTTGACTTCACCCACCAGACTCAGCTCCGTGAGGACAGGGAGTTTTGGCTGTTCTTATTTCAATGGAGGTTACATTCCAGTGGGGGACACAAATAGTGATGTGTTTTGGAGAAGATTGAAATAGGATGATGTAATTGGGAGCACTTGGGTGGCTAGTTGGATGCCGGGGAAAGCCTCTCTGAAGAGGTGAGGTTTTAGCTGCTGGTGAATGAAAGAAAGGAGGCAGCCATATGAAGATCTTGGGGAGGAGCATTCTAGGCTGAGGGAATAGCTAATGCAAAGTCCCTAAGGCTCTTGAGAATGCATTTAGTATGTTCAGGAACATAGAGGCTACCAGCATGACTGAAGCACAGATGAGGAGAAAATGATACGAGATTAAGTCATGGGATTTGATATGGTCACCTAGGAGAGTAAATAGATGGAGAAGTTGTCCTAGGACAGAGCCCTGGGGAGATAAAAAGAAGAGAAAAACCAATAAAAGAGACTGAGGAGGAGCAGCCATGGAGACCTGCTGAGAGAGGTGTCAGAAACCCAAGAAAATGCTTTAAGGAAGAACGGCAGCCAGATATACCAAATGCTGTTGAGAGGTCAAGGAACGTGGAAGTGACCAATGGATTTAGCAACATGGAGGTCATTGGTGACTGACTCTGAAGGGAGTTGAAAAATGTGAGATGAAGTGATGGAAATAACAACTATAAATATTTCAAGAAGTTTTGCTGTGAAGAGGAACAGAGAAACTGTGGTAGCTAAGGAAGGAGTGGGGTAAAGGGAGGATTTTGATTTTCTTGTTTTTCTTTTATTTTGTTTTGTTTGTGTGTGCGAGGAAGATTAGCCCTGAGCTAACATCCGTTGCCAGTCCTCCTCTTTTTGCCAAAGAAGATTGGCCCTGGGCTAATATCCGTGCCCATCTTCCTCTACTTTATATGGGACGCCACCACAGCATGGCTTGATAAACTGTGTGTCTGTCCATGTCTGGGATCCAGGCCCGCGAACCCGGGGCCGCCAAAGCGGAGTGCATGAACTTAACAGCGATGCCTCTGGGATGGCCCCTATTTTTGTTTTTAGAGAGACGATACTACAGCAGTGCCTTTTAGACTTCAAGTAAGCCACAATAAGAACTACATTTCCATTGTGATTTGTTGCATACATGCTTAAAATTACGGAAACAAAAAATTTCACAATACTCATTATGTAAGAAGCATCCTGATTTTTCATTAAAAAAAACTGTTGCTCATAACCCACTGAAATGTTTGCAAGACCCACTAATCGGTTGTGACCTGAGTTTGAAAAACACTTTGGTTTATCGGAGCTGACTCATACCCGCTCGTGAGAGCCAATTTTGTGAATCTCTTCCATGTTGTACCTTGAAATTGGCCAGGATGGGAGTATTTACACCACAGAAATAGACAACTGCTACAATTTAGGGCTTCCCTAAATTCCCACCCACACTCCCAGAAAGCCAGATGTTAAACATTTATCAATACTCTACTGACTGTACTCATGTGAATGATCCAGTAGAGAAGAGAAACTGATGATGCAAGAGACGGGATACTTACAAAAGTGGTTCTTGAAAGGATTTTGCCCAAAAAACACAGGAATAAAAGTTGAGAATATCCGTTCAAAACAAAACATAGATGTTACAAATCATTTGCTGACAATTGCCTTAGAGTTCCAAAGATGGAGGGATCATTTCTGGTCGGATCAATTTCTTTTTCATCTATCTTGATTGTCCTCCTTCCTTACCCAAGAAACCACATACATATATATAGAATACAATGTGACTGCAAATTTAGAAATAGTGTGATACAAAATATTGTCATAAGCAAAATGTGAAATAATATATATTGCCCCAATTTTTTAAAGACTAGTAAAAAAAATCACATGATTTTAGACTTATGAATTGAAACTGTATATGCTCTTGCTACTTGGCAGGATTAACTGATTAAACAAATACCTGCCATATTTTGTCAGTGATGTGAACTGTGTTGTTTCAAGCTAAGAAATACTTCTGGTGGTGATTTTGCTTATTATTGTGTCCTGGTTTATTTTTGTTATTATTATAATTAAAATTTTTTTGATCCTCCAAGCATTCATTAAATGATGGTGCCAGTGGTGGGAAAATATACCCCCAAGTCAATAATTTTGGAATACAAGTTAGATGTGATAAGACACTGTAAAGAACTTTAAATAACTGCTTTGATTTGGTGGGGTGGGGGGGTGGCAGTGACGAAGATTGGCCCTGAGCCAGTCTGTTGCCAATCTTCCTCTTTTTGCCTGAGGAAGACTGTTGCTGAGCTAACATCTCTGGCAATCTTCCTCTACTTTGTATGTGGGATGCCACCACAACGTGGACTGATAAGCAATGTGTAGGTCCACACCCAGGATCTGAACCTGTGAACCCCAGGCCGCCAAAGCAGAGCATGTAAACTTAACCACTACACCACCAGGCTAGCGCCACTGCTTTGATTTTCTTTACTGTACATTTAGGAGCCAGAACTCTAGAACCTTTAGCAACAATAATGATTAATAAAAAGCAATATAAAGTAAATATTTTGCCACAATAGTTATAGATTTTTGAGCTCTGAGAACATATACCCTGCTTTCCCTTTATTCTCATAAGAAAATTAGTCTTGAATTATGCAGGTTTTATATTATGCAGTCTTTAGAAGTGCATTCTTTACAAAACCACAGCACTCATATTTCTTATACATGTCTTGCTTCCCAGAGAAATTTTCATGGTTGGCGTCATCTATCTCTTCTGACTATCCTTCCCATTCTAAATGGATTCATTTCCTCTGAATCCTCTTGCTTTGAACTAATCTCTCCCACACCCCAATACCGGTACCACCCATGGGCACTCAAATCTCCGTTTTCACCCGCCAGACCCCCTGCATTCAGATTCATCAGGCTTACCCCTTATGTTCTACAGGATCATATCCCAAATGTAATCTTCTCAGCTGTGAGAAACAAGCTTCTAGAACTATGGTTTTGTCATAAAATGAAAGAATCTTGGAGACGGGAAAGATCTTCAGAGGAGTAAATTAAATTAATTCATCCCAATGGCTCAAAGAATGAGATGCTGTTCTATTTTTTAAATACTTTTCTTGAATGGCTTGGCAGGTTATGGTATATTAACTAAAGAATGCTGTATTGTTATTTGACATGAGAAGACTATATCTGAAATTATGTAAATCTTAGTACACTTTAAAAGTGTATATATATAAACTTTATATATATTCCAAAAGTTTATGTGTGTATATATATATATATTCCAATATACCAGGCAACATGTTAGGCACTAGAGATACAGTGGGTAAAAAACATACCTTTCCTGGAGCTTAAATCTAGTGGGAGTCAGACATTAAGTAATTTTACATATATATTTTAAAAAGTGCAAAAGAATAATATTATTAACTGTTAATGCTGATTGTGGTCTTTGTTCCTGCAAAGTTGCTGAGATTCATACTACTATTAAAAGGCCTCCCTCAGCAACCCAGTCTCAATATTTAACCAACCCTTCTTGCACATAACTAATCCTCTTCCAGCTTGTATTTAAACAGCGCATTATAACATAAGGTGACAATTGAAATCTCAAGGAAAGAATTTCTGTGACAGGTTGGAGCAAGCAAGAAATTCAGGTGGCTTTTCCAAATAGAAAAATGTTATTGAATCCAAGTACTTTTTTAAAAACTTTTTATTTTGGAAATTTTACAACATACACATAAGTAAAGAGAAATCATGATGAATTCCCATCCACTCATTGTCCCGCTCCAGCAATTATCAACATGGCCCATCTTGTTTCATCTACACCTCCCCCACTCTTTCCCTACCACTGGCTCATTTTGAAGTAAATCTCAGACTTCATTTAATCTATAAAAATTTCAAAACTGATTGTTAGACTTAAAGGTTTAATAAGACCCAAACTCAGTTTTTTGGCCAGAAGACCTCTTAGGTGGTATGTACTTCTAATTGCAAGTCATCAGGAGGCACTTAAAGTCTGGTTGTTTCTATATTAGCAATAGTCGTACCTCAGATAAACCTCACTGGCTACAGTACTGCCACTGTGCAAAACCGGTTGTTTTTCTTTATATATCAAGACTGGCCAGTGGTTTCAGATGTTCTTAACCTTATCCATCTATTACAAAGTTCCTCCCAGGTTTTGATCAAATGGTTTTAGCAGCTAGCAATTGATGGTCATTGCCTAAATCCATTATTTCATTAGGAATTGAAAAATGGTGATATATCATTTCCATAATTTCTCCTGAATTTATGAGTTGGAATTCTTCTATGAGGGAAGACTGTTTCCCTCATCAACTATTTAGTGACCCCAAGGTGAAGTTTATGCCAGAAAGGCAAGGTAAGTGCTGGTTTCTTCCCTTTACTTAGGGGTTTTCTTAATAATAAATTGGTTCCCTAGCCTCCGTGAAAGGTAACCAAGGAGTTGGTTTTTTTAAATGTCATTATGACTTCATGAATATTAATATATTTGATGTGTTTCTTCTTATTTTTTTTTTTGATACTTACATTATTCCATCTTTAACCAGAGGGGACCCCTTTGAGTTGGCTTTTGACACAACCCAGTAATCTTAGTTTCCTTGCTTTCTGGTATGACAAGATGTCCCAAGCTATCCTTTTCATTTCCTGCCAAACCTGGACTTAGCAGTTTATCCAAGGAAACTTTTAGTGGAAAATGGCATACAGAGACCACAGTTTTGACTAGGGATGCCCGTGGCAACTGGGTTGGTTTCCAGACTTCCTAAGTGGGTGGAGCTAGGAAAAATGTTTGTGTGGTTTTTTTTAAATTTGAGTTTATACTGATTTCATTTGATTTAGGGTTACAATGTTTTCCCTTAGTTTTTTTTATTTTATAGTTATATCTCAT
The DNA here is from genome assembly GCA_031878705.1 of Tapirus indicus. Taxonomy (NCBI): domain Eukaryota; kingdom Metazoa; phylum Chordata; class Mammalia; order Perissodactyla; family Tapiridae; genus Tapirus; species Tapirus indicus. The sequence continues at coordinate 72,939,760 of CM062921.1, read as the reverse complement.
TTTTCTTATGAAAATCTTGGTATCTAACAATGTTAACATAATTACTTATTTGCTTTACCCTATTATATATAATAAGTTTCAGGATAAAAAGATAAATATTATCATAACAATATGATTACAAAACAAAATCAAGGCTTATTTGCAGTTTTTTTCTGTCAGGCCATAGCTCACAAGAGATATATAATCAAATTTCTGTGTTTTAAAGTAATTTGACAATACCACCCAAAGTATTCACGGCAATCACTATCAAAATCCCAACAGCACTTTTTGCAGAAATAGATAAAAAAAATCCTAAAATTCATATGGAATCTCAAGGGACCCTGAATAACCAAAACAATCTTGAAAAAGAACAAAAAGTTAGAGGTCTCACACTTCCTGATTACAAAACATTACAAAGCTAGTAAGCAAAATAGTGTAGTACTGGCATAAAGACAGACATATAAATCACTGGGATAGAATGAATCCTGAAATGAACCTTCATGCATATGGTCAAATGATCTTCAACAAGGATGCCAAGACCACTCGACGGGGAAAAGACAGTCTGTTCAACAAATGATACTGGGAACGCTGGATATCCACGTTCAAAAGAATGAAATTGGACTCTTACCTTATACTAGATACAAAAATTAACTCCAAATGGATTAAAGACCGAAACATAAAACCTAAAACTATAAAATTCCTAGAAGAAAACATAGAAAACTTCATGACATTGGATTTTGGCAATAATTTCTTGGATATGACACCAAGAGCACAGATGACAAAAGACAAATAGAACTATGTCAAACTTAAAAATTTTGTGCATAAAGGACACTAAACAAGTGAAAAGGCAACCTATGGAATGGGAAAAAATATTTGCATATCATATATCTAAGAAGGGGTTAATATCCAGAATGTATAAGGAAATCCTACAACTCAACAGTAAAATAACAACCCAATTCAAAAATCTGCAAAGGATTTTAAGACATTTCTCCAAAGATGATGTACAAATGACCAACAAGCATATAAAAAGATGTTCAACATCATTAATCATTAGATAAATGCAAATCAAAACCACAATGAGATACCACCTCACACTCATTAGAATGGTTTTATCAAAAATAATAATAATAACAAGTGTTGGCAAGGATGTGGAGAAATTGAAATCCTGTGCACCATTGATAGAAATGTAAAATGGTGCCGCTGCTATGGGAAAGAGTATGGCAGTTCCTCAAAAAATTAAAAACAGAATTACCATATGATCCAGCAATCCCACTCCTGGGTATATATCCAGAGGAACTGAAAGCAGGATCTGGAAAAGATATTTGCCTACCTATGTTCATAGCAGCATCATTCACATAGCCAAGAGGTAGAAGCAACCCAAATGTCCAGTGACAGGTGAATGGATAAACAAAATGATATATATTCATACAATGGAATATTCTTCAGCCTTAAGAAGGAAGGAAATCCTGTCACATGCTACAACATGGATGAATCTTGAGGACATTATGCTAAGTGAAATAAGCCAGTCACAAAAAGTCAACTGGATGATTCCACTTATATGAGGTATCTAAAGTAGTCAAATTCATTGAAAGCAGAATGATAGTTGCCATAAGCCTAGGGAAGAGGAAATGAGAAGTTGTTTAATGGTCATAGAATTTCAGTTTTGAAAGATGAAAAAGTTCTGGAGATTTGTTGCACAAGTGAATATACTTAACAGTACTGAATGGTACACTTAAAAATGGCTGAGATGGCAAATTTTGTGTGTTAACCACAATTTTTTTTTTAAAGTAATTTGAAATAATTTATCTCTGTAAGTAAGCCACCAACTCAGTACACCATTAGATTCATTGGCTTCATTTTGCTTTCAATTCTTGGGGCTTCCATTTTTATTTAATTTTGGTTTATCATTTTGTGAAATATTTACGTGGTTTCAAAGGCAAATTTACAAACAAGATACATTCAGGGAATTCTAACTTCCATCCTGTCCTCTCCATCCTATTCCCTCCCTCTCCCTACAGGTAACATATAGAGATGATTATATGTAGATGTATAGATATTCATATTCCCCCCTTAGATAAAAGCATACCATGCATAGTTTCCCACTTTGCTGTTTTTACTTCACATATAGCCTGAAGATCACTCCACAGTAGTATACAGAGATATTCCTCACTTCTTTCTACAGCTGCATATTACTCCATTATGTTGATGTACCATAGTTTGTTCAACCTGTGGACATTTGGATTGTTTCTCATATTTTGCTATCATAAAAAATGCTTCAGTGCATAGCCTCGTACACATCCTTTTGTATATTTGCCACACTGTCTCTTTGAGATAGATTCCTAGAAGTGGCATTTTTATGTCAAAGGTTAAATGCTATGTAATTTTGCTAGATATGAATCCAAGCACTTTTTGAGAATTTGTTCAAATCCCCTATCCCTACTCTAGAATAGGGGAAGATCCGAGCTACTCTGATGGGAAAGGGGTATTGGAGCTGAGGCCTGAGGGGTTGTAGTGGAGAACCTCTCACCTGAGATGACAGAGGAATCAAAACTAAAGGAGTGAGCAGGACCAGGAAACACATGGAAAGCTAAAGTCAAAAAGCCAGGAAGGAAATCTAGGAGATTTCAAATATGGGCCAGGAGTAGATTCAGAAGCTTCAATCCAGGAAAAGAAGTGTGGGAATAATGAATGCAAATAGGTTTGGAGCAAATTGGGATGGGTCCAAGGTAATTACCTACAATAGCAGCTGCTCTTCTACATTCTTTTCTTGACTGGCTGGAGTGTAATCCAAAGTCTCAGAGTTGTTGCATATGTTTATACTATGCACAAGGGCAACTAGCTGAAGAAAGACATGGTAGCTGAAACCCAGTCTATACTCATGAAACTGGCATGGTACTGCATCTCCAGGGGCAAAAGGATGGGGGTAGGGTGGGGACTACCTTTTTCTAATTTGCACAAAGGTGACATATGACCTCACCATGGCCTTGCTCAGGTTTCTGGGTTTAAGGGCTTTGCAGAATGGGCAGCTATCATCCAAAAATCTCCTTCCACCTTAATGGTTATATCTATTTTTTTCTCTATAATTTTAGCTATCATATTGCACTTTTAAACTCTATCTTAGGAAGGTGAGGCTAAATTTTATGGTCTTTGCATTTGAGCCATAAGTAAAGAGTTATTTTAGTAAATAAAATGGCTTATTTTAATAAAAAAATATCTTCCAGGTTAAACTGTGAAACTTGTTAAACTATGACTGCCAACTTGTGAAAGCTTAGGATTGTGTGAAGTGAGGCATGTTGATACTTTTGTTTGTTTGGACATGGCAGGGGCAGGAAAAACAGCAAACCATGCAATACCTGGAGGTGATATGGAGCTTTGTGTTTAAGATCTTGAGTTTTGGAGTTGAGAGACAGGGAACTCAATCCTGGCTGAACCATATGCTAGTTACGTAAGTGGTCTTGAAACATTTTTGCTCATACAACCTCTAATAGAATTTTGAAAAACTATGTAACCTTTCCTTTAACATTGTATTGGAAGTCCCAGCTAGTGTAATAAGGTAAGAAAAGGAAATAAAAGGAGTACAGATTGGGAAAGAAGGCATACAACCATCTTTGTTCACAGATAACATGATCATCTATGTAGAAAATCCAAAAGAATTGACAAGAAAAACATCATGGAACTAAGAAGTGATTATTGCAAAGTTGCAGGATGCAAGGTTAATGTATAAAAGTCATTCACTGGTTTCCTATATGCCAACAATGAACAAGTGGAATTTGAAATTAAAAAACACAATGCCATTTATATTAGCACCCCCCCCAAATGAAATAGTTAGTTATAAATCTAACAAAATACGTGAGGAAAACTACAAAACTCTGAGGAATGAAATCAAAGAACTAAATAAATAGATAAGAGTACTCAATATTATCAAGATGTCAGTTCTTCCCAACTTGATGTACAGATTCAATGCAATCCCAATCAAAATCCCAGCAAGCTATTTTATGGTTTATCGACAAACTGTTTCCAAAGTTTATATGAGAAGGCAAAAGACCCAGAATAGCTGACACAATATTGAAGGAGAAGAACAAAGTAGGACACTACTTAACCTCAAGACTTACTATAAAGCTATAGTAATCAAGACACTGTGGTATTGGTGAAAGAACAGGTCAACAGAACAATGGAACAGAATAAAGAGCCCAGAAATAGACCCACATAAATATAGTGAACTGATCTCTGACAAAGGAGCAAAGGCAATAAAATGAAGCAAAGATAGACTTTTCAACAAATTGTGCTGGAACAGTTGGACATCCACATGTGAAAAAATCAATCTAGATACAGACCTTACACCCCTCACAAAAATTAACTCAAAATGGATCATAGATTTAAATGTAAAACTATAAAACTCCTAGAAGATAACAGAGAAGAAAATCTAGATGACCTCGGGTATGGCAATGACCTTTCAGATACAACATAAAGACATGATCTATGAAATAAATAATTGATAACCTGGACTTCATTAAAATTAAACACTTCTGCTGGTTAAGGCAATGTCAAGAAAATGAGAGGACAAGCACAGACTGGGAGAAAATATTTGCAAAGGACACCTCTGATAAAGGACCGTTATCCAAAATGTACAAAGAACTCCTAAAGCTCAACAATAAAAAAACAACCTAATTAAAAAATGGGTCAAAGACCTTAACAAACACCTCATCAAAGAAGATATACAGACAGCAAATAAGCACATGAAAAGATGCTCCACATCATATGTCATCATGGAAATGCAAATTAAAACAACGAGGGGCCAGCCTGGTGGCGTAGCAGTTAAGTTCCCGCATGCTGGTTCAGCGGCCCGGGGTTCGCAGGTTTGGATCCCGGGTGCGGACACATGCACCACTTGTCAAGCCATGCTGTGGCGGTGTCCCATATAAAGTAGAGGAAGATGGGCACAGATGTTAGCCCAGGGCCAGTCTTCCTCACAAAAAAACCCACAAAAAACAATGAAATAACACTACACACCTATTAGAATAACCAAATTACAGAACACTGACAACACCAAATGCTAGTGAGGATGTGGAACAATGGGAACTCTCATACATTGCTGGTGGTATAGCCTCTTTGGAAGACAGTTTGGCAGTTCTTACAAAACTAAATATACTGTTACCATATGATCCAGCAGTTGCACTCCTTGGACCCAAAGGAGTTGAAAACATGTCTACAAAAAACTTGCACATGGATGTTTATAACAGTTATATTCATAATTGCCAAAACTTGGAAGCAACCAAGATGTCCTTCAGTAGGTTAAATAGACTGTGCTACATCCAGATAATCAGCACTAGAAAGAAATGAGCTATCAAGCTGTGTTTCCACTGACCTCTCCTTCCTATTGCTCCTTTAGGTGTAAAGGTGGTAAAATCTGCTTACATTTGTTAGCTCCTCATTGGTTCCTTTAACTCTTATAAATATCCATGGTTAAATTGCCCTGATAGAACTTACCATATGTTTCCCCATAAAGACACTGACTGAAACTATTAGAGATTCTAAATTCTTGCTATTAAAGATAAGCTTTGGCTTCTTAATATAACAGTTGCCTATTTTCTTGTCTGTCTTCATTCCTGGACTTGTTGACCCCTTGGGGTTGCAGACTCTCAGAGTTATTGTATTCCCAGAAGTTAGCGGGAGGGCCTGACCACAGCAAGTGCTCAATAAATGTTTGTTGACTGAGTTAATGTGTTTTCTCGTCTTAGAGTCTATTTAACATTAGAACTAGAAACAGAAATCATCTAAAAGAGGTAAGAGCAGTTAGTCCAAATCTGTCACTCCAGAAAAATAGCCCTTTTTTGATGTGGTTCTTTTCAGAGACAGATGCTTAGAGGAAGAAGAAATTCTTGCCACTTATTTCTCTTTGTCAAAGGAAAATGGGCTAAATAATTGTTGTTATTTGCCCTGTTGCCCACATGGACCATCACAAAGCTCAGGTTGAGTGTTTACTTAGGCTTAAGGTCCACCATTTCTCCAGGGAGCGCAATAAAGACATGTTATTGTTGGGTCCGCCCGGTGGCACAGCGGTTTAGTTCACGCTTGGCAGCCCGGGGTTCGCAGGTTCGGATCCCGGCACCCGCAGACGCACTGCTTGTCCCCCGTGCTGTGGCAGTGTCCCATATAAAGTAGAGGAAGATGGGCACAGACGTTAGCCCATGGCCTGTCTTCCTCAGTAAAAAGAGGAGGATAAGCAACAGATGTTAGCTCAGGGCTGGCCTTCCCCACAAAAAAAAAAAAGACATGTTATTGTCTTGAAAAAAAGAAAGAAAGGAAAAAATTAGCAAGCAAAGGAAGATTTCTTTATAAAAAATGTTCAAGGCACCAGCCCAGGGGCATAGTGGTTAAGTTTGCACTCTGCTTCGGCAGCCTGGGGTTTGTGGGTTCAGATCCCAGGCGCCGACCTACACACCACTCATCAAGCCATGCTGTGGCAGCATCCCACATACAAAATAGAGGAAGATTGGCACAGACATTAGCTCAGTGACAATCTTCCTCAAGGAAAAAAAGGAAGATTGGCAACAGATGTTAGCTCAGGGCCAATCTTCCTCACACACACAAAAAAAAGGTTCGAGAGTTAATGTCCTTGTAACTACACTTATGTTGAATTTAGTGTATTTTATTGAATTGAAAGTGAAGCTGTTATAGTTTCTACATCTGTAAAATCTGACTCTTGATGAACTCCAGAGTCCCTTCTAGTTCTAAAATTACATTTATGCATAACTTTATGCATACCATATGCATCCGATAGTGGCCAACTTTTACTAGACTGCCAGATTTTCACCAGCTCTTTTTTTTTGGTCAAACATTATTTTCATGATGATGGAACTAATAGTAGTTCATCAAAAGCAGAAAAATATTTTCAATTGGTTGAAATGTTTACTTCCTCACAAGCTTGTTTCTCTTAGGTTAAGCCTAATTTCTTTTAGATATTTTTTTCTGTGTGTGTCTAATTTTTTTTGTAATTATAAATACAAAATCTACAAGAAAAGAAGTTTCACTTTAGCCTCCAATTCATTGGAGGTTTAAAAAATGTGATGGATCATGAAGAATGTGTATAGTGACAGTGAAAAACTTTGAAGGACACTGACTGCTGAGTTTTGCAAGTGCTTTCCAGCAGCAGAAACGAAACTTTTAAATCTGAATATTAGTCAAGAAATCATCTTGGTTTGACAACCACAAACACTCAGGAACCCTGTGCCCCTCATCTTATCTGCATGTCATCACCCTTTTAATCTATGGAACAAATTCATCGAAAAACCTATTAATGTAGTCGTGGAAAACTGTTAATGGCCCAGGTCACATTGTGATCTAGGTGTTGGGAAAATTTTTGTGGGACCCTTGAGGGTGGGGCTTTTAGAAGAATGAGTCATGAAAAAAAATGATGCAGGTAACTGAGCACAGGAGCTGGAATTTGGGACCAGCAGCTCTCCTTGCTTCTTATTCTTTCTTGTCTATCATTTAACATCTAACATTGTTAACACACCCATTTTGTAGGTGCTGGGGACAGAGATACACTAAGAGCTAGCATCACCACTCAGAATCAGAGCCATTCAAGCTGTGAATATTGTCAAACTACTACCTGCCTTGGGTTTGGTCCTGAGAGCTGTACCTCATGGTGGAGAGTCACAAGTAGACCCTAACATAGCACCTTCGGGGAGAAGAGGCCCTGGCCACAGGTGATCAGGAAGCTGGCCTGTTTCTAGGAACAGAGCCATCTGTTTGTGTGGGACCCCAGGTGAAGTTTTAAGAACAATTTGACTTTTAGCACTTCAGGTGGTTAGTGTATTAGTTTAACTTACTCATAATGGTCAGACAATTCAAGATTAGGTATATGAAAGAGCACCTATTAAGAGAGACAGCCCAATCCCCCTTGAGAGTTCTTCAAGAATGAACCCCAAAGATTGGGGAAACAGAACTGTGCAGAACCACTAGTCCAGGCATTTAAAGCTGGATTCATTTAGAAACCAAGTATTTTGAAAGAGGTGAAGGCAATGGACCTTAAAATCAAATACAACCCCAAATGCCCGGGTGTCTTCTTCCTGTAAATTTCCACCATCTCTCATAACAAGCTGTAGGAAGAAGGGAAATAGAGTGATTTTATTATACAACCCTCTGACAACGGGGCGACTGCCTGCCAGGACGGACCCCTGCCAGCAGAATGAAGGGGCAAAGTGAAGCTGAGAGACTGGGCATATCAAAGCACCCAGCGGGTACATTTAAAGAGGGCCCTTAACCAATCCTCTGGGCCTGGGGCCAAGCAGCATGGGCCTTCTGTGTTGTTTTAGTGCAGTGAGCACTGGGTTTAACTGTTTGGGAGTTTTTCTCAGTGAATTGTGTGTACCACAGAGGTCAAAAGAACCTCAGCTTCCCCAGTCACCCCCCCAGACCCCACCCTATAAACTCACACTCTTCTTTCTAGAATGCCACCCTGTGGTAAAGTAAAATGTTGCTTTAAAAGGCAGGAGATGGATGGATGAATGGATAAAGAAGCTGTGGTGTGTGTGTATATATATTCCATCGTGTGTGTGTATATATATATACACACACACGATGGAATATTATTCAGCCATAAAAAATGAGGAAATCCTGCCATTTGTGACAACATGGATGGACCTATAGGGCATTATACTAAGTGAAATAAGTAGACAAATACTGTATGATCTCCCTTATATGTGGAATCTACATATATAAAAAAAACTTCATAGAAAAAGAGATCAGATTATTTGTGGTTACTAGAAGCTGGGGGTGGGGGGTATAAGGGGGAGGGGGAATTGGAGGAAGGTGGTCAAAAGGTACAAACTTGCAGTTATAAGATAAATAAGTACTAGGGATGTAATGAACAACATGATGACTATAGCTAACACTGCTGTATGATATATAGGAGAGTTGTTAACAGAGTAAATCCTAAGAGTTCTTATCACAAGGAAAAAAATTTTTTCATTTTTTTTCTTTTTCTTTTTTTTGTATCTATATGAGACGATGGATGTTAACTGAACTTATTGTGTTAATCATTTCACAACATATGTAAGTCAAACCATTATGCTGTACACCTTAAACTTCTACAGTGTTCTATGTCAATTATATCTCAATAAAACTGGGAAAAAATTTTTTTTAAGAAGGAGATTAAACCCAGCTAATACTTCAAATCTATGTGCCCTCCCAAATTCCTTTAGGAATGCCTATTTAAAGTTAAGACACATTTGTTTGAGATCTTAGCTCTTTGTATTTGGAGGTGTTTGGGTGAAAATTATAATATGGGATTCTGTAAGATTCCTAGTAGTCCATCTCTGCTAGCAGACAAAGCTGCACAGTTCATAAAATTAATCAAGGAATTTTCCTCTGTAGGTAAACTAGTTTTTTCCCAAGTTAGTGCAGTATGTGTTCCACATAGCTACACACTTATCACTTCTTTTTAGTCTATCTAAACATGCTGGCAAGATTATACAATGAGTGTGTATGCATAGTAAGATCATTATTTACACAGTCCTAAAACAGAGTACTCTGGCCAGAGGCCTTAACAACTAGGGAGGCAGTCATTTACTTCCCTATCACAGCAGACCCATATTCTAGCCTGTCTGTTGGAAGGATATCATGTCCAAATATTGAAGATCATTTCTGGCTGTTTAGTTTAGAATTCTTGGCTTTGCCAGCTGAGCACCTTGCCAAGAAATATACTAGTAAGCCTAGCAAAAGGACTGGCTCCGTCCTACATGCTGGTATAGCTGTGGAGCTCCATGGCGACCTCTAAAAGGCACTAGATTCCTCTTCCGCCTTCATTCATCTCTGCCAACCTTGGAATGAATGTTTTTATATTATCAAAGGAAAATTCTGCACCCGGCCTGAGGATCTTGATTTTTTACATCAATCTGCATTTAATTTTTGTGTGGCTCATGACTGCTCCTCTCTTTAATTGAGCGAGGTGAGCCTGTGGCCTCTCTGCTCATTAACGCGCACGCATACTTCCCTGGGGAATTTGGTTGGGTGCCATTGATGCAAAGACATATAATCACAATGGTACATTTAATTGGATGTACAATTCTTGTTCTGCCTATGAGGCCTGAGTGAGCCTTCAGACATTTTTAACCTTGGATAAGTTTCTTGTTTCATTCAAGTAGAAAGTCTAAGGACTACTTTCTGTTGTAAGGAAGTTTTTGTAGTTATTGTTTTGTTTTTAATGACATCATTTTTACTGGGCACATTTAGTACAAAGTCAGTGCACTCTCATTATAGAAAAAAAGCAAACAGAAAGAACGCTAAAGATACCTATCGTCCCACATACCGAGGGCCACCACAAAGAATGAACATCTTCATATGCCAATAAAGATACTGTGCTTTTTCTGCTACGTCATTTTTTATGTGTAGAATTCTATAAATGAATACAACTTTGCAGAGTTTTTTAAAAAAATCATCTTTTCTAATAATCTAGGTCTTGTAAATATTTAATCTGAACTTTTTAATATGTGTAATGTAGGGCTAATCTGGTTTTAGAAAAATCAAGTAATCAGGGCAGTATTTAAAGGTCCCTAAAAGCAATTCCAGATGTCGCCCACAAAAGTGCTACACCCCTAGTTGGTGGAGGTGTATGTGAAAAATACGTGGTTTGTTCTTTGAAATTTATTTCAATGGATAATTTGTAAATGCATTGATAACGCAGTTTATATAGTCTTTTCCTTTTAGAAGCAACTCCTCTCTTCAAAACAACTGTTTGAATCAAGTAGCTGTTTAAGAACTTTTAATGTTACTGGCCAGGCAACAAAAATTTCACACTGTGTTCTAGGGCAACTGTAACTCCTGAAGGCCCCCTGATCCCCAGTGTCTTCTTTCCCACATGGCCGTTGTGCTTGGCATTTTTGCTGTTCCCACTCTGGGTTTTTGCTAAGTGTTATGGGAGTGCAGTGGGGTCAGGGGCTGGCCCTTGAGGAGGTGGCTATGCAACAGGAAACCTCAATCAAAGCAAACCATTCCTTTGACCTGAAGATTCTGCCATAAAGCAGCCCAGCTAAAGTAATCTCAGGAAATAAGGGATTAACGTGTGCTAACGGACGTGCGTCTGGGAATTCAGCGAGCCTTCTCCCTGGTAAGCTAGGGTCCACTCTTCACCTCCTTTTTTTCCTCAAAGCCCCAAAGGCTGAACTTATTTTCTTTGCTTTCCTAAATCTGCTGCCACCTATACTGCCACCCACAATCCCCTTGGGCACAGTGGAATGGAATGCAAGCGATCCAATGCTCCCCCCAGGTTTCCTGCCACCCCACACTCCCACCTACCTGTCTCTCCTTCCATCTCCCCTCCCTTCCTGCCCTCTGTCTCTCCCTCCTTCCTTCCTTCCTTCCCTTCTAGATTTTACTGAGTTCACTCTGGGGAAACAGGGCTTTTGAAAAATAACAAGAGCGAAATTATAGAAGTTCCAGGAATATTATGACTTCCTCATGATAGTCATTTCTTAATATGTGTTTCTTCACTTTCTGTTGTGGGGAATTGGAATTGGTCACCCCAAAATGTGAAGATTATTTGACATAAAGATTTTGGGCTGGAAACTGCAGACAGGAAAAACAAGCAGAATTTACCCTTTGTAAGAGACATTTACATTTGTAAGGGAAATCTCCATTTGTAAAGGTATCTCCCTCTCTGTACCTGGAAGAAGGGGGGATGACTTTATCTCTAAAAACCCTTATCAGCGCAGAAGGTGAAGACTTAAATCTGCGTAATCTTGTTTACTGTGCTTTTCTTGTAATCCCTCATCTGACACCCCCAACCCCCAAAATCTTCTTTTGTCTGTTTAAAAGGAGAACCTCCGCCATTCTGGCGAGAGATACTCAGTTTCCCCGAGTCTCTCCCATGTATATATGTTATGAAGCTTAGTTTGATTTTCTCCCGCTATTCAGCCTCATATCAATTTAATTTGTAGCCCAGCCAGAAAGGACCCAGTGTAAGTAGAGAATGCTCTTTCTCCCCTTCACTGTCCTTAGGTTGTTTTGAAAGCACAGCAGTGTTTCAGCACACAGCCTCTGGGACCAGATCATGGGTTGGGATCCTGATTCTACCACCTACTGGTTTCATGACCTTAGGCAAGCAACTTAACCATTCTGTGCCTCAGTTTTTTCATCTATAAAATGGGGATACGAAGAGTACTTACCTCATAGGGCTGTGAGGACTACATGAGTTAACACATGTGACATATATAAACATGTAGTAAATGCTATCTAAGTACATTAGCTATTATTACTTTTAAAATTCTGGAAATCCCACATCCTTTTTGGTTTGGATATGACTTTTGCTCCTGAAGAATCAGGTAGAACAATATATAGGAATTACTTAAGTGCCACAGTACTTACATCTCAGAGGTACTCCAGAATATCTCCATAGTAACAGAAAATAAGAATAGGCTACACCTTGACTTAACATTTATCATATTTTATCTAGGTCTTTCCTTGCAAAATAAGATAGCTTAAGAGAGCAACACCAATGGGGGTCGCAGGAAGTGGAAACATTTTCTGATTCAAATCATATAACATAGGTGGCTGCTATCCTGGCCAGTTATGAGGATTTAGGAGGGGTGGTTAGGCCAGTTCCAGGAACAGACACTAGATTCTCCAAGTAAAAGGTTTTATACTTTAAATACTCTTGGCATTTAATCTCTTATGATGTTCTGAATAAGTGTTTTTTCATCCTTGTGCCGGTCATTCTATTTTGTGATATGGAGAATGAAAAAATAGAACTTCATGTGAGTGGGTCTTAGAACCAGTTTGTTATCTAACAATTTGACGGGTAATGCACTCTTAAAAGCATTATTGAAATTCAGCTCTATAGATCGATCATTCAGGTTTCCTGACTTGGTCCTGGCTAAGAAGGGTATTCCTGCTGTCATTCAACCTTGTAAGTCTTCTTTTTCTGATTAAAGTATCTTTACTGTAGACACTTGGGATTGTAGCTTTGAGGATTCCCTGGGTGATTATCTGGCCTAAGTCCTCGATAATTTTTTTTTACTGTGTTAGAGAGTTGACACCTCCTAAAAGTATTCTGGATACAGTCAAACATGTTGATATGCCCTGATGGTTAATTTTATGTCTCAACTTGACTGGGCTATGGGATGCTCAAATATTTGGTCCAACATTATTCTGAATGTGTCTGTAATGATGTTTTTGGATGAGATTAACATTTGAATTGGTAGACTGACTAAGCAGATTGTTCTCCCTAATGTGGGTGGGCCTCATCCAATCAGTTGAAGATCTGGATAAACAAAAGTCTGACCCTCCCACAAGTAAAAGGGAACTCTTGCTGCCTGATGGCCTTGAGCTGGGATGTTGGTATTTTCCTGCCTGCAGCCCTGAACTGAAACATCAGCTTTTCTTGGGGCTTGAGCCTGCTGGCTTTCAGACTAGAATTAATACCATCAGCTCTCCTGGGTCTCCAGCTTGCAGATTCACCCTGCAGATCTTGAGATGTGTCAGTCTCCATAATCACATAAGCCTATTCTTTATAATAAATCTCTTTCTATATGTATGTATACATCCTATTGGTTCTGTTTCTCTGAAGAACCCTAACTAGTACACATGCATTTTAAAAACTGACTCTTTGTTAGCTACGATGGGAAAAACCTGGCCTGGTAGGCCAGAAGCCACTTGATCCAGCACTTAGGGGGAAGAGATGGGCCTGAGAGGGCCAGCAGTGCTGGCGTGGGCTACCCTGGACCCCTGGCACACTGATCAGAGGGCAGGGCCATGTCCCACTAGTTCCTCAGGGCCTGGCATAGTGCTTGCACAATAACATTATTTGTTGAATGAATGAAGCTTTCAGAAATTTTCCAGTGAATACCTCCCCCCATTTGAGAGCTTTCTAATTAAATATTTAAGCGTTAACTTGGAGCAAAACATCATCTGCATAGTTACCCTGCTTGTTAAGAGATAAATTGTCTTTGCCAAGAACAGGTAAGACAATGTCCATTATGTATTTTTCTGAGTGGTGTGTAAAGGACTTTTGTTTTCATGAATGGAAGTAAAATTAGATCCATCAAGGACCTCAACAGAATATTGCTTCTAGCTACGGACAGTGTGTTTGACTTGGACCAAGTTTTTAAACTGAGTTTTAAATTGAGTTTTTAAATTGTAATTAGGCTATAGTGACAATGAGGCTTGATCACTATGGCTTGAATAAAGTCATGATGTATGTGTTCAGGACAAACATATATCACGTCCCTGGAAAGAGTGAAAACAGTCCCCTTCACTTATAGGGACTGTTATTTTATTTGGCTGTTGGTGGGCGGCGGGGAGCACAGGGGGAAACAAATCAAGAAATTGAAGCAGGGTAGTAACTTGACTTGATTTTGACTTTGGATCACTGTAGCAGAGGAGTGAGGGATGATGTATGAAGAGGGTGGTGAGGTGTAAAAGGAAACTGGGGGTGGGAGGCCAATTATCATTACGGCAATGGGCTAGGCAAGAAAAGATGAGGCCCTGGGCTGTAGGGCCGGAGGTGGAGTCAACAGGACTGCTGATCAATAGGATGTGGTCATGAAGGAGGGCAACACCAAGCTTGAATTCCCAATTTCTTAATGGAGTAAAATGACACTGTTTACTGAGACAGGTAATTTATGGGGAAGAGCAGATATTGTCTGCCATTTTTGATGTATTAAGTTTGAAGCACCTGGACCCTGTTCAATGGAAGGTTGCATATATGTATAGGAAGCATAAGAGATGGTCAGGGCTGAGAAATAAAACCATGGGTCCCCAGTACAGAGGTGGTAATTGAAACCAGAGAGATTGAGTATAACATGAGAAGGACAGGGAAGGAAAAATGCAATGCTGAGGGCCACCAACATTTACTGAGACAGGTGAGGAAGAGGAGGCTACAAAGGAGATGAGAAATAAAAAATCAGAGAAGTAGAAAAGAACCAGGAGAGAATAGAGTCTCCAAAGCCAAAGGAGGGGTGAGTTTTAATACTAAATGTAGCAGAAAAAAAATTTTCCCTGGCTCCTCACTTCCACCTGCACACATTAGGCCTCAGCATCCCCCAAGTCCTCTCCCACCAGAAATGGCTCCCTGGGAGTCCTTGGGGGCATCGCATCTGCATTTCTCTCCCATGGAATTCCCAGGCCTCTCTGGAGAAGGCATTTCTCCCCTGAGCATAGTGGACTCTTCCAGCCACATAGCTGGGGCTCCGCAGTCCCTGGGTTCAAGGGCACTGCTCCTCCCCACTCTGCCATTCATGGCCCTTTTCTGCCACAGGCCACCCTGAGCTGTCAGGGTGCCAGCTTCATGGAGATTTGTGACAGAGTGAGTGAGCATGGTTCCCTCCCCTTTGAGTCACAGTTGTTAGAGGTGTGTTATTTGTTGGAAGGATCTCAAAGTTTGAGGCATCCACTGGGGGAAGATTCAAGAAACACCCACTACAGTGTGCTTAAAATCCACACTTCCTTCTGCGTATGTGTTGGTTCCTTTGCTCAGAATGTGTTCTCTCTTAGGAGGCCCGTGCAAATATGACTTCTGTGGGAAGACCTATCCAATTCCCCTGACATACCCTAATCCACC
Organism: Tapirus indicus; assembly: GCA_031878705.1. Classification (NCBI taxonomy): domain Eukaryota; kingdom Metazoa; phylum Chordata; class Mammalia; order Perissodactyla; family Tapiridae; genus Tapirus; species Tapirus indicus. The sequence goes on along the minus strand of CM062921.1, from coordinate 72,924,222 downwards.
TAGCAATAGCTGTGGCTTGAGTTCAGTCTCAGTAGCTCCTTGGATCCCGTGCAACCATTCTCTGTTGGATCTATCATGCCATTTTTGTCAACTGATTTGAACCTCACCATTGGATGCTAGAAGCCATGCAGAGAAAGGTGACCTCTTTTCTACATAAGGATATGGATTGGTATGGATAATGGGATGGCTACAGTAATTAGAAGGTCATTCTTCACCTCTGCCAGACAGTTTCCTTGGAGTCAGACTTTAGCAAATCACAGAATCCAAAAGGAAATTAAAAGTTCCAGTCAGAAAGGGCAGACAACTCTTTCAAGAGGCTAGGTTGTGAAGGAAAGGAGAAAGATGGTAGGTAGCTATAGGCAACCCTAAAGTTGAACTTTTGGGTCTTTCTTTTTTAAGGCAGGAGAAATTTGAATGGAAGACAAATATCATCATAATTTATTTTTTGTCTTCAATTTATGTCCCTCTGTTTTTGTGATCCAGCTGTTTCTCTCATGTTGTTATTTATTGAGTCCACACCAAACGTATGATGATTTTCTGCAACTTGTACAAATCCAACAGCTACAGCCCTGATCACTTTGGCCTTGTCAGTGTTTTGTCCTGTCCTGAGAGAGGGAAGGACCAAGGGGCCAGCAAGTTAAGGTGTTTAGATGGATGGTGGCATTGGGAGCCGGGTCCCCAGCTCCGCAGACCCTCTGAGGAACAGGATCTCCAGCCCTGAGTCAAGCCAAGAAGAGAGTAGTGGGGAACAGGGCTCTAGAATGCTTCCGTCATCTTAGCTGTTACCAAGGAGATGGACGACACATTGCCTAGTTGGGCTCACAGAGCACAGCCTTCACTGGCTGACAGGACCACCTTCTTTCTCACCTTCCCCCTTCCTGCCCTCTCCTCCACTCCCCCCGCTGCAGACTCCTGTCTCTAAGCTCAGGAGCTCCTGTTTCTGCCTCACTTTCTCCTGTGGGAACAGCTTTGATGATTTTTTAAGCTTTTCTTTTTTTTCCAGTTGGGATACAATTCACATAACATAAATTTCACCATATCAACCATTTTAAAGGGTCCAATTCAGTGGCTTTTAGTATATTCACAATGGTGTGCAACCATCACCCTATCTAATTCCGGAACATTTTTGCTTTGATCTTTTAAGCCCAGAAGATGAACAGAAGGGAATGAACTTCATCAAAGTAAATAAGAGTTCCCCATGTACCAGAGGCATTCACGGTTTGGTAAACAAATCCTCTCATTTTTTATTTTCTATTTATAAACTTTTCCTCCTCAAGGGCTGTGTAATTATAAAGGAAGGCTTTGCTTTTAGAATCTTTCATTTATTTATTCATTAGTTCCATTTCATTCATTCAGCATATTTAGAATCTCTTCTTGGCCAATTAGTGCTGATGATACAGAGGTGAATAAGCGAACAAGTTCCCTATCCTCTGGGGTTTGCAGCCTAGCAGGGACAACACTAGTAGTCAAGTTATTACTATTGTGATTAGTGCTGTGAGGGTAAATAATAGGAAGACAACCAAGTCTGGGAGGCAGGTGCAATTTCTCTGAGAAAGGGGTGTTCAGGGAGAGATCTGGGGGCTGTGTAGGATGAGCTAGGGAAGGCCAGTGGGTCCAGGTATGAGTGTAGCTGGGGTGTGGACAGGAGCAGAGGAAGCAGCATGTGGTGAAGCCTTGGGCAGGAAAGAGAACGATGGCCATGGGGACCTAGAAGTCCAGTGTGAATGAAGCATCAGGAGCCATAGGACAATGGAGCAAGATGATGCTAAGTAGGGGGTTGGAAGCAAGTCACACAGGACCTTGTATGCCACATCGAGGATTTGGGACTTTATCTTCAAAATGGGAACTCATTGAAGAGGTTAATGTGGGGATGACAGGATCTACCAACTATATGAAGATCAGTTGGGAGGCCATTCTAAGGTGAGAAAGGGTGGCTGTTGGGTATGGTGATCATAAGGATGGATAGGAGGGAAGAGATTTAAGTCATATTTGGGAGGTAGAATAGACAGGGAAGGAGAGGAAGGTCTTAAGGATGACTTCAGCAACAAGGTGGATGGTAAGATAGGGAACTCTGGTGAGAAACAAGTTTGGAAGGAAGGATCATGGGTTCAGTTTAGGACAGGTTGAGTCTGAGGTGCCTGTGAAGCATCCATGTGGAGACATCAAGTTGATAGTTCGGGATGTCTGGCAGAAGCCTGGACCAGAGATACAAAGTTAGGAGAGGTGGAAAGTAACCATGAAATCTCCCCTCACGTACAGATGTTACAGCATCTGAAGCACTTGATCAGATTGACTATTTATCTGTCTTTCTTCCTACTTCAGCGATTCTCAATTTTGTTCTGCCCATTCCTGGACAGTGATTCTCCCTAGTCTATAGGCTCCTTGAGGGTAGAAAGGTATTGTTTATTTTTGCATCCCGAGTATCCAGGACACATGTTAGAAACTCACTAGGTTTCTGATGGATGACTGACCAACAGAACACAAGAATCAATGATTGTGTTGGTATCTACATTAAAGCACCAATTAGAGATACTGATTGACATCAATCTTGAATTTTTAAGCACCTGTTATTATAGTTAAAAATAATCTTTATTTATAAGAAAAATATAAAATCATACAGGAGATCAAAACGAAGGCAGCTTAAAAAGTACAGCACAAATATATATAAACATACAGCATCCCCCAAACTCAGTAGTTTAAAAGCATTGCCTTCATCAGCTGAAGAAATGTCCTCCGTGAAGCTTCTGAGGGCCTGCTTCAAAGGAAAATGGTCATGGCTGTCCCATAAAATAGAAGAGCATGGCTCAGCTCTGGAAGTCATGAGAAGCTACCCTGGTACATTTCCAAAAGGGTTGATAAACTCAATCATTTCATTTTGAGTTGTACCGTTGGCTGCTTTGATCTCTTCAATTCAGCTGTGGAGTTGATTTCTAGGAGGCATCCTTAGCTAAACATGGCCATGGGTAGAAAGAAACAGGCTCTCCTCTGCTGTGGGTCTTCCTGTAGGTGGTGAGGTCCACAGGGGGCGGCACCCACTCACCCAGAGGCTCCAGAAGGCCCAGCACACAGCTTAGCATTGTAGCCATGATCCTCTCTAAGCAAGACTTGTCCCCGTCCATTTATGACCAAGTACACAGGGTTCAGAAGGTGGAGTCTGAACTCCCAAGTAGGAAATCATGGAGCAAATAGGGTGAATGTTTCTCATCACTTCCTTGGGCGTATGTAGTTATATATGTTTCCCGTCACAAGGGCAGAAAACAGTGGTAACATTATTAAGCCCAAAGTGTCATTAAATATGAAGACAATCCAACAAATTGCTTCTGCATGTGTCAGTGAAAAAAGGAAGCAGATGTTAGCCCACAGCTGGGAGAGAGAAGGCCATGGGCATATAGAGAAATGAGTGAATGGCTCTAAAATAAGCAACACAAAGAGCAGAAACATGGACCCAAAGGAGAGGAAAATTACAGAACAGAGGGCAGACATGCAAAAATGTTATAAGGAGGATAGTCTTGGCTCAAAACTAAACGAAACAGATTTATTCATCAAAAAAGAAAGGAAAGGGAAAGTAAATCTGCCAGACCTTAGTTATTAACATTGTATTGAAAAGAAAATGTGTTTATATTACATATTATAGAGGAAGAGGACAGGCTAGTGCTCCTGGTCGATGTCTGCGTAACTGAGGGAGCTCAGTCCCTCTGCCTTTTTACATGAAAGCCACTGTTCCTCACGATTGTAAAGACAGAGCATCACTACACTGAAAGGGAGAGAGACCAAATGTCCACCAATGGCTCACCCTAACTCTACATGGAGGAAAAGTCCTACCGAGTGCTAAAAAGAATTCCCAGAGTATAGAACTCTGAATGACGGGGCGAGGTAATGATGAGCACCTTCAGGGGACTGGTACCCTCATCTCAATTATGCTGGCTACATTCTGCTTGCATTTGTCAATTTGTAAAAGCACTGCACTCTTCCTATCTTTTTGCAGGGCTACATGTAAGGGTTCTAGCAAACAACCAATAGTTAATAGAAGGTTGGTCCTAGGCTGCTCTTAGCCAAGCCATGAAGGATGTGTGTGTAGATTTTATACTCCAGCAGAGGGCAGTACCACATAAAAATTACTATTAAGGAAAAACAGGTGCAGCCTTGTCAATTACCCTGAATTTTCTACAGTACTGAATAATTATTACTTAGTGTCATAAAAATGGTGACTCGTTCATATGGGTTATCTTGAATATCTATGGGCAATCCTGGCAACCAGTTTAAGCCCTAACAATTTAAAATCTTACAATTTTAAATAAGGTGTGCTTTATTTGAGTCTCCCTCCTCTTGTGTGAGTCGTCTTCTGTGTATGTGTGTATCCTGGCATGTGTGTGTGAGTGTGTGTGTGTGTGTGTGTGTGGTGACTAAGGCAGCTTTGCTTCCCATTCTCTTGAGTTTAGTAAAATTTTTTTGCAACCAAATAAATGCATCTTACATAGAGCCTCATCATGGAACATTGCAAGTGAGAGTTTTGTCTTGGAACTTAGCTAAATAACTTCTAATAGCAAAAGGCCATCAAAATAAGCAGTTTAGGGGCCGGCCCGGTGGCACAGCGGTTTAGTCCGCGCTTGGCAGCCCGGGGTTCGCGGGTTCGGATCCCGGGCGCCTGCTGACGCACTGCTTGTCAGCCATGCTGTGGTGGCGTCCCATATAAAGTGGAGGACGATGGGCACGGATGTTAGCCCAGGGCCAGTCTTCCTCTGCAAAAAGAGGAAGATTAGCAATGGATGTTAGCTCAGGGCTGGTCTTCCTCACAAAAAATAAAAAATAAAAATAAGCAGTTTAGTTCATAGTGTGGTCAATTTAATGTGGATCCCTACAGACAGCATAATGAGCAAAGCTCTTACATATTAATGAACTTAAATTTTAATTTTTTTATCAATTAGTCATAAAGTAATTTCCTTCCTTTCCACTCTCCCCTTTGTAAAGTATCAGCACATTTATGCTATTATGATATTTATTTGCTAGAGATTAATTTTATAGAAAATTATTTTGGGTTATTATATAATTAAGCTATAGTTCTATTTCAGTTGAGAATTACTTTGATATCTCTGTATGTAACACAGATAAAAGTCATCCTACATTTAGTCATTAGAATCTGAATGAACTTTAATTTAAAAAGTCTTTTAGGGGCCGCCCGGTGGCGCAGCGGTTTAGTCCGCGCTTGGCAGCCCGGGGTTCGCGAGTTCGGATCCCGGGCGCCCGCGGACACGCACTGCCTGTCAGCCATGCCGTGGCGGCGTCCCATATAAAGTGGAGGAAGATGGGCACGGATGTTAGCTCAGGGCCAGTCTTCCTCAGCAAAAAGGGGAAGATTGGCAACAGATGTTAGCTCAGGGCTGGTCTTCCCCACAAAAAAAAAAAAAAGTCTTTTAGTTAAATGTGTCTCTGCTAATATTATACTCCTAATAATTAAAACTTTTCACAAGGTAAATGCCAATAGATACAGATATCAATATATGCAAATAATGGTAGAGTCAAATTAAAACAGCACATTTATATCAACTCTCTACTTTAAAAAATCCCTTCCTCCCTGGCACTTCCCCCATGCAATTACAATAGGAATTTTAAGCTTTCACAGCCAGTGGTGAAAATTATTAGCAATCAGGACTTTAGAAATAATGATGCCAAATGGAGAGATGAGGGGGCGGTGCTCTGTGCTCACAAGGTTTTCCTGTAATTCCTGCATTTAAAGATAAAGGAACACACTCTGTGCTGCCCGTATCTGAGCCACCTGAATTCTGTCTTAACCTTTTTGATCCAACTCAAAGGTAAGTTCAGCTGACACCTATGAACAATAGCCATGTTCAAGATATATATGACGATAAGTTCAGTTTAAAGTCAGTTTTGAGATTGAAATTTTGAGTTTGGAATTTTGAAAACATGTCCTGCAGAAGCAGGGCCAATAGGGACCAGTGTTCCCAAGGAAGCCCACAAAAAGCTGTTAATTCAGAAATTTGTGAAGTATAGAACTGACAGTTCTATAGAACCTAATCACCATGTTGAACAGTGTTTCCACGGGAAAATTTTCATCATATTCTCCAGATTTTAAATCTGGGATATTAGGAACTTGATTTTACTTTTCATTTGCAGTTGTGGCCCTATTGGAGGGAGTCGGAAGCCCACCTCCCTCAGGTGCTGTTCCAAGCCACCAAGAGTCGCCTGTGGCCTGCTGTGGCTTTCAACTGAGCAGGGCCCCCACGAAGCCAGGAACTAGGGAGAAGACCAGGGTAGCGTGTGGGGCAGCAGGGGAGGGAGGGCAAGGCGTGGGGTGGGTGCTATTTCCATCCCCTCCTCCCTCAGCCTGCCCTTTCTTCTTGCTGCTCCTCTGTCCCTTGTCAATCACAGGTGGAGGGAGTCTCAGGGAAATAAGAGAAACCTCCCCAACCTCCCTCCATGGGAATGAGGGCTGGGTGTGGGGGTGGAGGTACCACCTGTTCTTCTTTCCTGTCTCTGTTTGGGGAGGTCGAGGCCTAGAGGTGGGAGGAGGAAGGAGCAGGCTGAGGAAAGGGAGCAGAAAGGGGTTTTCCCTCCCACCCTCTTCCCTCTCCCCTCTCTCCTCTCCCACTGCATCTGCGTGGTCACAGACCCTGCAGGCTGGTGGTGAGTTTAGGTGACAAGTCTGCCTGGGTGGAGATGAGGGAGGGGACTGTGAAAGGAAAGGAGTGGAGGGAGTTCCCCAGCAGCATGGGGAGGGAAGGGACTTTCTGGTGACACCTGCCCAGGCAGCAGTTAGCAGGACCTTTGTCAGGCGGGGACCCACTCCTTATATCTAAGGGAGTGCAGGATACAAGGAGTGATGACCACTGACTGCCGGGGGCCGGGGAGCACAAAACCCTCAATCATCACTCCCTGGTAGTTCCATTTCCCAAAAATGTCAACAGGGAATGCCAGAAGCTCTGCTATATTTTCCCACAGTCAATTTTGGGCTAACATGAGGATGTGTCCCGTGTAGCTTAATGAGAACATGGTACATAAAATCAAATTCCTAGAAGATTAGAGCCCCCTGACAAGCTCTGTACAGGGCCTGGAATGTGGCTGACAATAAATATTTAACAACCACCTCATTCAACATCAATTTGCAAAAGAATCTATTTTTTAAAATCTCTACATTTTATTACTGCCTGTTACTTTAAATACATCCTGCGATAAACCTGACATTTATCTGATAAATCTGACAAGGGAAGATGAGCTGGGTGTGATTAACACTGAATCAGAAGTGTGAATAAGTCTCTATAGTAGATTGTGCTAGTTTAGAGTTTACATTTGATGGTGAAGCTGACTTGATATATTAGCAACCCAATCACTATTAGTGGAAAAAAATGGTGGGGGTTTGTTTAGAAAATAATTTTGTGTTGATCCTAATCTTTCTTGTACTTCAATAAATATTATCATTTTTGCTTATTTTAATCAGCGGTTTATACAGAATCCCCCCCAAATTGAACAAAGTGCCCTAACTTTCTAAACCCATAGCCAGAACCAAATAGCACTTTTATGAAATTGTCAAGCAAACCAAGGTTCTGCCATCTATCTTTTTTCCCCCCAAAAACTAGAAAAATCTGATCTCTCCAATAACCAACCTGCCTATCCCCACACTATTCCTCCCCCTAACCCATCAAATAAGAATATTAGATATTCTTCGGATCCAATTTTTCACTTGGTTTAAAAGTTCTTTAAAATTTGGATTTTAACGCATATCTTCCCTCCCACATCACCATTAAAGATTCCCCCTTCTTGGCTAACCTGCTGTGTAGTGTTACTGGCCCCTGATTTAAGCTGGAACAGTAGGTGCTAGAGGTGGTTACATTGCACCTATGGGCCAGGTGATTTTTATTTATTGTGTAACTGAGCTTCATCTCAGGGGTGAAACCCTTAGCCTTCTACAAAAGATGTAAAAGTAAATCTTTTTTTTTTTTTGTGAGGAAGACCAGCCCTGAGCTAACATCCGTCGCCAATCCTCCTCTTTTTGCTGAGGAAGACTGGCCCTGGGCTAACATCCGTGCCCATCTTCCTCTACTTTATATGGGACGCCGCCACAGCACGGCTGACGAGCAGTGCGTCGGCGGGCGCCTGGGATCCGAACTTGCGAACCCCGGGCTGCCAAGCGCGGACTAAACCGCTGCACCACCAGGCGGCCCCAAAAGTAAATTTTAAATTAACTTTTTTTAAAGTTATGGGTAACACAAGGGCATTTTGAGCACTTTTTCTCAAACACCTTTCCTATGGTCCTTAGCACCCTACTAATTCCTAACTCTGTCCTCCCAATATCCATTGGTTTATTTCTTTCAAAAATACTTGAGCAAATGACATTTTTGATAGTGCAGTTTATAAAGTATTTGAACAAAAAAGATGGCACATATGTTCTGAAGGGTATCACCACATAATACCAATATCCTCTAATTCACCTAAGTAGTTTATAACAAAAAAAGTAACAAACAGACCAAACAGGGTAACTTCTCTGTATTGTTTTCTTCTAAGCTCTGGGAATGCTGTTGATCTTGAAGGATCTTATGGATGATGATTGTTTGGGGCCATCAGCAATCTTAGTTCCTATTTCAGCCTTTAGCAGTATTTAAGGAAGAGGATAATTTTATTTTTATCATGGCATGAATCCATTTTGATGGTAGGCTTTGGTCCTGGTCCTTATATGAGCCTACAAAATATTTTTCCCAGTTCCAGATTCAAATATTAAATTAAAACAGATGTGCAAAACTAAACAAATGAAAATCCACCACCAAAACCTAACCTACCCCTCCATAAAACCATCAGCTTTGGGGAAAACCAATGTCCACTGTTCCATGTCCTTATCCTAAACTCTTAAAAAAGAACAGATTCACATTCCTCCTTAACCTGTGGTTGTTTCAATGTCCAAAGAGGCCAATAAGAAGAAGCAGAGGTCTAGAAGTTCCTGGCGTGGTCTCCATGCCCCCTCTTGGGCCATTCCTCATCCACCCACCTGCGCAGGACTCTCTCCACGTCAGCCCTGTGGTAGAGCCTGCAGAGCTCCATCAGCTGGCCCACCGACCTCTGACTGTTCCGGAGCAAGAACTCCAAGGTGGGGCTCTGGGGCCTCTGCTCCAGGAAACACAGTTCATCATATGGCATGCCCCATTTGCTTGCAAAATTCCTCCAGTTTTTGACGGTTGGGTGACATGGATCCAGCTTTATCCTGATCACGTCGAGTAAGTCCTGATCATTGAGCAAGTCACTTATGGTGGGGGCCCGGAGCGAGCAGGATGAACAAGTACAGTTCTCCTTGCAGGATTTGTCCTTGCTTATATCTGCAGAAACAAACAGTACGGTCCACATGTCAGCAAGAGGCCTAAGACATGCTTTCATCTCTTCTGTCCTTTATTTTCCTGCTGAATCGTCAATAGTACCAGTGTAAGCATTATACAGCATAACTTATGGAGAAGATTTCAGGATCCTCATTTCTGTATACTCACACAACAATGTGTTGTTCTTTAGAGCCAAGGATGGTTGCTTAGCTGTAAGCAGTAGTAAGATTTTATAAAGCCAGTTTCCCTTTCTTTCTAAGACTCTCTGTGTCTTACAAATGTGCATTTGTGAGACTGCTGGCCAGAATGAGGGCTCTGAGGAGCAGAGCTCTCTCTGTGGGCAGATCACCAGTCCAGTAGGGGTCAGACTCGGCTGACCCACGAGTAAACCAGCCCATACTTGCCCACACCTCAACCCTAACCCCTTCCGAGTTACAAGTCAACCCTGACAGCTTTTTAATGCCAAACATAGCACGTTATGGTGTAAAGGATTGCACAATTCTTTAAAAGGTCTTAAAAAAACACACACTGAAAACTGGAATATCCACTCCATACACATATTTGAAAATGAGTGATAACTGATAATGCCAGAAAACTTACTTTTTAAATTCATGGCCACCTTATCATTCCTTTGCCTTTATCTGTGTTTTCTTCACCCACGGGGCTGCCTTTGAAGTGAAGCCAACACCCTGAGGTGTGTGCAGTGGATGAGTGGGAGGCTTTTGAGCTAAGCCTCACCAAGAAGAGCAGCCCCATCTCAGAGGAAGGGCAGCATTCTTCCAACATGCTTACTACTAGGAAATGTGTTAGTAGGAGGATGAAGTTAGCAGCTCAGAGGTATTGTCACATCATTTATAAAAGAGTTGTAAGAGTATCTGCACAGTATGACAACCTCAGTGACTTAGATTCCACAACAGCACTGGGTCTTCTGACCCCTCTGACTAGGGATTTCAACAGCCAAATGTCAGGCTAGACATTGCTGGCTTGGAAAATTCTGGGAGGTTGTGATGGCCTTTACTACACTGAACCGTGGACTTCCCAATTAGGAAAGTGAAGAATTTGGAAAAAGGGAGTCACTTTGGTGGTTGCAAGGCTGAGAACTAGCAACTTTGAGACAAATATAAATGATAACAAGAGCCATGAAAATTATGTCCATACTCTTTGACCTACTAATATAACTCCTGGGAATCCAGCCTAAGGAGACAATCTAAAAATGTATATACATGTAGATTTTTTTCTTATTTATATTTCATCTTATTTATATTATCCATTTTTCAAAAAATTTAAATGTCAAAATTAGGGGACTAGTGAAATGAATTATTGTACTACTTGGTGGAATATTATTTAAATAATTAAATTAAATAATTTAAATATTATAATTATTTAAATAATTTAAATTAATAATTTTCTATGTAGCAACCTAGAAAATGCTTGTGCTGTAATGTTAAGTGAAAAATGCAAAATATGAAGAATGTATGTGCTCTATGATTAGAACTATGTGAAAACTCTACGTTAACATTACAATGGAAGGAAACGTACAAAAAAACAGCTATTGTGTTAATATGGTAGGGTTATGTTTCCATTTTCCAAACCTTCTCTAGTGCTGTTATATTTCTGTGATAACTAAAACAATGTAATTAACAAATATATCGTTTAGCTTAACACACAAGACTTAGCAAAAAGCATCCCTCCTCTTTGCCAAGTTTCACTTATGCTTTTGAGCCTACTCCTTCCTACCTTCTCCATGACTTGTTTCATCAAATATCTCCTTTCTTTCCCCTCATCTCCACCACCCATCTCTTTGATTCTCTTTCCTTTATCTACAAATATGTCCAGGGATCCTCTATCATAAAAAATAAGAACCTCAAACGATCCTCCTCTGGTTTCATAACTTGCCAAAGCCTCTTCCTCTTCCTCTTCTTTCACTCACTATTAAACTTCCAGAAGAATTCAAAACCTGCTGCCTCCAATGCCTCACCATGTTCTTAATCTTCATCTTCTTTGGCTTCAAGCAGCATCTGACCCAGCCTAGTTCCCACCAAACCTTATGGAGACTGGACCCAGTTCCCTGCACCCCAACTGCTGGCCAGAGTCCAGTTCTGATTGGGCAGGAAAATCCAGAACAGAGAAGCGGACCCCCACCTGACTTTGAGGATCGCCAGAACCTTCTATTGCTGCTAATGCCCACATCAAACTAACTCCCCTTGGATATGGCTGCCTCTGGAACTGGACCCAAGACTCTTTTGCCCTTTGGACACTGTATTTTGCACTGCAGGCTGCATCCTCCCTGAAGGTTCCTTCTGACAGCCAAGCCCCATATCACCAGACACATCCCATCATGTCCTGGCCACATCCCTTCCCTTGTCTGCCCGACATGCTGAGATCCCAGGCTGTCTCATCACCGAGTCCTTGGGAGTAATAAGGAGATCTCCAGTTCTGTTCTTAGCTTTCCCATTCCACATTCTTTACCTTTGATCATCTCCTCCACTCCCAACAACCTCTACAAGGCTCTCCCGCTAGAATGGAAGGCTCTTTCTCATTGCATCTGCAGAGCCCAGCACTGCCCTTGGCATATAGTAAATGCTTAGCCAATGTTTACTGAATGAATGAGTGAATGTATGAGTGAATAAATGAATGATTAAGTCTGCCCACTCTCCTGTGCTCCAGAACTGACTACTGGAAAGTTCCTCTTGATGTCTAGATGACATCTCCAACTCAGTGGACCTAAAACAGTGCTTAAATTTCTCCCCACTATGCATTGAAAGCACCTCAACTCCCCTATTTACACTTGCAGTTCCCTGGAGTCCTTACAGACTTTTTCACTGTATCCAACCAGTTACCATGTCACAGCCTTCACTGGAAGCTCTCTGTGCTACTACTCGTCTTATTTCCCATGACTTCCTTGATATAACCTGTGCTCCAGACAAGCTAGACTATTCCGTTCCCTGAATAGACAACCTGCATTTTCTTTTTTTTTTTGTGGGGAAGACCAGCCCTGAGCTAACATCTGTTGCCAATCTTCCCCTTTTTGCTGAGGAAGACTGGCCCTGAGCTAACATCCGTGCCCATCTTCCTCCACTTTATATGGGACGCCACCACGGCATGGCTGACAGGCAGTGCGCGTCCGCGGGCGCCCGGGATCCGAACTCGCGAACCCCGGGCTGCCAAGCGCGGACTAAACCGCTGCGCCACCGGGCGGCCCCTGCATTTTCTTTTTTTAAAAGCATAACTAAATTAAAAGAAAACTAATAGAAGCTCGGTGTAGAAAATTTAGAAATTATATGATTATGGATTTTGTATTTAGTTTATTGAACATTTAGGATTTTCTCAAATTTTGATGACCATGAGTAACAATTCCATGCAGACCCTCGCATGTATATTTGGCTCATGTTTAATCATCTCACCAATAATGGGATTATTAGGCCAAAAGGTATGAGCATTCTAAGGCTATCAATGTATGTGTCCAAAATTGCTTTCCAGAAATAGGCTGTACCAATTTACACACCCAACTAAAGTGTATAGCGATGGTGCTTATCCCACTTTACCTTTGTCAGTGCCAAGTATTAGTTTTAAACAATCTTCATAAATTTCATAGGTGGAGAAAGTATACCTTCTATTTTTCTACCTCCAAGAAAACACTTTTTCTGGTATTTTCTCTCTGATCAGTTTTCTCTTTCTTTCCTTCTCCTTTTCCCTGAACATCCTCTATTGAACTTCCCTTCCTCTACTGAACTTCATCCATCCTATAAAACCACCGCTTCCATGAAATCTTCCCGGCTCTAGCCCGGAATGCCATCTCACTCGTTTCATTTGCATCTCCAGACTCTGCCCAGCAGTGGACATTCTGTATGGATTTCTTGTTCCTCATTATACCTCAAATGCCCTGAGAACAGACCCACATCCTTCTGCACTGTGTTCCACATCTTAGCATTCTAAAATGTTGAATTATATTTCCAAGCAATATAGGCAGAGTTATTCTTCAGCTACAGTAATAATGGTGTATCAAGAAGACTTTAGCTGCACAGTGGGACAGAAGTTTTTTTTATTTAAAAAAAGAACTTTCTAATGGTGAAGGTGGTTTCTCACTAAAAGAGGGGTATAAGGGAAATTTTGCAATTTTCTTTGCCCTGATTTAGAGATAGGGTCAAATTAACAATATTCTGCCAAGTGGAAAAGAAAGCAGGTCACCAAAGAGTATGCATAATTCAGTTTTTGTAAAAACAAATAATACAGTCATTTATATCCATGTAAAGTATACTATATACACATTCATAGGCAGAGAGAAAAATCTAGAATTATGTATAACAAAAATGTTAACAATGGATATTTCCTGATTTTCTATAATTATTGTGTTTATTTGATACTTTAAAAATATTTCTTAAATGTCACAGAAATATAAAGTAGGATATAACCTCTAAGTCCAGAACTAAACATCTGAAGGTTCTCTCTAGTGTTACTTTTGTAAGATTCAGTATTGGCAATGTTTTCTCCTTTAGTGTCAAGAAGAAGAAGAAAAACATCAATAAGGTTTCTGCGAAGCTCCTTGAAACCTTCTAGTATATGAGAAGGTTTTATTTCTTTGAACAATTACATTGACCATTTACCAGTTTGTTTTAAAAATAAATGATGTGCCCAAAATCTACTGATGTTTTCCTTTGTATCTGCATTGACACAAATGACAAATCATTTACTGAACTGGAATCTACAAGAACTGCCAACACTAGTAAATTTAAAGCTGCCTTTTAGAAACATAAACTATAATTAGCTCTCTGGCAGACTTAAGCAGGGAAACATGTTTTTTCCTATCAGATACATTTTGTCCTGCCATGCTTTAAATACCTATCATGTAATAGTGTACACAAAAGAGGGACTGGGCAATGCCTTGGGGAAGAAATAGTCATGGGAAGAAAGAGACTTAGAACCAAAGAAGTTTTCATCAGAAATGGGGGAAAAATGGGATTATTATTTGATGCCTTTCAAATGACAAGCACAGCGCTGCTGTACAGTAGAAACTCAAAAATTGTTTGCTAAATGAATGAATGAATGAGAATGGTGTTTTGTCCTCAGAACAGTATTTGTTATTATTGTTTAATGAATTTTAGAACCTAAAGAGAGAATTAATAGTAAAGGCAAGAGAATGTTGCTTGTGTCTGCTGGCAGTAAACAGATATTGGTGGAAAATAGTACAGAACTGGTCTTAAAATACACAAAGATAGATCAATTCTAGATTTGGGCGGGAAAGGAGAGGGTTATTGAAAATAAAGAAGTGAATTATGAATGAAAATTCACTTAGATCCTCTAATAATTAGGGTCTTCACTTGCCACATTTTGACACTTGCCCTGTGTATTTTCCACTGATGCAAAGCAAGAATGGAACCCACTGTGAATTTATGATGACTTCTTATTTTAGAGGCCACAACCCTGGAAGGACTTGCTCTCTGTAACTCTAGTTTGAGTGGTGACATGAACTAAGGAAGAATTAATCAGAGGAGGAAGGACCAGATTTCTCAGTGGGTTTCCATCATCACAATAACTCATTTATCAAGTGCCTAGTGTATAACCAGCCCTGCACCAAATCCTTTACATGCATAATCCTGAATCATGCCAATTCTGGATCTGTATCAGATGGGTCTCATAAAATCCCAGTGCTCCAATTTCCTAGAGCTTGACTTCTCAAGGCATTTAACATCTATGGACTTCAGATTCCTCATCTATAAAATGGAAATGATAATAATTCCTATATCTTATGACTTAAATGAGATAAATGACGTGAAAGCATTTTTGTCCAGTCTTTTTTTTTTTTTTTTTAGGTGAGGAAGACCAGCCCTGAGCTAACATCCGTTGCTAATCTTCCTCTTTTTGCTGAGGAAGACTGGCCCTGGGCTAACATCGTGCCCATCCTCCTCTACTTTATATGGGATGCCGCCACAGCATGGCTGACAAGCAGTGAGTCGGCGGGCGCCCAGGATCCGAACCGGCGAACCCTGGGCTGCCAAGCATGAACTAAACCGCTGTGCCACTGCACCGGCCCCCATTTTTGTCCAGTCTTATGTAAATGTTACTTAAAGATGTTAGGCTTCACATTTATTTTTTTTAAGGAGACAGGAAGAAAGAATGTCCACATAGTCTGGCCTCTGCTGACATCTCCCAGCTCACCTCTTTCTCTATTGCTCTTCACTAGAACACTAAGCTCAGCCCTGCCTCAGGACCTTTGCACCAGCTAGTTCTTCTCCCTGGAGTCCTCTTTCCTCAGATCTCCACATGGCTGGCTCCTTTGCATTACTTAGGTCTTGATGCACCTTCTTAGCTAACACAGCACCCTCCCTCTGCCAGGCAAAATCCCATTCCCTCATTTATTTTCCTCAAGGCGCCTACCACCACATATACTTACTTAGCTGTTTCTGTTTATTATCGGTCACTCCCAACTAGTATATAAGCTCCTAGAAGAAAT
Organism: Tapirus indicus; assembly: GCA_031878705.1. Classification (NCBI taxonomy): domain Eukaryota; kingdom Metazoa; phylum Chordata; class Mammalia; order Perissodactyla; family Tapiridae; genus Tapirus; species Tapirus indicus. Next base: position 72,908,454 of record CM062921.1, on the reverse strand, counting down.
GGACTTTGATGTCTGATGTCACCACTTCATTCCAGGCATGCAGTAGGCATTCAATATTTGTTGAGTAAATCAAATCAGTGAAGAGTGACATAGAGAAATAGTCAAATTAGAAACCTTTGGGCAGCCTATGAAGAGCTATGTAGACATTTTCAAACCAACTGAAACTTCTTTTAGTGCTGAGTATATACAAGGCAGAAGAAAGATTACTGGTTGCTATGGAGGAGTACCCTGTGTACCACAGAGATTAACGACAAGAGCTTTAGAGGCATGCCAACTGACTGTCAATACCAGTTAACACTGTGCAGGTGTGCAACTTGGCAGGTTCTCGAGCTTGCTAAGCCCGTGTCCTCACTCCCAGTACAGGCAGGGTGATACCTATTTCATAAGGCTGTTGAGAAGATTAAATGAGACTGTCCATAAAGCCTCATCCCAGCACGTGGTAAGCCGAGTGAGAATTAGTAGCTGCGGGTGAGGGATCATAACCAAGAGCCTTTTTTAAAGCAGTGGTTCTCAACCTTGGCTGCACCTGGGGGTTGCAGGAGAGATGAAATTCTCCCCCCACAAGTAGGAGGTTTACAAAATCCTGATGTCTGGTCCCACCCACCAAGATCCTTATTTAACTGGTCTCGGGTGCAGGCAGGACACGGGAATTTTTAAAAGCTCTCCTGGGAATTCTAATGTGCAGCCATGGTGGAAAACCATTGCCTTAAAGACATCTGCAGAGTAAGTTAATAGTCAGAAGGGCCTGCCAAAGTTAGATTCTGGAACTATAGCTGCTTGTCTTTGAGAGATACCATATCTGTTTGGTGAAAAAGAGGCTGTGGATAGATAATATTTCTCCACACTCACAAGCAGATGAATGGATCTTTCTGTGGAGGGTTTTCTGCCCCTTGCCCCTACTCTTAATTCTTTCTCATGCACACTTTACATTATACTTTAAGGAATAGTTCAGGAAGCAAGCATTTCATCAACAAAGTATGCCTATGTCATTTAAAAGAATTGTAAGAAACAGTTCATGTCCAGTGGTGCAGTGTCTAATCCTTAAATTTGGGGCTGGCAGGTTATAAAATACTAGTCAATTAACAGTTAAATGTGAACTGGAACAAGATTCAGAATTCACAAAGGTCATCATTAGTTGAGCCTAGAAGATGACTCCAGTCAGGAAGTTGGCAGTGGATCACAGATTGACTTAATGTGTCTCCCTGCAGGGGAGGTGCCATCTTAGCTGTTTTATCTTGCACACTCCGGTTTCGAGAGCTACTAGCACAGAGTCTTTCCCTCAATGCTCTCAGTGCCACTGTTAGCCCTCAGATTGTTTATAATATTGCTCCCAGATAACTGGGTCTTGAGTCAGTTCAAATAACTACATAGTAAATATTTTACATTGGCAACTTTGCAGATAGCAAAATATTGTGGTTCTGAAATAAAATAACTCTACCCAGGTGTCTATAAATTATCAGATTTGGAGCCTGCAAAATACCAACAAGTATCAATGTAAAGTCAAATACTTCTGCAGCTATGTTTATTAAGGGTATAAATTCATGCTTTTTTCTGTGTGTGGCTTCCAATGTGGTTGGAAAGAAATATATTTAAAATGCCAGTTTATGGCTTTGATAAATCATTGCGGTGTGCACACACCGCATTATTCATCAGAGGTAGGTAGTCATATGCTATGAGCTGGAAAGTGATGAAAAATTATTTTTATCTACTAAAAAACTGACCCAAGGGCTTTTGGTGGGCGTTTGATCTCTGAACCAAAGGGAAAAACAACATGATTTCATTTTCTCTCTCTAAAACACCCTTCGAGGAGACATCGCGTTGGCGGCAGCACCAAGGAGTCTGACAAATTGGATGGATCTAGTAAATCACGCTGGGCCTCAATTTTGTCATTAAACAATATTAGAATGTAGAAGGCATGTAAAAAAATGAAATAAACTCTTACATAAGAAAGGACCCAGGTTCAATAACAAAGTGTCATTTTATGGACCTAATTTGAAAAAAATGAAAATCCTATTTTACATTCATTTCTGTGGGGAAATTAGATTTAGATTAGGCAAGTGCTGAATTATTTGAGGTTGTCAGAAAGTCATCCTTGAAAAACCATCAACTGTTGAGAACAGGTGCAGAAAGTATCACGGTCCATGTGATATCTACCGCTACTAGAAGCAAACACAAGAAGAGGTTTTTATTTTCCAATTTGGGAAATTTTTTTTGTTATAACTGAGCCTTATTTCTTTAATGCCCAAATGTCTTCATTTTGAAAATTTGTATAAAAACACTGTAAAACTTCAGTGTTTCCTTTAACAGGGTAAACTGAATGTCAGTTGTTGTTGTTTTAATCCAGGGCATCAGTATTAAACACCTTCTTTCTTGTGCTCTGCCCCAGGGCTGTTTGCTTCTGTGTTCAATGGTTCCACAAAGGGGGCATTGCTTTTTCAGTGGTAGCTAATTCTGAATTGTATTCTTTTTCTTTCCTAAATTACAAACTGTCAGCTGTCATTTCTCACTCCTGTCTTGTGCCTCCTTTTATCAGAGTACCCTCCACCCTCCTATTTTAACCAGCTATAAACTAGACTGCAGATAACTAAGGTTTTCAAATTACAAGAATTAAATAAAAAGCCAGGCTCTGAGTTAAGGCCAGAAGGCCTGATCCAGGGAAAGTAGCAAGCCTTTGTGAAAGGTATTTCAGCAGCTCTGAGACTGACTTTTGGGGGAGTGAGGCTGACTGATTTTGGGCTTTGTTCCAGCTTAAGATGCTGAGAGCAGTCTGACCTTTGCCCCCCTGTAGGACACCCAAGCATTCAATGGGTGTACTACAGAGGTGATGCATTTGACCAGTAGCGAGGCAGCTTGGTGTGGTGTTTGGGAGAGAACTGGGGGCCAGGCCAGGGGCTTGAATCCCACTTAGGGCCTGTGTGACCAAGCACCAGCCTTGTGACCCAGCGCTGCTTCCATCGCATCTATGTGGGGAAGAAAATATTTGGACCTATGTGAAACCGGCAAACAGTAGCCATTGATGATTAAGCAGCTCATAACTAGGGGGGATCAGAATTGGCCACCTCAAAATACGTCTCTGCCTGAAAGACACTTTGACCCCCACCCCCACTAACTGACCAAAAGAATTTGGGATGGGAGGCCTGCCCCCAGAACAGGCCATCACCATAGACATCTCTGGGTATCGGGGAGGGTCCTTGCTAAGCCCATTCTTAGTTCTGGTTACCCTTTGTAAGAGACATTTACATTTGTAAAGGAAATCTCCAGTTGTAAAGGTATCTTCTTCTCTGTACCAGGAAGAAGGTTGGGGGATGGCCTTACCCAGAAACTTATGAGAAAGGAAGGTGAGGACTTAAATCTGCATGATAAATTTACCCATTGTTGATTGTGCTGTTCAGGCAATACGCTACCTGACTCCCACGGGGTTCCTATAGATGGCATCTCCCTGGGGCCTGGGTCAGCATGGTAATGGGTGTTTGAGCTATTTTTTTCAGGAATTGGAGCCCCTTGCCCACTTCAGGCCGGTTGAGGCCACCAGCCCATCAACTGGGCCCACGCAGATGTTTGTCCAGTGAGCCTTTTGACATCAAGAGGTTGAAACTCCACCCTCAGGGCATGCTAACACTGCCATTCTGTGAACACGCTTCCTACAAGGAGGCATGAAGCCTAACTACGCTTGTGCAGGTCATCAATTACCTCATCTCTCCTCACCTCCAATCATCTCAGACCACCTTGCCCCCTACCGCATAAATATCCCCGAGTCCTTATTTTTGGGGAAGCAGATTTGAGATTCCTTCTCCCGTTTCCTCACTTGGCTGCCTTGTGATTATTAAATCCTCTCTGTGTTGCAATCTCGTCATCTTGGTGTTTGGCTTTCTGGGCAGTGGACAAAAATGGACCTGGTGCAGTAACACATGCATAGAGTTGTCATGAACACCTTACATTTGTAAAGTGCTTAGAAGCAGGCCTGGTGTTCATGGTAAATGCTAAATTCGTGTTTGTAAATAAAACAATAAAATAAATCTTTCTTAAGTTGCTACTCTCATTCAAAGACAAACTATGCAGATCTGCTTTTGCTAGTTCATCCAAGAGTAAAACCATCAAGTCTAAGTCTCTCATTTAATTATTTTAAAAAACCCCTAAAAACCCAAATCAAACAAACACCTGAGCAATCCTGTGTGCAAAGCCCCATGCAAGTGCTGAAGACATCAACTTCAACAGCACAGGTCCTGCTCTCAATAACATTACCACCATCACTGTGAAAAGTTTTCTCTTTGAGAGTCTTCCATTTTATTTTGACACAGGTAAAGTTTTTTAGAGATAATCTGAAACTTGAAGAAAGTTAATCTATTAATAATGACCTTAACACTTAAGAATCCTTGAATGGTTTATAGATCTTCTTAAACAACTTACTCTATTCATTTTCATTTTAGCTGACATTTCACAGTGTGTGGGGTGTTAGTCTTTAAAAAGTTTAAATATAGGGTTTTTTCAATTAGAAAAGAAAATACATGCTTGTCACAGAAAATCTGAAAATTCAGATGAACATATGGAACAAAAAAATTCATGCTCTTACCACCCAGGCCAATCACAGTCAGCCTTTTAGAGATTCTGTTGGTTATTTTACTATGCATTGTATGTATTTGCCTACAGCTGATCATTTGTTATATATACATTTGTGCATTGGGCAGGGGGGAGATTTTTCTGATACCTACTCATGTTTTAAAATTTTAGAAAATGTATTTCTAAATTTAAAAATTTTTTAATTTTGAAATTTTTAAAATATAGGAGAGTGGAAAGAAAATAAAAATTGCCTCTGCTTGTATGCCAATATGCTTTCCCCTCCTCCACATCACCCAGCTAGGTGCTTCTAATTTGAGTTTGGGTCCCCTGCAGCATTTGCGGACGAGGGATAATTATTAGCCAGTGGCCCTGGCCTCTGGTAGGAGTGAGGTGTGGTCCAAGGAAAGTGAGTTCCAAAGGGGTGTCCAGATGGGACTCTGGACACTGGGCCTGTCCCATGAGATCTGGTGGGAAGGCTCCACCGCAAGTTCATCTCACCCAACCTCTCCCTTGATTTCTCCAATCACAGCAAGGTGGTGGCTGAGCTGGAAACAGAATTCCAACTTCTCTCTCCCAGAGCTGTACTTTTGCCACATGGCCTCCTTAGAGAGCCTGGCATACAATGGGTCCTTCACTAATAAAAACATGTTGAATGAAAAAAAATCACCTAGAATCTCACCACCCAGAGATAACTGCTGCTAGCATCACGTTTCTAAGGGGAAAAAAAGAGTTGATCGTGCACCGCACATTCTGATTTTCAGCATGGTTACCTGGGCACAGTCTGGGACTGATGACAAATTATCCCAAGGGTCTTATGGGTCCCCCCCCTTAAAAAAGAAAGAAACCCTGATGACTCAGTTCATTCAATATATGTTTTAAAAGATGCAGAAAATGTTGGTGAGGTTTTTTGTTTTTTAATTATTATTTTGGTAGCTTATTTTAATGCTCACTCCATATTTTCCCCATGATTAATTAATAAGAAATCTAAACATCGCCAAAGTTTCTGTCTCACAATAAAAAAAGGGGAGGAGGGAGACAAACTTTAATGTTTCTTTGGTTAAACACACTAAAAGCAGAAAAGGGTGGGGAAAGCACATGGCTAATGTCAGGAGGGGCACAGAGAGGGAGTGGAGGCAGTGGACGGCTGAGCTGGCCCTCCCCACTCTCCTGGGTGTGCCTAAGCCCCATTGCTCTCTTCCACCTGGCAGAGTTCTCCGCCAATCCTATGGCTCTCAGAACTCGGAGGGAGGGAGGCTCTGCCTGGTTCTGACCATAGCCCAACCCTAAACCTGCCCAATTCAGAACCCTGCCCCTCACAAAGTAGGGTTAACTCAGAGACAATGCTCTTTGAAGGCTTTGGTGAAATCTTGTAAGATTTCCTCACAGTTCACCATGGCATGTGGTTGGAAAGTTTCTCTAGTCTGTAATACAGATTTTGAAAGTTAATGATAAACATATTTTCCAATTATCTTTAATTTAGCCATGCTAGCTATCATTGCAGCCCAGAAATTGTTAGAGTCAATCATTTACCTGAAAGGGGATCTCCAGTACTGTCTGGAAAGCCATTTTCTTCTCCCTAAAAACCAAAATGCAACCGTCATTAAAATCATACCCATATGTGAACAGAGATAGTATCAATTTTCCAATTTAGTTAAATTTCCACCCAAGCCTGGGCGGTGGAATGGATCTTAAGAACGTATTTTAATGGGTAGTGAACTGTGCGACTCCCTCTAGAAGGGCAGGGGTTTTGTCCATTTGCTCCCTGTGCTGGGGGTCCTCAGTGCCCAGCACACAGAAGACACTCAACAAATGTCTGTTAAATGAATTACTGTTCCTATTTTTTTTAAATGTATCAGTGATCAAAAAATGTATCAACAGTGTACTATTGTTTTATTTTTATTTCACATTATGGATTATTTTCCTTATTTTATTCCCTATCTACATTTTGTTGGGCTTGTTGTTTGTCTGTCTGCGTTATAATTCTTTCCTTTATCTACTATACTTTTAAAGTATATATTACAAAGCAGCGAAGAGAAACTGTTAAAAAGCAGTGTTCAAATCTCTTGAGAGGTAATTGTGTTTCTGCCCATCTGATTAGGGTTCTATTTTTACAGCCAAAGCCGTGCTATGGGATATGCCACATCGAGGGATTTACTCTGATCTTCTTGGAGGGTGTGTATGTGTGTGTGTGAGCATTTTCAATAAAATCAGCAGAGGAGACCAGCCCCAGGATATGTTTGTTTATATTCATTCCATCTTTATATAACTAAAACCTCTCTCAGCAGCTCTATCCCCCCCCTATCCACAGTACTGCAGAAGCAGCACTCGAGTTCAGGGTCGAGCTGCACTCATAACCTCGGGCACATCACTTACCAGTGCTCGTGTCTGATTCCTCATTTGCACACGGAGGTGCTGAGAGGTTAGCTTACCTCTAAGGTGCTCTACATCCTCAGGTCTTGGAGAGTTTCACCCTTAAAGACGTGCTAACTCCCTGGTGTCAAACATTTTAAACAGTCTTTTTCTCTTAATCTTCTAGAAGCCTTTCTCCTTGCTCCTGGCTCATAAATCCCCATGTCTCAGCAGTGTACACACAGTTGTCTAATTACAAGCCTCGCTTTTTTTTCCCACACAAGAAGCATTCTTATGTCTTACCAGCTAGATTTTTCCCCCTAACTAGTCTAAATATTTCTAGCTTCTGTCTGAGTCTCGTTGCTCACTGCTGTCCTTACTGGAACAAAAGCAACCTACTCACCGTGTATATACATAGTTTGTAAGAGCTATAGGAAGTCTCTGAAAGAACACAAATTTCTCTACACAACTTTGTACTTTTACAGACTAAACCCAGAAGCTCCACAATGTTAGGGCCACTATTCACTAGTCACCAGGTCATGCAGGGACCTGCCTTTTCACATCTGCACGACTCCAGCAGGATCGGACAGGCCTGCTCTTTTATCAACACAGTAACGGTTCTGCTCACTGAATTGGAAATTTGCTGGAGGAAACAGAAACAGGACCTTCAGGTAGGGTTAAGAGACACAAATGTTAAAACTTGACAGATTTTGTGGTGTAATTGAGGTCCCTGCTAAATCACGAACTTTCCTTTAAGTAAAGACTACATCATACGGCATATTTGACTTGATTTCTCATAATCTGGAGAAAATTTTACCAAAGTTAATGTCTGGCCAGAATCATCCCCACGATGTAGACAAGGGACAGGACTCAGAATTACCTGGGAAGGGTAACAGAATTTAGCTTAATATCTATGATCTTTGTTCTTGCTCTGATTATTATGTTATGCTACTTTTTAGGCTAGTTTTCTAGCCTGAAATTAGAAAAGACTCATTTTTGTGTTTTTTAGGGTCTTACTGAAACCACATTTACGCCTATATTCAATACCTCTTTATGGAGCAGCTAATACATCAAGCTCCCGTGTTGGAACCTATATACAAAAATAAAAGGACCTGACCCCTGACCTCAAGGCCTGCCCTCTGATATGCTGGGGAAATAGAGATGCACACGAACAACTAAAACACAAGGCAGAAGACGGTGAATCCAATAGGGAGGGAGACATAAACTCAGAGGGGAGAGGTTTCTCCTGAACAAAAAAACCAGTGGAGGTTTCTTTGAATCAGAGGCATTTGAGATGAGCCTTGCTGAGGATTTGGAGAGTGAGGACATGGGAGGAAAGGGCATTTAGCCAGAGTTCCACGTGAGCTGGCAAGGAAATGGAAAATCATGGGGCCCCTGTAGGGCACTTTGTCTTAAGCAAAGCCAATGAAAGGGGAAATAGAGGGAGATGAGACGGGAAAAATGAACTGAGGCAGATTGAGGCCTGAAAGCTTGTCTAAGGAGCTGAACTTCATATTGTAGATAATGGGGAGTCATTAAAGGACTCTCATCAGAAGCAGGGCATCCTCAGAGCTGTCTAGGATCAGAGCGGGAAACACCCACCTGGCTGTGGAGTGTAGGGATACATGGTGGTCAAGGAGGGCGTGGGGGCCAGGTGACTGGGGTGGGGAGCATGACTGACTCATGGGCAAGGATCAGTGAGACCCCAAACCACTTGCCTAGGAGAAGAAGGGATAAAGCTGGAGCCACTGCAGAGATACAGCCATTAGTGAGAAGAGTGAAAAGAGGTGAAATGAAGAGCAAGTTGTAAAGAGGTGACGGATAAGACGATGAGATGTCTGTGGGAGTTGAACACATGGTACTTGGTCCGTGGGAGAGGCCAGGGCCAGAGATGGGAATATGGATGTTGAAGTGATTACAGAAAAAGACAGAGGCTGTGGAGAGCAAGATGTGAGGTCACAATCTTGAGGAGTATCCAAACACCTACCTTTTGGTGGCAAGGGAGAAAATGAGAAAAGGAAACAGAGAAGAGAGGTCAGAGAGGAGGGGAGAAAAGCGGGAGGTGACAGCATCAAAAGTTGCAGAACACTCAAGGGCTCTGAGGGCCACGTGGAGACAAGATGGTGAGGAGATGAGTGGTGATTTCTCAAAGGAGTTCTAGTGGAGTGGTGGAAGCCAAAGCTAGCTTCTACCAGGTGGATGGTGAGGACACGGAGGTGGCCAGAGCATACACGTGCACTGTGTCTGCCTGGAATGCTCCCCTGTCCCAGCCCTTCTATCGGCTTAATTTTTTCTTATCTTTGAGGCCTCGGCTGAGACATCACTTCCTCTAGGAAGCCTTCTCCAAACTCCCAGTCTGGGTTAAGTGCACTGGTGTTCCCATGGCATCCTGTATGTACCACCCCACAGGGCGCTTGTTACACTGAGTGTAGAGGTTTGAAGAATCTCTTCTGCATGAGACTCCAGACTACAAGGCAAAGGGTCTCACCCATGCTGTACCATGGTGATTAGCACATCTGAGACAGATTACACCTAATATCTGCAGAAGGGAGGCCGAGTGGGAGGCAGGGAGGAAAGATAACTTAAATATAGCACGGAGTCAGTATTTTCCAGACCAGGGGAAGGTCTGCATTCTTCATGATGCTTTCCTTACTCCTCCCTCATTCCATCCATCCAGACCCTGCTCTTTGGCCTCATCTCCTTGGAAACCAGTCATGCAGCCTCCACCCCACTCCGTCTTCTGGTCTTACCTGGGTTCCTGTCCACTTAGTCATTGTTAAGCATCTTAGTGATATGTTTAAAAACACCCTCGATTTGCCCATCACCCCTTGACAGTCCTTAGCTCTGCATGAGCTCCACTTTACCAGTTGCTCTACACTGCTGAGTGTCGCTGGGGAAAAAGAAGTGACAGAACTCCCACATTCATGAGATTTGATCTCGGCTGGGCCCAGCAGCAACGTGGTCATCCTTGGCTCCCCTTCTAATTGTCCTCCTTAAGGCCCTATTGGGTCCTGTTCCAAATCTTTTCCAGTCTGCTGAAGGCCCCATACCCATTTGTACTCCTTATCCCCTGAGACATAGGCAGGACCAATGTATTTGCCCCCAATCTTCCCCTTCAATCCTATCTCCAAAGAGATGGTGTCTTTCCATCTTCAAGGCTGGTTCTTTATCCTTGAATTACGGTTCTGTGCAGATGATTTTTTGTTTTGTTTTTGCTGAGGAAGATTTTCCCTGAACTAACATCTGCTGCCAATCCTTCTCTTTTTTTGCTTGAGGAAAATTAGCCCTAAGCTAACATCTGTGCCAATCTTCCTCACCTCCACAGCGTGGCTGGTGAGTGGAGTAGGACCGCACCCAGGATCCGAACCTGCAAACGAGGGCCACTGATTCGGAGGGTATGGAACTTTAACCACTCAGCCACGGGGCCAGGCCCTCCGTGCAGATGTTTTTACTTATTTTTTGTATGTGTGTGTGTGAGGAAGACCAGCCCTGAGCTAATGTCCGTTACCAATCCTTCTCTTTTTGCTGAGGAAGACTGGCTCTGGGCTAACATCCGTGCCCATCTTCCTCCACTTTATATGCGACGCCGCCACAGCATGGCTGACAAGCAGTGAGTTGGCTGCACCCTGGATCTGAACCCATGAACCCTGGGCTGCCAAAGCGCGACCTAAACCGCTGTGCCACAGGGCCGGCTCCTGTGCAGATGTTTTTAATGGCACTTCCTGCGATGGATGGGGCGTGTCTTATTCGTCTTTATGTCACTAGCACTGAGCTCAGATGCTCTGTTCAAAAAATGTTAATTGAGTTTAAATGAACTCAGAATCACTGCAAGGTAGCTTCTTGCTACAACACGAGACTTGCCTCCAGACCAGATCAGCCCCGAAGAACAGTCTGACACGGGCAAGAGAGCAGAGGTCCAGCTCATGGACAAGACATCAGATACAGAGGATGAGGCAACTTCTGTGATGGTTCTGGAAGCAGTTGGTTTGGAAATTTCCAAGAGGAAGATGTGGCCTCCACTCAGGTATCAGAGGGCTGAGACACACCAATAGGGAAGGTGGACAGATGATACCCAGTGACACCCAGGGCCAGTACCCATCCTCACGAGGGAAGCTGGTAGTAGGAACCTAATATAAACACAGTTCTAGGAACTGGAGTCCAGGGGCCTTGGGGAGCTGTGACTTGGGCACGGAGGCTGAGCCCTGCGACATCCCTATGACACTGGGTCTCGGTCTTAGGGAATGAATGGTGTTCAGCCTCACAAGCTGCATTTGAGCACTCATTGCTCCCATTAAAACTGATCCAGGAACACAGAGGACAGTGTTGGGAGTCAGAGCATCATTGGGCTTAGCTGTGAGCCACCCAGGAGAGCAGGAGAAATGAGATAGGGGCTTAAAATGATCCCCTTTCAGCCCCTCCCTTGAATGTCTGTCCCTCTCCCTCCAGGGGATCTTACCCCTAGGCCTTGAAGCATATACAAGTCTCCCCCATTCTAAGCCAACTCTTGAAACCAACACCCCCATCTGCCCCCTTCTTTCTTCCCTTATTCCTTCCAGATTTCCCAATGACTGACTTCTGCTGAGTGCACACTCTGTGTCAGGCAAATGACACTGTATTGGGTTAGCTCATTTACTCCTCCAAATGCCAAGGAGATAAGAACCACCATCATAGAAATGATGAAACACTGCAGATATTTGTTCAAAGGCCTTGTTTTAATTTTGAATGAAGTTCAAGTATAAAGTGTTGGTTTTGTGGAAGAGAATAGTTTCTGGGTATGGCTTGGTGTGTATGCCAAAAAAGGAAGGTGAAGATAAGAAAAAAGATGGAAACAACCCAAATGTCTGTTGACAGATGAATGAACTAACAAAATGTGGAATACTATTCAGCCCTAAAAAGGAAGGAAATTCTGATACATACTACAACATAGATAAACCTTGAGGACATTATGCTTAGTGAAATAAGTCAGAGACAAAAAGACAAATATTATATGATTCCATTTATATGAAGTACCTAGAGGAGTCAAATTAAAGAGATGGAAAGTAAAATATTGATTACCAGGGAGCGGGGTGAGGGGAGAAAATGGAGTTAGTGTTTAATGGGTACAGGGTTTCAGTTTGGGAAGATGAAAAAGTCCTGGAGATGGATGACAGTGATGGTTGCATAACAGTGTGAATGTACTTAAGGCCACCGAACTGTAGAGTTTAAAATGGTCAAGATGGTAAATATTATATATTATGTGTATTTTACCGCAATAAAAAATGTTTTTAATCTACTTAGAAAATGTGAAGGTACTGCAAAATTAAACACCAATATCTCATATATTCAAGTAGGCTAAAGAAAACTCTCCTTTTGTAAAACCTTCTCATTGTGAATACAAGGGAATTACCTGATATTTGGGTAAATGTGTTAACTGTTGCCAAGAATTCTTTGAGCAGAAAGAAAGTTCGCTAGGTTACCCTAATTGTGCTCTTGGGTTAGTCTAGAAACCGGTAGTCAGGTCCCATTTCTGCTTCGGGAGCTGACAGCACTGGATGCTGAAGAGGAGCCATCTGGGGAGATTTGCACCTGGTGATTTCACGCCAGGCTCTGAGCACAAGAGACCCCAGGGCCAGGAAAACACCCTGGGGAAAGCTCCCAACTTAAGAGGTGAACGTGTCTCCACGTGCAGCCCATGTGGAGACGGACTCAAGGGCCCAAGGCGCTGACAGATTGACGGAGAAGGTTCTAACCAGTACCTAGAGGCTAGTTTTCTGTGAAACGCATTCTTCTGGACTGTCTAGTTCCATCTAAGGGGAGGATAACTGAGCAGGAAAGCACACAACAGGTTGGTTAACCTAACTATAGCCTAAGTCTGGTTGGAAACCACCATGAAGACCAAAACCAAGTTATCCCTGCTTATCTGGTGGTAGCAGATAAGCCTAAATTATAGGCAAAGAGCCTGAGAAGAAAGGCCTCCCGTGCAAAGGACTTACACACTTGAGGTACCAGTTCATCAAATTACTTAACTAGCTTCTTTGGGAGAACAACCAATGCTAAAGCTTGATCTCTCCACTTTAAGAAAATATTTTAGTAATTGGTTTGAAAATATGATTTTAAATGCTTAAGTGTGCAACAGTAATAGGGCTTAAATAGCATGGATTTAGGTATTATAGTATAGATGTTCCAAATTCTCTCCCATCACATGGCAAGTGAAACTCAAGTAGCTTTCAGTGGTATGAATTCCCAAGACAGATCCGGCATATGCATCACTCTTCTGAATGTGTTTATCAATTATCCACTTCTAAACTTTAGGACTAGACTGTGAGTCTCCGGTTGGGTTTTCCTAAAGCAATTCATACTCAGTTGTTTTTCTGAAAATTAATTACTGTTATTGTAATAACTGTTTATACTTACTTTTACTTTCTATTGAAGTATAATATACATATGGAAAACTGGACATATCTATTTGAAAGTATATTCCAGAAACTAGCTTTTAGAAATTCACTTAATTTAGGATACATTTATCAAGCACAGAGGCAGTGTAAGGGACCATTCTAGGCCTGGAATATGGAGACAAAGGAGACATACTCCTGCTGCCTTGAGGTTACAATCCAGTAATGGAACAAAGACGTGCATAATACTGACACCACAAGGAATAATGTGTTACAAAGGCAGAGACAGAAGGCCAAGGGAGCACAAAGGTAGGCAAGAATCCAAGTGAGACCTCAGGGAACAGGGAAAGTTTCATTGAGGATGAAAGAACTAAAAATGGAAGGACAGAAATTTGAAATAAATGCTACGGTGCTTTGCTAGGATGAGAGCGAACCTGTGGGTTTGTGTACATTTAGTTCTTTCTTCTCCTCAATGAGTTTTCTATCCAATTACAAGAAAGACCTGCTACTTCTGGAGTTGAAGCAGGGGTCAAAGACTGTAGTAGCTGTTCTACAACTTCGAGGCCAGCCAGGCTCAGGTGTAACTTCATACCTTTGCTATAGTTTCAAAGATGAAAGACGGAGGGATTTTCCCTTTGTGTGTGAAGTGGAGTTGATTATTGTTCAGAATATCATGAAGTATTTTACAGGAGATTATGGTTTGCATGTGCAAATGCAAGTAGACCACGAGGCTCTGGATATTACAGAAAGGCAGGGAGTTTTTGCCTATATTTCTTACATTCACAAATCCTAGGCCATGGGATACAAGAGATGCTGGAGCACAGACTAATCGAAGGCTGCGAGATGAGGAAGTGCATTCATAAACTCATTTCAGTCTATAATTTTCCTGTGATGCATAATTATGTGTTGGCTAAAGAAAGACCACTTGGTTTCAAGCGCCAATATACGAAAAGTTTCTTTACACCATCTAAATATTTGGATGATTTATTCCATTAGTTCTCTTTCAATTTGAAACAAATACCAAAAACACACAAAAAATAAAAAGTATTCAAAATCACACTGTTTTCTTTTGGTGAGAAAGACTAGCTCTCAGCTAACATCCATTGCCAATCCTCTTCTTTTTTCTGAGGAAGATTGACCCTGGGCTAACATCTGTGCCCATCTTCCTCTACTTTATATGGGATGCTGCCACAGCCTGGTTTGACAAGCGGTGTGTCGCTCTGTGCCTGGGATCCAAACCCGCGAACCCTGGGCTGCCAAAGCACAGCGTGCGAACTTAACTGCTATACCACCAGGCCAGCCCCAATCATACTGTTTTTTAACAAAGCAACAAGAGATATAAAAATCTTTTTCTCTCAATCTCTCATCCCATCTCTTCGTTCCATCTCCCTCCCCAGAAGTTACTTGTTACAATCTGGGGCATATCTTTCCTGATTCCTCATTCAAGGCCACATTTACAACCCATGTAGAGATATTTTTAGCTCCAAACCGTATTAGTCTACCACTTGCTTTATTTGTTTAATGATATATTATGGATATCTTTTAGGTCAGTGATCTCTTCTCTTTTTAACAGTTTAATTGTATTACACCATGTCAAAGTACCAAAATTTATTCAACCAGTTCCTACTGATGGGCATGTAAGTTATCTGCAACTCTTTTCTATTTCAAACACACTCTGCTATGATTTCTGTAGTATCAAGTCCTTAAAGTGGGATTGCTGGATCAATGAGTAATAGATGCTGCCAAATCATTTTCTGAAAGCTGCATCAACTGACACTCTGAACTGTGAGTGAGGGCGGCTGCACCCTGACACCCACACCAACTGGAAGTTTAAGTGAAATTCTAACCCTCTTACGAAGTTCAAAGGCATTACAGTTAATAGCGCACTGAATGATAATGAAGAAGCCCTTAAGGCAAACAATTAGAGCAGATAAAATAAAGGACTGTACAACTTAATGATTAATAAACAAACTCCTCTTATCCTGTTCTTAGGAAAATAATTCCTGAGTGCTAGAAAGCAGGCATTTTTGCCCTTTGGCTTGTACATGTCTTACCACAGATATTGTGACTTATCTCAAAGCAGAAATAAGTCGAACATATAAGCATTAATAGATGACAAATTAGAGTACTATGATTTTTCTTTCAAAATTTCATTTCTGGGAAGTTCATCACAGAAAAAAGTATTCAAGTCCCTGAAATGATGACTGCGGTTGGGTAGCATGAATTTATAGTGGGAACAGCAGTTTACATTTCATCACTTTCTCGAGCAATCAAAAACAGAGAATGCAGGTGGTCCTGGTTTACCACGCCCAGGGCTTGGCAAGGCAGGTTCCACCAAAAATCAGCAAGAGCATCACGGAAACGCCTGCCGAGTGGGGGCTGTTGAGAACTAAGCTTACGGGGGAGTTAGGAAGGCGAAGAAAGAAGAGACAAGGTTGGATCCGAGAGGGGAACTTCCGAGTCTGAGGTGGAGGGTTTGTGCCCAGTGATAACGTGCTACGAGAAAGGACTGTTCCGCTGGATGGCATGACCACGTGAGGAGGAAGGTCATTGGAAGATCACCGTCCAGGATAAATAAATTTAGTCTAGAAAAAGTAAGACGACACAACTTGAGGAAGTTAAGTACCAAATGGGAGGTAGAATCAGATCATTATCTGTTTTAGGCAAAGTTGTCTAGGGTATCAAAAAGAGAAAGAAAAGAGCTATGGCTTTTAAAGACCCTAATCAAGTTCACCTGGTATTACTGACTTATTTTTAACTTTCTAATGGTTAGTGTATCTATCCATCTATTCTAACGTGGCACCCTCCATACCCTTCTAGAGGTGAGATGGTCAACACTACAGACTGACGAGAAGATGGATAAATGAAGAACAACAGAGGGAGTAGGGAGAGGGAGGAGCACAAGGCCAAGAGAGATTAGTGATACTTAAATTCACAGAATGGAACAGGTGACTTCCATTCTAATGAAACCACCCCCTTGAAATCCCTTCTCTCTCCTCAAACACCCCAACAGCTCTGTATCAGAACCCTCTCATAGCCTGTTTCAAGGAAGTGCAGTCTGTTAGGGCTGGTAGATAGTGACTGCAAGGCTGAAGTGAGTCCCTCTCACCAGAGTTAAAATTACCAAGTAAAGGCTCTAGGGAAAGTTTTCTAGTTTTACCTAGTAGCACCAGTTTTACCTAATAGCATTCTTTAAACTTCATATCAGGGATGAAGTAAGGAACTTCCAAGTATTTCCTGAAAGCAGAATGATCTGGTTTTCCCTTAGAGAAAAAAATTAAAGGACTCACCAATCTATTAAACAGATCTTGTTGGAGCTTGAAAGGATTGTTACACATCAAGCAGAGCAGGTAGGGGCCTGCAGGGCTGACTCACACAAGATATCATCTACAGCAAGTGCTGGTTGGGTCCATTCCCTGTTATTAGAAGGCACGTAATTGCTTCGGGTCTGCAGATAGTCTGGTGGGCCGGTTGCTCTGCCAAGGCAAGGAGGCTATTGGATGGGATTTGCTGACTACCTCTCAGTCCAATTTAAAGAAAAGAGCAACCCCTCCATTTAGCAATTTTATTAGAGTAGCTTTTACTAATACTAGTCTGCCAAACTGATAGTATTTAGAACTGTGGACAAGCCTGCAATCTCCCAAGATTAGGCAGGGCAAGAGGCCCAGCAGCACCTGGTAACACCAACTGCTACCAACTCAGAATGCTGGGCACTGAGGGTGGAGAAGTGGGGAGTGATGCTGGACAAAGCCCAGGTCCCAGCTCAGCCACTCATCAACTGTCTCAGGTCCCCTCTGTGAAACAAGGGGCTGACTAACATGATTTCTACTGTACCCTTCAGCTCTAAAGATGCCAAGTTGCCAACCTGGGCTTCGGGGCCCAGATCCGCTTTCTAAATTGTCAGGATTAGCAATGCCAAGCCACCCCTCTGATTTAGCACTGACGGCACAGAGATAAGGCACCACAAACAGGGACCAGCGTATGTCAGAATGGCAGGGCATGCAGGGGAGCTGGGAGGAAGGTGAGAATCCACAGATCTGAAAGGAAGGCACAGGCAGTATGTGAGGGGTCAAGGCCACAGGGGAGAGTGCCCCCTAAGATACAAAATATGTGTCCTTGGAAATAAAAGACTTGTGTTTCTTTGGTGAATAGACAAGATACAAAATTAGTCATAATTTCTTGAGCTGCTACTTTAGCATCAATCATTAACTAAGAGACTTGTCTGGCTTACAGCGGAGTGAGAACTTTAGCCCTGACCATCACATTGTACTTTGTGTAAACTATCAACAGACCAGCATGCTTGGAGTTCCATGGCTTAAAAACTGGGTGTGTGCTGCTTGCCCACCATTTACTTTGGGTAACATAATGTGGAACTTTAATTTTGAAAGACATGTTTAATTTCAAAGAAATCAATTAGCTGTTGATAGGCTTTCAACAAATAAAACTGTGTCTTTTTTTTTTTTTATTTGGTGGCATTTAGCACTAGGAATTGACTTTGAGCTCTTAGAGTTTGCTGAGTGGAAGAACACACTGGCAGTCTGGCCTATCAGGTCTAGTCTGTAAATACAGACGTAAATGTAGTCTAAGGAAATATACAGCCTTATGTCGGGGAGGGAGGAGGTGAGGAGTAACACTTGGACATTCACCACAGCAGTACTTAGAACAGCAAAATAGTTGAAACATTCTCAAAGTCCCATGACAGGGAAACTCTTAAGTAACTCTATGGCATAGAATATTATAGGATATGAGATGGGATATTTTCCTAGTGTTTGAAGAGTTTTGATTGGGGCCCCAAGCTGAGGACAATGGTATGCATACATTCCACAGAGAGGTGCCAGGTAAACCCCAAAGGACCAGCTAGAGGGCCAAGAATAGTGGCATGAGCCCCACCTTCAGCTTATATAAGAGGAAGAGATTTCATTGAAGGAATTAGTGGAAGAAGTGAGAACTGTGGCTGCTTCCCTTCCTCTGCCCATAAGGAGGAAAGTGAGGCTCTCTGTCCTAGCCAAGCCAAATGAGAGGGGCTTTAAGATCACCACTTGTTGGGGGTGCTTGCCAGAAGGGGGACACCAGCCTCTCCTCAGCAGGACGCCTGTTAATCTGTAGATACCCAGAGTTCCAACCCTTCCGCCACTGGGAGACCCTAACCTGTGTGCATGAGGAAGCTAGAAGCTAGCTGGGGCTGTCCCTCAAGGTAGGAGAGTGGGGCAAGTTTTCCACGGCCAAGTGGACCAGAGCCATCTTGAAAGGACCCTGCCCAAGGTAAGAGATGCAGGATGTACCACTGGGAGAGAAGGAGCTGGGTTAGCTTCTGGGGGCAGATGCAAACACTCAGCTAGGAGCACTTTGCCCAGATCAGGTAACTGCACAGTGTTGAATTCTCACTTGCAGGGGGAAGGGGAGGAGAACCAGGTCCACCTGCTCCTCTTCTGAGCCTCAACATTTTAGATCAGGCCTGAGTTGGAGGTGAAGAGAGAAGCTTTGAACTGGATGAGAGGTTTAAGTACTGTATGGAGTTCATTTCATTTAAATATAATACTAACCAGGTATTTACTGAGCATCTACTGTGTGCTAGGAGACTGGTATTATTACACCCATTTTACAGAGATGGAAACTGACTGGGAGAGGTTAGGTGACTAGTTCAAGGTGACACAGCTAAGTGGCAGAGCTAAGGGCCTAGTAGGTCTGTCTAGCTCCAAAGCCCACAGTGAGGTTGGTACTGCCTGGGTGGTTCAAATCTTGGCTCTGTTACTCAATAGCTGTGTGATCTTAAACAAATGATTTAACCTCTGTGTGCTTCAGTGTGCATCTGTAAAATGGGCCTAATAATAGTACATCCTGCATAGGGTCATTTGGAAAATTAAACGAACTCATACAGGTAAGTGCTTGGAACAACACTTGGCCTTAAAAATGTTAACTATAATTATTATTCTTTTGATTACATCAAATTAACTCCTATATAAAATGCTCATGATATTATATAAGGTGAAAAGGAAAATATTACATTGTCTATACAGTGTGATTATAACTATAAAAAATGGTTACACTCATGCAAAGGAAAAAAAAAAAAGAGGAAATTATACTTCCCACCTCTTTTAATAAGCACATTACTTTTACTATGGAAAAGTAATCATTTAACAGAAAGAATTTTTTACTCCTAGCTCACAGTTACATTTAACTTTTTAAAATAAATAATGAATGCCTATCATATCTAAGGCATTGTCATTTGGAAAAGGATGAGTAAACATATACAGCCATATCCCAGATGGGGGTAGAACCAAAGAGAACGCATAGGAAGAGACATAAGTGTGACCTACACAGACAGAATGGATGGCAAATCAAGCAAAATCATTCATAAGAGTTGAGGTTGGTTAGTCAGGAAAGCTCTGCCACTGTGCTCAGAGGAGAATGTAAACAATCCGGTGTGAGTTTTCTGACACAGATTAACTGCCACACACACAATACCCCAGATGCCAGGGGTTATAGATCCATCCATCCGCTCCACTTATTAAATGCCGACTGGCTATTAGATTCCGAGATAAATGCTGCAATATAATCAACACCAAATCATTGCATGCTGTTATGTGTCCCCCTAAAATTCATATGTTGGAGCTCTAACCTCAGTACCTCAGACTGTGACCTTATTGGGAAATAAGGTCTTTACAGAGGTAATCAAGTTAAAATGAGGTCATTAGGGTGCACCCAATCCAATATGACTGGCGTCCTTATAAAAAGGGGAAATTTGGACACAGACACCCACCCGGGGAGAATGTCATATGAAGAGGCAGAGATTAGGGTGATGCTTCTATAAGCCAAGGAATGCCAAAGAGTGCCAGCAAACCGCCCGAAGCTGGGGTAGCGGCATGGAACAGATTCTGCCTCATAACCCTTAAAAGAGCCAATCCTGATGACACCTTGATCTTGGACTTCCGGCCTCCAGACTGTGAGACCATGAATTTCTGTTTAAGCCACTCAGTTTGTGATACTTTGTCACGGCAGCCCTAGGAAACTAATACATATGTGATATGTTCATTGCTTCTGAAAAGGACAAAAACTCTCTCTGGGACTCTGTTTTCATATCTGCAAAGTGAGAAATGGACCAAATGGATGGACCAAATAACACAGCCTCTTCCACCTGTCCTGAAAGTCTGCATAATCTCTGTATCAAAACGCACATTAGTTAGGCAAAGAACAAATCTAAAATAGCCCAAAATCTTACCCAGAAATACCCTACATCACCATTTCCCAATGTGCTTTCTTTGGACTACTGGGCCTAAGAGATGGAGAACGGGTTTTGGCTGTCAAAGAATCCTCTCTCCTACGCTCTTTACCAGCTGCTGGGGCTGTCCCCGTGTGCCTGCTTCGATCACGGCCGGGAGGGGAATGACTCCAGGATCGGGCCCACCCAAGCTGCCCCAATTCTACTTCAGCTAACTGGGCCACACCTGGCGGCAGGTAGGAGCAGCCCGCATGTGTGCAAATGAAGAGTTAATGCTGTGGACATGTCCAGATTCCTCTACCCTGTGGACTCACGGTCTAACCCAGCCTTCCTCACTCTGGGACATTTACAAAACATCAATGCTTAGAGCCTACCCCACACCACTTCAGCTAGAATCGCTGGGGAATGGGACCAGGTGTTGGTATTTTATAAAAGGTCTCCAAGTGATTCTAACGTGCAGTCAGGGTCCAGAACCATTGGTCTAAGCAGATCACAGGTGGACACTAACAACTTTTAGTAAAAAAATGTAAATCTGTTTTCTGTGGCCAACTAATAGGTGCTTTCCATGTTTTCTTTTATCTGAGGAAGATTAGCCCTGAGCTAACATTTGTGCCAATCCTCCTCTACTTTATATGTGGGTCACCGCCACAGCATGGCTGGCGAGTGGTGTAGATCTGCGCCCAGGATTCAAACCTGCTGAATCTGGGCTGCAGGAGCGGAGCGTGCCAAACTTAACCACTAGGCAGGCCATGGGGCCGGCCCCTCCATGTTTTTAAAATCTGTCCTCAAAGATTCTCATTACTGCGTACAGTGCCAGACCATACAGCAGCCACCTGATGAGTGCAGGACCCGTGCCCCTTTCCAGGGCCAGTGTCCAAAGCACCTTCTATGTGCAAAGTGATGTGCCAGGCCCACGGATTATCCAAAAATGGCCCAGAAGGGTAGGATGTTGAGAGGATATGGCAGATGAAGGATAAGAGATACATTTGTGACTAATCTCACAATAACTGCCACTGTAGATTTATGCTAACATAAACTAAAGTTATTCATACATCAACCTTGCTGTGGAATAGGTGAATTTAACCCAAGACCAGACACTTTATCCCTCCTATACAATGAGTTTATTTAGGGGGAGGGAGTGGGGTGTGTCAGAATCACTTATGAGGCTTTTAGAAACTTCTCCTGGGTTTGGGGAGGTTCTGCTCTTCCTCTTGCTGTTCTGGAAGCTCAGAGCTCCTGCAACCTGGCCTCATTTCCTTCCTTCTACCTCACCGGCCTCTCTTCTCAATGATGACCAGCAGGGTGGCCTCACTAATGAATCTCCACTCTCCCTCCTCCCCGCCAAATAACAGGACTAACCCACTGCAGGACAGAGTCCTGGAGAATCCATGAAAGCCCAGTCTTGGGGCTCGTGTGCCTGGTTGAGCCCCACAGTCAGTGCCTCAAGCTGTGTCTGTTCCCTGTATGTGTGTCCTGCCAGCTCAGCTCCTCTGTGGGTTTCTGGAGGGAGGTACCTGGCCTTGTGAGTCCTCTGCAAACCACACTGACATACCACAACCTGTGTGGCAGAAGAGGCAAGGCTGTTTGAACCTGAATTAGCACAAGCTCTTGATATTTGGGGACTCTCCACATCTACCGCTTTTACTGCTTTCTTTAACATTTTCCAAAAATACATCACATGCTCTGATAGCCTGAACACCGCAGTTTGTTTCCGATTCCCTGTTACAAATGGCAACTCCCACCAGTCTTGGCTCTCCCCATTCCTCTCCTCTGCTTTAGTTCTCTCCATAGCACTATTACCATTAGAAATGCTCTATATTGTACAGATTTGTTCATGGTTAGTCTTATTTATTCACTACACACCCATAAAGCATTTACCATGTACTTGATGACATTTTAAGAGCTTGAAAAAGATTAACTCACTTTTTCCCCCACCGCCCAAGTAAGCCATTTTTCAAGTGTTTCACAGTGGCCTCACCATGCACCACTGGTCACTGGATGGGATTCTCTGAAGATCTTCAACCCTTCCCTCCTTTCCAGTCCCAAATCCTGTCAGACACTGAATCCTTTCCTTCTCTCCTTCAAATATGTTGTTATTGTTTGATTATTGTTTTCAAACATTGTTAGGAGTCGAACTGTGTCCCCCAAAAGAGACACATTGGAGTCATAACCCCCAGTACCTCAGAATGTGGCTGTATTTGGAGACAGGCTCTTTACAGAGGTAACCAAGTTAAAATGAGGTCATGAGGTGGGCCCCAAGCCAAAATGGTGTCCTTATGAAAAGGGGAAATTTGGAGACAGAGACAGGAACTCACAGAGGGAAGATGATAAAAAGAGACACAGGGAGATGACAGCCATCTACAAGCCAAAGAGCGAGGCCTGGAACAGATTCTCCCTCACAGCCCTCAGAAGGAACCAACCCTGCGAACACCTTGATCTCAGACTTACAGGCTCCAGAACAGGGAGACAATAAGTTTCTGTTGCTTAAGTCACCCCATTTGTGGTGTTTTGCTACAACAGCCCAAGCAAACAAATACCAATGTTTTTGAATTGCATTCTCCCCTCTTCATTCTCCCTTCCCCAACCTGCACCTAAGTCCTTGTGATTGTATTCCTGGATGATTGCAATAGACATTTGGGGTCTCCCGGCCTCAGTCTTTCTTCCTACCCATCCCCTGGACAAGCCACTGCGAGGATAACCTTTCTAAAACTCTGTTTTTATTGCATCATTCCATGGGAAGATTCTTTCAGGAACTGAAAGGAAACTTCCCAGGGCCCGGGAGATCAAGTCCATACTTCCATCCTAGCACTCAAGACTGCCACTAGAGCAACGCTTCCCAAAGTCATGTTTAGAGGAAACGCTGGATGCAAGGGCGTTAACAGGTATGCCGGCGGCGGGAGAAACAAGTCTTTCTCTGTTCAAAGAAGTTTGCTTACCCATTGAATGAACTCAATCGGGTGTCTTCTCTCTCTCTTTTCCCTTTATGCATATGTGCTGAGATTATCTAAGAATCTAAGGGAGAGGTTCTTAGCTTACTTGCCTATAGAGCCTCTGTTCTGTGAGCATCCATGAACATTCCTACTCAGCTTTCCCAGCCAGATATTTTAAATGCTAAATTTGACTGTAAGCTCTAAGTATTCACCATTGTATCCCCAGCAACTAAGAGAGTGGGGGTAATACATTCTTGGCACTCAATTACTTGATAGATGAATGGATGAATAGATGTTTCATCATCTATCCTCTTGCAATCTATTTCCAATTTATCAGATGCTGTCATACCACTGCCTATTTCACGAGGGCCTATGGCCACCCTGCTGTATGAACAGAACAAACTCTTTAGTCCCTAATATCTTTGCTGGATTTCCTCCCTTCCTGCCACATTCAAGCGTCATCATTTAAGGCACAACTCACATTTGACATCAACTAACTCAACTTCTTGTCTTTACATCTAAAAAAATGTTTATCTTTTTTTGGGGGGGGGGGGTGAGGAAGATTAGCCCTGAGCTAACATCTGTTGCCAATCCTCCTCCTTTTGCTGAGGAAGACTGGCCCTGGGCTAACATCTGTGCCCATCTTCCTTTATTTTATATGGGACGCCGCCACAGCATGGCTTGACAAGTGGTGCATCAGTCTGCACCCAGGATCCGAACCTGTGAACCCCAGGCCGCCAGAAGCAGAGCACGCGAACTTAACTGCTACGCCACTGGGCCGGCCTCTGTTTATAATATCTTTATCCATCCAGCCTTCTTTTAATCCTGCCTCTGAAAAAGAACTGAGGGTCTTACTTTTAAAATGTTAACTCATCTATCTGTGCATTTGATAACTTTATTTATCTAACATATGTGTACATACATCTTATCTTCCCTGCCGGATTACAAATTCCTTGAGGGAAATCAATGTGTTGTATGTTCTCTACAAAACACTGCTAAGTATGTTATCAATAAATATTTGCTAAAAAATTAATCCTCTTTACCTTCCACAGGCAAAACAAATCCCATTCATTATTCCACTTCTGTCTCTTAAATTTTTAATCTCTCCACTCCTGGTGATACTGAATCCTTTGAAATTTGATATTTCCCATTCTAAAAAACCAGAAGCTTTTTCTGTATTTTCCAACACCCTCAAATAAGAGTTTAATATTTTCCCTTGCTGCCTTAATGAATCTGCCAGAACTGCATAAACTTTCTTCTCACCCACTCACTCCTTAAGCCTTGCCATTACGTTTTTGTCCCTGTGACTGATTTCCTTCCTGAAGGGTCCCAGTAACATCTGAATGGACAAGTCCAATGGTGTCTTTGCATGCCTTACCCTTGACCACACTGTGCTCCCTGATGATGCTGACACTCCTTTCCTTGGCACTTGAGGCAATGCCTAATCCTGGCCTTTTTCTCTCTTTATTCAACATATATTTATTGGGGCTTACTATGTACTAGGCATTGAGGATACAATTATGAGCAAAAAGACACAGTAGTCCCTCCCCTCACAGGGCATGGTCTAACCGCTGGGACAGACGATGAAATCATCAGAAACATACAACAATAAACTGTGTATGTGCTATGAAGGAAAGTACAGTTGCCTTGACCACAGATAGCTTTCTTCTCTGGCTACAACTGCTTCTGCGCTCCTTTTCTTCCTCTGGCCTCGAAAAGGAGATTTCTCGAGGTTCCATCCTTGGCTCTCCTCTTTGCTTTTCTACGAGGACTCCCTCCTTGACAGTCTCATCCACTCTTAGGGCTTCAACTGTAACCTCCTGGTGCATGAATCCTAAGCCAATACCTGGTGCTGCATTTTCTACCACTTACTGAGCATTGCCACAAATTTCACAGATGCCAAACACTACAAACTTCTATCTCCTCTTTTGCAACCCAAAAACAAACAAAACTCAATCCTAACAACACACAAATCTGATCTTCTTCCTGAATTCTCTATTTATATTGTTAGTAGCAACCATCTCCCAGTCACAGGCTTAAAACCTAGTCTCATCTCCTCTCCAGTCATCGCCAGGGTCCCAGATATGGCCATGGGACCATCACTTAAAACCCCCAATAGCTTCCCTCTACCGCTCTCTGGCCTCTAAGGCTCTGAGGCCCTGGCTCCAACTTATCTTTCGGCCTCATCGCCTGATCTCCCAATACTTCAGCTCCAGGCAAAGTTCACTCTTTGTCACCGCTTCTTCTCAGAGCCCTTGTTTATACCATTCCTTCTAGAAGGGCTGTTCTCACCCTGCCCTCAGACACACATCCTAGAATCTATTTCTGTGTCAGAGATAACAGTATCAGGCAGCATTCAAACTGATGGTAAGGCCATGCAGCAAATTGGATAAAACATTTGTGAGATAATATTATATAACAAAAGCAAGATATACAATTAGTTACAGTCTTTATGCATATAAAATGTATAAGGGATGACATGAAAATAACAAAAACAGTTGTATTAGAGTAGTGGAATTGTGGATGAGTTTTATTTTTCTAGATTCTAAATTTTATTATTGTGTTTTTTAAAATAAATTTTTATTTTAGAACAGTTTTAGATTTACAGAAAATTTAAGAAGATAGTATAGAGAGTGCCTGTATACCCAACACCCAGTTTCCCTTATTAACATCTTACATTATTAGTAGGATACTTTTGTCACAACTAAATGAGCCAGTAATTTAATGTGGTTTTTAAAACTTAAAAAAACTTGAGTTTGGTAAAACCAAATAAACAACATAAATAGAGGAAAATGTCATTCTTTCCATAATTCCAACTTAGCATCCTAATATTTACTATTCTTCTTCTTTTATTACTTCAGTCTCCTCTTGGCATGGATTCGCAGCTACAATCTGGAACAAATTTTGCTTTACAATCATTTGCCATATATTTGTGCATGTAATGTAGTTAAAACTTTATTGTTCGATAGAGGCTCTGGGAAATGTTTTCTTTAACATAAAGTACCCTAGGAACTTTTTAAACAGATGAACCATATCCACATGTAGAATCTAACGTTGTGTGCACTGCTTTTCTAAGTCTGTCAGCTCTGCCGGGAGTCTTATCTCCTCCCGCCCTCTCCCACTTTTTTATGTCCAAGAATACCCAGTCCAGATCTGGTCTCAGAGCTCAATAGATATCAGATATAATAAACTGTAGGAGTAGGATAGCCCTGGTAATTTTAAATTACTAAAAGTAAATAGTTCTTTATGAAATTTTGTCTGAGATGTCAGACTTTAATTTTTGACACCAAGACATCACAGTGTTTTTCCTTTGCATCATTCAAAAAAGGCAACTAAAATTAAATCTTAGTAGAAGTGGATTTTAGTGTTTAAATTATAAAAATCACTAAAACAACAAGTGTTAAATATTCTAAAGAACATATTTTCAGCTTGAAATAATGTCTGAGCTATAGAAAATGGAGTGTGGGGTTTTTCGTTTGTTTTTTTTAAATGTTTCTCCTCTAGTGAGTTTTCTTTGTTCTAACTGCCAAGTTGGTTTCCAAGTATCTTTCTGGATATCGAGCAGTTAGAAAAACCCTATGGATTATACAAAGTAATCATCAACTGAAGGGGCTAACTACAGTCCTACTTTTTACAGGAATATACGACATTCTGTTTTAAAACAGAACTGAAGAAAAATCTCAGATCGCTTTTTCCCCTTTTTTCAGTTGATAAATATATTTTCATCTTTTAGGATAGTCTTTACTTGATGTAGCCAGAACTATAACACTAAAATTAGAAAAACTACTGAACAGTGTACCTAATCTTAAATGGTTTTAGAAAATGCCTACAAGCAAACTAAACAAACAAGGCAGCATTCTTCTATCTTCAAGGGAATCTATCTCAGGTCACAAAAAATGTGAGGAGCAATACTTTGTCCAACAAATTAAGGATTGCAAGAAAGAAAAACTTTATACTTTAGGTTTACTAAAATAGTTTAAATTCAGTCAGTGCCAAAGTCAATCATTAGATTGTAATTCCAAAGAAAATGCTGAGTATCAGGATTAACAAATAAGAATATGACATTCACAGTAGGTGACTGAAGACCTCCAAGTCAAAGTTAAAAGTAGCACCACTGACAATTTTCAAGAAAGCTGTGTTTATAATTAAAGTTGTCTATTTTATCAACTATTGTATAACTTTGCTTTATTACAGAAGTGATTCGACTATCCAAGAATATCACTATTTATGATTTATTACAGACTGATGTTTTAAAAGCAAGCCTAAACAAAACTTCAAATTTGCCTTGTTAAAAATTAACTTGGTGTTATGGAAGAAACAGGACCAACCAGCCCATCTTGAGAGAAGACATGCTTTTTGAGATATTTAATGCTCTAAATATAGTTTAGCAGACATGAAGTATTGTGCAATTTTGCTAATGAGCTTTGAGTGAGTCAAAAGAGATGTACTGGACAGTACAAGAAGTAACTGAAGCACACGGTGACCCAAGGAAGCTTCTAGAAGGATGTATCTCAAAAGCTGAACAGTGAATGACAGGCAATTCTCAACCTTTTTTGTATATTTTTGTCCTGTCTGAAATTTAAAATAACAACCATTCTTTTATAATCAGAAGACAATAAATGCATTTGCTTTTTGGAAAAACACAATAAAAATATGTTAAAAGTTTGACTTCTGATATCTGAAAGAAGTAAAAGTTTTATAAGAACATTACAAAAATGTTATTAGTATCCAGTTTTCTTGTGGCTTAAAAAAACATTCCTATCCACAGCATATCAAATACATCTAAAAGAAAGCAACCCTCCTTTCTAACTCACTAATATTAATGGTCTGTCTTTGGCATATACATAAATATTTATTTCAAAGAATGGATTAGAGCTACCATAGTTACTAGAAGTAACAGTTGTATAGATATGCTACATTACTGAGATGCTTAAAGATCATTTCCGAACTTATTTTATTATCTTAAAATCCTCTTCTTTATTTTCAAAGCTCTAGAAGATAATTCTAAAAAATTATAGTTGGATTAGCGTGTACCTGAGGGTAAAAATATAATTGAAATTATTCTTACCTGATGCTGCACATCAGAATTTGTTGGGCAGTTCAAAGTAATTGGATCACACTCCTCAGCTAGGGGGGAAACAGAAGACACAAAGCTTGATAAAGAAAGCACACACTGCGGTGTAAGGCCTACAATGAAGATTCAATACTATGTGCTGCCTTGACATCTGGTAAAATCAGGAGGGCTGCGAATGGCCTAACTGCAAGTTCCCCTCCCCACTCTGCTCCATGGATATGGCCCCCCAGCTAAACAATGTTTCTTATCAAGGGGACCAGGCACAGTTCCTGCTTATTCCTGAGTAGAGTAGTGGGTTTCAGTTCTCGGCCAGCCCACAGAATTATTCAGACAAGCCAATCACATCCCACCTCAGGAACCAGGAGGCACCATACCCTCTTGACACTACAATGCTTGTCTCCCACAGTGCCTGGTTGTTCACTCTATTCCTGAATGCAACCCCTGTGTGACCCCACATAGTGTGCAGTGTCCTCCTCCCCGAGGCTGTGAGTATATATGACTCATAAACTGCTGTTTATGTTACAGATCTCACCTGTCCCATGTTGGGTGTTGTGTGTTTGGTCACCCCCATAGCCCCAGGGCAGGATCCCTCCCTCATCAACCGGGTAAATAGGAGGTGGTCAAAACAAATGTCATAATGAACGGATGGCATAAACACAACAAAGGACACGTGGTCACATTTAACTAACTTCACTGATGTGGTGAAGGCTGCCTGGGACGGAATTGACAGTTGCTGGCAGACGTGCACTGGCCTGTGCAGCGTTGTGTTGTCTTTGTTGGGTGTTTGTCCTCTCTTCCCACCTAAAATGTTCTCATCCCCAAGATGAAGACTGTTGTTACCTGACTATACCCCAGTGTGATGTGTTGTCAGGTTTGACTGATGTTTGGCAGGTGCCCCTGAGGATCCCACCTATAAGGACAGTAGTAGCACAGCACCCTAACTGGTTGCTGCTTAAGTCTCACTTATCAGGGATTGGGCTAGAGCCCTCTGGGCACTGTGTCTACCCTGGTGACTATCACTGGCTAATTGGGAGGTTGGAGGGGGCAACCATACAGGCACTGTGCTTGTACATCGCTGTACATTTGTGCGGTTTGCAGGAAAGAAGGAGACTGCCACCACAGGGAGAATTAAGCATGGCACCCTGGTGGTAGTTATTGTTGTTGTTGTGGCCTGCAGCCACCTTGCCTGTCTCTTGTGCTGTTGCTTCCCCTGCTGCTGTCGCATATGCAATCCTGACCCCCAAGGGTATCATGGTGCACATCCATGGCAGCCCGTGGCTGAGGAGCTGATGAGGAAAGAGAAAGGGAGGGAGCATTTGGTACTCGACTGCTTTCCCAGTGTCAAACCCCTAGCCAGCACACCTGAGCTGAGTGCAGCTGCTTACCTGCATGCCAAAGGTCTAATCTTGCAATCATGGGCTTCATGGCCCCCACCTGGACCATAAACAAAAATGACCTTCCTGGATGTGGACCCTGACTGGCATTCCCCAGAGGAAGAGGTTGTTGCCTACAAAGTGGGCCACCAGCCTCACAAACCTCTCCCAGTAACTACCCAGAAAGTCTGCACCATGGATGATCAGACAGCGGCAGAAACTGAAAGCGGTGACTTTATGCAGCTAGAAATCCAAAATATTCTGAGGGATTTTGTGCAGAGAAGGAAAAAAAAAACAACAACGCAAAAAGCCCATGTGGCCAAAAAGGCAGGGCTGCAGCAAAGCTTGGTTTCAGTCCCTCAACCTCTGGGTTCCAGGCCCAGTGCTCTCCCACTGTGCGACTCTGCTGCTTCTGCCTGGGTGCAACAAAGACCCTGATCTCAGAGTTATAGGGCAAAAACCCAGGGGACCCTGTGGCACAGCAAAAGGGTTAATTCAAACCTGACGTGAGCCTGGGGTTCTTAAACCATATGAAAGCAACCATTGCCATAGGGAGGGCCCCCAACCCTGACAGAACTGATCTAAGGGCTCTATGGAGAAGGAAATTTATAAATATGAGCAGAGTGAGAGGATCCCACCCTTCCCCGCACCACCTGCACCCAAAGTATATCCAGTGACAAAAAAAAGGGAGAAGGAAAGAAAGATAGATAGAAACCTGGATACAGAGGAGGAAAAAAAAGGGGGAAAAAAAAGAACCAAAATGAGGTCCACAATTTGACCCAACTGCAAATCCGAAACTTACAAAATAATTTATACAGTCAACAGATAAAAGAGTGCTGACTGGCTTTGTGCCCTACAGTGTAGGTTCTGAATTAACTTTAATATCTGCTGAAATGTGTGAACTGGCAAACCCTCACGGACTTAATCAGTCCTGGGGTTCAAATTATAGTTATACCTGGAGATGCCACTAAATTTAAACATGGTGGCCCCCTATCATCTTGGGGGAGTTCCTAAATATAAAATAGAGGACAAATAGGCATGCCTCACCCTAACCATCAAAACTACTGTTTTGCCTAAATTTTCCATGGTCATAGCACCCATTGCCCTAGAGTCTCCCATAGTGGGCATGGTTGCTCTGACCCGATAAACGAATATTAAATTAAATCTTTAGCAGTTAGAAGTTGACTTGACAAAATGGGACCCTACGAACCCCCCAGTTAAAATAATATGGCCCAATGTAAATTAAACAGGACCTTCAAAGATCGAAACTTATTATATAAGACCTAATGAGTGAAAGGGTGATTATCTCTACTGCTTCTCTCCTTAACAGACTAATTTGGCCTGTGCTTAAACCCGAAAGAAAATGAATGGTGCCTCACAGTGCATTACTGTGACCATAATACTGTGGTCCCATCCATTTAGGCCCCTACACCCAATACCCAATATTATTGAAATTACTGACTCATCCAATCAGCATCTAGTAGATATTTGGCTATTACAGATCTGGCTAATATGTTCTGTTCAGTGCCTATTTCAACAGCCTCTCAGTCGCAGTTTGCCTTCATCTCCAAAAGCCACACTTGTCACCCACAGCGCCTGGTTGCTCACTCTGTTGCCGAGCACAACCCCCACATGACCCTGCATAGCGTGCAATGTCCTCTTCCCCCAGGCTGTGAGTACACGTGACTCATATACTGCTGTGATCTCATCTGCCCCTAGGCCGGTGTTGTGTGATTGGCCATCCCCACACCCCAGGGCAGGATCCGTCCCTCACCAATGGGGTGAATAAGAGGCATTCAAAGCACATTCCCCTCGGATCACCATTACCTCAAATTCCATGTGTTCATTTGTCTGACATCTTACTAAAGCTTTCAGACAGAAGAGAGTGGCATTATACTTGTCTTGATAGCTCATCCTTCTAAAAGTCAAACCAAAACCATTTCAGTTCTGTTGTTAAAGCGGGGATTGCCAGTAAAAATCAAAGGAACATGATATGCATGTGAAATGTTTAACACCTTTCAAAATGAACTATTAGGAAGGAAATTCCATTCTTAGGTTGTCTTACATATATATATGTGTTAACCTCACACCCCCCCAACTTGTGGTGAAGATTGTATAAATGTGTTTAAAACTGATTTTGTTCCATCAGATTTTAATCTTTAACCACAGAATTCAACACCACACTCTAAACTTGGAAGTTGACAGAAATATAGTATGCTATGAAAGAAATGTTTGGTGTCATGTAAATTTTTAGAGTTATAAAGGCTTAAATAGAGAATAATTTAACTCAAGGTTCAAAAGTTAGATTGAATGAGAGATTGATCGATTCATCTATTTATTTTTTACATTCATTCACCTATTATGTGCTAGGCTGCTAGATTTGTTCAAATAAGAGGCTATATTCATTGCTTCCTATACAATTCTGATTAAAGGACTTTTTTTCCTTTAATACTACTATCTGAGAAATTTAAACTGAATGGATGGTCTTTTACTAAGATTCTGCATGTTATCTTTTTTAGCTAGGGCAGTAGAGATCTTGACTAGGCTTATGTTTCTCAAGACGACGTCCCCGCTTTCTTACATCTGAATCACCTGGGCTGCTTGTTAACAGGGCAGGTTCCCGGGCTCCACTCCAGACCGCCTTAATTAGAATCTGAGGGGCCCCAGAAATCTGTCAACTAACAAGCACCCCCACAGAATTCTGATGCATACTAGTGATTCTTCACAGCAAAAAGGAACAGACATATGATTTCAGTCATACTAATTCTCACAACAGCTAGTATCATAATCATTAACCCAACATTTTTGTAAAAACGGGTTTTTTTCCCCCAATAACATAACTTGAATTTAAATAGCAACTTTTCTTATGTGGTACCCTAAACACTCCTGTGGTCTTACCCCTCTCCCTCCCCTCTGCCCTCCACAAAAGAAAAAAAATTTTGCAGAATGGTCACCTTTGTATTTGTGTCTTAATTTTGGGGAGGGGGTTATTTTTTTGGTTCATTGTAACAGAAAAGTCCCAAGAGAGTCTTGGTCAATGCTGAGTGGGAGGGAGTGTACTCATGGAATGAGCAGGATCAGGACACACAGAAAACCATGCAGGTGTTGGGGTGTTTATAGTTTCCTATTAGAACAAGGAAACCCATTAGCAAAATACCGTCCATCTGCAAGGTGAGAAATCATATAAAATACAACATAATTGGCTTCCTATTTTAAGGGAAGATATTTTTACTTCTGAATTATTTTAGTGATTTCCCTAGTATTAGCCTATTTTCTCCTAACTTTTTCAAATTGAACTACAGCTTCTATATTTAGTTAAATTGTTCTAAAAGACCCCCCAAATATCATCTATGCTTAAAGTTCCAATTCCTCAAAATTATTAACAATAGAATCAGTCTACTTTACTTCTCTTTAACTCTAAATTCACTATAAAATTTTTTGAACAATAAAAGAAAAGAACAGTAACAGCAGAGAAAATGAAGATGATAAAATCTTCATTGCTTCATGATATATTTACATACAATTTCCCCTCACTATGAATAATGGCTCAAAAATCACAATTCTTTTTCCAAAGACATTTTTCTCTCAAAATGTGAACAGTCACATTCTCTTCAGAACTCAAGCCAGCCGTTTCTATGCAATATCAGGAATTCTGTGACACAAAATAAACCCCAATCTTAAACTAGTCCTGAGTTTAGTGCCTGCAGACTCAGAGAACACTGATCATAAAAGAGGCCTGACCCCCTGAAACCTCTAAAATCAGAGCTTGGCTGACTGAGGCAGAAGCTATGCATTTGTCCCTGATGAGAAAACAGGTATAATAACATGTGTTACCTCAAAAACATGCTGATCACTGAAATTGCACTAGATTTCCACAGTTGAGTCAAACCACATTATTCAGAACCACTCCTGTTTGAACTGTGTTAAGGAAGAGCTTTATACTGTCCACAAATAAAGTAGGAATTAACTAGAAGTATATTCAAGATTTCGTGAAATTCGCTTAATCTGCTTAAGAAAATAGTTTGAGGATTTTTTAACCATATGGAACTTGTTCAAGCTAATTACAAATGACTCTTCTATTAAATAAAGTCGGTCCCCCATTCACTTAAATATCAGAGTCCGAATTGTAACATAACTAGATTACATTTACTTTTTTTTTTTTTTTTTTTTTAATTTTTTTTGTGGGGAAGACCAGCCCTGAGCTAACATCTGTTGCCAATCCTCCCCTTTTTGCTGAGGAAGACTGGCCCTGGGCTAACATCCGTGCCCATCTTCCTCTACTTTATATGGGACGCCGCCACGGCATGGCTGACAGGCAGTGCGTCGGCGGGCGCCCGGGATCCGAACTCGCGAACCCTGGGCTGCCAAGCGCGGACTAAACTGCTGCGCCACTGGGCGGCCCTGATTACATTTACTTTTAAATCTATAAATTAGTCTCTTCACTAATTCATATGGGTTTTCTTTTCCTAAAAACAACTTCAATGAGAAAATTACCATAAATGTTTAATGATGATATTGGCCTCATTGGTATGTTAAAAAAAATACTAGCAGACATTAAATTGTTAATATTATTGAATGCAAATGCTGGAGTAAGTTTTGAAACTTCTGAACATGGTTCATTACATATAAGACAATGTATTTCTTTGGAGATAAGAAATTATGTGCTTAATAGTACTGTTGCCCATGAATAAGGACAGAGGAAAGATCTAGAATATGGTTTTCACAGTGATGCTACCTATAAACTCATCACCATTTTAATTAAGGTTTTGTAAAACTCAAATTCAAGGAGAAACCCAATAGTACAGTTACTATACTATCAGGTTGCTAAGCAGCAACCTTTTTCTTTCAAAACAGGAAATCACATTCAAGAGTGATGAAAAGATCTTTAGACAGATCAAACCATGACACTGCACTCTCAGAGTCACCATGGCTCAGTCTTTGTCTAAAACAGGTCCACTTTTGCCACTCTGCTATGAAAGCTTTCAACAGTCCTTGACCCTGATTTTTCACAATTTTGCCAGATTTTCCTCCACCCCTGCTGATGCTCCATGTGCCAGGCACCGTTCCATACTCATTTCATTGACTCTCACAAGCACCCTGGAAGGTGGATGCTAACATTGTCTTCCCTATGCTGCAGACAGGAAACAGAGACCCTGAGATGTGAAGTCATTTGCTGAGGCCACTCAAAGCCAAGAGGGGGATTTGGCTGAAGTTTGGTTCTCTCTTCTATATGCCTCCCTGGCAGGCACACCAAATCCTTGAAGCTTCTTAGGCAGGCTCTTAAAGTGAGGTCTGCGTCCTAACCACTCCGGTATGTGGTAAACACAGCTTCCTGGGCCTGATCTCAGACCCACCACATCATGATTTCGGAGCAGCAGGGCCCAGAATCTGTATTTTACACACGGTCCCCAGATGATTCTTCATTGCACACTGACCGCCTCCCATCTCTCCCTGGTTGCCTGGCTTGCACCTTCCACTTTCTTGCTGAACTAGAGAATCACAGATTGGGGGATTCAGGACACTTAGAAGTCATTCACAGAGAAGGGAAAGGAGGAAGTGAGCTTCCAGAAGCCTCCCCTACTACAGCCACCATTTGGGCTCAAACCTGGCCTTCAGCCTTTTTTCCCTACATGACTGCCACTCCCAGAACATGCAAGGGAGGCAAAAGAAAAGAAACTCTAATGGTGTAATTTCAGGGAGCAGGGAGAAGAGCCTGGTGAATAGGGAATGGAAGGGAGGGAACACTTGGCAGAATGCCGGGCTTAATCCCAGTTGGTCCTGACAGGGAGCTCCCAACCCTCCAGTCCAGTGACCCTATGATTAACCTGTACCACGAGAACTGCCAGGAAACCCACATTAGCTGTGCTAGGAAGTCCTACTTCTCCGGTGGAGGCAGTGGGGGGCATCTCTGAAGCTGGTCAGATCTGATTATTCCCCACCCCCATCCCATCCAAACTCTCCTCTCTATGTTGTCAGCAGAGCACAAAGTAAACTCTCCAGTGTGACAACCAGCAGCCTGGCCTCCATAATGGATACAGCCTTGCAGACTGCCCCACAGAGGAAATGAGCAAAGTCTAAGGCCTAGCCACCTTTCTGGTCTACACCACGCCTAAAACATTATAGTCTATGGGTTATAAAAGATAGCTTTTTTTGCTTTGGGGCCTGACAAGCATCCCTTGCCCACTTGTCTAGTAACAGAACCCTCTTTCCTGTGGTTTGGGTAGAACTGACTCTATACCTTCCCCACCCAACCTCAAGGCTCAGTCCTGGCCAAAGTCCTCCATCCTTCTGATGACAACTGATTTCAGGGATGGCCACATGACCAGACTGATATCACAACTGTCCTTAAAATTGTGCTATGGGTGCTGGAGGAAAGGCTCCCTCTTTCTCTACCATCTTGAGCAGCACCAAGTAAAGCTGGAGACGTTGGTGACCATCTTTCCCACTAGAGGGGAAAGCCTGCCCAAGAATGGAGCCAACACAGACGACAGAGCCATGAGAGAGAGACTGAGCCTGAGACATCATTTAAATGCTTCTACCTAGCGGTGCCCAAAGACCTTAAGCCAAAAAGTCCCTCCCCGCTTTCTTTAAACTAATTTGAGTGAGGTTTCTGTCACTTGCAACCAGAGTCTTCATTTTATTCATGTTAACATTATAGGAATTTTGTGTATAATTTGTGATAACTTATAGATTTTAATAAGAAAATTCATGCCTGAGATAATCATTAACAAGTCATGAACTAAATTATTGGTACGTTTCTGTTTTATAATTTTAAATAATGAAAAATTACTTTGACTAGTGCTTTGCTCAAGATATAAAATAATCTCAAGTTCAAGTAGTTATATTAACTGTACATACCTTTAGGGAGTCCCGTATCTTGAATGGGATATTTGTCTGACTGTAGAAACCAACAAAAAAAGAGAGTTATTTTTAAACACCATGGTCAATTATAAGATCAAAATGAAAAGAAAGCTTTGTCTTGGGAAAGTCATGATTTTAATTTCAAACCTTGCAAGTTTTTAGCCTTGAACTTATCAATAGGCCTGACCTATTGCTTTTTTTTTATTCTCAATTTATAGAAATGAAATCAAGGTTGATGAGAAGCTAATGTTGGAACATGAGATAGAATAAGCCTTCCTCATTTCCTCAGCTCTGACCACTAAACCACACTTCCTCTCTTTTCTGCAGTGCTATTCTCCCTATCTATTTCCCGCAGTTTAAAATTGAGGAGCATTTGTTTTTGTTAATTATGGGGACAGACCCATTTCTTCTCACCATTTCGGTGACATTCATTCAGGTCAACAGCGTGTGTTCTGGGCAGTACTAACTACTGCAGAGCTCTGCCCTGGGTCGACTAGGCCAGGATTCAAAAGGTAACTATCCTATTGATTGCATGAAGCTCTACAAATCAGTTACTCAATATGCATAATTATGTACAGTTCCTAAATACATTAGTTGAGGGCAGTACTGTTACAGGGAATTCAAAATAGCAAATGCTCTTACAATCACATACTTCTTTGTTGGTACTTACATGCAGATATCTAACGTTCTGGAAACTTTTACTTCAGATTAAACAATATAGTCATTCTCTGAAGACACACGAGAGGAGTGAAAATGTGCCCAATTTCCCTATCCCGTTCCCTAAACCCAACTCAGCTTCCATATCCACTCCATCTGGGCCTTTGGGTCCACCGTTCTCCAACTTGAAAAAAAGTTGCATGTTCCAACTTTCCTGTAGGTCTCACCCATGTCTTCCTTTGACAGAGGAGAAAAACAAACAAATTTGGAACCAAGGATTTTGTTTTCAATGCCTTTCCTTGGAGTTTCTTTGGAGCTGGGATATAAAGTTTCAGACTTCTAGAAGCCTCCAACTCCTTTCCACAAAAGAAGTCATTCTTCAATCACAGAGAACTTAAAAGTCAAATAGTTTTCCTCCAGGCTACATCCTCCTTGATACCCTGCTCCCCAGAGCTTGGAAAACACACCTGTACTATAATACTTATCAGGCTCTTTTTAAAGTACTTGTCTATTTCCTCAGATAGACTGTGAGTTTTTCAGGGGACTATGATCTTTGCATCCCCAGATTTTGACACAGTGTTAATTAAACATCTACCAAAAGTCTGCCTGAATGAATGAACAGGCTGAAGAAAGTGCAGATTTCCTGGAGACACTGACATTTGAGCTAGGCCTGGAGGATGCCCAGGACTCAGATGACTGAGGGGAAGGAGGCCGGTAATTGCAGACAGCGAACACAGAGGAGCAAGGCCAGGTGGTTCAAAGAATGGGAGGTATAGAAGACCAGTCAGCCTCAAGCTGACCAGAGACGCAGGTTGGAGGAGGAAAGAGGAAGACAGGGTTGGATGCAAAATGATGGAGCCAGTTTACACGGAAGACCCTGGAAGTGAAGCAAAGGAATTTAGGTGGGGTGCCATTCTAGGTTCCCGGGAAGTTTGGCTGGCTCATCAAACAGCTATTGCTGCCTGCCTTGTGACCAGCTCTGCATATGGGAAGATGGTCAACACAGTCTTGTGGGAAGACAGACAAGCAAACAATTCCAGCACAGAGTGATAAAAAGAAGGGACCAGGTTGTGAAGAAGGGAGTGCCTGAAAGTCCCAGGGCAAGACAAAGAAGGCTTCATAGATCAGGGAATGCTTGAACTGAGGGGAGGATCCATAGGAAGTCATTAGGTGAGGAAGCAGGGAGATTTTCCTTGCTGGAGGGAACAGCATTATCAATATCCTAGGAGGGTGAGAAGGCGTTGGGTATTTGAGGAGCAGCAAATAGCTACACACTTAGGGGGATATTGAGATAAGGTCACGGAGGACCTCATATGCCATGTCAAAGAGTATATATTTAATCCTGGGAGCAGCAGCAACATTAGGGGTTGAATTCTGTCCCTGAAAAAAGATACATTGAAGCCTTAACCCCCAGTACCTCAGAATGTGACCTCATTGGGAAATAGGGCTGTTTTAGATGTAATTAGTTCAGATGAGGTCATACAGGAGCAGAGTAGGCCCTTAAGCCAATACGACTGGTATCCTTAGAAGAGCAGAAGAGACACCGAGACACACACAGGGAGAATACAACATGTGCCAATGAAGTGAGAGAATGGAGTGATGCAGCTACAAGCCATGGACCACCAAGGACTGCCAACAACCACCAGAGGCTAGAAGAGATAAGAAAGAATTTTTCCCTACAGGTTTCAGAGGGAGCACAGCCCTGATGACACCTTGATTTCGGATTTCTGGCCTCCAGAACTGTGAGACAATATATTTCTGTTGTTTGAAGCCAGTCAGTTTGTGGTACTTCGTTATGGCAGTCCTAGCAAACTAACACAGGGGAGCTTCAGAAAAACTACTTTGTCCCCAGAGGAGAGAAGTGATTAAAGGTGGCCCAACTCAAGGTGAGCAGTAAGGAGCACGGCTCGGAGGGAGGGAGAGCCTGGTGTCCGGGAACTGAGTGGGAGACCAGATAATCACAGGTGGGGCAGCGGGAAGGGTGAACTGAGTAACACTTTGTAGAAACCAAAGGCTTTAGTAACAGAGATAAGGTCATGGAGGACCTCGTATGCCATGTCAAAGAGTACATTATTACACCTCAGGGGATCATAAGACATGACCACAGGGTCACTCTGCGTTCTGTTTTTATGAGAGTTGAGAGATGGAATTTTTCATATTACTTTCCACTGTGTTGTTAAAGCTTGATCCCCCACGCTGTCCACACTTACCAACCTGTGCAACAGTAACTAAAGGACACGAAACACCTCAGGTCTTCAAGACACTGAGGGGCCTTGTGAATCACCACGGACTTAAAGACATTTAATTTAATTATACTGCTAAGCGTATTTTATGTCATTCTAACTAAATTAGTTAATGAGAATTTTTCATGACTCAGTAGATCCTACCCTCCAAACATTCTGAAAAAAGGACTGTGTCTCACACTATCTGCATAGCGACACAGGTAATTTTGCCAATGGCGCTTATTTGGTCATAAGTAAGAGCAGAGCAGGGCCCTAGTCTCGGTGATTTTATGCAAGTGAGTTAACCTCCATTTCCTCATCTGTAGAATGGGGATAAAAGTACCTGCCCCACCATCTCAGAGGTTATTTAGAGGATGAGAAACAATGCATGTGAAATCTCTGGTAAACCTAAAAGCAGTAGACACACCACAGAGTAGTTCCAGAAGGGTGGGGCGGGGATCTGAAGCCAGCTGCTGGGTTTGAATCCCACCTGGGCTGCTTCCCAGTTGGGCCACTTACCTCACCCCCTGGGCCTCAGCTCCTCATCTGTAAAATAGGCAGTGCCTTGTGGGGTGGTTGCAGGGACTGAACCTGGTAAAGGAGGTAAATCAATAGTGTGTGCCCACCTGGCATTTGGGCAGCACTCCGTTACCATAAGGTAGTCCTATTTTTCCCTTCAACCTCAAGTTAGATATTTTGAATTTTGAAGAAGGGGTAATTAAAAATAGACAGATAGTATTAAAAGTAGACAAAGACCTCACATAATCTAAGAAGATCACTTCTGATATGTGCAAAACAAGAATAGAGTCTAACACTATTTTTAGCCTGGAGAAACCCAAAATTTATTATGTCATAGATAATACCATGATAAAGAAATTTATCTTGGGACAATCTTATTTTGGGGTTTCTGATCTTCATGTAAACACTGAATAATAAAAATGTAAAGAAATAACAAAGGGAAAAAAGGAAAAACAAGAGTCAT
The DNA here is from genome assembly GCA_031878705.1 of Tapirus indicus. Lineage (NCBI taxonomy): Eukaryota > Metazoa > Chordata > Mammalia > Perissodactyla > Tapiridae > Tapirus > Tapirus indicus. Next base: position 72,867,859 of record CM062921.1, on the reverse strand, counting down.
CACCATACATGTAAAACTTGTAACTTACCATGTTAAAGGATAAAGTGCTAGGGTCTGTGTCCTCCACTGGCTCCTTCGCCATATGATCTGTGAAAAAATTAAAAGAAAAGTATTTCCTTTAATTTAAGAGCACAAACGTGTCCTTTGATAACTGTCTTCATATAGATGCAAGCTACCCTAGTCAGGTTGGAGAAAAACTTACTTTCAATCATTAGTGGAGACAAAATAAGAAGGAATGAGTTCAGACTTCATCAAGAAAGAGATTAAGACAAATTTTATTTTAAAAACACACCACACTTTGGACCAGTTTACTTATAAATATCCACGAATACTCTTAGTTACAAATAACCACAAATAATGCAGATATGATATTAACAACTCTTTTGCATATTGGATTTGATTATAACTTTGAGCAGGAATGATTTAATTCTGACTTCTGCTTCTTTCCTTATTTCCTACTCTTCTACAATTCGTTTTTACCATTTCAAAATATTAAGCTTTTGATGTGGTTCATGTGAATTGATCAAGTCAAAAATACCTCACAGTATCTTTATCAAACTAAAAGTGTTTTTGATTTCTCAATATTTTGCTCCTTATGTTTTACCATTTGTTTCATTCTAGGAATTTAATGAGGAAATACAGAAAAAGGTATACGCCACCACTAGATCTTATGAATTTGTACAAATTAGAAAAAAGCTCCCCCTTTCCAAGACACTTTAAAAAATATCTGCCAGAAAACTATCTCAATAAATAACCAGATCTGTTTGAGTGCGATCCTCTAGATTTCTGCAGTGCATGACCTGCAAAACCCTTGGGCCAGCCAAGATTCAACTTTCATTTTTTTCCCAAATCCTCACTAAGTACACGCTGTGGACCAGGCACTAGCCCCCAGGAATGCCTTTGGAGACCCAAACAAGCACAGCAGGACAATTTATTGAGATAATTTGTTTGTTCTCCCTAGATGTTTCCCATCTGAGAATGGGCTTTACACATGTCTTTGCCTGGCAGATGTTGCCAACACCCAAAGGAGAAAGGAGAAACGGTGTGAAGGGAATATCTCTTTGTTTTATGACGGCCTACAGTCACTGGAGAGATTAAAGGAGGCTCCACGGCCTCCCCGATGGAGCAGGGGATTAGACATCTGCAGCTTCATGAGTGAGGACTGTGCTCCGGTCCCTGGCAGAGCCTAGAGGTGGCAAGACCACATTGGGGAATGCATGGAGGGGGCTAACCCTTGGGTCCCAGGGTTTCCAGCCCCAGCAAAGAAACCCGTGATTTGTGTCTGGCACATAAACAGAGGGCTGCTGGATCCCAAGGGTCTTCTCGAGCTTGGACAATGAGGACACTGATGTCTACTCCAATGGACTAAAAATTCAAGGCCCCACCCCAGTTTTCCAAGCACCACATAATACTGTCAGATTCCTGTGTAACCCTAAGGAGGCGTCAGGGCTCCAATTTTGACTGAAATGGAATTTCCTGTCAGCCCAGTGGAATAAAAACTCAGATTTGGATTTAAATCAAGTAAAGAAAATAAACGCAAATTGTTTTGCTAACTCCATCCTGAGTTTGCAGAACTCCTGCTGCCCAAGTAACAGTTATAAAACAGAACACTTAGTGTTAAGACAGTGGAAGTGCAGAATGATATGGAAGACACAAGAAGAACACACGCCCAGTCTGGGGTGTAGTATGGGGAGATGGGAGGGGTAGAGAAGAACCTGCAGAGGAACTACTGAGTTGAAGTTAGCCAGGAGCGGGGGTCAGGGAGGGACAAACATTCTAGGCAGAGGGAACAACATAGGCGAATGCCCAGAGACTAGAAAGAACATGATATATTAGTGTACTTCAAATAGGTCCAGCCAGACACAACTGCATTCTATTTTCTAGTTTTTCCTTTCCATACTTCTCACATTCTGGTTCCTGGCTGGGGAGAGGATGGTCAAAGTCACCACTAAGTAGGCTCAAGCCCCTTCTTTTCTCCTCCTATCACAGCTTTGTCTCAACTATTTCATTTTCACTGATATGTACCTGGATGATAATACTTTAAAACATTATCTCCATCAGGGAGGTGGTATTTCACAGGTATCAACAACAATGGAATTTCAAGACAATGGGCAGTGAAGAACGTGGAGTGCTGGGGTACAGGAGGAATGGGGGTTTCTAAATAACTCTGAGAGTATCCTGTGTAGATACTGTCCACTGTGTCTATGACAAGTTAGTTCTGTTTCTTATAGAAAAATTAGTATGACAGGAAGAAAAAAGAAAAAGACGAAGAGGAGAAAAATGGAGGAGATGGCTGGGAAAGGTGGAACTACACCAAAAGTAACAGTGAGGATGCCAATAGCACAGTTAAAAGGAAGAAACGCTGGGCTTGGGTGGAAGAGGCCTGGGTCCTCACTGCCCCACCACTGAGAGCTAGAGGTCTGACCTTGAACAAGTCTAGAGGTGTAACCTTGGACAAGCCTAACAGTGTGACCTTGGCTAAGCCCAGCAGTGTGACTCTGGATGACTTCTGTAAGCATTCGCAAACAAGCTCTTCCTCTGCAACATGAGAGGGCCCAGGTCTCTGGTTCCCACACTCAGCTGATCATCGAGACTCCTAAACCTGGGTCAGGCCAGGTTTAGGAACCACCAGGCTGGATGAAATTCCACACCCCCTCAGAATCTGATTGAGCTCTGTGATATAACAGCATGTCTCAGAGGGTTATGAGGTGAACAGGAAGATGCAGGCAGGTGACAACATGGTTTGGAGGCCCAAAGTCTCTTGCTTTGGTCTGCAATCTCGGAGAATAAATGGAACTTAAGATGGGAAGAGCATATAGAATTTAGGGTTTTTGTTTTCTGAAGCACGACGGCAAAGTGACAGGGCAATCAGGAAAGGCAACATGTTTAGAATCAGGATTAGAGGCACTTCCAGGTCTTTATTTTCATTCAAATAGCTGTGACTGTATCAGCCTCTGACGCAGATCAAGCTGTGGATGAAGTTTTCCTTGTGTGTTATTGCCAATACACTCATGGACCCAGGCCCACGTGCTGCCCCATATGCTCGATCGATCCCTGCCTCCCTGGCAGTCGTTGTCATTCACGCAGAGCTGTCTTTGTTCTCACAGGCCCGGACTGTTGTGTACCAAAGAGATTAATGGGAGGAGGGCTGATCCCAGTTGAGCCTGGTCTAGAAGTAGGCAGTTGTCCTAAAGTACTTCTGAGAGCTCCTCGAAGCTGCCATGTTTACAATATTAAGTCAAATAGTTTATTTAGAAGCTTTAAAATGTTTCTTTCTATAGGCCCCGGGTAACAGCAGGCCGGGCCCCCAGGCAAGGCTCTGAACTCAGATAAGACATGGGAGCCTAAACAGAAAGGGGCACCATGTGAGCTCAAAGGTGTCAAAACCAACAGCTGCACTAGGGCCAGCTGGGGACCTTCCTCCTGCTCCTGCTGTAGCTCTACTGTCTTGGGCAACACTTTTCTCCCTAAGCTGTCTCAACTCTCTCAGATTGGTCACTCTAAACGAGGCATAGATCACCCCAAATTAGCAGACAACTGACCAAAGTGGATCTCAATGATGGCAGTGAGAATGATGTTTAATTCATGTGAGCAGGTGAGAAGGCGCCTAGGCCTGGCTCTCAGAGGCCTCAAGTGAGAGCAAGCGAGGCGGGCTGCACAGTCACTTGTTTCTCTGGGCCTCAAGTCCCTGACTTGTAATATTCAGGGTTGAACAGAGAGCCTCCACGTACCCTTCCAGCTTTAAAAGTCCACAAGCGGTGAGAAGTAATGGTCCCACAGGTAAAAGGGTATCTTCAGGCTGAAAGTTACCATGACAAAGGAAGCCCAGGTCCACAGCACTTTCATCTTCAATGACAGTTAGAGCTCCCACTTACCTAGTGCCCCACCCTGTGCTGCATGGATTACACAGTCTCAGCTCATCCTTACAGTAACCCTGAGAAAGGTATAAGTGTCCCCCTTATTACACACTGAGTGACCAAGGTCACAGGGTAATGAAAGAGTCCGAATTTGCATCTGCGACTTTCTGGCTTCAAAATCTACTTGTTGGGGCTGGCTTGGTGGCGCAGTAGTTACGTACATGTGCTCTGCCTTGGCAGCCTAGGGTCTGCAGGTTCGGATCCCGGGCGCAGACCTACACACAGCTTATCAAGCCATGCTGTGGCAGGTGTCCCACATAAAGTAGAGGAAGATGGGCATGGATGTTAGCTCTGGGCCAATCTTCCTCAGCAAAAAGAGGGGGATTGGCAGCAGACGTTAGCTCAGGGCTAATCTTCCTCCCTGCCCCCACCCCCAAATCTACTTGTTTTCTACCACCTCCAGGGTTCTAGAAGTGGTTCATCCACTGACCACCTGATAGATTCTCCTGGGGGAGTCTCTGTGTCCAAATTTCCCCTTTTTATAAGAGTACTAACAATACTGGACTAGAACCCACTCTAATGACCTCATTTTAACTTGATTACTTCTGGAAAGATTCTATTTCCAAATAAGATCACATTCCGAGGTACTAGGAGTTAGCATGCCAACATAATTTTGGGGGGAGGGACACAGTTCAACACCTAACAGTTCACTCTCTGGCCCCCCAAATTCATGTCCTTCCCATGTGCAAAATACATTCACCCAACATCTCCAAAGCCTTAATCATTCCAGCATCAATTCTAACCCCCAAATCTCATCTACTCATCATCCACTCAAAAACCCAAATCTCATCATCTACTGACTCAGAATCTCTCCAGGAGCACCTGGGAACTGCAGCCAGCAGTCTCTCCAGAGGAATAATCACATATTGTCCAACACAGACACTGGTGAGTTGCCCAAGAACTGCACTGTCACATTCTGACATCTCCCTTTATTAGTCACATTAGAAAAGGGCCAATAGTTCCTAGAGACAGTTTCTCAAAGGAAGTTCAAAGATCTCCTCTAAAGATGTCCTTTCAGAAAAAAAAGAGGGAAGTTTGTCAGAGCTTCCTGGCTTTCCCAAGCATCCTGAGCCAAAAGAGTGGGGCCTTTTGTGCTTTCTAGTGAAGAATTAAAGGCAATTGTTTGAACTTGTGACTTCGGAGTTAAATTTATTTTCATTTGTTAGTATTTTTTGACCCACAGCTGCTTTCATTAGTTATCATAAAGAAGCCCTGGAGCCCTAACCGTATTCAAGATACAAAAGCACTCAGAGCAGCAGAAAGGCTGTGTGGCGGTGCTGACATACTGTCTAATTTATCTTCTTCTCTGTCTTTTGCAGCAACCCCACTCTGTCATCCTCTGACCTCAGCAGGGGCTGAACTACCTGAGAAAGGACCAGGGAACAAGAAGGTGCCCTCCTAAAGCGACTTCTCTGGAGAGTGGCCAAGCATTCATTTATAAGTGTGTCATTAGGGGCTGGCACCTACACAGGGGATCAGACTGAAGAAGGGCGAAGGCAGGGGAGGAGGATGGAACAGACGAAACAAAGGGACAAAAGAAGAAAATTTAGAAAACAGAGACATTATAAGAAAGGAAAAGAAATGAAGTGGGCATTGGAAAACCCCACACGGAGAGGAAGAAGAGAGGGAAGAAGGAGGGGAGAAAGGAAAACCAGATTGCTATCACTCTCTGGTGGATTTGGAGAAAGAACGGGCTGGTCCAGCTTTTCAGACAAGGGTGCTCCTTGAAGTGGTTCCCCCTTTAGTCCTGGTTTCTATCCCCAGTGCTACTGGAGTTTGCGAGGAGGGCAAGTTGCCACCTCGGACCCATCTAAGCACTCAGGAGGGCCCGGAGGGGTGGGTGAGAGGTGACATGCCACCTAAGGGGCTGTCCTGAGCTGGTCTCTAAGACCAGGGCTCCCAGGGAGCAGCCTCATTGTGCAGTGCAAATGAGTCTCCAAGAACAAAGAGAGAACATAACGTTGATGCGTTCCATGGCCATGGGCACTTAGCTCATCACAATGAAGCAACGAATTGTACCACCTCCTCAACCCAGACTTTCAAAGCCTCTTTCTTTGTTTCTGCATTTAATATCTGCATGAACATGAACCAGATTTTATTCACATTTGACAGACAATTCTGGCTTATTCTGTGTTAGACTGTTTATCAGTGGTAGAGAGAGAGTGAGACAGCTACTCTGTAACCAGCATGACTATTTTCCTTCCATGTGACCTCGACAGGCTTGTAAGTTTTCTTAGTGTAAAAAGTTGTTTTTTAAATTCAGCTTATAACATAGTATAATATATGCCTTTGTCATATGCATGTAGATATACAAACATCTTGTTTTTTAACTTTACAAGGTAAACTCAGTTAACATATTTAACTTGAATAAGTTCCTAAGATGCCAGTATGGGAAGAGCTTTTTCTGCCCACAGTCTGAAGCATATGTGGTTAAAATTTATATCTTTCATTCATTCACTGAGGTGATAGTATTTAGCCAGAGCTTACTACGTGTTGGGTACTGTGTCAGGTGTTCGAGATAAGCTGCTGAGCTAAGTAGACGTGCACTCTGTCCATTATAGTTTAATGGGGGAGAGAGACTGGTGAAATAACCACAGCTAGAAACAGTGACGAGTGCTAGAAAGGAGAGGGACAGGGTGCATTGAGAGTGTATAACATGGGGCTTGATCTGCATCACTTTTGAGCTGAAATCTGAAGGATAAGGAGGAGGTAGCTGGAGTGGGGGGAGGTGAAGGGAGCCTTCCAGGCAGTGGAAACAACCTGTGCAAAAGCTGGGAGGCAGTAGGTACAAGGGCTCTCCTCTCATGAGGAGGCAGTGTGGCTGCAGTGCAGAGAGGTGAGAACAGAACAGGCACCAATCCGTTGAAGGGATAGGTAGAGATGGATGTACAGAGGATGGAAACCACTTAAGGACTGAGGATTTATTGGATAGTCAAAGCAGGTTTCTAAGCAGAGGAATGGCAGGATCTGATTTGTTTTTAAAAGGTCACTCCAGCCACCTTTTGGTGAATGGGTTGGTAGAAAGCAAGAGTGGGTGTGAAAATACCAGCTGGGAGGTGAGTGTAGGAAACCAGGCTAGAGAGTATGGTAACTTGGTCTGGGGTGGAGAAGCAAAAATTCCACTGAACGAGTTCCACACGTTGGCACCATCCATGGCTTCAGTACAGAAATGGAAGGGGTAAGCGAGTGTGTCCCGGAGGTTACAGAAACTAAGTGAGATGTTAGAAAGGGAAAGTCATTTTCAAATCTTTAGAGGAACCCTCATCTTATTGATAGAATTCCAGAGTGGGAATGGACATGAGGACACCTTTCAGAAGCCTGAATATGTTCTTCAACATCTCTGCAAGTGACAAGGAGACCTCTACCTTAGGAGGCCTCTCTCCTCTCTGTAGGAAGCCCAAAAGATTTCACCTACAGGTGTGGTTTCTATCTCTTAAAGTCAAGGAGACAGATTGCTTCCAAATGACACCCTCCTATCATCATATCCTCAGTTCTCACATCATGCCACATGTGCTGGGATTTCCAAGTCCCTTTGTTCCAGGTTGTAAGCATCCCCTTTGGCTGGGCCAAGCAGACTAAGAGTACCATCACCAGAATTCTAGATCTTGTAGTGTTATTACAGTTATCTAAGATTATATTAGCTGCCCTGGTGGGCTCATCACACTATTGACTTACTGAGGCTTTTTATACATTGTGTTGCTATTAAGCTGTGTTTCCCAGGTCCCACCTTCTCTGATGCCACTGATTTTGGGTGCCCAAAGGAAATTGTACATTTATCCCCATTCAGTGGATCCCTATCAAGATCTTTTTGAATCCCCCTCACCATAATCACTTAATGAGATCTGAGACCACTGTTAGTAAAATCTGTCCTAACACCTCTTGGCACCTTGTCAGTTAGGTTCTCAGAAGAGGAGGTGGATGTGGAGGTGAGAGTGGGGATGGGGAGTGGGAGGATTTCTCCCTTTACTTCCCCTTCTGTTTTTCCAAACAATGGGTATGGGGAGAGGGGAAGAATATCCAGACAATTTATTTTCCATCTCCAATCCATAAAATGTTTACCATTCCCCACTTACAGAAGAATTTATATCTATCTTTAAATAAAATCTCCAGGAAACTCTCCCAAACCAGCACATCACAATGTCAATTTAGCTGTCTTCTGACCCACCTCCAGATCCTATCTCCTTCTCCTAACTGCTCAAGCCACAGATTAAGGATGGAACATTCAAACTCTGTCCCTGCCCAAGCCCAAGAAATAAAAGAGGAAACACATTTATTTAAGCAGTTATACCGGGTTCTGTATCTGTATATGTGGTTCTCTCCCTAGCCTTTCCAACCTCAACAAAACTAAAAGCTCCAGTGTCCTCTGGGGGATATATCATTCATTCATTTGTGTGTTCAACAGACATTCACTAAGGATTGGGCCTAGGCAATGGGAGAGCAAGGATAGAGAATTCCTGGAAGGTGAAGTCGGAGGTGGATTGTAAATTCAAGTGAGAGATTAAAGAAAAATCTAGGTTCTGGCCTCAGGCACAAACACAATATTTTAAAATAAGGACAGAACTAGAGGCCATTCTAATCCAAGGCCTCTACAGGTGGGATCCCACAGGTGTGATCAGCCTCTTGGTTTTGTGAATACTCGTTCTTGAAATAGCTCCGAGGGCCAATATTTAGAATAAAACCATTTGATAGAAGTGAAATGAGGAGAGGAGGGGAGAAATGCGAAGGCACGTGAGTAGGGAGAAAGGGAGAGCCTGGAAGGAAAAAATGAAATCCACCCCTTGCGCTCTTTTCTGTCCGAGGGACTTGTTTCAACCTGGCATCCGAAAACTAGAACAAAGCGGCTGGGTCCACAGAGTGGGAAGAGAGAAGGAGCGTCTTAGGCACGCGTGGGGGTGACGAGGGACAGGGGTTGTGGGGGGCGCAGGAGACCAGCGCGCCCCGCGGTGATCAGCAGCCGCTCTCAGGAGAAACCTCGCGCCGCCCCCTCGGGGCCCAGGCGCCGCCGCTGTCCCCTGCCCGGCCCCGCGCGGACCCAGGTCGGGCGCCGAGGTCCAGGGTCGTCCCAGGGCGCCCCTCGGGGGTCGCGGGAGGCTCGGCCCCGACAGCCCCGCCGCAGCCGCGGGCGCCTCGCGAGCTCCTGGCCCGCGGTCCCCACTCCAGGTGAGCGCGCGGCGCGGTGTCACTTTACCTGCGCGCAGAGGGTCGTCCGGAGAAGCCATGGGGGCGGGCTGGGGCCGACGAGCGCCCGAGCCGGGCTGGGCGGCCTCCGGGACAGGGGACGAGAGCGGGACGGCAGGGATGGAAGGTCGCGCTGTTCCGACGCACCCGGAGCTCACCACCCAGGCTCTGCGCGCCCCTCCTTCTCCCCTCTACCTCCCCCCCCCCTCCTCCCCGGCTCTCCGCCGCTTCTCCTCGCGCTCACTTCCTGCTTTGGCAATTAGCAAAACCTCTTCTCCGCGCGTCCCTCCGTCCCTCCCTCCAGAGGCGCTGGGTGGGAGCCGGGGTGCCGTGGGCCGGGGCTGGGGCGCGGGGAGGGCCCCCGGGCGTCCGGAGCGTCCCCAGCGCCTGCCGCAGGCGTCTTTTCTGCCCAGCGCCCGGGTCCCCCTGGGCAGATCTCACCGCAGAGCTCACGCGATTGCTGCCCAAGACAGGCTGCGAAGGAATTATTAGCCTTAAAAACCGGCTGCAGCCGCGGGTCGCCTTCCTGACTCCCTAAACACGCCCTCAGCCGGGACACAACTCTCCGTTCACAGGTCTGGGCTGAGATGCCTGCCGGCGATCTGATATTTAAACAATTTCCTGATCTTCAGGCAGAGTATGCCGCTGCATGATGGCACATGCTAATAATTTCTATTTTGATTTTTCTTTGGCATTAGTTACTGCATGACCTCCAGGGTAAGTGCTACACAAAGCAATGAAGAGAGGGCGCCCGACACCCGCACAGCCGCTCTAGAAAAAGGGTTTCGGGTTCTCTCGGAAATGCTGACTTGATCCTTTAAAAAACTGTGGTTTATTAAAAGGGATTTTATACCAGTTACTTACATAAGCACAGATTGGAATCGTTTACTAAGAATATATTTAAGATGGTTATACTCTAATTAAACCTATCATCAAGCATAAATTATACAAAGGGTACAGGCAGGTTAAATTCAATAGGAATCTGTTCAGGGTTTGAAATAAACTATGTCTGTTTTCACACATAAGAACAGAAAGATAGGGATTGGCTTGAAAGAGACAATGTAATGGCTTTTAGTGTACAATATCAGCAATTTATCATAAAGGAGCAGCTTCTGGCTAAAAACTCAGCTCTGAAAGATGCGGGAAAGCAGCAAATGTCTACATACCCTCTTGGTGACCAGGGGCTTGCTCTGTGCCTCTCCCCATCGGTTTGGTAGTCCTGAGGCTCATGGCATGCTCCAAATGAGCATCTTACTCTCTGCAACATGCCATGGAAGAAACAAGAGACTCAGAGAAGACGGCCCCAGTGTGTCTAAAGAGTGCAAAACGTTCTAAATGAAAGCTTTCTGGGGAATTTGTGGGTGGGAGGATAAACTTCCTTTTGGTCTGCCTTCTGATAGGAAGGGAAATTTTTTAAAAGGTATTTTCTCTTAGAATCCACAGTGATGTTTGGTTTGTGGTTCTTTCTGTACTTCTCATGAATTACTTCTGAGGCAGGTTGTCAGGAACCACATAACAAGTTGGGCTACCTTGTTAGCAGCACCACCTCAAGAGTTGCTCTAAAACTGGTTTGCTTTTTAAAACCCTGAACTATAATTCATCTTTTTATCATTCTCATTCTTCATTATATCAAATAGAAGGTGGGTGGCAGAAATGCATTTTAAGGTGAGTTTTTTTTAAAGCAAAACGACCATGTCCATGGGTTATTATTCCCTTTCATTCCATTTCCTTGTACTTCCTTTCCTATGAATTGCAACTATACATTTCGTTATCTTTATTTTTCCCATATGCTTTGTGAATTATAAAGTGTAATGCAAATGGGAGCTATTATATTTGCAATTTACAAAAGAAGAAATTTAAAAACACTCTCATCCACTGGAGTTCCCAAAAAGTTCCCTTTTCAACATTTCTTAATAGCGCCTAAATTCTTAAGAATCTCGGAATCCCAATAAATGGGGATAGTGAACTTGGTAATCAAGGAGTCAGACATACAGGATTTGACCCATGGGACTGTCACCATGAGTTTGTGTTACTTTAGCAAACTCTAAGTCTCTAAGAATTTGCAGATTGTAAAAGTTCAATGAAATAATGTGTATTATTGTACCTGTCACATAATAGGTAAAAATAAATCAGCTACTTTCCTGCTTTCATTCTTTCCTTGGAATAGACTTATTGAGAGAAGCTCCTGCTGCCTTTGTTACAAGAAATAAAACAATATTTATTATAGTGTTTGTGCATAGCATGGATCAATGGATTGATTGGTAGCATTCATTAATACAATTTTTAAACTGCCCCTCTGCCCATCCCCCCGAAACAAAATGCCAAGTCCTGGGGAAAACAAAGTAAGAAGTCCCTGACTCTTAGGAGTTTATGGTCAAGAGAGATGTGGAAACATTGTTTCACTACAGAACTGTGGTAATGGTCACGTAGAAAGAGTGGACATAATTCTTAGAGGAAAACGTGTTCATCATCAAAAAGTTAAAAAGGCACTGATTATCACTAGTCACCGTCCTAGTGACTTTGCTTTTTAAATAATGCATAACGATGTACAGTTTTTACTATGTGGCCACTGGTTTAAAAAAATGCTGACTGTTTTGCGGGAAAGAGTTGACTGACTTGTATGTAAAGTCCGTTCCTGCTCCCCCAGAATCATGTTAAATGTGGCTAACAGTGTAGGTACAGAACTGTAGTTAGTTGTGCATTTTTGATTTTATCACTCTCCTGTTTGTGTATGTGTGTGGAAGAAAGGCACTGAAGATGTATGGAAGCCAAGTGGGTTGGCAGCGACTACCCACAGACTGGCAGTTTGCCATGGAAGCTTTCAGGCAATTTCTGAGACCATCACTCGTGACAATATGGCTACCACCTTAAGTGGGGAAAAAACTGTTGGTCTCATGTCTTTTCACAAACAGATAATGACAATTATCAGAAGTGTTATCTTCAAATCGGGAAAACAGCAACTCTAAATACATTTTATTTAATTCATCATGCAATATGATGTTTTTGTTCATTTTATACCATTTAAGTGTTACTTAAATTTATTCAACCTAAGATTAAAAGTTATGTTATTGAACTACATACTTCCTTCTTTCTTTTTGTTGTTTTTTGTGAGGAAGACCAGCCCTGAGCTAACATCCATTGTCAATCCTCCTCTTTTTGCTGAGGAAGACTGGCCCTAGGCTAACATCCATGCCCATCTTCCTCTACTTTATATGGGATGCCGCCACAGCATGGCTGACAAGCAGTGTGTCTGCTGGCATCCAGGATACAAACCCGCGAACCCTGGGCTGCCAAAGTGAGAACTAAACCCCTGCGCCACAGGGCCGGCCCCCATACTTCTTTATTTCAAAGTGTATGTACATTGTGTACAGATGAATCCAGCTAACTGGGCTCCCCAACAGGGTCTAATCTATATAACAGTGGCTAGAACTGCAACTGGAGCGTACAGATTTAGGACTAAAGGAGACTCCTTAGGTTCCAGAATGGGACAGTCCCTCAGCTGAATTTGCTTGATATACTCATGTGGAATTGTGTGTGGTAGAAGAGGCCCAAGTGAGAGTTAATAAGTTTATCTTCTCATTTTTGGAACAGATATTTGTTAAATTTTGTCCAGAATGTGTGAAGACAGTTGTAGTTGATTTCTGTTGTTTTGCCATCTAACTGCTCATATAATGCCCAGTTTTCTTTTGGAGAACCACTGTTCCCACTCTCAGTCCATGCAATTTGGTGGTAGCAACATCACCCGTGACTCCTGACTCCAGGGGTTGGCGCATGACCCAGTAACAGCCTTTCAGAACATTGCTGAATGAGCCAGCGGGCCAGAAGGAAATGTGTGGGACCATTGCTGAGAGAGTTGGGAGATGAGTCTTTAAATAACTAGCCCCAGATCACACAGCTGGTACGTGGTGGAAGAAATGAGCAGGAGTGAAATGTTTAGGAGGACCACATCACAGAGAGCCTTGAATGCCAGACAAAAGCATTTGAAACTACTTTTCAGGCAACAGGAAGCCAAGAAGCTAGTTTTTGAAAAGTAGCATATGAAAATTGGTGTTTTTGGAGGATTAGTCTGGCAGCTGTGTGTAGCATATAATGGAGCAAGGAGAGAATGCAGGCCAAGAGACCATTTAATCTTTACAATACACTGTAATTTATTACAGAGCTGATTCACATCCTTGTCCAAATGTGAAGGAAACATATCCGAAAATTTAAAATGTTCTTTTGTTGCCTTTTTAAGCATTCATTGTCTCACACGAATTGATTGCCTTGTAGATTTGCATATATGCTTAAAAATGATGTATTCCAAAATGTTAACAGAGGAACTAAAAAACAAATAAGTAAAATATCATTTTTGCTGATTTGAATCCTGTTTGACAGGGGCACAACATTCTGATGCATATATTTAAGCATGAATAGTTCTTAAAGGCTCCTCTACCTCTCACTTAAGCGATGACCTTCTACATACAGGAGATTAAATCTCTTTTGCCTACTCCTACTATCAACCTACTTTGAATTATTTACCCATTAAGTTGCATGAGCTAGAAAACCACAGTTTTTGTGCTGTTTGGTTTCCCACAAAGAGAATGGCACAGTGTGGGTGATTCTCAGTATGGTGCATTGCTAAAAGCACTCAGAATGCCATGTGTGGGGACTGGAAGATCAGAGAAGAAAGGAGAGATGGGGAGGAAAGGTGCAGCTGTGCAGCGAGCACTTTTATTCTAGAAATCCTCCTCCAGCCTCCAGATCCTCATTCATCACTCACAGATGTGTCCTGAGGCCTGCTCTTAGACGCTCTCATACTTAGCATCATTTTCAGCTGCTTTCTTAGTAAATATCTTTATATATAACAATTTATTTCTTGCTCCAGATTTTGAGAGAAAATCTGTTCAACCAGGTGAACTTTATATGTTAAAACTTGAAACCCAACTAAATAAAATCAGCTAGAGGAGATTTTGTTTCATTTTTGCTCTTAGGAGAAAAGGGCAAATGAGAAGAAAATCCGGTGTTGTCAGTGACCAACTGAAAATTGCATAGTTGGCACAAGAGCACCGTTTCCTGTGCTTTGTACCCCCAGAATGTAGAATACGGGCTCAGGTTGGTGACTCAGGAATCTAGAAAACATCAATCATTAAAAAATTAATTGAACAAATTGTCATTTAGAATTTATTCTGAGCTAAGACAAGAAGGTGGACTTAGATCCAAGTGAGTCAACTGAGAAACAATTAGAACTAATAAGTGAATTTAGCTTAGAGGAGAGATAAAGCTCAACATGCCAGACACCAACAGCTTTCTTATATGTCAGCAAAAATCAACTGGGAAAAAATATGATCCCATTTACAGCAGCAAATAAAGCTATAAGGTAACCAGAAAAAATTCAATAAAACTACAAAGCTTTGCTGAAAAACAGAAAAATAAGTCTGACTAAATAGAGAGCCATACCAGGTTAACAGATAAGAAGCCTCAATATTGTAAAAATAGTCATGATTTCCTAGTTAATCTATAGATTCAATACAACCCAATCAAACTAACAAGATTTTCTTGGAACATGAAACTGATTACAAATTCATATGGAAGGGTAATTCAAGATAATTTTGAAAAAGAATAACAAAGAGAGGGGATTTGCCCTACAAGATAGCAAGATATTATAAAGCAATAGTAATTAAAACAGTGAGTATTGGTGCAAGAAAAGGATTAATGGAACAGAAAAAAAATTCAAGACCCAGACTCATGTATCCTTTGGAACTTGCTATATGATAGAGATAGTTAAATGATGAAAAGATGGACAGTTCAAAAAATATTGTTGGGATATTTTGCTAAATATTTGAATAATGCAATTTATATCCCTACCTTACCCTATACACAGAAGTAAGCTTCAGATAGATTAAATATCTAACTGCAAAATATTTAACTTTAGAATTATTAAGAGAGACTGTAAGAGAATCTCTTAATAACTTCAGTAACAAGAAAGGCTTTCATAAGGCAAAATATCAAAAGACATAGAAAAAAAAATCTGATAAACCTAACCAGATAATTTTATTTCTATGCCACAAGACAATAGAAAATTATAAAACAGAGGATAAACTTAGATAAATTAATTATATATACAATATTCCCTTATAATTATAAAATATAAAATAAAATGGAATTATAAAATATTTTATTTATAATTATAAAATAGATTATGTAATATATAATTTATATATAAAACAAGATTAGTATCTAAATTTTGAAGCATTTATTTAAATAAATTAAAATGTGATAAAAAATAATTCACTATAAGGTTAGTCAAAGACTAAACAGAAAATTCCTAGAAGAAACAAAAATGACCAATAAAAATATTAAAAGGTACTCAAACCTCACTAAAAATAAGAGAAATGCAAATTAAAACAATAATAAGCTAACAGATTATTGGCTGCCAAAAACCAATACTAAATATTGGCAAGATTGTGGAGAAACAGATCCTCATACACTGTAGGAGTATACATTGATATGGTCACACTGGAGAGCAGTTTGAACTATGTATCTTCCCTAAAGGAACTCTTACACATGGTACAAGGAGTTATGCGTAAGAATGTTGGTTGCAGCATTGTTTGTATTAGTAAAGATCAGAAACAACCTTAATGTCCATCAATAGGAGAATGGATAAATATGATATAATATAATCATGCAATGGAATATCTTATAGAAAGTTATAAAAAAAATAAGCTTGGGGCTGGCCCAGTGGCGCAGCGGTTTAGTTTGCACTTTGGCAGCCCATGGTTTGCCGGTTCAGATCCCGGGCACTGGCCGACACACTGCTTGTCAGCCATGCTGTGGCAGCGTCTCATATAAAGTAGAGGAAGATGGGCACAGATGTTAGCCCAGGGCCAGTCTTCCTCAGCAAAAAGAAGAGGATTGGCAATGGATGTTAGCTCAGGGCTGGTCTTCCTCACAAAAAATAAAATAAAATAAAAATAAGCTCAAAAACATTTTAAATGAAAAAACAAGTTGCAGAATGAATGATATGAGGGGTAGACACAAACCAATCTATATGTTTTCTATTACTACATGTGAAACTTTTTAAAATGGATACATGTCAACTTTGTCTTGCAGCCAAGATAGAGTAAGAGGAACCAGATTTACTCTCCTGCCTGAAACAATAACAACAAAAAACCCAGACAAAATATATGAAACAACAGTTTTTAAGGCACTGCACATCAGGCAAAGGATAGTCATCCCTTAGAGCCAGGATATAAACGACATGATTGCCCCAGCTTACTGCCTTGAGAGAATTTCCAGTTAGTGCAGAGAAAGGGAACAGGCAGAGCCTGATGGGCTCCCTGATTTGAAGACATGTAGCTGAAAGTCAGAGGAGACCAAAGCAGCTAGAAGTCACAGGACAGAGTGCTGTAAAGACTTCACAGAAAGGTTCCTGGAGATCCATAGAATGTCCCCCTTGACTACTAAGCATAACACTTACTGATGGGTGCATTCATCTTGGAAATTACCTAAGGCTGGGGAAAGGAGGATTAGGGCACATATGTGAGAGGATTAGAGGGAACAGTACCTGGTGCTCACTCAGGGCAGTACTAGTGCTTGTTCCTACTAACCAGACTGGGAAAAAAACCTATAATTCATGGGCATTTGATAGAGTACACAGAAGGGTCTTGCTTCAGTGGTGGGAAATAATTTGCCCTAGACTGAGGAAGCACTGCCCCAGTTCCACCTAACAAATCTTAAAAATAAGACCCCAAAGAATCAAACTCTTTTCAAGTAACTTAGCTGCATCTCAAAAAGCTCCAGAAGATTTATAGAAATACAAAAATAACCAGTACTCATCAAGGTAAATGCACAATGTCTGGGATACAAAGATTACCAGGCTGGCAAGAAGTAGGAAAATATAGGCTCATAATGAGGAGAAAAAGTGGTCAGTTGACACTGACCCAGAATTAACAGAGAAGGACATTAGAACTTTTATTATAACTGTATTCCATAGGTTTAACAAGCTAAGTAGAGACTTGGAAAATATTAAAAAACCCAAAATAGAATTTTCAGAGATTAAAACTTACTACCTGAGAGAAAAAATGGGATTAATAGTAGATAAGGTGTCGCAAAAGAAAAGATTAGTGACTTGAAGACATAGCAATTGAAAGTATTAAAAATGAAACTCAGAAAAAAAATTTTTTTAATAAAAAATAAAAAGAACCATGAGACAACTTCAAGTCCCCTAATACTCATATAACTGAAATCCCTGAAGTGGAAAAAGGGAGGGGGACCAAAAACTATTTGAAGAAATAAGTACTGAAAGTTTTCCAAATTTGATGAAAGCTTTAAATCCACAGATTGAAAAAGCTTAATGAACCCCAAGCACCAGAAACATGAAAACAACTTCACCAAAGCACAGCATAATCAACATGCTCAAAGCCATGAATAAATACAAAATCTTAAAACAGTCACAGGAGAGAAGACACAAATACAGAGAGACAAAAATAAGGGTGACAACAGATTTCTCATCTGGGTTAAGCAAAGATTTCTTAGGCACAATACCAAAAATATGATGCTATAAGAAAAAAATAGAAAAACTGGACTTCATCAAATTTCAAAACTCTTACTTTTCTAGAGAAACTGTTAGAATAATGGAAAGACCAACCACTACTGGGAGAAAATATTTGCAAAGCTTGTATTTGACAAAGGACTTTTATCCAAAATATAAAAAGAACCCTCAACACTTAATTATAAGGAAACAATCCAATTTAAAAAATGCACAAAACATTCAAAGAAATAATTCACCAAAGAAGATAGTAAATAAGCATTTGAATAGATGCCCACATCAGTTGTCTTTTGGGAAACTCTAATTAAAACCATAATGAGATATTACATAACACCTGTTAGAATGGCTAAAATTTAAAGGACTGACCATATTGAGAGTTGGCAGGGATATGGAGGAACTAGAACTCTCACAGTCTGGTGGTTGCAATGTTAAAGGGTACAACCTCTTTGGAAAACCATTTGGCAGTTTCTTAAAAATTTAAATATACACCTACCATATGATCTTGTTATTCTATGCATGATCTTGCTATTCTACCTATTAGCCCAAGTTTTTAAAAAGCACATGTCCATACAAAGACTTGTACACAAATGTTCACTGCAACTTTATTTATAATAGTTTCAAACTAGAAACAACCCAAATGTCCATCAACAGGTAAATGGGTAAAAAAATTGTGGTATATCTTTACAATGGAATATGACTCAGCAATAAAAGGAATGAACTATCGATATGCATAACAACATAGATGAATCTCAAGATACAGGTGTACCTTGGAGATAGTGCAGGTTCTGTTCCAGACCGCCACAATAAAGTGAGTATTGCAATAAAGTGAGTCACATGAGTTTTTTGCTTTCCCAGTGCATGTAAAAGTTATGTTTACAGTATACTGTACTCTATTAAGTATGAAATAGCATTATGTCTAAAAAATGTACATACCTTAATTAAAAAATGCTTTGTTGCTAAAAAATGCTAACCATCATCTGAGCCTTCAGTGAGTCATAATCTTTTTGCTGGTGGAGCATCTTGTCTCAATGTTAATGGCTGCTGACTGATCAAGGCGGTGGTTGCTGAAGGCTGTAATGGCTGTGGCAATTTCTTAAAATATGGCAACAATGAAGTTTGCTGTATTGATTGACACTTCCTTTCACAAATGATTTCTCTGTAGCATGCAATGCTGTTTGACAGCATTTTACCTGCAGTAGAACTTCTTTCAAAATTGGAGTCCATCATCTCAAACCCTGCTGCTGTTTTATCAACTAAGTTTATGTAATATTCTAAATTCTTTGTTGTCATTTCAACAATCTTCATAGCATCTTCACCAAGAGTAGATGCCATCTCAAGAAACCACTTTCTTTGCTTATCCATAAGAAGCAACTCCTCATCCATTAAAATTTTGTCATGAGATTGTAGCAATTCAGTCATATCTTCAGGCTCCATTTCTAATTCTAATTCTCTTGCTATTTCCACCATATCTGTCATTACTTCTTCCACTGAAGCTTTGAACCCCTCAAAATCATCCATGAGAGCTTGAATCAACTTCTTCCAAAGTCCTATTAATGTTAATATTTTCACCTCTTTCATGAATCATGAATGTTCTTAGTGGCATCTAGGATGGTGAATCCTTTCCAGAAGGTTTTCAATTTACTTTGCCCAGATCTGTCAGAGGAATTACTATGGCAGCTAGAGCCTTATAAAATGTATTTCTTAAATAATAAGACTTGAAAGTCAAATTTACTCCTTGATCCATGGGCTGCAGAATGGATGTTGTGTTAGCAGGCATGAACACAATATTAATCTTTGTGTGTGTGTGTGAGTGTGTGTGTGTGTGTGTGTGTGTGTGAGGAAGACTAGTTAGCCCTGAGCTAACATCCACTGCCAATCCTCTTCTTTTTGCTGAGGAAGATTGGCCCTGGGCTAACATCCATGCCCATCTTCCTCTGCTTTATATGGGATGCCACCACAGCATGGCTTGACAAGCAGTGCACTGGTCCACGTCCAGGATCTGAACCTGCGAACCCCAGGCCACTAGAAGTGAAAAGTGCAAATTTAACCACTACACCACTGGGCCAGCCCCAACATTAATCTTGTTGTACATCTCTATTAGAGCTCTTGGGTGACCAGGGACGTTGTCAGTGAGCAGTAGTATTTTGAAAGGAATTTTTTTTTTCTGAGCAGTAGGTGTCAATAGTGGGCTTAAAATATTCAGTAAACCATCTTGTAAACAGATGTGCTGTCATTCAAGCTTTGTTGATCCATTTATAGAGCACAGGCAGAGTAGATTTAGTAATTCTTAAGGGCCCCAGGATTTTTGGACTGGTAAATGGGCATTGGCTTCAAATTAAAGTCACCAGCTGCACTAGCCCGTAACAAGCCTGTCCTTTGAAGCTTTGAAGCCAGGCATTGACTTCTCCTCTCCAGCTATGAAAGTCCTACATGGCATCTTCCTTCAATATAAGCCTGTTTCATTTACACTGAAAATCTGTTGTTTGGTGTAGCCACCTTCATTAATCATCTCAACTAGATCTTCTGAGTGACTTGTGCAGCTTCCACATCAGCACTTGCTGCTTCACCTTGCACTTTTATGTTATGGAGATGGCTTCTTTCCTTAAACCTCATGAACCAACCTCTGCTAGCTTCAAACTTTCCTTCTGCAGCTTCCTCACCTCTCTCAGCCTTCACAGAATTGAAGAGATTTATGACTTTGCTCTGGATGAGGCTTTGGCTTAAGGAAATGTTGTGACTGGTTTGATCTTCTAACCAGACCACTAAAACTTTCCCCATATCAGGAATAAGGCTATTTCACTTTCTTACCATTCATGTGTTCACTGGAGCAACACTTTTAACATCCTGCAAGAACTTTTCCTTTGCATTCACAACTTGGTTAACTGTGTGGCACAAGAGGCCTAGTTTTTGGCCTATCTTGGCTTTCTACATGCCTTCCTCACTAAGCTTAATCATTTCTAGCTTTTGATTTAAAATGAGAGACATGTGACTATTTCTTTCACTCAAATACTTAGAGGCCATTGTAGGGATATTAATTGGCCTAACTTCAATATTGTTTTGTCTCAGGGAATAGGGTAGCCCAAGAAAAGGGAGAGAGAGAAGGGAACAGCTGATCAGTGGAGCAATCAGAATACACACAACGTTTATAGATTAAGTTTACCATCTTATACAGCCGCGGTTCATGGCACCCCAAAACAATTACA
Source organism: Tapirus indicus (assembly GCA_031878705.1). Taxonomy (NCBI): domain Eukaryota; kingdom Metazoa; phylum Chordata; class Mammalia; order Perissodactyla; family Tapiridae; genus Tapirus; species Tapirus indicus. Next base: position 72,847,034 of record CM062921.1, on the reverse strand, counting down.
AGAATAACATCAAAGATCACTAATCACAGATCACCATAACAAATATAGTAATAATGAGAAAGTTTGAAATATTGTGAAAGTTATTAAAATGTGACACAGAGACACGAAGTGAGCAAATGCTATTGGAAAAACGGTACTGATAGACTTGCTTGATGCAGGGTTGCCACAAACCTTCAATTTGTAAAAAACACAATATCTGCGAAGTGCAATAAAGCGAAGCACAATAAAGCAAGGTATGCCTGTAGTTACATTGAGAGAGGCCAGGTTAAAAAAAAAGAGTACATACTGTATGATTCTATTTATAAAAACCATTGAAATGCAAACTAATCTATAGTGACAGAAAGCTGACCAATGGGTGCCTGGGATGAAGGATGGGGAGGGAAGAATGACTACAAAGGGAAATGAGTAAACTTTTGGGGATAATGGATATTTTCACCACATACAGCTTGTGGTGATGGTTTCATAGGTATAGACATATGTCAAAACTTATCTAATTGTACACTTGAAATATGTGCAGTTGGCTTTCTGACAATTATACCTCAATAAAGCTGGTTTTTTTTAAAGAATGGATACACACCAAACTTATAACAATGGCTAATAATGGCTATCTCTGGGCAATGGCAGAAGGACCAGGATTGGGAGAGAGTAATGTTTAAAGGAGACTAGGTTTGTCTCTAACTTTGTATATGAATATTTATTTATGTATATCTTTATATATGTATATTTATGTATATCTCTATATTACGTATATCTTATTTAACTTAAAAATTTTAAATAGAAAATTTAGAAGTGATTTTCATAAAGGTGCCTGCTTAACAAAAGCAGTCTTGACCTGCCCCCCACCAACACTGTTTCACAGACTGATCTGTTTGCAAAGATTTAGTCACCTGAAAAATTTTCCTTCATTCTCCAGACTATGAAATGTTCAAATAAATTGGGAGGTAATAATTGATTTTTTTAATCCATTCTATAGAATAAGTGGAGGTTAGCATATCTGAAGTGATTTGAGACTTTTCCTATCTGAGATTACACCATTAGCATTTCACTCCTTTGTGTCACACTATTTTGATCCCTTTTAAAATGCAAATTATGCCATTTATGCTATTTTCAATTATTTTTATCCAGTCAGGTTTTCTCTGGGGAACATGGCAACATTGTGAAGGGAGGAGATAATGAAGAGGAGCAAGGAGATGGAAGTGTACTGAGCGGGAAGGTAGGGGGCACCAAAGGCAAACAAGAGTGCAGAGGACCTGTCCATGAACAGCCTCAAACCAACAAGGCACATCTGTAACATAGCAGTTTTAGTGGAAGAACTTGTAAATTTTTATCAGTAAGTTACACTTAGCACCATTAACATGGAGAGAAGTTTAATTCAGGTGAAACAAAGGGGAAATTTAAGTTGCACAATGTAGAATATAATTTCCCATAGGTTAACAGAAGTTAATTGACCTTTTCTATCAATCATTAAGAATTTGCATTTTAGAAATGCCCATTATCAGGGTTTCAGTAAAAGCCCTCCCAGTTTCAGGACTACTTATTTCTTTTGTAGAGAGAGGGGATTGTGACTTTAGTTATTTCAACAGGCTACTTCCTATGATTCTCAGAAATTTTCCATTTCAATCACTGCAAAGACTTGAAGCTGTGTAAAGAGGACTAACCCCCATCTCTTTCCCCCCTTAACCCTCCCTCTCCCCACCAAAAGACCCAATCAATTATGACTACTATAGTCATTTTTTAAATAGAGTTTAGGATTGAGGATTATGGATGTAAATTTTGGATATAAGAAGAAAATAATTCAAAAGAAGAATAATTTTAAGTACACAAAGAATAATTTTAAGTACTGAAGTATAAATAAGAAAGTATAAATAAGGAGAAAGTTGTAGCACCTAAATGTTCAATGATAGTAGAGTGGTTGAATTATGGTGCATAAATGATTATCACAAAAGTATATCAATACAATAATAAAAGTTATTTTTCTTTCAAACACTTAAAACTTTACAACGGGCAGCATGTAAGGAGCTTGGAAGTCATCACTCCTTCCTTACAACAGATAGAAAGCTCAACAAGCTGAAAAAATCAACAATTCTCCTTAGATCCATCAGAGAAGTGATGTCAGAGAGCAAACTGTTGTCCTCAAAATTGAAGAGATCAACAAGCAGATACAGAGAATCACAACTGACCAAAACAGAAACCCACAAGCAGAAACTCCCACGGAAACCAGTCCCGGGGAGAAAACCTGAACTGTAGAGAAAACCTGAACCGTAATTGATGAATTGCTGAGGGCTCAGTGTGGACAAGTCTGAGAGATAAAAACTCCAAGGGGGCTGCCCATCTTTTGTGTTTTACCTGCAGAAGTTTGACCAGGTTCTCACAGTGACTATCAGCAGGGGGAGGAGAAAAGCAAACATTTTGAAATACCCAGAGCATTCTGTTCTTAACAAGATCTGCCCTCCAAAGAAGCTATTTTACCAAAGCCTAAACTATTGGGGTTTTTCTCAGAGCCTAACCAACCTGGAGGAAGGAAATGCCCAACTCCAGCTAGCTCTAGCCTTCCACATGGGAGAAACGAAGTAGCCAACTCCAACACATTCTAGAAATCCTGTCCCACCTAAGGGGGAGAGGGGACTGAGAAGCACTTGTGAAGTTCACAGTTCAGAGACACAGGCTTCCTCTCCCCTCATACCTCACTACCACATTACTAAAGACCTATTTTACTGCAGTTCCTTTTACCCAGTACATCATGTCTGGCTATCAAGAAAAAATTAAAAGACATACTAAATGCAAAAACACAGTTTGAAGAGACAGAACAAGCATCAGAACCAGTCTCAGATATGGCAAGGATGGTGGAATTATCAGACAGGGAATTAAAAACAACTATGATTAATATGCTAAGGGCTCTAAGGGATAAAGTAGACAGCAGGCAAGAACAGATGGGCAACATAAGCATAGAGATGAAAATTCTCAGAAAGAATCAAAAAGAAATGCTAGAGATAAAAAAACATTGTAACAGAAGTGAAGAATGCCTTTCATGGGCTCATTAGTAGAGTGAACATGGCTGAGGAAAAAATCTCAGTTTGAGGATATGTCAATAGAAACTTCCAAAATAGAAAAGCAAAGGGAAAAAAGACAGAAAAAAAATGGAACAAAATGTCCAAGAACTGTGGAACAATTACAAAAGGCTTAACATACATGTAATGGGAATATCAGAAGGAGAAGGAGAGAAAGGAAGAGAAGAAATATTTTAGGTGATAATAACTGAGAATTTTCTGAAATTAATGTCAGACACCACAGATCCAGGAAGCACAGAGAACATCAAACAGGATGAACCCCCCCTACCCCACACCCCAGAACAAACAAACCTACACCTAGGCATATCATATTCAACTTCAGAAAAGGAATGATAAAAGAATATTGGGGTCTGGCCCAGTGGCACAGTGGTTTAGTTCATGCTTTGGCAGCCTGGGGTTCATGGGTTCAGATCCCGGGCACTGGCCGACACACTGCTTGTCAGCCATGCTGTGGCAGCGTCCCATATAAAGTAGAGGAAGATGGGCACAGATGTTAGCCCAGGGCCAGTCTTCCTCAGCAAAAAAAGAGGAGGATTGGCAACGGATGTTAGCTCAGGGCTGGTCTTCCTCACAAAGAAAGAAAAGAATCTTTAAAGAAGCCAGAGAAGAAAAACACCTTACCTATAGAAGTGTAAAGAATTAAACCCAACTTCCACTCAGAAACCATACAAGCAAGAAGGAAGTGGAGCAAAATATTTAAAGCATTGAGAGAAACAAACTCACTAACTAGAATTCTACACCCTGTGAAATTATCCTTCAAAAATGAAGGAGACAGTGACGTCAGCATCATGGTGGAGTGAGATTTTCCCCTTAGACTCTCCCTCCCAAGACACAACAAAAAGCACATTCATATATCAACAGAGGACATTCACACAACACAAAAGACGTCTGAGAGATCCACATAGCCTTACATCTGAAGGGGCAAGTGCTGGAACACCTGGAGGAAGTGGAAGGAGGTAAGGAGAACTCCTCTCCTTCCCCAATGACAGTGACCCTGGGACTGGGACTGTGCAGGTCTCTGGGGGGTGAGGGGCGGCCCTCCACAGGAAAACCATTGCTCTCCAGGTTCTCTCACAACCTTGGGAAATTCTGATACGAAGGGGACTGAACTGTTGCAGGGGTATCTTCATCAAGTTAGCACCCCAGGAGAGCAGATAGGGAAAAACAAGAATCCTGGGGGATCAGGCAGGGAAAAGAAATAGCACCTCCCCTTGCCCAGCGCTTCAGCACAACCAGTCAGCCTGAGTGCCCATGGATTGCAGCAGGCTCAGAATACATAGCTCTTGACCCCCACCTAGTGGTGGCAGGTGGAAGCTGCAACCAGATATTTTCAGCATGAGGAAAAATAAGCCCATGCCCTCAAGCAGTATGCAAAAATATATTAAATCTCCAGACCAGAAGGAAAATGACAAGCACCCAGAAATCAATCCTAAAGGCACAGAAATTTATAACCTAAATGACAGAGAATTCAAAATAGCTATCATAAAAAAACTCAATGAATTACAAGAAAATACAGATAGACAATTCAATGAAATCAGGAACTTCTTCACAAAAGAGATTGAAACTATAAAGAAAAACCAATCAGAGATGGTGGAGATGAAAAACACAGTGAAGGAGATAAGAAAAATCTAGAATCTATAAAGAACAGAGCTGACAATATGGGGGAAAGAATTAGCAATATTGAGGATAGGAATGCAGAAATCCTCCAATTGGAAGAGGAGAGATAACTAAGACTAAAAAGAAATGAAGAAATTATCTGAGAAATATCCAACTCAATTAGGAAATGCAACATAAGGAGTATAGGTATTCCAGAGAGTGAAGAGAGAGAAAAAGGAGCAGAATGCTTATTCAAAGAAATAATAGATGAGAACTTCCCAAACCTGGGGAATGAGTTGGAAATACAAGTGAATGAAGTCAATAGATCTCCTAAATATATCAACATGAAAAGACCCTCTCCAAGGCATACAGTAGTAAAGCTGGCAAAAGTCAATGACAAAGAAAAAAATATTAAAGACAGCACAACAAAAAAAATATAACATACAAAGGAATTCCTGTCAGGCTCTCAGCCGATTTCTCAGCAGAAACTTTACAGGCTAGGAGAGAGTGGAATAATATATTCACAATTCTGAAAGACAAAAACTTTCAACCAAGAATGCCCTATCCAGCGAAAATATCCTTCAGATATGATGGAGAAAGAATCACTATGCCAGATAAACAAAAGCTAAGGGAGTTCATTGCCACAAGACCCCCACTACAAGAAATGCTCAAGAAGGCCCTCATGACTGAAGAAAAAAGCTTTGAACAAGGAGAAAAATAGGTAGACAAAATCAGAAAAATTGCAGCTCTCTATCAGAATAGGTTAGCAAACAATTATAACATTAAAGATTAAGCGAAGGAAAACACTGAAAGTAAATATAACCTCATCACTTTAAACACAAACTCACAACATAAGATGGAATAAGTTGTGACAATAATAACTTAGAAGGGGAAGAGGAAGGGGATGGAATCAACTTAGTCTAAGGAAATAAGAGGCCATCAGAAAACAGACTATCTCATCCATAAGATTTTTAATGCAAACCTCATAGTGACCACTAAACAAATAGTCAGAACAGAGACATATATGATACATAAAGAGAAAACTAAGAAAACCATCATACAGAACTACCAAACTGAATTGGTAGTCTGAAACACACGGAACAAGAAACAAAGGAAATGCAAAAGAACTGGAAAATGAGCAAGAAAATAGCAACATTAAGCCCTCACATATCAATAATCACTCAAATGTAAATGGATTGAATTGTCCAACCAAAAGACACAGAGTGGCAGGATGGATTAAAAAACAAGATCCAACAATATGTTGCCTCCAGGAAACACATCTCAGCTCTAGCGACAAACACAGGCTCAGAGTGAAAGGATGGAGGACAATACTCCAAGCGAATAGTAAAAGAAAGCAGGTGTTGCCATACTTATATCAGACAAAGTAGACTTCAAGATAAAACAGGTAATGAGAGACAAAGAGGGGCAATATATAATGATAAAAGGGACACTCCACCAAGAAGACATATCACTTATAAATATATATGCACCCACACAGGAGCATCAAAGTGCATAAAGCAACTATTAACAAACCTAAAAGAAGATATTAACAACAACACTATAATAGTAGGGGATCATAACACCCCACGTACATCAATAGATAGATCATCCAGACAGAAAGTCAATAAGGAAATAGTGGACTTAAACGAAAAACTAGATGAGATGGACTAGAGATATATAGAGAGCACTCCATCCAAACACAGCAGATTACACATTCTTCTCAAGCATGCGTGGAACATTCTCAAGGATAGACCATATGTTGGGAAACAAGGCAAGCCCTCTATAAATTTAAGATTGAAATCATAACAAGCATCTTCTCTGACCATAATGCTATGAAACTAGAAATCAACTACAAGAAAAAAACTGGGAAAGTGACAAAGATGTGGAGACCAAACAACATGCTAGTGAACAACCAATGGATCAATGAAGAAATTAAAGGAGAAATCAAAAAATATCTGGAGACAAATGAAAACAAAAATACACCATACCAACTCATATGGGATACAGCAAAAGCAGTCCTGAGAGGGGAATTCATAGCAGTACAGGCCCACCTTAACAAACAAGAAAAATCCCAAATAAGCAACCTTAAACCACACCTAAGAGAATTAAAAAAAAGAATAACAAACAAAGCCCAAAGTTAGCAGAAGGAGGGAAATAATAAAAATTAGAGCAGAAATAAATGAAATTGAAACAAAAACATAGGCAGTACACTCTTTGACATCAGTCATATAGGGATATTTTCAAATTCCATGCCTACTTGGATAAGGAAAACAAAAGAAAAAATAAACAAGTGGGACTACATCAGACTAAAGGGCTTCTGCAAGGCAAATGAAACCAGGATCAAAATGAAAAGACAACCCACCAGCTGGGAGGAAATATTTGCAAATCATATATCCGACAAGGGGTTAATCTCCATAATATATAAAGAACTCACACACATGAACAACAAAAACCAAACAACCCAATCAAAAAATGGGCAGATGATATGAACAGACATTTTTCCAAGGAAGATATACAGATGGCCAATAGGCACATGAAAACATGTTCAACATCACTAATCATCAGGGAAACGCAAATCAAAACTACACTAAGATATTACCTTACACCCATTAGAATAGCTATAATTGTCAAGACGAAAAATAACAAATGTTGGAGAGGTTGTGGTGAAACGAGAACCTAATTCACTGCTGGTGGGAATGCAAACTGGTGCAGCCTCTCTGGAAAACAGTATGGAGATTCCTCAAAAAATTAAAAATAGAAATACCTTATAATCCAGCTATCCCACTACTGGGTATTTATCCAAAGATCCTGAAACCAACAATCCAAAGAGACTTATGCACCCCATGTTCATTGCAGCATTATTCACTATAGCCAAGGAGAGGAAGCAACCCAAATGTCCCTCGACTAATGATTGTGTGTGTGTGTATATATATATATGTGTGTGTGTATATATATATATACACACACACAACGGAATACTACTCAGCCATAAAAAAAGACAAAAATCATCCCATTCGCAACAACGTGGATGGATCTGAAGGGTATTATGTTAAGCAAAATAAGCCAGACATAGAAAGACAAACACCGCAAGTTTTCACTCATATGTGGAAGATAAACTAACATACGGACAGAGAGAAGAGTTTAGTGCTTACCGGGGGAAGGAGGATGGGGGGTGAGCACAAGTGGTGAAGAGATGCATTTATATGGTGACTGACAAACAATAACATACAACTAAAATTTCACAATGTTATAAACGATTATGACATCAATAAAAAATAAATAAAATGAAGGGGAAATAAAGATTTTCTCAAACAAACAAAAATTGACAGAATTTGTTGACAGACCTGCCTTACAAGAAATGTTAAAAGAAGTTCTTTAGAGCAAAGGAAAATAATATAGGTCAGACACTCAGATCTACATAAAGGAAGGAAAAGCATCAAAGAAGCAATAAGTGAAGGTAAAATTAAAACTTTTATTTTTATTATTTTTGCTTGATCTAACAGCAGTTTGTTCAAAGTAGCAACAATGTATTCAATTACGTATGCTTATGTACATAAATATGTTTATGTATGGTTGACATGTATAAGTGAAATGAGTGACAGCAATGATACAACGGATGGGAGGGAGGAATTAGGATTGTTATTCCAAGGTATCTGCACTACCCATGAACTGGTATAGTGTTATTTGAAAGTGGATCTGTATTAGTTATACATGTAAATTGCAAACTCTAGGACAACTACTAAAAACAAGTAAAAGAAAAAAGTAGTATAACTGATATGCTAAGAAAAGAGAAAATGGAATCATAAAATGCTCAATGAAAACTACAAAACGCAGAAGAATAGTGAAAGATAAAAACAGGAACAAAGAAGAGCAACAAATAGAAAATAGTAAAAAAGAAAAAAAGTAGATATTAATCCAACTATATCAATAATCACTTTAAATGTTAATGGTCTAGATACACCAACTAAAAGACAGAGATTGTCAGACAGAGTAGATCAAAAAACAGAACCCAACTATATGTTGTCTACAAGAAACCCACTTTAAATATAAAGACACATATAGATTAAAAGTAAAAGGATGGAGAGACATATACCATGATAACCCTAATCAAAAGAAAGCAGAAGTAGCTATATTAATTTCTGACAGAGCAGACTCCAGAGCAAGGAAAGTTATCAGACATAGAGGGGCATTACATAATGATAAAGGGGTCAGTTCTCTAAGAAGACATAACAGTCTTTAATGTGTATGTGCCTAACAGAGCATCAAAATGCATGAGGCAAAAACTGATTGAACTACAAGCAGAAATAAATGAATCCATTATTATCGTTGGAGAGTTCAACACCTCTCTATCAGAAATGGACAGATCAAGTAGAGAATCAATAAGGACATAGTTGAACTCAACATCACCATCAATCAACAGGATATAATTGACATCTATCAACTACTTCACTCAACTACAGCAGAATACACATTCCTGATAAAGATCTACAAAAACCATACAACTAACATTATACTTAATGGTGAGAAACTAGAAACTTTCTTGCTAAGATCGGAAACAAGGCAAGGATATCCCTTCTCACCACTCCTTTTCAACATCATATTGGAAGTCCTAGTTAATGCAATAAGTCAAGAAAAGGAAGAAATAAAACTGTCTTTGTTTGCAAATGATATGATCATCTATGTAGAAAATCTGAAAGATTTGACAGAAAAGTCCCTGTAACTAATAAGTGATTGTTGTGAGGTTGCAGGATACAAGGTTAATATACAAAAATCAATCACTTTCCTACACACCAGCAATGAACACGTGGAATTTGAAATTAAAAATACAATACCATTTATAGTAGCACTCCCAAAAATGAAATACTTAAGTATAAATCTAACAAAATATATATATAAGACCCATCTGAGGAAAACTAAAACCCAGATGAAAGAAATCAGAGAAGAACTAAATGGAGTTATATTCCATGTTCGTGGATAAGAATACTTAATACTGTCAAGATGTCAGTTGTTCCCAACTTGATCTATAGATTCAATGCAATCCAAATCAAAATCCCAGCAAGCTATTTTATGGATATCAACAAATTGATTCTACAGTTTATATGGAGAGATCAAAGACTCAGAATAGCCAACACAATATTGAAGGAGAAGAACAAAGTCAGACTGATACTACCCAACTTCAAGACTTACTATAAAGCTACACTAATCAAGACAGTGTGGTATTGGCAAAAAAAAGAGACAAACAGACCAATGAAACACAATAGAGAGCCCAGAAATAGACCCACATAAATATAGGCAACTGATCTTTGACAAAGGAGCAAAGGCAACACAATGGAGCAAGGATAGTCTTTTCAACAAATGGTGTTAGAACAACTGGACATCCACATGCGAAAAAATGAATCTAGACTCAGATCTCACACTCTTCACAAAAATTAACTCAAAATGGATCATGGACCTAAATGTAAAATGCAAAACTATAACACTCTTAGAAGATAACATAGGAGAAAACTTAGATGATCTTGAGTATGGCAATGCATTTTTAGATACATCAAAGACATGATTCATGAAAGAAATAACTGATAAGCTGAACCTCATTAAAGTTAAAAACTTCTGCTCTGCAAAAGTTTCTGCTCATGTCAAGAGAATGAGAAGACAAGCCACAGACTGGGAGAAAATATTTGTAAAAGACATATCTGATATAGGACTGTTATCCAAAATGTACAAAGAACTGTTAAAACTCAACAACAAGAAAGCAAACAACTCAATTTGGGCAAAAGATCTGAACAGACATCCCGCCAAAGAAGATATACAGATGGCAAATAACCATATGAAAATATGCTCCACATCATATATCATTAGGGAATTTCAAATTAAAACAACAATGAGATATTACTATACATCTATTAGAACGGCTAAAATCCAAAGCACTGACAACATCAAATGTTGACGATGATATGGAGCAACAAGAACTCTCATTCACTGCTGGTGGGAATGCAAAATGGTACAGCCACTTTGGAAGACAGTTTGGAAGTTTATTATAAAACTAAACAAACTCTTACCATATGATCTAGTAATTGTGCTCCTTGGTATTTACCCAAATGAGTTGAAAACATGTCCACATAAAAACCTGCACATGGATGTGTATAGCAGTTTCATTCGTAATTGCCAAAACTTGGAAGCAACCAAGATGTCCTTTAGTAAGTGAATGGATAAATAAACAATGGTACATCCAGAGAATGGAATATTATTCAGCAATAAAAAGAAATAGCTATCAAGCCATGAAAAGATATGGAGGAACCTTAAATGCATACTGGTAAGTGAAAGAAATCAATCTGAAAAGGCTACATACTGTATGACTCCAACTATATGACATTCTATAAAAGGCAAAACTATGGAGACAGTAGAAAGATCAGTGGTTTCTAGGAGTTAGGGAGGAGGGTGGGATAAAAAGGCAGAGCACAGAGGATTTTTAGGGTAGTGAAACTATTCTGTATGATATCATAATTGTGGATACATATCATTACACATTTGTCAAAACCCATAGAATGTACAGTCATGAATCACTTAATGCCAGGGATACAGTCTGAGAAATGTGCCATTAGGTGGTTTCATCATTGTGCAAACATCATAAAATGTACTTATACAAACCTAGATGGTATAGCCTACTACACACCTAGGCTATATGGTACTAATCTTATGGGACCACAGTTGCATATGCGGTCCATTGTTGACCAAAATGTCATTATGCTGTGCATGACTGTACAATACTAAGAGTGAACCCTAATGTAAACTATGGACTTTAGGTGATAATAAGTGTGTCATTGTAGGTTCAGTGAATGTAATAAATGTATCACTGTGGTGCAGGATGTTGATAGTGGGGGAGGCTGTGTATATGTGAGAAAAAGGAGTAAGTGAGAAATCCCTGTACCTTCCACTCAATTTTACTGTAAACCTAAAACTGCTCTAAAAAATAAAATCTATTAAAAAAAACTTTATAATGCAAGACAATACAAAACAAGAATGCATATCAAGAGAGGAATATGTTTATAAATAGGGACAAAGAACTTGAGTAAGGCATACCTAGGGATTTTGGGTTGTACATTTGTAGAAAGTTCAGACTGTCATTAGCAATTGTTCATCTGTCCAAAGCAGAGGTAACATAAATAAGTAATAATGAAAATTCAAAACTAAAACATTTAAAATGAGAATGCCGTCTATGGGCTGTTAAGAAACAGAGCAAAGGTGTTTTCCATCCAATGCTTCTTGGCTTTACACAGGCTGTGGGAAATGAAGGGGCAGAATTTAAATTCAGCTTTATGATTTTTAAAGATCAGATAATATGTCCTTCTACAAAGAAAGACCCTCCGAGTAATGAAGAAGTGAATATGGTAGCAGAAGACGGAAAATGCTACTTTCCCTTCAGTTTACAATCTCTGGAGCCCTGGCACTTGGTAGAGACTCAATAACTATTTGATGAGTGGCAAATGGTACTCTTTTAGATTCCTGAGATTTTCACTAAGAAGTCTTGGTATTCCAGTAATAAATGAAGTTTGTGGCCTGATTTTTTTAATATGTGAATAATGTTTACATTGCAAATACTTGCAAAGAACTGTTTAAAGCTTTTGGAGAGAGTTTTTTTTTCTTTTTTTGTGAAGAAGACTAGCTCTGAGCTAACATCCATTGCCAATCCTCCTCTTTCCTGCTGAGGAAGACTGGCCCTGGGCTAACATCCGTGCCCGTCTTCCTCTACTTTATATGGGACGCCGCCACAGCATGGCTTGACAAGCAGTGCACCTGTCTGCGCCCAGGACCGGAACCTGCGAACTCTGGGCTGCAGAAGCGGAGCGTGCGAACTTAACCACTACGCCACTGGGCCGGCCCCAGGAGAGAATTTTTTAATCAGCAGAGAAGCTCAAAATGACAAAGTTCCCAGATGGGAGCAACTACATGTGTAAATATATGGGATTTTTTAAATGATTTAAATCCCTTTAAAAGAGAGTTGACTGTTGAAACAAAAATTATAACTCACTCAGAGAATCACCACATTATTTATTTGGCTGGAAGGGATTTGGGGGCCCATTTTGCAGAGGAGGAAATTGAATCACTATAAGCCCTCATGCCTTATTCAGTGAGAGTCTAGAATTCAGGCCTCTTGCCTCTGTCTATGCTGGAATGCCTCTAGAACCATATTACTCTGCTTTCTGGTATGCCAACAAGTGCTTGACCGGTTAAGAGTACATTAACAAGGAGTTATGAAAACTTGTAATAATTATCAGTGTCTTAAAACACCTTGCAAATTTCCTTTTTGAATCACCCCCACCTCACAGAGAAATGTATGTGTGTAAACCTCTACTGAGATGTGAAACGTCTCATTGCTTTTACAAACTTACCACGGCAAAAAAAAAAAAGTTATCTACTAACGAAGTGTCCAGAAGGGGCTGCCACTGACAACAACAATGAAAGTTTTTGGAGAAGGGAAAATTTTGTTGCAAAGACAGATGAATACAGGTAAGACAGAGCCAAGTGCTGGAGGAATTTCTAAAGTTACAAAAAAACAATAACCAAGAATTCAAGTTTGCTGCTAAAGGTATGACATGGTTCTAAGAAGACAGTGACATGATCAAAATTATATTTGAGGAAGATAAAACTATTTGACACAGTAAATCCACATAGATTATAATTACTAGATATAGAATTTATAGAGGGTACAGGAAGGAAAACATTTTCACCTGATCCGATCAGAAAAGGATTGAAGCCTGAATTAAAATAATGTAGAAAGAGGAAAGATCTGGGAAATACATGGGGAAAAAATCCCTAGAACTTAACAACAACAATAATAATAGCTACTATTTATTGATCCAGATCCTGTGCTAATCTGACTTATTAATGAACTACCTACGGTGGGCAAAGAAGAGCCCATTGGAGCCAGAGGACAAGCACCATTTGTTTACTCAGGATCTAGTATTTCCTGGGAGCCAGGCATGGCGTTCAGCACGGGGCTGAAAATGCTCAGTATCCTAAATGCTCCTTCCCTTCTCACAGAACACGGGGAAGACCAACATGTCCAGAGTGCAGTGTGACAGGCTCTATAACAGAGGGAGACAAAGGCCACCAAGGGTCGGAGGTGGGAGGGAGCCACTAAGATAGCAACAGATTTTCAGGGGAGGTGATGCGTGAGTGCAACCTTAAAGAATGAGTATAAATGTGCCAGGTTTTCCAAGTGGCAAGAGGCAGCACTGTGTATTTGGGAAACTACAAGTTCAGGATGACCTCAGCATCTGGTGTGAGGGAGATGGATTGGAGGATGAGGCTGGTGATGGAGGCTGAGCCTAGGACACAGAATGGGGGGAGATGCTTTATATACCCTGCTGAGGAGTTGGGATACTACACTGTGGGGCACAGGGAGCCACCGGAGGATTTAAAGTAGTAGAGACATAATCGTAATATTTAATTGAATCTAAGTTTCCATCAATGGTAAGATACACCATAATTTATGTACTGCTAAGAAGGAGAAACACTGTCAGTTAAACTATGATATGTCAGCGAGTGTAAGATGCATGCCACTTTAAGAGATATTAAAATTTGGGGGAAAAAAGTAAATCTTAGAACCAATAAATTATGGTAATAGAATAATTAAGAAAGGGTGAATGTTTGAATCAATAAAAAAGTGATTATTGTTTACTATGTGCCCTAAACTATGTTAAGTCTTGGAGAGAACAAGGGACATGCCAGGTGTCCTTCCCTTCCTAAAGCTCCATGTTAGAGCCAAGGTTCAGAAAGCAAGCAGGTACCGTCAAGCACCACATGGTATGGTGCAGACTGTATGAGAAGTGGCCTTTCAGAGAGGAAAGGATTCCATGGGGTGGGGTTGAAAGTGGGGCTTTCTGAAGTAGAGAATTACTAACCGGGGGGGACTAGAATAATTGACAAACCCAGAATCAGGTTGATGTTTATATACACCACCATGTGATAGAGTCTATGGAATTTCACTTCTCAGAGATCTTGAGGCTCCCCAGAAATTCAAATATTTTTCATTTTGGACAGAACATTCAGGATAAATATGATCTATTGGAGTTATTGGTTCATTCATCAGAAATGTTTCTTAGGTTTTATTGACACAAGAAAAAGGTTTTGATAGTCAAAACGATAAGTCCTGACAGAGCAGGGCATTGCATTTATGACAATCTACTGGGAATAGGATAGATAAGCCAGACTAGTCCAACCCTGCAGGATAGATAAAGATTGGTCTGGCAACCTCCTAGGGAGGAGGAGCACATGGGAAGTGCCCATCTCTTGCTAGAAGGGCTAGAAAAGATGAGAAGACCCCTCTGGGAGAGATCACTGGAAGAGGAGGGTAGGGGGCGCTCGAGGCACTCAGCCTTTGCCTCGGGGACTAGGCAAAGGGACTAGTTGCCTGAGGCTGGCACCAGGGAGCTGCTTGGCAGCTGAGCAATCCCCCAGACCCTCCTTCCTTCCTCAGGCCTTGCTGCCTGAGACATTACCTGTCCCTCATTCCAGTCAGCTGAGACCCTTGCATCCCTCTCTGCCTGCTCATTGTTGTTGATGACCAATGGAAGTGATGCTGCTCAGCACCCTGTGGCTTTGCTTGGCCCAACTCCTTGAGGGCCAAGTGTGTACTGGGAAACAGCTCAATACAATTTAAAGCCCTGAAATAGAGTGTGACCTTTGACTCTTGAGAATTGGGTTCAGGGGAGTAGGTGGGAAAGAGGAAGATCCAAATCTTGTATAGGAGAGAGAACTAAAGCAGCTGGGTCAGTGTTGAAATTTGGTCTCTGACAGTAATGAGTTCTTCTCCTGTCTGAAACTTGACAGAGCATGAGGAACCATCGTCAGGCATTTCACCTCCTGAATGACCTTGTAATTGTTGTTGCCCATCAAAGGCAGTGCATCTTCCTGATGCATGGGGAGCTGTGACATAGATTTGAGCAGCTAGAAGAGTCAACTCACACCCAGCAGGGACTGGCTTTCTGCAAAACACATTCCAGGACTTCTCTGTTGCCCTCATCGCTTCTCGCTTCTCTTTGGGTTGATGCTCTTCCCCATGGGCCCTCAGGCCTCGTCTGACTGTCCAGAGCACTCCACTCTGGTTTCCCAAATGTAACTCAACTTATTTCCCATAATCAGAATTGACTAGTGGTGTTTCTTATTTACAAAACCTTAATTAATGATGGAAGGCCATATGCTATGGTGTCAGTGGTTGGAATGTGTTGGCCTTCTCTAAGAATACAGTATTTTAAATTAGAACCTTTTATGCCTAAAATAATTAATTAGCAAATCTTTTTGTCTATAATGTGAATGATAGATAATTTCATAATCATTTCATTAAAAAGGCATATCCCTTACTTCAAAAAACTTGCATATTCTTGGGAAGACATATACAGATAGTGAAATAAAAAATATATATAGCTGGATAATGGAATCACCTAAGTGCTATAAAAAGTTTAGAAGAGATAGAAATATAAGACAGGAAGATCCTCTTGAATTGTAAAGTTCACAAAACTAACAAGAGCTAAAAGCATTGTTGGCCTTTGAATGATTGGATGGGAGCTGGGGTGAGGGGAGGTGGGAACAAAGATTATGCAGACAAGGGGACAGTGGAGTTAGTCATACAGCGAGAAATCAAACAACAGCGAGAGAACATTTGGTTAAAGTAAAGATTCTTATGGGAAATAAGGTTGGAAAGAGGTGGAAGGGCCCAACTGAAGAAGACCTTAAATGCCAACCAGAAATTTGTTTGTGCTGTTGAAGGTGGTAAATGTTATGGGCTATATGATGAAATTTTTATGATGAATTTTTAGAGTTACAGAAATTACTTTTATTTGGATTATGAATGTTTTATAATAGGTATTGGGATTAGAAATTAAAAACTAGAAAAATCTGTTTCATCTTGTTCCTTGTGGAGAACACATCTACCTTTCAGCATTATTTCTTCAGTCATAATATAATCTGGTTTTATAGGATAAACTTTTTTTTTGGTAGAATATGTGCTTTAGTGATACAAAAGTAATCTGACTCTGTAGTGAAAGATTAATGATGGGACAGGATTTTAAAAAGAGAATAACATCTTGGTATAATATCTAATTTTAAAACCAATGGACCATCAATTTTTATAGTAGGTGTCTTAACTCTTTAAGTTTTTTTCTATTTATTTTCCATCAGTTGGTTATTAAATGTATATCTACAGTAGCCTGTGTCTAAGTAGGCCTCTTTTTATGAATTAATAAACAAAAAAACCTTAGCCCAAATGTCCCAATATGGAATTTGAAAAATATTGTCACTGTGTCTATGCAGAATTTGGTATTACACACAAACTTAGATATTATCAGCCCCAATCACAAGAATACAGTGAACAGTTAAATGGATCATTTCTTCAGTGGGCACCAGTACAATCTGTTTTTCTGGGATCTTGATTTGTTTATTTCATAAAATGTTTAAGATAGTATCTAAAAGAAACATCTTTAGTTTTTGCTTTCAGCCAAGATGGAGGAATACAGACTCGATTTATTGTCCAGTCTGAAATAACTAAAAAAACAGACAAGATATATGAAACAATCGTTTTCAAGACCCTCTACATCCAACAAAGAAGAACAATGATCTCTGAGAGACAAAAAACAAAGATGAGTCCCATGATTGCCCCAGCTTACTGCCTTGAGAAAGTTTTCAGGCCATGGTACAGGGATGAGGAACTGAGGCAGAATCCAGCAAACTTCCTGCATTGAAGAAATGGTGCTAAGAGTTTGGGGAAACCAAGGCAGCTAGTGTTCACAGTCAGAGTACCAGAGAGGATAGGGCTACACAGACAGACAAATCTGGAGATCTTCAGAGCGTCCCCCTCAGTACTCAGTTAAGTACTAATCAGCACATGTGTGTTAGGAATTCACACAAGGCCACGGAAAGAACCATCAGAAAAGATTAGAGGGAACAGTGCCTGGTGTCACATAGGGCCAAGAAAAGTGCCTATTCCCACCAGCCAAACTGGAAAAACTCATAATCCACAGAGCACTAGGTAGCATGCTCAGGAAGGTCTTAACTTAGTAGTGAGGAATAATTAGTCCCTGTCAGAGCACTGTTCCAGACCTGCCTAACAAATCTGAAAAACAAGAACTGAAAGATCCAACTATTTCCAAGAATAACACACGGAAGATTTAAAGGAATACAAAAATATCCAGCACCCAGGAAGGTGAAATCACCACACCTGACATCCAATCAAAGATTGCCGGGCATGCAAAAAGGCAGGAATATATGATCCATAATGAGCGTAATCAATCATAACTATTACAGAATTGATACAGATGTTAGAATTATATCCATTACATTTAGAATTATATTTTTATGTTGTTAAATTGTATTCCATGTGTCCAAAAGGTTAAAATGGAAACATGGAAGATATTTTTTAAATGCCTAAATAAAAATTCCAGAGAAGACAATAACAATGTCTAAGAAAAAT
Organism: Tapirus indicus; assembly: GCA_031878705.1. Classification (NCBI taxonomy): domain Eukaryota; kingdom Metazoa; phylum Chordata; class Mammalia; order Perissodactyla; family Tapiridae; genus Tapirus; species Tapirus indicus. The sequence continues at coordinate 72,828,905 of CM062921.1, read as the reverse complement.
ACACTAGATGGGGTTAAAGGCAGAGTACACACTGCAGAAGAAGAGATTAGTGAACTTGAAGGCATAGCAATAGACACTAAACAAAACAATATACTATGAGAAGAAATAATAGTAACAAAGAATGAAGACAACATCAGTGAGCAGCAGCATAACTTCAAGCAACCTAATATATAGATAAATAGAGTCCCCAAAAGAGGTGGGCAGACAGAAAAATATTTGAAGAAATATGGTCAAAATTTTTATAAATTTGATTAAAACCATATACCTACAAATCTGAGAAGCTCAATGAACTCCAAATATAAGACCATGAAGGAAACTAAACCAAGGCACATTATAATCAAATTGCTTAAAACAAGCAATAAAGAGAAAATCTTATGCATTTGTCAAAACCCATAGAAAGGTACAACACAAAGAGTCAATTCTAATGTAAACTATGGACTTCAGTTAATAATAATGTATCCATAAGGGTTCATCAACTGTAACAAGTGGAATGACTTCAGCATCAAGGCAGAGTAAGTTGTTCCCTTTGTCTCTGCCCTCTAAGTCACAAGAAGTAGGACATCCACAGACCAACAAAGGACTCTCTGCACAGCACAGCAGAACACCTGAGCAATCCATACACCTATACATCTGAAGGTGGGTGGGCTGGACCTCCTGAAGGCAGTGGAACCAAGGAAGAAGCAGTGGCAGCTCCCAAGGCCAGAGGTTCCAAGAACTGTGGCCACACCTGTGACCAGAGGACACAGGAACTGAGGTAATACCCATGAACAGATGCCCCAGGAATCCAGGCAGCCCATGCTCCTGGAGGCAACAGAATCACTTCAGACTGGTGACCAGAGGCTCCAGGAACCATGATGATACATGTGACCCAGACCCCTTCCCCTCCCCCAGTGATGATGCCTTCCCAGCAGCAAGGGCTGTATCCAAGAGTCCAGTATCCCCAGCAACAGCAGCAGTGCCCATGACCTGAGGTTCCAGGAATCATGCCAGTGCTGGAGACCAGAAACTGCAGGAACCGCAGCCACATTCAAGACTCAGCCCCTCCCCCTGCCCCGGCAGTGGCGGGTGGCACTCATGACCTGAGGCTTCAGGAACTGCAGCAGTGCCCACGACCCAACCCCCAGCAGTGCCCCCAACACTGGCCCTGCCAGCAGTGGGGGCTACATACAAGACCCCAGGCCTCCAGCAGCAGTGGCTGTGCCTGTGACTTGAGGTTCAAGGAACTCTGCAGGCAATGGAGACCAGAAGTTTCAGGAACACTGATGGTGCTTGTGACCCAGATACCCCTCCCCCCATGGCAGTGATACTCACGAACTCAATGGCCCCAGCAGTGGCATTGCCAGCATCCCCAGATAAGCCAGGAGCAGCAGTACAGGCAGTGCATGTGGTAGCAGCACCCGAACCCATGGAGGGCCTGTGAAGAGTCAGAGGGGGAACTCATGACCCAGGCAACCTCAGAAGTACCAGAGGTGGTCACCAGCCCAGTGGCAACACCCAAGACTGCAGTGATATCATAAGCAGCAAGGCACCAGCAACCTCAGAGGCACAAGCAGCACAACAAGGGCACTGACAATGCCTCCAGCAGAGGCAGTGGAGGATGAAAAACACAGGCTCTCAAATACAGCTAGAAGCAGCTCAGAATCAAAGTAAACAAAGCCTTATGCAAATAACAAAGGTGTTGGTACCGACAGAGGAACAACTCATTAACACCATGAAAAACTATAGTTAACGTGGTAAAACAAAAAGAAAATGACAACTCTCCAGAAACCAAACTTGAAACCACAATTAGATTGCCATCTAATTGACTAGGAATTAAAAATAGCTGTCATGAAGAAACTCAATGAGTTACAAGAAAACTCAGAAAGACAGTTCAATGAGCTCAAGAATAAAATTAATGAACAGAAGGAATACATCAACAAAGAGATTAAAACTCTAAAAAAGAAATTCTGGAGCTGAAGAACACAATAAATGAGATGAAGAATAAAGTAGAAAGCACTGGAAATACAGCAGACCATATAAAAGAGAGAATTAGTGAGCTTGAAGATCAAAATCTAGAAATGATTCAGGTAGAAGAGGAGAGAGAACTAAGATTTTTTAAAAAATAAAGAAATTCTACAAGAAATATCTGACTCAGGAAAAGCAAGATAAGGATAACAAGTATCCTAGAAGGAAAAGAGATGGAGAAAGGAGTAGAGAGCTTATTTAAAGAAATAATAGCTGATAACTTCCCAAACCTGGGGAAGAAACTGGATATACAAGTACCTGAAGCTAATAGAACACTTAATTATCTCAACCCAAAAAGACCTTCTCAAAGGCACATTATATGAAAACTGTCAAAAGTCAATGACAAAGAAAGAATATTCAGGATTAACAGAGAGTAGAAAATAACTTACAAAGGAACCCCCATTAGGCTATCAGTGGATTTCTCAGCAGAAACTCAACAGGCCAGGAGAGAGTGGCAGGATTTATTCAAAAAATTGAAAGATTAAAACTGTAAGCAAGGAATACTCTATCCAGCAAAGTTATCTTTCAGATATCAAGGAGAAATGAAGACTTTCCCAGACAGGCAAAATCTGAGGGAGTTCATTGCTACTGGATCTGCCTTGCAAGGAGCCCTCCTACCTGAAACAAAAAGGCAAAGGTACACAAAGCTTTGAGCAAGGTGATAAATAGAATCAGAAAATAAAAACTCTGTATCAGAATAGTTTAGTAAACAATTATAACATAAAGGCTAAAGGGAAAGAAAGCATTGAAAAATAACTATAACCACTTCAATTTGGTAACAAATTCACAATATAAAAAGGGATAATTTGTGACAAAAAAAGAAGAAACTCTTTTTCCCTATAGAAAGGGAAGAGGAAAAGGACAGAACCTACATAGGCAAATGGACATAAGATGCTATCAGCAGAAAAAGGACTATCTTATCTATGAGATCTTCTATACAAACCTCACAGAAACCACAAAACAAAAAATCAGAGCTGAGTCACAAAACATAAAAAAAGAGTAAACTGGGAAACCATCACAGAAAACCACCAAACTGAAATGGCAGACAGAAATACAAGGAAAAAGAAACAATGGAAATATAGAATAACCAGTAAACAAAAGATAAAATGGCAGTATTAAGCCCTCACATATCAATAATCACTCTAAATGTAAATGGATTGAGTTCACCAATCAAAAGACACAGAGTGGCTGCATGTATTAAAAAAAACAAGACCCAAAAATATGCTGCCTCCAGGAGACCCAGTTGAGCTCTTAAGACAAACATAGGCTCAGAGTGAAGGAATGGAAGATGATATTCCAAGCAAATGGCAACCAAAAGAAAGTGGGTATAGCCATACTTATATCAGATAAAACAGACTTCAAGCCAAAAAAGAAAACAAAAGACAAAGATGGACATTAAAAATGATAAAAGGGACATTCCACCAAGAAGACATAACACTTATTAATATACAAGCACTTAACATAGGAGTACCAAAGTACATAAAGCAACTACTAACAGACTGAAAGGGAAAAATTGACAACAACACAATAAGAGTGGGGGAATTTAACACCCCACTAACATCAATGAATTGATCATCCAGACAGAAAGTCAACAATGAAACATTGGCCTTAAATGAAACAGTAGGCCAGATGGACTTAATAGATACATAAAGAACATCTCGTCCAAAAGCAGCAAAATATACATTCTTCTCAAGTGCGCATGGAACATTTTCAAAACATAGACCAGATGTTGGAAAACAAAACAAGCCTCAATAAATTTAAGAAGATTGAAATCATATCAAGCATGTTTTCTAACCACAATGGTATGAAACTAGAAATCAACTACAAGAAGAAAGCTGGAAAAGTCACAAGTATGTAGAGACTGAACAACATGCTACTAACAACTATTGGATCAATGAAGAAATCAAAGAAGATATCAAAAAATACTTGGAGACATATGAAAATGAAACATACCAAAACTTATAGCATGCAACAAAAGCGGTACTAAGAGGGAAATATAAAGCAACACAGGCATACCTCAAGAAAAAAGAAAAATCTCAAATAAACAATCTAACACTATACCTAAAAGAACTAGAAAAAGAAGAACAAAGCCTAAAGTCTGTAGAAGAAAAGAGGTAATAAAAATCAGAGCAAAAAAAAAAAAGAGAGAGAGACTAAAAAGACAATAGAAAGGATTGATGAAACAAAGACATGATTCTTTGAAAAGATAAACAAAATTGACAAACCCTTAGCTAGACTCACTAAGAAGAAAAGATAAAGCTCAAATAAAATCAGAAATGAAAGAGGAGATATTACAACAGATACCACAGAAATACAAAGGATTATAAGAGAATACTATGAAAAACTATATGCCAACAAATTGGATAACCTAGGAGAAATGGACAAAATCTTAGAATCATACAACCTCCCAAAACTGAGTCAAGAAGAAATAGAGAATCTGAATAGACCGATCAAAAGTAAAGAGATTGAAACAGTAATCAATAACCTCCCAAAATACAAAAGTCCAGAACTATATGGCTTCTCTGGTGAATTCTACCAAACATTCAAAGAAGATTTAATATCTATCCTTCTCAAACTATTCCAAGAAAATGAAGAGGACAGGGCATTTCCTAACTCATTTTATGAAGCCAACATTACCCTGATACCCAGACAAGGACAACACAAGAACGGAAAGTTACAGGTCAATATCACTGATGCAAAAATCCTCAACAAAATATTAGCAAATCAAATACAACAATACATTAAAAGAATCATACACCACAATCAAGTGAGATTTATTCCAGGAATGCAGAGATGGTTCAACATCTGCAAATCAATCAATGTGATACACCACATTAACAAAATAAAAAATAAAAATCACATTGATCATCTCAATAGATCCAGAGAAAGCATTTGACAAGATCCAACATCCATTTATGATAAAAACTCTCAATAAAATGGATATAAAAGGAAAGTACCTCAACATAATAAAGGCCATTTATGACAAACCAACAGCCAGCATCAAACTCAATGGTGAAAAACTGAAAGCTATTCCTCTAAGAACAGGAACAAGACAAAGATGCCCACTCTCATCACTCTTATTCAACATAATGTTGGACGTCCTAGCCAGAACAATTAGGCAAGAAAAGAAAAAAAATGGATCCAAATTGGAAAGGAAGAAGAAAAACAGTCACTATTTGTGGATGACATGATGCTACATATAGAAAATACTAAAGAATCAAAAGAAAACCCACAACTATTAGAAATAATTAACTAATACACTCAAGTTGCAGGGTACAAAATCAACATACAAAAACCAGTTGCATTTCTATACACTAATAACCAACTAGCAAAAAAAGAAATCAAGAATATAATCCCATTTACAACCACAACACAAAGAATAAAATACCTAGGAATAAATTTAACCAAAGAGGTGAAAGACCTGTACACTGAAAACTATAAGACATTGTTGAAAGAAATTGAAGAAGACATCCAGAAATGGAAAGATTCTGTGCTCATGGATTGGAACAAGTAACATAGTTAAAATGTCCATATTAACTAAAGCAAGCTAGAGATTCAATGCAATCCCAATCAGAATCCCAGTGACATTTTCCTTGGAAATAGAACAAAGAATTCTAAAATTTATATGGAACAACAAAAGACCCTGAATAGCCAAAGCAACCCTGAGAAAAATGACCAAAGCTGGAGGTATCACACTTCTTGATTTCAAAATATACTACAAAACTACAGTAATCAAAACAGCATGGTACTGGCAGAAAAACAGACACACAGATAAATGGAACAGAATTGAGAGCCCAGAAGTAAACCCACACACCTATGGACAGCTAATTTTCAACAAAGGAGCCAAGAACATACAATGGAGAAAGGAAAGTCTCTTCAATAAATGGCATTGGGAAAATTGGACAGCCACATGCAAAAGAAGGAAAGTAGACCATTATCTTACACCATACACAAAGATTAACTCAAAATGGATTAAAGAGTTGAATGTAAGACCTGAAACCATAAAACTCCTAGAATAAAACAGGCAGTATGCTCTTTGACATTGGTCTTACCACTATCTTTTTGAGTATCATATCTCCTCAGACAAGGGAAACAAAAGAAAAAAAATAAACAAATGAGACTACATCAAACTAAAAGCTTCTGCACAGCAAAGGAAACCATCAACAAAACAAAAAGGCAACCTACCAACTGGGAGAAGATATTTGCAAATCATATATCCGATAAGGTGTTAATACCCAAAATATAGAAAGAACTCACACAACTCAACAACAAAAAACAACCCAAGCAAAATATTGGCAGAGGATATGAACAGACATTTTTCCAAAGAAGATATACAGATGGTCACAGGCACATGAAAAGATGTTCAACATCACTAATTATTAGGGAAATACAAATTAAAACTACAATGAGATATCACCTCATGCCTGTCACGCCTATTACTAAAAAGACAAGAAATGACAAGTGTTGGACAGGATGTAGAGAAAAAGGAATACTCATGCACTACTATTGGGAATGTAAATTGATGCAGCCACTATGGAAAACAGTATGGACATTCCTCAAAAAATTGAAAATAGAAATACCATATGATCTAGCTATTCCTCTTCTGGGTATTAATCCAAAGAACCCAGAAACACTAATTTGAAAAGATATGCACACTCCTATGTTCACTGCAGCATTATTCACAATAGCCAAGACTTGGAAGCAACCTAAGTGCCCATCAATGGATGAATGGATAAAGAAGATGTGGTCTATATACAATGGAATACTATATACAGCCAAAAAAAGATGAAATCTTGCCATTTGCAACAACATGGCTGGACCTTGAAGGTATTATGCTAGGCAAAATAAGTCATGTGGAGAAAGACAATTACTGTATGACTCACTCATATGTAGAAGATAAATAAACACATAGATACAGAGAACAGACTGGTAGTTACCAGAGGGGAAGGGGCTGGGGGGAGTACAAAAGGGATAAAGGGACACCTGTACAGTGATGGATGGCACCTAGACTTTTGGTGGTGAACATGATGCAATCTATACAGAAGTCAAAACATCATATACACCTGAAATTTATATAATGTTATAAACCAATGTGATGTGAATGAAATAAATAAAAATAAAAACTTTTGGCATTTCTTGCAAGGCAGGTCTACTGGCAGCAAATCCCTTCAATTTTTTGCTTGTCTGTGAGTGTTTATCACACCTTCAATTTTAAAGGGTAATTTCACAGGGAGACAATTCTAGATTGGTGTTTTTTTCTCACATGTTAATATTTTACTCCACTCTCTTCTTGCTTAGAGAAGTCAGATATACAGTCATATACTGCATAACAATGTTTCCATCAATGATGGACCACGATGGTGGTCCCATAAGATTACAATGGAGCTGAAAACTTTTTATTGCCTAGTGATGCTGTCACCCTTGTAACGTCGTAACATAACACATTAGTCACATGTTTGTGGTGATGTTGATGTAAACAAACTTACTGCGCTACCAGTTATATAAAAGTATAGCACATACAATTATGTACAGTACATAATACTTGATAATGATAATAAACAACTACATTACTGGTTTAAAAAATTGTAACAAATGTACCATACTAATGCAAGATGTTAATAAAAGCAGAAACTGTGTAGGAGTACTGGTGGGGGAAGGGGGTTTGACAGAACTCTCTGTACTTTCTGCTCAATTTTTCTGTAAACCTAAAACTGCTGTAAAAAATAAAGTCTATTAATTAGAAAAAAAAGTAGCCAGAGAAAATAGATGTAACATACAGAGGAACAAAAATAAGGATTACATCAGATTTCTCATAGGAAACAATGCAAGCAGGAAACAATAGAACAGTACCTTTAAAGCACTGAAACAACAACAAGCAAAAACCTATCAACCTAGAATTCTATACTTGGCAAAATATCTTTAAAAAATGAAGGTGAAATAAAGACATTTTCAGTCATACAAAAAGCTGAAAGAAATCAGTAGCAGCAGACTCACACTCTGAGACAGGTTAAAAGAAATCCGTTAGATAGAAGGAAAGGAATTGCCCATGGAAATCTGGATCTAAACAAAGAATGAAGAGCACTAGAAATGGCAGCTACAAGGGTAAACATATAAGATGTTTCTTTTATGATTTAAATCCTTTTAAAAGATAATTGACTGCTTAAACAAAATTTACTGCAATGTATTGCAATTTATGATGTATGTATAAATAAAATGCATGACAACAAGATCTCCTGGCATGCGGGCCAGGAGGAAAGAAATGGAAATATATTATTGTAAAGTTCTTATATTATACATGAAATGGTAATAATATCACTTAAAGGTACACTGTGATAAGTTAAAGAATAATTGATAGAACAAGTAGGCAGAATGATCAGTAACAATATAGCAGACTGGAACACTATTAACCATCTTGACCTAATCGACACTTATAGAACTCTCCACCCAATAACAGTAGAATACAGGTTCTTCTCAAATCTGCCCAGAACATTTTTCCTACTGGATCACATTGTGTACCATAAAACAAGTCTCAATAAACTTAAAAGGATTCCAGTCATTTGAAGTAGGTTCTCTGACAATAATGGAATTAAATTAGAAATCAATAATAGAAATATCTCTGGAAAAATCCCAAAATATTTAGAAACTAAGACACTCCTAAATAACCTAATGGACAAAGGAGACATCAAAGGGGGGAAATTATAAAGTATTTTAACTAAATTAAACTGAAAACACAACATATTAGAATTTGTGGTATGCCATTAAGGCAGTTTTTAGGGAGAAATATAGCACTAATATCTATATCAGAAAAGAAGAATGTCTGAAATCAAAGACTTCATTTTCCTTAAGAACTAGAAAAAAAGAAGCAAATAAAATGCAAAGTAAGCTGAAAAAAGGAAATTATAAAGATTAGAATGGAAATTAATGAAATGGAAAGAAAAAGAATAGAGAAAATCAACGAAACTAAAAGCTGGTCCTTTAAGAAATTCAATAAAATTGATAAAACTGTAGCCAGATTAACCAGAACAAATTCTCTTCTCTCTGAAGATACAAATTGCCAATATCAGGAATGAGAGAGGTGACATTGTTACAGATTCTACATATATTAAAAGGAAAATATGACCAATTTTATGCCAATAAATTCAACAGGTTAGATGAAATGGGCAAATTCTTTTTCTTTTTTTTTTTTTGTGAGGAAGACCAGCCCTGAGCTAACATCCATTGCTAATCCTCCTCTTTTTGCTGAGGAAGACTGGCCCTGGGCTAACATCCGTGCCCATCTTCCTCTACTTTATACGGGACGCCGCCACAGCATGGCTGACAAGCAGTGCATCGGCAGGTGCCCAGGATCTGAACCGGTGAACTCCGGGCTGCCAAGCGTAAACTAAACCACTGCGCCACCGGGCTGGCCCAACAAATTCTTTGAAAGATACAAATTACCAAAGCTTACTCCAAAAGAAATAGATAAAGTGAAGAGCTCTATATCTATTAAAGAAATTGAATTTGTACTTAAATACCTTTCCACATAGAAAACCCCAAGCCCAATGGCTTCACTGGTGGATTCTACCAGTGAAGTAAAAAATAATCCAAATCTACACAAACTCTCCAAAAAAATTTAAATGGAAGGAATACTTTCTGACTCATTCCATGAGTCCAGCATTCTGGTTCATGCTAAAACCAGAAAAGACATTATAAAAAGGAAAACTATACAACACTATCCCTCTGAAACATAGATATAAAATTTCTAAACAAAATTTTAGCAAATTGAATCCAATAAAACATAAAAAGAACAATACATCATAACCAAGTGGAGTTTATCCCAGGGATGCAAAGTTGATTTAACATTCAAAAATGAATCAATGTAATACACCATATTAGCAAAGTAAAAAAAAGCTATATGATCACTTCAATAGAAGCAGAAAAACATTTGACAAAATTCAACATCTTTTCCTGACAAAAACTCTCGGTAAACTTGGAATAGAAGGCAATTTTCTCAACTGATAATAGAAATCTTTTAAAAAGCTGTATCTAATACCATACTCATTGATGAAAAACTGAATGCTTTCTTCCTAAGATCAGGAAAAATATAAGGATGTCTACTTTCACTACTTCTGTTTAACATTCTACTGGAGATTTCTGCCAATACAACCAAGCAAGAAAAAGAAATAAAAGGTATCCAGATTGGAAAGGAAGTAAAACTATTGTTATTCATAAATGACATGATCATCTATATAGAAAACATGATGGATTCCTCATAAGAGGTACTAGAACTAGTGAGTTTAGCAAGTTTGCAGAATGTAAAATCAATATACTAAATTGAATTATATTTCTGTTTACTAGCAACAATCAGAAATTGAAATTAAAAACTATAATTTATAATAAAATTTAAAAATATTAAATACTTAGGGATCAATCTAATCTGAAAGACCTGTATGCTAAAAACTAAAAAACATTGTTGAGAGATAAAGAAGATATGAAAAAATGGATACCTTGTTCATGGGTTGGAAGACTCAATATTGTTAAAATGTCAATTTTCCCCAAGTTGATCTATACATTCAAAGCAATTCCAATCAAAATCCCAGCTTGTTTTTCTGTGGAAATTGAGAAGCTAATTCTAAAAGTCATATGGCAATGCAAAGTTTATAGAGTAGCCAAAACAATTTGCCAAAGAAGGATGAAGTTGGATGGCTAACACTACCTGGTATCAAGAATTTGTATACAGCTACAGTTATCAAAACAGCATGATATTGGCATTAAGATAGACACATAAATCAATGGAAGAGAATGCAGAAATAGACCCCCACATATATGGACAACCGATTTTTGATAAAGGCACTAAGGCATGCAGTGGAGTTCAGATGCCCTTTTCAACAAATGTTGCTGGAACAACTGGATATCCATAGGTTAAAAAAAAAAAATGAATTTGGATCCATACTTCACACTGTATATAAAAATTAACTCAAAATTAATCATAGACCTAATAAAACCTAAAACTATAAAACTTTAGAAGAAACAAAGGAGGTTAGGCATTTCTTAGGTACAACATCAAAAGTGTAATCCACAGTAATGACATACGATGATGACTTGAACTTCATCCAAACTAAAAACTTCTGCTCTTCAAAAGACACTGTTAAAAAAATGAAAAGACAAGCCATAGACTCGGGGAAAATTTTGCCAAGTATCTATCAGACAAGAGACTTGTATCCAGGATACATAAAGATCTCTCAAAACTTGACAAGAAGAAAAACAACCCAGTTAAAACTGAGCAAAAGATTTAAGCAGACACATCACCAAAAAGACATACAAGTGGCAAATAAGTACATAAACAGATGCTCAACATCATTAGTTGTTTCAGAGATGCAAATTAAAACCACAGTGAGATACCATACATACCCCTTAGATAGCTAAAGTTTGAAAAGATGACACCACCAATTATTGGTAAGTACTGGAGCAACTAGCACTCTCATGTACTGCTTGTGAGAATGTAAATTGACATAATCACTTTGGGAAAACATAGGCAATTTCTTTAAAAGTTAAACATACATCTGCCATATGATCCAGCCATTTTACCCTTAGATATTTACCTAAGAGAAAGAAAGCATATATCCATATAAAAACTTCCACATGAATGTTAATGGAAGCTTTATTTGTAATAGTCTCAAACTGGAAACAACCCAAAATGTCCATCAATAGGTGAAAAGATAAATTATGGTATAACTACACAAAAGAATACTACTGAACAATAAAAAGGAACCACTGATACCCACAACATGGATGAATCTGAAAATGATTACCCTGAGTGAAAGAAGCCAGACAAAAAAAAAAGTACATACGGTATGAATGGATGCATTTATATAAAATTCTAGAAAAGTAATCTATAGTGACATAAAGTAGGTCAATAGTTACTTGGGGCTCGTGGTGGTGGTGGTGAGAGTGGGGAAGGATGGGAGAGAGGGATTATAAAGGGTTATGAGTAAACTTTTGGAGGTGATGGATATGTTCATGATCTTGTTTGTTGGTGATGTTTTCATAAGTGTATACATATGTCAAAACATCAAATTTTATACTTTAAATATTTGCAGATTATATGTCAATTATATCCCAATAAAGCTGTTTTAAAAAAATTTAAGAATGTTTGGTGTGTCACCCCGGGACCTCTTCCAGGCTCTGGTAATTGATAAAGCTGCCTCTTCTCTTATCTCAATAGTGTTGGCTTCCTTCCTTCTCTGGATGATCTCTGTCTGAGTCACCTCACTGTCCAGTTTGACTTCTCAGCTCCTCCATCATCAGTGTAAAAAAACCCCCAAATTAAATTCCCTCTGTCCTCAACTTGAAATTGCTTCTGTTTGCCTGGTAGATCCTGTCTGATATATTTGGTCATCGAGCAATAATTTATACCTAAGCTAGTAGAGGGATCTCTGTGTGACCTTAGAAGAATGTCATAAGACTTCATTTTCTCTCCTTCCAGTCTCCTAGGTGCCTGAAATCCCCACTCTTAATGTCACTCCTTGTTGTCACTCCTTCTAGAGAGATGCGCATTTATTTGGGGGAAGAATTTTTTAGTGGTTAAAAAGGATAGTGTGTAGCCAGAGGGGACTAAGTAGCTAGAAGGGTGAGGGTGAGATGATGTCAGGAAACAGATCCTAGTAGGGAAAAAAAGGTTCCAAAGGAGTGGTGGAGAATTTGAAGATCAAGTTTACCTTCTTCACAACTGTGCTCAGAGCCATGTATTAGTTCATTTAAAAATATAAAAAACATATTCCTTGCATCTTAAGGTAAATAATATGTATTCTATAAAACAACTTCTTTTTCTAAAACAAAAGTAGCAAGAAGTGTAACAATGTTGTACATATTTGCAAATCTCTTAGTGCCTGGCTTAAGAGAAGACAGCAGGATTCTCATATTTGCCTGTGTATTCAATCTGTTGTGATACACCATTTTGATTAAAGTATGTGAAGAAAACCCAGCCTGACATAGATATATTGTAGGAAAGGGGAAGGTTATTTTAATAGCGTTTTCAAACAGTTGTGAATATTCTTCTTTGATACCAGACCAAAACTTGACAAGTGGTGGTTTCTTAAAGGTTAGTTGCAGTGTGACATCTGAAAACAAATCAATGAATTTTTTGTGCTATGCTACATTAAGATCCATTAATCTACATTGCACTTTGAAGCATTTTTTACCCATGCTTGATTTTGTAACATCATTCATTGGTCATTGAGAAAATATTGGAGTGCTGACTTATGCAGATCTTCCAAATGTTGACACATTTCATCAATACAATATCAAAAACTCACATTCGTTAATATCACTACCAATCTCATCAGAAAAGTCTTTAGAGGACTGGGAAACCGTCAAGCTCACAGTGGCAGATACAAGTTTTCCAGAAGTCTAATTTTTACTTGTAACCTCCAATTTTATACGTGGTAACAAATACTTTCAATGGTTTTCCTTGAAGTAATAGGTTTACTTCGTTCCTTTTTGAGAAAACATCTGCCAATTACTCAGGTATGTAGTTTGTCTGTCAATTGTTCTTTCAAGTAAAATTGGTGTTCCCTAAAAAAAGCTGCTAGTTCAGCTCATAACCCAATCAGACAGTGCTTTCCCTTGAGATAACGGGCATACTTGAGCATGTACAGAAGTGCTTTATGTGTACTTCCTATTTTGTCACACAGAGTATTAAAAAGACATGTACTCAAGGATTAAGATTTAATAAAATCAGTAAATTTTATTGCTCCCTCAAAGACATTCTTAAGCAAAACTGGTATTAAAAAAAACCAAAAAACTCCTGAGTACGTGGTGGTGGAAAATACGATTGCTTATATTGTTTAAACCCACTGCTTTGATTCTTGCCATGGCCTCAGCTATTTTAGTCACTACTGCTTTTGCACCATAGCACAAATGTCCCCACAGTCAAAAAGATAAATAATATCTTGGTATACTATGAAAATGGTATTGACCTCACGGACTCCCCTGCAAAAAGGCCTAGAGAGCCCCACAGGTCTATGGATCACACTTTGAGAACCACTGTCATAGACTGTTCTCAGGGCTAGGCCATAGTACCCAGTAAACATAATTGCTCCACGCAATAGCATAAATGGCAGTCTTGTCCTTAATAGTGTATTCTCTGGGAGGAGGCTACTCTTTGCTGATTGGTCAAGTAAGAATCCCAAACCTCAAAGGATCTGAAAGCCAGGCTCAGGAGTCTAATGAGGAGCGGCAAGTGCTGCTGAGTCTTTTTATTAGCATAAGACACTATTGTTTGTAAGAGTTCAGCATAACAAAAGTCCACAGACAGGAGCCTTAGCACTTCTCACTGGATTTGCTATGATGAAGGTAGGAGCAATATTAGATGAGGTCAAGAAAAAGAATGAGTGAATGGGAAGTCTAAGATAAGTGCTGACCTTGCACCAGGCATTAGCAAAACATCTAAGAAAAGAGATTGGAGAGAACTAAGAGAGTCTAACATACATACACATATTTTTAAAGCTAGCAATGGTCTGAGCATGTCTAAATCTAGAATTAAAAAGTGGTTGAAAGGGAACAAACAGATTAAAATGAGTGAAAGTGCTTTGAAAAACATAAAAGTTGATGACAATAGTAGTAAAGTAATAATAATGATAATAATAACAGCTACTCGCCCAGCAGTCATTATGGGGCAACTATTTCACTAAATGTAATACACTAAATGTATATCGTATTGTTTTTCACTTAGTCCATAAAACTCTATGAGGTATTATTATAACTTCATGGATGGGGAAACTAAGGCTTAGAGAAGTTAATTAATTTGTCAAAGGTCACACAGCCAAAAAGTCAAGATGCTGAGACTTGAACCCAAGTGTATCTGGCTGGCCTCCTATATGCTAGTCTTTTCTCTCATTCTGACATTTTCTCCTAAAAATCCCTGGGTTTCTCATGGCACTTTAATGTGTGTGAGTCATTTGTGCACAATCCAGGATTTGTTTCCCGGGTTGGTGGTGCAAAACCTACTTGGCACTTGAGGTCAGTACATTATAGGAATAAATTGTGCTGTATCTAAGCTTTTAAGTATCTAAACGATTGAGAGTTAGTCTTCAAAGGAGAAAAATAACAGCCTTATAAAACAGAATTACCAACACATATTTCAGCGTCTTAGAATCTTGGAGCCTCACAATGCAGAGAGCAGAAGAGGAAAAAACATCTCCAGTGTAGAGGAAGAAGACAATTCCTCTATCCTCTAGGTCCTTCTGGCTGGTCGAATAATTAAATTGATAAGAGACAGAATAACAGGAGAAAATCAAACAAAGTTTTATAACATGTATACATGGGAGAGACCCAGGAAAACTGAGTGACTCATCAGAATGGCCAAAGCCACCACCTTAAATGCCATCTTCAGCTAAAGACAAAGGAGGATGTTAGGAGTAGTGGTTTGGGGCTTCAAAGGGGAGGGAAGCAATTTACATGGACATGGAAATGCAAATGTTTGATAAACAAGTGTTTTCTGGGCCATCTATCACACCTATTTTACATTATACTATAGTTATCTTATGGTATTAGCTCCTTCCTGGAATAGGCCTTCTATCTTAAATTCTTTTAGGCAGTTAGGGGGAAGGTCAAAGTTTCTTACAGAGTCTTTTGTTCTTAAAAATAATCAAGGCAAAGAGACACATTTTGGGGTGGCCAATTCTGATCCCCTACACCAGCTACAAAAGAACCAATGAGCTCCAAAAGAAAGAGCCTGACATTTTGCTAAGCAACACCAAAAGCTGATTATCTGGTGCTTGCTCTCTGAGTAAAAGGCAGAAAAGTCAAGTGCTGAAAAGACACTACCTCATTTAACAGGCACTTAAAGTATTATTACACATTTAAGTAACTTTACCAAAAATAGTCTCCATTTTCAACACCAACCTTAGCCTAATTTCTTAGCCCAACATCTCTTCATGTCAGCAAGTGTCTCACATATAGTGGATACCCAGTAGTCCCACAATCTCAGAGTGAGAAAGGTTTATACCACCACCTAACACAGCTGTGTGCAGATACAGAAGAGATAAGGGAGGCCAATAGATGAACAGCTGGCCCAAGGTCACACAGTTCTTTTCCTCAGAGCTGAAACAGATCCCAGGTCTGTGGTAGGCGAGAGGTAACAACCCTGGACTCTGAAATTAGATTGCCTCAATTCACAGCTCAACTCTAACATTTAGTAACAGAATTACTAATGGTCCAGCATACCTGATCATGCCTGCTTCACAGGGTTATTGTGAAGAGTCCTATGACAATCCAAATAAAGGACTGTCCATGTGGTACCTGTGTGATCTCTGTAAATTCACAACTCTTAGTGCCATCATTACTGACCACCTTCTCTGTGAACTTCACCACAGCAGCTTGCCAGCTCTTTTATCAATGTCTTAAAGGGTATCAGAGTACACCACCCCAAAATATGACTATTTGGCATATGTGATACAAGCTCAACATAAGGTTGATATGAGGGAAGCCATATTGTAGAAAAGAAACCCTATTGTACCTTTGAATGACCTCTGACTAACTAACCCAGACATACTCTATAGATTTTACGGCCCCTCCCAGCTGCTATAACTTGATAACTTTGTTCTTTTGAGTTCCTTAGGGATGTGATGCTCCCTCCTTCCCCGTGAAGAGTCTATGCTGATAACCAGCATCAATGAAAACTGAAAGATCTGGCATGGTGACTTCCACTCTGTAACACCAGAGGGTCAACATTCCTAACCACCCCACTACGACCCACTGGCCTATATAACTGCTGTAAGATTTTGGGCCCCTTTAAAATAGTTCTTTTGGACATTAGTGGGCCATATTCCCTCTTGCTAGCAAGCTGTAATAAAAAGTCCTTCCTCTCCTACCACCTTGCCTCTTTTGACTATTGGTACGTCTTGTGGCAGGCAGAGGACCCTCCCTTGGGAGGTAACATACGGATTATTTTGAGCTAAAGGCGATTGAGAACAAGCAGAGGCAGTAAAAGTTCTTTACCTCCCCCTAACCGACTAAAATAGAGTATAAATTTCCCCTTTTGAAAAAGAAATTTACACTAATAATAGAAATTTCCATTTCTAAAGGTGTCTCAGCACCTGGAAGAGAGCTACTCCCAGAGACAGCTCTTATCCTCTGAGACTCTCATCTGCATAACAATACGACCTTTATTTATCATACATTTCCTCCTCTCTCCTTCCTCTAACTTGCCTCCCCCTCACAGAAACCCCAAATCTCTTTTCCTTCTTTTAGCCTAATGGTATACAAGCCTCAATCATTTGGCCGCCATCTTGAGTATCAGTTCACTGTGAAATTCCCAGGTGTCTTTTGTTAGTTTAATTTCCGAGGCCCTCAACCGGAGAAGCTACTTGGATAAAAGAAAAAGGTTTTTTTCTCCCCTACAGTCTGGTTAAAATCAATTACTTATTGGGCTGACACAGGAGAAACTTCCAGGCTCTTTTTTTATACACCAGCCCAAATCAGCAGAAAGCTGTAGGCAGCCAGCCTTTGGGATTGGAATACTTCGCCACAATCTAAACCTGAAATGGGTTCATTCAGGTATTTTTATCAAGGGAAGGCCTGGAGAAAAGGCAAGCACCTTGCACACAGGTTAGTGTGTTGCAGCTTCATTGGGTATTAGTGTAAGCAAAGGAACTTGTAGGTAGGTCTTGGTCTTTTGTGTTTGCACATGTGGGCCATGCAGAGTGCCGGGTTTCTGAAAACAGCCTGTTTATGCCAGAAACCTACAAGTCAAGCGTAATTTGTCAGAGCCTGAGGGTAAGAGGCCACAGAAAGACGAACGAAAGGAGGAGAGCCCTATTGTGGGAAAGTCCAGGCCAAATCCCTGGCCTTCAGGGCTGCGCAAAGTCGAGGTAGAAGGGCTGTACTTAGAGCCTGCAACGACGGAGGCCGAGCGCCTGGAAAGGGGGCGCGACCACGGCGCCCACCCTGAGGGGAAGGCGCACCGCTCCACCCGCCCGCACCTCCTCTAGTTTTGGAGGCTCGCGTGGTCCTACCTCATTGGCCGCGGAGGAGCCGCGGCCCCGGGGAGGCGGAGCAGCCTCCGCAGATATAGTTCCTGGGTTCGCTCGGCCGCCGGTTCCGCCTCCCGGCCGAAGGCGCCCTCACTGCCGGGCTGGACCACAGCTCCCCCAAGGCCCCGCGCTCGGAGGCGGGTGGCTGGGATGAGGGGGCGTGGCCTTGGCGGAGGGGCGGGGCCGCGATGCAAATACTGTCTTGGCGCCTAGCATCTCTGCCTCCCCACCGGGCTTTCCAGAGCTTCGGAGTTTTCTCATCCCTGAATAGGTGTCTGATCTTCTGATTCCTGGAGTCACTAACTGTCCGGGATGTCCCCTGGGACCGGCGCTCGATGGGCAGTGTGTGCCAAAGTGCTGGCTGGGGAGGGCCGGGGCTGGGGATTGGCTTGCTTTGAAGCTGCTGATGGTCGTGGGTCTCCTCTGGAGCCTTTCTCAGGCCCGGGAAGTTACAGGTGCTCGTGGGGGAATCCCGGGGGGAAAACCAGGGCCCAAACCTGCACTGCGAGCCAGAAGCCAACAATAACTGGGAACAAGCCCAACCGCTAAGGCGCTTTAATTTTGGCTAAGAAGATAAGCAGGAAAGATGACAGGCAAATCAATGGGATGTCTGTGGACCTGTGCTGAAACTTTTAGGTCTGTCCTCCATAATTCTTTATCTGTCGTTCATAACTTTTATCTTTTTATCCCTTGTGTTGCCCTCTGGGAGAATTCTTGGCTTGATATTCCAGCTCTGGTTTTCAGCAGTGCCCGTTCTGCTATTCAGTCCATCTCTTGAAAGGTTTCTTTTTATTTCAGTAGCTGTTTGTGTTTCCAAGATCTCTGGTTAATTCCTTACATAACTTCCTGCTCTCATTTCAGGATTTGATCTTCTTGCTTATTCCTATGCTTATTTTAGTTATACTGATTTTTAATGTCCTGATCACTTCTTTAAAAAAAAGTTTACTCAGGTGCAAATTCTCTCAAAAAAAAGAGAAAAAATATATTAAGGTTGTTCTTTTTTTCTTGGTTTGGTTTTCCTGAAATGTTTGTGATTATTGATCTATGTCTCACTCAATTTTTTGTACCTGAGATTCCCTGTTTTTCACTCTCTTTGCAGGGGAAAGTGGGATGAAGAGGAGGGTGCTGCAGGGTTTAATTAATTAATCTGTTTATTTTTCATTGAAAGTGGGAAGAGACAAGATTTGTAGCCTCATGGCTACCTGGAGCCCCCATCCCTCCTGAGTCTGATAATCATTGGGATTTTGCTTGTTTCTCTTACCCAAGCTCCCAAACTCTGTGTTGGCAGCTGGAGGCAGAGATCCTGTTGTCTGCTTCCTGAAAGGCTGTATTTTGGTGAAGCTTCCTGTTCTGGTATGTCAGCCAGTTACCCTTTCAGTTTCCCCGGTTCCCCTTCCTCCAGGTTTTCAACCCCCTTTCCAGATGTACAAATGAGGGTGGTGGGAAAGAGTGATCGAGGAGCCCTCTCAAAAAATTTTTAGTGTCTTTTTTTCAGTGCTTAAAAAGGAACCAGACATCTTTACAAGAACTCTCAAAAATGAATGAAAAACAGCACCAGTAATAACTTTGCTACAGAAATGACAAAACATCTATTCTTTGTATTGCAGATAAATAAGTTTTTAAAATTAACATTATGTTAAACATAAGAATTTGCTGGAGCTAATCATTTGAAAATTGGTGTTTGTACCCTTTTATATCTTAGAGAAAGGCACTGTAGAGTCATGCTGATCATCCATATTCAATGTAAGAACTCTCTCATAGTTGTTAAGGTAACACCATCCATTAAAAAAAAGGTAAGCTGGAACACTGGTCAAGTGCAATTATTAGATTAACTCGTATCTGTAACTTGAGCCCCTATTGTTAATGGGCATAATTTAAAATTAGAATATTTACTTTTTTAATCAAGAAATTTGAGGGTCTATTGTTTTCAGTATATAAGCACTTCATTGATAGAGGTGTGATTTTCAGCATTCTTTGGGCAGGTAGCAAAGGACAGAAAAACTAAAGATATTGTTTAGTCTTAGGTAAAAATAAATGATCATGGCATGCACACCTTCAGAGTACTGGGTGGGCATACTGCAGTCCCATTTGAATTACGGCACACTCAGACTGAATAAATGTTTTCACTCCCGTGACATATTCATCATCCTCACTCCGGATACCTCTGCATTTGCTCTCACAATGGTAGGCAGCTAGTAAGTTACCAAGTTTGGCCAGACTCAGCTCAAGCTCAGTACAGTGTAGAATCAGACTATATCTGTTTCAAAGTTTAACCTTCCTTTTGTGGTTTTCATTTCCCCTTCTCTTTCAACAGGTAAGAAAACCTTGCCCAGCAAAACTTGTATTTTTGGCCAGTTCATGAAAGATACAATAAAAGATACTAATAGCTAATTAATTAGCTATTACTAATTAGTCCTACTAATACTAATAGGTAGAAATATGTAATTTCAAAGTTGGTGGAGAGGTTCGTTTAGCTCAAACCTTACCATGGAATTTTTTTTTCACAGCCCAGTAGTGAGAGAGCACAAACAGCTCAGCTATAAAGAATTAAAACACATGCACACACATACCACAAATGTGAATTACATTGGTGGTTTCTTGATACCCAAACCCCCCCTTACTTTGGTAGAAGAACTCCAAGCACTCCCATAAAGATCAAGTAAGTTTAAATTCCGTGTTCCTTAGGGCCCCTCTTCTCTTGTGACCTATGATATTAGTCTTTTCCAAAAACTGTTTTATGAAAGCCTAAGTTTAGGATTTCATCCTAGCAGTTTGTTAGTACGCTTCCTAGAGTGGGAAAGAAAACACAGATGGTGAACAGATCATATTCTACTATACAAGAGTTTGGTAATGTAACTTACAGCACACACACCCCACCCCCAAGCTTCCACTTCTCTATAGACATCAAGCAGAAACACCAATTTTAGATTTTATTGTGTTTTCATTTTACAGATAATATATCCACATTAACAGAACTCTGGAAAAAGGTAAAATTCGCCTAACATTCTGCAAATGAATCAAACTCTTGTTAGGGATAATTGCTGTCTCCCTTCTAGACTCCATGTGCATGATTTATGTAGTTTTAATTATGGTTGAATTTGAAAACTGCCCACTAACCTATGCTCTCTTTATTTTTTCAAAAGCTTTGTTGTTAATCTAAGAGCAGAAAAATCAAAGTACATTGCTTTGCAAATGAAAGTTCTCTTGAAATTATACTGTTTGAACTAATTATCAAGAATTTGTTCATTAATGGAAAGTGGGGAGAAGAGAATCCTATCAAATTTCCCATTCAGACCTGGAATTCTTTTGAGGTTATATTAGTTTCATGTGAAAGTGAAACATAAAAAAATTCACTGGAGGGAGGGGAGAAAATAAATGACCAACTTAGAATAAGTTCAAACTTCAATTGGTAAATCAAAGCTCTTTCTAAATGCCTCCTTATAGATAATTCTATTAAAATAGCAAAGCTAATAGGGTACAAAATTAGTTGTTTGAAAATATATATCCTTGAACTTTTGTCATCATGTAGAAAATTACCCATTTGCCTCTATGGGTTAGTTAGAAATTTGAAAGGAAGCTAGTGTATAGAATAGGAGAATTTTTAGCAGTGAGTCAGGGCAAGGACTAGGGACTTTCATGCTGCCTGCACAGTCTAGCTGCAATTTTATGATGTCACACTCTGATTTTGGATGGTCATCCTCTCCCTCAGGGAGGGAGTGACTGTTTAGAGTGAATGTATATATTTGAAGAGAGGGCTATCAAAGTCTCTGGAGTTGTGCATGCCTCATCCGCTGGCCAGGTGACTTACTGCTTCAGATAGTTGCAAAATAGACTCTGACTACTTACAAACTATAACAGATGATTGACCTTCAGAGGCATTTGCAACAAATCAAAGCCTTGGTTGTTAAAAACATAGAACAGGGTACTATGTAGCACACACGGTGGGACAAATTGACATCAATATTCACTCAGCAGTTCCAGTAAGTTGTTGTTCACTAGATTGTAGGGGTGAGAAATATCTGGAGGTTCCCAAGAAGTGATAGATTTTTTTGGAGAGAAGATGAGGGTGGGATTACCAGATTGAGGAGGTAATGAATAAAGCATGAGAGGTAGGAATGGAATCATGAATTTTTGTTGTTGGCTTGGCAGGAGTTGAGGTATAAGGGTGTCCTGGAGCTGCACTGAGGTGGGTAGGCCACAGGGAGGCAGTGAAGTGACTACTCCAAAAGGGAGCCAGTATTTGGGTTTGGGTATCAAGAAATCACCAATGTAATTCAAGCGGATAATCACGTTTGTAGTGTGTGTGTGTGTGTGTGTGTGTGTGTGTGTGTGTATTAATTCTTTGTAGCTGAGGATACTGAGTTGCATGTTTACTTATATCCTATCCAATTCCAGCATTCCTAGTGTCTGTGACTTTTCTGGCTGAAGTGTATGGGACAGTTATAGAGAGAAGGGTTAGACCCCAGAAGCAGGGAGCACAGTGTGTAAAAAACAGTGCAAATTTCTCAAAAGCCTGAAAGAAGGCTTTGTCAATGTATTTATCTGCTCAGGCTGACATAACAAAATACCACACACTGGGTGGCTTAAACAACAGAAATTTATTTTCTCACAGTTCTGGAGGCTGGAAGTCCGAGATCAAGGTGCCAACAGGGTTGGTTTCTGGTGAGACCTCTCTTTCTGCTTGTAGACAGCTGTCTTTTCACTGTGTCCTCAGATGGCCTCTTCTCTGTGGGCACACAGAGGGGGAAAAGTAGGGAGAGAGAGCTCTGGTGTCTCTTCCCCTTCTTGTAAGGACACCAGTCCTATTGAATTAGGGCCACACCCTTATGACCTCATTTAACTTCTATTACCTCCTTATAGGCCCTATCTCCAAATACAGTCAAATTGGGAATTAGGACTTCAACACATTGGGTCCACAGTTCAGTCCATAACAATCAGTATAGGAGAAAAACCATGGAGTGAATCCTAGAGTGGTCACACTGAGATGCTGGCAGTGTAAGATGAGAGGATATAAAGTACCTCTGCAGTCCAAGTAGGATGTTAGTGCTAGAGGCTAATGGGAAAGTCCCACATCTTCCACAGTTTTGAAACAGGGGCAACCCAGAAGGGAAGATACCATTGCTTCCAGCCAGTGGTGATTCTGAAGTGACTATCTATCAGAGCCTAAAGTACTGCACAGAATCAAGAATTTGGGGTTGGAAAAGTGCCATTCCAAAGCCTGAGAAGTATGGTATTATAATGTGAATTAAAGAGTACTCTCCTGAGAGTTAGGAAATCAGGGGTGTCTTTGTTTTGCCGCTAACCAGACATGAGACCTTGGGCAATTCCTTCACTATCTAAATTCTAACCCCAAGTGATGGTGTCATGTGTCCCAAGCCCCAGAGTTAGTTTGTTTTATCCATAACCAGCCGCAGGTCCTTTGGTTCCCAATCTCTTCATTGGGCTGATCATCGCAATATATAAGGAACATGGCAACCATTAATGAGAAGTTATGGTTCACTTCCCCTTGAGGAGAGTGGAGAAGCTCTAAGACAGGGCAGACCACTAGGGGAAATCCAGCCAGTGCCTGGGAGTAGAGGCGCTGATGCAGATTGTGCTGATGACAAATTGCAGAGGGAGGGCAAAAGGTGCTACCACTGGTTCTACTTCAGTCACAGAATGTGGTGGGGGCGGGGTAGGGAGTAGTGTGGTGAGGGAGCAGCAGCAGGCATAGAGAATGACATTGTTGAGCAATTAGAATGAGAAATGTCATGTTACCATTTTTGATTTTGTGAATGTGTGTGTGTGTAAGAGAGAGAGAGAGAGAAAGTGCATTAAATTTTAAACAAGCAGATAGGTAATGTTTACTTTTGTTTCTGATGAGATTTTTTTCTCTAATACTAAGAAATTCAATATGATTGTAAATGGAGTGCTGGTGCTGGATTCCAGACACAGATTCAAGGAGTTAAAGAGGGAGATCCGAGGAGCTATCCTCTTAATAAGAGAAGCAAACTCTTAGTCACCGGTAAGACCGCAAGTCCTACATACAATATGGCTGATGGAATCTTGGCCCTGTGTCTCTCCGTCTTTAATCCAGTAGTATGATTCTTCATTGCATTAAGTCCAGTGGGTCTTGCTGCAGCACAGTGTGAGGAAAGTGGGGGCAGCTGTGACATTTGGGGCCTTTGTGGAGGGTACTCTAGTAGTAGAAACAGCAACAGTTATCACTTTTGGAGAGCTCACTCTACTCTGTTCCAGGCTCTGTGATATGACCTGGGTTTACAGTGGTGAGATAAAAATAGAAATAAAAATAGATGTGGGCTCTGTTCCCCTGAAGCTGAAACCCGTTGTTCTCTTTCACTGTCCCATTCCTACTCTATCTTCTTCAGGCACTGTGCAACCCCACCAAGCGTTGGAAGTATCTGATTCTGGGAAAGGGTTGGAAGTATCTGATTCTGGGAAAGGACTGCAGGGTCATAGTGAGCTCTAAAGGCTGGCCCTGCCTTGAAGGGTGGAAGAAGGGGCAGGGCATTTCTTCTTTCTGTTTGCTGGCTATTTTGTAATCCAGTGGTGGTTTCTGGTTGCTTAAAATTGGTGAAATTATCTGGTGTGGCCCAGTTGGTAAGCATGAGATAAGAGTGGAGGAAGCGAGCCAGAGATCGTGGAAGAAGAGTGGGTCCTGAGTGGTCCCTCCCGCTCGTGGGCGACAAGCAGATTCCAAGAATGTGGTTTGTTACCGGAGGATGACAGGGTTGCTGTGTGGAGTGGTTGGGAACTTAAAAGCAACACTAACAGCCCACTTCTGTTAACTGATTTTCTGAATGCAATTATGGGAAGTGCCTTGTGCCGAAGAAGACGATCTTTGGAACAGAGGGGCAGAATGACGGAACAAGTTTTACTAGTCATTGATTTTATTACTTTTTTCATCCTGAGCCCAGCACTCATTAATCTCTAGCCTAGTCAATCTGTTGGTTATAAAAATGAGCTTTCTTCAAACTGATATTTCTCATTTTTACAATGCAAATCATTCTAACTTTATCCCAGATATATCTAATCCTGTCTAGTAAAGAAAACTTGAGAGTTTCATAGCTCCATAAACATTTATGAAAAACAATGGACTCATTCTAGTTACTTTTTAACCCTATTGACTTGCCAAAGAAGGGAGAAAGTAAATATCAAATCTTATCACCAAGCACAAATTGCAATTTATACCTAAGTCAAGATGTAATTCAGTAAATAAATCATCAGCCTCCTCAGAAGCCTTTTATCCACACCTTCTAATATCTCTATTATGCCCTATATATAAAAGCAGTTACCAGTGCCCAGCTGGCTGATTAGTCACAATACAATTTAGCTTATTCCCAGAAGTACAAATAAATTGTTTTTTACATTTTTATCCCATTACTTTGACACTAATGTAGAATTGTTCACTAGCTGATTCCTAAATCAGGAGCCATAAAATTTTAGTAGAACAACAATATCTTTGATTGCATCATGGATAAGAGCCCAGTGCAATTTGCTTAATTTGTATAATTACTTAAACACTATAGTAAATGAATCAAGGCCAATGTCAAGGTCACCATCAAGGAGAGTAATTAACTAGAGGAATTTCCCATTGTTCTTCAGGATGATAGCCTCTGAGTTGACAAGTTCCGTTAGTTGGCCATACATGTTTGGCAGCCTTGTGGGCTTTTTGACAGCCAAACAGCATATCTTTGTTAAAGGCATTGTAACCCTTTTTCTTAATACAAATATGCCAGTTTTGTCATCTTTCATGTTACTGCCCTCTTCAGGAAAACTCCTGACTGAGAAGGTTGAACCAGTCCTCCAGGGGAATTTTCAAGAACCACCTCTGATGATCACCTGAGGTATCTTCAAGATGAAATTGAAATTCTAAACAACATCCATAATAAAAGTTTATTAATATTGATAAGGGAAGGATTTTCCCCTAAATACTGTAATACAACGTACATATCTATATGGAAAGATAACTGAAAAACAGAGCAGCCCAATAAATGGAAGGAAGAGTAATAAAATTCAGAAGAGTGAGACCATTGATATATGAGCTCCACAAGAGCAAGATCTTTGCCTGTTTTGTTCACTGCTGTGTCACCAGCACCTAGAACAGTGCCTGGCACTGCAGCCACTCAGAATTAAGTTGTTTTGAATGAATCACTTTGGCCATTGATAGTGAGGTAGTTCATGGTCCTCAGGCAAGGGGTGAGATTTTTGTTGGTATTTCAGAAGGGGAGGAGCCAAACAGCAAAATTGAAAGGCTAACCCATGAAAAGGATACAGTTTGCTGGACTAGGTCTGAGTACACTTCAAACATCATTAACCTATGGCTGTGGTCTGTACACATTTGATTATTTTCCTCTGAAAATGTGAGGCACACAGATGTCGTCCACAGTGAATTCTCTTTCAGATACAGAATCACCAAAAAACTCATCCTGACTGGCCGCAGCCCACTCACTCTGGGATTATAAGTATTTCTCCCCTATGGTCTTTCTGATGTCATGAACTTTCAGGTTGACCTCTCCCATATTTGGTCCACTCCCATCACTTGTAGATTACATGCAATGTTTGCAATCTTGGAGTTGCAGTACAGTCTGATTTTTGGTCAGTATTTTCAAGTCTTTGAAAGCCAGTGTGTATTTTACGTTTACAGCATCTCTCAATTTGGACTAGCCACATTTCAAGTGGTCAATAGCCACGTGTGGCTACTGGCCACAGTATTGCACAGTGCAGGTCTAGAAAGTCCACATATTCTTCCACTTAGAAGATGTTATGAGTAATGCTACATCTGAATTTCAATAATTAAGTCAAGTGATGGCAGTAACTCAATCATGGAATCATGTATTCTAAACCTAATGAAGCAAATTCGTGGACTGCCTCTGTCTCTACCAGAGTGCTTACATTTGCTGCTATTATTATTGTTGTTGTTTTAATGCTTCTCACTCACTTCATGTTTGATAAAAATTAGTGAAATATGTGACTGCAAAAAAATAGGGTGGGTCAACACAAAGACTCTCTCCTTGACCAAACTTGAGTCAGTTTCCTCTGAGTCCTCTTTCTGACTAGGCCCTGACCTTGGGCTCTGTCCTTTAGTCAGTTTTAGCAAGAATCCTGCTGAGTCAGCTTATCAGAAAATCCTTGACATCTGATCAAAGTCCTTATCCCCCACCCTTGATGTTTTATCACCCTGGCCTGCCTTCAGCAATAATCCTGTTCAGCCACAATCCCCCCACACTTACCCCTGATGTTTCCTCTTAATTTTCCACCCACTGACCCCCCCACCCTGCTCTTTGGCTATAAATCTCCACTTGTCCTTGTTGTATTTAGAGTTGAGCCAGACTTCTCTGCCATACGACAAAACCCCATTGTTGTAGCCCCCCTTGAATGAAAACTTCCTTACCACCTTTAACGAGTGTCTGAATAATTTTTTCCTAAACAGCTAAGAGGGTGCTAATGGAGAACCACAACAAAAAGCATTAACTACCTATAATGGATATTTATTGGGTTTGCCTGACCAATATCCTTTTCCTCTTCCGCTAAGGTACTACTCTCCTCAATTCCAGTGGTCTTAGTGGAACTGCCAACTGAGTTTTACGGGGGCCATGGGTGGGAAAGTAGGCCAAAATTAAAATTCTGTTGAGAAATTTGATCTTGAGGATTCAAACTAAGGATGAAAAAAAAAAACGGTTCTCCGTTATTCTGATGGCCCATTAATTCTTGTATTCTTGGTTCCTGGATCTAACATAGTTCCTGCCTTTCTGAAGATAATGACCACTTGTCTGAGTACACTGTTTGCAGAGTCCCTCTATAGTGGCCCATGTGGGCCAAGGTTGGGGAGCATAATAGAGCTCTGTAAGTTTTTAGAAGATGTCTTTGTCCCTGTTGCACATGGTCATTCAAGACAAAAGATCTAGATGGGAGTAGAGGATAGTTGGAAAAAGGCGAAGTTATAGCTACTCATTGATTTTGTTGTTGATGGAGAGAGAGCAACACTAAAGTACAGGGCTGGGTACTAGTGGGGAGAAGGGAGACACAGAACATCCTTAACTCCAGGAGATATGGGTGAGGGAGAGACATTAATAATCTTTGTCTTTTAGAACTGTCCCTGAAGCTTTCCTCACAAAAGAAAATGCTGTGGTGCAGCTCTCCTAAACTCTGGCAAGCCCCTTAAATTTAACTGACTGCTGAGTCTGCCATCCCCTGCCAGACCATGATTTGATTGCCATTCCTCTTAACCTGATGGAGAAGGCCACTGGAAACAACAGTAGATGCCCCTCACTCCTGCACCTCCCATGCAAAACATCTGTCAGCACCTGTGGATGTCTTCCCCATCCCCATTCCTGTAGACATTGCTTAGTCACTCCATGGGGTGGACAAATGTTGCTGGTTGGTGGTGTGGACCAACTGGACAAGCTGGACTTGCAGCAAAACAAGGATAGGCTCAACTACTCAAACTGAACTGGGAACTCTAGGGCTTACCAGCCTGTCAGGAAGCGACATTGAAGGCACTCAATCTGTGCCTTTCCACTGGTGTGGGTCTCACTCCAACAATTATCAACAACACTTTATTTCTAGGGGCACCATGTGGACCTCTGGTGCTTCACTTCTTGTCTGGAAGCCAGGCATTAATTTGCCTCCTTTCTGAAAACACATGGACTTGTACTTTAGGGGTGGGCCTAAGAGACTTCAAGTCTTTAAGGAAACGCCACCAGGAGGTCATGTAGCCCTAAGATGATTGCAGAGATCTCCCCCAAATTAGACTATTCTTGGTTACTTAGGGGAACTTTCCAGAGGAATAACTGACTCATTATTTGTGCACACTTTGCAGACAGTTTTCCCTACAATAGGACTCATCCAGTTAGAAAAGGTGGGACAAAACTTGTTTCTGACTTTAATTTAAGTGATCACCAGTTTGGCCCTGGGAGGCAGTCAGGTCAGCCTCAACTCACTGGCCAGGGTTATTATAGATGTCAGAATGGCCCTAGACTTCTTCCTTGTGGGCCAAAGCAGAGACTGTGCAATCACTAATACATCCTGCTGCACCTAGGTTAATGCCTTACACCATGTGGAAAGGTCAGTACGGAATCTTAATGACAATGATGAAGTATGAGATTTGTTCAGCTGTTTGGGTCCAGGACCCTGGGTAGCATGCTTGAGGTCAATACTGCAGGCTGGCCTCATCCTGCTTCTTGGGTCCTGTCAATAGTAACTTTAAATGCTGTATGAGACAAAATGAATGGATTTGGTCCCAGCCTCTATTGGTCAGAGTCATCAGAGTGTCTCATTTATGAGAAAATTTACAAGAAGCCAAGAGAGTGTAGAAATAAGGAGTGGATATTGTGGGGAGACAAGTCTCCACAGATCTCTCTATTTCTGCACATCTTTGTAAGCAGAGGCACTGAAAGCCTTTTTTCCCGACTGTCTTTTCAAGGATGTTTATCTAGTGAACATCCTTGAAATATATGAAGGGTGTCTCTTTCCAGAGCAGAAGGCAGGTTTGTTTCCTATAATAAAGATAACATCTTCGTCTAGGGAAAGGTCATCCAGGCTAACTGTCCATTAAAAAGGATTTGGGGTCCCTATGCTCAGGGTTCCTGAGCTGTGATGCAAACCTACTGTGTGTGCAGCATCCATTTGGGCTGCGCCATGTTACCCCCATGGCACCTGGGGAATGAAGGGAACTGACGTGAATATGAAGCTCATCCTACTCACTGTGCCTTAAGTAATAAAGTTCTTTCTTCCTGACCTAA
This sequence comes from Tapirus indicus, assembly GCA_031878705.1. Taxonomy (NCBI): domain Eukaryota; kingdom Metazoa; phylum Chordata; class Mammalia; order Perissodactyla; family Tapiridae; genus Tapirus; species Tapirus indicus. The sequence continues at coordinate 72,799,144 of CM062921.1, read as the reverse complement.
ATACCTTGTGTTTTCTGCCAGAGTCCATGAAACTGCGGCAAGCTTCTTAGCTTGCAGGTAGGGTAAAATTTCAGACCCTTCACAGTTCTTGATGAAAAGTCAAGTAGGCAGTTGAATTTACAAGTATGGAGTTCACAGGAGTGGTCTGGGAGTTATATGTCCTGTAATATCCCAAATTTGTAAATGACAAGCCTGAACCTTAGAGAGGAACAGCTTATCCAAGGTTATGGCAAGGTTACAGCAGAGCTAAAACTAGAACCAGGTCTATATGCTTATTGGTTAACGCTGGCTGTGAAGTCAAGCTGCCTGGATTCAATTCTTGGTTCTTTTTGCTACAGCTTGTTCTCTGACCCTGTTTCATAATTTAGGAAATGGGGATAATAACAGTACTTGCCTTAAAGGGTTATTCTGAGTTTTGAATTTTTTAATCCTCGTCAGACATTTACCACAGTGCTTAGTGCACACACACACAGGCACATAAATGCTTGGCTCTCAAAAACTGTTCCTTAGTATTAAGATTACTTATCAGCACACTTTGTACCCACCACCAATTGGCTCTTTGTCAAGAACTGATTAAAGCAGAATTGTCATATGAGGAATTTCTAAGACAAACAGTGAGTGCTGTGAGAAACCAGCACTGGGAGGTTTTGTCTTGGCTGTACATCCATGGTTAGAAGGTAGCAAAACAGGCTTCAGAGACACAGCTCACCCCTTCATGAACCAGTCAGTCAGGAACTTTCTCAGAAGCGTTAATCTTCCAAAGACCACCAGGAGCAAGCCTGTAGTCTATTAAAATCAGATTTATTGACTCAGTACAGTAAAGGAGGACATTTCACAGGAACCATAGAATGCTGCTTGCCAGGAGGGAGGAGGAAAGCATCTTTTGAAAGGTTTGGGCTCTCCCTGAAGGTGTCTAAGGCAGGTCTAAGGGAAGCAGAGGTCAGTTCTGGAATGGTTGATGTTTCTGAGGTAAAATTAGTAGAAGCAGGGATTAATCAGGATTTGGGTGCTGTCTTAGTCAATACAGTTGTTATAACAAATGACCATAGACTGGGTGGCTCAAACAGCAACTTATTACTCAGAGTTCCGGAGGCTGGGAAGTTCAAGATCAAGGTGCCAGCAGATCCAGTGTCTGGTGAGAGCCCGCTTCCTGGTTTGAAGACAGCTATCTTCTCATTGTATCTTTACACGGCTGTCAGCAGAAAGAACAAGCTCTCGTGTCTTTTCTTATCAAGGTACTAATCCCATTCATGAGGCCTCTATCCTCGTGACCTAATCACCTCCTAAAGGCCATACCTCCTAATGACATCATATGGGGGTTAGGATTTCAACATATGAATTTTGGGGGGACACAAACATGTAGTTCATAATAGGTGCTGTCATGAGGACAGGATGGCTAAGCAATTGAGTATCCCCAGGATTACATGGGGAAAGCAAAGCAGGTCTGGGGGTGTCATTGGTAAGAAAGCAGTTGTCACTCAAAGAGGGAGTGCTTATGGAATTTTACAAATATATCGTGACCTTAAAGAAACAGTGATTCCTGTGACCTGTGCAGCTGCCTTTATCTATGCCTGTCCTCCCAGTCTGATTCACAGCAGGGCTGTTTTTTCTTTTTTAGTACAAATTGATTTCTGCTCTTTCAGCCTTGACAAATTTTTACTCTTTCAGAGTTAGCATGTTGACCCTCAGCATTTGGCACATTTGTATTTGCAATCGTGGAAACTGCCAAGGATCCAGGGTCCCAGGTCTCTGAACCCAGCCTCTGTTGGCATTTCACAAGGTAGAGAACTCCAGTCTTTCTCACATCCTGTGCTGCTGCCAAAGAGTTTACATACATTGGCTTGTTGTTACTTGAGAGAGAGAAGGAATCTGACCCCTATTTTTTTTTAGGTCTGGGCCAAATGCTAGGGCTATGCAGGTCCCCAGGACAGGTTAAATTTCAGTTAGAAAATTGTGGAGACTCCATACAGGGAAGCCTTCCTGAGCCTCATTTCCTTATGCTCTTCCAGGAGCAATCCTTAGTTTGAGACCTGGACTTTGGAAGGAAGAGCAGCACAGGGTCCAGAGGGAGGGATTGCTACAGACCGAGGGGCACAAGAGGGCATGCTCTCTGTCCAGGCTGTGGGCCCTGGAAGAACACACTTTCTGGCCAGGCTGGCACATCCTCTGGTGTTGAGTTCCAAGTGGTCTCAGCTCATCAGGCACAGGGGTGCCTTTGGCCCCTATGATGGGCTGTACAGTGCCGCAAACTCAGGAAGAGAAAAGGCAGGCTAAGATGACTTATTTTTGTCTAGGAAGAAAAGCAGGAAGGGGACAGCAATATAAATAAAACAACTTGGGGATGATGTTGGAACTTTAGGATTTGTCCTTTATATCTCTTAACTTTCTTTCATAACTTCCCTTTCTGTGTATCAAGCAGTCCATGGCTTGATATTCCCATCATTGACTTACTCTTGAGTCATGTCTTTTCTGCTATTCAGCCCATCTGGATAATTCTTTACCTTTAAAAACTATTTTTCTCTTGCAAGATCTTTTCTCAAACCCAGTCTATTTTCTGCAGATACCCGTGTCTCTTAGCCCTCTAAAAATATTAACCATAGTTATTTTAGAACCCCCTTCTGTTTTTTTAAAAGACTCTTCATTTATAGAGATTGTTGTCTCTCTTTCGTGATGTTGGTTTTCCTCAAATGTTTGTGATTGTTGGTTATTAACAAATATGAGCTTGCAAGTCCCTGATAATGTGACCTCTTACTCTCCATACCACTGGGGGTGGTATGGAAGGAAACCCCGCCTTAAAGCAGACCCTCCTTATGCTACTACCTAGTGCAAAATGAGGCATGAAGCATTCCTGGTGCATTTTCCTCATCTTTATGTCATGGTGATGATTGAACGATCTGATGTCTCAAAAAAATTGAATTTTTGCTGTCTCTTCTTCGTAACTGAGAAGTAAACAGGCATATGTTCTGGGAACGTCAAAGAAAAATGTAAAAAATATTAAGCATTATTATGTTTTTTACAGAAACCACTATGCAAAAAAGGTTATTTGTGATGTCAAATATACTTTTAAATATGAGAGTAGGCTTCAGACAATCATACATAGTATTCTTTTTTATTTCCAAACTAGCAATGAAAGGATCATCCATCTTTCTAGGTTTTCCTCAAAGCATTTGTAACAACGAGCCTTAAAATAAAAATCTCTGGGGCCGGCCCGGTGGCGCAGCAGTTTAGTTCACGCTTGGCAGCCCAGGGTCCGCCGGTTTGGATCCCGGGCGCCTGCTGACACACTGCTTGTCAGCCATGCTGTGGCGGCGTCCCATATAAAGTGGAGGAAGATGGGCACGGATGTTAGCCCAGGGCCAGTCTTCCTCAGCAAAAAGAGGAGGATTGGCAACGGATGTTATCTCAGGGCTGGTCTTCCTCACACACACACACAAAAAAAAACCCAAAATAAATAAAAATCTCTGAACATTGATAAAATGCAATTTTTAGTTTAAATCCTATCAGTACCATGAATCTCTGAATCCACATAAAATTGAAATATTTTTTAAGTGGAGGTTAGAATGCTTCAGTCTATTCATACTTGTTGAATAGGGCTTCTCAGCATTCTTCAGGTAGACAGCCAAGGGCACATAGTGCTCTCCAAAGCTCGGGTTTAGTCTTATGAAAAAAGTATGATGGGAAGATGGTGTCTAAGGCTTGAACTAACAGGCATAGAACATTATATTCCTATTTTGTATTATTGTACTTATAAAAAATTAATATTTTCTTTTATAATATCCCCAGAATTGTAGTGGGCTTATTTCAAGGACAGCCTATGACAAGATCAGATCTCACCAAGATTTTAACAACATTATATTTTCCTTTTTAGAAATTTCCTTTTTCCTCTTTTCTTCCAATAAGAGGAGATTCTATAAAACTAAACAAAATATGTGAGGCAATAGTTTTCAGGCACTGTGCAAAAGCAACATAGATAGCAATCTCTGAGAGAAGAGGAACTCAGGAGATGACCCCTACAATTTCCCCAGCACTCTGTATAGGGACAATTTCCTAACTGCAGTGCAGACCTGGAACTCAAGCGTGGCTTGGGGGTCCCAATGAGATGAACAGGAAGACACTAGAGTTTGGGGCTACTGAAGTGGCTGAATTCTGGGCGGGACACTAGAGAAGAGGGAACTGCATAGAGAGCAAGGGCAGAAATGTATGCAAGAGTTTCCTGAAAATCCTTGGTGGGAAGAAATCTGAATGGAGTTTCCTGCAAATCCTTGGCAGAGGGATGGACTGTATATGCACATGGAAAGACAAATAAAGGATTGCCAGAGAGTGGCTGCTATGAGGTTGAGAATGAAATAGAGATATTAGAAGTCAAGCACTGCTGGGAGATAGAGTTCTAGCCCTATCATTTAATGACTATTACAACAACCCAGGCATCAATATGAAACAACAGAAGAGCCATACCTTAGGAGTAAATACCATGCCCTAGAGCAGAGGTTGGCAACCTTTTTTCCGTAAAGGGCAATATAATAAATATTCTAGGCTTATGGCCCTAAATATATGTTCGATGACTTAAAGGAAAATATGGTTTTAATGATTGAACAGATGAGATAGAGACTCTTAGCAGGGAAATGGTAACTATAAAAAATAACAAAATGAAAAATCTAAAGCTGAAAAGTACAATAACAGAGCTGAGAATAGAGGTTCTGAGAACAGTGGTTTTATAAGGTCATTTTTTACCTCCCCCTCCATCCTTCTAATTCTCTCTTTTAGCTCCACTTGGTCCAGGCAGTATATATGCAAGCACATGGAGGTCAACATTGCTAGGATTCAGGTGCCCCTTGATTCTCTGAAGACAGGACTTCTCCCTATTTTGGCTTCTCTGTGCTCATTGTGCTGGAGCTATTTACACTTTTGTAAATAACTCTTTTAAATTCCTCTCCAGTGCAATAGATTTTTTGAGTATTTAAAATTTTTAATTGTAAATTTGGTAATACAAGTCTCTTATGAAAGAAAAAAATAAGGGAGCATCCCCCTTTCTCAACTTTCAATTCCCAGATGAAATTTTAAACTGAGCAAGTTTTTAAATGACCCATATTATAGTTAAAACCCATCAAAGGCTTTTAACTTTGGAGAGGCTTCATGTGTTCTCCCTATTTCCCCTTCAATTGGCATCAGTTCAGGAAAGGCATCTGCCCCTAATGAAAATGTGTTGAAAGTAGTTAATGTCATTACTAAATGTTTTATGTAAATTATACTGAAATCATTCCAATTAAATATATTTATAAACTATTGATATTCAGGGAAAAAATTTTTTAAAATTTCAGACACACATAGCACCCACACCAAAGTTTTCAGTGAAAAGAAAACAATATACAAAGATAAAATCAAAAGGTATAATAAACTCCGTAACATTAAATTTGAATTGGGAATAGCAATACGAATTCAAATCTACTGAAACAATCTAAAAGCACTGATATTCCTTTGCCAATATCAAATATTAAGTAGATTGGGGTTTACAAATACCTTTTCCCCCTATAAAGAATCAGAGCTCTTTGGAGAAACATCTGATTCCAGCCCTAGGTCAAAATATAAATATATATATATATATATATATATATATATATATATATATATATATATATATATACAAGATGAGTCTGGGACATCTTTTGTGCCAGAAAACAAGGAACTTATGAAAGATTCATAGTGAACACAGGAGCTGACTTGAAGGAGCTCTCAGTGATTAAAGAGTCAAGCTGGGCATCAAAAAAATAATGACTTCAATTGCTGAATAATATTCCATTGTACATACATACCACATTTTGTTTATCCATTCATCTGTTTACGAAGCAACACTTGGGTTGCTTCCACATTTTGGCTATTGTGAGTAATACTGCTATGACCATGGGTGTACAGATATCTGTTTGAATTCCTGCTTTCAGTTCTTTTGGATATATACCAGAGGTGGCATTGCTGGATCATATGGTAATTTTATTTTTAATTGATTGATTTTTTTAGTTTTGGTATTGTTTGTCTCAGTTTTTTTATTGAGGTCATAATGGTTTATAACATTGTGTAATTTCAGGGGTACATTATTATTTATGGGTTTCTGTATAGACTGCATTGTGCTCAACACCAATAGTCTAATTTTTAATTTATTTTTTCTGAGGAAGAATAACCCTCAGCCAACATCTTTTGCCAATCTTCCTCATTTTTTGCTTGAGGGAGATTAGCCCTGAGCTAACATCTGTGCCAGTCTTCTTCTACTTTATATGTGACTTGCCACCACAGCTGAAGAGTGGTGTAATTCCATGCCCAGGATCCTAACCCACAAACCCAGGCCACCAAAGAGGAGCACATCGAACTCAACCACTGTACCATGGGGCCAGCCCCTCCATTAGTCTAATTTTTATCTGTCACCATATATATGTACCCCTTTAACCCTTTTGCCCACCTTTCCACCCCATTCCCCTCTGGTAACCAATAATCTGTTCTCTTTGTCCATGTGTTTGTTTATCTTCCACATGTGAGTGAAATCATGCAGTGTTTGTCTTTCTCTGTCTGGCTTATTTTGCTTAACATCAAACCCTCAAGTTCCATCCATGTTGTTGCAAATGGGACGATTTTGTCTTTTTGGGGGGGCTGAGTAGTATTCCATTGTATACATAAATGTACACCACATCTTTATCCAATCATCAGTTGCTTCCACGTCTTGGCTATTGTGAATGATGCTGCAATGAACATAGAGATGCATAAATCTCTCTGAATTGTTAATTTCAGGTTCTTTGGATAAATACCCAGTGGTAGGATAGCTGGGTCATGTAGTACTTCTATTTTTAATTTTTTGAGAAATCTCCATACTGTTTTCTATAGTGGCTGCACCAGATTGTATTCCCACCAGAGTGTATGAGGGTTCCCTTTCCTCCACATTTTCTCCAACATTTTTTATTTTATTGTCTTGCTAATTATACTACCTTACACATTATAGGTATAATCTCATTGTAGTTTTGATTTTCATTTCCCTAATAATTATTAGTGATGTTGAACATCTTTTCATGTACCTATTGACCATCTGTGTATCTTCTTTGGAGAAATGTCTGTTCATATTCTCTGCCCATTTTTTGATTGGGTTGTTTGTTTTTTTGTTGTTGAGTTGCACAAATTCTTTATATAGTTTGGACATTAACCCTTTGTCAGATATATGATTTGCAAATATTTTCTCCCAGTTGGTGAGCTGTCCTTTTATTTTGTTCATGGTTACCTTTGCCTTGCAGGAGCTCTTTAGTCTGGTGTAGTCCCACTTGTGTATTTTTTCTTTTGTTTCCCTTGCCTGAGCAGACATGGTATTCAAAAAGATGCTGCTAAGACTGAGGTCAAAGAGTGTACTGCCTATATTTTCTTCTAGGAATTTTATGGTTTCAGATCTTACATTCAAGTCTTTAATTCATTTTGAGTTAATATTTGTGTATGGTGTAGGATAATGGTCTACTTTCATTCTTTTGCATGTGGCTGTCCAGTTTTCCCAATGCCATTTATTGAAGAGACTTTCCTTTCCCCATTGTATGTTCTTGGCTCCTTTGTCAAAGATTAGCTGTTCATATGTGTGTGGTTTTATTTCTGGGCTTTCAATTCTGTTCCATTGATCTGTGTGTCTGTTTTTGTGCCAGTACCGTGCTGTTTTGATTACTATAGCTTTGTCGCATATTTTGAAGTCAGGGATTGTGATGCTTTCAGCTTTGTTCTTTTTTCAGGATTCCTTTGGCTATTCGGGGTCTTTTGTTTGTCCATACAAATTTTAGGAATTCTTTGTTCTATTTCCGTGAAGAAAGTCATTGGGATTCTGATTGGGATTGCATTGAATCTGTAGATTGCTTTAGGTAATATGGACATTTTAACTATGTTTATTCTTCCAATCCATGAGCATGGAATATCTTTCCATTTCTTTATGTCATCATTGATTTCTTTCAATAATGTCTTATGGTTTTCATTGTATAGGTCTTTCATCTCCTTTAAATTTATTCCTGGATATTTTATTCTTTTTGTTGCAATTGTAAATGGGATTGTATTTTTGAGTTCTCTTTCTGCTGGTTCATTATCAGTATATAGAAATGCACCAGACTTTTGTAAGTTGATTTTGTACCCTGCAACTTTGCTGTAGTTGTTGATTATTTATAATAGTTTTCTGGTGGATCCTTTAGGGTTTTCAATATAAAAAGTCATGTCATCTGCAAACAGTGAGAGTTTCCCTTCTTTCTTTCCAATTTGGATACCTTTTACTTCCTTTTCTTGCCTAATTGCTCTGGCCAAAACCTCCTGTACTATGTCAAATTGGAGTGGTGAGAGTGGACATCCTTGTCTTGTTCCTGTTCTCAGAGGGATGACTTTCAGTTTTTCACCATGAAGTATGATGTTGTTTGTGGGTTTGTCATATATGGGCTTTATTATGTTGAGGTTCTTTCCTTCTGTACCCATTATGTTGAGTTTTTATCATAAATGGATGTTGCATCTTGTCAAATGCTTTCTCTGCATCTATTGAGATGATCATGTGGTTTTTATTCCTCATTCTGTTAATGTGGTGTATCACACTGATTGATTTGTGGATGTCGAACCATCCCTGTGTCCCTGGTAGAAATCCCACTTGATCATGGTGTATGATCCTTTTAATGTATTGCAGCATTTAGTTTGCCAATATTTTGTTGAAGATTTTTGCATCTATGTTCATCAGCAATATTGTCCTGTAATTTTCATTCTTTGTGTTGTCCTTGCCTGGTTTTGGTATCAGGGTAATGTTGGTCTCATAGAATGAGTTAGGAAGTGTTCCATCTTCTTCAATTTTTTAGAATGGTTTGAGAAGGATAGGTATTAAATTTTCTTGGACGGTTTGGTGGAATTCTTCAGGGAAGCCATCTGGTCCTGGAATTTTATTTTTTGGGAGGTTTTTGATTACTGTTTCAATCTCTTTACTTGTGATTGGTCTATTCAGATTCTCTATTTCTTCTTGATTCAGTTTTGGGAGGTTGTATGAGTCTAAAAATTTATCCACTTCTTCTAGGTTATCCAATTTGTTGGCATATAGCTTTTCATAGTATTCTCTTATAATCCTTTTCTATCCTTTCACTTGCAATATGTATGTGTCTTTAGATCTAAAGTAAGTCTCTTATAGATGGCATATAGCTGGGCCCTGTTTTGGTTTGCTTGTTTTATCCATTCTGGGGAAATTAATTTAACATAATTACCAACAGGGGAGACTTACTTTTGACATTTTGTTATTTGTTTTCTTTTTGTTGTATAGCATTTTGTCCCTTATTTCTTTCATTATTGCCTTTCTTTGATTTTAGTTGATTTTTTGCAGTGACATGTTTTGATCCCTTCCTATTTCCTTCTGTGTGTATTTATAGATATTTTCTTTGTGGTTACCATGGGAATTACATATAACATCCTGAAGTTTTAAGAATCTATTTTGAATTGATACCAACTTCAATCAAATACAAAAATTCTACTCCTTTACAGCTCTGCCTTCCCCTACTGTATGTTATTGAGGCCACAAATTACACCTTTATATATTATGTAGTTATTGACATAGATTTACAATTATTTTTATGCATTTGGCTTTTAAATCCTTTAGAAAACAAAAAGTGAAATTATAAACCCAAACTATAGTAATACTGGTTTTTATATTATTCATGCATATACCTTCATCAGAGACCTTTATATCTTCAAATGACTTCATATTGCTGTCTAGCATCCTTTCATTTCAAATGAAGGACTCTCTTTAGGATTTCTTGTAGGTCAGGTCTAGTGGTAATGAATTCCCTCAGTTTTTAAAATCTGAGAATGTCTTAATTTCTCCCTTGTTTTCTGAAGGACACTTTTACTGGATATAGAATTATTCTTGGTTGACACTTTTTTTTTTCTTTCAGCACTTTAAATATATCAATTTACTGCCTTCTGGCCTGCAAGTTTTCTCCTAAGAAATCTACTTATAATCTAATTGAGGATCCCTTGCATGTGATAAATTGCTTTTCTCTTGCTACTTTCAAGATTTTCTCTTTGACTTTTGACAGTTTAATTATAATGTGTCTCAGTATGGGTCTCTTTAGTTTTATCCTCCTTCGAGTTCTATGAATTTCTTTCTTTTGTATGTTCATGTCTTTCATCAAATTTGGGAAGTTTTCAGCCATTATTTCTTTCAAATAATCTTTCTACTCCTTCCCCCCTCTTCTGGGATTCCCATAATGTATATAGTGATCTTCTTGATGGTGTACCATAAGTTTCTTAGGCTCTCTTTACTTTTCTTCATTCTTTTCTCTTTTTTGCTTCTCAGACTACATAATTTCAAATGACCTATCTTCATGTTTGCTAATTCTTTTTCTATGTGTTCAAGTCTGCTGTTGAACTCTTCTAGTGAATTTTTCAAATCAGTTATACTTTTCAGCTCCAGAATTTGTTTGGTTATTTTTAAAAATGATTTCCATCTCTTTGTTGATATCTTTATTTTGTTCACATATTATTTTCTTGATTTCCTTTAGTCTTTGTCCATGTGTTCCTTTAGCCCTTCGAGCATAGTTAAGGCAATTTGTTTAAAGTTGTTATCTAGTAATTCCAGTGTCTGTTTTTGTCAATGACAGTTTCTGGAGATTTATTTTTTTCTTTTGAATGGGCCATATTTTTCTGTTTCTTTGGGTACCTGTGATTTTTTTGTTGAAAATTGGGTATTTAAAAAAATAGCCACCTCTCCCAGTCTTTGCAGACTGGCTCTGTGCCAGGGAAGAACTTTACTAATTACAGGGCAAGTTCTGAGCCTTGGGATAAGCCCAGGGTGGAAACTAAATTTCTTCTCATATCTTTTTTAGGTATGCACCCTACCTGGGCTTGTGTTTGCTTTTTTTCTTTTAATTTCCCCCATATACATAATTGCTTTTAAATGCCTTAATTTCTCAAAGAGTCTCAGCCTAGCTTCTTCTTGGGGCCTTCAATGTTCTATTGTATTCCTTTACCCTTAATCTATTGCTCCAGGCATCTGCAGGTCTGCAGTCTCCCTGCAACTTTCATGCACCATGATGCCTGCCATGGCACTCCATAACTTTTTCTGGCCTGATATCCAAGCTATGCCATTTTTCCTCATCTGAAAACTAATATACCTATCTTGCTGTCATTAAGTTTTGAAAATTTTAATTTTAGGCAAGAATAGCTGGGAAGGTCATGAACAGACTAGAGAAGTCTAAGAGTTCTATGCTATAGGAAGCCCAAATAATTATTGGTACCTTATGGTGATTCTTAAGTGAATAGTTACCAGAAGGCCAAGTGCCAAAAAGACATTATAGAATGTTAGGCTTAAGAGGACATTTAGAGCCAACTGCACCCTGAGAAGTTCTGTGCTGTGATGCAAATTAAGGAGTACTGTCTTGCTCTGTAACTGGTTGTGTGACCCTGGTCTGTTCACAGTTCTTGACTTCTTTAACTGTATGATATATTAGTTTATGGCAGCCATATCTAGTACCTGTCCCTTGAGTGGTTGAATGCCTGGTTCCAAAAAGGATGAGATCATTATTCCCGAGTGTTACAGGGCTAAAGGTGCCACCATTGGTTCTAAGCCAGTCTTTGATCAGAATCAATACCAACCACAGAGCAGAGGTGGATGGAAGCAAGGGTCTGACAGCAATATACTTGAAAAACAAACTTCTCCTGAAGGGGCACTCATCTGGCTCTGTATAATAGAAATTCACTGGGAAATGTTTCTAACTTATTTGAGTTAATGTGAAAAAAGACAAAAAAATTTTAAACTAATATTTACTTTTTAATTTTATACAGTAATTGTGACATTAATGCTTCAAGATCACAGTAAATAATAAGCATTTTATGGAATTCTTATATACAGATGTAGAGGAGGTATAGAGTTCCTCTACCCTCTCTGGGTCCTTCTGGTTGGGGTATGAATTAAATTGACATGAGACAGAATAACAGGAGAAAAATAAAACAAAGCTTTATAACATGTATACATGAGAGAGACCCAGGAAACTGGGTAACTCACCAAAATGGCAGAGGTTCTCATCTTAAATACCATCTTCAGCTAAAGACAAAGGAGGTTGTTGGGGCTTGGGGAGTCAGCTATGAGAGATTACCAGGAAAGCACAGTAAACAAGAGTAAGGTTATTATTGCAGATCAATATGCCTTCCATATTGGTAAGAGTTTCTAGAGAGAAGGTCACCCCCCCTTCTTCCTGGTACAGAGAGGGAGATAACTTTACAAACGGAGATTTCCCTCACAAATGTAAATGTCTCTTACAAAGGGTAAATTCTACTTTTCAGAGCTTCTCTCCTGTCTGCAGATTTTAAAAGTAACCAGCCCAAATAACCCTCATGCCAAAGAGACACATTTTCAGGTGGCCAATTCTGATCCCCCACACAGATTGTAAGATACTAAAAAGATTGACATGCTGGATATCAAAGGAGATGTCAAATTAGTAGAAGGAAACATCCAGTAATTAAAGAGACTACTATAAGTTTAATTAACATACAACATGGTTTATATAATCTTGGCTTTTTAAGTGCTTGTCCTCTTGTTTTAATTTTTCTGATTCTGACAAAATGGCCCTCTATAATATAAAGTTTTACAAAGTATTGTCAGCTGTCAGCTCTGTAATGGGCCTTGGTCTAGAAAAGTGCTGAGAAGACTGAGGCACCAGCACCCACTTCAGTACTCCCACTTCAACAACATTTAATACTATGCGTTTTGTGCCTTCTACAAAATTAAAATAGCAGTTAATGTTTACCAAATGTTTACTATGAGTCAGGGAAGGCTCTAGGAACTGCAGATCTAATGGAACAAGACTAACATCCTCCATTTAAGGAAACCTAATAAAGTTTACTCTTCTCTCTGACTGTCCTTTTTCACCTTTTACAGGCATCACTTAATGCCATTGGGGGTCCCCAGGGTTAAAAATGGTTTCCGATCCATTCCGATCAAGTGACATTGCTTATTCTGTGAACTCATAAAGCTAAGCCTAAGTTGATGGGTTCAGGAAGAGACAGGGGTCTAAAAGTTATTTCCCATTTGGGTTTCAGTGAAATCTAAGTGTAGTATATACCTATTGGGTTGTCTGTTCATCCTTCTCCACTGCCACCCCTAACCTTCATCCCTTTTCAGAAAACTGCACATTCATAACTACAGGCTTGCTGAGGGACCAGCCACGTTTGGATAACGTGGCCTTGACCCAGACCCAGAATCTGGTACAAGAGTTAATATCCCACCCTGCTGGGCCAATCAAAGCCTCTTTGCTGAGAATTTGGAATATTACCAAGACATTTCCTTCACAGCCTGAGTGGGTTTTAGAAGGCAGGCGATAGAAGCCTGGGAGCTGGGAGCGTGCATGTGCTGCCATATAGACTGAGAAGCAGAAAAGGCTGGTCTGCAATGAGAGATGAAGGGAAAACAGAAGTTTAGAGAGGAACAGAGATAAGAGAGAGACTGAATCTGGCAGTGTTAGGTTGCCCACTTCCAGTCTGTTTGTAGAATTACTCTCTCGTCACCCCCATTTGTGTAAACAACCAGATCACTAAAGACATAGACAAGATTCATGTATTTCAGAGAAAATACTTTCCTGTTTGCTAAAGAGAAAACAAAAATTAGAATCATTTGTTTCTAAATCAATGCTAGTATATTCTAGGAGTCAGTAATATTTTGGAATTAAGTACTTTCACCTCCCTCTACACTACTCCCTCAGAAGAAAGGTAATACCCAGCATAAGGTATCAGGACTGAGGCAGTACTGCATCGAAGTGAACTCACAGACCCTGGAGCGAGACTCACTGGTATAAATCCCAGGTCCACCAATTACTAGGAATGTGACCTTGGGCAAGTTACTTAACTTTGCCAAGGAAAGAGAACTCTTAGGGTTGCTAGGAGGATTAAAATATTTCAGTATATGTAAGGCCCTAGGAGCAGTGTCCAGCATGCAGAAAATGCTGAATAAATGATAGCTATCATTGCCTAAGTGATTCTTGGTTCTCACTCTGCCTAGAGTAGAATATGAGGCACCATTTATACTACTTCCTCTTCCCCCACAATAGATGCTCCACACACACGAACTTTTCAATCATTGATCAGAACTCCAGGTGAGCACTATTTGAATCAGAAACAGCAATGTTAGAAGTACCTTGAAAACAACTTCTCCTCACTGCCCCCTCATCCTACACTTACTTTCTAAGAGGCTATTTTTGTGAGTGAGCATTACAGAACATTCACTTTAATTTATATATATAAAATTATAATCTATATATAAATATATATAATGAGTATAATCTGTATTTTATGATACTTTGTGTTCTGTACAATTTTTATAAATGGACTAAAAATTTTTGTTTCAAAAATCCATACGTTAAGTATGCTAAAAAGCCAGATAAAAAGATTGGAAATCATCCATTGATTGTGCTGGATAGCTGATGTTTGGAGAGAGCCTGGAAGGAAAGGAGTGGCATAAATTACACTTTCACATTGATGGACATGCACATCCCAGGACTGTGGTTCAGCCTGGTAGTCACTCCCATTAGTGATACCAAGGAATGAATATCCTATTAAGTACCCCATTAAGGACCAAGTTAAAAGGACTATTTTAAAGACTTGCAGAACATATACTCTTCTGTCTTTCTTCCAAACAAGGGTACGGGATTTCTGTGCACCATTTGAGCTACAATCTTCTTAAGGAGAAGGTGAAAGAGCTTGAAGGGAATCAGAGAATGGAAACCAGTGATCAAGCATTGTGCAAAGGAAGAAGGAATTCTTACTCTGAGTGGAGATGTGATGCGCACATGGTGGAGAACAGAAACCTGCCCCACTGAGCCTGCACAGGAAGCACCAGACTCCTCAGGGGCGCAAAGATTTAACCCTTGGAGAAGAAGGAGCACAAAGCAAAAGGGACTAACCACATGGAATCAATAAATGTGGTTTTGAATGAACCAGGGGAAAAGGCACTGAACTTGAAGAGTTCCAGGCTGGTGCAGAAACCAGGTGTGGTGAGGTTCCCCAAGGCATACAGATTGACAGGAGCGAGAAACACAAAATCACCTCCACTAGCCACCCATGACTGGCACAGCTGTGCAGTCAGCCCTTCTCTGTCTAGAGTCACCATCTCTATGACTTTGTCCGTCGCTGCTCCCTGTGATGTTCTTTTCACATGGTCTAAACATTAGTGGTGGTAGTTTTCACTGTGATTTCCCCAGGATCCTGAGTGGAACGGACTAAAGTAGGAAAGTTAGCAGGAGTTAAGAAAGGGGTCCTACTATGCAGATTATGCTATGTTACTCTCTAATTCCGTTAATCTTATTAAAATTTGCTTTATAGAAGTTAACGTGTGAAAAAATGGGGCGGAATTATGGCATGAATTTTACCAGTTGTTTTATCTTCGAGTCTCCTGAACATGTCTAACATACTGAACTCTAGCCGAGCCCAATATTTTAGTTATTTTTAAAAGATCTTTCTCCACATGACATTTCTCAGCAGATAAACTCAGAGTTATTGATTCTGAATTATTTCACTGTGTGTGTGTGTGTGTGAGAGAGAGAGAGAGACAGAGAGGAAGACCAGCCCTGAGCTAACATCCGTTGCTAATCCTCCTCTTCTTGCTGAGGAAGACTGGCCCTGGGCTAACATCCGTGCCCATCTTCCTCTATTTTATATGGGACGCCGCCACCGCATGGCTGACAAGCAGTGCATCGGCAGGCGCCCAGGATCCGAACCCACAAACCCTGGTCTGCCAAGCGCCAACTAAACCGCTGTGCCCCTATTTCATGTTTTTCTATGTTGTATGGTAGAGAAGGAAGTTTTATATTCAAGAAATATTTCAGGGGGAAAATAGTCTCTTTCACTTTGGTTACTTTTTATTCCTATTACTTTCAAAAGAAAGAGAAGTGTCTTCAGAAAAGATAATGTCAAGCAAAAAGTCACTCATATAAGTCACAGATATAGATCCAAGAAACAAATCACTACTATCCCCTTTATAGTACAATAGTTGTAAGCACCAATATCCAACTGGTTCATTAATACAAATTCATCTTGCTGTTAAAGATACCAACACCTTTAAGTTGAAATAGAGCTGTTCATCAGCTGTTTCCTCATTCATTAAAATGACAAGTCAACCAAAACACTGACATGGTAGAATGGCAATACATTTGCTAGTGTCATGGAAATACAAATACTCAGTGCAATTTAATTCACACAATCTCTTAACACCATAGTAATCTAACAAGGAGCCCTGAAGCCTTTGTTATAAAAAACATTCTTAGCCATTTAAAATAGTGCTTCAGAGAAAACCTTGAGCTGACAGGATTCCATGCATTTGTACCCATATGTAGGATAATCATTTAGACATTTTGACTCTCTGATGACCTTTTTGGAGACGCTATAATATCCTTTGTTAATGAAAGGTCACTTTCCATCTGATCACCTTTTCAAGAAATGCCGTATTTAAGCCATCTAAAAGAAATATTCAGGATATTGGAGGAACAAGATTCATGTTTTACTGAGATAAGTCTGTTAAAATTACAAAATGTATTTTTCTGAAACAGGCCTGAGAAAGAATGTCAAGACAAAGTGTCTTAGTATGTTCTGCCTAGAAAGTGAATTTATGCCACATATGTATTCGTGAAGTTATAGAACAGAGGTGTAAGGTCATAGATGGCAAATTAATCATCATAGTGATGGCATATACATTAAAACTTGGGTGAGTAAATTAAATTTCTACAATGAATGAATTTAAAAGTTATATTTCCCTATAATAAATACACAATAAATACAGTATCTTACAACAAACTTGTAGCCCTAGACTCAAGGTTAAGGGTTAAATTCCATAGGACAGGGCAAAAAAAATTACACTTAAAAATAGAGTATTACAGGAGACTGTTTTGCCCTTCATAGAAAAAAAATTGGCCATAAACTCAACTTTATAATACTAAAAATTAGGGTATGTTCAGCCCTTTACCCTACTTGGCTAATGCTCTTCTCTCTCTGTGTTGTCATGGAGATTGATGAGTAAATCTTTTTCAGCTTCCGTTTTCTCTGTCCAAGAGTAATAACAAATTCATTGTTGCTTTCTCAAAAGTGCTTGCATCACTGATCTTATCCTCTCAAGGAAATATTACACTGACTTTTGTTTTCCTGTGGCTTCAAGTTTAATAAGAGCTAAATCAAAGTATTTACTGTCTATAATTTTCTTTTTCCACAAAGAGCAATGATTCTAGGATGTCATCTGGAATATCCTTTGGGATCAAATGGAAAATTCAAACAATATCGATGATTCAATCAACAAATGTTTATTGGCAATTATGTATAAGTACTATGATAAATAATCAGGGAGCTATTACATGAGTAAGGAATTCTCTCTTCGGGAAAGTTACAGTCTGGACAGGCTATGGTGCAAACACAGACATAATAGACTCCTCGTAATACAGAGCAGCTAACGGTGAGTGCCAAATGAATGCTATGGACTATGGTTGCCACTGGATTTCAAAGGAGAGAGATTGCTTTGGGCTGTGTTAGTGAGGTCAGCTACACCTCAGGTAAAGGTAGAATTTGAGCTGGGCTTTGGGGGACTAGAGGAGTTAAAGCATCAGGGTGGAATGGAGGGCAAAGAACAGCAAATGTTGAAGGGGGAGAAGAGGAGATATTTCCAGAGTTTACTGAAAAATGTGCAAGGAATTGAAGTACGCTTTAGTAGGTTGGAGATCTGAATATATTTCATATAAATATTGATCTGTGGATATTTTCACAATATACCTTTGAAAAGGTGGCACTTATATGGTTGACTCTCCTGGCCCCATCCAAAGCCACAGGGCAATTGCCATGGCCATGATGAAACCACCCTATACCAGGACTTCCCCGACCCTTAATCTCTCATGTCTTAGACTTTCAAGCCAACTCCCTCTCCCATATCCAGAACTTTGCTTCAACGTGGATTAGGATTTATAATCTTACTATTATCAAGTCTTAAAGAAAATTCCCAGCCTCCATTCATTTAACAATCTTTTGAATTGCAGCACTGCTCAGAATTTGGTCTTCCAACAGTACCTGGCTCAATGATCATTTTTACTTTAAAAAAAATTCATGAACAACGGCTAATTAGAGATTTGCAGTCTCAGACCTGAGCCATGATTTTATTAGTTAGGATCAGAACACAGAGTATATAGAGCTCCAGAAATAAAATAATCAAATCAAAAGATTCAGGAAAGAATTACACAAATGTCTGCCTGTATGCAAACACCCCTCACAGTCCTCCCTTGTTGAGGATTCAGGAGAAAGATCACACTTCCCCTCTCACCCCACCCCTCTTTGTTAGCCAAACAGTTGCCTTCCTTACAGGAGAAAGCAAAAGATCTCCCACTCACTGCATTGCCATTAATTTGCAATGTGATTTTGGGCAACTTGCTTAACTTCTTGATATCTCAGTACTAACCCCATGGGGTTGTTGGGAGAAGTAGCTAAGTTAATACTTGTAAAGTGAAAAGAACAGTGTCTGGCATGTGGCAGTGCCAGTGGCAGCAGCAGCAACTGTAGTAATAGTAGCAGTTGCTTGTCATGTGATCCAGTTTCAATTTCAATATAGCCTTGGTGTGGTGAGGGTTTGCGGAATTGCAGAATAGGAATAGGAAAAAAGAAACTGTAAGAATTCACTACTTTATTTCCTAAAAATTGGGGGAATATTTGTGGGACTTGAATTTTGAAGGTGTTTGACCAAGAGGATCATAATTTTGAATCCAGATGAAAGTATTGCTATCAGTATGATCACCAGAGTCTGCATTCAGTATGTTGTTACATTTCAACAGTTTTCTGCGTTAGCTATGGCAAACTTGGATCTAATGGTGACCGTGTTAAATTGTATAAATAGATAAGAAATCCTTTGGCATAAGACAGCAGTGGTTCTCAGACAATTTGGCAGTGTTTACAGACAAGTTTTATTGACACGACTGGCAGGGTGCTCCAGGCTCTAGTGAGTAGAGGCCAGAGGTGCTGCTAAATATCCTACAATGAGCAGGACAGCACCCCACAACAAAGAATGATCCAGGCCAAAATGACTATAGTGCCAAGGTTGAGATACTCTGATGTAAAAGAAGAAATGCCAAGACTTGGAACGATGAAAATACTGGCTTTGAGCCATATGAATGTTACTCTCATTCATGCCTCACTATGTCCCAAAAGGCCAAGAAAATTATTTGTATCCCATTGCAGAGGAAGTTCTTAACTAGGAGACAAGGCAACCTGAGGTCTAGTTGTTAGCCTCCTGTTTCATTTGCCAACCCAGTGTGCTTATGAATACATCATTCTCAGTGGAAGGGCTTCAAGTTATGTGAAAGTTCAGTAATATAGACTTTCGATCGCCAAAGCTGCCATTGTGCAGTGCCTAATTTGCTGCCCACCGTAAATCACACGGAACCCCTAATCTGGCACTCTGACCTGAGATGACCAGCCAGCTACCTAGGGGTATGCCAGTGACTTTGGACTCCTTTCTTCTTGGAAAGGGCAGCAAGTTTTCCTTCACCGGGACAGACACATTCTGCATTTGGATTTGCCTTTTTCTGTCTGTCCTGCCTCTCCCAGCATCATTGTCTGTGGATTCTCTTTTGCAACAGGAAATGATCAAGAATGAATTTTGGGACAAGTCATTTTGGACTGTAAAACACAGTGAAACACATTAGAAAGAATAATCAAAAGATCTTTTAAAGATCCTAAATCTAAATTTTTTTATGATGCCTGAAACTTGATTACTTATTGTAAAAGAAATAGTAAATTGCAAGAGATCAGTTGCATTGCTTAAATGGGTGTTCAATTAGTAGTTGAAATGTTGAGTAACAAAGAAATTTCTAACTTTCTTTTGAGTAGTTTAGAAAAATAGAATTCTACTTTGAGCAGTGTGTTTTTAAAATAAATTAGAAATGAATGGCATAAACACAGGAATATGGATCTAATAACCCTTACTAAATAGTTAAGCAATGTTGCAGAGAAGATTGCAGACTACCTTCCCTTAAGATCACAAGATAGCTTCTAGTAGCTTGTAGGTCAAGATATTTCTTCACTTACCTCTATTCAGTCGTAGAATGAAAGCTCTTCTCATTAAGTCTGACTGGACCAGCTTTGGTGACTTCCCCACCCCTGAACCAATAGTATTTGCCTGAGGTTGTCATGTGTTAATTGGCTCTAACTTAGGTTTCTGC
Organism: Tapirus indicus; assembly: GCA_031878705.1. Taxonomy (NCBI): domain Eukaryota; kingdom Metazoa; phylum Chordata; class Mammalia; order Perissodactyla; family Tapiridae; genus Tapirus; species Tapirus indicus. The sequence continues at coordinate 72,778,949 of CM062921.1, read as the reverse complement.
TTCTATTATGGTAAGGCCATGGAATCACCATATTTGACTTAGACTAATCAGGACCCACCTCTATGGCTGGGAATGGGATTATTATCTCTGGAATCACATGAGTCATAAGGGGAACAAATGGATGATGTATGAAAATTGAGGTTCTGATGCAAAGGAGGAAAGGAGAGGTAGATGCTGAGGGAAGAGTGTCCACAAGGAGTGAAATTCTCTTTCCCTTGTAGAGAGAGTCAGGGTCACATACACGCCAACACTGTAACCCTAACTCCCTTCTTCTCGTCTGTTTTCCTGGTTGTGCGAAAATCCAAACACAGCCACGTGTCAGTGTCAGCTTCTGTTTCAGCGAAAAATTTACTATGTTTTGGGATGGGGTGGGAGGGAGGGAGAACACGTCAGTAAAACGTTCAGACCTGCAAAACCAAGAGTCCTGGGGAAAGGAAGCAAGTGGTTCATGAGCTGTAAGTGTGCGAAGAATCGTCTTGTCTCTGCAACACCCAGCTGTACTCTTGGGTTCCTGTATCTGTGTATTCTGCTATTGGGAAAATAAAACTGTATATGTTGCTAATTCAAAGCATACATTGCATCTGAAAGGCTCCAGCCAACCCCGCATTGTGTCACTCTTGGTAGCACAGATCAAGCTGACCCACAGAGGAGGGCAGAGCAAAGAGAGGATGAGAGAAATTGAGCAGGAGCTCTGATCCAAATGTGCCTGAAACCTAATGTGCCTTCTGACTGTTCTTGGGAAAATGAAGTTCATTGTCTTTGATTCAGTTTTAAATGGAGTTTCTGTTACTTTGTTCCCCGCAAAGCATCCAAATAGATACACTATGATACAACGGAGGCCATGAAGAGAATGGTGAGAAACAGAGCCATTCTGAGATTCTTCCTTAATTCCTATTCCCAATAGCAAAGGTGCATAAAGATTACTCTTACCCTTCACTGGCGGAAGGACTATGGATTCAGAGCCCTCGGGAGTGACTCTACTGTGGGTTCAGCCACTCTGCTGAATACAGATACCTGCCCAGTAGAGTTGCTGGTCAGACGTCGCAATGAAGGAGGAAAGACATGAGTACTAGCTGTATCCTTTAAACCAAGCTTTACCTCAGTCTGTACCTCCTTACTTTCTTTGTCCTTTATTTATTTTTTAAACTTCCCTTCTCTTTGTGATTATCTCTCCCATTATTACCAGTATTTGGGCAAAGGTTAAATTCATAATGGACTTCAGAATATTAAGGAAGTATTGAGATGAAATGAGAGGCGTAATGGACATAACTGGAAGCTTTGTAAAATCAGAAAACATCTAAATCTTTACTTCTAGATGCAAGAGGTTGGCATGACTTTGGATTGCATTTCATTGGTAAGGGGATGAGAGTGCTTGCTGTTATGTGTGGAAACTTGCATGATCTTAGACAGGAAGATTTTTGGAAAGCCTCAGAAGAAGGATTTGTAGTGTGTATGTGTGTGTGTGTGTGCTGGGAAGCTAAGTGCCGGAATACGGGGGTGTTGGAATACAGGTGTGTTTTTTCTGCCCAGCACCCATCATTTGGAGAACTGTCTTCAACCACTCCATATGGTATTTGAAATGTTAGCCCAGTACCTTTGAGATCAGATGGCAAAATGGGATTAAATGTGCAAGAAATTTATTTGAGGAAGTGCCTATCAGAGAATATGGGGAGAGAGCCAGGAGAGGATGGGAGAGCTGTCAGGTTTGGATATAGGTCTGATTAAAGAAGAGAGAGAAAATAGGAAGGAAGATGGAGTGGAAGAGTGACTGAAGCATAGTTCTCAAGTCTGTTCGGGGAATTCCTGTGTCCAAGGAGTCTGCAACCTCCAGGAATGGGCTTGCCTCACATCCCTGCTGAGCTCAGTTGTTGGCTGGGAGCAGCCTGTGGAGGAGTGTGGGCTCTGTGCTAACCTAGTGATGGATTTCAGAGCACAGCATCAGGCCCCTGCGTCATTTAGGGCCCTTGCAGTCGGATATCTGAGAGATGCATTCCCCTTGAGTGCACAATCAGTAATAGAAGGGAACATGCTGGACTACCCACTCCCACCACAGGGAAGTGAGACTAAGTTGGGTCAATGACACACACTTTCAGGAATTTCAATTTCCAGGGAGAAAACCCACAAAGGACTTAAGGTGTCAAGAGCAGAGGCACATGATGGCAGAACCCACAGGGAAGTTCCTGCTGCTGAGGACTTTGGTGCTGCCTTGATTGCATTTCAAGATTTTATGGTTCAGCACTTTCTTTGACTATATGGATCGTTCAGTATAATTTCCATATACCCCTGTGTTTTAAAAAAATTTAGAGTTATTTTCTATTGCTTGTAAACTTCCAAGAACCATAGCTGAGGTGGGGGTAAGGGGCTAGCTTTTAAAAACAAATAAATGCTTTTAGAGAAATATAAAAGTAGGTATATAGTATTGTTTAAAATTTTTTTAAATTTACATACATGATATCATATTGTATGTGTTCTTCTGGAAAGTTGCTTTTTTGTTTAGCATTATTAAGATTTCATCCATGTCAATAGTTCATTATGAAATATTCCTTTGAATGAATATAGTATTCATGAAGAAGAGAATGGATATACCAGATGGTATATATGTACAGTAATAAGGATTATAATTTTTCACAATTACAAAGCTCCCTCTGAATGTATGTTTTTGTGTCTTTTGTGCACCTGTGCACATATTTCTATAGAATGCATACCTGAGTGTAATTGCTGTGTCCTAAGGTACCCACTTCTTTAACTATACTGATATCGTCAATTGCTCTTCATAATGGTTGTAACAATTTACTCCACTGTCAGGAATACAGAAGATTCTCATTGCTCCTCATCACTGAAATACTTCCTGTCTTTAGATTCTTAAATGTGATATATCCATAAAATGGAATTATTGTCAGTGAGTGCAGTATGGATACATACTACAACATGGATGAAGCTTGAAAATATACTAAGTGAAAGAAGGGAGTCCTAACGACCATATATTGTATGATCCAATGTCTGGAGGAGACAAAGCTACAGAGACAGAAAGTAGATCAATGATTGCCAGTGGCTGAGGGGTTAGAGGGAAATGGGGAATGAATGCTAATGGGTATAGGGTTTCTCTTGGGGGCAATGGGAATGTTCTAAAACTGATTGTGGTGATGGTTTCACAATTTTTTGAATATACTAAAAGCCACTGAATTGTACATTTTAAATGGGCGAATTATATGATATGTAAATTGTATCTCAATAAAGCTGTTACCAAAAAAAAAATGTTTGGAGACTACTGATCTAAATAGAGTATGAAATACTAGCAACAGTAGCAAAATGGCTGATGGAGAAATATGAAATAAAGAGACCACAGATTTTTATTGTTTATTGGCAATAGGGTTAAAAAAATGTAAAATTAGAGGCGACAGAGTTTGCAATCCAGGTGGACTTGCAGACATGTGGTATTGTGAATTGAAATGACATCAAGATAAGAGAGGGTCAGATTTTGTTGGCAGCACTGTGCATCTCCAACAGCTGTGATTTCAGAGACTGTCAAAGCCTGGTGATGTTGAGTGGCGGTGAGCTTTGGGTGTCCTATAAAATATAAGTAGATGACTGCCTTCTTTCTTTCTGATGTTCTGTGGTTAAAGTATTTTGTGAAAATTAAAGGTAAACAAAACCATGAGTCACTTTATAAATATTTAAAAGGAAAGAAAGTAATTTTAATTGTGTCAAATGTGGGTACAGAAAGGACTAGTATTGCAAATATAAGACTTCAAACTACACAGACACTTCTTGCTCTTTCTGGATAGCACACCTGCTTGTCAGCAAAGCTTTCTCATTCCTGGTGGAGGAATGATAAATTGCAATGCTTGTTATATCGTACAGTATATACTTTTGAGATGCTAAATATAACATAAATCTGTAGTTACTGATTACTTACGGGAGAAACAATATTCTCAGTTATGGTTTTGGTGATACTGCAATGTCAGTTCACATCCACTTACATCTGAATAGACTTTCACTCCATATGGGACTATAGTTCTAGATTTCCTAGAGACCTTGATTTAGTATGGTTTAACTATCACCCAGAATAATAAATTGTGCAGTCTATCTAAAGATAATCCAGGGTAGGATATTCTCTTAGTATCAAACTATAAAAAAAAATTGTCAGATCGTATATCTCACTTTGGAGGTTTGAAAATTTTCTCATCAAGAATTATCATGAAGAAACTTCTCTCTGTGAAAGATTCTGTCTTATTCACTTATGTACATACTATTTCAAGAGTTTTCAAGAAACAGTCCCTTATTAAGTTAGGTATAAGCTGATCATCATTATAGCTTTCTGCAGGCATGACATTTCTGTGGCATAACATATATCATCTATATAATTCTGGCATCTTGACATTCATTTTTCAAAAGGTTAATTTGTGAAATAAAAACTTTAAAAAAACTGTAATCTTAAAATGTATATATTTTATGCTCTAAAGATGATTTATCATCAAGCAAGCCCTGCCAAAAGGCCATTTGATAAAATGGATTTTCTGGATGCCTGAAATCCTCATCATTAACATCATTCCCTTAATGGCTCCTAAGAAGATGTTTGCATTTTAGCAAGGCTAAGCTTTTTTTTTTTTTTTTTAACCTGGAAATAGTCACTAACTGAGTAAACGAAGTGGACAGCCTTCAACCAGAAAGGTGCTAGGCATCTGATGAAAAGGGCTGATGTCAGGGAAAAGCCCTAGGAGGCTAGGATAGGGATGGCCACTTCAGTTGCTATTAGGAGTCTGGGAGGTATGGACATTAGCGAAATGGGCTACTGGGGGTGGCGGTGAGGGGAGCTGTAGGGAAGTGGTGCACATGCCCGTCCCAACAGCAGCAGCATGTGTTGAGCTCCAGCTGATGGTTGACATGCGGGACTGTTCTCAGACCTTCAGATTTTTCAATAGGCCAGCAACTTGGACATAAGCATGAACTCTTCTTATTGCTAAATGTTGACAACTAATTACATGTTTTAAAAATCTGAAAGTCAACAATTTGCAAGCCAAACATGTTAGTTCTGTGGGCTATATGAGGCCACAGACCACCAGTTTGAAACTTTCACAATAGAACATCTCTCAAAGGAAGCTGAAGAATATTGAAGACAAAAGTGGCCCTCTTAGCTGAACCTAGAGCGAACAGCGCCAGGAATTCTAATCTCTGCTCTTTGTAGACAATTCGTGATTAAACTCTGCACAATAAGTGTTCTCTACGGGCTAGCCCAGCTCCCTACCTGAAGATGGAGTTCAAAGGCAATACTCAACTCTTTCAACATTTTTAGAATAAGTAGAGAATCTGTCCTTTCCCAGAAGTCACAAGTCAATCTTCTGAGTGGAATAAAATCATGGGGGATGCTGCTGCTACTTCTGCCAGGGATTTAAGAGCATAAAAGCTATTGGATACTTACCTTACTCCACCTTTCTCAGATATAATGACTAGTACCTGGCTTTTTCAATGACAAATCACTGGGAGCTTGGAGTATGAAAGTCAGGCCAGAGAGTTGGGAGTTGGCATCATATACGTGACTAAGCCAATTAAGTTTCTGCTAAGGTTAAGAGCATTGAGCTCTGAAGCCAACTGCTTGGTTCAAATTCTGACTCCACCACTTACTTAGTAACTGTCTGAGCTTAACCCATCTGTAAAATGGGGATAGTAAAATACCTATCTACGAAGTTGTTGTGAGGATTAAATAAGTTAATAGTGTATAGTATAATTGTTTGCTGTTAAAGGAAAAATATTATTTTAGAAATTTGAGGAAACTGGGGCTCAGAAAAGCTAATTGACTTGTCCAAAGTCACACTACTAAAAAAAAAAAAAAAAAAAAAAAGCACATGCTGGGATTTGAACTCCAGTCTTTCTAATTCCACATACAGTATTGTGGTTTATTTAACCCACCCCCAAATTTCCTCCTAATGATGTTGGGTTTGTCTGGTTGCTTACTATATATGATTTGCACATAACCAGGTTTTGTTGCAAATCCTGGTTGCATTGGAATTTAATATATTATAGGAATCAGTGGTGGCACTTCTAAGCAAATAACCTTCTAAATGATTAAGTCTGAGTTCTTCAAAGAGGAAAATAGGTTCAAGACAATAAGGGAAGATTCACAAGGCAAAGCTGATACAGGTCCTATCACCCAGAAACAGTGGACTGCAAATAAAAAGGTTTGTCTAAAAGTAGAGAAAACTAAAAGCTTGTCATTTGGTGCTTGTTTGGGGATGTAGTAGATCAATTCAGGGGTGAATAGTAAACTAGGCAGTAAAGATCAAAAGAGGCCTTCCGAACTAAATGGCCTTACAAAATTAGTGTACACCAAAAAGTTCACTCAAAAATTTTTATTAGTTCAACGTCTATCAGAGAAGCCCTTCTAAATAGCAAGTGCTCAAATAACAGTCATAAAACCTCAGCTCAGAAGCAGATTAGTGATCATTTACAGATAAGGAAAGCAAGGCCCAGACAGATGAGTGACTTGCACAAGGTCACACAATGAGTTGTAGCAGAACTAAAACTAGACTCCAGGAACATAGATGTTAGTGGTTAGGAGCATGACCCTGGAATCAGATCATGTACAGCCAAATCCTACATTGTCTCTTGTTTCCTCTAGTACTATAGCAATTTCTGAACATCAATTTCCTCATTCTGAAAATAGGAGGAAGAGCAGCACTTGCTTCCCGTGGCTGTTCTGAGGACGTGATCCGTGAAAAGCACCATGAAGCCTGGCACAAAGTGAGCATTCCAGTGCCGCGGTTACTGTGATGATTGGCTGCTAGCTCAGTGCACTTTCAACTGCACAGTCACATAGCCATTTAATAAGGCAATGATTAGAATGGACTGTTTTATTGGGCTGATATAGAAAGGCACTGTTGGACCTTTTTATCACTGCCCCCACATCAGCTCAAAAGCAGTAAAAGCCATGGACAACTCGCACCTGATAGGATTTACCAGGCCTGGGACAAGGCTTCTCAGGAAACAGGTTCACTCAGGAAACCCAAGTCTGTCAGTAATGGGTGGCAAACAGGGTTTCAGTGAGGTAGTCAGACTCTGTGGACTGGTAAATCTGGACACATGTGGGCTAAAGGACACTGCAACTCCTTTTGGGAACTGAGGGAGAAATCTCAGCCAGGAGTAGAAGTATCAGCCTGCATCTTCCTCTTGATTTGCAGGTCCCTTGGCAACCTCCCTTTGCACGACCCAGGTCACAGGTTCCCCTCTGCTTATTACCCATGACTGCTTCCTCTCATCTCAAATCTCCTACTCTCCTGGGGGACCTGGAGACACCAAGAAAAGACTCCAACCACCACAATGCATCTACCCAGGAGGGGTCTGGCTGAGGGGGAAGGGGCAGGCGCGGGGCCCTGTGGAGGAAGAAGTGAGGGATGGGACTTTTCGACTTTCACCTAGGGCTACTGGAAGCTGGAGGAAGATTTTTCTGTCCCTTTTGAGTGATCAGATCATTGATTTTGCTGTCTCTCATCTTCTGAGACCTGTGCTCTAGAAGTGGACAGGCTGGGCTATGGAGGCATCCACCTCCCAGTAGGTTGCTGAGGAGCTGCTGGTGGTGTTGGACTCCGTGGGGCACTCCTCTGAGGGACTGGAGGCACAAGTAGGCACAGGTGTTGGCCAGGGCACAAGCCCAGGTGCCAGGTGCAGCCTGGGCTGCCGGGCTGGGGCCTAATAGGTGGATGGGAATGGGCTGGGCTCCTTATAGTGATTTCTCTGGTGAAGAAGTTGATGAGGAATGATGACAATAAAGTCAGTGAAATGTATTGGATAAATATTAAAACTTTTAAATGTATCCGTCATGCCTCTTGACTTTGGGTGAAATTCTTCATCAGCTGCTATTCTCATTCTCCTATGTAAGACAAGTGATTTTATTTTAATTGTGGTAAAATATACATAACATAAAATTTACCACTTTAACCTTTTTTTTTTCCTGCTTGAGGAAGATTATCCCCAAGCTAACAACTGTGCCAATCTTCCTCTATTTTGTATGTGGGTTGCCGCCACAGCATGGCTGCCAAGTGGTGTAGGTCAGCGCCTGAGATCTGAACCCACACACCCAGGCCGCTAGGGCAGAGTGTCCCAAACTTAACCACTACACCACAGGGCCAGCCCCCATTTTAACTGTACAATTCAGTGGCATTAAGTACATGCATTATGTGCAACCATCATCACTATCCATTTTTGGAACTTTTTCATCATTCCCAAACTAAACACTAGCTCCCAATCTCCCCCCTCCCCAGCCCCTGACAACCTCTATTATATTTTCTGTTTCTATGTATTTGCCTATTCTAGGTACCTCATATAAGAGGAGTCATACAATATCTATCCTTTTGTGTCTGGCTCATTTCACTTAATATAGTCTTCAAGGCTCATCCATGTTGTAGCATGTGTCAGAATTTAGTTCCTTTTTAAGGCTGCAAAATATTCCATTGAATGTATGTACCATATTTAGTTTGTCCATTCATCTGCTGATGGCCCAAAGTGATTTTTAAACAACTAGATATTTCATTTCCAAGATTTAAAAAAATTTTTAAATATATAATAGCCTTTCATATATGTGATCCCTTCCCTTAAATGTTTAAAGACATCAATTATACTTTTAAAACACATAAAGCCCTGCCCTGTTTGCTCTGTTACCTCCCAAGCAATTTAGTCCCTTTATTTTCTCTCCTCCACAGTGTCAGCTCGCCCCAAATATTCGGTAATTTTAGATCACGGGCTTATCTTCCTAAATGAGACTCTCTATAGAATGTCTATTGCCTTTATTTGTATGTCCTTTTGGGAGAGGGGGAGTGAGAGTCCAGGGAGCACCACAGACGTATATCCTGGCCGATTTCTGGTGGGAATGAGGGAGAAGCAGGATGTGCTACACCCCTCACAACTCCAGCCTAGAGGAAGATCCTCTTTCCCTCTTATCACTACAGACAGACAGGGGAGGACCCAGATGACTGGGCTGCCTTTGCTTCAGTCTCCCAACTAATCAGCTTGGCTGTTGTCCCAGGTCCTCCTCCTGTGATGGTTTCCCCACCTCCATTTCCACATCTGTAATGAGTGTGAAAATAGGAAAAATGATTCTAATAAATTAACATTAAATTTTTATCCTCTTTTCTTCAGTATTTCCATTAGAGAGAATCTTTTCTGGCAATATCAAGTGAATAACTAATTCTTTTAAAGAAAATACATTGCACCTATGGGGTGTGTATGTGTGTGTGTATATATATATGATTTTAAGTAATGCCATATAAAAAGGAACTGAGATTTTTAAATTGTATTGTTTTGTGTGTGTGTTTGTGTGTGTGTGTGTTTGTGTGTGTGTGTGTGTGAGGAAGATCAGCCCTGAGCTAACATTCGTTGCCAATCCTCCTCTTTTTTTCTGAGGAGGCTAACATCCGTGCCCATCTTCCTCTACTTTATATGGGACGCCGCCACAGCATGGCTTGACAAGCAGTGCCTCTGTCCACGCCCAGGATCCAAACCTGCGAAAACTCCGGGCCGCGGAAGCAGAGCACGTGTGAACTAAACCGCTAAGACACTGGGCCAACCCCTTAAATTGTGTTTTAAATGTGATGTTATTTGGATATACTTATTTAGAAAACGAGGCAATAAAATATTTCCATAATTCCAGGGGCTGAGGGTTCATATTGTAACTTTAACAATAAAAGGATGATCCATTCTTCTTGGGTAAAAATAATTCTTTTAAAGCTGCACAAATAAGTTAATACCAGTTACTTTAAAAATATGGAACATTGGTCCAATATAATTATCAAATTAGTTCTTATATGGTACAACAATTATAATTTTAAAATGGAAATGATGTCTTTAATGGAGAACTTTTTTGTGGATAAAGATTTAATACTCAGCAAATATTGATTAGGCAGAAAAGACAAACATGAAATTTCTAAACCTCATATATGGTCTAATGAAAAATAAAAATAAATGATAATGAAATAGAAGGCTTCAAACTAACAAGTTTTTGGTACTGTATTCCCATTTTAAGTTACCATAATTTTTTGATGAAGAAATAATTGCAAGCCATCATGAAGTTCTAGCTGTCTATAAGCCTCACTCAAGAAAGGCGTGGGTACCTCAGTTCCCAGGCTCTGTGGCCAGGCTCAGCTCAGTACAACCAATTCCAGGATCAGATTTTGCTCAAATTATAAAATGTAATCTTTATCTTTCCTCTTTCTCATTTTCCCTTTTTCTTTTCAGATGAAGGAAATGTTTGCTCCAAAGACCCTAAGTATATTTGTCTGCCTCCTCGTAAAGAGAGGCAGAGAGAGAGAGAAAATGAGAGGACTTTTTACAAAATGACCCAGAAATGAAAAATTTTAAATCATTATAAGGAGATTCATTCAGCCCATCCTTTATTATAGAACTATATAACCTGGTAAAGAGAAAGAATAGTTACTAGGCCTTGTAACCAGAACTGAATGCACCATGAACAGCAATCCATCCAGCGAACGCTGACTCGCACCAAACTATTGTCTACTAACTACCCGTAAGGTTTGAAGAGCCAATAATTTTCTTAACTCTATATATTTTGCTATTTTGTATAATCTCTACCCATGTTGTTCATATCCAGTTAAACAATATGTAGGGTTCAAAGTCAAATGTAAAATACTGCTTAAACAAGCAAGTAGAGGGCCATTAGTATACACGTTTCCCAATTCCTCCGTTCAGCTACCTTCCACATAGAATATTGAGCACTGCATTCAGACCCTATATATGGGCAACTTTCTCAGTCAGTTTCTCTGTATACATAACCGTGAAGGCCAATCTTCATGTCTATTTGACAAATGTCTGTCAGCTGACTGCTTTGGGATTAGCTTCTTGGCCTAGGGCTGAGCATTCAATTGGGATCAATACAGACCCCGTTCCTGTCTTCATGGAGGTTAAAGTTTGGTGTCATTTGGAAAATTTGTCATGATGCTTACTTTTCCAATTCTTATGATCCAAAATATGTTTCTATTTTGTCTTTTATTATGTAGTTGGATCTGCCAACAAAGCTTGGACAAACTATTGAAATTAAAGGAAAAATGCCTGGAAATAGCAAGGAATCGGTACCAACAAATCTTATCTGTTATTTCATTTTACTCTTGCAGCAGCCTCATTAGGCTTATGGAAGGCAAGTATTATTGCCCTCACTTTACAGAGGAGAATATATAGAGAGAGGTTAGATGACTTGGTGAAAGTCACGAAGAGCTACCTGGTGGTAGAAAAAGGACTAGAATTCTGGCCTCCTGCCAGGCAGGGTACCAGCAAATGACATCGCTATTCTTTGCTCTTTTTAAGCAAAGTCTCCTTTCTACTTCCTCCAAAGAGCCCACCTTTGCCTGAAAAGAAAAATTCTAGTGCATTGCATCCCAATGGAATCTAAATATGATCAGAATTAGTGTTCCTTAACCCCCCTTTAGTCAGTTGTCTTATCAAATTCCCACTTGAAGAAAGCTTTGCCAGAGACTTCCCAAGTTCTGAAAGTCTGAACTTAGGGCTGTTTCCTAGAGTTGGTAGCAAACCTTCAAGAACAGAAAAGGACTTATAGGTACTTAGAAGTTTACCTCATTTGAAAGACCAAAATCTTCCGAAAAAGAGTTGGTCATACATACCTACCCCCCCCCATGATATTTTCCTCTAGTAGATCTCCCAGTAGATCTTTGGTGTCATCACTAACTTTAATATTTTTACAAGTTTATTTCATATATAAAGTAGCTATATTAACATAAATTTAAATTAAAAATTCAAATATGCCTACATTCTTGCAAACATATCATACTGCTTTCATGTTTTAGACATAGAAAACATGTCTATGTTTTCTGCAGAGATCTTATCCATGTGCATTACAAATGCCATATGTAGTTTTTAATCATGGTTCAACTTTTTTTTTAATGTATGTAAATAATAATACCCTGGCTGACTTAAACACTCATTTTATTCACTTAAAAGATTTAGGGTTGATCTAAAGGAAGGAAAATCAAAGACCATTGCTCTATACTTGAACCCTCACCTGAAGAATGAAGTAAGAAATTCTTTCCTTTGTGGGTCAGAGAGAGTAGAAGAGAGATGTGCACAGTTTTGCATTTAATCATGGGAAGTACTTTGAGGTGAGATTACATGTGGAAGTAGAACAAGAGAAAAAATATCCTTGGGGAAGACAGGGAATAAATATAAATGACCCATTAAGAACTAGTCTAAAGATTTTCAGAGTCTAAAGCCTTCTCCATAATATGCCTAGCACGGTAAGTAAAAAGGAAAGGCTCCTTGAGATACGGATTCTATGCTCACTCATTATATGTAACTCACTCCCTCACTGTAGTCTCAAGTGCTCTAGATTTTAGATTTGTTCTTCAAAAAGACTGAATATTACTACATGCTGAGGCTCTTCAGAGCCCTTCCGACCACTCAAAAACCACAACTGGTAAAACCAAGAATTGTAAGATTGACTAGAACCTTGCTACTCAAAGTGTAGTTCTGGGACTACATCAGCAGCACCCGGGAGCTTGTTAGAAAGTTGGAATCTTAGGCTCCCGGCAGACCTCCTGAATCTGAATCTGCATTTTAACAAGATTCCCAAGTGACTGATATGCTTATTAGAGTTTGAGAAACGCTAGACTAAAACACGTCCCAGTGTCTTAGGATTTGCCAGTCTGGCATCTGCTTCCGCTCTCTGGCAACTTTATGTAAGTAGCTCCCAGACCCCATGGAAGGATTCTTCCTTGATTTTTTTCCTATCGAATGGAGACAAATGAGTGAGGGATTTCTTGAGACATGGTATATTCTCATCTTGGTCGTATTTATAGTAAATTAAAAATAGGGGACTAATATTCATCTGACTTGACGACGAATAAGAAAATAATACCTACTAATCTAATAATAATAATTCAGAATTTCTAGATGACAGTATTTTTAGCCCAACAGTCTGGTCATTACTATTCACAATTCCAAATTTGTCTCTAATTTGTATAACATATTTGCCTTGTGGTTAGTTTTAAGTTACTGTTGAGCAAGTGTCATTGGTTGCTTATTATCAAGAGTAGAAGTCTGAACACTTCTGCCCACCGTGCCTTAGTAGTAGAGTCACCAAGGAAAACACAACACAATCACTGGGTGGAACGCGGGTTTACTCACATAGAGAAGAAACAGAGCAAGAGCAGCTTCAATGGTGAGCATTGGTCCCCCATGACCAGTGGGTCCCCCCTGGTAGCCAATGCAAGGCAGTGGCTCTCACACACCCTTCATGAGTTGCTGCAGAAGGATCCCATCCCCTTCCCCCAGGGGACAGATATGCCAGTGGGGTTGGCCAGGTGCCATATGACACACATACTTAAGCAGAAAAAGAGGAGTATGCATTGAGTCTGAAACAGAGGAAGACATTCCCACACAAGGTGACAAGTCCAGCACAGGCTGTGATGACTCTTTATATCTTGATAAGGAGTGTTCCAGGCTCAGGGCCCATTCTTATGCAGCTGTGTGCAGGTTGAAAGACTGCGTGCAGAGACTCCTTTCCCAACAGTTTTAATTTTATTATCCCTCTATCTTACATTAACTTTGTATAAAGCGATTTCATTTAACAGCAACCTAAATTGAGAAGGTTCACAAACTGAGGTGAATTCCACTTCCCCCATTACCTTGGCCCAGGGATACAATTCCTGCTTCTCAGGAATGCTGACCCAAGAACTACAGCCTTTTGAGATACTTTTTAGTTGATAAAGTAAGCCATTAATAACTGCCTGAGTCTTTATATGCTGTGGGCCTTAAAGTGACACTAGCAAGTGAAACAAGTGAGTTGTTTCACTTAAATCATACACTTCATTCTTTGATCAAGAGTTAGGTTTTGGTTTTGGTCTTTCTTCCACTGGATGGCTGAGCTAGAACAGTACCCACTGTTCCCTGGCATTATGAAATATCTTTGTAGAATTTCCAGTGAACAGGATCCCAGGAATCCCAAGCTGTTGCTGGTAAACTGGATCCATGATGGCCTAGCCATGTAACCATGTACCCACAGTGGTAGAGAATGGCTAAGCACTGAGTACAATTGGTTAGGAAAAATAAAAACTGACAATTGTAATACTTAAATTTAGATGTAACAAATCTTGTCAGATTGATCTTATTTTTCATAACTATAGGGACTCTGAGGATAATATGTGTTTTGTTATGTACCACAACTTTGTTGATGGTATCCTTAATTGAACAGAAATCCTTGATTTTGTTGTAATAAAATTTATCAATTTGGTTTGTATTTTCTGAAGTTGTGTTTAATAATTCCCATCCCACCCTTAGTTCCAAAGATGTTCTGCTGTGTCACTTTCTATTAACTTCATAGTTTTGCCCTTCAAATTTACGTATTTAACCCATCCAGAGCCCTTTTGTATGGTATAATGTAGAAATAATTTAATTTTTCTCCATACAGTAAACTGGTTTTTCCAACAGCATGTAGTAAGTAGTATGTCCTTTCTCCATTGATTTGTGGTACCACTTTTATGGTATATTTGATTTGCCATCTATACACAAGTCTATCTCAAAGCTGTCTCTTCTGTTCCATTGGGTTATTTATCTGCTCTTTGGCCACTATCACCATTTTTAAATTTATTTAAATGGCTCTGAAGTATGTCTTAATATCTGGAAGGGAAAGTTCTCCCTCTTTTTTCTTCTTTTTAAAGATTGACTTAATTATTTATGGATTTCTATAACGTTTGAAACAAGTTTATTGAGTTTCTCAAGAAAACTCCAACTGGAATTTTGTTTCGGATGGTACTAGATTTAGAGATTAATTTGGAAATAATTGATATTTTTATAACATAAAGATATTCCATCCAAAATCATGGGATATCTTTCCTTCTTTTCTTTAGGCCATCTTCTATTCAAGTATACATCCCTTATCTCTTTCATTCCCGAATAGTGGTGGTCAGGACCTCAAAATACTACATTAAACAATAGGAATGATATTGGGCGTCGCTTGTCTTGTTTACTATCTTAAAGATACCTTAAAGATTTCCCATTAAGAATAATGTTGGCAGTATTTTTGGTATATAAACTTTATTGAATAAAGGACGTTCCCTTCTTTTCTTAATTTGCTAAGAGTCTTTCCCCCTTAAACATAGCTATGGAGTTTTAATTTTTTTCTGCATCCTTTGGTGATTATACGGTTTTCTCCTCCAATCTGTTCATACATTGAATTGTGTTAATTGATTGTTTAATGTTATCCCACTCTTATATTCCTGGAATAAACTCAACTTTGTCGTCTTCTTTATATGCTGCCGGATTCAGTTTGCTAATGTTTGGTCTGAGACTTTTGACATCTTATTCATGAGTGAGACTGCCTGTCATTTTCCCTTCTCAAATTGTCCTTGTCTGGTTTTACTATTAAGGTTATACTAATCTAACAGAAGGAATTGGAAACTATTTCCTCTGTCTTTATTTTCCAGAGAAGGTTTTATAAGTTTGAAATGATCTATTCTTTTCAAGTTTAGTAGAATTTGCTTTTAAACTAACTAGGGGCCGCCCGGTGGCGCAGCAGTTTAGTCCGCGCTTGGCAGCCCGGGGTTTGCGGGTTCGGATCCCAGCGGCGCACTGCCTGTCAGCCATGCCGTGGCAGCGTCCCATATAAAGTAGAGGAAGATGGGCACGGATGTTAGCCCAGGGCCAGTCTTCCTCAGCAAAAAGGGGAGGATTGGCAACAGATGTTATCTCAGGGCTGGTCTTCCCCACAAAAAAAAAAACAAAACAAAAAACTAACTAACTAGATGCAGGTGTTTTTTTCTTAAAAAATATATAGCTAAGAAGCTAGAGAGAGAGAGAGATATATATATATATGCACATATATGCACATATATATATTTGTATGTTTACTGAAGTATAGCATACATCCAAAAAAGTACAAAAGACATAAATATTTACCTTGATTTTCACAAAGTAACTTCACCTATGTAATCACTGCATTGATCAAGTAATGGAAGATTACCTGATCACCCCTTTCTAATTTACTTGCTATGATTGTCTTTTCAAACTGCTCATTAGACATCGTTATTTTTTAATACAGATTGTGTTTATGTTAATTTGTATTTACTGATTTCTTTATGCATCCATTCTTGCATCTCAGACTTTCATTTTTAGGGGGTCTTTTTCTTCTTTTGAAAGTGTATAGTCTATGAGTTCTTTTAATATCTGTTAGAGATAATCTCTCTGGCTTTAGTTATACAAAAATGTCTTTATTTTGCCCTCATTTTTGACAGATAGGTTTGATGGTACATAATTCTAGGTTGACACTTGCTCTCTGACTTTGAAGTTGTTTCTTCCACTGTCTTCTTGCTTACATTATTGCTTTGAGAAGTCTGCAGTACATTTGTCCCTCCTTCAGAAGTGATCTGCCTTTTCTCTATGGTTGCTTTTAAGATTTTTTTCTTCGACTTTCTATTCTGCAATTTCACTTCAAAGTGTCTACATGAGGATTCCTTTTTATTCATCCTGCTTGAGATTCATGGGGGTTCTTAAATTTGTGGATAGGTGCCTTTTATCCTTTCTAGAAAATTCTTGCCCATTATCTACTTGAATATTGCCTTTCTTTCATTTTCTATTTTCTCTTGTAGGGGATCAGAATTGGCCACCCCAAAATGTGTGTCTTTGGCTTGATTATTTTGAAGGACAAAAGACTCTGAAGGAAGCTTTGACCTTCCCCCTAACTGCCTAAAAGAATTCAAGATAGAAGGCCTGTCCCAGGACCCATCACCATAGATAACTCTGGGTGTTGGTAGACTGGAAGGGTCTTTGCTAAGTCCATTTTTATCAAAGATCTCTCTCTTGGGTCACACTGTCTATGGATGGCCCAGCAAACATTTGTTTATCAAACATTTGCTTTTCTGTCTCCATGTAAATTGCCTTCCTTCCCTTTGAAGTCCCAAACCACTACCCCCAACATCCTCCTTTGTCTTTAGCTAAAGATGGTATTTAAGGTGGTGACTTCAGCCATTTTGGTGAGTTACTCAGTTTTCCTGGGTTTCTCCCATGTATACATGTTATTAAACTCTGTTTGATTTTCTCCTGTTATTCTGTCTCATGTCAATTTAATTCTTAGACCAGCCAAAAGGACCTACAGAGTAGAGGAATAGTTCTTCTTCCCCTACATGCTCCTTTTGGGATTTTGATTCAGTGTCTGTTGAATCTCCTCATTCTAGATTTCATGTCTCTTACCTCTTGTTCATATTCTCCATCTTCTAGTTTCCATGCTGAAATCTGGGTAGTTTCCTCAGAATTATCTTCCAGTTAACTAATTCTCTCACCCACGTCTAGTTTACTTTTTAATCTATCTGTGGAGTTTGAAATATCCATGATTATATTTTTCATTAAAACAATTTTTTTGTTCTTTTTTTTACCTCAATTTTGACAGTTCCTTGCTGTTTATTCATTTTTAAAATTTGGCCTTCATTTAATTTGATCATACTTGAACCATGTCTTACAGTTATTTTATATTCAGAATCTGATAATTCCCATACTTGGAATCCTTAGAGGCCTAAATCTGTTATTTGTTGTTTCTGCTGACTTTTATTAATAGTAGATGATTCCTGTATGTTAGCTGATTTTTTTCAAAATTGTGAGTTCATATTTGACTGAAGTTAACCTATGGAAATCCAGAGCGCCTAAACTGGACTTGTACTCCTCCAAGAGAGCTTTTGAGTTTGTTTCTACCAGGAGTAGGCAATACTACCAACATGAGATCACTTTAGTCTGATTGGAGGGTCTTGGCTAAATGGGAAGCCGTAGAATGGACTACTTTATCATGCAATGGGCCATGGGCTTAGCCTAATAATCATAGTAATGTTATCTTCAAGTGCCCCAGGGAAAGCACAACTTTCCTTTCTTTTCTACTCATCAATCAGCTTTCAACTCCCTAGTCCTTTTTTTGTGTGTGTGTGTGAGGAAGACCAGCCCTGAGCTAACATCCGTTGCTAATCCTCCTCTTTTTTGCTGAGGAAGACTGGCCCTGGGCTAACATCGGTGCCCATCTTCCTCCACTTTATATGGGACGCCGCCACAGCACGGCTGACAGACAGTGCGTCGGCGGGCGACCGGGATCCGAACCCGCGAACCCCGGGCTGCCAAGCGCGGACTTAACCGCTGCGCCACTGGGCAGCCCCCTCACTAGTCCTTTGAATATCTTTATTTTTCCTTGGTTCCCAGTCTATTGATTGGAATAACTTCCCCACAGTATAAAGTATAGGACTGCTTCCTCTTCCTCACAGTATAAGACCTTGTTTTGTTTTGATTAAATCAGAGTTTTCCAACCTTGGATTAAGAGAGGCTGCTTTCCCTTTCCTCTGGAGAAGGGAGGTGGACTCATAGGGAAGATGGAGCATTGATGAAAGGTTAATTAAGGCCCTGAAAGTAAATGCATGGAGTAGGGTATGTTATAGAAAATCTCAAAGTGGAGCAAGGCAAAAGTATCTCCACTGATTATAGCCTAGTCTCTGCTAAGCCTCCTTTAAGCCATAAAGCAGGTTTAAGAGAAAAGTGGGGTGATGAGACTACAGAAATAGATGTATAGTGCTGATTCCTGATTCCTGGTAGGAGCTCCTGTCATCCATCAAATAAAACAAGAGCAGGTTGTTTTGGTTACTGCTGTCACTGTGGCAAACATGAGAGGAAAATTAAGCCCAGGGTAACCACTAGTGATATTTGATCTTTTGTTTCAGATGTCTGTTTATTGTGATAAGGATGCATACAAGATTAATGTGAATGAAAATCCTATCCCAGACTACAAACACAGGTTGAAAGAATTTAGAGAGATTGATACCCTGGCCGTCTTTGGAGATACTGATTTAATGAATGTAAGGGACTGGTAGTTGACAAGTCTATTTAGGATTGTTGAAATACACTATGGTTTATGTAATACGAATCCTCTTTATCTAGCTATTCATTTATTTGTTTGTTTTAATTTCTCTTACTCTGTTGCAACGATCCCTAATAATGTTAAATCCTCCTGGGTATCATCAGTTGCTACCACCACAATACATTTTGGTTCTATAACAAGATCAGAGAAACTGAAATATCTGTGCCATTTAAGGCTTTTATTGAGGGCACTGTGCTGTCCTCTCTGTTGTAACTATTTTTTTCTCCTCCACATCAACAGTATTCAGTGAGTTTTGTTGAGTTCTTTTTATAATAGTAACAGAGCCCTTAGCCAGGCTTGATACAATGAATGGGGATTCAGTAATGAACAAGTCAGGCGTGGTCCTTCCTTATTCTCACTGAGCTTAAAGTTGTCTCTTCTTTTTGACAATCCCATGCTCTTTCTTGTTTAACCTCACTAGGGGCACTCAAAGTAAAAATGGTTGCCCCAATCTTACTGTAAAACACTTACTGCCTTCTTTGAGAAATCAAAGACTGACCCTGAATTGAGGGGTAGGAGAAAAGGCAGTATTGCAAATTGACATTTTATCATGAATTTCCATGAAACCTAAGTATAGGAGAGATGCGTTGGGTTGCCTCAATCAATCTTGTCTCCAACTGACTCCCAAATGTTCTGGCAACTGCCCACTTTCATCCACACAGTTCAAATAAAAGCATCTATATTTACACAAATTTGGTGATTCTGGATCAAGCAGGTTCTGAGAATTTGGAATTGGGACCAAGAGATTATATTCTCATTCTAGAAAGGAAGAGAAGTAAATCTTAGAGAAAGGGGCTGCCGTGTTCTGCTTATGTGGGCTGATAAGCAGAGACAGCTGCTGTGCAGTGAGAGATAAAAGTTGACAACCAGAGAAGGGCAGAGAGATGAGAAACATTGAGATTCCTGAGGAATCTGAGCCCCTAATTCCAGTTTATTCCTACAGCCTGGCTGCTTCCTTGCACTTGTGGTCCATGAGTTACTCCTATATCTTTATAACACCTTCCTCCTTTCTGCTTAAACTAGTTCATGTAGGTTTCTATTTATTAATTTTTCACTAAGACATAAAATTGGAATAGGTAAGTACACCTACAGGAAATGTTTTTCTGTTTACCAAAGGCTGAAAAGGAAGATTAAAACTAGAAATGTTTGTTTCTTGATCAACTCTGTGCTTTCTAAGAACCATTAGCAGGCTTAGTAATTTTGGCAAAAGTCACTAGCCTTCATGGGTCAATTTGACCTTTGCAACTGCTCCTTTTCTGCCTTACTCCATTTGTATGCCCACCAGATGAGTCCCTGTTCTGAGAGAACCTGGAGAAGTGCATCAAGGAATCATTAATTGTTTCTTGGATAGCAAACTACACAACTTTGGGTTAATTATACTTACGTTGTGATACTACATTTTACTTCTTGAGTCTGAACCAGCAACAGTATAAATTTCTTGGAGAGTACTTTCCCTCAGT
This sequence comes from Tapirus indicus, assembly GCA_031878705.1. NCBI lineage: Eukaryota > Metazoa > Chordata > Mammalia > Perissodactyla > Tapiridae > Tapirus > Tapirus indicus. The sequence goes on along the minus strand of CM062921.1, from coordinate 72,758,594 downwards.
AGTTTCCTGCTACCTGGAGTACTAGAAAAATCATTCATGAGTTGCCTTCATGATTTGTCTCTGGTACATTGTTTTAGCCATTCTAAACAGGAACTCTGATCTTATCCTCAGCCAGGGCAATTGTATTATCCTAACTGCTCACAAGGTTACTCTGAGGATTGTAGGACATTTATGCATCACTGGGTAGAAAGTGCTTGGCATAAAGTCTACACCATTATTCATTCGTTCAACAAATGGTTACCGAGTGACTGCTATGTGTCAGGTTCTAGTCTGTGTGCTGGGGATATAGCATAGGACAAATCAAACAAATATCCTCATCCTCGTGGAGCTGACATTCTAGTTGAAAAGAAAAGAAATAAGCAAGTAAAATATATGGTATTTTAAAATAGTGCTAAGGAGAAAGTAAAGCAGACAGAAGAGAGAGGAAGTATCAGGGCAAGAGGGATTACAATTCTAGACATGAAAGGCTTACTGGGAAGTTGAATTTTGAGTGAGTATCTGAAGAAGGTGAAGGAGCAAGCCAAGTAGATATTTGGAGGAGTGTATACCAGGCAGAGAACAGCAGTTGCAAAGGTCCTGGGTGGAAGCTTGCTCAGCATGTTTGAGGAACAGCAAGGAGGCATACATGGCTGAAGATGAATGAGCCAAGGAGAAAGTAAATGGAGATGAGGTTAGAGAAATAATGGGGGGTCAGATTACATAGGGCCTCATAGGTCACTGTAAAAACATGGGCTTTTATAATGAGCAAGAAGAGAACCATTGAAGTGTTCTGAGCAGAGGAATGACATGATCTGATGTTATGTTTTAACAAGAGTACTATGGTTGTTTTTTTGAGAAAAAATTAATGAAAGGCAAGGAAAGAAGCAGGAAGACCAGTTAGGAGGCTGTTGCAGTAATCCATATGAGAAATGGTGGTGGCTTGAACTAGGGTGGTAGTAGTGGATATGGTGGGAAATGATCAGATTCTGGCTATATTTTGAAGAGAGAGCCAGCAGAATTTGCTATAGGATCAGATCGGGGCAAGGATGCTTTTTAGACATCAAGGTGAATGTGTCAGTTAGGCAGGCATGAGTCTGGAGTTGAAGGCAGAAGTCTACGCTGGAAATATAAATTTGGGACTCACTAACACGATGGTATTTAAAGTGACTGGAAGAAACCACCAAGGAAGTGAAAGTAAATAACAAAAGAGAAGACCATACTTAGAGGTCATGGAGATGAGGAAGAATCAGCAAAGGAGACTGAAAGGGAAGAACCTAAGGGGTAGGAGGAAAATGAGGGGTGTAGTTTTTCTGGAAAACTAGTGAACAAAGTGTTTCAAGGAGAGAGTGATCAGCTGTGCTAAATGCGGCTTTAGGTCAAGTCAATGAGAACTGAGAATTGGCCTTTGGATGTAGCAATATAGAGGTCAGTGGTGAGCTTTGATAAGAGCAGTTTTGGTGGAGTCGTGAGGACAAAAACTTAACTGGAGTGGGTTAATGAGAGAACAGGAAGAGCAGAATTAGACACAGCAGATATAGATAACTATTTCAAGGAATGTTCTGTAAAAAGAAATGCAGCGCAGAAATAGGGTCAAGAAAGTGTTTTTAAAAGATGGAAGGGCTGGCCCTGTCTAAGTTTGTCATGCTCCACTTCAGCAGCCCAGGTTCATGGGTTTGGATCCCAGGTGCAGACCTACACCACTCGTCAGCCATGCTGTGGCAGTGAGCCACATACAAAACAGAGGAAGACTGACATAGATGTTAGCTCAGGGAGAATCCTCCTCAGCAAAAAAATAAATAAAAGATGGATTAATTACATGTTTTTATATATTGATGGAGTAAGCCTGTAGAGTGGGAAATCAATCACACGGGAAAGAGATGAGAGAACTTTTAGAGCAGTGGCCTAAAACTGGCAAAGGGAATAGGGCTACTGTGTAAGGGGAGAGATTGGCAATAAGAGGAGAGGCAGAGCATGTGGGGACAGATGCAAGTTGGTGGGTAGATGTGGTAGTGGGAGACATAAGGCTATACTTTGGTTTCTACGTGCTTTTTGCAAATGAAATAAAATTTTTGGTTAACATACTTTCTTAAAAATATGATAGTGATAGGTGAGATACTCACTTTGGGATGAAAAGATTATCTTTAAAATCTGAAAAGTCCTAATGCTGCTAATGCTGTTGCTGTGAACATTGAGAGAAATGGTGTGCTAATATTCCAAGACAGTCTGGTGACTTTTCTCCCAAATAGGTCTTTCTGCCACTGCTATCTGGATGTTTTAAAGTGTTTCCTTAATAATCAACTCTATTAAAATAACCCCACAATAATTAGTTCCCTTCATTTAAATATCAGCTCTTTGTTAGTTTGGATCTTTGAACCATAAAGTTTTTCTTGCTATTTTTTTCCTCAAAGTATACTACATTCCTATTTCCTGGGCATCATTACATGTAGTCTAGTCTATTTCAAAAATTGGTAAAATATTTTTTACCAATTGCTCCAGACTGCTTCATTTACTCAATTTGCAATTTATAGCTACTTTCCAGTTCAAACCATTAAATATGGGAACACAAGATAATGAATCCTTTATTGAGTTGCTGGCATTGATACTCATACTGAAAATGAGAAGGGATAATTCTAAAATGTTTAACATATGTTAGAAAAAGGCTTTTTGTTTGTTGGTTGGTTGAAAAAAGGGTTGGTAGAGCTCTCCATTTTTTAGGTGGAATCACTGAAAGTCAGGATTGAAAAACTCTTAAAAATCATCTGGCCCAATCATTCATTTGATGCTTAAACTCCCCTATAACACCCTTGCTAAGTGTTTGTCCACCTTTACTTAGCTGTAGTGCCAGGGGAGTAACTACCTTACTCCTCCACGTCATAGAAATTAACAAACAAGAATGCATTAGAAGGTTTCTATTTAAAATTATTATGAATTGTATGTTAACTTTTCAGGACAGTCAAGAGATTTTTCAGTTGTTACTCAAAATATATAAATCAGAATTATGCTTTTTACATAGATACAAAATGGGGAGATGCAGTTGGCATAAATACCTTGTGCAGCATGCTGAGGCGCAAAGAATCCCCAGCTAATACTGGTTTGAAGCACTAGTCAGTTCATAGGTGAGGGCAGAGAATGATGTGGGAAGTCTGAGCTATACAGTGCAATCCCAAAGCTACCCAAGGAAGGTCCTGTATCTTAATTTTCTTCCATAACCTTGACAGTGCTACAGACACTTTTCTTGTCTCTCATTTAGCTCAAGGTAACTGGATTGCTGGAAGATTTAAAATCCCACCTTCCTGGTTCATAATTTTGGTCAGAAGATTGAGTCGATAATCATTAATGTTTAATAAGACAACTGGACACAACCACTCATCAATTTTTTTTCTCTTGAAAGCACATTTTGCATTTCAGGTTAATGAATTTGATGTTTCATTTTGTTTCAATCTATATGGTTAGAATTAATCCCAGCTGATATGGACTTTTTCCATTTGTGACATAAACCTCAGGACAGGAAGTTTACTAAAAAATAATTTCACTGGGAAGAGGGGAATAAATAGGTGGAGCCCAGGGGATTTTAAGGACAGTGAAATTATTCTGTATGATATTATAATGGTGGATTATCATTATGCATTTGTCAAAACTCACAGAATGTATAACACAAAGAGTGACCCCTAAAATAAACTATGGACTTGGGGTGATAATGATGTGCTCATGTTGGTTCATTGATTGTAACAAATGTACCACTCTGGTGGAGGATGTGGGGGGAGGTGGGGTATGGGAGGCTGTGTGTGTTGGGTGTAGGTGTATATGGGAACTGTATTTTCTGCTCAATTTTACTGTGAACCTAAAACTGCTCTAAAAAATAAAGTCTATTAAAAAATGATTTCACAAAGCTTTCAGATATGAACACAAGTTTTTGAATAAGCATAACTACTAATTTCCAAAATATTCTTTTGTTATTAAAAAATTTAGAGCCATTTTTGATAAAGTAGCAAATTTTTACACATGGTGATTAAAAAACTACAGTGAAGGCATTTGATAAGGGACTTCTTTGGTAAATTATATTGTACAGTGAAGAATCACTCTAATTTAGTCATATGATAAATCCAGGGATGTTTGAAAAAAGCACCACAAACTAGGAGCATCAGATTTTAAGACATTTTTAAAACAGAACCTGATAACTGGGGGGAAAGATTCTCCTAATTAATTGTAAAGTAATCTCTGAAGTAACTGGATATTTTCTCTGGGTTTTCTAATTGTTTTATAACTGGGTGGCAATTGCAGACTGTGAAACTAGCGGGTATTTTCTAAGAAATAGCTAGCCGATTTTATTGTATAGCAGAATAGAAAGTGAATCCCTGGAATCATGGAAGAAAAGAGGGGCGTAAATGACCTGTTCATCCTTGGGGGACTAGAAGAGTCCCAAGAATGTAGTTTAGTATGGTGGCTCATCCTGCTTCTGTGGGTGATGGTAGACAGTCACAAACAATGAGAATTCCACTGGGATTCCAACCTTAAGAGGTCTTAGGTAAGAAGCATGTGCCTTGCAGAGTATGTGTCATGCTCGTCTTTTTCCAGAAAAGAGCATAGGGTTTTTATGCAACATTCTCGATGCAAGACGGTCATCCTCCTCAAGTAGAAGGAAAAGATGCTTAAAGAATGTGTATCTATGAGAGATCATCAAAAGTCCCTAAAAAGAGCAAAGGAAATAATACAAAATGGAAACCAGCAAGTATGTGATTCTGTTAAGGCCAAATGGAATCCAAATCTGAGTTAAGATATTGGCAAGTGAGAGAGAATGACGCACAGGAGGTCGAGATCCTGCCCAGCTGAGACTGCACACCCCCTATTGGGGGTGGGGGGTGAGTCAGAGGGGACAGTAGGGCAGTAGAGGGGAGGAAGTGTGAATGTGACCATTGGACAAGAAGCAGCAGCACCAAGGAAGGACGAAGCAATTGACTGGACTCAATACACGTACTTTACTGAACTCAGGAAAAAGAAACTGAATTTGGAAAAACTAAACTTCTTGAGGTTCCCACGACTGGGGGTACAGATTGACAAGAGGGAGGAACTCAGGTCGTGCCAACAGAGAAACCCCTCCAGCAGCCACTTTTGACCACATATGACCTTCTCTGCGTTTCCCTATCTGCAGTCACCATCTCCATGACCTTGTCCCTCTCTACTTGCCGTGATGTTTGATTTTACATTGTAAAAACATTCTTGGCATTAGCTCTCCCTGTGGAGTGCCCTGGGCCCTGTGTAGAGTGGAGTGGAGTAGGAGAGTGGACAGAAGTCAGATAGTCCCAAAGTTCAGGTAGTTACATATAACTTTGTGATCATGTGAAGTCTCTTGCGTTATAGAAATTAGGTGGGAGGATGAAATTCGCAGCATTATGATTCTAGTTCTCCCAATTATTTACACTTAATAGATTTCCCGATTACATTATATGTTAACTTCTAGCATAACACCATAATGTTTGTTATATAGAAGAAGGTTTTATCCAAACTACACATATCACCATGTAAACTCCTTTAGAAATGGAAATAATTCTAACTTACTCAAGTTTATCAGCTTTCATGCTTTTAAGTGAAAATACTTGAGAGTACTGCAGCTGAGTAAATATTAAAGAAAAACCACGAATGCTTTAGGTAGGGAACTAATAACAAGCCACAGGCCAGCCAAGTTCTTTTGTTTCAATTACTTTTAATCCCTATCGCTTGTCGAAAGAAAAGAGGAAGAAATTCCCCTAGTAAAACTCAGAAATCCTATCATCAAGCAAAAATTCCCTTTACAACTAAGTTACAGGTGGAAATCTACTTTAAAAAAAATTGCCGTGGTGGGGGCCGGCCTGGTGGCATAAGCAGATAAGTTCCTGCGCTCTGCTTCGGTGGCCTGGGGTTCGCAGGTTTGGATCTCGGGCGCGGACAGACACACTACTTATCAAGCCATGCTGTGGTGGCATCCTATATAAAGTAGAGGAAGATGGGCACGGATGTTAGCCCAGGGCCAGTCTTCCTCCGCAAAACGAGGAGGATTGACAATGGATGTTAGCTCAGGGCTAATCTTCCTCACACACACACACACACACACACACACACACACACACAAAATTGCCATAGCCAGTTAAAACACCAGTACTATCTACAAATACAGTTGTTTAAACACAATAGATTGCCATTACTCAGCAGGTTAATTAATCACAATTCAGCTTACTATCAGGACCGAAAATTACTGGTGTTATTAAATTTCCACCCCACTACCTTGACTTTTATTTAGAACCATTCATCAATGATTTCCTCCTTTATCAGAAGTCACAAGTTAACCAAGCCAAAAAATCATCCAAGAAACACAATACATTTGATGATACCTTGAAAATGTAAATACTTAGTCCAATTTTGTTGGTTCACAAAGTCTCTTAAGCATTATAGTAATCCACTCAAGACAATTCTCAAGCCTTGCTTCAACAAGCATTAGCTATAGACATATCAAATAGTGCTTGAGAAAAAAAGTAATGGATTTCCAGTAATTGGTCTCAACCAGTCCTCTGACAAGTCTGTTACTCCCTCAGTCTTTCTGATAGTCCCCCAGTACACCTCTGTTTAAGGAACTGTAATCTCTTGCCTTAATGAAAGGCCAGTTTCATCTTATTCTCTTCTCCAGCAATGTTCCTATCTGATGAAGCCACTTCCCAGCTGTCCACAGGAAACGTTCAAGGGCACCACATGCAGGACTGGTTCTGAGATAGATGTCTTCCAAGATAAATTGAGATCCCAAATAGTGTTAACCAGTCAGTCAACAAATATTTATAGACTACTGTTCACAGGAACTGAGCCACTAAAGAGAATATAGTATAAGAAGATAGAGTCCTCTAAAACTTTACACTCTAGATGTGTGTAATACACATATACACAGGAAAAGCTAACTCCTAATACAGAGCAGCAGATTGTTAGTGCTAATTGAATGTCTTGGGTAGGAACTACCCTAGGTATCTGGATGACTCACTCCGGACTATGGGGATGAGATAATTAGGCCATCCGCTCAGAGAGGAGAAGATATGGAGTGCAAAGGAGGGGAAGAGAAACAAGGAGATAAGAGGGATGGGGGAATCATTTGTCTTGGAGAGCAAAATGGAGTGAATATGCAATAAATATAAATCTGTTTTTGTGCATGGTGACAGTGTAACTACATCTCAAATATGAATAAGATTAATCTTGACTTAAGCATATTTTCACACTCTTCATTTGAAAAGGTGAAGCACATTGAGGTCATCCATGGCTGATGCTGTTTGGCTCCCTTAAGAAACAGGAGAAACATAGTCATGGCTGGCTCTAGTGGAATTACCTCTATATTAGGATTGTTCCTCCAGGTTGATCCCTCCCATAATCTGTCCCAACCAAATCAATTACAAATTATCATTGTTTTCAGTGAGGGAGTTGTACTGATTGACTTCATAGCTGGCCTTGACCCTTCTCAGATTAATAGATCTGGGAGGCCTATAAATTCTTTCATTCAAAAAATGTGGCCAATTTTTCTACACCTTAGTTCCAGATAATTAGTTTCATCTAATCCAGGTGTTGTTAGTAAATCATAAATTACATTAGCTACAATAGGCATATTGTTGCTATTTCTCGGCTGCCAGTGTCCTGATGTGTGCTTTCTGGTGTTCCACACTCAGGACACCTGTGATGATTTAATGAATGTGTAAATACAAGCTGAAGAAAAAAAAGAAGTGCAAATGGAGGATCCGAATAAAAACATGACTTCCTGAAGCGGACATCTGTTGCTTTTGTCTGATCAGCATCCCTTCCCCTTCCATTAATAATTGAAAGCAGTAGCACTCACTGTTCATACACTCACTGGGTAATTACCTACTGCTCATTCCATGTAGTCTTGTGGGGTTGTCAATCAAGGAGCTTGCTCCCTCCCTCCAAGCTAAACACTAGAAGGAATTTGAATTTTGATAGGAGGGACGAAGAACTAAAATTGATTGGAATTGATCAGTCCAATGGCAGTGCCCTGGAAAAGACTCTCCTTACGGTCCCTGAATGCTGTCCTGATGGACTTACCTTTCCAGAGGTATGAGTGGTAAAGCCTTCCTGGTATTGTAAACAAACCCACATTTTTTTCATTTGCTGTTAAAAAAAAATTTACCTAGAGCCCATTTTTGTGGCTTGCAACCAGAGGGGATTAGTGTATGCACTTTCCTTCCTCTGTTACAACTTCCAACCATAGTGTTAGGGATGAAAAGATTTGAGCTGCACGTCACTGTGGAACTCTGCAGGAAGCAGGGGTGACACGATGGATACATCTCACAGTGCTGGTTTCAGTGTAGTTGATTTTAGGGAAAGCAAAGGTGAATAAAGAGGCCGGGGTGACCGAACAAAGTGGAGAGCAGTCTGTTCACAAAGGAACAATCCTTTCTTAACACTCATAACAATTAACAGCGAAACAGATTCCAACCGACATCACTCTGAATGAATGTAGGTACACCGTATCTCATGACAAACACCTGCGATTTCCAATTTTGTTCACCAAGAAAAAAACCCATTCATCCCCAGAAGCTGTGTGCTGGGCTTCTGAGCTAGAAACAAATAGGGGGTATTGTTGCTGTTACTTTCTGGGTTAGGTAATCAAGAGGACAAAAGCCATCTGACTGCGTTGGAGTTCTGTGCCTGCTTTCCTCTTCCATCAACTGACCACTCAAATTGTTATTCAATGACAAATCTAGAAGGGCTCTAACTACAAGCCATGGATTCTGCACTTGATATCACAAGTACTAGAGGACCTGAGATTTTATAATAAGAAAATTTATAATCCACTCTTTTTTTAACAATCAAAAATTACCAGGAATTTTTATAACATAATCCCAGGAAATATGTGTTACCAATAACATCTAATGCAGTACAGAGACAAGCAATCTTGAGAAAAGTCCACTGGGTTTGATAAGTGAAAAGCTTTAGCAGAATTATGGGGACAGAGCACATTTATATGAGTGAGAGAAGGGAACGGGAGGATAGAAAATAGAGGTTTGGCCAAGAAGAGGAGAGACAGGAAAGTAGTTGGAGAATCAAGCAAAAATTCTTTTTGTTTTCAAGCTAGGGAAGAGCTGGACGTGTTTGGAGGCAGAAGAGAAAGAGGTGCTGAAGAGGAAAAGGACTGACAGGGCTGGCTTCTGGGCAGCCACACAGGGCTCTGTGCTTAGAAGGGCCGTGCACCTGGTTTAATGCTCTATTGCCACTGTCTTGAAATTCTTAATATTTTTTGACCCAGGACCTTGCATTTTCATTTTACACTAGACTCCACAAAATATGAACATGCTCCAAAAGGTATAAAGCACTATGTGTAGGCTGGTTAATGTCCCCTACAACCCCCCCCACCCCCGAAAGAGATGTCCATGCCCTAATCCCCAGAACCTGTATGTTACCTTATATGGCAAAAAGGACTTTGCAGGTGTGATTAAGTTAATGGCCTCTAGAATCTGGAAAAGGGAAGGAAGCATATTGTCCCCTAAAGCCTCTAGAAGGAATGCAGCCCCGCTGATCCAATCTGGATTTCTGACCTCCAGAACTACAGATAATAAATTTGTTTTGTTTTAAGCCAATAAATTTGTGGTAACTTGTTTTAGAAGCGAAGGGAAACTGATACACATTACATAAACGTAATGTGATGTATTACTAGTTTTCTAGAAATCAAGGATATTACTAAAACTAATAGCAGCTGTCATGGAACACTTCCTTTGTGTGAGGCACCATACTAGGCCCTTTATGTATATAAACTTATGTAGTCCTACAACAATGTTTGAGGAGGATGTTACTGTGTTTACTTTATAGATGGACAAACTGAGGTTCACAGAGGTCAAGTGTCTAAGGCCACATAAACTAGAGTGTTTTAAAAGTGGGAGCTGAACCCAGTTCAGCTTATCACGCCAAGTTTTTCTGTGCGTTTATCCCCATTCCCATATTTTATTATAAAATGGCATAAAACAGGGCCCACCCAGTGGCGCAGCGGTTTAGTCCGCGCTTGGCAGCCCGGGGTTCGCGGGTTCGGATCTCAGGCGCCGGCCGACGCGCTGCTTGTCAGCCATGCGGAGGTGGCATCCAATATAAAGCAGAAGAAGATGGGCACGGATGTTAGCCCAGGGCCAGTCTTCCTCAGCAACAAGGGGAGGATTGGAACAGATGTTAGCTCAGGGCTGGTCTTCCCCACAAAAAACAAACAAACAAAAAATGGTATAAAACGTAAACTTTTGCGTTTGTTACCATTCTTTAGCGTGCATTATGTTTATATGTGTCAATATAGGAGTGGGAATCGGACGAGGCAGAGAATGACAACCACGTCTGGGGAGTATAAAAGAAAAGAATAGCCGAAGCCACCCCTACAAGTCACAGGTGGCTTACCTAGGCAACCGCAGTAGATGTGAGGCTACAGAAAAGTCAATGAGACAAAGAAAACTCTTCCGACTGAAAGTCGAAGATCCCGCATGTTCGTTTCTAATTTGCATAGGTACTGGGCGAATCCTGGAGACTCGCGGGTGTGGGGTGTCAAGGAACAACGACACAGGGAGGCCCCCCTGCCCCAACCCCGTTTCCAGGAGCAACTGCCTGGGGACTGGGCTCAGCGACCGCCGCCGGCGGGAAGGGAGAGCGCAGCGCTCTAGCCGCCGGCCCCTCCTCTTGTTTTGGAGGCCCGCGTGGTCCCGCCTCATTGGCCGCCGCGGAGCCCGGGAAGGCGGAGCGGTCTCTGCAGTTGTAGTTCCCGGGTTCGCTCGTCCGCGGGCCCCGCCTTCCGGCTGGAGGCGCCCTCATAACCGCGCGGGACCACAACTCCCACAAGGCCCCGCGCTCGGAGGGGGGCGTGGCCGGGGCGAAGGGGGAGCCGGGGGCGGGTCCGCCAGGGGTATGAAGTGGGGGCGGTCGGCGCTCCTACCCCACTTGCAGCTGCCGGGCGCTGGGGAGATCGTACCCGGCCTCGGGACGGGCGTGTAGAACTCTGACCCTGGAGTCTCTCAGCCGCCGGGAGCCGTCCCCTTGGGTCGTCGCCCGGGCCACCCGCCGTTCCCCGGCCCCGAGGGGACCAGCCGGCCGCGGTGGGGGGAGAGGTCAGCATGAGGCGGGGGGTCCGGCGGGCCGGCGCAGGGCAGGGGGCGGCGGCCGCGGTGCAGCTGCTGGTTACCCTCAGCTTCCTCCGGAGCGTCGTCGAGGCCCAGGTAAGCCCGAGTGATGGCGGCTGGGGACCCCCGGCGAAGGGGCCGCGGCTGTGGCGCGGGGAGGGCCGGGGCCGGCCCTTGAGGTGGGTTGTGGCCAGCGGGAAGGACTGGGGGCTGAAAACCTGACACGATCAGGAAACATCTGCGAACCGCTTGCGGTGTGCGGGGATGGCGACACTCATGGGGTAATGGCAGTAAAAAGAGGAAGATGGTGACGGTCCCTGAGGTATTTTCGTTTGTATCTTTCTGATATTTTAAGCGGCTGGGAGTGAGGCGGGAGATGGGACGGGGTTGAAAACATCCTCGGCTGCTTTGCGAAGAGAGCACTCAGAGAAATGGTGAAGCCCGTCCCTTCAAGGGTTGGGGGGGGGGGACGGGAGGGAGGTGACAGACCCCGCGGGCCTCAAAAACGGACTGATAGGGAGGGAGACAAGACTTACTTCCTTGAACTTCTGGACTCGAGAGTCCCTCGGCTTTTACGCTTGCTCAAGCATCTTCCCTTGCTCAGGACTGCTATATGTTTACCCAGCTTGTACCCTGTCTGCTAAGTGGCATCACCAGGTGAGCCCAAGTAGGAGCTTGGGGGTCTGTGTCTGGCCTTGTGGCTCTCTCAGTAATAAGGTCACGGTTGGAGAGTAAATTAAGGTTTGAGGGTTGTCTTTGTGAAGCATGTGATTTAGAAGTGTTCTCAGTATGCTGGAAATCGAAGGGTTAGTTGACCACAGCCTTTTGCCTTCAGAGAGGTGTTTGCTTCTTGTTTATACAGTAGAATTTGAATAGACGGCTGCCAGGGGCTGCTGTGTCTTGTCTGCACCTGCTGCAAAGTGGCAGAACTGCTAAGAGGGGGAGAAAAAAAAGGTGCCTCAGGTGGCCCGATAATGAGGGGAGATGTCATTTGAAGCAATTAAATGCTGATTGCTAAGAAGAATGGAAGGTAACTGAGTGTAACCATGTAAACATGTTTTTCTGACTTTATTCACTTTTTCATGGCGTTATGGTGTTCTGAATCCCAGAATGTCTGAATATTCAATTTGTGTCCATGTTTGAATCTTTTAAAAATACATGATAAAGATAAGAGGTGCTAACTTTTGGTTTTGGTATTGGGAAGCGTGTTAAAAATGCAGATTCTCTGGCCCTACTGCCAGATGTTCAGATGTAGTAGATCTGGATGTGATCCAGGAATCAGCATTTTAAACAAGCCTTGCAAGTAACTGTAATGTATTTATCTTTGGAACTATCTAGATAGTGGAAATCTGGGTGTATCTACCAGACTTACGAATAGTAAATTTTCCATATTGTCTTTGGCAGAATTACTTTCTAGTTACTTGTTGGGTATTTTCGAGTGGAAATTAGATTTAGACATTTTTCTAAAATTAGATTTTTCTCATTTTCTTTTTATATAACGTACACTAATTGTGTACTTTGTACCAATCTGGAAGCTTCATTTTAGTTTTCTTCACCTACAACTAATTATGTGTATTAAAGTTTTATAATTGCATGTGTACTTTAAATTTTATTATATCCAAATAAATATATGTAATTTTAATTTCATTATGTTCAAATGAATATTTGTAGTTCAACAATTAAAGATTTGTCCATATTCAAAGTAGCATTGAACCAAACAATCCTCAAAAGTGAATACATTTGGTTTTTGTTTCCAGTGGTACTATCGAATATAGTGTTTGATTGTATTTTAGATAGTACTTTAATCTGTAACATGTTTAAATATACATTATCTCATTTTATTTGATATATCTTTCAGAAGTGAGGCTGCTGAGGTAACTGAAGTTCGAAGAGCTCACATGACTAATATCGCACTTTTAAGGAAGTGAACAAGATTAAACTGGAGCCTACTAGGCTCCTTTTCTGGTCTCTATAGTACATCTCAGTATGCTTTATTCTTTGTGGTATAGAAATAAAGTAGAGGGAGACCCAGGAAAATAAAAAAGTGGGACTTAGCCAGTTCTTTCACTTCTCTTCCATATACTAAATTAGAAGAAAAACAGTAAAGCATTAAGGGAAGAATTAGATTTTTTGAAAAATACCTCTATTCACAAGAAATTATTTAAGGAGATGAATATTTTGAATATATCTCCTTGCAATAAAAGCATAAAATTATTTTTGAGCACATAAAATGACAGGCATTTATAGATCTCGTACCCCATTTTCTTATAAATGAAATACAAATGTGCTTTGTAATATGGCAAAGCACTAGGAACTAAAGACAGTGCATACAAGCGATATAACAAGTTAATCTTCCTGTAAAGAAGTAATTTCGGTAGGGTATATTTTTAAATCTTTCTAAATGCATTTCTGAGGTGGCATGAAATCAAGGAATACACAGACCACCCCCTGCCCCGCCAAATGGAAAGCCAGGACCTTGGGACTCAAACAGTGCTGTTCAGTCCCTTACCCTGAGGATTTTTCCCAAAGTGGAAGACCTTGAGCTTCTGCTTTAACAGCTGCATGGGGTGGAATGGACAAGAAGTGAAGCCTGTGTCTGCCCAAAGAGAGGAAACTAAAAGGAGATCCCACCATAAAGCTTGGACTCCAAAGAGCTACATCCTCAGTATCAGGGTAAATGAGAAATGAATCTCACTATGAGTAAGGGGAAAGCAAAGAAACTTGCTAAGGGGCGGGGGCGGGAAGCTCCATTGAGAATTTGTAACCATAGGATTGCAGGCCATATTCATGCTGCCTATGCTGGGAAAAGCTGTAGGTGGAAAATTGAATTTATAGCAGTCCCAGGTTGGTATGCCTCAGCTTACTGGTAAAAGCAAATATCCATGCCCTCTGGAGGAATCTATTTTCAACTCAAGCCCTAAAGAATTTTTTTGTTTTGTTTTTTGTGAGGAAGACCAGCACTGAGCTAACATCCGTTGCTAATCGTCCTCTTTTTGCTGAGGAAGACTGGCCCTGGGCTAACATCCGTGCCCATCTTCCTCTACTTTATATGGGACGCCGCCACAGCGTGGCTGACAAGCAGTGCGTCTGCGGGCGCCCGGGATCCGAACCCGCGAACCCACTAACAGTCAAAAAAAATCACAAAACATACAAGGCATCGTGAATGACGTATCGGAAATATAGACTACAGAAATATACCTGTAATGACTTTAGATTCTGAAAATAGACAATAATTTAAAATCACTATGTTTAATGTGTTTAAATAAAAAAAGAGACAGAGACTTGGAAATATGAAAAGGGAATAAGAAATTTTAAAGAATGATCAAAAAGATTAAAACATAATGAAATAGAAGTTCTAGAAATGAAATTAAAAACTCATTGGGTTGATTAGATAGCTGATTATACTTAGCAGAAGAAATGATTATTGAATTAGACAACCATTTTATGTCTTTTTGTTTCTACTTAATCCTTCAACACCTCTTTTTCCATCCTCACTCTTAGCTTCATACTTCACGAACAAAATTGAAGTAATCAGAGAAATCCACATCTATCACCTACTAGTCTCTGTACCCACATGTTTTGACTCCCTGACAATTACCATAGATGAACTGTTTGTACTCTTATCAAAGGCCAATCCCTCCACTTGTATTTTAGTTCCCATGCCTTCTTTCCCTTTTAAGGACATGGTTGAGCAAATCTTCCCTTTCTCTCCTGGATCATTAATTTTTCCTTCTCTAATAGACTGTTACTGTCATCATAAAACATGCTGTTAATTCTGTTATTTTAAAGTTCCCTCCTCCGGCTCTGCTCCATTTTTCTGTTCCCCTCTATAGAAAAACTCCTCAAAAGAGTTGTCGTTAGCCCTCCTACTCTGGTTCTTTCTTCAGCCCATTCCAGTCAGACTTTTGCCCCATCACTCCTCCAAAACTGGTCTTGTCAAGGTCATTGATGTCTTCCTTGTTGCTAAAGCCGATAGTGTTTACACTTGAGCTTTACCTATCAAGAACATTTTTTCACAGCGCATCACTCACTCTCCTTGAAATACTTTTTTCTTTTGGCTTCCAGGATACTACTTTTCTGATTTTCCTCCTGTCTCGCACACAGTCTTGCTTATTTTCCTCTGCTTGTTCCTCCTCCGCCCCTGACCACCAATCATTTGAGCCTCAGGGTTCAAATCTTGTACTCTTTCCTCTCTCTATCTGGCTTATCTTATTAGTCTGTTGGCTTTAAATATCACCTATGTAACTGACTCAGAATCTTCAGACTAGGATTCTCAGCCCAAATCTGTGTAGCCAACTATACAGATTTCAGTGTCCCCACTTGGATGATTAATAGGTATGTCAAACTTGATGTGTCAGGAACCAAATTCCTGATCTTTTCCCTCAGATCTGCTCTTCCCACAGTCTTCTCCCCCTTAAACATATGCTGTAGCCAAACTGACTTCCCTGTTGTTCCTCAAACATGGCAAACATGTTCTTGCCTTGCGGCCTTTGGACTAGCATTTTCCTTTGCCTAGCACACTCTTCTCATGTATTCATGTGCTTCACTTGCTCACTTTCTTAAGTTTCTGCTAAAGTGTCACCTTATGTGACATGTCCACGTATCTGAATTGTCACCTTCCCTGATCATACAATATAAAAGAGGGGCCTTCCCTTCTTACCTTGTACTTCATATTCCATTTGCCCTCTGCTTAAAACTCTCCAGTGGCTTCCTATCTCACTCAGTGTGGTATAATACAAAAATATATTTGGTCTTTGTCCCCTCTTCCAGACATAGAGCTCTGAAAACTCTGGAATTTCCTGAGTAAAGAGTGCCTTTTGTTATTCATGATGAGCCCCTTTCAGTCACACCTGAGTTTATACTAATGCAGTGACTTAGGTGGGAACCCCTAGATAGCCTCGGGATGGGACTGATCACTAGAAATACCAAGTGATCAGAGGATTGGAACTTTCAGCCCCACCCACTGACCTTCAGAATGGGGAGTGGGGTGCTGGAGATTGAGCTCTATAAAAGCTCTTAAAACAATGAGATTTGATGAGGTTCCAGGTTGGTGAGCACATAGACTTGCTGGGAGGATGGCTCTGAGTCATGGAAGTTCTGCACTAGCACCTTCCAATATCTTGCCCTATGCGTCTCTTGTATTTGGCTATTCCTGAGTTGTATCCTGTAGAGTAAACCAGTCAACATAAGTAAAGTGTTTTCCTGAGTTCTATACACCATTCTAGCAAATTATCAAACCTGAAAAGGGAGTCACGGGAACCCCCGATTTATAGCCAGTCAGTCAGAAATACAGGTGCCCTGGGGCTTGGGACTGGTGTCTAAAGTGGAGTCAGTCCTTTGTGACTGAGCCCTTAACCTGTGGGGTCTGCTCTAACTCTGGATAGTATCAGAATTGGATTGGGAACCCAGTTGGTGTTGGAGAATTTGTTGGTGTGAGGAAACACCAGACTGAGTAAAAGCCAAAATCTTATAATGGTCTCCTAATTCTCCTTTTTATCTACTACATAGTCCTCCTTATTGTTCCTCAAAAGCATTGGGCAAGCTTACTGCCTCAGGGCCTTTACACCTAGTATTCCCAATGCCTGGAATGCTTCCCCACTCCCACCCTTCCTCCCCAAAAGTATGGCTTGCTCCTTTCCCTCCTTCAAATTTTGCCAAAATTTCAGTGAGACCTTCCATAACTATCCCTTTTTAAATAGTAGCAGACCCAATTCTGCAATAGCTGTCTCCATTCTTTAGTTTTCCTCCATATCACTTTATTACTGCCTGACAGACTCTATACTTTGCTCATTCATTTGTTTTTCTCTCCTCTTATAAGAATGTAAGCTCCTGGAGGGCAGAGATTTTTGTCTGTGTTGGTTTTTCTTTCTTTCTTTCTTCTATCTTCCCAGCATGTAGAATAGTGCAAGGCTTATGTTAGGCCTTCAATAAATATGTTGAATAAATGAATGGAAAATAAATGCAAATTAATTATTCAGAATGAAGCCCAGAGAGATAATGGGATAGTAAATATTAAAGAGAGCTTAAGAAACATGGAGAATACAGTAAGAAGGTATAATATGTCTGATGGCAGTTCCAGAAGAATATAATAGAATAGGGAAGGAGTAGTATTGATTCCTGCATGTCAATATGAAAAAGAACCTAATGGAAACATGAACAAAAGACATGAACAGATATTTCACACGGGAAGAAATACAAATGTCTTATAAAACATAACCTTGTACCGCATTAGTGCAATAAAAAAAAATCAGATACGCTTTCATGCTAATTAGATTGGTAATAAATAAAGCACAGATTAATATCGAATATTGGTGAAGATATGACTCAACAGTAACTTCTATCCACTATTGGTAGGATTGTAAATTGGCACAGATGTTTTGGAAATAAGCCTGCCATTCCCTAGTAAAACTGAACATGTACTTATAGTAATTCCACTCCTAAGCATATAATCTGGAGAAACTCTTGCATATGTATATTAGGAGATATGTACAAAAATGTTTGTATAGCATTGTTCTTTAGCTAAATCATATAGGAAACAACCTAAATATGGATCATATTAGTTTCCTGTTGCTACTGTAACAAATTACCACAAACTTAATAGCTTAAAACAATACAAATTTATTATCTTATAGTTCTATAGACCAGAAAAATGGGTCTTACAGGGTTACAATCAAGGTATCAACAGACTGCATTCCTTTTAGAGGCTCTAGGGGAGAATCAATCCTTGCCTTTTCCAAGCTTCTAGAGGCTGCTGTGTTCCTTGGCTAGTGGCCTCTTCCTGTATCTTCAAAGCCAGTAATTTAGCATCTTCCAGCCTTTCTCTGACTCTGACATTCCTGTCTCCTTCTTATAAGGAGCTTTGTATTGAGTCCACCAGAATAATCGGGTATAATCTTACCATTGCAAGATCCTTGACTTAATCATATCTGCAAAATCCCTTTTGCCATGTAAAATAACATATTCACAGGTTTCAGGAATTAGGACATGAACGTATTTAGGGAGCCATTATTCTGCCTACCATATTGATCACCATAGAACAAATAAGTTGTGATATTTTCATATAATGTAACACTTACAGCAGGGAAAATGAATGAGCGACTATAAAACTAATCATCTTGGACAGATGCTGAAATAAAATGTTAGCAAAAGAAGCACATCACAGAATAATTCACACATTAGATTCCATTGATATTAAAGTTCAAAAGCAGAAAAAAAAACCCTCTAAATGTATTGTTTAGGGATACATCATATGTGATGAAATTACAAAGAAAAGAAAAAAAATTAACAAAAATAAAATTTTTTACCTCCAGGGGGAGGGCGATGGATGTAATTAAGGAGGGACTTAGAAGATACTGGCAGTATCTGTTTTTTTGAAGTTTGGTGATACACTGGTTTTTGTCTTGGTAGTAGTCTTTAAGACTTAAAAGTATGTACGTGGTAATTTTGTGTATCTTAGCCCAGCCCCTACCACAATTAAAATATTTTTAAAAAATAAAACAAAATATGGTACTTTACTCACTATAAGTCAACAATTTAAGAAAAATTCATAAGAAAGAGCAGTCACTGGATAAAATATTTTTAAAACCTAGGAAGTTTTTTGGTTTGTATTGGTTTTTTTCATCTATTATTTAGGGGGCTAGAATTTCTAGTAGTAAGCTAGAGCAATGGAATGAAATTCGGTAGAGCTAGTGACAGGATCTTAGTAAGTGGGATAGCAAAGCATATAGAATTCCGGAGCCAAAATTCTTGATAATGATCCCTTCTTCTTTTTCTCAAGGTAATATAGCTCTAACTCTTTATGTTGTAGGGAGTTTGGTGACACATTTACACTGCTAGGAAGACAGCATGAGAAAAAAACCACTGGGAACTGATTTCCATTTTCTGATCACTGTTTGCATATATTCCTTCTATGGATCACATGAATAACCTTTAATAGGCTGAGTCCCGTTTTTGTTTCTAAATTTTAATTTTCATTGAGATAATTGTAGGTTCCCTGCAGTTGTAAGAAATAATACAGAGAAATGCCATGTACCTTTTATCCAGTTTTCCCCAATGGTACTAATTTATAAACATATAGTTTAATATTATAACCAGGACATTGACGTTGATACAATCTACTGATCTTATTTAGATTCTCATTTTACTTGTCTCATTTGTGTATGTATGTATTCGTTCTATATGCTTTTATCACATGTGTAGGTTCGTGTGTCCACTGCCACAGTCAAGATACTGAACAATTTCGTCACCACAAGGATCTTTTTTATTGCTCTTTTATGACCACACCTGCCTCCTTCTCACCCTTCTTCCCTACTCCAGCTCCCATCCCCTACTCCAGTCCCTAAATCCAGGCAACCGATAATCTGTTTGTTCTCCACTTCTAAAATTTTGTCATTTCAGAAATGTTATATAAATGAAATCAAACAGTATCTAACCTTTCAGGATTGATTTTTTTCACTCAGCGTTATTCCCTAAAGATTCATTCAAGATGTGCATGTCACTGAATCCCATTTTAAAATTTAGCTGAAGAATGTTTTATGGAACTTTTGGACTCAGAACTCACTTTGTAAATATCAATTTCTCTTCTTAGATTAATGTATACTTTGAGTAGTGGATAAGAGCATGTATTTTAAAGTGCGATAGATGTGGGACTAAGTCTCCTTCCTACTTTGGAAAAATTATTTTAACCTTGCTAAG
This sequence comes from Tapirus indicus, assembly GCA_031878705.1. Lineage (NCBI taxonomy): Eukaryota > Metazoa > Chordata > Mammalia > Perissodactyla > Tapiridae > Tapirus > Tapirus indicus. The sequence goes on along the minus strand of CM062921.1, from coordinate 72,738,813 downwards.
CCTTAGTTGCCTTATCTGTAAAATGAGGATAGTATTGCTTTAGCACCAGTGACTGCTTGGTTTTTATATATGTTTAGGCAAAGGTAGGAACATTGAGTATCTTTCTTTTTGACCACTAAACAAGACTGTTTAGTTCTTCAGAATGGGTATATCTAATCCTTCTATTGATTTTTACTTAGTTGACCACGGTAAAAAAGTAAGTGACTGCTTTAATGTTATGTATCTTAATTAGCAAAATACTAGCTAATTTGAATGAATAAATTATCTTTTTATAATACAGATTTGTTAAGTTGAAACATCAGTAATTTACATATTTTAAGTTATATATATATTTTTTTTCTAGGTCACCGGAGTCCTGGATGATTGCTTGTGTGATATCGATAGCATTGATAACTTCAACACCTTCAAAATCTTCCCCAAAATAAAAAAATTGCAAGAGCGAGACTATTTCCGTTATTACAAGGTATGATTATAATTTTTGATTCTGTTGGTACCAAAAATTTTTGTATAGCTGTCTGCAGATGTGACTTTTATCACCCTTTTGAAAACCCATTTTGACTCTTCTCGGCCCCCTGCATTGGAATGTATTAAGTATTGTAGTGAAAATCTGTTAGTCTTTTTGAACACTAAGAATCTGAACCCTCTTCCTATGTTTGGGGAATTCTTCATCTTTCACTTTTAGTTTTGAGGCAGATACTCCTCCCTCTACAGAAGCTGAAAATGCCAGGGACTTGTTTTGTCAGCCTCCCTTGTAACTTAGGTTCTGCGGTCTAGACACACCCAGGTTTTGAGTTGTGCTGATGGCATTGTCATTTTTAGTTTATTTTAAAAATTGAACATGATTTTTTTAAAATCCTGATTCTGTATAGGTTATCTTAGTCCTTTAAATATTTTTGAGAATAAAAAAAATCCAGTGTTTTGGTAGTTTTAAGTTGTGCAGAAAGATAAAATATAAAATAAAAGATTTGAGAACCCATCCCCTTTTCCTATCAGCACCAAGAATATCCCAAAAAGGTGAATGTTTCTCCTTTATACAAAATCCTTTAGGAATGCAGATTCCATCAACTTATTTCAAAGAGTAATCTATGCCGAAATAAACTATTAAGTATCTTTTATTGTAGGCATTTTACATACAAATAAGATAGGTTAGAATAGCTTCTTCTAATTCCCACCCCTAAATCTACAGATCAATCTGCATTTGCAGCTGCTTTCTCCTGCTTCCTTTCTACTACTAGGTTTAACCATATGAAGTTGTTGCTTTTATAGGTCAAAATGGTTGAATATTGCCAATTTCATATGATTCAGGATAATAAAGTAGAGGAAGTGCTCCTTTTATCAAAGATCATCCCTTCACAGAACTTCCATATCACATCTCCACTCAATATGTCATGGCCCTCACTCTTCACTCTTCCCTTTGGGACTGTATCTTCTATTTCTGTATCCCCATAGGGCTGGTCAATAGTAGGCATTCAAATATTTGAATAAATGAATGAATATCTCCTTTAATCTTTACACTGAAATCCTGTCAGGTCAGTATTATCCACATTTTACAAATGAAGAAACAATGGTTTAAGTATCCTAGGTAGGGTACTTTTGTTGGCTAACAAACCAAACAGAAGTTTTGTTAAGAAAAGATTTGGGGCCGGCCCAGTGGCGCAGCGGTTTAGTTCGCGCTTGGCGGCCTGGGGTTCGCGAGTTCGGATCTCAAGCACCCGTCAGCCACGCCGTGGCAGCGTCCCATATAAAGTAGAGGAAGATGGTCACGGATGTTAGCCCAGGGCCAGTCTTCCTCACACACACACAAAAATTAAAAACCATAGACTCTTATTAAAAAAAAAAAAAAAAAAAAGAAAAGATTTGGAATAGCTCACAAAACTGAAAGATAAGCTGAAGAAGCATACTTCAGAAAAGATAGAAATTAGAGCAGGAACTAATGGCCATTCTCTTTTTGGTACCACCAAAATTTTGGATGCAATTCACATTTTCCCATATTTTTGCAACACTTTTGTATATTTACAAGAGTCTGATTTCTGGGAGAAAGTCTGATTGGTCTAGGTAAAGTCATGTGACCTTGACTGAAAGAGGGAAAGACACTTTGGTTAACAGTCCTATTTGCATAAATATAAGCAGGGTCCTTGTTTCTCAAAAGGAGATAGAGGATGTTACAGAAGAAGGAAAAATGAAAGTTGGAAAGGCAAAAATAACAATGTGGTCCTTAGCTAGCCAACATAGAATTCATCCTTATAGATGCAATTTAAAAAATGTTCTAACCAACATAATGAAATTACTCTGTATGTAACCAGAACATACTCATATCCTCTCCCAAAGGAGGGTAATGCGATGATCTAGTTAATGCATTTAGCTCCAAGTCTAGGATATTTGGGTGATATATACTCCGCTTCTAGTTCTGTCAACCTGTGAATTAAACAAAAAGGAAATTTAGCCACCACCAGTATACTCTACATACAATAGTGGCAGAAAAGGAAAGCTAAGAGAAGAGGTTAATTTTAAACACACACATACATAGTTATGATTCAGCAAGCAAGGAAATATAGGTAGAAGCAACAGTCTATCTCCTCAACTGGTCAGTTGGCTGCTATAGCTGGTATTTATAATTGCTCTCTTGTACTATCTATTCCATGTCTTTATTCACCAAATATTTATTGAATGATTACAGTGTAGCAGGCTGTATTCTAAGTGCTGTGGATAGAGTAATGAATAAGACAAAGACTCTGCCGTCATAAAGCTTTTATTCTGAATAGGGACACAAACAGTAAACAAGTAAATGATAAAATATAATTTCATATGGTTATAAAATAAATGATATGGAGAAAAATAAAGCAAAGTAGGAGATAGAGAGTAATTTGGGTGAGGAAGGTAGGTAACCCTATTTTAAAGAAGTTGGTCAGGAAAGGAAGGTACTCATGCTGTGCCATTTGAGCAAAGACCTATCTAATGTGAAAGAGTAAGTCGGGATAAGATCTGGGGAAAGAACATTCTGGGGAAGGTGAATAGAACTGCAGGTATAAAGGTTTAGAGTGTTTGAGGAATAATAAGATCAGTATAGCTGGAGGGAAGTGAATGAGAGGGAGAGTTGGAGAGGTAGCTAGGGGCCAGATAATAAAAATTAGAGGGCCTTATTAACCACATAAGGATGTTGGATTTTATTCTAAGTGTGATAAGAAGCTATTGGAGGGATGTGTACAGAATAGACTGTATAGATGTGAGACAGGAAATAGAGAAACCATTTAGGAGGCTTTTGCAGTAGTCTAGATAAAAGATGATATGGATTTGGAATAGGGTAGTAGAGTTGGAAGAGGAGAAAAATGATTAAATTAGTTTCATATATAAAAGGTAACACCAACAAGCTTTTCCAACAGAGTGAATGTAAGATGTGAGGGTAGACGTGAAATCGAAGATGATGCCTAAGTTTTCAGCATATTATAAAAAAGTATATCATGACTAGGTGGATTTTGTCTAAGAATGCAAAGATGAGCCTTTTAGGTCTTCAACGAAATTCAACACTTTCCTGATTTTTAAAATATTCAATAAAATAAGAATGATGGATACTTCCTTAACATAATTTCAGTCCTACCATTAGCATTGCCAGGAACTTTCTTATGGGGAAACACTAGAGGAATTCTTGTTTTGGTTAGGAACTAAGACAAAGGTACCCACTATCTCTTTCACTGTTGGCGGTATTAGTCAGTATAGTCAAACAAGAAAAAACAACTAAAGACATAAAGATTTTAAAAGAATATGTAAAACGCTCTTTATAAATGTCAAAAGTATACCTAGAAAACTCAAAAGAAATAAAATGAACATAAACAATAAAAAATGCATTAAGATAGCAGGCTATAAATGTAAACAAAAGTCAATATTTTCATAATTACAAACAATAACAAGTTAGAAGACGTAATGTAAAAGAAATCTCGGGGGGCTAGCCTGGTGGCACAGCGGTTTAGTTCGCACTTGGCAGCCCGGGGTTCGCCGGTTCGGATCCCAGGTGCCTGCTGACGCACTGCTCGTCAGCCATGCTGTGGCGCCGTCCCATATAAAGTAGAGGAAGATGAGCACGGATGTTAGCCCAGGGCCAGTCTTCCTCAGCAAAAAGAGGAGGATTGGCAATGGATGTTAGCTCAGGGCTGGTCTTCCTCACACACAAAAAAAGAAATCTCCATTTATTTTGGCAGTATATAGAAATAAATATATAGAAATAAATGTATCAAGAAGTGTGCAAAACCTAGAAGAAAGCTTTAAAACACTCCTGAAGGACATGAAAGTAGGCTTGATCAAATTGACAGATGTCTTTTGTAGCATGAAGATGTTAAACCTCCCCGAGTTAATATATAAATTTAATATCCCAATAAAAATACCAATAGTTTTTTTTTTTTTCTGGAACTAGACAAGTTATCTCAACTAAATTCCCTGGGAAGCAGACTCAGGGACAATGATTAGTGTGTAACAGGTTTATTGGGGACTGTTCTTGGAACCAACAACTTAGGGAAGGAAGAGAAAGGGAAGAAATCAGGACTGGGCAAAGGGAGAAGTAAAGCTGTGAAGCAGCCTCAGGAGAAACCTCAGGTGACCCTTTAGGGAGTTCTTAAGATGGGATGACCCTCCAGAGCTGTCCCCACTTGAGGGAGAGGTCTAGGCCTTTATAACCCTATACCAGTCATTGAATGAAGGCCATCATAGGAAGCGTAGTGTGACCTTGGGCAAAGTAGCTCTCTGCAGCTGAAGTTGGCTGCCTGCAGCATTTCCAGAAGCTGGGGTAATAAGCCCTTTATTCCTGAAGGGTGATCTGAGCAGTGTGTTTCAGTGTCTACCACAGTCCACTCCTTGCACTTTGTATTCATTATATATTGCTGCATAACAAATTAGCCTAAAATTTAGCAACTTAAAACAACAAACTGAGAAGGTGGCATTTGAGGAAGACCTAAAGGGAGTGAGAAAGCAAGCCATGTGGATATCTGGAGAAAGAGCATTCTAGGCAGAGGGAACAGTAAGAGCAAAGGCCCTGAGACCACAGGGTGCCTCATGTATTTGAGGAACGGGAGGCCAGTGAACAAGGGGCAAAGAGCAGGGGAACCAGAACATATAAGGCATTCTTGGCCATTAAAAGGACTTGGATTTTGAACTGACCTGATTTTCACAGGTATTGTATGTGGGGTGAGAAAGAGAAGAGTCAAGGATGATATCCAGGTTTTGCCCGAAGAACTAGAATAATGGAGTTGCTGTTTACAGAGATGGCAAGAATTACTAGAGGGAAGAGCACAGTTTTGGATACGTTAATAAGTTTGAGGTGCCTATGAATGTCCAGTGAAGATGTCGGGGAGGCAGTTGGATATATAAGCCAGGAGCTCAAGGGAACCTACAGTTCCCAAACGTGCTGTGATGTTTTATTTATGCTTGTCTTTAGACATCCTGATCCCATTGCCTAGAATCTCTTTCTCTAGGAAACTTCTAGTCATGGCCATTTTACATGTTACCAAAAGGGGGCCTTACCTGACCCCTCCACAGAGTTGACCCCTTGTGTTGCCAGTCTCTACCCATTTTTGCTTCTTCCTCTGTAATCTGGGTATTTACTTCTAACACGTAATTATTGAGTTGTCTATTATGTGTTCTAGGCACTGTTCTAGGCACTGGGGATAAAACCAAGAATAAGGCAAAATCCTGTTCCTTACAGTGGGAGAGGCAGACAGTACATAAATAATAATTGGTTTGTGATAAGTGCTATGAAAGAATATAAAATGGTGTGTGGGGGCTGCATATCGAGCACTACTTCAGAGATTCTGGTCAGGGAAGGTCTCTCTGCTGAGGTGATATTTGAGAGAGTCCTGAAGGAGGTGAAGGGACTGAGCCTTAAAAAGATCTGGAGGAGCAACAGTACAGGCAGAGAACAGCCTGTAAAGGCCCTGAGACAGAAAGGAGCTTGGTGTGTCCCAGCAAGAAGGCCAGTGTGGCTGGAGGAGTGTGGTAGGAGATGAGGTCAGAGAGGTGGGCAAGAGGCCAGATGATGAAGGGCCTTGCGGAGCTTGCTGCAGAGTCTGGATTTACTCTAAAGGTGATGGGAAGTCACAGGAAGGTTTTGAGCACGGATCGATATGATCCGAATTGTGTTTCAAAGAGATAATTATGGCTACTGGGTGGAGAGTAGATGGTAGTAGAAGCAGAAAGACTTGGAATACTCTAGGCAAGAAATAATTGGTGACAGTGGAGGTGATGAGAAGTGGATAATGAATTATTTGAAGGAGAGAGAAAAGGGAAGGAACAAGAATAACACTTTGATTTTTGGCTTGGGCAATCCATCTGGAAGTCCTATTGAATTACTGTCTTCCCATTATGTTTAGAATATGAAAATCCAGAGTTTTTACGATGGTTAAAATGTCTTTCACGATCCATCTCTTGCCTATCTCTACCCTCATTTCCTGCCACCCTCCCCCTCCCCACAAAAAGTCAGCTAAACTGGTGTTTTTTGGTTCCCAGAACTGTCTGAGCTTTATCACCTTATCCAAACACATGCTTCTTCCAACTTTCACCCATCCTAAAATATTACCTCCTCAGAGGCCTCCTTCCTTCAGCCCCATTATTTTCTGTCACAGAACTCTGGATTTTCCTTTGTAGCATTTACCACAATTTGTAATTAAATAAACATATAAATATATAATGTCTGTTGGCTCTCCAGTAGACTGTATGTTCCATGGGGAAAGTGCTTTTTCTGCCTTTCCCCCTAGAGCCTACATGGTGCCTGGTACATAGTGGGTGCTTGGTACATATTTTTTAAGTGAATGGGTGTGTGACAGAACCCTGGTCAGTGAGGTGGCAGTGAGGGGCTGAAAGACACTAAAGTAGTCCTAAAATGCTTTCCAGGCTCTTTTGGTGAGCAGTGTACTTGAACTTTATTCCTTTTCTGAAGTGTCAGAGAACTAATAGCAGTCATTTATTTTCAAAAATTAATATTACATCAGGGTGTCTGAAAAACTGCAGTCATTTTAAATTCTGTACTATATGGGTGCCACACGATAGGAAGCTTTTCCTTCTTATTCACCACCATGTTACTGGTGCCCAGCACAGTGACATTTACAGAGCATTGCAGTATTGTGATACACATTTACTCATGTTAATTCATTCTTTCTCTCAAGGTTAATCTGAAGCGACCATGTCCTTTCTGGGCAGAAGATGGCCATTGTTCAATAAAAGACTGTCATGTGGAGCCCTGTCCAGAGGTAAAATAAATTTTAAAAAAATAGGGAAAAAATTGCTTTCTTTTGGACTTTCAGATAAGCATGAACTCTGTATTTTAGGCTAATGTCGATGGATTTGGACTTGTCATCAAATTTATGTGCTCTCAGCTGTCTCCTTTTTAGCTAGATTGTTGAAGATTTATTCTATACTTGCCACCAAAATGTGTTTGAAGACACTCTTATATTCAGTGGTATTGATGATTGGGTGTGAAAGTATAGTTTGATTCTAAAATGGATGGAAAGTCAGAGACCTGTTCTAGGATTGGATCTATAATTGACCAATTCTTATTTCATGCTTTACTGAATCTGCATCTTGTTCCATAGGCAAAGAAAATACTGCTGGACCTTAAATTTCGAATTTAGAGTGGGATTTAGTGCATAAAGTGGGGAAATTTCAGGTTTGGAATTAGGTATTTACTTGGTCTTGTTAAAATTTTTTTAAAAAGGCTGTACTTGTTGGTAAGGGAATGCTACATTTTAGACTTTGTTTTTTGACATCTAGCATAATTAATTATATTCTTCTTCAACAGTAATTAGTTGTAAAGTTATGTTTTCGTGTTACTTTTTGCTTTTCTTACCTAACCAGTTAGTCTAGTTTGTTGTTCTTAAAAATAGGAAAAACATTCATGTGAACCAGTGTACTTCCTAAAGGAAAAATTTAAAAAAAAAGCTTCATTTCCCTTTAATAATAAAATGTTTTTTAACTTTTTAGTTTGAAATAATTTCAGACCTAGAGAAAAGTTGCAAGAATGGTACAAACAATTCCCGTACACTTTTTATCAAGATTCCCTAAATGTTAATATTTATCATGTTTCCTTACTATTCTATGTGCATATGTTTATGAATATTATTATTTTCTGAACGATTTAGATATAAGTTACCAACATGATCCTTTATCCCTAAATACTTCAGTGGGTATTTCCTTAAAAACAAGATTATTCTCTTACCTAACCACAGCATAAGTAACAAAATCAGGAAATTAACATTAATCATAATACTAATGTCTAATCTATGGACCTTAATCACGTATTGCCAACTAACTTAATAATGTGCTTTTTATAGCAAAAAAAAAAAGCTTCTGATGCAGAATTGTACATTGCATTTGTATGTCATGTCTCTTTAGACTTCTTTTAATCGGGAATTGTCCCTCAGTATTTCCTTGTCTTTTGTTGTCTTGACTTTTTTTTCTTTTTTCTCCCTCCCTTCCTTCCCACCAGTTATTTTGTAGAATATCCCTCATTTTGGGTTTTTCTTATGTTTCCTAATTATTAGATTGAGGTCATGCAGCTTTGGCAGGTGTACCATAGAAGTGATGTTATATCCTTCTGACGTGTCATAGTAGGAGGCACGTGATGTCATCTTGATCACTTGGTTAAGGTGGTGTTTGTCAGATTTCTTTTTTAAAAACAAGATTATAGATTTACAGATTTCACTGTAAAGTAGGAAAAATCTTTGAGACTATGAAAATATCCCATTTTTCATCATACTTTTACTTCATAGTTTGAGCATCCGTTGATGATTTTTTGCCTGAATTAATTATTTACGTGATATTTGCCAAATAATGATTTTCTGATTCCATTTCTTCTACATTTATTAGTTGGCATTCTATTGTAAGCAAGAGATTTTTCTTTCTTTAATTGTATGTTTATGTAAGTATGAACTTATGCAAGTATACTTACATATACATACTTACATATGTAAGTTGAATTATTTTATTTAATATTTTATTTTTACTATCTTTTTTTAACAGCTTTATTGAGACATAATTCACATACCATAAAATTCGCTCTTTCTAAAATGTACAATTCAGTGGTTTTTAGTATATTCACTGAATTGTGCAACCATCACCACTAGCTAATTCTAAAACATTTTCATCACCCCAAAACGAAACCCCTGCCTATTTGCAGTCACTCCCCATTTCCCCCTCCCTCCTCCTGCCAGAAACCACTAATCCACTTTCTGTCTCTATGAATTTGCCTATTATGGAAATTTCATGTAAATAAAATCATACAAGATGTCATCTTTTGTAATCAGCTTCTTTTGCTTAGCATAATGTTTTCAAGGTTCATCCATATTGTAGCGTATATCAGTACTTCATTCCTATTGCCCAATAATTCTGTTGTAGGGACATACCTCATCTTATTTATTTATCAGTTGATGGACATTTGTGTTGTTTCCACTTTTTGGCTACTATAAATAACTGTGAACATTCAGGTACAAGTTTTTGTGTGGGCATGTTTTCAATTTTTTTGAGTATATGCCTTGGAATGGAATTGCTGGATCATATAGTATTTTTGTTTAACAGTTCGAGGAACTGCCAAACTGTTTCCAGTGTAGCTGCAATGTTTTACATTTCCACCAGCAATGTATGTTCTAATTGCTCTACATACTTGTCAACACTTGTTATTGTCTTTTTTATTTTAGGCATCCCTGTGAATGGTATCTCATTTTGATTTGCATTTCTCTCATGGACTAAGATGTTCAGTATCTTTTCAGGTGTTTATTGGCCATTTGTATATCTTCTTTGGAGAAATGTCTGTTCAAATCCTTTGCCTATTTTTAAATTGAGTTCCTTTTTTATTGCTGAGCTGTAGGAGTTATTTGACTTTGCACAGTATGTATTTCTAAATTGTTTTGATGTTGAAATAATCAATTATTTATTGTCTACAGTGGATTATCCTCTTCAGTCTTAAGTTTCTAATGAGAATAAATGAAAGTGTTTATTTGTATATGAATCCCCAACATAACAGATATAACATTTATATGCATTTAAAAATTCCTGTTTATTCCCTTCCCAATCCCATTCCCTTCCCTTTCTTCCCAGAGATAAAAACTATCCTTTTGTGTTGGTCCTTTTAAGTAGTGGGAGGATATTCGTATTTCTTGTCTTTGGGGGAAAATTCAGTAGGCATTTCATATTGAACCCAAACGTGTCATGATACAGAGTTAGAATTTGCATTCTATAATTTGAAGTCTAATTTAATTGTGAGGATCACTTAATTTTGTAATTTGCAGACTGCTTCATATTATTTGTGTTAGTGGCAACAACCAGGTTTATTTCATGCCTGATTTTAGTTATTAGTTTTACATTTATCATTACTTTTAATAATTCTTTCTTGTGATTTTTATGTTATTCATGATGATCATCTGTGGTGCCTACCCCAATATTTCTAAATGACTTGTATTAAGATTTGCTTAAGTCAAGTTATTGCATTTAGCATCAAACCTTTTAAAAAACTGCTAAAGATTTTGATTTTCGCATATTGTACTATACTAGTTAGAGGACATACAGTAGTCAGAGGGTGCTTTTAGTTAGTATTTATTCCATATTTTCAGTTCAGGATCTTATAACTGATTGCTAGATTTGATTTGCGTTTTATAGCTTTCTCCTTCTGCCCTCTGTTAGAGGTACGAAAAACATTGAAATGACAAAATACTGACAGCAACTAACATTTTTATCTCTATGATCTTTTTATTGATAAGGAAAAAAATCTTATCATCATCATTATTATTATTTACGTTCTTCAGCCTGAAGGAAAATATTTATTTTGAATATTTGGTTAAAATTTATCTATGAAACATGAAAATTTTTAATTGGTAATTTGCTATTAATTAGATAACCCTTAGATTCAAACATAGGAAATCAGTCCCCTGGGTTGATAGAAGATCAACCTGTGATTGTCTGCTTTCAGATTTGATTTTTGTTTAAAATTGTGCTTGATAACCAGTTGCAGTAATTCATAGATTTGTTTATTAAAGCCTAAAGCTAATTATTGGCTTTAGAAAAGAAAGTTAGACCTACATGTAGTTCTTTTATTGGTGAACCTTAGATTTAACCCTAGGTTAATCATATGGGTCAAAGAACTTACTCTTGCCTTCTAGTATTAATCCAGAATTGCCCAAACTTTAAATGTCAACTAAGACTAGAAATTAAAATTGAGCATAACATATTTCAAGTAATTTTGAAATTTTTAAAAGCTTGTGTTTCTGTGGTAAGAAAGTTTATGGAAAAAGTGATTTAGTCGGGGTTTTTTTTACCTAAAAATTATATAAACTATTAAATACTGCATTGAGAGTTTAAATTAGAGCTGATTTTGATGCTCTGATTTTGTATATGGCATTCAGTTATCTATAATATGATTTACAAGTCTGTAAATTGGTAAAACTCTTTACCTTTTACCGCAAAGAGGTAGTATAAAAACAGAATTTGAATGAATGTGTATTTTCTCCTCACAGAGTAAAAGTCTTTGTATTAGAGAATAACATTACTTATTTGTAAAGCAATCTCAAAAAAATATGAAGATTACTTCTAAAATTTTTGTTGTTCTTTTAAGAGTAAAATTCCAGTTGGAATTAAAGCTGGGAGTTCTAATAAGGTGAGTCACTCTTCTTTGAATATTTCTGCTTTACATAGTGAATCTTATTTACTGCTTGACAGTGGTTGCCGAAGAGAATCATAATATGGTTAGTTGGAAATGGACACATTTTACCTCAGAATCCCAAATCCCTAATTGTTGCAGAAACAAAGGGTGTATATTCTTGCAATGAGACTATATAGCCTCTTTTGAAATACTTTAGTTCTGTTTTTGGAACCTCTAGAAGAACTTTAAAGTGTAACAACAGTGTCACGTGGCCCACTCAACAGGTGTTTTATCATGTGTGTATTTTTAGTCTTCTATTTTAACGAGTCAATTTGTCATATTCAGGATTATATTGTATGGAGTAAACAATTATCAAGGTATTTTGAGCATAGTACTTGTAAATGGCATTCAAATATTCCTTTATTAAAGATTTTTTTCCTTTTATGAGCATGCCATCATTTACTTTGCCATTCATATGTTTTTAGATAACAGTTTAATTCTAGTTTTTTACTATTGTACATATGTAATAAAGATCATCATACCCTCTCTCTCTGCTTCCTTATGCATCCTCTCTCCATTTTCTTTTTGTACTCTCTGCCCTGTGTGGTCTTTTGTTTGTACTCACTCTCTTTCTTTTATTTATTTTTCTTTCAGATCTAAAATAAATAGGCTAAAGACAGTTGAAATCCTTTTGGATTCCCTAATCCCATTCTATTTCCTCCCTTCCCAGAGCTAGCCACTTTTCTGAAGGTGATGGGTATCCTTCTGTGATACTTATTTTGTACCTTTATTCTACAAGTAATACATAAATATTTCAATATGAAATTTTAAAACATTTAAAGTAATATTTTTGTATTTCTTCAGGTTAAAAACTTCTTTTTTGGTTTTAATTTTTACTCAGTATTATACTTTTGAAATTTTGTCTCTGTTGATACATGTAGATTTTGTTAATTTTAACTGTTGTGTAGTGTTTAATTGTATGACTATATCATGGGTTAGCCATTCCTCTATTGATGAACATTTCAGTTGTTTTCAGGTCTTTGCTATTACAAACAATGATGCTTTAGCATCTTTGTCTCATTGTGCACACATGTAAGAGTTTCTCCAGGTCTGTATTTAGAAGTAAGATTGCTGAGCCATAGGGTATGCCCATCTCAACATTATGAGATAGTACCAAATAACTTTCTAAAGTGGTTGTACCCCGTTTTTGTTTTTAAATGTTGCTGTGGATATGCTTTCAGCTGTGGGTCTGCTGGTTCAAGAGTTGACGCATTTTTACAGCTCTCGATAAATATTGTCAAATTATTTCCCAAGAGGATTTTCTCAGTTTACATCACCAACATTCTAATGCTAATTGTTATATTTTTAATGTCTTTACTTATTTAGTTGATGGAAATTTGTGACTCATTTTCATTTGTATTTCTTACATATATTAGAGATTTTGATAATAGAATGTATCTATATTTAGTGTGTATCATCATTGACAGATTGACTATTTTGCCAGTGGAACTTGAAATAAAGAGAAAGGTAATAATTACTAAACTTACTTGTTATGAACTTCCTTTCAGTACTTGAAAGTGGCCAACAATACCACAGAATTAGAAGACTGTGAGCAAGCTAATAAATTGGGAGCAATTAACAGCACGTTAAGGCAAGTTTTATTTTAGTAGTATTAAGAAAATATTCTCTTAATTTATTTATATCAGAAATCTTCTGGGTTTTTTTTTTGTGATTTAGATAAAAGTTAAAGTTTCAACTAATTTTTAAAAGGAAGAAGTTATTCTTTAACCTAAGTTCGATAATAGCTTTGCTTCCTCTTGGCTGATTTTTCTTTATATTTCTAGAATGTAACATCAATAGTGACTCTGTTAAAAAGTAAAAATTTAGAAGATTGCTCAACTAGCAAGGCTTATGGATCCATTCTTCCTGATTATTTTGGGAAAAGGAACTTGAACTTCTAAGTCTTTTACAAATAGTAATTCAATCCATATGTTACATTTTCAATGATAAAAGTTTCTATTAACATAACTGTTAAGTTTCATAGATTTTTTTTTTTCTGTTTTCTTTGCCTTATTTGCTCTAACTATAAACCTGCTTTTGGAGGCCAACATAAAACAAGTGGTCTCAGATTATGCAGTATAAAATGACTGAACATACCTATAGTTGGGAATAGGGAATGGAACATTACTGAAATTTTTTAAATTTCCCTGTTTGTTTAGTTTTGTATTTATGTACTATCCTTGTTCAAGAATTAGTAAACTTAGCAGTCTTATTTATTGAAGAAAATTTTTAATAGAGAAAAAAGGAAAGGTAATGTAATAAACACTCATATATCCTCTGCTCCTAATGAATAAATGTTAACATTTATCTACCATGTTTTTAAGAGAGAAATATCAAAGATAAATTTAAAATCCCCTATATTCTATTCCCTAATCCTGTTTTCTTCCCTTATTTCTTAGAGGTATCTTCTATCATGAATTTGCTGTATGTCCAGTCCATGTTTTTTGTTTTTATCATATATGTATTGTTTTGTGTATACGATTTTATTTTTCTTGATGTAAATGATATATTACCTTACTTACCATTCTCTGCTTTCTTTTTACACTGCCATTTTGCTTTCTAGATCTATCCATGTTAAAACATAGAGATTTGTCTCATTCTTTTAACTGATTAATGGTTTTCATCATATAAATATACCATATTTTATTTAAATATTCCTCTACTGATGGATATATAGTTTGTTTCAAATTTTTTACTTCTACAAATTATGCCACCTCAACCATCCTTGATAATGTTTTCTTTGGTGTACACTAGAAGTAAAACTGCTGAATCTTTGGATTGTCATCTTGCAGCTGCTCTTGATATTGCCTAATGGCTTTCCAGAGTACTTGTGTGGATATATACTGCCTCCAGCGCTGAGAACTTGTTTCGTTCTCCACATCCTTGCCAAAAGTTGATAACATTTGATAAGTGTGAAATAGTATCTCATTTTTGTTTAATTTATATTTTGTTGATTACTAGTGAGTTTGAGCATTTTTTCATCTGTTTATTGGACATTTGAGTTTCTTACTCATTCAGCAAATGAATATTTGCCAAGCACTGTTCTAGGGTACGAGTAATATAGTAGTGTACGTGACAAACAAATTCCTGCCCTTGTGCAGCTTAATCCTAGTTGGAGGAGATATGCAATAAACGAGTGAAGTATATGAGAAGTAAGTAAAATGATGAGTGCCAGGGAGAAAAATAATGCAGGGAAGAGTGATAGAGAGGGCTAGGAGTGAGGGGGCTTGCACTGGTTTGAATTGGGTGGTCTGAGAAAGCCAAAGTGATAATAGGACATTTGAACAAAATGCTCATGAAGGCATGAGTCATAATGTGGCTGCCTGGGGGATGAGTATTCTAGGCATGTATAATTGTTAGTAAAAAGGCCCAGAGGCAGGAGCATGCCTAGACTATTTGAGGAACCACAAGAAGGCCAGTGTGGCTGGAGTACAGTGATCAAGGACCAAGTAGAAGAAGACAAAGTTGTAAGATGCTAGGGATGGGGCAGCGGTGGGGTGTGGCAGGGAAGAGATCTTGTAGAGTCTTGAAGACAATTATTATGAATATTGCTTTTAAACTGAGTGGAATGAAAAATCATTAGAGGATTTTGAGAGAGCGTGTTGAGGGAGCCATGTGTTATGTTGTAGAAGTTTGGTTACATGATTATTATAGTAATCCAGATAAGAGATGATGGTGGTTTGGTTTAGACTATGGTGATAGCAGTAGAAATGATGAGAACTGGTCAGAAACTGGATAGATTTTGAAGGTAGAGCTGACAGGATTTGCTGAAGGATTGGATGTGGGGTATGAAAAAAGACAGGAGCTGTGAATGACTACAAGATTTGGAACTAGAAAAATGGAGTTGCCATTTACTGAACTGGGGACATCTGCAGGAAGAGCAAGTCTGATGGAAAATTATAGTCAACTTTGGACTTGTTAAGTGTGAGCTGCCTATGAAACATCCAATTGGAGAGGTCGAGCAAGCAATTGGATATGCAAGTCTCAATTTCATAGGAGAAGTCTGAGCTGGAGATAAAATGTGAGAGTCATTCAATAAATATATGGTATTTAAAAACCATAAACCTGAATGAGATTACCAAGGAGAGAATATAGAGAAGTGATTCAGGAACTGGGCCTTAAGTCATTACAAAATTTTGAGGTAAATTACCTGTTCATATTCTTTGCTATTATTTCTCCATTGGGGGGTTGCATTTTTAAATTATTATTAATTTGTAGGCATTCTTCATATAATCTGATAATTCTTTGTTGGCTATATGACTTGTTAGGGCTTGTCTTTTAATTTTACTTATAATTTTTTTTGTTGAACAGAAGTTATTAATTTTTTAAGCTTTTAAATTTAAGTATAACACACATATAATAATGTATACAAATCTTAAGTGGAAAGGTCCATTTAATTTTACAAAGTGAACCCAACTCTATAGCCACCATCCCAAACAATATACTTGCAACTGAGAAGATTACCATGTGTTCTTTCCATGTTATTACCACCCTCCAAAGTTAACCATCATTTTGGGTTATACTAGCAGTGATTAGTTTTGCCTATTTATATAAATAGAATATACAGAATGTATTCTTTTGTATCTGACTTCTTTTATTCAACATTATGTCTGTGAGATTCATTCATGTTCTTGAGCATAGTAGCATTTAATTCACATTTCATGGTATATAGTATTCCATAGTAAGAATGAGTCAATGTTTCCATCCTACTGTTGATAGCTGGATGTTTTCCATGCTGGGGCCATTTCAGAAAATATTTTGGTGGACATTTGGTGGTGCATTTGGTATGCATTTCTATGAAGAATATGCCTAGGAATGGAATTAAGTACTGCCAAATGGTTTTCCAAAATGACTGTGTTACATTTTCATTAGTAGTGTACTAGAGTTCTTCATTCCACAACTTCTCCAATGATTGGTAATTTTTAAACAGCTTTATTGAGGTATAATTGACATACAATATACTGCATCTATTAAAAATGTATAATTTCAAATGTATACTCACGAAAATCAGCACAATCAAGATAGTTATCATATCTGTCATCCCCTAAAATTTTCTCATGCTCCTTTGTAATCTCTCCATCCCATCCCTTCCTGCCCCTGTGTTTCCCACTTTGAAGACTGCTACTTTAACTCTAGCACCATCTTGACATCCTGGGTTAAGCCCAAGAAATTCTTATGTTTAAGTAGCTTGGCATATCAAACTGACTTTTGGAAAGTCCGGACTAGCTGGCCTCAAAGGTTCCTTCTAACTTGATTATAAACTAAATGAGGCCAGCTCTACTAGCTTCAGATTAGCATTCCATATCATTTCTGCTGCCATAGTTTTAGACAGGGGTTAGATGAAACAATCAGCAAAGCCTCATCAAATAAGGATGCTCAATGCAAAAAGTTCCTCTAAGTCATATTGCTAACAAGAAAATAGGAATTTATGTCACAATTGCTTTGTTCTTTCCTATTTTCAACAGAAGACATATCTGATATACATATGTGTACATATACATATATACATATACATATATGATAAACATAACTATAGTTATTTTAGCTGTAACTAGAACTTAGGCATTCTTGTTTTATGGTATCGTATATTTCAACTGAGTCAATTATAATACAAATTTTTCTATTAACTCTTATTAGTAAGTTAACTATGTATTCCTATAGAAGAAAAAAATTCCACAGTAAATTGAATTGGAAAAATTATTGATAAAGTTGATGTAGTGCAGCCAGCCTTATATACTTCTTGTAGTGGTTATGTTATGCAGCAGTTTCTCAAATACAAAATAAATTCTTGGCTGTGACAGTACTGCATTTGGAAATTACCTGATTTATACTTGGTATGCAATTTTTTTTACCTTTTTTTTCTTTTGTGTAGTGAATAAAGAGTAATAATAATACTTCTCTTATAGATGCTGCTATCATATATTCAAGACAGGTCAAGAAGGTCTGAATATAGGTTAAAGCAAATGTAGGTCAAAGTTTGTTTGAGTGAATGTAGTTGTTCCTTTATCAGTTCTCCAAACCAGAAATCTTGATCATAGATTTTGTTAAATGTGAGGTAGTCTGTAAAATGAATGGTATACCATGATAAAAGTGACATTGCTATTACCAGTGACGTGCACTTCTTGGTATTTTGAGTCCTATAAGTACAGAAGCAATTTAAATTAAAAGAATTATGAAAGTAAATTTAATTACTACTGTAGGAAAAAATAATAAACATTTACTACAATTTCTAAATCAGTTGAAAAGGCCAGCTTGAATTTTGTGTATAACTTGATTTTCTAGTCAAAGTGATTATTATTAAACTAAGTCTAATAATAATTTTAATATAGTTAAGAAATATAAATCACTCATGGAAGTTAATAATCTATGTTTTTCATGTAACTTGTTTTCATCATTTCTTCATATAACCACTAATAACTGAATTTGTGACACCATCTAATTAATAATGAAGTGACCTCAGATTATCTATTTTTAATTACACTAGAATACAATGTTAACATTTTTCAACTTCAAATTTAATCATTTTTCTTTTTTATTCCTCCTTCCCATAGTAATCAAAGCAAAGAAGCTTTCATTGACTGGGCAAGATATGATGATTCACAGGATCACTTTTGTGAGCTTGATGGTAAGAAAACAAACTATTGTAATTAAATTATTTTAACTTTAACGCTTTTATAAGACATTGTAATCAATGAAAACATAATCACAGTTATAACTTTAATAAACTGAATTTTGTTATGTGGATCTTATTATTCATAATGGCATTTATTGAGAGCCCAGGTTCCAAGCCCTGTGCTAAGTGCCTTACGTACATTATTTCTAATCTTTACAGCTACCTTAACAGGTCTGAGGAAACTGAGTCTCAAAAAGGCTAAGTAATTTGCCCACGATCACAAAGTAGCAAGAAGCTGAGATAGGATTCAATCCCAGATCTGACTGAATCCAAAACCTGTATTCTTTCTATTATGACACACCATCTCCTATGGACCTTCAATTCAAGCCACTTAGTTATAGATCTGTAAACATATTATAAAAATGTTCACACTAGAATTTGCTGGAAGTCTCAACAAACTAACATAAAGACTCCTTCCAACATTGAGGAGGACTCTAATTTGACTTTCCTTCAGCCCTCTTTTCACGAGTCTTCGGGAATGGTACAAAGAGAAGGCACTGTTCAACAGTAACTACCACTTCTCTTGATGGAAGATAACTGAAGTGACTCAAAATTTTTTGTCTATAGGAGGATATTCCAAAGAATTGTGCTGAGTAGGCTTACATCATTCATTTGGACTCTCTTCGCCTTTTACCTTGGTATTGTTATATTTTTTGGTTGTGGAAAAGAATTTGAGGTTCAAGTATGCATAGTTGGAAACAGACAGCAGAAGTTCTTCTGAACTCTTAAATCATCTGGAGTGGTGATACTGGTTTCTAAAGGTTTTAAACAGATTCATATATAGAATTACGCTGTTAATCCAGTCTATAATGGAATAAGTTACAGTGAGCTGTACAATAGTATGGTAAATTGAGAAGAATGCTGGGAGATGGAATGTTATTACCATGGTTTATATGGTTTCAGCAAGGAAATTTTTAAGAAATCTGAGCAAAGATATTTTTGGTATCTGATTATAATAATGGGCAATTAATAAAATACCCCTATTATGATACTTAGAATTGGCAAAGGCTTTATCAAAGCATATCATTGTACCTAGGTTAAGTAAGTTAAGTAATCTTATCACTGCTTATGCTTTCATTTGGGCTTTGGTTGTCATTCCAATTGTATTTGAGTGTTTAACACTCATAGACTTTCCAGCTTCTCATTTTACCTATTCTTTGATTAAAATAAACAATTTTTAGTATTGCTTATTTAACAGATTTTCAGATTTAAAAATCATTTCTGTGAATATATATTTCTCTTACAGTAAATAGGTATTTAATTAAAAAAATACTACTCAGTTGCACTTGCTATGATTAAATTGATATGCTCCATTACTTGTCATCAGTATAAATAGTGTTAACTACTTTTTTAACATTAGCTTCTTAAATTGTAAAAGTGGAAGAGATGTCCTATAAGAATTTACATAAAATCACCCTTTAAGACTTTTTAGGATTACATAATTAAAATAATTACTAATTTTTATATTTTATCTAATTCTTAAACATATAAAACCATGCTACTAGTTGGATTACCACTACTCTTCTGGGTAGTAATGTTCATGTGTGTCCCAATGATTTATACCTACAACTTTTTTTAATACTGTCAGAGTAGCTTTAGAGTCATTTAGTTATTTCCGTTATCACAACTTACTGGATTAAAACAAAAATCTAAAGAATATTCACCCCAGTTTCTTGGAATATATCTATACACCCGTGCTCTCTTCTGCTTTGTTATTGGTACTGTCTTTGTTTGAAAGGAAGATGATCCCTATAGATCAAATAGTAGGTTTTTAAATAATTTAGCAGCTTAAGGTAAGCTGCTCTCACTATCCCTCTCTATTTTTTTGTTATTGTTTTTATGCATAGCATGCTTCTTGCTTTGCTTCAGGTTTCTGCTCAAATGTCACCTCATCAGAGAAGCCTGCTGTCATCTCCCAATATAAAATAGTAACCACTATCACTCTCTGTCTCTTGGCACTGCTGCTTGCTCCCAGAGCACTAAGAACTACATGAGAGTGCATGACATGTTATTTGGTTTATCTCTTTGTTGTCTGTCTTCTCCAACTAGGTTGTGAGCTGCTTGAGGGCAAGGGCCTTGTCTTTTGGGTTCACTGCTGTATCCCTAGTGCCTAGAACAGTGTCTGGACATGGTACATACTCAATAAATATTTGCTGAATGAAGTAGTTGGTTCATAAATAATCTAAATAGTATGATAGAGTTTTACTTTTATTTTTTCCCTTAAAACATGTTCATTAATAAGTTTAAAATATTGTTTAAAACAGTTGTCTCTAAATTCAGCTGTGTATCAAAATCACTTGGGAGCCATATAAACTATA
The DNA here is from genome assembly GCA_031878705.1 of Tapirus indicus. Classification (NCBI taxonomy): domain Eukaryota; kingdom Metazoa; phylum Chordata; class Mammalia; order Perissodactyla; family Tapiridae; genus Tapirus; species Tapirus indicus. The sequence goes on along the minus strand of CM062921.1, from coordinate 72,718,154 downwards.
GATTCTCCTTGACTGAGTAAATTATGTTGTAACAGTGAGTTAGTAGCAATTTGGGGTCAGGTTGGTGATGGAGGGCTCAATCTTGAGTCCATAACTTAATATTTTTGATCTGTGTCCATAAGCAAAAACCTTGCACACTAAGTTGACCTATACTACCATGATGTTTTAAGAGCTATTTGAGTTAGGAAGTGGGAAGGAGTGTCTAGCATCCTAGAAAATGCAGTGTGGCCTCATAACACTAATATTAGGACAGTGAAAAGAAAATTCAGTTGGGAAAAAAGGTATACTTGAGAAGGAAAAAACATTAGTTCAGGCTGATGAATTCCCAGAATTAGGTATTTTGATTCAATGGAAATTCTTTGAATCCTTAGGTAATGGTTAGCATGATCAGATAGAAAGAACAGCTTTGGAGCAGCTTTGTAGAGGGAGGAAGAAGAAAAAACTGTTTTGGGAGAGGACATAGTAGGGATCCAAAGAGAATTATCTGAATGAATGATACAGTTGTACAAATGAAAAGTTATAGTTTAGGAACAAATTAATTAAAATCATGTCACAGGTGGCCCTGGGGATAAGGATGGGCACTAGTACTGGTGTGTTTATAGGGAGATCTCAACCTGTGTATGCTTTCTCCCACATACATTCCTCACTCTGAATGTCATGAAATTCTTGTCAGTATAGGTCAGGAGTTGACAAACTTTTCCCTCTGTAAATGGAAAGATAGTAAGTATTTTAGGCTTTATGGACCACATGGTCTCTGTTGCAACTACTCAACTCTGTCATAATAGTGTAAAAGCAACACATAAGCAAATGAACATGACTTATGTTCCTATGAAACTTTCTTTACAAAAATATGGGGGCCGGCCCAGTAGCATAGTTAAGTTCGCATGCTCCACTTCAGGAGGCCCGGGATTTGTGGGTTCATATCCCGGGCGCAGACCTACACATCGCCTATCGAGCCATGCTGTGGCAGGCATCCCACATATAAAGTAGAGGAAAATGGCCATGGATGTTAGCCTAGGGCCAATCTTCCTCAGCAAAAAGAGGAGGATTGGCAACAGATGTTAGCTCAGGGCTAATTTTCCTCACCAAAAAAAACCCAAAAACCAAAAAGCACAGCAGACCAGATTTGGGCCATAGTTTGCTAACCCCTTCTATAGGTTAACAAAACCCTCCTTTTTCATGGTTTGAAAAAGTATTAAGCATTTTTAAACAATTTTTGATTGAATTAAGGGAATATATGTTAAGAACATTGAGAATGTAAATTTTATTTAAGAAAGTTCTTAAAAAAACTGATATAATTGATTTTACTCTTGTGATTTTCTGCTCCCTTAAAACATATTTTAAATCATTATATTTTAATATCTGAATCTAGTTTTTTTTTTTATTGGCTATGTAGGTGGTTTTGCTGGGAGATGAGGTTGATACTAGTCCAATCTGCACATTCATAGGTGACCCTATATATGTGTAGGTTTACATGCACACACACACTCTTTGTCAGTGAATATATATTTATGTTATGTTTAATAATGTTTATAAAGCTTATGTACATAATTGAATCAATTTTACAAATGAATTTAATCAAGAACAGCTCAAAGAAATTAAAATATATAACAAATTAGTGAATTATAAAACTTCTGTTTGAATTTTACTATAAAAGCCATACTTTTATTAACTTCATAATTTGAATTTTATTTTTAAAATTATTGTTTTTAAATCTTGAATCAATCTATGTCCTTGGACATTTCTGTTCCTCTCTCTATAAATTGTTTTCTTTGCTTAACTTGTATAGTGGAATATCCATATAATGTTAGGGCTAGAAATAGAGTCAATATTCTTCAAAATTATGTTTCCATTGTCTATCAGATACAACTCATTTAGTAATAAGTTGTAATTATCTTTGTGCATCACAGAAGTACCAGGTAGTTATTGGAAGGCATGGATCAGGATGCCATTTTTCCTTATGATTATGGATAATCTTAGTCTGTGATCATTGTATGGCCAATAAATATTGTTGAATGGCAGGAGAATATAGTATCAGGTAATAAAACAAGAGGGACTATATTTTAATGACCATATTTGGCCACTGTTTTAGGTCAGATGCCTATATACTATTGATTTAATCTCAGGACACTAAGAGGTAGGAAGCATATAAATAAAGGAACACATCTGTGCCAACATATATGGCACTTCAGCTTGTATGTATTATGATCATACATTTATGAAGCATAGTCATTATAATTTTTTTATAGGTATGAAAGCATGTGTCATCCTTTTCTACCCAGAATGTGAGCCTCAATAATTAAGACCATTTTCTTTATCTTTTGTATCCCTCAGAGATTTCTATTAAAATATTGTCCAAATAGTGGAGATTTAGTAAATACTCATTTGAGTTTCAACATGGAAAATGGTTATTTAGTTCTAAATGTTTTAACAAGTTCTTGAAGTGCTTACTATATATTGGTTTGAGAGGGGGAAAAAAGCACTTCAGTATATAACATTGGTAAAAATAAATTAGTAGCATATATTTTTTTAGTTAGAGCATTGTGTAACTCAATGAATGATCAAATTTGGTCACAAAGTTATTGAGCTATTTACTTTATAAGTCCAAGTAGAGAGTAGCAAGGAAATCTCTATTTTTAATACAATATATGTTAAGAAAATTAATGTTTCTAAGCATGTGTTTAGGTAGGTATATACGTAGGGAAGAAATCACATAACATTTTAAAACGGGTTATGATTCTGTTAGGTCTTTTCAGTCCTGAGTGGTTAAAACTTAAGAAATGGTTAATACTTCTAGTAAGGTGAGGGATGTTATGTTACTTAAGAGAGCACTGAGTATACAAAGGAAAGGGAGGAGTTGTTTATTCCTCTTTCTTAAGTCCAAGTTGTTATAAATCCTGAGTCAAGTACAGTCACAAGTGTGCTAACCACTCTACCGTTTAAGTTGGAGATTACTTGAAAAATGTAGCATTTCTCTAAGCTTTGAGTAGTCCTGTTTGCTTTGTAATGCTAAATTTTAGATAAATGATGCGATATGGATGGTTTTTATGAATTGTTTCTTGTTTAGATGAGAGATCTCCAGCTGCTCAGTATGTAGACCTGTTGCTGAACCCAGAGCGTTACACCGGCTATAAAGGGCCCTCTGCATGGAGAGTGTGGAACAGCATCTATGAAGAAAACTGTTTCAAGTAACTGGAGGGGGTAGGGGAAGGAGGAGGAATGACTAAAGGGAGGGTGGAGGAATGACTAAAGGGAGGGTGGAGGAAGGGGAGTATTTGTTTCTGTTGGAAAAAAATTATATAAAAATGTCAAAGCATTTTGAGTTTTGTGCTTTCTTTTTCAGGCCTCGATCTGTTTATCGTCCTTTAAATCCTCTGGCACCCAGCAGAGGTGGGTTTTTCATACATCTCCATGCTTTTAGAGATTGTTTACAAAATGTCTTTGTAACTAGAGAAAATTTTCAACTATTTTATATTTTGCTTAATTTGAATGACCAAAAGGATAAGATTAGTTCATAGTTAAGTCTCTAGATTTCTACATTTTATATAATTACATTATTTGAGTGCCATTAATTGAGTGCCTGATATGTGCCAGGCCCTAAACTTCATAAATTAGAATATATGAGTAATATATATCAGAGGTTTACTGGGGAACTCTTAAAAATCTGGATGTTCAGGCCCTATGCCATACCAATTAAATCACAATCTTTGGGATTAGACCCAGGCGTTGGTATTTTTAATCTCTTTAGATGACTCCAGTATGCCACCAAGTTTGAGAATCAGTGGCTCATAGAGTGCTTCTCAAACTTCAATGTGCATACAAATCACCTAGGAGCCTTGTTAAAAATACAGGTTCTGATTCTGTGGGTCTTGAGTGAGGCCTGAGATTGTAACCAGCTCCCAGGTGATGCCCGGGGTGCGGATCCACATAACCATACTTTGCGTCATAAGGATGTAGACTTGCAGCACTGCTCTAAACCTGCACTGTCCAAGAAGGTAGTCACTTGCTTCATCGGGCTGTAGAGCACATGAAATGTGGCTAGTGTGAAACTAAATTTTACATTTTATTTTAGTTCATTTAAATTTAAAAACTGAAACAGTGTAAAATATTTTTGCCATTAAACAGAACTTTAACTCTTGTATCACATAACATATTATTGTTGTAGTACGTGTATACCTTTTACTTTTTAAAATGTAGATATTAGAAAAACTTTTAAATTATGTATGTGACTGGCATTATATTTCTGTGGGATAGCATTGCTGTAGACAGTTGGAGGTTATTCAATATAAAACCACTGGGCACATCCTCAGTCTGTTCTCAACGAGGAGTCAAACCCTGGGAGCAACGCTGTAATTGATTTGCCGTTCTAATGTTTTCTTTAGATGAGGAGTGATTTAAGAACTTGAATTTCCAGGTCTAGATTTGTATCTTTAGGCATTTCGGAGAGCCAAAGAGACTTAGAAAGGTTGAGTGAATGGACTGCTCTTAGAGGCTCACTTGATTCCGACAATGTGGGAAATATTCTTCCCCAAATTCATTTTGACACTGCCTGGGGAAGGGAATTGGATCATGAAAAAAGCATGCATGGCTTCTTATCCTTTGTCTCTTTTACTACTTTTACATCATAACTTTTCTATTTTCAACTTAAATGTTTTTATTACACAAGGTTTTATAAAAAATTGAAGCAATCAAAAGTTATATAAAGTAAAAAAGGAAAGCTCCCCCTGCCTCCACACACTGTCTGTTCCATAGTACAGAGTTTGGAAGATATTCTTCCAGACTTTTCAATGATCACTTACTTTTAAAGTGGAAAATAAAATTGTTCGTCTAATAAAACTGTCAAGTCCTAAGAAATACTTCACTTCCATATTATGATATTTTAGAAACATGAGACTGATGAAAAGATGAGGAGAGGAAGGACAGCACTATATACAAAAAGACAGAGGGAGGAGAGAGGGGAAAAGAAGAAAAAAGAAACATGAAGGAGGGAGATAGAAGACTAGGTTGGGGGAGAGAATGGGTCCTAACTGATAGGTGGGTACTCCATGAAGTAATTAAATAGCTCTTGCTGATGGTGTTTGTATGTGATCTCCACTGAAACTGCTGATTGTTGATTAACAGCTCTTTAATATTCTTAGCTTAATGTTTCTTCCACACTTTTCCCAAGCCATAACAGCTAGGCTTCTACAACTAGCTTTCCAACAGCTTTTGAGCAACAGAATCTTTTTTCCAAAAATGGAATCATATCAGAATTCCACATATAAAGCTAATAAAGGCAGAGCTGCTGTGGAGCCCTGGAGCCCAAGCTTCTAGCTTCTTCCCCATGTCCAGGCACCTGCAGTGAGAATTTCACTAATTACGGTTTGGGAAGTACTTTTATTAAGGTGTATATATGCTGAGGAGCAGTAATTTAAAAGAGAAAAGTATTCCAGCATGGAAACAATAATGTTCAGAGAGGGTTGCGTACATAGTGATTAAAGAAGTGACTTTGTATATTTGTTAGTTAATTATTGAAACTTGTGATCTTTATGAAGTATTTTTAGTTGCTTTCTGATAATTTATTGTATAAAACATGTGAAAGTCTTGTATTCTTTGGCCAATATTCTTATTAAGTCTCATTTGCAGGATAGACTACACACTGACCAAGGTTCTTGGGATAATTAATAGTTTAACACATGGCAAGTTTCAATCCTATATTAAAATAAATAAAATTGGAGTCTGAACTGTAAGGTGTTTTCTAAAATCCTGTCTATTATTTTCTGTTTCAGGAGAAGATGATGGTGAGTTAAAACTCTTGTGTTTGTGTTTGCTTCAAGTGTAGAGGAAATATTTTTAACTATCAAAGTTTGATTTTTTTCCCCTATTTAATTCAAAAGAAAGTATTCTGTTTTTTCAGAAAATAGCTACCAATGAATGGTGACAAAAAAAGTAAGAGTATTTTTTATAATATAAAGTTATCCTATGTAAACAAAAAAGTATAAAGACCATTTCACCTAAGTGTTTAGTATAGAAACCAGGATCACATTCCAAGTTCCTATTTTTCTGGTTATTATAATCTACTTTAGTATTCTGAAGAAACAGAGAGAAGTTAAGATAGTTTTACCAGATAATTTGTCTTGGGACTTCTTTATTTTCTTATTGACTTTGATATTTATAACCTCAGTTATCATTATAATACTTAATCTGATGAATAGTGATTTATCAATTAATTACTCCAGGTTACTGAATGAATATCTGTCATAAGGTGCACAAGACAGCCAAAATAATTATTTCAAATGAATGTGTACTTATCTATGTTCAAGAGCAGTGTGATGGGCATTGTGCAGGATAGAAAGATGTATAAAACATGGTGCCTTCCCTCTAGGAGCTAACAACATAGCAGGAATGATAAGCAGGATACATAAACAATGATAAAGAAGTATTACATACATATTACCAACAGGTGATACAGGTCTTTAGAGGTGGAACAAATCGTAACTCACTGGAGTGATGTAGGAAGACTTACTGGAAGAGGTAGCATTTGAGATGAATTTTAAATAACGGGGCAGATTTAGGCCAGTAGAGTTGGATAGTATGTGCTATTTGGAGGAAGTAGCATGGACCAAGGAGTTAACAAAGGAAAAATCAAGCATGTTTGGGGATACCCCGTTAGCAGTAGGAAAGACTTTATATAGGGGTAGTTTAAATCAGAAAGATAAGTAGAGGCCAGGTTATTGAGGACCTTGAGACCTAGACTTTTCCTGTTAGCATCTGGGTTTTTTTGAATAAACAAATGAGATAATGATGAATGATCCTTAGTAAGTATGTTGAATGAATGAGTCTGTAGAAAGATGTTTGTGTTGTTTTGCAAAGTGTGAAGACTCTCAGGAGGCAAAGTAATCCCCACCATCTAATTTATCCCCTAGACTCCTTGATCAGCTCATCTATGTGTTGAGTTTTTCTTATCATGCTTTGCTTTTCTCAGTTGAAATAGGGATAGGTAACTTAAGAAATACATTAACTGTTTTGATCTTTATTGACTGCCATTTTTTCCCCCCACTCAGGAGAACAGTATTGGGCTAGAAATAATTCTTTTATCCTTACTACACAGATAAATCAGGCCTTTCCATATTCTAGTCATTAACTTTTTCTGAAGAATTATCTTAAAAATTAAGGGATTTTTTTATTATCCCTTGCAACTTAGTAGTCTTAAGATAATTGAGGCACTATACCTAGCTTTACTGGCTCAGGAAAAATGGAATAATAAACAATTTGATTTTTTAAATTATAATTCACTATTTTTTCTGTAATTTTTAAACAGTGCTATGGTTATCATCAAAAGAAAATTTAAGATTGTTAAACTCTTTCCCCCCATACTTAAGGATGTTTAAGCCTTCTAGTGAAGGTTTATGTAATATTTTGACTGAAACGTTTTCCCAGAAATTTTACTAGTCACAATATCATTTATAAGAACATTTTCCCAAAGTTAAATTACTTTTGGGGCTTTATTTTCTAGAACCATATGTCTATTTTTCTACTTCACATAAAGCAGTGGACATTTTTAGAACTATTCATTAATCTATCATAGGAAATATTTGATACTTAATTTATTCTAATTTATAAATGACTATTTAAAATATTTTAACCCAATTCTCTGTGTGTATGTGTTTTTTTTTTTTTTTTAAGGAGAATCATTCTACACATGGCTGGAAGGTAAACTTCTGTGTCTGCTTCTTAAATTTATTGGCTTCTTATAAAAAAGTATTATTTACTTTTTGTAATTTACTTTTTATAAATTTTTGTAAGTTTTAGGATTCATTACCCAGACAGCTAATTTTGACAGTGTTTGAAAGAAAATAACAGTTTAGGTTATTGTGTTTTGGGATAAAATTATGTGAAAAATTTGGTCAGCCAAAACCTAGCATTATGGAAATATACAGGGCAGATACTGTCATCAGGTTTTCATAACTGGTTCCCCAATCTTATTTCCATTCTATATGTAATGGTCATCCAAACTACTTTTCTAGCAACCGTTGTGCAAATCTATTTTTTTTAGGTAGATTCTTTTTGGAAGGAACTACTTTTTTTACATATGAAATTGAGGGGAGGTAAATTTGAATTCAGAAGGTTTTTTTTAAAACATATTTACACATATTTATAAAGTCTGAACTTGTCTAATTAAAAGGATAAAGCAATATAGATCCCAATATATTCAATACTCTTGCAATCGTATATTTTCTAGTGTTGAAAATATAAAATGTTATTAATGGAAAGCTGAAGCATTCTAAGATTTTAACAACTTTGGTTAATAACTGAATATATGATGCTTTTAAAAATTTTACCAAATTGCCATTAATTTATGAAACCAAATGTTAAAATATATTAATGAAAGATAAGCAAGTTGAATGATATAGGAAAATGATATTTCATAGCCATAACCTTATAAGGACTCTAGAAAGTTAAACTAAGTAGTTAATTCTATTTTATGTTTGTTAATTGGTCATGTTATCTTGTGAACATGATTTCTTTTTGTTTTTAATAAACTATGTGCATATATATATATTAATGTTCACCATTACTAAGGTGAACATTAATGATGTGCAAATACTGTTAGGAATTTTATTGATAAATGGCCTCTGTGGAAGAAGATGCTTGGCTTTGTTTAATTAGCTTTATTCTAAAGATACAAATTGTGAAAAGTAGTATTTAGGTTAAATGAGGTGGTCAGAGACTCCATATTGATAATGGATGATGAGAATGAAATTGATGGGCAATACTGGATTCCAGGGTATTCTGTATCAACCACTCTTCTAGTATCCTACTGATGGGACTCCCCATCAGTATTGATGGGCAACCATGAATATTGATACATGGTTCCAGAGAGCAGTCCTATTTATAGGCAACTGACTTGCCTTTTCTGGGATTCAGTTTCCTTATCTGGGGCATGAGAGTGGCAATAGCCAGCTAGCCTACCTACACTGTGATGTAGATGGTGCCTGTAAAAAATTCCTTTGAAAATCACTAAACAATGTCCAAATGCCACATCATACTGTCAAAGTAAATCTATAGCCTTTTTGGGAGAGAAAGAAATGTATATATCAGTGTCCCATAATTCAGTTGCCAAAGATGAATTTGAATGAAATTAAATCCAAAAGAGAAAGAGGAGAACCACTTTCTAAATCTGGTAGTTGAATTTGCTCTGTATTGTTAGAAATAGGAGTTGGTGGATTTTGCCTTTGTAAATCAGCTTTTGCAGATGTTACTTAAGAGTATGACTGTGAAGACTTTTGCTTGGACCTCAGTAGTCGGAGATGACATTGGGCCTGGCAGCAGACTGTAAGGCGAGGAAAAGCTCTCCAGCAATTTCCTATTAAGTGTGTTGTGTGTCTTGTTGGTGCGTTCAGTTGGCACATCTTTTGTTATTACCATTTTCTTTGAAGTTACCTAATTTTCACAGTTTGTGGAAGGACATTTCTACTCCTTCCTTCTCACTTATCACCCATCCCCATTTCAGGTAAGGGGCTTTGTGGGCTTTGCAAATTAGAATTGCTTCTTAATTTTTCATTTTCTCATTCTTAGGCATATAAATTTTCACAGACTTTGCTTTACTTTGCCTATTTTCCCTTCTCTAGTCTTTAGACATTTTACTGGATATAAGTCTGCTTAGAGAGGTAGATTAGAAGGAAAAGAAAGCAAACTTCAAATCTGATCATTTTGCTACTTGATAACAGATTTAATTTAAGTTTTACTAGGGAAGAAGTTAGTACCTAATGTTTTATCAAATTTATTCATACTGTTTTTATCCCTTGTTACCATAAACATTCAAAATCGACCATACACTTTTATGAGGAAGCTACAAAATAGAATTTAATTTCTACCTTTTGGTCTCCATCCGTGACAATGAGAATATTCTAGCAAGAATTCTGAATTAGAGAATGAGATCTCAAAATAATTATTTTTTCCTATTAGAAGCTAAGTGCTTCAGAGCCATCTGTGGTAGAACAGAGAGGAAATTGAAGATCTAAAAGATCTTGAAAAATTGCAAAGTAAGCCACATACATACTCTTACATTTTAAAAATTCCTCACCATATAAATTAGGTTATTTCTTAGTTTCCACTATTGAAGCCCATTTTTCCCCAGGGGGAGAGTATAAAAATAAACAAAAAACAACAAAACAAAAACCTCTGTTGGGTGGTAAGAGAGGGAAAAAGCTAATTGTTCTGCAATCAGTAGATTTTTAAAACTTACCTTTTGCATGTTTATTTTTAAATTTCTCTATAAAGAATATTTTCTAAAAAAATTTTTTTATTGTGGTAAAATACGTATAACATAAAATTTACTATCCTAACCATTTTTCAACTTACTGTTTAGTGACATTAAGTACATTCACAATGTGTATTACTCTTAGAGTAAGAGAAAATCATTTAAAATGGAGCCAGGGGTCGGATAGGATGGTGGAATTATCTTGACCTTTATTTTGAGCAAAAGCCTGTGTGGCTTAAGAAGGCTACATAAGACAATTTTCCATCACATTCCTGAACTCCATCTGATATGATTCTACTCACATAGTAAATGGTCATACATTTTTTTATTGGTAAAATTCCTGGATATCTGTTTTCCAAGTTTTGACTCCTTACTGGAACATAGAGGAACATGTGGTTAAATAGAATTAGAGAATTCTAGGGCAGAGGATTAAAAAGACACACTAAAGGAGCTGGAGGAAGGAGAGAAACAGATTTCAGTCTTTTCTCTCACTATCAAGTAGGTTCAAAGAAAGAACATCTAAGGGAAGGGAAAGGGAGAAACAGCTCTTGTTAAGCCAAAGCAGTGACTTTATAATTATGTTTGCTTTAATAAATTCTTAGCCTAAACCATGAAAAATCTGTGCTGTTGCCGCTGGGTAATGTGGGGACTTGCCAAGTGCCTCCATAGTGTTTGGACCTCCAGTCACCGAAACCTTTTCTATCATATTCTCCATCAAGTTATCATATTCAGTTAACTCCATTCTGAAGTTAGAACCTTATTTTATCTTCTAGGGAAAGAATCTTGATCTAATTAGTTTATATTATTCCTTGATTTATTTATAATGTCCTTGAATCTTAACTTTAAAAATAAGCCTGTGTACTCAATCTTCTTGATTCAGTATTTCTGTTATCTAAATGGGTGTGATTTCTTTTTCAATATTTTTCTGAATAGGTTTGTGTCTGGAGAAGAGAGTCTTCTATAAGCTTATATCGGGACTTCATGCTAGTATCAATTTACATCTATGTGCAAATTATCTTTTGGAAGGTAATCAGATTTTCATATAGAAATTTTGCCTTCTATTAGTGTAAAAATTGTTGGGGGGAAATATGTATTCTCTATAGATAAAAAATATCCTATTTATTAAAAGTATATAATGTATTTCTCTTTCTCTTTAGAAACCTGGGGTAAACCTAGCTGGGGACCTAATATGAAAGAATTTAAACGCCGTTTTGACCCTGTGGAAACCAAGGGAGAAGGTCCAAGAAGGCTAAAGAATCTGTACTTTTTATACTTAATTGAGCTTCGAGCTTTATCAAAGGTGGCCCCATATTTTGAGCGCTCCATTGTCGATCTTTACACTGGAAATGTAGAAGAAGATGCTGACACAAAAACCCTTCTACTGAGTATTTTTCAAGATACAAAGTAAGAACTGAGTATCAGTGATTTGAAATTCTTCACTCTGTATTTGAATGTGAGGTAGTGCTTGAAGTACAACAAAAACTGACTCCTAAAAGTTAGTTAGCAAAAGGGAGAATTAGAACTGAGAAGGAAAATGGTCAATAGAATAGCAGCAAAATTTAAATTTTTTTCTAAAAATGTTGACTAAAAAGCTTTGTTGCAGAAACTTTCCCACTTGAGAATAGGCTGTTTTTAAATATAACTTTAAATTTTATGTAGTATCAAAATTTAATGCTATAATCATGCACCACATAATGTTTCAGTCAACAACGGACTGCATATACGACGGTGGTCTCATAAGATTAGTACTGTATAGTCTAGGTGTGTAGTAGGCTATCCCATCTAGGTTTGTGTGAGTACATGCTGTGATGTTTGCACAACGATGAAATTGCCTAACGACGCATTTCCCAGAATGTATCCCTGTCATTAAGCGACACATGACTGTACTTTAATGCTCTTTCTACCAATTTTGTATTCTTCCAGTTGCTATTTAAATTCAGATGGTGTTGTATTAGCATAAAGATAGCTCCCTAAGGGAACATTAGCCTTACCTTCTAGAACATAACCTTTAAAAAAAATTCTTGGTCTATAAACCTTGAGTTTACTGGTTGTTAAAATGAACATGGAGGAAAGTTGGATTAAAAAGTGTTTATAGTGTAAATTATTCATTTAATTTATAAAGATGTTTTAAAATGTTGAGTGTGTTGCATATTTTTCACATAAACTGTTTTTAATTTTTTAGATTATTTTTATCATGTAATTTCTTTAAAACATTACAATCTTATAAATTACAAAGCCATCTATATCTTGCTTTAGTCTTTTATTGAATAGTTTATATGTGAACTGTTTGCTACCGTCATACGTTACTAAACCTTACACAAGTAAATAATGAATTTTAAATATTTGTAGGGATAGAAAATTGTACCAGAGCTCTAATACATAGTACTTGAATTTTTCATGTAACTTATTATAATATTGTCATTTCATCAGGTCCTTTCCCATGCACTTTGACGAGAAATCCATGTTTGCAGGCGACAAAAAGGGGGCCAAATCATTAAAGGTAAAGAGTTCTTGATTGGGGGACAGAGTGGGGAGCAGGTTACTGGTTGTGTTTTAATCTTATTCATCTAAACTCTTCTTTCCCAGTTCTCCAACTTGTTGAAGTTAGTCTGATTGGATTTTACTATAAATGATACAAAAAGCCCTTTCTCCATACTTCCTTCTCATTTCCTTTCTCCTTTCTAGTTTGACCAACTGCTAGGATTATCCTCAGTCATTACTATGACCAATGAGTATGGCCCCTTTATAAATGTCTTTCTAAAAGGTATTATTTTGAGAGAAGGTTTTCTTACTTTAAAATCACACTGTGTGTTGTTTTGATGTGTCTTTCAAAAAATCATGAACTGTTAGCCACTTTTAAAGCAATAAATAGTATATTTTTCTAAAGTTTCTTTTATGGAATGTTACAGGTTTTGAAACTATTATATCTTTGTCCTTATGGACTAAGAAAAAAGGCAAAAATTACTTGTTAACCTGTGATATCAGAAGGAGAATATATTTTAGGAATGTTATGACACTTCATGTTAGCAGCTCTTTATTTTCCTCTGCTTACAGTCCACTAAGGAATACACTGTACCCTTGAAATGTTCATAAAGGCATTTGAAATTGACTGGCAAAGAGTCTTCTAGTACAGCTCCACAATCTTTTATACACACTTGCAAAATCCAAAAAGCTTCAAAAACTGAAACATTTTTCTTACGTTTGGTGCAAATTAATTTGTTAGCAAAACCTGCCCTGAACTTATGTAAGAATATTTATAGTGTTTTTTTAAAATTCTGCTTTGTATGAATATTTTTACATTTTGTTGCAGAAACATTAATGTATTTGATTACAGGGTGTTGCCACACACTCTGGTGGGGTGTTTGCTAATAAATAGCATATGTACTGTATTTCTAAAATCTGAAAAATTCTGAGTTCTGAAACACATTTGGCCCCAAGATGTTTTAAATGTGGATATAATACAAGAACTAATAACTTAGCACTGAGTGATTCTCTATTGGTAAGAGTTTCTTTGTATTTCTGAAGTGAAGTAAGTAATTTAGCCACAACTATATTTTAGTTTTGGAAGGTTGTTTTGTTTTGTGGTTGTTTTAGAGTTATATGCTATTATGTTATTTAAGATAACGTCAATTCATTTTTGTAATGCTTCCTATTTTCTAAATTTTATACAAATATACTTTTGATCTTCAGAATGCCCTTGTGTAATAGATAGGACAACTATAATTATATATCTTTTTGTAGATGAGGAAGGTGAAACTAAGGTTTTATAACTAGCTTTCAGCTACAAAATACTGGAAATTTTGTTTGCTGTTTTTCCAAGGTGTATAAAGGAGAACCTAAGTCCATTTCCCATGTGCTCCAAAGAACATGAATTACATGAGAATGGAGAGCAAGAGAGTTTTTGTGTTCTATTTGTATTGTCTTTCTTTTGGCCGAGGTATTGATTTCTCACAACTCTTTGGGCAGCTGGGCAGGGCTTGTGGTGGCCAGAGTTTTCAGACTACTTGCCTCTAGCTTCATGCAACAAAATGTCTACCTCAGTACAATAAACTGATTTTTATGTTTAATGTTTGCCATGTGAAAAAGTTGAAACTTTCTCTTAACTAGCATTAACCTCAGATAACGTAAGACCGACCTTAGAGTCATAGAAACCATGTACGGGTGCTCACAGTCAGAAGTCTCCCCTGTATAGGAAGCTATTACAGCAAAATACAAGGATCCAGTGAGCAAGCATCCCTGGAGAAGCTGCATTAGCAAATGTGGGGACCGTGAGACCATACACCTTGTATAGCCCTATGATCATCGATGCTGATGGAGCACCTATTACAAACATAGTGTGGTACTAAGGAGAGAGATGAAAATTGATCATGGTTTCAGGACTAGCTTTCTGATTTAGACTTACACAAAGCAATACATCAAAAATAAACAAAACATAAAATAGATATATTTACCACTGGTTGTATTCAGATATCAAATGGAAGCAGCAGTTAAATTCCTTAAAAGCAAAAACCATGTATTATTTACTTTTGTGTCCCCCATAGTGCATATCTTGGTGCTTTGCATAGAGTAGCCCCTCAATAAAAAGTTTGAATTAATATGTGGAATGAATTTTATAAATTTCCATTAACATTGGTTTATGTGCCGTGTTATGCTATACAAATGTATATATTTTTCTCCAACTGTTGAAAAACACAACTCATTCATTAATAAACTTCAAAGCTTTATTTCTTATAATTCAGACAAATGCAGTTTAATTTTAAAAGTCTAATCAGAATGAAAATATTTTCTGCATGTTAGGAGGAATTCCGGTTACATTTCAAGAATATCTCCCGTATAATGGACTGTGTTGGATGTGACAAATGCAGATTATGGGGGAAATTACAGGTTTGTGTGTTGTCTTCTGTTTTGAAGCTGTTACCTTAAATTTTTCCACTGAGGAGTTGAAAGTTTTTATTAAAATGTCCTCATCGTTCATTGAACTAGAGCTTAGAATTAGGCAGATCCAAAGTGTGGTTTTTCGGTTTTATTGATGACAAAAATTAGTATTAAACTGTGTGTGTTACATGTGTATGTGTAAGGATGTTTTTCCTATTCTATGTTAATGATTTTGGTTTTATTTATCTGTTTCTATTGGTACAATCTCAGATTCATTTCTGAAGTTGTTAGTTATAAATAGAGTATAATAGTATTTTATATACCTATATAAAAGGTTATACTTAATTATCAAATTTTGGTCACTGAATTTATTTCAATGATTAAAAGAAAGTCACAATCACAAAATAGGAAAGTTCTGCCAAGCAGGCCCATTTCTCTGTATATTCAGTATAAAAATGTTTGATATTTATGTCTTATTCTTTTACAAAGATGATACGTCATAGAAAATCAAGAGACAGAATTATTTTATGAAGGGTTCACTGAAATCAGACTTTTCATTTTCTCTAGTGCTAATAATTGAGAAATTATTAAGTGTAGGTATCACTAATCTCTGAGTTTTAAATTGCTCGGGGCTATAAAGAATGCTTTCAAGGTTGCAGATTGAACATTGTAATCCTAATATGATATTTTCTAGGTTAAGAAAGGCATTTTAGTAATTTGCAGTAGGAAAACAGGAAGACTAAATATGAGATGGATTGACTCCATAAAAGAAGCCATTGGCATGAGTCTACAGAAGTTGAGCAGGGCTGTTGAGGACAGGACATTGGGGGCGTCACTCATTCTTAGGGTTGCCAGGAGCCGGAGCAGACTTGATGGCACGTGACAACAACTGGATGTGTGCAACAAATGTTAAACTATTCAGATTTCCTTAACAGCTTAGATAAATTTATCATATACATAATCTTTGAGGAAGTAGAAACTGTTTTTTGCATAGTTTATGGTGAAAAGTCACAGTTCATATGAATTTCCTGACTCTTCGTCACAGTGACTATTTCTTTAAACCTTTATAGTAGTTATTATATAAATTTAATTGAAAGTTTATCATGTGTTCTTTAGACTCAGGGTTTAGGAACTGCCCTGAAGATATTATTCTCTGAAAAAGAAATACAAAAGCTTCCAGAGAACAGCCCATCTAAAGGCTTCCAACTCACTCGACAGGAAATAGTTGCTCTTTTAAATGCTTTTGGAAGGTAAGAACCATTTTTAAAGACTTTTGACTCCCAGGCTGGTTTCAGCAAACCGCAAAGATCATCTTCTCTGTGAAAGTAGTTTTTGTTTTGCTGATAGAGATAGAATTATTATTATATGTTATCATACCTCTACTCAGTTGACTTAGAGTGTCCTTAATGCAGACAAGTCACTTTCTCTACAGGTCATAGGAAAAATGAATAGTTTCAGACAGCCAATATTTCTGTTTGCCTTCTTGATTCTGTGGGGAAAATATTCTCCTAATAATATTCTCTTTAGCTGATTATAACTTGTTCAACTGCAGTAGCAAGAGTAAGGAAAGCTTGGTTGAGAAGATGATGAAAGAAAAAGAGATATTAAACCTTTCAACTGCTCTTTATTTCTAAAGCTGAGGAGGCATTTTTCTTTCACTCGTTATTGCCCTATTTTTTCCTGTATATAGACATAGAGTTTGCTTTTTGTTTATACCACAGATGGTTTCAAAAATAATTTGAATTTGCCTACAATGATACATGAGATACCAACTAACTGAGGAATACAGAACAGAAGGAAAACAATTATAGAAAATAATACTATGCTGCCCTTGGAAAAAAATGCAAAAGGTCAAGTCAAGGAGGAATTTAAAAAAAAAAAATTAGGGAACCAAGTGATACAGAGATTATTTCTTACGTTTTCTTAACATGCATTTAAAAACATTTTTCGGGGGGGTGCTAATATAAATTATATGGTATTTTTTTTGAATTTCAAATTCTACTTGTTTATTGCTGGTATATAGGAAAGTGACTGATTTTGTATATTAGCCATGTATCCTACAACCTTACTATAATTGGTTATTAGTTCCAGGAGTTTTCTTGTCAATTATTTGGAGTTTTGTACAATCATGTTATTTGTAAACAAGGATAGTTTTATTTCTTCCTTCCCAATCTGTTCTTATTTCTTCTTCCACTCTTTTTTCTGACCTTTGTGTTCTTTATTGATCAATTTATCTTATTCCATTTTCTCTTTTCTTCCCCTATCAATTACACATTTTTAAAAACTTTTTTTAGTAGTTGCCCAAGAGTTTGCAATAAACATTTCCCAGTCCATTTTCAAATAACACTGTATTGTTTCATGAGTACTGTAATTACCTAATAATAACAAAGCATTCCCTATTCCTCTGTCTTGGCCCTTGTATCATTGCTGTGATTCATTTCACTTATACATAAGCTATAATCATCAAATACACTGTTACTATAATTATTAATTTGAACAAACTGTTATCTTTTATAACAATTAAGAAGAAAAATAAAACTTATTTTATCTTTATTCATTCTCTGATACTCTTCCTTTCTTTATGTAGATCCAAGATTTTGACCTATATAATTTTCCTTCTCTCTAAGGAACTTTTTTTTTTTTTTTTGTGGGAAGACCAGCCCTGAGCTAACATCTGTTGCCAATCCTCCCCTTTTTGCTGAGGAAGACTGGCCCTGGGCTAACATCTGTGCCCATCTTCCTCTACTTTATATGGGACGCCGCCACAGCATGGCTGACAGGCAGTGCGTCGGCGGGCGCCAGGGATCCGAACTCGCGAACCCTGGGCTGCCAAGCGTGGACTAAACCGCTGCGCCACCGGGCGGCCCCCTCTAAGGAACTTTTAACATTTCTTGTAAGGCAGGTCCACTGACAACAAATTCCCTCAATTTTTATGTTGAGAAAGTGTTTCTCTTTCACTTTTTTTCTTTAATTTTTTTCTTCCTTTTTTATTGAGGTATAATTGATACACATTAGATTGGTTTCAGATGTACAACATAGTGATTCAATATTTGTATACATTGCAAAATGATCACCACAATAAGTCTAGTTACCATCCATCACCATACATAGTTACACTTTTTTCTTCCAATGAGGACTTTTAAGATTTATTCTCTTAGCAACTTTCAAATATGCAATACAGTATTCTTAACTATAGTCACCATGCTGTATATTATATCCCCAAGATTTATTTTATAACTGAAAGTTTGTACCTTTTGACCCCCTGCACCCATTTCACCCACCCCCATCCCTCCTCCCCCTCAGGCAACCACCAATCTAATCTCTGTATCTATGAGCTTGGGTTTTTTTGTTTTGTTTGTTTGGTTTTTTAGATTCCACATATAAGTGAGATCACGCTGTATTTATCTTTTTCTATCTGACTTATTTCACTCAGCATAATGCCCTCAAGGTTCATCCATGTTGTTGCAAATGGCAAGATTCCATTCTTTTTTATGGCTGAATAGTATTCCTGTGTGTGTGTGTGTGTGTGTGTGTGTGTGTGTGTGTGTGTGTGTGTATACCATATCTTCTTTATCTATTCATCCATTGATGGACACTTAGGTTGCTTCTATATCTTGGCTATTGTAAATACTGCTGCAATGAATGTGGGGGTGCATATATCTTTTTGAATTAGTGTTTTTGTTTTCTTCAGATAAATTCCCATAAGTGGAATTTCTGGATCATATGGTAGTTCTATTTTTAATTTTCTGAGGAACCTCCATACTGTTTTCCATAGTGGCTGCACCAATTTACATTCCCACCAACAGTGCACAAGGGTTTCCTTTTCTCCACAGTCTCGCTGACAATTGTTATTTCTAGTTTTTTTTGATAATAGCCATTCTAACAAGTATGAGGTGATATCTCATTGTAGTTTCGATTTGCATTTCCCTGGGTATTAGTGATGTTGAGCATCTTTTCATGTACCTGTTGGCCATCTTCTTCGGAAAAATCTATTTAGATCCTCTGCCCATTTTTTACTTGTATTGTTTGGTTTTGGGCTATTGAGTTGTGTGAATACTTTATATATTTTGGATATTAACCTTTTATCAGATATGTGATTTGCAGATACTTTCTCCCATTCAGTATATTGCCTTTTCATTTTGTTGAAGATTTCCTTTGCTGTGCAGAAGATTTTTAGTTTGATGTAGTCCCACTTGTTTATTTTTGCTCTTGTTGCTTTTGCTTTTGGAGTCAGATCCAAAAACTCATCGTCAAGATTGATGTCAAAGAGCTTACTGCCTATGTCGTCTTCTAGGAGTTTTATGCTTTCAGGTCTTGCATTGAAGTCTTTGGTCCATTTTGAGTTGATTTTATGTACGGTATAAATAGTCTAGTTTTGTTGTTTTGCATGTAGCTGTCCAGTTTTCCCAGCACCATTTATTGAAGAGACTTTCCTTTCTCCATTGTATGTTCTTAGCTCCTTCATCGAAGATTAGCTGTCTGTAGGTGTGTGGTTTTATTTCTGGGCTTTCAATTCTATTCCATTGATCTGTGTGTCTGTTTTTGTACCAGTACCATGCTGTTTTAATTATTATAGCTTTGTAGTCTATTTTGAAGTCAGAGATTGTGATGCCTCCAGCTTTGTTCTTTTTTTCTCAGGATTGCTTTAGCTATTCAGGGTCTTTTTTTGCCCCATATGAATTTTAGGATTCTTTGTTCTATTTCCATGAAGAATGTCATTGGGATTCTGATTGGGATTGCATTGAATCTGTAGATTGCTTTAGGTAATATGGACATTTTAACTATGTTTATTCTTCCAATTCACGTGCTTGGGATATCTTCCCATTTCTTTATGTCATCATCTATTTCTTTCAATAATGTCTTATAGTTTCCAGTGTATGGGTCTTTTACCTCCTTGGTTAAATTTATTCCTATATATTTTATTCTTTTTGTTGCAATTGTAAATGGGATTGTATTCTTGAGTTCTCTTTCTGTTAGTTTGTTATTAGAGTATAGAAATGCAACTGATTCTTGTAAGTTGATTTTGTACCCTGCAACTTTGCTGTAGTTGTTGATTATTTCTAGTAGTTTTCCAATGGATTCTTTAGGGTTTTCTGTATAGAAAATCGTGTCGTCTGCAAACAGCAAGAGTTTCACTTCTTTGTTGCCTATTTGGATTCCTTTTATTCCTTTTTCTTGCCTAATTGCTCTGGCCAAAACCTCCAGTACTGTGTTGAATAAGAGTGGTGTGAGTGGGCACCCTTGTCTTGTTCCTGTTCTCAGAGGAATGGCTTTCAGTTTTTCCTATTGAGTATGATGTTGGCTGTGGGTTGGTCATATATGGACTTTATTATGTTGAGTTACTTTCCTTCTATACCCATTTTGTTGAGAGTTATCATGAATGGATGTTGGATCTTGTCAAATGCTTTCTCTACATCTATTCAGATGATTGCGTTTTTATTCCTTGTTCTGTTAATGTGGTGTATCACATTGATCGATTTGCGGATGTTGAACCATCCCTGTGTCCCTGGACAAATCCCACTTGATCATGGTGTATGATCTTTTCAATGTATTGCTGTATTCGGTTTGCCAATATTTCCTTGAGGATTTTTGCATCTATGTTCATCAGCGATATTGGCCTGTAATTTTCCTTCTTTGTATTGTCCTTGTTTGGCTTTGGTATCAGGGTGATGTTGGCCTCGTAGAATGTGTTGGGAAGTGTTCCATCTTCCTCTAGTTTTTGGAGTAGTTTGAAAAGGATGGGTATTAAATCTTCTCTGAATGTTTGGTAGAATTCTCCAGAGAAGCCATCTGGTCCTGGACTTTTATTTTGGGGGAGGTTTTTGATTACTATTTCAATCTCCTTACTTGTGATATGTCTATTCAGATTCTCTATTTCTTCTTGACTCAGTTTTGGGAGGTTGTATGAGTCTAAGAATTTATCCATTTCTTCTAGATTGTCCAATTTGTTGGCATATAGTTTTTCATATTATTCTCTTTTAATCTTTTGTATTTCTGTGGTATCCATTGTAATTTCTCCTCTTTCATTTCTAATTTTATTTATTTGAGCCTTCTTTTTTTCTTAGTGAGTCTGGCCTAGGGTTTGTCAATTTTGTTTATCTTCTTAAAGAACCAGCTCTTTGTTTCATTGATCCTTTCTACTGTTTTTTTGGTTTCATTTTCATTTATTTCTGCTCTAATTTTTATTATTTCCCTCCTTCTGCTAACTTTGGGCTTTGTTCATCTTTTTTTACTTCTCTTAGGTGTAGTTTAAGGTTGCTTATTTGGGATTTTTCTTGTTTGTTAAGGTGGGCCTGTATTGCTATGAGTTCCCCTCTCAGGACTGCTTTTGCTGTATCCCATATGATTTGGTATGGTGTATTTTCATTTTCATTTGTCTCCAGATATTTTTTGATTTGACCTTTAATTTCTTCATTGATCCATTAATTGTTCACTAGCATGTTGTTTAGTCTCCACATCTTTGTTGCTTTCCCAGTTTTTTTCTTGTAGTTGATTTCTAGTTTCATAGCATTATGGTCAGAGAAGATGCTTGTTATGATTTCAATCTTAAATTTATAGAGGGCTTGCCTTGTTTCCCAACATATGGTCTATCCTTGAGAATGTTCCATGCATGCTTGAGAATGTGTAATCTGCTGTGTTTGGATGGAGTGCTCTCTATATATCTCTAGTCCATCTCATCTAGTTTTTCATTTAAGTCCACTATTTCCTTATTGACTTTCTGTGTGAATGATCTATCCATTGATGTAAGTGGGGTGTTATGATCCCCTACTATTATAGTGTTGTTGTTAATATCTCCTTTTAGGTTTGTTAATAGTTGCTTTATGCACTTTGGTGCTCCTGTGTGGGTGCATATATATAAGTGATATGTCTTCTTGATGGAGTGTCCCTTTTATCATTAGCTATTGCCCCTCTTATTGCCTGTTTTATCTTGATGTGTACTTTGTCTGATATAAGTATGACACCTGCTTTCTTTTGTTTGCCATTAGGGTGGAGTATTGTCCTCCATCCTTTTTCACTGTGAGCCTGTCCTTGTCTTTAGAACTGAGATGTGTTTCCTGGAGGCAGCATATTATTGGATCTTGTTTTTCAATTCATCCAGCCACTCTGTGACTTTTGATTGGAGAATTCAATCTATTTACATTTAGAGTGATTATTGATATATGAGGGCTTAATGTTGCTATTTTCTCACTCGTTTTCTGGTTCTTTTGCATTTCCTTTGTTTCTCGTCTCATGTGTTTCAGACTACCAATTCAGTTTGGTAGTTCTGTATGATGGTTTTCTTAGTTTTCTATTTATTTATCATATCTGTCTCTGTCTGATTATTTGTTTAGTGGTTACCATGAGGTTTGTATAAAAAATCTCTTGGATGAGATAGTCCATTTTCTGATGGCCTCTTATTTCCTTAGACTAAGTAGATTCTGTCCCCTTCCTCTTCTCCTTCTAAGTTATTATTGTCACAACTTATTCCATCTTGTGTTGTATTTGTGTTGAAAGTGATGAGGTTATTTTTATTTTTGGTATTTTTCTTCCCTTAATCTTTGATGTTATAATTGTTTGCTAACTATTCTGATAGAGAGCTGTGATTTTTCTGATTTTGTCTACCTATTTTTCTCCTTGCTCAAAGCTTTGTATCCCCTTTCTCTTTTTTTTTTTTTTTCAGTTATGAGGGACTTCTTGAGCATTTCTTGTAGTGGGGATCTTGTGGCAATGAACTTCCATAGCTTTTGTTTATCTGGGGTGGTTATTTCTCCATCGTATCTGAAGGATATTTTCACTGGATAGGGTATTCCTGGCTGAAAGTTTTTGTCTTTCAGAATTTTGAATATATTATTCCACTCTCTCCTAGCCTGTAAAGTTTCTGCCAAGAAATCGGCTGAGAGCTTGATAGGACTTCTTTGTACGTTATTTTCTTTTGTCTTGCTGCCCTTAATATTTTTTCTTTATCATTGACTTTTGCCACCTTTAGTACTGTATGTCTTGGGGATGGTCTTTTCATGTTGATATATTTAGAAGATCTATTGGTTTCATTCACTTGTATTTCCAGCTCCTTCCCCAGGTTTGGGAAGTTCTCAGCTATTTCTTTGAACAAGCTCTCTGCTCCTTTTTCCCCTCTCTTCTCCCTCTGGAATATCTGTAATCCTTATGTTGGGTTTCCTAATTGAGTCGGATATTTCTCAGAGGATTTCATTTCTTTTTGGTCTTAGTTCTCTCTCCTTTTCCATCTGGAGCATTTCTGCATTCCTATCCTCAATATTGCTGATTCTTTCCTCCATATTGTCAACTCTGTTCTTTATAGAGTCTAGAATTTTCTTTTTCTCCTCCATTGTGTTTTTCATCTTCAACATTTCTGATTGTTTTTTCTTTATAGTTTCAATTTCTTTTGTGAAGAAGTTCCTGATTTCATTGAATTGTCTATCTGTATTTTCTTGTAGTTCATTGAGCTTCTTTATGATAGGTATTTTGAATTTTCTATCATTTAGGTTATAAATTTCTGTGCCTTCAGGGTTGATTTCTGGGTGCTTGTCATTTTCCTTCTGGTCTGGAGATTTAATATATTTTTGCATACTGCTTGAGGGCATGGGCTTACTTTTCCTCATTCTGAAGATATCTGGTTGCAGCTTCTTCCTGCCACCACTGGGTGAGGGTCAAGAGCTGTGTATTTTGAGCCTGCTGCAATCTGTGGGCACTCTGGCCAACTAGCTGTGCTGTTTCTCCGGGTGGGGGAGGGGTCTTTCTTTCACTTAACCAATCCCTGGGTCTTTCTGCTCTTCCCTCACTATCTGCTCTCCTGGGGTGCTAGCTTGATGAACAGCTAATTCGCACAACACTTCAGTCCCCTCCGTATGGGAATTTCCCACAGGCTGTGAGAGAACTTGGAAAGCGATGGTTTTCCCCCGAGGGCTGCCCCTCCCCCGGTGTCTCTCAGCCATGTGGTCCTGGTCCCAGGGTTGCTGTCCCTGGGGGAGGAGAGGAGTTCTCCTTACCTCTTTCTACTTCCTCCGGGGGTACCAGCACCTCCAACCTCAGGTGTAAGGCTGCATGGGTCTCTCAAATGTCTTTTGTGTTGTGTGAGTGTCCTCTACTGGTATTTGAATATCCTTTTTGTTGTATCTTAAGGGGAGAGAGTCTCAGGGGGAAGCTCACTCTGCCATGATGCTGATGTCACTCATGACAGCACTTTTTAAATTACAAGATGCTACCCGAGTTCTGTGGTAGTGCTGGTGATTTATAGACACCATTGTATGTTTAGTGCTCTTATTTTTCAGTACTTAAAGAATTATCTTTTTTTCTGACTAAACTAGATGTGAGAAACCTTTCTTCCCTTAAGGTGATGACACTCAGGGTGGGATGGTTACACAAATAAGGTACAGCTTAATTTAATTTCCTTTTCTTCCCCAGGGAAAAACAAATAGCAGTTTACCCATC
This sequence comes from Tapirus indicus, assembly GCA_031878705.1. Classification (NCBI taxonomy): domain Eukaryota; kingdom Metazoa; phylum Chordata; class Mammalia; order Perissodactyla; family Tapiridae; genus Tapirus; species Tapirus indicus. Next base: position 72,693,610 of record CM062921.1, on the reverse strand, counting down.
TGCTTTTTAAGCTTTTTTAAAAAAAGACTCATCTCCCCTCCCCCCCCATTATAAAAGTAATTCATGGTCATTATAGAAAACTGAGAAAAACATATGCAAGTATAATTTAAAAACTAAATTTAAAAATCACTCATATCCCTGTCATCCAGGACTATTTCAACATTTGATGTATCTTTAATATGTATTTTACCACTACTTATAAGTAAAAATCTTATGTATTTGTATGTGTGTATATGTATGTATATATGTGTTGACAATATTGAAAGCGTACTTTTTGTATCCTTTCTTATTCTGTTTTACTTAGCATTATATTGAAATCATTTCAGAATGTTATTAAAATTTTTCTTAGGCATTATTTTTAATATAAGCCAATATTGTATTACATGAACATACCACAATTAGTCATTCTGCTTTTATAGCTCAGTTGAGTTTTATTGTTTCCTTCATGTGGATTCCATTCATTTCTTAGATTTTCCTTAATAATGTTATAGTTTTTCTGAATAATTTTTCAGGGGATCTTTTAACTTCATTATATCTGTCCCATGATTATCAGTCCATTTAAATAGTAAATGACTTTGGCTGCACTAACATACAAAATTAATTGTGTTACACTTTGGGGAGTTTATGCATTAGCTTTCCCTAAGTGAATTGGTAGTCTTCTCTATCTGACAATCTGTTTAACACAGTTCTGCCTCACTTAGGGTACCCAGCACAGCATTGCTTTGTCATGTGATGCTAGTGGGCAGAGACATACAATGAGCATTGCCTTTGGTTTTGGTCACTGAATCCTGGAAAATGTGGTTTATCTTGAATACTCTGCAAGTGTCTTGCATACACTAACAGCCATTTTTTGGTAGTTTCAACAGTTATATCAAATGGTTTATTTTCCAGGGAACAAATAGATATAGCATTAACATACCTGTTGGATATTACAGTATATTTTAATGCCCCTCTAAAGGGTATGGCAGTAGGTAGATACAGGTACACTCTGTGTTTCCTGTGTCTATCTTAGAATAATAATAGAGAATGTGGAAAATATTTCTCTCAGGTAATAAATTGTGAGGTCTGGATTGCATCTCCACAGAGACTGTACTATAATGGTCCCATATAGTGCTGGTCAGTTTGTGCTCCCTGGGTAAAAGGGACACACCTGTACTTAAATTTGTCTGATAACCTTTGTGTTCTCTGATCCTCTCCATTTTGTGTCTAAATCAGACTTTGAGTGTGCTTGTCTCATTCTGAACACATCTGCTGTTTACTAAGCTCTGTTTTCTTTAGTTATGGGCCTTGGTCTCTTTACTGTATCTTCATATATATTTTAGTAGGTTTTTTTAAAAAAAAACAGCAGGTCCTTTGATATACAGCATATGATTTTACACATTTGTTTAATTATCATTCTGGTTTTTTTCCTAATAATTAAAAACTGCTTCAATCCTTTAATATTCTGATGATTAGAGTAAGAATTCATTTTCTGTTAATCCCACAACTTGTAAGAGTATAAAGAAAATGTTTTTGAGACCTTAGCATAGATATTTTGAAAGGCTATATGGTCTTGGGATCTGATGAACTGGCTAGAACCCACCTACCAGCTGGATGACCTTGGAAAAATTACTTGATTTATTTGAGCCTCAGTTTTCCTAAAACATAAAATCAGGGTTAATTTTATCTGCTTTGTAGGATTTTTTTTACAATTAATGAGATTATGTATGTGATGTGCTCAGAACATTGCTTAGCGTATCCTGAGCTCTCAATATAAGAAAAGTTATCATTTATTAAATACTTAAAGGAGATTAACACTACATACTCCATCATCCTAAGTCATAGAAAGAAAAACATTAAATTTTATCAACCCTGAATTGTACATAAGAATAACTGAGTTTATAGAATTATTTTTCCTATTCCAGAGTTTTACTTCTGGGCCTGGGCCTGGAAGCATTTCATTCATTCATTCATTCAATAATTATTTATTGAAAACCATAAATATTGATGAATGTAGGGCATAGGGATTCAACAGTAGACCAAATAAACAGAATCTTTACCCTTATGGAGCAAACAGTATAAAAGAAATTAGTGTGTTTGGGGAGCAAGAAGAGAGGAACGGACATTTGGAGAGGAATATGCAACATGAATTTATAAGACCAAATGTAAATAATTTGAGATTCTTTATTGTAATGAATTATTCATACCACTGTTCCCATCATTAATCTAGAATCTGTTGATAATAAGAAGTAACTGGCTTCCTTTGCCCCTTCTAAACCAAGACTAAAGAACCATAGCTCAGGGGCCGGCCCGGTGGCACAGTGATTTAGTTCATGCTTTGGCAGCCCGGGGTTCGTGGGTTCAGATCCCAGGCACCTGCTGACGCACTGCTTGTCAGCCATGCTGTGGCGGCGTCCCATATGAAGTAAAGGAAGATGGGCACGGATGTTAGCCCAGGGCTAGTCTTCCTCAGCAAAAAGAGGAGGATTGGCAACAGATGTTAGCTCAGGGCTGGTCTTCCTCACAAAAAATTAACAAAAAAAAGAACCATAGCACAGTGTTTTGTCAATCTTTAATAAGTAATTACAGCATACTCATTTAAAAATGGAAGCTTCAGTGTTCAGTGTCGTTTACATTCTTTCATTTTAGATTTTGCTTTCAAATTGTAGCCTATATAACAATGTCAATAACTTGAAATATGTACACATATTAGCTGTACTAATGTGTTTTTTTTTCCTCCTATAGGCTTTCTACAAGTATAAGAGAGTTACAGAATTTTAAAGTCTTATTACAACACAGTAGGTAATAAAGGCTTTTATATGTCTAATTAGAGACATAAAGTGACTGTGTGAAGCCTTTTATTCCTGGACATTCAGCAGAAAGAGTCTAACCTTCAGAGACTTCAAGAATTCTGAACTCTTAAAGAGAAAATTCAATTGTTCACTTGAATATTTATGATTCTTAATAGATTTTCAATTAGAGATATTTATAAATGAAGTATATACTTTTAAAACATGTAAGTTATACTAATTCTGTGTTTAATTTTGTATGTTTCAATCTGTTAAATATTCTGCTATTCTGTTTGTGTGGAATTGGTTTTGCTCTATTCTAGTATCCTTTATTTCCAGTTGTCAAACTTAAATGACCATGTCTCCATCCTAACAACACTGTTAATATTCTGTTATGAAAAAGAAAGCTAGGGAGCAAGTCTTGTTTAGGGCTGGTATCAGTGATAAAAATTTGTCACTGATTTTAAAATGTGCTTTTAGCCTTGCCTAGCTCCGTGTGTCACCTTTTATATGAAAGTGTCAGCGTGATGAATGGCACTTTCAATGTATAGTTACAGAATTTACTTAAGAATCCCCAGGACTTCAATTTCATTGGTTTTTGTTTAGGATTTAAAATTGCTGTTGTTACTGTTTTGGTTTGGTCTAAAGGACCTGCTTTGGTAAAGGTGAATAAGTACTGTCCCCTATGCCACCCAGCCAGATTTCATGTGTGTGTAGTGGACTGGCTCAAGAGGATTCTTTACTTAGAACCTGTAAATCCGTTTCTTTTGATTTTGTGTTTCTCTGTCCTTACTCCAATTTTAGATATTTTTGTTTACTTTAAGAAAACAAAAAAAAAATTGCATAAATATTTAACAGTTTCTGTCTTGATAAAATTTGAATGGGCTTATATGGACTTACAATGTCAATATAAAACATTATATACACAAAACTTACTATTTTAAATTAAGCATTTTTAAAGGATTTTATTTTATAATACAATCTATGCAATCCTCTCTCAATCTGATTTTCTTTGGTAGGATATTTAAGCAGGTAGGTTAGTTCAAACCTCCTTTAACCTTCCCCTCTCCCACCCTTTCTTTATTGTATATACATGTTACTTCATGTGACTTGTACCAACAGATGACTCGTTAAGTCCTAAATTGTCATTTTTCTAAACCTGGGATTTAAATATCTTTAATATTTAAAATATTGGTTCCTTTTAAAGGTGTTAGTAAATATAATGTGATTAATTTGGAAGGTTGCATCTGTAATGTGGGTACAAAATTAAGTGTTCCTCCTTAGACTCTTCAGTCTTTTATGAAGCAAATAAGTGCTCTTAAATCGTATCTTATCCTGCCAAAGTCTGAAATGTGTTTATTGATGATTTACTGGCATATTTTAAATGGTATTTAGTTGGCTCACCCCTCTTTTAAAAATACTGAGCTGTCCCTTGGAGGTTGGAGGGAGTAAGACCTCACTAGTAAATTATCTTCTTACCCAATTTCTAACCTTTATAGACCCTGGTTTTGTTGCTGTTGATGGTGGCGGTGCTTTTTGTTAAGTCAGAAACAGGCTGGCTTGATTGGAGCCTCCTCCACTTTCTATTTTCATTTTTAGGGATGCAAGTATTGTATGGTGGGAGAGGAGGACCTTAAGGTAAAGTTGTCTAAAAAGTGAATATCTAAGCAATCTTGCTGGTAAATTAATAATTATTATTCTTCGTGTTCATTCAGAGTTTAAGGAAATGTGAAAGTTTTGCACTTTGTGTCTATTATTAGTACAAGTTTAAAATCTTTTTGGTAATGTTACTTCGTTCCCTCAGTTAAAGATAAAGGCTATTAGTTAAACTTTACTGGAGAAAACCCTTTGTCATTTCCATTTACTGCTTTTTTTCTTTACTGTGATTTGTTTCAAGCTTAGGAAAAACTGTCTATTAGAGTGAGTTCTAGGAAATTAAAAGGTCTGGTTAGAGTAAAAAGTTCTTTTCAAGGTTTCAACAAATTTTTTCACTACCAAGAAAACAAATGAAGTATTCTTAAGCTGAAATTTATTTCACTTTATTACCATAAATTAGATTGTGGGGGCAGCCTACATTTTTGTGTATGTGTGTATTTCATAAATGATTGCATAAGCTGTAGGAATCTTTGTTTTGTGAGCCTGGTGATGTTTTATGGTCCTTGTGATATAAACTTTTTCCAACCCACATACCTTTTGTTGTGAAGTGATACTAGAGTACTGATTACATTGTGAAAATGCTTGGCTGGTAATACCTCTTTGCATTTTGTCTGTATCTCATCACCTAATTTAAAAATCCAGCACTTGATAATATAACTGACAGAAATGATTGTACCAGCTGATGAAGTAATGAAAAATGAAGAAAAGGAAAATATTCCTTCCTTCAATGGAATGAGTTTATTTTTTTTTAAGTGGCATCTATGTAAGTTAGAAATACTATATATTAAAGTTGGTAAAATTTGAATGTTTCTCCTGTGTTGATTCTTAGATTATGAGGAGGATCAGACAGAATAGTAATAGTTTGCACAGTTCTGAAATTTGATAAATCAAAAGTTTTATTGACATTTTAACGTGAATTACTCAGTACTTGTAATCTCTGTATTTATATGGAACACTGTGCCGTATTTCCCAACTTTACCTAGGTGCCCTTGTATATAAGAAAGGACAGCTATTTTGATCTTCATCAGCATTGCCTTCAGCTGGAAATTTGGGAACAGGTCACAGTAAACCTCTCAGCAGTTTGCAAACTGAAGTACCTGCAGAAACCATAGCTACTCACCAAAATACACAGACTGGGTGCATGGTATCATGGAAATTATTTGGTAAAACAAAACAACACAGATACCCACACAAATTTATGTGTACTCTATTTTAAGTAACATCTACAGGTGCAGCTTTGTTTAAATGGAATTCCAAGTAATTTGCTGCTGCACCCACCAGATTATAGAAAATGTGAATTAAAGTAAATGTCTCTGCAATTTTTCTTTCTTGCTTTTTTCCCCCTTTTTAAATGTTTCCTTTTATGAGGTGAGGATTTGATTATAATTTGTGGAGAAGGGAGAATATACATAAGTAGTCTGAGGTTGTTTCTTCTTACAACAGCAAGCATTGGTAGCCATTATAGTAAGGGCTTTGCCTGGATTACTTAATCTTCACAAGAGCACTAGAAGGTAGGTACAATTACTTCTCTGTTTTACAGATAAGAAAACTGAGGATAAGAGAGGCTAAGTAACTTTTCCATAGTCACATTTTAGGTTGTAGGACTAGAATTTGAAACTAGAAAGTCTGACTCCAGAGCCTCTGCTCAGAATGTGGTGTATTTGTGTTATTTCATAAGTTGGCTTATTACCATTCAACTAAAAACTGGGGACTTCTTTTGATTTGTATTGAGTCATAAGGCTTCTTAAATATACTTATTTTATTTAATTTTTTGAATATGTAATACATTCACATGGTTCAAAAACCAAAAAATATAAAAAGCTATACAGTGGAATGTCTTCTTTCTATCCTTGGCCCAACTTCCCATAATGCACATCCTCCGCCCGCCCCCAACATAAATAACCTCTGGTCTTGGTTTCTTATGTTTCCATCCATACTTTTTTAGGCATATACAAACAAATACAAATGTAACGTCTTATTTTTTCTCTCAATTTTACCCAAAGAATGGTATCATATACATACTGTTTGCTTCTTTTTCACTTAATTTTTCTTGGCAGTCTTCCCTATCACTAGATAGCTTACTCATTTTTTGTTTTGTTTTTTTAGTAACTGCTTGGTAGTCCATGATATGAATGTGCACTCATTTAACCAGTTCCCTATTAAGGGGCATTTGGATTGATTCCAGACCTTGTATTTATGTCACTTCAGATGTATGTAAATATGTACTTGTAGAAAAAATTCCCTAAAATGGACTTTTTGGGTCAAAGACCATGTGCATTTGTAATTTTGAAAGATGGAATATTGTTCTCCACAGGGCGTGGTTACCAGTTCACATACCCACTTGCAATTTAAGACAATGCCTGCTTACCCCACATCCTTACCAGTACTTGTTATTAAAAAGTTGGATTTTTGCCGTTCTGATAGATGCAAAATTATTTATCAATGTGATTTAGTTTGTATTTTTCTTATTACAAGTAAGGTTGGCTATCTTTAATATGTTTAAGAGCCATCTGTATTTTGTGTTCATATCTCTTGCCCATTTTTCTACTGCATTGTTGATCTTTTATCCATTTCTAGTAGTGCATTGTTAGGGATATTGATCCTTTGACTGTAATGATCTGTAAATTTTTAAAAAATTTTTCTGTCTTTTGACTTTGTTTGTGGTGGTTTTGCCATGCAAATTTCTTTTTATTTTTATGCAGTCTAATTTATCAGTTTTTTAGTGGTTTCTGGACTGAGTCATAGTTAGAATGCCTTCTTCATTCCACAGCAATAATTCACCTATATTTTCTTCTAGAACTTTTATGGTTTTATTTTTTTAATATCTAAATTTTGATTCATTTGGAGTGTATCTTGGTATAAGGTGTTAAGTTATGAATCCAACCTCATTTTTTCCCAGATGATTACCCAGTTATTCCAATACCATTTATTTAACAGTTCATCTTTTTCTCACTAGTTTAAGATGCTACGTTTATCATATCTAAAATTCCATATGGATTTAGCTATATATCTGGGTTCTCTTTCTATTTCATTGGTCTATTTACTCATGCACCAATACCACATTGTTTTAATTATTCAGGGTTTGTGTTTTAATATCTGGTGTGTGGTACCCCCCTTATCAACTTCCCCTTTATTTATTTTTTTTTACAATTTCCTTTAGCTGTTCTTGTTTATTCCATATGAGCTTTAAAAAATCCTTTAACATATGGATTATGCTAAAACTCTGCCCAACTCAGTGTTTTTTTCTGGAGAGTTGCACTTTTAAACACTTAATGTGTCACTGTTCTTTTAATCTGATACTTTACCTGATAAAGATCTACCTTTTTTTTGGTAAGGAAGAGTCGCTCTGAGCTAACATCTGTTGCCAATCTTCCTCTTTTTTTTTGCTTGAGGAAGATTAGCCCTGAGCTAACATCTGTGCCAGTCTTCCTCTATTTTGTATTTGGGTTGCCACCACAGCATGGCTTGATGAGTGGTACAGGTCCGTGCCCTGGATCCAAACCCATGAACCCGGGCTGCCGGACTTAACAACTACGCCACAGGGCCAGCCCCTAAAGATCTATTTTTATTACCTGTTGTGTTAATTAGTTCAGAATTCTATTTGCCAGTGCCCAAACAGGTAAAGGCAAAGAGACAGGACATGTGGTGCCTGTGTCAACAGAATTTCATCTCTGTGCTTTTATTTTAGATTTAGCCTCTAAGAATGATTTGAGAACTCTCTTTATGAAAATCCTTATTTCTTCTTTTATTCCATGATGAATTCTTTGTCCAAAAGTTGGATATCTGTCGAAGATTCATAAGAAAACAGGGAGGGGCTCTTAAATGAGTATTAAACTTGTAAAACCAACATGCAGTGGATAAAAGTGCAAATGCAAGAAAAAAGACACCATCTACCAAAAGAACAGGATTTGACTATTCATTCACTGTTCTAGGCGTTGGGAATGCAGCAGTGAACAAAACAGACAAATATCCCTGCCATCACGTAACATATGAACTCTGTAACCTAACTAGGTTCTATCTAGTTTATAGTGAGAATGTCCCCAGAGAAAGAATATATCAGTTGAAGAGGAAGAGCTAACACAGAAACCTATTTAGTAGAGAAGGTGCCCTCAATGTGAATGAATCTTGGTCTGCTTGACAATGCCATTAAGTTGTCACAGATTGATTAAAATCATCCACCTAACACGCCTTGGTCAGAGCAGAGTCAGCATTCACCATGCAACATTCTGATATAATTTAACTTTCCATGTGGATTTCCTTCACAGAATATACTTTCAAATGAGTAAGTGTTCTGCTCCCTTTGACAGGTTTTAAGTCTGCAAACCCTAAGCCCAGGCTCTAGGCTAGTGAATTCACCAAGGGGATAGCATACCAAGGATACTTGGTAACAAATTGAATGGGCTTGGTAAAGCATTATTTGTTTATCCTGAATATGTCCTTTTTATATATCTCAATAAATGCATTCAAGGAGCACCATGACTTGGGACTGCAAAGAGACTGGAGAGACTGTTGTAGGTTAGCAAGATTCATGGAAAATTCGGGTTTAGAGTCAAGAAAGGTCATACTGACAGGGATCAGTAGAGAAAAGGAGGGATTTTGCGGCTCACACAGGCTAAAGTGAAACAGGTCACAGATCTAGCTGAAGAGAGCAGGCATCTGATCTCCAGTTCTGACTAGACTAAAGTTCGGAGGCAGAAAATCCGTTCCGGAGATAGTCTAATATTCTGAGTGGTAGGGCAGCCAGGGTCCAAAAGGGCAGACGAGGTTTGGAGGCTAAAGAACTAATGTTGGCAAGGTATAATCAGTTTCTGGGAAAACAGAAGATAGGTCCCAGCCACAGGTCAAAGAAGAGAGCTAAGGAAGCAAGCTTTGGAAGAACCAGGTATATACCATTAGGAGCTGTTGAGTCACTGGATTTGGATCTGAGGACTTTGAACCCCTACTTGATGACCTGGGCAGCCAATCTCAACCCTGCACTGAATGAACCTACCATCAGTGCCCAGGCCAGAGGAGCTAGGCAACAGATATGGGGAATCAACACAGAGATCTAGGTTGGGGACACAGGGACATCATTTGCAGACTTGAAGGTATTTTGACCCTTTGGTGCAAGGGGTCTTCATATATCCCTGCTAAGGGCCAAGAGTAGGGTTAGTATAAGGGTGTTGCTGTGTTTACAGACTGGACCCACAGACACATGACTAGTATCTAGCCCAGTGTCTAGCACACAATAGGCACTCAATAGATGTTGACTGAATTCCATTCCCTTATGTTCACTGTCCATTTTAAAATAAATGTTTCCTCACTTTAATCAGTTTATTTATAGTCTTTGTGAGAATTCCACTATTTTAGCCTGATCCTTTCCAATAGCTCCTCCATCTGGACCTTGAGAAGTCTTAAGTAGCATTATGCACAGTTAGAAATGTTTTTAATTAATAAAATTCTCACTTACATGGGATAGAAAATGGAAACATATTAGATGTGTCTTTGATCAGACCTACACTCGTCTATATTTTATCATGCAGTAATCTAAAGTGAAAGCAAAGTATTTTTTAACAAAGTTTTTTAGTGGGAAATCTTGATAAAGTTTCAAATATTAAGATACATTTAGTTCTAATGTAAGTTCACCTTTATTGTTGAAAAAATAAAAGCAATATTCTAGTAATATCCACTATGTAAATATAAATGAGAAGCTTTTTCTTAAAGTACTTCTCACACTCTAGGGTTTATAATGCTTACTCCTTTCCTCTTAAAAGGGGTTAAGTGTTCAAGCCCAACAAAGAGCAGTTCTCTTGGATTTTGGTAAAAGAAGAAATTTGGGGATGCACAAGCAAGTGTGTCTGATCTAAGCAGCTAAACATGGTAACAAGCATAGTTATTACCAATGTGCCTGATACATTCAAGAAAGAATTGGCATAACTAAATGTGCTTGGTGTGTATATTGTAAGAATCACAACTTCTTACAGTCCACAGCTCTGTGTGTAACACACTCTGGATGTTTTAATCATCAGCTCAATTAAATGGGTTAATTGCAAAAAGGAAAAAAGAGCCAATGAAAGATATCTACAGAAATCAGTTGGAATTCTTAGACAAATAACTGCAGAAGTGGACACCTATTTTGTATATTTTCAGTAGATACATAGAAACATTCACACGCAGCCTTTTAGTGTTGAATCGGGCTTAGATAAATGATAGTACAAAATTTTCAGTGACATTGCCTCTTCCCCATACATTTTTAACTTTCAAATTATCAGGGTGTTAATGCATCACGTTGCCTTAAAACAAGAGGACGTTTCGATATTTTAGAACCAGTAATCACCATTCCTTGCCTTCTCTTAGCCTTTAATATTTCACATAAAGAGTAGCTTTGTTAGTGTACTTAGCAGCACAAGTAAATTCGGGAGCTAAAGAGAATTTTAATTTTCCTTTCCCTACCGTACCTGCAACATTTCACAGGGTATACGTGATCGTTTACTATAAGAGAAAGATAGTTTGATACAATCATAGTTTTTTATATTCTAGATGTGTTTATGACACTTGTGCTTTACCATTACTTTTAAAAAGGGGGAAGAAGTGAAAAATAGGCACTTAGAACATTTTTATTCTTTCCAATAAAAAAATAATAGTTCAAATAAATGCTAGCAACTTTATCATAAGAATAGATTATGGCTTTTATCAGCTAATACTGGGTATTTCAATTTTCCTGCCAGTACTAACAGAATAATAAAGTGTTTATACATCATACGATGAGTATAATAATTGCATGATTTTAGTGATATTTCTACCACTGTATTTTTAAAAATATATCTACCCTTGGGGCTGCCAGGTGGTGGAGTGGTTAAGTTTGCAGGCTCTGCTTCAGCGGGCCAGGGTTTGCAGGTTCAGATCCTGGGTGCGAACCTATGCACCACTCATCAAGCAATGCTGTGGCGGCGTCCCACATACAACATAGAGGAAGATGGGCACAGAATTTAGCTCAGGGCTAATCTTCCTCACCAAAAAAAAAAAATATATATATATATATATAATATAAAAATATATATATATAGCTAGCTAGATCTACCCTCGAATGTCCTAATATTGAAGAATTGGAGTACTTTCTGAAAGCACGATTTAAAGGAGTTTTAAGCATATCAGTCTCCTTTAAGTTCTAAGTATTAGTAACAAAGACAGTGCGACAAGCAGGGTGTTCTGAAAGCTATGTAGAACAACAGCTTATAATATGTTAAGGCAACGTGAATAATCGGTGCAAATCTTGCTTCAGTGTAGCATTTTCCCTGACAGTGACTATTTTAAATGATATGTGACCCAAATTCTTCCATATACTGAAAGGCAAGAATGTTTTTATGTGGGATTATGCAGGGTAAAGGTGTCCTATACAAATGAAAAACCCAGTCATTACCCATTTAATACTTGAGATCCCAATTTTAAATACCATCAATGTAAGACTTGATCTCTGTGAAATCAATGCCCAGAGATAAATTCTTCCTGAAGACCAAAATGGGAAGTAAGAGACATGTGAAATGGGTTTCATCACGTAGTAGAACTTAGTAATATAAGTTCCTTTTCATCTGCCCCTCGCTCTGTCCTGAGATGTGAGATTTCCTAGGCAGAGCAGAATACTTTCTCTCTGGTAACAGTACTTCCTTTAGTACCTTTTCTCTTTTGTAGAATCAGAGCACTGAACCTCCCTGACAGGGCCATGTACCACACTCTCCTATTAGAGGCAGTTTTACAACTGCAGAATATATACCTATATCTTGGAAGTTTTAGAATGGCACTTATGGTTGGGGAACTAGTATTTCTTGACATGTGTTTACCTAAATGAAAGATGACTTATAAACAATCGTCTGGAACATGCCCTTTTACATGGCTAAGAGACAGGACTCATGCTATTGAATGTTGCAGTGCTACTCCCATTTTAAACACACAGCTGCCAGAGCTATTTAAAAATAAAGGGGAATTATTTTAAACTTGGTTGGAAATAACAGGAAAACTGTTAGGATTCCACATAGTCTTTTGGCTCAAAGGCCAGGGGTATTTATTATTAATCCCCTTTTGAGAACCTCTTGTTGTTTGTTCTTTGAATGTAATGAATATTGAGCGAATTGGGAAAGGTGCCCGTCTTGCTGAAGTCCTGAGCTAATGGATATTAGATTTCACTGGGCTGAAGAACTATGCAAAATCTCTAAATAGAGCAGAGGAGGTTTAATAGTGTAAGTCAGCTCTATCAACATTTTTAACATTATCAACTTTTCATTTTGGCAAAATTTAGGAGATTCTTTGAGAGACCAACCATCTGGGCCTAAAAGAACTCTAAAGAGCCAATTACCTTGTATGTAGTCTGTTGAGATTCTGCTACATTATAACTTTCAACACTGGAGTTGTAACTGACTTTGGAGATGTCAATTGTATTTAGAGTCTACCAGCATGGAGCTCAGAATCTGAGTGACCTGAAGAGGTAAGGATTTGAGAAATACTTTAGTCCAGAAGCCTTAAAAAACCATCAGACCATATACTGTATACTTTTAAAGTGAATTATGCATAAAAGTCTGTGCAAACTACAACATATATTGCAATAACATTCTCAAAAAATCCGAGTATATTTTAGCATTATTATTTAAGTTATATAAAATACATCTTTATAAAAGTACAGATTTTTTTTAAAGTTTAAATTATACCCACTGAAATAGGCAGCCTGGCTCACTTTTTAGTACTAAAATAAGGTTTTATCAATCTAAATTATTGCTTAGTCCTATGGAGCCATTAGAAACCTGTAAAAAATAAAAATCAAGTCCTATTTCTTAAGGAAAAGTGCCCTAAAAATTCAGCTGTCATTAAGTTAGTCTTTCTGAAGCTTTTCAACTGATGAAATCTTCCATAAAACTGTTAACAATGCTACCCATGGCTTGGTTTGTCAGGATCCAAAATTGAGTCGGGTTGTAAAGTTCCTACTTGTGCCAGGAAACTGTTAGTCTGTTGTCCCCAATCATAGTAGTCTGGAGCAAAACTTAAAAAGAAAAAGATATTTCAGTCACTTAAAATATTACACCTCCTATTGATGACATATCTATTTTAGGTAGATAGAACTGGGATTTTGTATAAACTACAGACAATCCCAAAGTTTTTTAAAGTACCTTCTTGAAGCCCATTTTCCCACAAAACAGTGCTATGCACAGTGGCTAGAAGTCTGCCCACAAAAGTCTACTGAACTCTGTGGAGCCCAGAAGTGTAGTATTACTAGAACTATAAAGCAATCACTAAGTATGACAAAAAGTTTTAGCAACAAATTGTATCTGAATCCTAATGTAAAGTACACCTCACCACCTGTGTGTCTTTGGACAAATAACTTCTGTGCCTCAATTTTATCATCTGTAGAATGGGAGTATTAGTAGTAACTACCTCATTAGGCTTTTGTGAGTTAATACCTGTAAAGTGCTTAGAACAGTATATCTTAATATATAGTTATTATTCAATAATGTACATTTTTATTATTATTATTTTCCTCTATGTAGTCTTCACAGAGGTGGTGAGGACTCCCTCGGCTCTGTCACTTCTGGCAGGTGAGGGGTTAGGGCTGCTCCAGCTGGGTATGGAGGGACAGGCATTGCTAGTAGAAAATGCAAAGGGGTAACTGGATAAGAGAACAGTTTTAGGGGAAAAGGTTAGGACCACCTTTGACCTTGGAAGTCCTTCTTGTTTTTTGGCTCCCTTCCAGATTACCTATGTTCTTTACATCTACTGGCCTGGAAGATTGGTCTCCTTTCCTCTTTTTTCCCAAACACCGTCTTTTATTCTATCTGACCAGAATTTCTCTGCTCTCTGAACTACCAAGAAAGCAACATATTCTCCCAGCTTTTCCTCAGTTCTCCTGTCCCTGACACAAGGGCACTTTTCAGAGCTCTTTTAAGATTTTGTACGGACTTTTACTGTCAGTGATAGGAGTAGAAAAGCAAGCATATCTTCTTTTATCATTTCGTCCCAGAGGAAAAAAATAAAGTTTACATTAAAAGGTTAATGATAGGTCTTTAAATTCACAAGGTTTGCATAAGATAAGCTTTCACTTCTCAGAAACACTCAGCCTGAAGCTTCTCTTTCATAGGAACAGTACAGGGCCCTGACAGGACAAGCAGACAGAAGAGGGGCTCACAAGTACTAGGTCAGCCCTTTTTGCTCCTTGCTGGCCTTGAAGTCCCAGATCCACAGACTGAAAGAGGGGATGATGATCACTGGGCAGTCGAGTGTGGCTGAAGCATCAGCAGGCTGAGGAAAGGGGAATAGCTTTCCACTCCTCCTGTCTGCAGACCATGCCTGTGGCAGAGGTAAATGAATTGCATAATCCTGGGAGAGGGTCTCTGCTCTGGTTGCAGTTAGTTTCACAAACTCAGGTGCTTCCCCTCCTCTTTCTATCTGCCTCACTCTACCTCCAGCTCCAGAGTTTTTATGTAGGAATTTTCCTTTAGTTTGAATCCATTTCACTGGTGCAGCCCTGCCCCTCCTAACCATGCCTCTCTAACATGAACTAGGAGCTTACCTTCCCTGAAGTCCCTGAGGGGCAATGTTCCAGGCGAGGTCATCATCACTGTCATATCTTCGAGGGTTGTCAAAGAAATAAGATCTGGGACTGAATCCATGGCTGGGGACCATTCCAGGGTTGGTCTAAGAGGACAGTTAATTGTTCAGCATACTTTCAGACACTGTGCCTCACACTAGACAAAGATAAATCAGATCTCTCTCTTGTGGAAGACTAAGGATGTTCTACTCATCTTGATGGAGGATGTATGTGTTCAGCTGGAGTGTTCATTTCACTTGCTTTTATATTTAAGAGAGATTAACTTTTTCCTTCATCAGTATGAACAAAATCTTTCACAATCCTGCTTACAACAATGAATTATCATTGTTTTAATCCCTTATCAAAAAGCCAGACAATAACCAAATTAGCAAACTAGATAGTCCCAAATTAGATATAAACCCATATAATAATGTGAGCATTCACAAAAAGTTAGAACAATGAAATAATAATGATGAGACCATTTTAGAGGGTTTCTTATCCTGCCTCTATAATCACTTCATCCTGTTTCTGTCCCCAAGCTGAGGTCACCTCTCAAAAAACTTCAAATGACTGGTTTCAAGTAAGCAAAAGATCAGGACTGTATTATATTGCAAACCAAATCTGGCATAAAATCCAGCATTTGTCTGACATCCTTGCACATATCATTAGTGGTCTATTTAAAAGTTATCCAATAGAGTATTAAGCGAGGTTGTTATATGATGGGTACCTATATGTGAATTCCTGCTTTTCTAAGACTAATCTAGCCAAATATAGAAAGCACAGTGGAAATTATACAAGGTATTAAAGTTGACTATTTGTAGCAAGAATGTCTATGCAAAAGAATGAAATTAGACCCTTACCTCACACCATATACAAAAAAGTAACTCAAAATGGATCAAAGACCTAAATGTAAGAGTGAAAGCTATAAAACTCTTAGAAGAAAATAAAGGGTCAAATCTTCATGACCTGGGATTTAGCAAAGGATTCTTAGATATGACACCAAAAGCACAAGCAGTGAAAGAAAAAACAGATAAACTGGACTTCATCAAAATGAAAAACTTTTGTGCTTCAAAGGATACCATCAAGAAAGTTAAAAGACAGTCACAGAATTGGAGGAAATATTTGCAAATCGTATATTTGACAAAAGATATATCTAAAATATAAAAAGAATACTTCAAACTCAATAATAAAAGACAATCCAATTTTAAAATGGGCAAAGGATCTGAATAGACATTTCTCCAAAGAAGATATACAAATGGCCAGTAAGCATATAAAAGATGTTCAACATCATTAGTCATCAGGGAAATGCAACTCAAAAGCCACAATGAGATACCATTTCACACCCATCAGGATATCTACAATTAAAAAGTCAGATAATAACAAGTGTTGGGGAGGATGTAAAAGAACCAGAATCTTGATGTACTACTGTGGTGAATGTAAAATGGTGCACCCTTTCTGGAAAACAGTCAAAAAGTTAAACATAGAGTTACCATGTGACCCAGCAACTGCAATCCCAGATATATACCCAAGAGAAATCAAGACATAAGTTTACATGGAAATTTGTACATGAATGTTTATGGCAGCATTATTCATAAGCCAAAAGATGGAAACACCCCAAATATCCATCAATGGATGAATGGATAAACAACATGTGGTATATCCATACAATTAATTATTTGGCCATAAAAAGGAATGAAGTATACCTCCCACAACGTGGATAAACCTTGAAAACATTATGCTAGGTGAAAGAAGCCAGTCACAGAAAACTGCATATGATCTCATTGATATGAAAGTCCAGAATAGGGAAATCTATAGATACAGAAAGTAGATTAGGGAGCCAGGGAATGGGGGAGGATGGGGAGTGATAGATAAAGTGTATGAGGTTTCTTTCTGAGGTGATGAAAGTGTTCTAAAAACTGTGGTAATGGTTGCATGTATCAGAATATACCAAAAACCATTAAACTGTACACATGAAATGGGTGAATTGTATGGTATAGGAATTATATCTCAATAAAACTGTTTAAACAACAACAAAATGATATGGAGAGAGACTCTCAAACTTTACAGCGCCTTCATATCACTTGGGGGTGCTAGATTCCCAGAACCTACCCCAGAGATTTGATCTGGGTCCAAAACATGGCCTAAGAATTGGTACTTACACCAAGCACCCCTCAGGATTCTGGTGTGGATGGCAAACAGCTACACTGTTACATTGGCTCTGAGGATGCCAAGTGTAGAGGCTTGTTTGTACCGACTGAATTATGGACACAAATGGTAGATAACATTTTAAAGAAATGCCCCACCTGCAGTCTGCTCTTTTAAAGTCAATGAGTGAGTGACATCAGTATCATGGTGGCATGAGTCATTCCTTTTTTTTTTTCCCCTTGGATTTACAACTAATCGGACATCTATAACTGAACAGAAGCACCTCCACACAGCACACCAGGACACCCAAGAGATCCATCCATCTGTACATCCAGAAGTGGGTGAACCAGACCTCGAGCTGCAGAGCCAGGGGAGTGGTGGGGGAGGCGGCAGCGGAGGGCAGTACCAGGCCAGTATGAGGAGGTAAAGGTGATGATGGTGAGCAGGGGTCTGCCCAGCCGCATGTGCTGCAGCTGGAGGGACCCACTGCTGTCTCTGAGGAGAAAGGCAGTGACTAGAGGGAGGGAAAGGCAAGGGAAGAAGGCCAACAGAGAACTGAAGAAAGGCATTTCCTGCTGTCTGCCTCAGAATTCGGGCAAGAGATCCGCCCATGGACCTCTGGGATCCTCTCCCATTCAAGGATTCTCCTAGCAGGACACAGGCACACCCAAAGCCCCAGATACTAAACACACACCTCCCGCTACTCTGCTGCCACCCTCTTTTTTTTGTTGTTCCTCCTCCAGCTTTTTTTTTTTATGCACATGCTCCCAACCTTAGTGGCAAGTCAGCTCTGGTAAGAAAATCCAAAAACTTGTGCTATACCACCGTCTTCTGGAAAACAAGAGGAAGGTTCCTAATTACCAAGCTGTTGAGTTGTTAAAATCAGAGTAAACAAAGCCTTCCTAAATAAGAGAGGTGTTGCTACTTCAAATGTGGTGGCAGAGGCACTTTTTATCAAACGCTATGAAAAATCATGGTAATACGGTATCACAAAAAGAAAATGACAATTTCCAGTAACTGAATCCAAGGACATGGAATATTGTGGTCTAACTGATAAAGAATTCAAAATAGCTGTTATGAAGAAATTCAGTGAGCTACAAGAAAACTCAAGAAAGGCAATACAATGATCTCAGGAATAAAATTAATGAACAGAAGGAGTACTCTACCAACGAGATTAAAATTTAAAAATGAACCAAACAAATTCTGGAGCCAAAGAACTCAATAAATGAGATGAAGAATGCATTAGAAATAGAGCCAATCAGATGGAAGTGGGAATAAGCGAGCTTGAGGATAGGAATATAGAAATGATTCAGGTGGAAAAGGAGAAAGAACCAAGATTTTTAAAAAAACAAGAACTCTCAGACTCCATCAGAAAAGCCAACATAAGATAAATGGGTATACCAAAAGGAAAAGAAAGGGAGCAGAGAGCTTATTTAAAGAAATAACAGCTGAGAGCTTCCCAAACCTGGGGAAGGAACTGGATATACAAGTTTATGAAGCCAAGAGAACACCTTATTATCTCAATGAAAAAAGACCTTCTCCAAGACACATTACAGTCATGCATTGCTTAATGATGGGGATACCTTCTGAGAAATGCTTTTATTAAGTGATTTTGTCATTGTGTGAACATCATAGAGTGTACTGACACAAACCTAGATGGTATAGCCTACCATACACCTAGGCTATGGTGCGAAACTTATGGGACTACCTTTGTATATGCAGTCCATCACTGACTGAAACATCATTATGCAGCACATGACTGTATATTAAAACTGTCAAAAGTCAATGATAAAGAATTTTAAAGGCAGTCAGGTGGAGAAAAAGACAGTAACCTACAAAGGGACCCCCCCCATTAGGTTATCAGCAGATTTCTCAGCAGACACTCTATAGGCCAAGAAAGAGCAGAATGACATATTCAAAGTATTGAAAGATAAAAACTGCCAGCCAAGAATACTCTATCCAGCAAGTTATCCTTCAGATATGAAGGGGAAATAAAGGCTTTCCCCAGGTAAACAAAAGCTTAGGGAGTTCACCACAACTATACCTGCCTTACAAGAAATGTTGCAAGGATCTCTTCAAACTGAAACAAACAGATGAAAGTATACAAAACTCTGATAAAGGTGACAAATAAAATCAGAAAACTAACTTTTTTAGAATAGTATATTAAACAATAATAACATAAAGGTTAAAGGAAAAAGCATTAAATATAACTATACACTACAACTTGGTAACAAAATCAGCATAAAAAGAGAATATTTGTGACATCAAAAATATAAAAGAGGAAGGGTAAAAGGATTGAACCTTTTTGGGTGAATGAAGATAAACTGCTATCAGCAGAAAAAGGACTATTTTACCTGTGAGATGTTTTATGTAAACCTCATGGTAACCACAAAGCAAAAATCTAGAGCAGAAACACAAAACATAAGAAAAAGGAAGACTAAGCAAATCACCATGGAAAACGACCAACTTACAAAGGTAGAGGAAAACCAAAGAAAAAAGAAACAATGGAGAGACAAAATAACCAGAAGACAAAAGATAAAATGGCAGTAGCAAATCCTTACATATCAATAATCACCCTAAATGTAAATGGATTGCACTCAACAATCAAAAGGCACAGAGTGGCTGTATGGATTGAAAAAACAAGACCCAACTATGTGTTGCCTACAGGAGACTCATTTCAGCTCTAAAGACACATATAGGCTCAAAGTGAAACAATGGAAGATGATATTCCAAGCAAACAGAAACCAAAAGAAGGCAGGTGTAGCCACACTTATTATCAGACAAAATAGACTTCAAGCCAAAAAGGGTAAGGAGAGACAAAGAAGGTCATTATATAATGATAAAGGGGTCAATACATCAAGAAGATATAACAATTGTAAATATATATGCTCCCAACACCCGAGCAGAAAAATACATTAAGCAAATACTGACAGATCTTAAGGAGAAATAGACAACAATACAGTAATTGTAGGGGACTTTAATACCCCACTATGAGCAATGGCTAGATCGTTCAGACAGAAAATCAACAAGGAAACATTGGAATTGAACCACACTTTAGAACAAATGGACTTAGATATACAGAACATTTCATCCAACAGTAGCAGAATACACATTCTTCTCCAGTGCACATGGAACATTCTCCAGGACATATCATATGATAGGCTACAAAACAAATCTTAGCAAATTTAAGAAGACTGACATCATATCAACTATCTTTTCTGATCACAATGGTATGAAACTAGAAATCAACAACAAGAGGAAAGTGAGAAGATCTACAAATATGCAGAAACTAAACAAACTTCTAAACAACCAATGGGTCAAAGAAGGAATCAAAAGGGAAGTAAAAAATTATCTCAAAACAAATGAAAATGGAAATATATCAAATCTTGAGGTATGCAGCAAAAGCAGTTCTGAGAGGAAAGTTTATAGCAATAAATGCATATATTAAGAAATTAGGAAGATCTCAAATAAACAACCTAACTTTACACTTCAAGGAGCTAGAAAAAGAATAACAAATTAAGCCCAAAGTTAGCAGAAGGAAGGAAATAATACAGATCAGAGCAGAAATAAATGAAATAGAGACCAGAAAAACAACAGAAAGGATCAATGAAACTAAGAGCTGGTTCTTCAAAGAGATAAAATTGACAAAACTTTGGCTAGACTAAGAAAAAAAGACTCAATAAATAAAATTAGAAATGGAAGAGGACACAGTATAGCTGGTAGTACAGAAATACACAGAATCATAAGAGACTACCATGAACAATTATATGCCAACAAATTACATAACCTAGAAGAAATGGAAACATTTCTAGAAACACACAACCTATCAAGACTGAAATAGAAACAGAAAATCTGAACAGACCAGTAATGAGTAGAGACTGAATCAGTAACCAAAAAACTCCCAACACAGACAACTCCAGGACCAGATGGCCTCACTGGAGAATTCTACCAAGCATTTAAAGAAGAATTAACACCAATCCTCCTCAAACTCTTCCAAAATATGGAGGAGGAGGGAATGCTTCCAAACTCATTCTACGAAGCCAGCATAACCTCGATACCAGAACCAGATATGGATACCACAAGAAAACTATGGGCCAATATCGCTGATGAATATGGATACAAAAATTCTCAACAAAATATTAGCAAACCGAATTCAACAACACATTAAAATGATTATATACCATGACCAAGTGGGATTTACCCCTGGGATGCAAGGATGGTTCAACATATGCAAATCAATACGTGTAATGTAATACATCGCATCAACAAAATGAAAGATAAAGATCACATGATCATCTCAATAGATGCAGAAAAAGCATTTGCAAAATACAACATTCTTTCATGATAAAAACCCTTAACAGATTGGGTATAGAAGGAACATACCTCAACATAATAAAGGCCATATATGACAAGCCCACAGTTAACATTATACTCTATGGGGAAAAACTGAAAGCATTTCCTCTAAGATCAGGAACAAGACAAGGACACCCACTCTCACCACTCGTATTCAATACAGTCCTGCACCACATAATGATGTTTCGGTCAATGACAGACCACATATATGACCATGGTCTCATAAGATTAGTACCATATAGCCTAGGTGTGTAATAGGCTATACCATCTAGGTTTGTGTAAGTACATTCTATGATGTTCTCACAATGACAAAATTGTCTAACAATACGTTTCTCAGACTGTATCCCCCTTGTTAGGCAACACATGACTATAGTACCGGAAGTTCTAGCTAGAACAATTAGGCAAGACAAAGAAATAAAAGGCATCTAAACCAGAACTATCACTGTTTGCTGATGATATGATTTTATATACAGAAAATCCCAGAGAGTCAATCAAAAAAACTGTTGAAATTAATCAATGATTGCAGTAAAGTGACAGGATACAAAATCAACATACAGAAATCACTTGCATTCCTTTACACTAATGACAAGGCTCTGAAAAAGAAAGAAAACTATCCCATTTACAACAGCATTAAAAACAATAAAATACTAAGGAATAAATTTAACCAAGGAAGTGAAAGATCTGTACAATGAAAATTACAAGACTTTGCTGAAAGAAAGCAAAGAATACAAACAAATGGAAGGATATCCCAAGTTCATGGATGAGAATTAATATTGTTAAAATGGCCACACTACCCAAAGCCTTCCAGAGATTCAATGCAATCCCCATCAAATTACCAAAGGCATTCTTCACAGAAATAGAAGAAACAATCCTAAAATTTGTGTGGAACCACAAAAGACCCCAAATAGCCAAAGCAATCCTGAGAAAAAAACAACAAAACCGGAGGTATCATGCTTCCTGATTTCAAACTATACTACAAAGCCATAGTAATAAAACAGCATGATACTGGCACAAAAATAGACCCATAGACCAATGGAACAGAACAGAGAGCCCAGAATTAAATTCTGGCAAATATAGTCAACTAACATTCAACAAGGGAGCCAAGAACACCCAATGGGGAAAGGACAGTCTCTTCAACAAATGGTGCTGGGAAAACTGGAGAAATATATGCAGAACAATGAAATTGAACCCGTATCTCCCACCACTCACAGAAATTATCTCGAAATGGATCAAAGACTTAAACATAAGACCTGATACCACAAAACTTTTGAAGAAAATGCAGGGAAGAAGCTCATTGATAATGGTCTTAGCAATGATTTTTGGACATGATGCCAAAAGCACAAACAAAAAAGCAAAAATCAACAATGGGACTACATCCAACTCAAAAGCCTCTGCACAGCAAAAGAAACAAGGGAATGAAAAGACAACCTATAGAAAGGGAGAAAATTTTTGCAAACCATATATTGGATAAGGGGTTAATATCTGAAATATATAAAGAACTCATACAACTTAACAAAAAAAATAAACAATCCTATTAAAAACTAGGCAGAACTAAATCGATATTTTTCCAAAGAGGACATCAAAATGACCAATAGGCACACGAAAAGATGCTCAGCATCACTAAGCATCAGGGAAACACAAATCAAAACCACAATGAGCTATCACCTCGCACCTGTTAGAGTGGCTGTCATCAAAAAGATAAGAGACAACAAGTGCTGGTAAGGATGTGGTGGAAAGTGAACGCTTACACACTGTTGGTGGGAATGTAAATTGGTGCAGCCACTATGGAAAACAATATGGAGGTTCCTCCAAAAATTAAAAATACATTTATCGTATGATCCAGCAATTCACTTCTAGGTATATACCCAAAAGAAATGAAAGCAGGATTTTGATGAGATACATGCACTCCCATGTTTATTGCCAAAATAAACACAATATTATTCACAATAGCCAAAATATGGAAACAACCCAAATGCCCATTAACAGATGAATGGATACAAAAGATGTGGTACATATACACAATGGAATATTATTCACCCATGAGAAAGGAGGATATCCGTCCATTTGCAACAACATGAATGGACCTGTGCACATTATGCTAAGCGAGATAAGTCTGATAGAGAAAGACAAGTACTATATGATATCACTTATATGTGGAGTCTAAGAAAAACCAAACCTGTGAAAAACAGAGTAAAATGGTGGTTACCAAAGGATGGGGAGAGGGAGGATAAGATAGAGTGTTTAAAGGTACAAACTTGTAACAAGTAGTAAATAAGCCATACAGATCTAATGCACAGTATAATGAACACACACATTATTGTACTATAATTATGTAATGTGACAAATATCACTACAATGGCAATCATATTACAATACATAAAGTATCAAAGTAACACACTGTACACATTAAATGTATACAGTTACTTGTCAAATTTATTCATTAAAAAAAACAAAGTCAGGGGGCCGGCCTGGTGGCACAATGGTTTAGTTCGTGGTTTGGCAGCCTGGGGTTCACGGGTTCGGATCCCGGGCGCCAGCTAACACACTGCTTGTCAGCCACGCCGTGGCGGCGTCCCATATAGAGGAAGATGGGCACGGATGTTAGCCCAGGGCCAGTCTCCCTCAGCAAAAAAGAGGAGGATTGGCGACGGATGTTAGCTCGGGGCTGGTCTTCCTCACAAAAAAAATAAAGTCAATGGGTATGAGTTAAATTATAAATTTCCCCCCAAAAGAATATTAAACTGTTTTTTCCTCCAAACAATTACAGGTGTTATAGACAGTAATAAGATCATTATTAAGTCATACATCCCAGGAATTTAGTTTCTTCTCCAAACCTTTTTATGCTAAGGAAAGCCACAGTGTAGCACAGTAATTAAAAATCACGGGCTCAGGAGCCAGACTGCCTCTGAATCCTGGCTCTGTCTCCTACTACCCATGTGACCTTGAGCCTCAGTTCCCTCATCTAGGAATGATTATAACAGTTTCTACCTCACAGGCTTACTGTGAGGATTCAAGAATTTAATACATTTAAAGTGCTGAGATCAAAGCCTAGTATATATAAACACTTACACAATTGTTAGCTATTTTTACCAAATTCCATATGTAATAATGGCATGAACTCCGGTGGTCTTGCCCAAGGATATTTAATGAACAACAATGGTGCTTCACCAAGCCAAATTTGACAGTCAAATTACCTGCTAATGAGTTACTTCATGAGTACGACATAGAAAAGGGAAAATGTTTTTCTATTGATGATTATGCATCCTTCATACTGAATTCACTCCCTCAAGCTAAATTAGGAGATAATGTCATTTAGGACACAAAGAATCATTTGAATTCACTAGCATGTTACTGCAGAGAAGCAGTTACCAGTGTGGTCCACAGAGGTCCCTGAGATCCTTTCAGGGATCTGCAAGCTCAGAACTATTTTCATAATTAGCATATTAAGATGTTATCTGCCTTTTCCATTGTGTCGACATTTGCATTGACGGTGCAAAAACAGTGGTGAGTCAAAGTGCAGCAGCACCCACTGCATGAGCAGTGACTGTATTCTTCATCACCACAGAAGCAGTTACAACAAACAGCTCCACTTAATGTCCTTGACAGAGCAGTAAAAATTATTAATTAAATCTCAGTCTGTGAGCCTGTCTTTTTAATATCCTGTGTGAGAAAATGGAAAGTACGCATAAGGCACTTCTGCCCTAAGATGATTGTTTTGAGGAAAAGCACTTGTGCAACTGTTTGAGCTGTAGCTACTGTTTCATGCAACCTGACAACTCAGACAAACCATGGTTCTTAGACGTGGAGATTGAGCAGACGTTGTCTCAAAAGTGAAAGAAGTGAGCTGTCACATCAAGGAAAACAAGTGCCAGTATTTGTTATCACTGATCAAATCTGAGCTTTTAATCAAAAATTAAAGCTTTGGAAAACTTGTATTCCCTACCATGGGCTTGGCTTGACAGCTGTCCGATACTTAAAGATTTTTCTGATGAGATCACATTTTTTTTGGTATTGTATAACGAAAACTTAACATTTAGAAGATCAGCATAACTTCTTCGTAAACCAATATTTTTCAAACGACCAATGCATGACACTACAAAACCATGCACGGGTAAAAGATCCATTCAAAGTGCAAGATAAACCAACGGATGTTAACGTATAACACAATCTGAAAAGTTCACTGATACGGTTTTAGATTACATATTGCAACTAACTTTTAAGAAACTACAACTTATTGAGTTTGGGTGTAGTGCCAAAGAAGAATCTCCACAATTGTGCTGAAGGCTATTAAAATCCTCCTCTTTTTTGCCACTACCTACCTCTGTGAGGCTGGATTTTCTCCAAATACTTCAACAAAACAACAGATCACACTGAATGCAGAAACAGATAGGAGAATCCAGCTATCTTCTATTAAGCCAGACATTACAAAGAGTCACAAAATTTTAAAACAATGCTACTCTTCTCATTAATTTATTTTGTTTTGAAAGGCGCAGTTCTTTTTCATAATTTTTTATGGTAACAAGTGATGAGTTTATTATTTTTAATGACTTAATAGATGAGAATTTTAAAAAATTTCACACACACACAGACAGACCTCCAAACAAAAGCTTTTTGAGATCCTTCACAATTTATCAGTGTAAGGTGTCCTGAGACCAAAAGTCTGAGAACTACTCCAGATAATACCCAAAACAGTAGATATATTCCAACACAACAGCCAAGCAACTCTATATACACAGAGTGTGTTAAGGATGACAAGTTTCCCTGGATAATGAGATCTGAGAGTACAGATCAGACTATCAATATTATTCTGTGATCATTTAATAAAATAGTACTGTGAACAATAAAACATTAGCTTTTACTCCTTAGGATTCAGATATATACTCTCTCCTTCAGACCACCTTGGGTTTAGGGAGTACAGCTGCTAAGCCTCTGAAACACTAGAGAGGAAAACCAGCTGGTAATGAAAAAGCACACAGAGGGCCTAGAGAAGCCTCAGCGAGCACCGGGATTTTCTCTTAAGAGACTGGTCACTTACTCCTTATCAAACAAGGTTCCCAGAAAACTTCAGCTGTCTGTCTTCAGAGAAGGAAGGAAACCAAGGCACTGGCCTCAGCCTAGATCTGCTGCCTGCCTTTCACATGTCCCTTTCTCAAGGATGAGGAAGTGTTTAGGGTCTGACTTCACAGAAGCCTCCAGGTGTTCCCAACGAAAGTAAAGGTCAGATAAAGCGAAGAACCACTGTTCTGCAGCTAAAAATGACGAAAAGGGAGAAAACTGATCCTGAGAAACAGAAGACTCGCCCCACTGCCGTTCTCTCCTCAAGGTCTCATCACTCAGGTTGTGCTTCACCCCCCGCCCCACTCCTCTGTCTCTTTTTTTTCTATTCCTGGCTCATTAGTGACTACCAGAGATAAATAAGAAAAAAACAAGATAAAACACAACAGGTTGGTTATTATATCTATGCTTTCGTTACCAGCCACACTTAGCTCACATTGGCCAAAAACCATTCATTATACTTTTCTATGGGTTTCATTGATCAGTGATTGAAAATTCCACCACTAGTTAGTGTGGCTGGAATAATTTATGGAGCAAGGCTCCCAAGAGCTCCCTCACTCTACCAGGTTTTGCATTTTCTGTCCTGTCCTCATGAAGACATTTATATACAGTTGGCTGAGCAGAAATATGACCAAATTGGGGGAGTGGCTCTAGCATTCTTCACAATAATGTTTTTATTTCTCTATCATCCCATTCCCTAATCACCATCCAGCCAACACAGGGGTGAAGACCTGAATTACTATTCTCAATTTTCCCTAGCTAAGAGAAAAGCTTATATATTTGGTTCACAGCGATTCAAGGCTCAAATACTAGTGAGGATATTGTTGCATTGGGAAAAACAGTTAATCACAAGCTGCAGGCCTTGAGATGCAATTTCATTTCTTTTGTGAAATAAAGCTAAACTGAGAAACATACTTCCCTCAAAAGAGAATCAAGAGAAACGAAAGTCTCAAATAGACAAGGGAAATTTTTATATCACAATAAGATAGAAGAGGCTCTCTATTGAAAATCTAAGAAAAAATTCTAACTGTATATGTTTTGTGATTAGAATTGGGAGATATTTTTTACAAATAGAACATGGTTTACTTACAAGGTCCTTTGTAGGATTTCTAACTCGGAAGAAGTAAACTACTAAGGTGGTAGGTAAGAGTTCCCACACAAAAAGGACCACTCCAAATACTACATATCCGGCATCTCCCAGCTGATTCTTCAGATCTGCCTGTTGGAAAGAGAGGAAGAAAATGGAGAGTCACTAGACTGAGGGCAGAAGAAATAAGTTTGAGTCTTTCTAATGTGAACAGAGACTAGTTCTAATATGGTATAATTCCTTTCCCCAAAATGTGCATGTCAAAATCAGAAAATACTAATGGTCCAGACGTCAGGTTGGGGGTTATTTAAACCATACAGGATAGATAATTATCTTCTTCAAAATATTCAAAGACAGAAACTGCCAGTCTCTGATATTTTATTACTTCAAAATCTTCCTTATCTCCAAATGAAGTCTCTCAAATTGAAGCTGATTTTTTTCAACAATTAAATAATGAGAATATTATGTTCCCCCCTCCCAAATCCTTGACAGCAGCATACAACTGTTACCCTTGGTCTCACTTCTAGGATAAACATGTCAGTTTTTAAACTTCTCTTCACATTAACTATATCCTATTCTTTAACCTTTAAAGCTTATTGCAGGCTAGATTGTCTAGAAAAAAATTCTCCAAGTCCAGGTTGTTTAACTTCTGGTCCAGTGAGATGGCTAAATGGACTTGGTGTCACAGTGTTCTCCCTCATGCTGTAGGGCAGATGGAAGGTGTGTGAGGAACATGCACAGTTGGGTTTCGGCAACTCTATCAGCAAGACCATCATTTCAAAGAAAGATAATATGCCAAAATCAAGCCATGAAGGGCCAATCACTTACACTGAATCCTTTTTCCTTCTCTATTACATCATATTTAAAGTACAGCAACCAAAAATAACTATGCTACTCTTTAGAAAGATTACTCTCAAACTTTGCATCTCATGTTCCATCTATATGTCTCAATAATATGTTGTTCTTTTTCCATTCTACACAAATATCATGTGCAATGCATAGCCATTTGTCTTGCTTGCTCCTAGATTATTCTGGTTGCAACACATAAGTTTAGATATCCATAAATAAATATCCTCTAAAAACAAAAAAATTTTTTAAATTGTCATCATATTTTAAATGTGCTATAATTACAAGCTCTTAACTGAAAGAAAAATTAAATAATTACTTTGTTAAAACCAAATCTCTGTTGTTTAATGGGTACAGAGTTTCAGCTTGAGAAGACAAAAAAGTTCTGGAGATAGATGATGGTGACGGTTGCACAACAACATGAATGTACTTAATGCCACTGAATTGGACACTTGCAAAAGGTTAAAATAGTAAATCTGATGTATATTTTACTATAATAAAAAATCCTTTGTGTATGCTGAATAAGTCTTTAATTTATCATCGTTTAAAGTTTAGATTTTTATATATTTGATTTTCTCAAAACAGGGCACACCTTTAGCAATGCCTTGCCCAACTTCCTCCCATCCTATATTTATGGTATTGGTTTGGGTTAGGGGTGGTGGAGGTTGTTACTGTTGCTTTAATCCTTCCTAATGATAACACTTTGCATGTGCCTCTTCTGAATGTCATCTTGTCCTCACAGGTTTAACTTATCACAGTCGTTTTCTTCTTTCTTCCAGAGTCTTAATTCAGCCCAGGTTTTGAGCACTGTTGGGATTTTAGAAGTGGATTTGTATATAGTTGGGTATTCAATATTTTTCGAGGAAAAGCTAAGGTGCTTTTGCAGTTCAATCCAGTAGAGTCCTATTACAGAAGTTCTATTTCTTTATTGTAATGGCTTATCTGTATGTCTGTTTTCCTCAGTGGACATAAACTCTTACAGCAGAAGTGAGTCTGTTCATGTTTGTATGAACATGAACAGCCCTTTCTCCAGGGCCAGAGACAAAGAATCAATATTTCTGAAACAAGAGAATGCTAACTCATTCTCCTTTTTTATTTTGAGCTTTTATGAACATGGATGCCAAATGATATTTTACAACTTTGGTTCATTTGCTTTATAATTTATGAATTTCTAGAATATATTAAAAAAAAGAGTATCATATTGAGACCACTGGTAAAATAAGCTTTTACTAACAATAGTTAATAAGCTTTTAAGTAACTGAATATCCTTGGTCACTGCTGTCTAGATTTCTTCAAATGCTGTTGGTGTACATGCTCCATTAAAAAAAAAACTACCTTAACTTCATAGTTTTATGTGTTTTCTGAAACCTGAATACAATTTGTTTTACCTTTGCAAATTTCACCCTTTAAAAAGACCATCTTACATTTACATGGAAGCACTTTAAAAAAAAATTAAGTACTGCTTGACAAGAGCCCCAGTAAGTAGGAGAAGTGTGTGTGTGTGTGTATACATACATACATATATATATATATATATATACACACACACACATATATATACATATATATCTCCTAGCTTTCTCAGAAGATGAGAGCTGAAACAAGGCAGGTACTATGATCCCATTTAACAGGTAAGGATGCAGATACCACACAGGTAAGTGACTCTCAAGGTCGCCCAGCTATTTAGCAGCAGAAGCAAGGAGCTTATCCTCTTCTGCCACGTGGGATGCTGCAAAGCAAAGAGCCACCGTTCAGGTGACACCTCATGGGCCCCCACTGACCTGGTCTGACACATTATACCAGTCGTAATCAAAGGAGTGGACATTGTTGCTCTGAGAAAAGGACAAGATGAACAGGTTGTAGCAGGCTCGGGAGGCATAAAGCAGGATGACAGTCACACCAATGGCAGTCACTTGACACACGGAGGAGCCCTGGAAAAGCAAGAGACATGAGGGGTGCACCCATTCCAGGTCCAGGACACCAGCCTCCTCCGGCCTGTGTTTGGACCTGGTACCCCCTTTGGATCTCAGAGGCAGTACAGTCTCCTCCAACCCTCTGTCAGACCCTCCACCCTCAGATCTTGAACCCCACTCCAAACTTCAACTCATTCCACACCCCTTCCTACAATTTCAAATTATCTCCATATAGACACTTCAAAACTTGCAACTTGATGTGGAGGTGCCTTTAACAGGGTTAAGATATGGGCCATTTGCCTAAGGCCTAGGTTTGCAGGAACAAGAAAGTCAGATGCCTTGTTTTATTAACTCTGCTCAGCTCCAAGAGGACCCTCTCAGCTTATGAGCCCAGTGCCGGGCCTCTGGCTTGGGGACAACCTCATAGGGATGGTGGTGGGGACAGAGCTGTGCTGCTGACAGTTTCTCTGGGCATTGAGCACTTCCTCAAACCCAGAATCTTCTAGGCTGGGAGTACTGGAGTCCTGATGTGACTCAGGGCTTGGAATTGCATGGAAATCGGTGATTTGTGCCCCAATTTATGAAGCCATCAATTTCTAAAATCAGTTAAAGGACCTCTAGCTAGAAACGGATAGTTAACATAACCAAAACACTGAAATTGATTTTTGAGTTTTGCATTTGGAAGTCAACTAAATCCAAGATAGTATTTTATTTTGCCAGTAATAGATTCTTAGCTTGTTTGCCACAGGGGTGACCTAAATAGTACTCCGACAATCTAAAATTTACCCCCTCCTGTTAAAACCACAATTCTGTTTTTAAAAACAGACCCTATATGGGAGACAATATAAATAATAGAAAAAGTTAAGACAAAATCAAGTTTAAAATTCATCAAAATTTATAAATGAAAAAACTACTCTGCCATGCTAACTTTTGGGATTTTGTAAGAGTTCAGCCAAATCACAGGATGCCCTGATTAAAGGCTTGGTGTTTTTGACACTAGAGGCACAGATTTTGATCTACCGATCACCACTGAAGACACATACTGTGGGAGACAGAGCCGCCTCACAATCTTCAGACCAAAGAAATAATATTACAGCCAGATGGGCCATGTGGCAATGAAGGCAGATATAGGGGGTGCCACAGGACACACAGGCACCGAATAGAAGCAGAGGAGCTGTGGAAATCACACAGCTATTGTACAAGTGAGAAAACCAAGGTCCTGAGAGGCAAAGTGACTGGTGGGGCTGGGTCCCACAGCCAGTGAGAGCCCAGGCATCCACTCCCCGGCCTTCAGATGTCACTGGACTTCTCAATGAAGGCAGAGTTGGGGGTCATGCTGATCGGGGGCACTTCGGCCACATCTCCAGGCAGCATATGTGCCCTTCTTTATAACCCTGGGGAAAGGAAGGGAGAAAGAGATTCTAGGGTGTGAGGCATAGCTGTGAAATAAGAGAACGGGCCAGGAGCTTTCCTCTCATATCATCTCTGGCTCCACTTCTGAACAATCAGCATGAGAGGAATGTTGTCCTGGACTCCAGGAGTGGTTTCCACTGTGAAGGAGAACTGTCTCGGGGGCACAGCCAGTCCAGGGGTGAGCCTGAATCTGAGTCTCCACGGCACTACGGCGAGGTGGTGAAGATGACAGATCCTGGAGCCAGACTGCTGAGTCTGAATCCTGGCTCTGCCTCTACCAGCTGTGTAACCTGGGGCAAACGACTACCCTCTGTGTGCCTCAGTTTCCTTATCTATAAAGTGAGGATAACAGCTACTCCCACAGAGTGGTGAGGATTACACTGGTTTGTACACGTAGAGTGCTTGTAAAAGTGCCAGGAACACAGGGAACACTAGACATATGCTTCTATTAATATTATTAGCACAATCAACCCCACTAGTCCTTTAAAATGTCGGTTAAACCACTGTATCTATAAACCAGAGACCTAACTCTCTGCCAGTAATTGTGCACGCTCCAATACACTCTGAGCCATCCGAACGGAACTCTCCTTGCTTACAAAGTTCAATGAACTACACACCTCTGTGTTTTGGCATCCACACTACGGCTAATCATTTGTAGGACGTCAGGTTTGAAAGGTCTTTGTGGAGTTCTGTTTGCACACCAGGAAACTATTTTTATAACAAGTTTAATGAAGGGATCTTGACCACACTTCTATCTTACCTTAGACTCCAAGTAAATGTTGGCTAAGGACATCTTAGAAATTTTGTAGAGACAGATGGAGAGAGAGACGGCACACAGCACGAAGAGCGTGTCATTAATGGCCACGCGTACGGAGACGATCACCTTCCTCTCCCAATGTCCTGTCTTCACCAATACGGCGCAGGTTAAATTCACCAACAGGAAAACGAGGCTGATGAAGAGCGAGGCCAGGTAGAGGGGTAACCTGGAAATGACCAGAGAGAAACTTACGGCACCATTCCCTGCATGCTGGGGGTATATTTTGGATCATTCCAGAAGGAAACTGTGATGTTTTTTTGGTTAACTGCTAGAAGCAGAACACGCCCCAAAGTTAACAAACACTTAGAGCTCAGACTTCAGAGGCAGCCATTCCCAGATTCAAACTACAAATCAACTACCAACTGTGCCTCCAGGAAGGTACTTGACCTCTCTGTGCCTCGCTTTCCCTGCTCTGGGAGGGGTTGAGACATGCGTACATCAGCTGACACACCCCCCAATGCCCACTGCTCACAGGACATGCGGAGAGAAAGAGCAGGGCTCAGAGTCAGAGCTGGTTTCCACGAGCGCTGACAATTCTGCACTCTGTGAACTCGGGCAAAATCAACCTGCGGGAGCCTGAGCGACATCATCTGAAAACAGTCTCAATAATATCTACCTTGCAGGCTGTTTTTGAGGATTAAATGAGATAATGTTTATAAAGGGTTTTACCCCAAAAAAGTCATTGAGTCTTTCACCTGGAAACACTCACTCTTGGATGCCATAGTCTGTCTGCTCTGATTAAAACTCTGCCACAGCACCTCGCCCAAGGCTGGACAGACACAAGCTGTCCATGACATTGGCCATTTATAATTTGCAGTTTCTCAGAGCTACACACTTCCTAGGTGACCTGTGTGAGGTCTATATAAAGACTTCTCCGATTTACTAAAAGCGAAATCAGCAGACTCAAGTTTCTCTTTAGGACTGTCCATATCATGTTTACTTCAGGTAGACATTCACTAGGCATACAAATAAGGAACAGACTTGTTTGGCTCAAAAATGTACTGGTTTAAGCTGAATATGTGTGCAAGTCCAAAAGCAGAAATCCATCAATTAGAAGTGGTTTTGAAGCTAGAGAGTGGTGTTGGTGTCTTCAAAAGCCATCACAGATGGGGACACAGAAACCTGGATTCTAGTCCCAGCTCCAGACATCATGCCACTGACAGGAGCCCATGTGAAGAGAGAGGGTGAGAGGGAGGGAGGGAGGGAGAGAGAAAAAGAGGGAGGGTGGGCAGGGGAGACGGAGGGAGGGAGAGAAGTGCAAAGGTGGAGCTGCAGTTTTACTTCCTGCCCTCAGATGTGGGGTGATATAATAACCCCCCTGCCCAAGCTCATTTGAATGGGATTTTATGTCTTGCAATTAATAATTTACTATCCACTGGCAAAGGCTCTCACATAATTTTCGGAACTCACATTCTACCAAAGAAACTTTGCCCACCTCACTCCTTCTCATCCTTCAGATCTTAGCTCAAATATCACTCCTTCAAAGAAGCCTTTCCTGACTCTCTCCTGCACCCCCCTTACACACACATGCACACTCACACACACACGCACACACACACATCATCAGGTCTCTGATATCTGCTTTCCCGTCCCCTGGACTTCAGCCTTGCAGACTTATCACCAGTTCACAATAAAGCATACAGACAACGGTCTGACCCATGCCTGCCTCTACCCAGGCAGTAAGCTCCATGAAGATGGAGACTCTGGATCTTTCCTTCACCTCCTCTATCCACACTGTATACAGTAGGACCTCAATAAATATATTTAAGAGGGAGGGAGGGAAGAATGAAAGAGTCACTTCAGGTGAAGACGTGCATTCTGAATCCAAAAGCATTACATTAGATACCTAAGCAAGGGCTGACCTTCTCTTTTCTCTAAACACTCCATCACAGCAGCTATTAGATCTTCCCTTTTCTTGGAGAAACAATCTAAAATTAAGGAATGCATCTTTCAAGGTAGAGAGAAAGGACTGGGGGCTGGTTACTCTTCAGGCCAGCGCTGAGATAAGGAGATAAGAGAAGGCATGGCCAGGGCCTGGGCAGCAGCGTGGCAGGAAGGTACTTCCAGTACTCCAGATGGACAAAGTGCATGGAAGGGATAGAGGAGACAGTATGATATGTACCAAGTCAGAAAGGCAGGAAACAGCACACTCAGCCTGGGCTGGCAAGTGTCTGCTAGGCCGGAGCACAAGCCCGCAGGGGAGGCAGACGGGGTGGGAGAGAAACCAGAAGGGGCGGGCAGCAGACGCTGGGGAACACACAAGGCTGATAAGCAAAGGAATGACAGATGTGGCCATGTTTGTGTCTGAGAAAGAGGATCTGGGGCACGGTGTGGAGCCGGGAAGGATGCAGAGATTGCAGTCAGGACAGACAATGGCCCCAGGGAGCTGGGGAGGGCAGTGCGGCAGAGGCAGGATGATAGGGAACCGGTGGGACCTGGACACAGGGTGGAGCCATTAAATGAGATAAGAGACATGCAAGAGGGGCACAGGGGTGGTCAGAGCCGCCACCCACTGTCCCAGGCAGGGTCTTGTGAATGGGGCCCCCTGGAGACGTGCCACGTGAGGGTGGTGGTGGGCCGTGCCTTGAAATCTTGGAGATTCAACTCCACGTGCAGTTATGCACTCAAAGCTTTTCAAGCAGAAACAAATTTTTTGTTAAAATAAACATGAATTAGTTGCCAAGGACAGATTCTTTTACAGGACACGACCACTGGTCAAGGCCCTTCCAACCCACCTCACTCCCTCAGTGTCATGGCCCCTGCTACTCCCTCTGCCCACTGCTCGCCCCCAGCTCCTCCCGGCCAGCTGCTTCTCGCTCAAGTCTCTCCTTCAACAAGGAGCCCAGAGGCCCTCCCTACTGCCCACTGTCCTTCCCTGTCACAGTGCGCCAGTGGTTACCTCCACAGCACACAGTGCCACTGTGCAGTGCTGGTGCTGGCATCTCCCCGAGCAGACTGAGCTCAGGAAGGGCAGTCCACCACATGTCCCCAGCACCCACAGGCCATGTTGGGCTCACAGTAACTGCTCAGTACACCTGCCCTATTCTTCAAGTCTAGGACACTCTGCTTCACATTTCACATTGCTAAGATCAGGATCATCTTGCAATGTGGGCAGTATTCATTCGATGCAGGACTATTTCTTCTCTTCCTGCCACCTACTGTAAAGCCTGTGGTGTGCCTTAATCAGGAAATCATGCAATTTGCGTGCAACCTTGGGTCAGGTACCTATCCAGGCCAAGCCTCAGCTTCCTCCTCTATACCACGTGAGGCAGTAGTTCGCCTGTCTCACAGGGCCGGGGGAAGAACGCATGCGGGGCAGTTAGCACAGTGCCTGGCTCATGGGAAATTATTATAATTTTTATCTGTTCCCCTCCTTGTTCTCACAGTGGTGGGGGGAAATGAGGGGCATGGAGAGAGAGACAAAGGCAGGATCATTTGGGAGTCACCAAAAATCTGCATTCTGGTTCCTTGAAAGCCCTATTTTTCATTGTTTTATCATTATCTGCTGTGTTTTTGTGAAGAACACAAAAGGTTGGAAACAACCAGTTTCTGGAATCAGCCCTATTGTTTCTGGACCCTTGCTGGTGTGCGCACACACTTTCTATCCATACGACAGCAAGGAGCCTCAGAAAAAGCACAATCTGGATATTTAGCTTTTCCAGATGACTCTTCATGGGTGTTTTCAATACTGTTGTGGAT